>CM062805.1:1363579444-1365011917 GCA_031772625.1 Pinus tabuliformis | reverse complement strand
AATGATAATGTGTGAAACCCTAATCTACTTAGGGTTATTGAAAGAAAATGTCTGATGTTTTGAAGAAGTCTAAAATAACTGGTTGATGCTTTGATGATGTCTTGTTTGGGGTTTTGGTATGATTATGGAAACCGTAACTTGTTAGGGTTGAATGATAATGTCTAAAATCCCGAACCTTTGAAGTATTGGTAATTTAAGGTTTTCTATGTCCTTATATTGAAACCCTAGTTCATTAGGGTTTGGTGGATTGTGTAAGCAAGACCCTTATAATATCTTAGAAATGATTTCTTTGGGATGTGTGTGTTTGTTCGATCAAACCCTAGTCTAATCAAGTTTGTTATATGTCTAACACTTATTGATATTTGTGAAGTTGGCTTTTACTAACACATGATATGAAATGCCTATGCATGATCATGAAGTCCTAAATGTATGAGTTGACCTATTTGTCGATGGTCATGGATCCTAGGGTTTGGAACTAATCTCTAGTCAAAGTTTGTTTCTCTAGTATGATAGTATTTGTGCATTCTAGGGTTTTGAAGTTAAACCTTAGTAAAAGTAAAATCTCTGGTATATGATGTCAATATAATAGTTTGAGATTTATGTAAGATTGTTGCAATCTGAGTCTTAGTTATGATTGATGTTTAATTGTTTGCAAAAATCTAGGTTTTGCAACAAACCCTAGTGGAAGCTAGTCAAGTTATTGATTGAGTTGTGATTGGTTTTGATTGTCAAATCTCGTGTATGAAATCTAAGATTTGTATGGAACCCTAGTAGGAATTCTAACATATGAATTCTAAAAATTGTTAGATACTTTGTAGATCTATATTTGCTTGAATTGTTTCTAGGGTTTGCTATATGTTGTAGTAGGGTATGTCATACCTTTGGAAGAAACATTGAAACCCTAGATGTAATGAAAGTTGTTATGATGAAGTAGTCTAGGGTTTATGATAAAGTCCCTAGCAAGATGTTGAAGAATATGTGTCTCTTGTTTATAAGTTTGGGCATCTGACATATATAAAGTTGAATGCTTTTCTAATTTTGATATGGTTAACTTCATGCTTATATAGATTTGGTTGTACTTTCTATCTAAGTTGTGCAGGTATGTGATCTTCAAGATAATGAAGATGTCTGTAAAGAAAAGTCGATGTGATAAGCATGATGTGAATGGTGATGGTAATGATAACTCTGATGATAAAGATGAAAGCCACGAAAGATTCTCTGATATCGTAAAGAAGTAGAACTGCCTAGGTTAAGAGGGAGCTTGAATGAAATAAATCTCCCTAGATTGAGAAGGAGCACGGATGAAAGGAATATTCCTAGGATAAGAGGATGGTTGAGGATACTTCTTATACAGGAATGATTAGATCCTCTCTGATTAAGAGGGAGTGACAAATATGGTTCTCTACTTCATGTGTCATGCACTAGACCAAGGCTAACAGCCGTAAGTTTTAGTGAAGGTCATGAGTGAGAGAAGAAAATTGGAGAATGTATTTTGAAAAGTTGCTAAGATAAGAAAGGTCGGATCGATTTATGAAATATGTCGCTGCATGAGAAGTAGGAAAGGAAGCTGCATGATTGACGAATCTTCTGTAAAGATTCATTGGGAAAGCTCTGAGTCCTGCTATGGAAAGTTGAGAAGCAACATCAAGTTGTCTAGAAGGCCCCGGAGGTTTGTATTTGATTATGTATATTTGAAAGTGTATTACTAATTGCGATTGTGTTTGAACTTTGTACAGGTAAATCTCTCAAAGTTTTGATAGCATGTTGATTACCGATCAGTTTGATCGAGAGAGATTTGTTGAGGCTTTGCAAGTGAAGCATTGCCTAGGAGGACATTTGGTCAGCACTCTATGTTGATGTCTAGGTCCCAAAGTAGGGAGGGTGGCATTGGTCGTAGAGGTCCAACCTTGGATACGTGCCTAGGTCCTTGGGTTGGTGGCCAGCAAGTAAGGTTGATGGTACCTAGAGAGGCTGAAAGCTTGAGTCCGCCTTAGTCCCACTTGGATACATTGCCTTGGTCAAGAATCTAGTCCATGGCATTGCGGTGCCTAAATTGTTGAGAGACCAATGGATAGGTTGCCTTGGTCAAGAATCTAGTCCATGGAATTGCGGTGCCTAAACTCTTCATTGTTCATATAGTTTGAGATCTTCCATTATATTTGTATATTATGAATACCTCCCAGTTAAGGAGTGTTGAAGAATGTAATAAAGAGAAATTTTATATCACTGTATTAATGACTTATTAAAGCATGAGTTTCATGCTTGGGTCATCATTATATTAGTCAAAGTCCCCATTGTGGACTCTTGGGATTAATATTGAGTCAATAGATTCATTGTACAATTAAAGAGACCCTTCTTGGGCTTTGGAATCATGTAAAAAGGTTTATTACTGACTAAAATGTGATTTATGTAACCTCCACACCAAGTCGGCCTAAGGGACACCAATTCGACCTCACCTAAAGCCTATAAATAGAAGGAGATCGAATTCATTTGGAGCATCTCACTCTCTCACACATAGTTCAATCTGGAAGCCGAGAAAAAGTGCGAAGTTGAAGAAAGAGTCTAAAAGGAGTGCGAGTTTGGTCAAGGAGGAAGAAAAAGAAGAAATTGAAGTTTTGGTGCTACTCTCTCTCTCTCTTTCGTCCCCTAGTTTGGGTGCTACTCTCTCGAAGTGTTGTTGCTTCCAGTTGTTGCCTAATGTCATAAGTTGTTGCATAGTCGAAGTTGTTGGGGTGGAAGTGTTGCTGCAAAGGAGTTGAAGATCTGGAAGGGCTGACATGGTTCAGTCTATGTCTAGGTTGAAGAGTCTCAAAGAAAAATATTGAAAGAAGATAATTTTTTACTGGGTTTTCCCGTCTAGGGGGGTTTTTCCCTGGCATAGTGCCTATATCTTGTGTCTTGTGTTTTTGTGATCTTCATACACACATAATATGGTAATTTCTTGATGAAAGATAAGATAATAAAGAAGTAAAAGAAGCCAACATAATTCACAAGTAATTATCAAGAAAGAGAAATCAAACTCGAATCTACTTGCATTAATTTCTCAACACACGTGTGGTTGCAGTGGCAGCTGTAGGGGGGCGAAAATTCCAAACCTGTAGTAGAGGCTGATATTCTGAAGCTAGGGGTCGAAGTTGTGCTATTGGAAGAGATTTGATCGGGTTTGACTTGGACAAAGGAAGCACATCATCTGGAAAGGTTGGACTCGGTCTTGGAGGGTATTGGTCTTGGTCTAGAGGTCTTGGAATTTGTCAATTGAAGAATCTATAAGAAGAGATAAGATTTGCGGGTTTTCCTCTCAAGTGGAGAGGTTTTGGCCCCAGCTTGTAGCCCAGATTCTGTCTTCTTGTGTACTATTGTTCTTGTTTTGGTAGTTGTTTGATGGTATACAAACATATTAATAATTGAAGAAGCTAATAAGTAATAAAAAGTAAAAAGACATCGCGAGCAGTTATCATAGAAAGAGAAATCATTCTAACTATTGCCCTATAGATTTTTCAACAAAGAGAACACATCTAATGCATATTCTACTCACCACAAGAAAAAGGGAGGACATAAGAAGTTTAAGGGACCAAAGAAGAAGATTGACCTATCTAAACTACAGTTTTTTCATTGTCATAAGATGGGACACTACAAGAATCAATGTCCTGAAAATCCTAAAAATAAGATGAGAGAGAGATAGAACATGCTACAATTGCAGATGAAGCTCCACCCAAGAAAAACAACATTGAAGAATCCAAAGTCAAAGATCTATATTATTAAGTCTCTGACTCTCTAGAGATGTTATCCCTTACATATCCTCATATAGTATAGAGTATTATTTTTGGATTTCTTTTATGTTTGGATTCTAGAATTAGTCTATCTTTTGACTTCTAATATTCATAGGCCTAACATGTTTTATAAGAACATTCTTGAGTCATTTCTAAGGAAGTCCCTCACAAGGAAGAGATTGATGCTAAGTAGCTTCCCACCATTTTACAAAGATAAGTATCCTTTTTTTTATTTCTTTTATGATTAATATCCTCTATACATCTAGCTTTGTTTGTATTGTATACTTATATTTCTATCTTTATATTTTCCTTGGTAGGAAAGCTTGTAGAAATACATAAGGACTATGGCTAGACTCAGACGAAGACATCAAAAGAAAAGTCTTATACAAAGAAAACTCTACAAGGTTTGTTAAAGAACAACTCAAGGTATGTTTTAGATTACAAGTTTTGTTGCAGATCTTCTTCATATAAGAAGGTATGATCATTCTTCATTGGAAATTTGCTTTATATTATTAACACATTCATGTCTAGGGTTTGTTATAGAATCATTAAGATTCTATATTGTTAGGGTAGTTAATCTCTAGATTGAATCTACCCTTATGATTTTATCTACCTTTTGTTCATTTTTGGTAAAAACCTAATCTTTAGGGTTCCCTATGAAAACCCTAGTCTTTTTTATGTTAAGGGTTGGATGATGTTTTGATGAGACCCTTGCCTACTTAGGGTTTGTTGATAAAGTCTAGAACATATAATGAAATCCTAATCTTTTGATGTTTAAGGTCTATTGATATAAAACCCTCACTTTTAGTGTTTACTGTTGATGCCTAGGTTATATGATGAAACCCTAGGGTTTGGTAAATTACGGTTTATGGCAAAACCCCTTGTAATAGTTAATGTAACATCTTCCGGATGGAACCCTAGCTGCATGTGCTTCTATAAGATTGAATCCCTTGTTTGGTCAATTTATTATATATCGAACATTAAAAGTTTTATGTATCTAGAGTTTACAATAAAACCCTAGTAAAAATTGAAATTAGATTCTAGGGTATAATAATAAAAACCCTGGAAGTATAATCTTTTTCGCTATGATTAGAATGCTAAATTTAGTTTTATAATAAAATCTACGGTTTACGACAAAACCCTAGTAGAGTTTGATATAAAATACTAAAGGCATGATAATAAGACCCTAGATATAGAAATGCTTTCATAATGATTGAAATGCTAACTTGTTATAGTTGCTCACATCTAAGACTTTAGTATTAGAGATGAAATCTAGGGTTTGTGACAAAAACCCTAGCATAGATGGATGTGAAAGTCTAGGGTATGAAAGATGTTACCCTTGATTGATTATAAAACCTAACTAGGTTTAGGTTTTAAATGTCTAAAGTTTGATTTCTTGATGCTCCCATTATAATAACATGCTAATTGATATATATATATACACACACTAAGTCACCTGACACAGGGATTCAGGATTCGAAGGATACACGGATTCGAGATTAGGATACGGACACATTGAGCCCCCAAAACAAGACACATTCAGATACATTATATATATATAGATTTGAAACATAGATCTTCATCTAGATGTAAGTTTTACAAAGTAACATTATGCATACAAATACAATTGTGACATAAATGATAAATCATAATACATATTCAATTCATCAATGATCCAATAGGAGAAAGACAAGATAGTAAGATAAAGACACTATAGTTTTCTCATTAAGTCATCAAAATCAAAATGTGTTACATAGGTAGTGCAATGCCAATGGCAAATAGAAATAGCAAATACAAAACAACTACAAGTATACAAGCCTCAAGGCAGTAGGTAGCTCATGATTCATGAGTCATCAATCCTCATAGTCATCATCAAAATCAACTTCATTGTCTTCATCATCATAGTCATCACCATCATCATCATCATTGTCCTTTGCTCCTTGCTCCCAAACACCCACAGCAAACTAAACAACTGAATGCGAAAATAGAATCGGAAAATACGCCTTTATAACGTCGTGCAGTTTCCTAATGGGCGGATTCATGTCCGAAAATTGAGACACATCGTGTCCCGATCAAGACACGTTCCGATTTGAACATGTCCCAATCAGACACGACGTGTCGCGATTTTCAAACACGAATCCGCTTGAATCGTGTCTGATTCGCCGGATTCGAGACACGTAAGGCCTGGGGGACGAATCCGGTTTCATAATATATATATTCTTAGTTATTTTTGTTGTTGAAGAATTGCAAGTATATGGTCTTCAAGATATTGAAGATGATTGCCTACCTCATACTTGTTGATGACTTGATGATTGTTACAGAGTATTTTGTCACACCTCCTGCACTTCCCTATGTCATACCTCGGAGTGCCCGAAACTTGGCAATTATGCAGTGTACCCATCCTGATATGCAGTCCAAATCCTCCCTGAAGACTTAATGAAAACATGCCTTGAGCCTTCCCTGAAGAAGTAAGCTCTAAAACCCTAATTTCAAGATCAACGCGACTTTGACACTGGCAACTAGTGTTGATGGCGAGTTGCACTATACTAGCCTCGTGCTACCAACACGCTTTTTACTTGGATACTCGCGTTTATCCCTAAAAGGTAAGTTTTCCAAAAGAGGACAAGAAGCTTCGTGATCTAGGAGTTTCCAGAACGATGAGTTGGAGGTTGTTCGTTGAGGATGTGGTCGAATTTCCCAATATTTCCCTTTGATCTTATCCCTATGAGCTACCTACTTGAAATGAAGGCCTTCCCCTATCTTTGGAAAGATCCTAACTCCCTCTCCCTGCCTATATATTCATCATCTCCCATTCCCAAATGGTTAGTCTATGATTATTCACACCCTTATGCTGAGATAGTGCCTACATGCTACTCATTTGGCTTGGAGAAAGAGTGCTTGGAGAGCTTGAGCTTGGACTTGGACATTCACTCAAGGAGGGCTTATTAACATCAAGGCTTGGTTGAATGCTTCCTCTTTTATTTCATTAATATATACAACTGTTGATTCACTTTCCATAAATGCTTATGTTAATGCATCTTTTATCTTAATGCTCATTGATCTGTTAAGTGGATTACTTTCAATTATGCTTGTTGCACTTGTATGCTTTGTCGTGTCTTTGATATCTTGTTCAGGTATTCAAACGCTGTGAGCAGTAGAGCTGAGCCTGAGGAGTGAACGACCGAGATCTTCAAAAAAGGAGTGCGTTATAGCATCAAAACGAGGTAGGTCTCCTTTCTCTTCTCTCATTTCGATTGTAATTTAGGAAAGTATCTTGTAGATTGTCACGTAGGTTGCTAGTCCCACTCATTGGGCTAGAGGGATAGTCTCTGTCAGCAGAGAGGATTTACCTAGACAACAAAATGGCAATTCCATTGGGGAAGCTATAACCCTTTCCATCCATTCTTTCGAACAGATTCTATAATGAGTTTGACCAACCGTAGATTTCTTGGCTTCTATGCATCGCTGTAGATTTATGTAGTCACTGGTTTTTGCTTGAAAGTGTTAAGCCTGCTTTGATCTTGAAGATTTTTTATTTTTTCCTTATTTTTCTCGCCTAGCACGTTTTCTGCTTTGACAAAAGCTCTGCCAACGTTGATTTTCAATTTACAGTCGCATTTCTTTGTCTTTCATCACCCTTTTGCCTTTAACAGGCGCGCTACCCCAAAGGATAGAAGAAAATTAGGGTTTCTTCTTGTTTTTAGTGGTTTTCGACCTTTGTGAGTGATTTTTTAGTGTAATCACAATGTGTTTGTTTTGATTGTCATCCTTGTATGATTGCAATTGTCTCTTAGCTTTCGTTGAGGTGTGTTTTGAGGCTTGATTTCCTTCTAGGGTTTCTAGGTCTAGGTCATCCTTCAATCATTGTTAGCTTGTCTCTGTGAGATTGATTGCTTCCATTTAGGAGTCTTACTGCAGTCAGGGCACCATTTTCAAGTCGTTTTCGGTTCATGATTGTGAAGTTATTTTCATTAGTATTAAGTCATACTGGTGCTTTGAAAATTGCTTTTACTCCATTATAGAACGTAGATTACAATTGTTTGCTTTGATAGAACTAAAAGTGAATGCTTGTTTTGATTTCATTGTTTTGAAAAGAAAAGTGAAAGGACTTATTCATTTAAGTATTTTTTAAACGATTTGCATTCAAAACCAAAAGTGAATGGAATTTTCATTTTAGTTGTTTTAGATTGCATTTTTTCCTTTGCTCGTCGCATTAGCTTGCATTGTTGAATCAAAGTGAAAGGAAAAGAACAAAAAGATTAGTGCATCTTAGTGAAAAAAAGTGAAATCTCGTCCCAGTATGCAAGTATATCGAAGGTTCTCCAATACTTTCGGGCAATGTTGCACGAAGCGGGAGCGAAGCGGAAGCGCGAAGCGCGCGAGCGCAGAAGCGTCATTTTCCAAAAATCTAGGGAGCGAAGCGTCCGCGGAAGCGTCTGCTATATATATATATTTTTATATATTTTTTTGCATTTATACTCAAAACAAACATCCCAAATACCAAATTAATTGTAGAAGACATGAAAACATGCATATTTTTGCATAAATCAAGATAGATATGGCATCCATGATTCCATTGTAGTTACTAGTATGTACAACAATCATCTATATTCTAGCTATTACAAACATACATCAAATTTTTAAGCATATTATAAAACATAAAACATAAGCATATTATAAAACATAAAACATAGAGCATATTATGATTTATCTAGCAAGTGAGCAACTGTCAACATTTGTCATGTCCAAAATTCAAATAATAATGTTTACAAAATATGTCACTTGGTCACCGCCAAGCCAAAAAGGTTCAAAATTCAAATTCACAAGTCTACAAGTCTAATGAGTAATCTATGACAAAAAGAAGTAGATTGTGAATATATCTACTAATCTCTCCTCCTTCCACCACGAATAGAACGTGATGGCGGGCCTCCACGTGGTGGCAATGAAGAAGATGGTCCCTGTGTAAGTCGTGGCACTGGAACTGATGAAGAAGAACCCCCTGCCGTTGGTGTTGAACCATGGAACCTAGAAACCAAGGGACCAGATGGGGGTGGGGGTGGTGGCATATCAACACCCGTGTCATCATCCTAGAATCGCTCAAAAAATTCATGCAAAAAAAAAAACACTAGTTAACAAAAAAATTAAAAACATGAATTAGAGAAATGCTTTATAAGGGAAAATTGGAAAATTCATACCACAATGGACATACCTGGATAAGAGAATCCTCTAATTGCTCTAGTCGCAACACTCCATCCTCCAAATTGGGCTCCTCTGGATTCTTGTCCCAAGTCAACAAGTCTTTATTAGACTTTGCATCTTCACAGTAATGGGACAACAATCGCAAGTTGTAATGAACATAAACCAAGCTCTCTGCCCGGTCTAAATTCAACCTGTTCCTTTTAACACTGTGGATGAAAGAATAAGAGCTCCAACACCTCTCTGCAGAAGAAGTGTTTACCACCTGTGATAGCACCCGCAATGCCAAACTCTGTAGAAGTGGAGTAGGCCCTCCATGCATGTTCCACCACTCAAGAGCAGAAAAATGCTCTCGATCTTGAATTGCATGCATGCTCGAAAATGGACCAGTGTTGCTCGTATAGTTGCTCACCTGTCTCCGTACCAATGCAGCCTCCTCCTCATCAGGGATTAATCTACTCAATGCAGCCATATATTTTTCGTGAACCTCTTTATCTTGGTGTGGTTTTCTCCTGACTCCCCCCCCAGGTGCTGGTTTTGAAAGCCATGATGGATGATAGTATTTAGGTGTCAAAACATATGCTAATGCATGCAATGGAACATTTAGCATATCCCATCGTTTTTCCACCTCTTCACGAATATAATTGTACAAGGTGGTATCTCTAGGCTCAACAATGTCTTTAATCTGCCCCAACATGCTATCCATTTGCTCATACACCTCCCCAATTACTGGTCGATCTGAATCTGCAAACTTGATCATGTAATAAATTGGTTTGGTGAATTGCAAAACATATTTAACCTGTGACCAAAAGTAACTGTCAAGAACAGTGTCCTTGACTTCATTAGCACCATCTGTACTGACGTTAATTTCATCCCATGTTTCAGCACACACCAGATTAGTTAAAGCTTGTCTCACCCTCACTAGCCGCCTAAAGGTGAGGTAATAACTAGCAAATCTTGTCTTTGCAATTTTAAGCAATTGCAACTTGGAGTAAGTGCCATAGAAGTAGTTTACCCTTGTATGCCCTGTGATGAATTTAATGAGCTGCTTCCCTTTCCTGTAAACCTCAGCAATCCACCCACAATCTTTGTGTTTCACAATATCATGCATCAAAAGGTTCAATGTGTGAACCAGGCACCCAGACCAAAAGATGTGTGGATGAGTACGCTCAATAATTTTTCCTGCTAACTTACAATTTGCTGCATTATCTGTGATCACTTGAACCACATTATTCGGACCAACATCTTTGATTGATTTCAATAGGAGATCTGCAATGTTTGGTGCAGTTGCACTGATGGAGGAGGAGTCATGAGATGCAATAAATACTGCACCACTAGAAGAAACACCAAGAACATTTATCAAATGTTGGTTTCTAATATTTGTCCACCCATCTGATACAATGGATACCCCAGAATCCACCCACACATGTGTAAAACGTGTCAAAGCTCTTTGAACCTTAGCTTTTTCTCTTTCTAATAACACTGTTCTAGCTTTCTCATAGTTGGGGGCCTTGTATCCTTTTGGGGCTTCATTGATGGCCTTTACCATTTCATGCCAATAGGGAGAGCGAAGCACATTGAATGGTACACCGCAAGCACAAAGAAAACGGACTATCTTTCCATCCACATCATCCCTCCCAGTAACATTAAGGAAATCCCCTATTGTTTTTCTACCTCCAGAGGTTGCAAAAGTACCATGAGGAGATGGGCAACTACCAAATTTAGAGGTTGCACTTGATTCAGAATGAGTTTTTTGTTTCTTGTTTTTTCGTTGTGCAGCCATCTCTATTTTGATGTATTTTTGTCTTTGTTCACTTGAAATGTTTGGGCAAATGGTTACCCCCACAGAACCCTTTTTTTCATCACTGTCTAGCACCCCACAAAGATGCCTCCTCAGACGGGTATATGAACCCGTATATGGTTTTCCTCCATGACAACCATGAGGGCACATCCATTTGTAAGATCCACCACCCTTTCCCCCTTCAAGTTTGGTCACATAGTTCCACAAGGGATTTGATGTACCTTTCCCATCTTGTGCTTCAGTGTCCTCTTCAAGTTCATCCCCTTCCTCTTCAAACCCTTCCTCCTCATCATACATTGGGTCACTACTATTAGGACCAAGTTCATCCCCTTCCTCTTCCCCTCTATTCCTCACCCTTGCCATCATTAAAACCAAGAGTGGAATGATACATAGAAGCCAAAAAAACACCATCTTGGAATATGGATATAGGTGGTGGACAACCTGTAAATAAAGGAGCAAGTAGAAACAATAAAGAGTAGGAGAGAGAGGAGAAAAATACAATTTTTTTTTCAAAAAAACAAGGGAGTTTGGGGTTTGAACTTACCTCTTTAGCTCTTGTAGATGAAGTCCTCCAAGCTCTTGCTCCAAGCTCCTCCTCCTTCTCCTAGCTCCTCCTTCTTCACTCCTCCAAGCTCTCCTCTCTTCTCCTCTCCTTTCCTCTCTTCTCTTCTCCTCTCCTCTCTTCTCTTCTCCAACTCTCATAAACTCAAAGTGAGCAAATGAGAAGAGAATGGGGGCTTTATTCTTTTCTAAAGTCACCCTAAACTCACCCTAAACTCACCTAACCCACCCCCTCATGCTAGTTAAGTTAAACTTTAAAAGAAATTAAAAAAAAATATATGTTTAATTCGCTGCCCGCGGGGTTGCGTCCGGGTTGCGCTGGGTGGCGTGCGGGTGGCGTGCGCTTCCGGGCAGGTTGCGTGGCGCCACCCCGTGCCCGAAGCGTCTGCCGAACCGCGATTCCGGGGGGCCGCAACATGAAATGGCAGGAATCGTTTTTTTTGCCCGGAATCGCGCCACCTCCAAAACGGAATCGCGCTTCCAGTGGGGATTCCGGATCGATTCGCTCCGATCCGCGATTCTGCCTTTGGATCCGGGGGGGGCGATTCCTGCAACACTGCTTTCGGGTATATAGGAGGCACTTCAGTATGGCAAGTATATAGAGACACTCTCATCGAACGGTTATGCATTAGACAGCACTAACACAGACTTGTGCTCCCCTACCGTCGAGTATATATTTGGAGACCCCACTAGGTTTCCATCCTTTAGCCACAGGTAACCGAGTCAGCTGCCTTGTAAACGTGATACACTGAACACAACATTCGGGGAGATCGGTCGTCGTACGTCAAGTCCTTGGTTTCGGCTAAGGTGTATATAATGGTTCATGGATACTTGGTAAACCCTCTTGCCTAGCATTACCCGTTTTGATTTATTTGTTGTTTCGTGTCATAAAATTAACTGCCAACGATAACATGTCGAACCCATGTAGTTGCTTCTTGGCCTCACATTGAGTAATTCCTTGTAAATTTTAATTTTAATCAACCCTCAACGAATCATCTCTTCTCCTTCTGCTCTTGAGAGAAAGTTGTCGTGGCTGAACCATTGTGTTCACCTCACAGTTCCCCTTCATTCTCTGATAGTGAAGGGTCTTCACAAGGAGTCCATCCTGAACTTTCACAGTCACTTGAAGTTCAAGGCTTTGAACTTGGAATTGTCCCAAATATCCAACCCCTGGATTCTCGTCCTCCACCTCGAGACTCATCGTTGTCTCGGGAGACTGATCCAAAAACCCCTGAGAGTCCACAGAGGTTTGTTTATACCCTCCAAATCCGTTATTCGATCCATTTGTGATATCTCCTCAACATCCTGATAGTCCATTCGACAACCCTAGTGTTCCTTTAGAGTTATCTCTTCATCCATCTTGGATTCCTCCTCACCAGTTATTTCCACTTATGGCTTCAGAAGGTGAGATTCCAACCTCTCCTTGAGGTCCTTTAGAAGTCTTCGCTACCCACACTCCTAATGTTGATAATGAATCTGAATATGACTTTCCTCCGGAAGGCTTTCCTTATGTAGGAACAGTTCCATCTCAACCGCCTCCTAAAAACAGTGGGCTTATGCTTCCACATGGTTATACAACCTTGGCTCAACTAGTTTCAAGAACTCCCAGTGCTCCTTCATTATATCAAAATCCAATTTGGTCATCAAATGCTATGCCTACTTTTGGTCCATTTATTCCTAACGTAGCCTCTCAAATCCTTGTGCAAACTACCATTACTTAAGTTCTGATTCAACCGACGATTCCGTCACAACCGTTACCTTCGTTTCAACCTTCCATTCTGGTGCAACCGACAGTTTCAATTTATACGTCTGTAAGTTCATCGATTCCCCCATCAAGTGGAAAAAATGTGCCACCGCCTCATTCACAGCCTAGGGGGAAAAATCCAAATTATCCCTCTTGTTTCGAGTGGAAGCCATGTGAGTGGATCACAACTTCACATGGTTGGAGTGAATCAACGTAATCCTAGTGGTATTCCTAATCTCGTTGATCCATCCGGGGCAGGTAATATCCAGTATCAACAGCCTTATATGGCCCAGATACCTCTCCAACAGTGTTATGTTCCATATGGTTCACAAGCACTGTAAAATCCACCTTATATTCCACAAGTAGGTCCTCATGTGCAACCTGGTCAAAATCCTATTCCTAGTGCATATGGTCAAATCCCAATTGGAACTTATCAGTACCAACAGGGAATCCCTCAAGGAACTGTTCAACAACCTTTACTGCAATAAGGGAAACCTTTACTGCAATAAGGGAAACCTTTACAGCAGCAAGGAAACCTTTGCAGTAGCAACCCTTGCAGCAATTTCAACAGCTTTTGCAACAGAAAACGCAGTTTGTCCAACAACCAAACCAACCCTTGTATCTGCAAGGTCAACCCTTGCAGCAACAAGCTCAACCTTTATATCAACAAGATCAAACCTTGCAAACACAAGGTCAACCCCTGTAGCAATAGCGCTACCAGTTTTATTACCAGGGTTAACAGTTGTAGCAAATGTACAATCTATATGTTGCGCATAATGTTTATCCTCCTTATGGTTATCAATGGCCTATAGCAGGTCAATATCAACCCTACCCTAGGCAGAATCTACCTTATGGTCAAGGTATCCCTTAGTGGGGGGAAAAATCAAGCCCCTTCTGGTCAAAATCCTCCACTTTGGGGACAAAACCCTTACCAACAAGGTTGGAACACCCAGACTGGGCCTTATCAAAAGCCTTATACGCCTTTTAATCCGCAATTTCCATTTTTAGTGACGTTGGAACTACTCGATGTCTCAAGGCTTACTAATGAACACACACTTTATTCGCCTAATTGGCCTCCATTTCCCACTAAAATTCTGAGCGATTGCCCCATATTCGAAGGAAATGCTAAAGAGGACCCTCAGGCCCACGTGATGACATATCACTTATGGTGTTCTCCCAATTCCTACGTTGACAATTATGTTTGTCTCCACCTCTTTCAACAAACCTTGATAGGTGTTGTCGCAAAGTGGCACATCGAATTGCCTCGAGGTACCTATATAGACTTCAACTCTTTGGCCATGGCCTTCCTCACCCACTTCCAGTTACCGGTTCGTTAGGAAACTAGTACCCACTTTCTGACATCTCTGAAACAAGATACCGCGACCCATATCTTCAATCACATCCATGAATGGAGGCGTGTGCATCGCCTCATCAAATTTGAAATCCTAGATGAGTCGTTGACCGAATAGTTCACCAAGTCATTCGTAAACAAAATCATTGCACATATAGCAATGAGAGGTTGTGTTACTGAGGATCAAGCTATTTCCCGTGCTCAGTATTTGGATTTGGTTTACTCCCAATGTGGCATGCTATATGAAATGTTGCCTAATGCTCCAAGGCCTTCTTCAGATCCAGCATCTTCGAAGTCTCCAGATGTGCCACCTGTTGATGGTATCATTGAATCAGTATCCCAAACTTCCACTAAAGCTTCTTCGAAGCAAAAATCTATTTCGAATACTGGTTCTAATCCTCCTTCAAAAACCCCATCAAATCCTGGTAAAACCTCTAAGGTCAATGTCGTCCAGTCCATCGCAGCAGACAAAGCCTCGAGAGGTAAGAAGAAGTGTAAAGGTAAAGCAAAATCCAATACCCCAAAACAGGATCCTCCTAAGTCATTTGCTGATGATGCCTCCAAACGAAAGCTAAAATATCCGCGGCTCATTTGTGAGGAAGATCATTACACCAAGGATTGTCCTCAACGTGCAGAAGTTAGTCATTTATTAAAACGGACTCCAGTTGTACTGAAAGAACCATTTCCATCTTAGCAGACTCAGTTGGTAGACCAACCACAATCCTCTGCCTCATCCGGTTCTCAGGTTTACATGATGGTGGGTTCATTTCCTATCTCTGTTGCCACCTGATCGAAAGATTATCAAACTCCCCAAAAGCAGACGGTGGAATCACCCAGTTCTAGTCCTCTTCATATCGAGAGACCTAATAATGAATCCATCATCCGACCATCTCCCAAAGGTGTGTGAGAACTTCTAACCCGAAATTCTACTGCAGTGACTGATTTATATCACCTACTTATTCTTCACAATAAGTTACTTATGAAATCCCTTCAACAAACATTAAAATAAATTCTATTGCAGTTATCACATAATTACACAAAGAAAATAACAGCGATATACATGCACAAGAAACAATCATATCAACACAGTCGTTTTTGGACGATTGTCCCTAAAAAATCCCAATGTGGGAAAACCGGTGTAGTAGATGAGGGTTTTATTAATCTTTAGCAATAATCACTTTACAAGGAATGATTTTACAAAGAAACTCAGAGAAAACACCTGAGACTTTCCCCTAAAAACTTTCTGACACCCTGGAGACACTTTTCCCACTTTTGCGTCACTCTGCGTGAGGGTTGCGTCTCCCTCTGCACTATCTCTCAATACCCCTGCATCACCTCCTCCTCAGTGACTCACTGCTACTGATGCCCTTCTCTTCCTCCACCGTGCAACTCTCCCTCTGAAATCAATCTCCTCTTTGAGAATCGATTTTCCTTAGGATACTAAGTATTTGTCGGTATGTCTCTAAATGATCCTCAAGTCTTCTTTTATACTTTTCCTGTTGATGAATCAACGGTCGAGATTAAGTCTCTAATCAATGGCTAAGATTAAAACATACTTGATCCTCATCTCTTAGAAGCTTCTCACCCTTATCTTTATTAATACCCATTAATATTTTTATTTTCCTAAGTTCAGACTTAGGAACCCATTAAAAATATTAATTATTTTAATAACTCCTCATCCGAGTGGAATTTCTCCAAACGATTTCTGGGTCTTGGAGTTCTCATGTGCCTTAGCCTCTCCACCAAATTTCAAGGCTAGAGCACGTCCGATGCTACCCAAAATCAACAAGGTGTACTTTGGAAGTCATCCTATAATTCGAACACTAGAGCTACTTGACATTACAGTATTGTCGAAGATTTAGCTCGAGCGCCTTCGGTGATGTCTGCTTTGGAAGTTCTCCAAACTTTTCCAACACAGCGGAAATCATTATTGTCTGCTATAGGAGGCATCGATCCTGCTGATTCGAACTTGATTACTTTCGATCTAGAAAACCATGTTCCTCGTCTTCCTCATCAAATTGCATTTTTGATTCAAGTCATTATAAAAGGAAAGACGATCCATCGGACTGTCATTGATGAAGGTGCTTCCACCTGCATCATGTCTGTTTCATGTTGGAAAGCCATTGGCTCTCCACCTCTCAACCAGTCCTCGAACACCTTGGAGGCCTTTGATGGCAGAGGCTCCTATCCTTATGGTATTCTCACATGTTTGCCTATTACCTTGGAAGGGAAGACTATAGAGTTAGAAGTAGAAGTTGTAGATGCCAATCTGAATTATAACCTTCTACTTTGGCGAAGTTGGACCCATGCCATGTTTTGTGTGGTTTCCTCTTTGTTCCGGGTCCTCTATTTTCCTCATGAAGGGAAAATTGCTAAGTTACCAGAAACGCCTCCCCCAACTCCTAGAAACGTCATTCAGCGTTTCGAATACGGAAATGCGTACGAAACGACATGGAAAAGTTTTCGCCACGTTTCCATTTTTTGGAAACAGCCAGCATGAGATTAGAAACGTTTCAGAGGAGTTTCAGGAAAATTTGATGCGTTTCCAGAAAATTTGGATATGTTTCCAGAAAATATGGATATGTTACCAAGTTTCCATGTTTCCAGTTTTCTAAGTTTCCAATGTTCTAGGCACTTTATTGAAAGAATATATTCCAGGTTTGTTTGTCTAGAGCATGTAAATGCAGCTGAATTCTTTGCATACCTTATATCCATTGATTACAACTCATCTGAAAGTGAACATATATCTTGGAAAAGGATTCATGACATGATAGAGGTATTTGCCAACAAGTTTTCAACAATACCAAATCTAAAGGATGGAAACCTAGAATTTGGAATGGAAACTCACAAGGTATCTATGAAATCAAGAAGGAAAGTTGTTACCCACAATGTTGGTTGGTGGAAGAAGTTTCTTGCTTTACGTTAAATTTATCAGTGTTTGTTTACTAGTATCATACTTCACAATACTTAATAGCTTAAATTGTGGCATCTTGATTCTTGGTCATATGATCTTAGGTTGTGAATAAATAAATCCAGCTTACTTCTTTCTATGAATTTTAGAGCATCTCATGTTGTAGCTAATGGAATATAGTCCAATTTATAATGTGTAGACGTTGTTATTTACAATGATAAAATTTACACTATATTCAGTGATACTAAACAATATTTCTACATCATGACTCCTTAGAGTCTAAACCAAGATACTGTGAAACATACTATTTATAAAGTCAAATTCATTATGTTTCCTTTGTGCTAGTGTTGTCAAATTCATTAAAAAATATATAATTTCATGATGTATGATGTGACTCTGAAAATAATCTCATATTCCTTTAAACTGTGAGTGGGTATTGACATTTTAATGAAAGGTGCCAACTTGAATATTATAATTATCATTGATGATGATGATGACAATGTTTATACTTAATTGATGACGATGATTTGTTTATGTTGAATTCACGATGATGATTATGTATTTTTAAATATAGAATCCAAATTCTAAAAGCTAAAAGACGAATGATAATATGAATGTTATATATAGATATATATATATATATATATATATATATATATATATCGTTTCCTTGCTGTATCGTATCCATTTTTTTGAAAATTTTCCGTATCCGTTTCAAACCCCGTATCCGTATTTGTCCCTGTATCCGTTTCAATGCAACTTAGGAAAATTGTCACCATCAATCAATTATCCTTTTTCTCTTTTGGTGCTTCAAATGGCAACATCCCATATGTGAGAAATACCGATATTCCATATGAGAGTGTGGGGGCAGGTCTTTTCAAAGATTCTTCTTTAATGGGAACTTTTTCTCTCCCACCTCCGCATGTCGCCTTGATCAACATGATCTCTATCTCCAATGATCTGTGGATCATCCCAACTCCGGATCAAGTTGATTCTTTTGGTGATGCTATGCCGCTAATTCCTTTCGAACAAGCCTATCAAGAAATTGTCTTGGCTTCAGCAGTCGCTTCAGAAAGTCATATTGTTCTCAGTAAGCAACTAGATACGTATTCACAATCTCTTTGGCTTGGTTCTTGGGATTCTCCGGATCCCTTGAACAAGATATTCCCCACTGACAAGAGTATTGTTGAGGTTATGTCTCTTGACGAAACCCCTTGGAATGATGCCCATCATCATTCCTCGTTTCTTCCAAGTCTAAGTGAGATTCCTTCGTGTCTTGAGGCTTTTGTTTCTCATAACCCGACACATCCACTTCAAACACATGCTTTGGTGCATGAAGTTTTGTCCGAAAGTAATATGGGAAATATTATTGCTACCTTTCCCATTGACATTTCAGTCCAAACTGAAGTTGTTAATATCTTTCAACTGCCGACATCTTTTTCTCACCATGGGATTGAGACTTTCTCGCCTCACCGAATTTTCATCGTTTGACCATTATTGCAATGGGGTATTCATCCTATGACTCGTAACCCTCACTCGCCCAGGGGGCATGGAAGCATAGCCATTTATACATGGTATTTCACTATTTGGCCAAGTCGATGCTTACACGTCATGCCAATGGTGAAACTTCGGTTTCATGCTCTGTTGATTGATTATTCGAGACCGAAAATGGGCTCCATCTGAAGTTTTCACACGTGGCCATCTGTGTAAATATACTTTTGTACATTAGTGTGTGAATTCAATGGTGTGCATTTTTTATTTTTGGTGTGATTGTTTGCTTTGAAAACACGTTTCCTCTGCTTACCTTGTGTTCCACACAGTTCGCAAATGTCGTCAAACCATTATGTTGGTTTTGTTGATAGAGTTTGTCGTAGAACTTATCCTCCACAGCTTGGGTACTCTTCGCCCTTGATGGCGAGTTGATCAATTTGCAAGGTATTTTCCTAGGACGAACAACTAATAATATTGCCGAGTACAGTGTAGTTATTGAACTGTTATCAGACGCAGTTGCTCTCAAAATTAGAAATTTGGTTGTCAAGTTAGATTCACAACTCGTTGTGCTATAGTTAAATAGTCAATATGAAATCCACAAATTTTGCATATGTCTCTACATGTTCGATTACTGGAAAGAAATTTTGATTACATCACATATCAACACATTCCACGAAATTTGAATACATTAACAGATGCATTAGCAAATTATGTTTTAGATAGACATTTGCGTAACTTATAAAACCAATCACATCATCATGATACATGAACATATAAGTAGAAGATAGAAAACATGCATATATATATATATCGCGTCTGTCAAAGTTTGTTCATCAAAATCTCAAAAAATAAGTGTTTTGGGACACATGGCTTTCATAGCCTACAATAGTGCAGATAAACATAGCCTACAATAGTGCAAATAAACACGACTAGGAAAAGGCTATTCGCCCACATGATCCTCGCGATAGCATGAGACCACTCTGATCACTCAGCCTAATAACTGACATAGTCTTGCAGACACTCCTACGGTATGCCTCTGGTACCGCAATGGTATGTCATCTATAGTCACATATTTTGGAATCCCTCGAGTAATCACTTCCAGATTTCATTCCATTTCTACCATAGGATCTGCTCCTTCCTTGTATGGAGCATCTTCTATCTGACATGCTACTCGCCATGCTATTGGTGACATGTCAGGAGGCCTTTCCGGTCCTACATCTGCACAATTATCACAAGTAAACTCTCATATACACTTCAAACAAACAAAAAATCATGAAACTAGGAAAAATTCCAAAAAACAAGTTTTACTTGCATCAGTCCACTGTTCACCCAGTGGTAGAGGCAGATCTAGATCTCCTCTGAAGTTCGTGCCTGCATAGGCATAGTCATCCACAACGATCAGTTGTTGGCGCAGCCAACCAAAGAATGACAAAGGGAAATGCATCCACTAGCCTCCTCCTCCTCGAGGCATGATCTCACTCCATCTGAGCAACCTCAGATCTTGTGGAGCTGGATCATCCACCTCTACCCACTAGTATCGAAATAGGGGCACACGCTCCAAAAATAAAGTGACCAAAATTGATCCAAAGCCGAACTGCTTCAAGTTTCCCAACTTGCCTTTGGTCAGTTGTCTCTTCATGTTGACCAGCAATCCCTCGCACCAGTTGAACACTATTGGAGCAAGGCAATCCATTGCGTACTGGAATTGTGATTTCAAAATCTCATGCAAAGCCTGCACCCCAGCTATATGGGCCATGGTGTGTGGAATTGTTAAGGGAAGATTGTCGATGGTTGCTATCTTCACCTTCCCACTCACAGTTGTCTCTACACCCGAGCAATGCCTTCTGATTAAGGTATTGGTGGTCTCAACTCCAGCACGAGCTCCATACAGTTGGACTCTCCCCTCTTTTGGACAATCAAGTGATGAAGTAGATATCAGCTACTTCTAGCTGTAGTTCTTGATCTCCAATGATGAAGATCTATTGATCAACATCCCATAGACTCATCAGATAGTATAACAGCGCATTTTGAGCTCTCAGTGCCAAGGTTTGGAAGAATTTCAATAACCCGCAGTCCCTCAAAACATTCACACATTCAACGCTTTGGGTAGCTTGGTGATCTTCTGCCTCATGGCCCCTTTCCTTCCATTCAATGACCATGCTGTCGAAATCTCCTGCAAACAACTCATATACATCATTTAGACACTTTTCCACGGATCAAAATCATGAAAAAACCAATCAAGAGAGAGGATTTCTCTTTCAATTTTCCTCTCTACGTCCAACGTGACTGTCTTAATTATTTTTGCGCTAGCAGTGAGAGAGCCTTTTGGGCTTAGGGGCAATCAACGCAGATCCAATGAGCAGACTCGCGCTGGTTGCCGACGATTTTAAAAATAGAAATCCTCCCTTTAACCAACTAAAAATCTTATGAAATCGCATGAAATAAGAATGAAAAGGAAGAGCTCTTGCCTGCAACCGACGGCTTGTGAAATGGTGCCCTAGATCTCCCACACTGCTTGCCTGAAGAATCAAGGAAAATAGGGTAAAATGCACTCTCCAATTTCTTCGAAGTGAAATGGTAAAATGTTTTTACTGTTGGTCTTTTTATAAGTTTTTAAATGCATTTTTGCCAATATTTTATTATTTTTCTCAATATCAATGATGTGTGGGTGTCTTTGTGCAGTTACAGGCTCTTTTTTGGTGGTTATAGTGATCATTTTTGACCGATTGAACGAGTTTTTGTTTTATCTCTTTTTCAAACTCGTTAAAAATAAACGAAAAAGGAACCCCCCTGGAGCCATCTTTAAACTCTTTTTTTACTCTCGAAATATGAAAAGATCGTTGAGTACTTGTCTTTTCGAACTCATTAAATTAAATGAATTGACGTTGTCTCAGTATACATTTACCCCTTTTTCAGGCTGAGTTTGGCTATTTACGAAAAAGATAAAACTTGGTCAACATGGTCAAGAGGTTCTCTCAAATATTGTTTTCTACCCTTTCAGGTTCGAGAGACAAATTACGAAAAGGGCCATAATAGAGGTTTCTTTTTCGCCTCTTTTTCAAACCCTCTAAATATGAAAAAGACATCAAGTTATTCTTCCATCTGACTAGTAAAAATTAAACGGCAAAAGACTTGTCACCATGACGAGACCGAGTTTCTCCTTCCTATGGCTCGTAAAACTTACTAAGATGGATTCATTCGAAGAAAGAACTTACACGACAAGCATATGCTATCTCCTTCAAGCTTGTGATTAAAAATAATTGGGGTACTCACTAGAAATAGTAGGGAAAAATGAAATTGAAACATCTCTTGTATAGGCAGCATATCGCTCTTGAACATGACATTCATCTATTTCTCGTGTCGAGTTTGGGATATCCTCACTCAATCACTTGTCCTTTCGAGTTTGGGTGATCCATTTTGCCTCTCATCTGACTATTCCATTTCGTCATCATGACCCTTAGCCCTATGTTGAGTCAAACGCTGCCACACTCCGGAGTCCTGTCGTCAATATGTTCAAGAGAAGTCCTATCTACAGTTTATTTCCTATACATTGTCTAACATTTTGCCACAGTCTCGGATCATACTCATTCACTCCACTTTATTCCTTGTTTTGTGTCGATGATAGGGGAATCATCATGGCCCTCCTTTGACGGGTCACTTCTTGTCAACTTCAACTCATTATCCAAGAAGATGACTTAGAGACCCCCTTTTAGTATCTTAGAGCTTGCATGCTTAATGGCAAGTTCTTCGCATCTGATGACAGGTTTTCATCATTGGCCTTCGATCGGATGATTCCACGAATGTTCGACTTTAGCTTCATTTTCACATGCATGGATTGTATTGTCGTGCTTTGAGAGCCATTGTCATTATTGGTGGTTTCTCTCGTGCCTATTAACGGTCCACATCATTAGCCGGTAATCAAGTGGCTTTCTAGCATGTTCGACTTCGACACATTCATTCGCATATTAGAATTCGTACTATGATCGGGTTCGGATGGAGCTCAAGACCCTGAGTTTTGTCTGATATAACTCAAGTTGTGTGGAGTTATGTATTATTCATGATTGTACACATGTTTCTTCTATACAGATGGTTGCGACCATACCATGGGACTTTATATTTATGATGATGATGATCCTTCTATATTGGATGGTTGCGTCCATACCTTGGATCTTAGATTTCCAAATGATCCATTTCATTCGAATGGTTACCGCCATGTCATGGATCTTTTCACATAGTCCTTTTTATCTGGATGGCTGCGTCCATAACATGGATTCATGTTTTCATATCAGATATGTATATGTATATGCGTCCTTGATTTGTAGGTCTCCTGACAGTGTTTGTTCTCGTCCTTGCAAAAGCTCGTAAAGCATCTCAGCCATCACTCCATGTTCTGCCTTCATGCTTTAGGGGGCATCTGTTACATAGTATTTTGTCATGCCTCCTGCACTTCCCTGTGTCATACACCGAAGTGCCCGAAACTTCGCAATTATGCAGTGTACCCATCCTGATATGTAGTCCAAATCCTCCCTGAAGACTTAATGAAAACATGCCTTGAGCCTTCCCTGAGAAGTAAGCTCTAAAACCCTAATTTTAGGTTCAGTGTGACTCTAACACTGGCAACTAGTGTTGATGGCAAGTTGCATTATACTAGCCTCTCACTGCCAGCGTGCTTTTTACTTGGATACTCATGCTGATCCCTAAAAGGCAAGTTTTCCTAAAAAAGACAAGAAGATTCGTGATCTAGAGGCTTCTAGAACAATGAATTGGAGGTTGTTCGTTGAGGATGTGGTCGAATTTCCCAATATTGCCCTTTGATCTTATCCCTATGAGCTACCTCCTTGAGATGAGGGCCTTCCCCTATCTTTGGACAAATCCTAACTCTCTCTCCCTGCCTATATATTCATCCTCTTCCATTCTCAAGTGGTTGGTCTCTGATTATTTGCACCCTTATGCTGAGATAGTGCCTACATGCTACTCATTGGCTTGGAGAAGGAGTGCTTGGAGAGCTTGAGCTTGGACTTGGACATTCACTCAAGGAGGGCTTATTGACATCAAGGCTTGGTTGTATGCTTCCTCTTTTATTTCATTAATATATACAACTGTTGGTTCACTTTCCATAAATGTTTGTGTTAATGCATCATTCATCTTAATGCTCATTGATCTGTTAAGTGGATTATTTTCAATTATGCTTGTTGCACTTGTATGCTTTGTCGTGTCTTAGATCTCTTATGCAGGTATTCAAACGTTGTGAGCAGCAGAGCTAAGCTTGAGAAGCGAGCAACCGAGATCTTCAAGAAAAGAGTACATTATAGCATCAGAACGAGGTAGGTCTCCTTCCTCTTCTCTCATTTCAATTGTAATTTAGGAAAGTGTTTTGTAGATTGTCACGTAGGATGTTAATCCCACTCATTGGGCTAGAAGGATCGTCTACGTCCGCAGAGAGGATTTACCTAGACAATAATGATGATGTTGAGCATGATGGAAAGAGGGAGTTGAAAGAACCCTAATAACATTAAAGATAATTGATATATGACCTTGGTAACATGTGAAGATAGAAGGAATGATGTTTTAGAAGATTGAAATTCTCCAATGATATGATGATGCGAAAGAAATAACCTATGTAGTTGTTAATAGACTTGTCTCTAGCTGCGAGGAAACTTGATTAAAGAAAGTGTATATCTCCGCAATTAAGAGGGAGGGCCTATTGTGAAAGCTATAGTGAAGACCTTAGAGAGAGAATGAGATCAAAATTTGATAAAACACTACAGATGGTTGTTCTTGATTCATAAAGTTGCAAACAAAAACTTGGTTGTGTTGAGGCTGAGTTTGGTGTTGCTAAAGAAGTTAAAGAAGAAAACTTCCGACGAGATGTGTTTGGTTAATATGATGATGATCTAACCAGCGTTAGAACGATTGAGGACCTCAAAGGTTTGTGCTAAACATATATATATATATATATAGTTTATTACTAATTGGGGTTGTGATTGTACAAGCAAATCTCTCTGTAAGAAGGTTGAATATCTTGAAGCATGCTTGGACTAGTGAATACATCTGATTTAGTTGATAGGGAGAGATGAAGCATCTTGGGGCGACAAGATGCTTGGGAGGACATTTGGTCGGCTTGTAATGATGTCTAGATCCCGAAGTGGGGAGGGTATCGTTGGTATTATGGAGCTCCGACATTGGATACGATACCTAGATCCCTAGGTTGGTGTTAGAGCTTAAGCCTGATGATACATGTAGTGGCTAAAGTTGTAATGTTCCCAATTTTTGTGAGTGCAAAATTCACTAAGGAGGTTTGCCAATTTTTGGTGATATTAAATAAAAAGGAGAATATATTATTTTGTGGGAGAAAAGTGGAAATTATTATTTTAATGAAGAATGGCGACAAATTAATATTTTATTAGTGGAAGGTGGAAACAACTAAGGGAGAGGACTGGCAATTATAACTAGAGCTTGGAGGCCTCCATTTGATATCTTTGATCATTTGACAATTCAACATTAGTTCTCTTGAGCCGCTTAGCCAAGACAACTGTGTTGTTCAGCACAAGGAATTTCTGAGCGGGAATTCCACTCTTTCAGAGAACTTCGAGTCTCCCTAGTGAGGCAATTTGGGGAGCTCAATTTAGAGTTTCCATTGGGCATATTTGCAAGTTATTTCAGCTGGGCTGAGTTGAGAGAATTCTTGGGGCCGAAATTCTACATTTCTGGAAGTGCACAGGGGTTGGAGGAATAGAGGTTGAGGAGAGATAAAGGTCGGAGATTGGAGGTATTCCTCAGGGGAGAATTTAGCCAAAGTTGGGAGAGATTTCCAGTGGTGGATTTGGGCTTAATTCAGCAGTATTAGTTTTGTGGGGCATTTTCTGGCCAAATTGGGCAATTTGCACTTATTGGGGGTCACTAGGGATTGGTGGATTCAACCAAAACGCTTTCTGGGATTTTGTGGGTTTATTGAGAGGAGTCTATAGAATCTAGATAGTTTTAAAGAATTTTTTGGGCGATATTTGGACCTGAAATCATAATTCCTATAGCAGGGCGAATTGCTAGTTAGCTGTGAAATTTGCACCATTTTGTGGATTCGACTTTGGCTTAGAGATAGGCCAAACCCTTTCTGGGTTTTTCTAGGTTTTAGGCAAGGAGCACTCTCCTAATTTTATAGAATTTTCTGAGCACTCTAAAGTGGGAAAAATAAGGGGCGAAGTCCAGAAGTAGTGTAGTGTTGGAGCAGCGACGCAGTTTTCTAGAGGAGCTTGCTATTACAGTTGTTGAGCTTTTTTGTATTCATCACCTGGTGCTTGTAGCTTGCCTTGTGCAAGCCCGGGTGCATTTTCTCCAACTCATTTGTACTACAACACTATTATTAATAAAATCTTGGCCAATTTGTGGATTTGGAGATATTTCTAGTTTATGTGTATGCATTTTTGAAAAATTATGTGTTATTATCTTTGCATGACTTTGTTATCATTGTAAAATTTCCATTAGGAATATTATAGTGGTATCAGAGCATAATCTTGACCAGTTGTGGAGTAGCCATTAAGATCATGGAAGATTTGGGCATCTATGCACTGTGATGGGTGAACTATAGACAAACCCATGGCTCAAGGGAGAGTGAGTATCATTGAGGGAAAAATGACCCTCACCCACTTTGATGGTTCAGCTAGGAGTTCTATCAGAAAATGGGTACAAGAATTGGACACATATTTCCGGCTAAACCCCATGAGGGAGGCGGACGCTATTAGACATGCCACTTTGCACTTGGATGGAGATGCTATGGAATGGTGGTACCGAGGGCTAATCCCTTTGGATCATGTACGTATCACATCCTAAAAAGAGTTCACACAAAGGCTCGTGGAGAGATTTGACCGAAAGGACACCAAACCCACTCAAAGGGAGTGGATAGGACGAGGAAAGCTAGAGGATGAGACCAGGAGACATTTCGACTGGTGGAAACTGGGCTTTAGATGTCAGAAGCTTGAGGAGGAGGTTGAGCAGGAGGACATGCAGGATGGTGAGGGGCACATTGATATACCCGGTGTGGCGTAGGAGTCACCATTGTTGGAGGCCTCTTTGGTAGCTCCAGCTAACACCTCGGTTAAGGGAGTTGAGCATACACTCGAAGGGCCATCTCTTGATGAGATGGCAACAGTTGATGAGGTACCCAATGTTATGACCTAGTTTCTAGACGATGGTCACCCACAACAGGTTGATGAGGTGCCTGGAGGCATATCTGTCATTGAGGAGGTACCAGAAGAGATGGAGGGGTCCAGCGCAGTGACTGAGTTTACAGAGGATAACCACCCTCCACAATTTCATCAGTTTCGGGCTAACCTTCCAGCGTTGAGAAAGAAGGCCACGACAGTGCAAGAGGCCATTCTACAGTAGAACGAGGAGTTGGAGGGCATGAGAGTGGTTTGTGCTGAGTCAGCGGCCAAACTGACTCGCATTGGGGAATGGTTGGGTTCCCTAATGGTTCAGTTAGAGTGCACATTGGAGCGATGGGAAACCCTACTCAGATATTACAAGTTGGTAGCACTAGCAGGTTACCACTACACATTGGAGAGGGAGAGGCAGAGTCACCTTGACATATTTTATGTGTTGACCAAGATGGTGAGATGAGGTGACATGAGTTGCACAGGGTGCATCCTTGGCAGGATGGAGGGTTAGTTCCATGTACGAGAGTTTATGCTCTCGATCCTTCCCTTGGGATTGGATGGCGAGAAATATTGAGTTGGTATCTGATGGAGTTGGCTAGGAGGTTAGATGCATCCATGGCCACAGCTTAGCAGAGGCTGTGGATTACCAGGGGGGCTCAAGGGCCAGACTGTTGTTGGGATCCAGGTGGAATTCTCAATCACATCGTGGAGTAGGTAGGTCATGGTAGCAGCTACGTGATGGACTCGGTGGTTGGGTGCACACACCTTTTCATATACCCTTCAGAGTTCTTGACAACACTAGCGACAGGATAGATTGGCAGAGGAGCAGACAGATTTCATGAGTTGTCATGACATATTGACTGTGCATGGAGTCACAGGTTGATTAGCCTACTCCGGCAGGAGCTGGTAGGAGGAGGTGGCATCCGCAGACCACCGGATAGGGCATTACATGGAGACGGTGCTCTTGCATTAGTATATTGGACATTGGAGCTACTAAGGATGGACACAATAGGGTCATTCCCATTGGCATGTGAGGAGTCAGACTGCTCAGGTCGTTCAGGGAAGATGGGGAGATGTAGCCCACATCATGGAGGGATTACTAGCAGAGTGGTGGATGCGTTAGCACATGCAAGATGGCATATGATACAGGGTGGTACGACAGTAGGCAGTGGTACCCAAGGGTGCACAAGGATATTCTCCAGATTCTAGTGTTATGCAAAGGGACGCGACCTCATATGAACCTAATTTTAGAACCTAGCATCCAATGTTGTATAGAGGTATGCAGTGATGAGCAGTGACCTGCAAAGGACCATGGAGATGCATGGTTGTTTGATGTAGCATGTTGGCTTGCATTGAGCGATTCACATCACATCGCATACACATGGGGAGAGCAGTACATCTGTATCACAGGGTATCTAGTGGTGTATAGGGATAGGCTGCACGGTACAGTGCCAGGTCGAGGACTACAAGGATACTCAGTGGGATGCAGGGGCATATGGTGTTACACAGCAAGGTCTTGGAGGGTTGCCTCCAAGGAGACTTATGGACGAAGACATTGGGCATACCTTTCGGTGTACTTTACCCAGGATTGACAAGGACACAAATGAGCGATACTCGATGGTATCCATGGGGACTCACATGCTTGTCCTTCTTATACATCACTTACAGGCACAGATGATTTGGTTGTTGTCCTTTGACACTCTGGATGTGAGCAGCTGGGGACAGGGAGCTCACCTGAGATATTGGGATGACACTCAACGCACTAGGGGAGAGACTTCTCAGTGGTGGCATTGGGTCGGTGCAAGAATTGACAACCACAAGTTGGGGGATGAGGTGATCATCTGTGGGGGTGGCATATCATTCATTAGCGAGCCTACGCCTTGGGAGTAGGTCACAAGGGAGGCATGTGTCACTCTTTCCACAGGGCATGTCAGGATCATGCATGAGCAAAGGATACTGTGTACGATTGAGGCAGCTTTCCAGTATGTGTCCAACCTCCAGACATTGTATTGGCACACTATCGAGAAGGTGGATGGAAAACTCAGTGGTGATGGTTGGCAAGAGCACGATGGGTCCGCATACACTGAGTCGATTGCGAGTATCAGATACCCATCTATCAGTTGCCTTCATGGGGTAGTTATTTGGCACATGTAGCTTCCAATAGTCATCAGTACTACGTAGTGGCAGGCACAAGGCAGTTTAGCATGCATCAGATTAGTTCATGATATATGGGGCCTATATGTCAGTTTCATGCAGGGATTAGGGACGAGGAACAAACAGATTCCAAGAGTTGTTAGAGCTATGTTGCAGCAGGTCTGGTTATGGGATTTAGGGATTGAGTTGATTGATAGGACACTCCATTCTATGATGAATAGGTTCATGGGAGAGAGTGATCGAGTTCACCTTGGGTGTGACACATGGGAGATTGTTGAAACCTCCATTGTATGGCAAGGTAAATTTATCCAGTTGTTGCTCAAGATTGAGATTGACAGTGGATGGGTAGACATTGACATCATGGAGATGCCTAGGCAGGATAAGCTTGGCCTTCACAGATATCCCACCATCAAGTTTCGAGAGGGGAGGATACAGTTTGAGCATGATGGGAAGTTTGTCATAGTCAAAGTGGCGCAGCGTCAGCATGGTGGCACCCTTCTGAGACTAGCATGGGATCCAGGTACAACAGGATTTGGCAGTTCATCTACCCTCAAGGGTAAGCTGCTTTCTACAGGAGGATCATTCAGATATTCTATTGGAATCTGGTGATTCGCTATTGACATGGTGATCGTCACTAGTATGGCAGGATGTTCAACAACGCGGAGTCATTCAGTGGCACATTTCGGACCTTGGCATTGGCTCGACCAACATTTGGAGCAGCAGGATATTGCTTGAGGACAGGCAAATTTTGGCGCGGAGGACTGTAATGTTCGCAATTTTTGTGAGTGCAAAATTCACTAAGGAGTTTTGCCAATTTTTGGTGATATTAAATAAAACAAGAAAATATTATTTTGTGAGAGAAAAGTGAAAATTATTATTTTAATGAAGAATGGCAGCAAAGTAATATTTTATTAGTAGAATATGGGGACCACTAAGGGAGAGGACTAGCAATTATAAATAGAACTTGGAGGCCTCCATTTGGTATCTTTGATCATTTGACAATTCAACATTAGTTCCCTTGAGTTGCTTACCCAAGACAACCATGTTGTTCAGCACAAGGAATTTTCGAGCGAGAATTCCACCGTCATTTCGAAGAACTTCAAGTGTCTCTCTAGTGAGGCAATTCGGGGAGCTCAATTTAGAGTTTCCATTGGGCATATTTACAAGTTGTTAAAGAGAGAGTCCATACAGGTTGGTAGAATTTTATGATTGTGGAAAAACCTGTGAACAGTTTATGAAACCAACGTTTCGGACTAGCTTAGTGAGTCCATCATCAGGGCAATGTGATTTGTATTTTGAGAAGAGAGAGCGTGAAATTATTGAGCTATTAATAGTTAATTGAAAAAATATTTATTGTCTTTTTTAATGTCGACTTAACTGATTCACTAGGTTTCTAGCTCTGGAAATTCTCATCTTCTCAAAATTTAGAGCATTGTTCATTATGTCCCTTCCATGGTGAGACTTAATGGTGTTAAAGAGAGAGTCTCACCATTAAGTCTCACCATGGAAGGGACATAATGAACAATGCTCTAAATTTTGAGTAGATGAGAATTTCCGGAGCTAGAAACCTAGCAAATCAGTTAGGTCGACATTAAAACAGACAACAAATATTTTTTCAATTAACTATTAATAGCTCAATAATTTCACGCTCTCTCTTCTCAAAATACAAATCACATTGCCCTGATGATGGACTCACTAAGCTAGTCCGAAACGTTGGTTTCATAAACTGTTCACAGGTTTTTCCACAATGATAAAATATTTACAAGTTATTTCAGCTGGGGAGTTGAGAAAATTCTTGGCATCGAAATTCTACATTTCTGGAAGTGCACAAGGGTTGGAGGAATAGAGGTTGAGGGAGAGATAAAGGTCGGAGATTGGAGGTACTCCTCAAGGGAGAATTTAGCCAAAGTTGGGAGAGATTTATAGTGGTGGATTTGGGCTTAATTCAGCAGTATTAGTTTTTTGGGGCGTTTTCTGGCCAAATTGGACAATTTGCACTTATTGGGGGTCACCGAGGATTGGTGGATTCAGCCAAAACCCTTTCTGGGTTTTTTAGGGTTTATTGAGAGGAGTATATAGATAATTTTAAAGAATTTTTCGGGCGATATTCGCACCAGAAATCCTAATTCTTATAGCAAGGTGAATTGCTAGTTAGTTGAGGAATTTGAACCATTTTGTGGTTTCGACTTTGGTTGGAGATAGGCCAAACCCGTTCTGGGTTTTTCTAGGTTTTGGGCAAGGAGAACACTCCTAATTTTATAGAATTTTCTAGGCACTCTAGGGTGGGGAAACTAGGGGACGAAGTCAACCAGTAGTGTAGTTTTGGAGCAGCCACGCAGTTTTCTAGAGGAGCTTGCTATTATAGTTGTTGAGCTTTCTGTTATTCATCACGTGGTGCTTGTAGCTTGCCTTGTGCAAGCCTAGGTGCATTTTCTCCAACTCATTTGTACCACAACATTATTATTAATAAAATCTTGGCCAGTTTGTGGATTTGGAGATATTTCTAGTTTATGTGTATGGATTTTTGAAAAATTATGTGTCATTATCTTTGTATGACTTTGTTATCATTGTAAAATTTCCATTAGGAATATTACAAAAGCTTGGAACACACCTTAGTCCCAACCGGTTAGATACCTTGGTCAAGTATCTAATCTTTAGCATTGTGTATGCTATGACTCCTCATAGAACATATCATTTTGAGTTCATCCTTGTACTTGTATACATATGTATGATTATGAATACCTCCCTAGTTAAGAGGTAGTGTTGAAGAAGGTAACTAGTGTTGGCCTTCATAATTGTATTTGAGTCATTATGTAATGTATTTGTCGAACGAAAGAAAAAGAAAAAATATTTATTAGCATGGGTTTCATGCTTTATTATTTTGACTTTTAGGTCAGCCTCCATTGTAGGCTTCTAGGGCTTATGTCATAAGTCCTAGTCCTCGTCGTCATGTAATAGACCCTTCTTGGGCTTTGTATATCAAGAAAGAAATTTATTTTTGTGCCAAAAGTGTCATTTGTGCCTCCTCCACCAAGTCGGCCTCAATAGGAGCCTCAAACGACTATATACTGATAGCTACTCGACCTCTTTTAGGACACCAAGCAAGAAAGTTCAATCTGCAGTTGCAGGAGGAAGAAAGAAGAGCGAAATACCTAAAGAAGAAGGAGAAAATCCTAGCGAATGAGACACTTATCAAGCAAAAGTGATCTGAATTTCTCTCTCTTCTGCCACATGTGTGAGTTTCTAGACTGTTGCAGGAGGACCGAAGTTGCAGGTCTGCTGTAGGGCCGCAATTCTGAAGCTGGAAGGGCCAAAATTTGGGTTGTTGCGGGATTGAAGCAATTTGACTAAGGGTTGACCATTGAAGTTTGGAGGCTGACTTGGAGGATAAAAGGAGGTTCTTTTTCTAGGTCTAAGGTCTTGGATTGTCTCAGTTTGATTTGAATTTATTAGTGAAAAAGTTTGACTAGGTTCTCCCCTTCATAGGGGTTTTGCCCTGGCTGAGTGCCTATATCTAGTGTTATTGATCTTCATGCTTTTGATTTGATGATTGCTTGATGGAAAGAAGATAAAAGAAGAGCATAACGAAAGCTAATAAGAATACATGAGTATCACAAGTAATTGTCAACATAAGAAAATCTTTCTGCCTTTTTGATTTTATAACAATGAACACTGAAACTAGTTACATTTTCAATAGGAAGAAGTTATCAAATTGAAAATTTTTCTAGTCTTGTTTGCTCTAGAAAAACAACAAATGTAATAAATAAAAACTAAATATATAAACATCACAAAATAATATAAATAACATTATTTAAATAACCAATAAAGGACGCAACATTTCACCTTGATGATCAATTAATCTTATATAATGTCACACGATTCTCTGTACAACACATTCATTATCAATTATATATTTATATCTTATATGGATTGTTTCATGTTATCCTTCTTATGCTGGATATTTCATAAATGAACTATTGATCATTACACCTTCCAATGAGAGCATGTCTGTCCTTCATGTCATGTCTTCCTTGCAGTATCTCCTAGATAAATGGAAGAAATGTAAGGTGGCAAGTGCATGGGGCATATCCTTCCTCTACTAATAGGACTTACTTTGTGAACAAAGGAGGCTAGGCCTTCATATGGAAGCAAGTTTCAACACAATTCTTTGTTTGCACTACCCATATTGCTATAATATCATCTTATCTCACCTTCGACTCTAGCTTTGTTGCTCTTTCAAACATGCTGAAAGGTTAATTCACTGTTTTGGTAATTGGCAAATGTATATGAAATTCTTCATTTACTGCAATTTTAATAGAAAGGCCTGATCAAGATTATATCTCATATTGGCAGCCATGTTATTGCAAATCAGCAACACTTTGGAATATTTAGTAGTTGACTAATGAAAATCAAGCATTAAGAGAGAGAAAACCTGTCACAGAAAATCCCACTACAATCGAGACACATTGCCAAATTTGATGAGCAGCGACAAGTATGACACTGAGCACGGTTTGCATTTGCTCCAATTTGCTTGCACCTTCACATCAATGGAAGAGTATGAGAAAACAGAAATCACCATAGTTGGTAATCTTTATATAATCAGAGCTCAGTTATAACACTGCTAATAATCTATACACATAGACAGGGGTATGACATGCCAAAATTTTCCATCTAGATTAACCCAAAAATCCAATGTTGTTCAGTTCAATTACTTCTGAAACATGGAAAACATAATAACATATCTCATCATGTTTTCACTTCAATATAATCTCTGAGTATATCAATATTGTTTAATCTATAAAAGCAAAATGTTACAATGCTTGAGATTATTCAAAAAATCAATCAAAAGGGTGAGCATGTACAACATTTTGTGAAGTCCCAACCACCAAGGCATTAGTTTGTATAACTATAGAAGGCTACGCACTATCACATCTGTAGCTCTTCCTCACACTTTTGGTTGGCTCTTCTCCAACTCAAGGAGTTCTCTCAAGATAGGATTGCTAAGGCTATGGAGTGGAGGCTCAAGGTGATTATGTGAAAGTTATCCAAAACAAAACAAATAGTTATAGTGAAATGAAAAATGAATGGAAATGGAAAAAAGGAAATGGCAATAAAATGAAAGGAAGAAGAGGGAGCAAGGAAATGGGATGATATGGGACCAGTCTCTATCTATCTAAGGACTATTGGACACTGCAAAATTAATGGACTTATTTGTCACCATCAAGTACATTAAGGTAGGATATGAGGTAAAAGGACTAATTTAACACCTTCTGCCAACTGAGATAAAAGATCTAGTTTGATACCTTCATCAACTAATTGCTTACCCAAGGTAAATTGAACTCATTTGATACAATGAGTCATACGATGTTTGCTACGAATTATGATATGAAAATTAATCTTGGAAGGCTTAATTTGTCACACCATCAACTTATACAAAAATAATGTAAATATAGTAATGATTAATTAGTAAACATTAGTTAGTTATCAGTACTGAAGAGGCATGTCTAATGGGACATGACCTTCCATGAAAAGGTATTTGCCTAGGGTATATAAGTAGACCCTTACTCTCATTTGTATCATCATTCTCATTCATACATTTTAATATATATTCTTCTATCTTCAATGGAGATCTACATATTCCAAGTCTTTTGGAGTGTTTAACCTGTTATAACGAACTTTGTTCATTACATTGATATCAAAGTCAGGTCTGATCCTATAGTCGTTTAACCGCTGCAGAGAACCAGTTGATCTGAACTTTGGCCATCAATCCTTCATCAACCTTGTTGTCGTCACAACTGATGCATTTTGCTACACAAGTTGGAGTTTCTCCACTTTCGCCAATTGGCCCTTGGCCATAAAAGAAAAAAATAATAGAAAAAGGATAAAAAATAAATATTAAAATATATATATTAAATAAAAAGAAGTATATATAAGGATAAAAATAAAGATTATAAAAAATAAAATTAAAATAAAAGAGATTATTTATTTAAAAATAAATAAAAATAAGCTAGAAAAAATAAAAATACATAAATATTAAAATGGAGAAAATAAATAAATGCATATATATTTATAAGAAAAAAATATATATTAAAAAAAAGGAATTAATAAGAAATCATCAAAAATTATCTGTGACTGTTGTTAGCCGCATAAGCGGCACATCTGACTAGCCGCAGCCTTCAACAGACTAACAATGCCCGCAAGCTATTGATCGTTGTCTCCCTACGCTGCCCCCGTCAATTCGCCCACGGCGCCATTTCTTGCTGCCACTGTCATCAATTTCCAGTGATAAGCCCGGACAGACCACTGCTACCTTCCGCCACTCTCATTTGCAACCCGAATCTGCAACAAAAAGACCGAAGTCTATTTTGAGCTGAAATATCATTCTTGCAGATGCCAAGTCACCATTCTCATCCCGCAGCCACAGCCGCCTTTGCCTGGGCTACTATCATAGCCCGCAACCATAGTCGGAGTTCACAAACTGCCCGACCTACCCCTACCGCGGCCTTATGTTACCACCATCACCAAATTTATTAGTGCAATCAACCATCAGCATTATAAAATCGACTTGTATGCATGCAAGTCATCATACAAATTGTCCAAGTGGTTATTGTACGCATTCCAACAGTCAATTATACAATAGCTAGGTTAAAGGAAATTTGATTGCTATATTAAAAGAAATTATCAAGGTATCAATCGATTCGAGAGCAAGTCATGGAATCATGCATAGCTACCATTCAGGAGTTGTGAACCTGTCATCACTCACGACCATGACTTTTCAATTATAAAAGATTCAAGAATAAATATACTTTAAAGAAGAAAAATTCAATTTTGTTATGTTATAACAAAAAAACAAAAAACAAAAAAAAATTACTAAAGTGACTATATATTATAAAGGAAAAATACAAAAGTAATTAAAAAAAAAAAAATATATATATATATATATATATATATATATATATATATATATATTAAAAGGTATACCCTATATAAAGTTTAAAAAAGAAAAAGGAGAGATATTAAAGGGAATTATAAAGTTAAAAAGGTATCAAAGAGTCTTGAGTTCTTAACAACTTGAAAAACAAAAAACGCAAAAGTATCTAATATTTGATGAACAAAGTGGAGTCTAATTCGAAAATGATAAAGGAAGGAAGATTCTCCTATAATGGTATTCCAATTAAAGGGGTGTATCCAAGGGAAAGAGATTAATATGATATTAATACAAACATCGGGAATAATTAAATCAATTAATTTGGCAAATCAACTATTAGTTCTAGAGCCAAATATAATCGAAAGAAAAGGTATTTATGGAGAAAGAGTATGAAATTAATGATTTACAAGTGACAGTCGTGATCATTATGAGTACATATCTCAACTTTGTGTTGTAACTATGCTTCACAAAGAGGTGGACATAATTCTCGGTCGACATTGGTTCAAAGAATTAGGTACATTCATGTTAAACACAGAAAAAATTCTTAATGTTCCCTTAAAAGAAGAAGATGGTCACATTCCAAGACATGACAATGAATCAGAAGTTATAATGCCTTCATCAAAAGACCTTAAGGATATTTCGAAACTAATGTTTCATGGGAATCTAGAAATAATATCAAAGAAGCAGAAAGAGCTTGAAGAAGTCATATCCAACACAAACAAGGAAAAATCGTGTTTGAAAGAACATAATCAGAAACTACTTGCACAAGTCAGAACATGTAAAGTTAAAAAGCACCAGTTAGAACAAGAAAAGGAAAATTCTGGAGAAGAAGAAAAGAAAAAAGAAAAAAAAAAACACAACCAAAGTCTATCAAAAAACGAAGAGGAAAATTTGTGCTTAAAAACCCTTAACCAAAGATTGTTAGAACAAATCAAGTGTTTAAAAGATGAGAAGCTTGAATACCAAAAAAAAGTTGACTTAGAAAATGAGGAACTCTTACGCCTTAGAAACCATAACCAAAGTCTACTCACTCAAATTAAGAAACTTAAGGATGATAAAAAATCTTTGAAAAACAAATTAGAAGAACTTATCACAAAACAAGTGTCAAAGTCTTTAGTCCAAGTTGAAGAAAGAGGAATGAATATTGATCCAGTCAACTCAAGAAAATGACAAATTAGTTGAAGGAAAAACATATTCAAATGTTGCAGTTTAGACGATGGAAATTCCACGTGATGATTTTGTAACCAATTCAGCAACTAAAGTAGATTAGGAAATTGCCACACACATGATAAGGGAAATTCAAAATAGAAGAACTCCTTATCGGCATCCGAATCACAAGAGCAGAGCTTTCAATCAATTTACATACCAGTATCACCCAGAACATAAACAACAAACTTATGTTCCAAGGAATACTGAAGTTTGCAGAATCCAATCCTATGATAACAATTCATTACAAATTTCCAATGATCAGAAGATTCCACAGAAGATTAATCTAGGATAGTAAGATTGATTCTCAGTTCAACAATTTTGTTTATCACTCAAAGGATCATATCATCTAGTATCAACGAAGATGAAAGTATTGAGACAAGAAGATATTTGAAAGAGGAAAAGAGATGAAGCCCTTTTATTAATAAGCTTTGAGGACAAAGCTTTTTGAAGAGGAAGGCAATGTTATGAATATAATTTATATAAAATAATGTAAATATAGTAATGATTAATAAGTAAATATTAATTAGTCATTAGTACTGAAGAGTTGTGTCTAATGAGACATGACCTCCCATGAAGAGATATCTGCCTAGGGTATATAAGTAGGCCCTCACTCTCATTTGTATCATCATTCTCATTCATACATTTTAATATACATTCTTGTATCTTCAATGGAGATCTACATATTCCAAGTCTTTTGGAGTGTTTACCCTGTTATAACAAACTTTGTTTGTTACATTGGTATCATTACTATATTTACATTATTTTTATACAAATTTTATTCATAACATTGACCATGCTACTACATGTGAAAACTAGCCCTTTAAAGGTAATTCACCCTCATCCAAAAACAGTAGTATGCACCAAAAAATGTTTAAGAAAGGGGTGCACCACAAAAAATAGGCGTTGTTACCTCCTATTAGGGATCTAATTAGCAGGGTTGCTAAGGTTTGTACAACCTGCTGGGATTGGCACATGCAATGTAAGGACCCACTATCAGCTCAGCCCAAAGCCCCACTCTTTATGCCCAATTTCCCATTGAAAGGCCAAGGGAGGATTCCAAATTGATACCCCAACCAACTCCAAAAAGGATATAAGAGTTAATTCTGAAAGTTGCCCTGCTGACTTCTATGTATATATTTGTAGCAGAAACCTAAAATAGCAAGAACAATACACCAATTAATATTAAATAGAGCATACAAACACTCAAAAATGATGTAGAGGAAATATCCTAACCAAGAATGATATTCAGTTTTAGCTTAGGTTTCTGGTTAGGGGGTTTAGAGAACAAATTCGGTCATTGTCCTATTAAATCAACTTGCAAAACGTAATGTCCTTTTCCAAGAAGATTAATATAATTGTTCATTTTCACTTGGAGAGAAAAAACAGCATCAAAAAGTGAAATGAATAACTAAAATTTAATTCTGAAAGTTGCCCTGCTGACTTCTATGTATATATTTGTAGCAGAAACCTAAAATAGCAAGAACAATACACCAATTAATATTAAATAGAGCATACAAACACTCAAAAATGATGTAGAGGAAATATCCTAACCAGAATGATATTCAGTTTTAGCTTAGGTTTCTGGTTAGGGGGTTTAGAGAACAAATTCGGTCATTGTCCTATTAAATCAACTTGCAAAACGTAATGTCCTTTTCCAAGAAGATTAATATAATTGTTCATTTTCACTTGGAGAGAAAAAACAGCATCAAAAAGTGAAATGAATAACTAAAATTAAGAACGATTATAAAGAAAAAACTCATTGTCTTTTGATGGCCCATGGTATTCTAACCCATGATATTCTATGATAAAGTTATAAAAGAAAATCAGAGCTCACTTTTGGCATATGATTGGATATTCAACGAATTGATATTGGGGCTCTATTAGCATACTGTTTGAGGGGAAACACTTGCACAAATTTTTAAATCTGTGTAGCCCTCTCAGTTTCAAGGGTTTTGCATAGAGTTTAATGCCCACAGCCCCAAACAAGTTAGTTGATATTTAAACTTTTAATACAAATTATCCTGAAACATTCAGGACTATACTTCTTTGCCTTTCCAGCTGATAAGAGAATGAAATAGACAAGCACACAGTTTTTACACACTGAATTTCAGTCAACAATTGTTGAGAATTTGATAGGACAATGGATATGTTAATTTTTTTCAACTTGATAAGTGTTTGTGTTACCTTTTTCCTTGTTAGCTTTGTTCTTTATTATTAAAGTGTAAGAAACATCAAACAGCTACCAAAAACAATAAGAACAGTGACACAGTGTATAGGCTGCAAGTCAGGGCCAAAACCCCTCCTCCTGAGGGGAAAACCCTTAAATTTCTTCTCTTCTTATAGATCCTTCAATTGACGAATACCAAGACCTAATGACTCAAACCAATACCCACTTGAGATGATGTGCAAACCTTGTACTAACCAAACCCAGTTAAATATCTTCCAATTGCACCAACTCGGCCTCCTACTACAAGAACTTCGACCTCCTATTGCAGATCCGAAATTTCGACTGCCTGACAACTGCTGCCACATGTGGGAACTTCGATCTTCTTCCTAGAGCCTTCTTTTGCCCTTCCCTTGCCTTTCCTTGTGACCTAGGGCTTGAGAGATGCCCTTAGTGACCTTCGCTTGCCTTCTTCTCTTCCTTTCTTCCAAGATCGAACTAGTGTAACCCTTGCGCAAAAACCCTAGCTTTCTCTAGCACGTGAGAGTGAGAGAACTAGCCCAAACACTTCGTCCTTCTCTTCGACCACTTCTTCGTCCTCTTCTTCACATATAATGAGAGATGAGTGAGTGTGCTTCTTCAAGGGGTAGATGTGGCTCTTCAATTAGGCCGACTTGACAGCTTCTAGGCTGACTTTATCTTGGAGGGTATTTTGACACTTTAAAGACTAATATTTTTTCTTTACAAGATACAATGTGCCTATTGGGGTCTTCAATATATGACAATGACTCTTAGACGTAGGACAAACCCTAGCAGCACTCAATGGGTGCTTGATCTATAAAATAAAAGAACACAAGCATGAAACCCATACTCCAATAATAATGGTAATTCATTTTAAAATTTACAAGAATACATTTCATACTTATGAAGACCAAACCTAGTTACACATTTTTCAACAACTGTGACCCTCAAAAACCCACAAGGGGAAAACCAATTTATGGAGGTTTTATTATTTGCTTCTCAGGAAAAATATTACACAGATAAATATGACAAATTTGTTGACTAGGTTGTCATTAATGTCAAGGCGAGGGAAGATATCATCATTCATGTCAAGGTCAGTTGGAGGTCATTGATGTGATGATATCCATAGGATGATGCAACTTGATGAGACCCTAGCTCAAGGGTTTGGAGATCCTGATTCGATGGCATGCCCCGGTGGAGACCTGAACATATCAAAGGGCCTTGATGATCATTCTCAGCATGAGACCATTCCAAATTGATGGAGTTCGTCATGCCATTTCCAGTGGTATGTGGAGCATCTTGTGGGTCCTCCCGGATTAGAAGATATACCTAGTTGAAGATCAGTGCCCCAGGCTGCAAGGTTGAAGCCCCATTAATTGTACCTCATTATACGCACATACACGGAGCAACAAACCTCGTCATTGGATTCTCCTCGTCATGTTGATTCCAACAGTATATGATATGCCATGAGATTCCTCATAGTTTGGGAAATATGCTTAGTCAAAGATGGTGCACCCATTATGTGGTCAAATGCCCCAATGAATGGTTGATGTGGCAATTTGTTATTGGCTGGAAAAATAATGAAGTCAAAGAGGTCTTCTTATTAAAAATCAAATTAAACATGTGTGGTTAAAATATTTCATTGAGGGCATCAAAATTGAATTAAAATCAACATTAAAGTTGGCCTATGGTTAACAAGAATTTTGGCTCCAAATAAAATTTAAAATTCAAATGGTCCAAAATTGAAGGGAGCATTTTGGCTCCAATAATTTTGAATTATAAAATTCAAATTCCCTTTAAAGAATTAGTTGGCCCTCCTTCCAAAAGTGGCCTCCACTCTTACATAAAGATGGTGTTGGAAATAATACTAAGAGGGGGGGGGTGAATCAGTGTTATCAAATCAATATAACTTTTCATTTCCATATTAAGATTCATATATGCTACTTTAGTTAAGGAAAACCGCGTGTATACGCAACTGTGTGTAATGCAACAAGCGTATATCTAGTAAACTTATGATTCAGTTAGTTGATCCTTAATGAGTGCATCAGAACATTATTAACCATATGAATAGTAAACAGGAGCAGTATAACAGAACAGATCATCACACATAAGCAACACACATGAACACCGAGATATAAGGTGGAAACCCAATGTGGGTGAAAACCACCTGCTGCAATTTGTCTCTATCTTCTTTTAATAAGAAACTTCTTTTTACAATATTTCTGCACTGGTGCAGTCTTATACCAGTACGTAGGTTTCTACCTGCAAAAGGCTACAACCTTCTTTCGTTCTCCAGCTTCTCCTGGAAGGGAGCTGCAACCCCCTTAGCTCTTGTACTAGCCAATCATTTTACTAGTACGTAGGTGCTGGCCTACTGAATGCTCAAACCTTCACTCGTTTTCAAGCTGCTACTAAAAGGGAGCTACCACCCCCTTAGCTCTTGTACTAGCTGATGTACTAGTACGTAGGTGCTGACCTACAGAAGGCTACAACCTTCTCTTTCTTCCTCAAGGTACCACGTTTCATAAATTTTCAAACTGGATACTCCTAAAGCACAACACCATAATCTGAAGGCCACGTTTCATCCAATTTTCATACTGGACCCATCAATATCATTGAAACACATAATCAATCAACACTAGCATCATCAATCTCTGAATCACCCAATACTGAATCACTGAAATCCTATCAACAAACTGCAGTCACCAGAACACAGAGCAGAACACAGAACTCTACAACAATGTTCAGATCTAACTGTATCATCAAAAATCATGCATCAGAGTGCATACACTACTTGGAAGAGCCAAACCAGCATGTATATGCAACTTCACCAAAGCAAACTAGCGTACATGTCATTAATTACTTACTTATAACTTCGTTGCACTTCCTGACTTCAGACATACCCAGATCATTTCATATACACGGATAATATGTGTGTTAGCAACCAAATCTAGTCCATCAAATCACATAAGGATAAGTCATAATGATCATGATCCATTATTAGATCTCATCCATCAACACTGAAGCTAAACACAATCAACCAAACTGAATATGCAGAATACTGACACCAGTAAACAGTCATCAGAACTCATCAACAACCAGAACCACTTGTAACTTCAAACATCATAGCTCATATGGTATACGCTACTTAGATGTATCTACCCTGCGTATGTATGCACTTTTATCATAGTCAACCAGCGTATACATCTGTAAATATTCATTCATGATTTGCAGCTATTCCAAACTTGAGTTATACCCAAATCATAAAATTTACAGAACATTACATGCGTTAGTATATAGATCTAGACTTAACAAAATCAAACCGTATAGAGATGATTCATTCCAAGCCATTAGATCCCGATCTATCCTTAGATCTTGTTCTCCATCAACCGCTGAGATTCCTCCTTAGCTAAGATCAAGCAAGGTATCATGAACCTATAACCTGCATACTGTTTTGCCTAATGATCTTCTTCTCCTTTTATAGTCTTAGGCCTTACTCAATACCATGGTCTAAAACCATTTAGAACCAATACTAGGGACCCAATACCTGGGTTCAACATTTCGGACGCAATACCAAGGACTAAATACCAAAATACCATGGACCAAATACCACGGACACAAAAGTTAATTTTCCAACATGTACGCGCCTTTCCTTGCGTGAAAGTGCATGTGTACGATATACGCACCTTTGTATATAGTGATCCTGCGTGTATGCACTACTTGGTATATAGCGAACTTGCGTATATACGCAACTTGGTATATAGTGAACCTGCGTGTGTACACGACTTGGTATATAGTGAACCTGTGTATGTAAACGAGTTGGTATATAGTGAACCTGCGTATATACTTTTCTTTCTTCATTCTTTGTAGTCTGATCATCAATTCTTTGCTACTGACCTGTTGCACTATGATTTGTCATCTGTGTGAGTTGCCATCAAGGACAACACTTGTATCATAATGCCAACAATCTCCCCCTTTGGACTTGATGGTAAAGCTAACTTGCCATACTGAGAACTATCATCTTAACGAATTGTCATTGTACATTACATCTGAACTGATTCCTTTGAGCTTCCCTGCATCCCATGTATTCTGTCACATCTGATATCTCTTCTATAGATTCATCTAGTTATATATAAGTGAGATGTTCTGCTACAAGTGGGTTGCCATCAAGTACAACACATGCATCATAATGCCAACAGATGGTGTTTTAACTCTCCAAGATAAAATAAAGTAGAGTGAATTTTCTCTTAAATGATTTGCGGCCCTGTGGAGCATTGAACCTCTTGAGAAGGTCGAAGTTCTTGAAGCTTTATGGGTATATGGTTGAATTTTATCTTTGGTATGGGTTTCGTTGGGCTCTTTCAAGCTTTTCGCAAGTTGATTTACATTATGTTGAAGGCCTAAATCTCTGTTATATTGAAGTTGACCCAAAAAAGTAATATCAAAGAAATTCGTTATAAGCACTTCTAGCCACTCGCATATATGAATTTATGGCTCCCTATGGTATGTTTTAGCCCCTCTTATAGGCCAACTCATGAACTAAGATGGACAGATCCCTACGTCTCATGATTGAGGTTTTATTTGGCTAAGGATTTCATTACAAACCGTAAGCTTATTTACCTGAGCAAATTCCTTGACTGACCTGAGCTCACTTGGAATATAGTATTGCTAATCATAAATTGAATATACCAATGACCCTTCCACAATAATGTTTACACCTTGCATGTGGCCTGTTGACCATTTACATGTCAATAGTTCTAAGAAGCAGAGTATAAATTAGTGGATAAAAACTTTCAGTCATTGTCATCATTGTAATCCCAAATTTTGCAAATTATTGTAAACATGATTCTAGTATGACTACTAAGCCATGTAACCACACCTAGGTACGCATATGATTCTTAACAAAGGGTTTCACTCTAGGGAGTTTTTTAATCTCCCAAATTATTTGTGTTTGTAAACACGAATAATTGTCATAGTTTTTCTCCCAAATATACCCCAAAGCTAGGGTGGAACTCATTGATAAGGTCTTAGGTGAGTCCTAGTGTTATCGAGTCGATGTATTTTTATCATACTAGATCATGTGTCTTGTGTTGCAGAATTTGGTTGTGTCTAAAGAGGTTGTGTCTATGTGTAAAATTCCCCTTCTAAGGGTTGATTATTGTAATATCTTGATGTAAAAATGTGTCTAGGAATATTTTTGGTGAATGGTTCCTCATAATTAGAACACCATTACCAAAATATTTTTTAGACCCACTTAGAGGGTGGAAAAATATTTGTAATCCCCTCTTGAGTCTATTGTTTTATTTTTTGGCAAAAATAAAAATAAATTAGCCAGAAATTGTCAAAAATAAAATGAGAGGAAAAATTAATTACTCTTCGAGTGGAAAAATTATCAAAAAAATTATTGAGGCTATTTTTCAAAGGGAAGAATTCAAGTCAAAAAATAAAGAGTGTCATTTCCAAGGACGGATGGCCCAGTCAAAAAATTCGTTGGGGCTAAGGAAGACCATTTTCCAAATAATTCAAATTTTTTGGACCAAGCAGTTAATTATTTTGCACAAGCAACAATAATTATATTTTGAAGTTTCTCGAGAGGACCAATTCACCTAGAAGTTTGATTTTCTCAAGGGGTCGAAATTTTTGGAGATTTGTGCAACACTTATCAAGAGACAAAATTGTTTTGACGTGGATCAAGCCTGGGATCAAGTAAAACTAGCCATTTTTCCACTTGGAGGTGTCTAGAACTCCCATTTTCTCTATCTAAGGAAGCATATGGCTCCTCATTATGTATCTAGGATGTGATGTATAGAGCTAAGCTCTGTTGGATTTCTTTGATAATAAAGCATAAGTCTTTAGGGTTTCAATTCAAAGTGTCTCTCTCTCAATGATTTACGGTATGTGTTGAATGTTTTAATGCTCTAATTGTGTAATATTGAATATTCTTGTTTCAATAGCCAGTAGTTGGATCATCTATTAGCACAGGTATCTTGCTTTAAGTGTTGGGTTCTAAAGAAACATTTTTTGCTCACTCGATCTAGCAGGTATCTCTAGATCTTGATGGTTTTTAATATGTATCTAAAAACCTTTTGAAGCTAACAAATTATCTATCAAAGTGTGCTGAGATCTTCAAGTGATTTTGCCCTTCGGCAACCGCCAAGTACATAGACTTTGAGGAAACCTTCATCTTGTTTGGCTTCATGGCTTAATCTAACAATTTGTTTTGCAAGAAGTTTGGCCAATATATTAAAATAAAATTATTTCTATCACTTATTTTCAAATTTCTACTTGGGCTATAAAAGATTTACTTGTTGATTAGAGCTCAATTATTTTTGCAGATATTGTGAATAATTTGTAAATAAATTTTCTAATCCTTGTATTTTATTTTTCATTTTGTAAATAATTATTTGAGGTTTTTATTTTCAAATTTCTTCTAGATCTTGTGGATGGCTCTATTTATATAACTTGCAGGCGCCCGGACCAGTGTTGCACGAAGCACCCCCCCCCCCCCCCCCGGGGGATCCAAGCCTCGAAGCGCGTCCCGTACGGAAGCGCCTAGGAAGCGTGGCCCGAAGCGACGCTTCCGAATTCGAAGGCGGCGCTTCCTATTTTTTAGCCGCTTCCTGGAATTTTGGAAGTGTGGTATGGAAACGCCGCTTCCAGGCCTCCGAAGCGCGCTTCGTACGGTGCTTCGGGCCTCAGAAGCGCGGCGCTTCGGAGGAGGAAGCGCACGCTTCCGTACACTTTGGGCAAGCAGGCCACGCGTAAGGGAAAAAGACACTTTTTTTTTTATTTTTTTTTTTAAGTTATGTTAACTTAGCATTAAGGAGGTGGGTTAGGGTGAAGTTAGAGTGAGGTTAAGGTGAGGAATGAAAAGAACAAAGCCCCCATTCATTCCTCATTTTCTCACTTTGAGTTTATGAGAGTTGGAGAAGAGAAGAGAAGAGAGGAGAAGAGAAGAGAGGAAAGGAGAGGAGAAGAGAGGAGAGCTTGGAGGAGTGAAGGAGGAGGAGCTAGAAGAAGGAGGAGGAGCTTGGAGCAAGAGCTTGAAGGACTTCATCTACAAGAGCTAAAGAGGTAAGTTCAAACCCCAAACTCCCTTATTTTTTTGACAATTTTTTTGTATTTTTCTCCTCCCTCTCCTACTCTTTCCCATTGTTTCTACTTGCTCCTTTACTTACAGGTTGTCCACCACCTATATCCATATTCCAAGATGGTGTTCTTTTGGCTTCTATGTATCATGCCACTCTTGGTTTTAATGATGGCAAGGGGGAATAGAAATAGAAGAGATGAAACACAAGAGGATAGTGGTCCCAATATGAGTGACCCAATGTATGATGAGGAGGAAGGGTTTGAAGAGGAAGGGGATGAACCTGAAGAGGACACTGAAACACAAGATGGGAAAGCTACATCAACACCCTTGTGGAACTATGTGACCAAACTTGATGGGGGAAAGGGTGGTGGATCTTACAAATTTGTGTGCCCTCATGGTTGTCATGAAGGAAAACCATATTGTGGTTCATATACCCGTTTGAGGAGACATCTTTGTGGGGTGATGGACAGTGATGAAAAAAAGGGTCCTGTGGGGGTACAAATTTGCCCAAACATTTCAACTGAAGAAAGAAGAAAATACATCCAAATAGAGATGGCTGCACAACAAAAAAACAAGAAACAAAGAACTCATTCTGAATCAAGTGCAACCTCTAAATTTGGTAGTTGCTCATCTCCTCATGGTACTTCTGCAAGCTCTGGAGGTAGAAGAACAATAGGGGATTTCCTTAATGTTGCTGGGAGGGATGATGTGGATGGAAAGATAGTCCGTTTTCTTTGTGCTTGCGGTGTACCATTCAATGTGCTTCGCTCTCCCTATTGGCATGAAATGGTAAAGGCCATCAATGAAGTCCCAAAAGGATACAAGGCCCCCAACTATGAGAAAGCTAGAACAATGTTATTAGAAAGAGAAAAAGCTAAGGTTCAAAGAGCTTTGACACGTTTTACAAATGAGTGGGTAGATTCTGGGGTATCCATTGTATCAGATGGGTGGACAAATATTAGAAACCAACATTTGATAAATGTTCTTGGTGTTTCTTCTAGTGGTGCAGTATTTATTGCATGTCATGACTCCTCCTCCATCACTGCATCTGCACAAAACATTGCAGATCTCCTATTGAAATCAATCAAAGATGTTGGTTCGAATAATGTGGTTCAAGTGATCACAGATAATGCAGCAAATTGTAAGGCAGCAGGAAAAATTATTGAGCGTACTCATCCACACATCTTTTGGTCTGGGTGCCTGGTTCACACATTGAACCTTTTGATGCATGATATTGTGAAACACAAAGAATGTGGGTGGATTACTGAGCTTTACAGGAGAGGGAAGCAGCTCATTAAATTCATCATAGGGCATACAAGGGTAAACTACTTCTATGGCACTTACTCCAAGTTGCAGTTGCTTAAAATTGCAAAGACAAGATTTGCTAGTTATTACCTCACCTTTAGGCGGCTAGTGAAGGTGAGACAAGCTTTAACTAATCTGGTGTGTGCTGAAACATGGGATGAAATTAACACTGACAAAGATGGTGCTAATGAAGTCAAGGACACTGTTCTTGACAGTTACTTTTGGTCGCAGGTTAAATATGTTTTGCAATTCACCAAACCAATTTATTACATGATCAAGTTTGCAGATTCAGATCGACCAGTAATTAGGGAGGTGTATGAGCAAATGGATAGCATGTTGGGGCAGATTAAAGACATTGTTGAGCCTAGAGATACCACCTTGTACAATTATATTTGTGTAGAGGTGCAAAACCGATGTGAAAGGCTAAATGTTCCATTGCATGCATTAGCATATGTTTTGACACCTAAATACTATCATCCATCATGGCTTTCAACACCAGCACCTGGGGGGGGGAAGCAGGAGAAAACCACACCAAGATCAAGAGGTTCACAAAAAATATATGGCTGCATTGAGTAAATTAATCCCTGATGAGGAGGAGGTTGCATTGGTACGAAGACAGGTGAGCAACTATACGCTTAACACTGGTCCATTTGGGAGCATGCATGCAATTAAAGACCGAGAGACTTTTTCTTCTCTCGAGTGGTGGAACATGCATGGAGGGGGTACTCCACTTCTACAGGCTTTGGCATTGTGGGTGCTATCACAGGTGGTAAACACTTCTTCTGCAGAGAGGTGTTGGAGCTCTTATTCTTTCATCCACAGTGTTAAAAGGAACAGGTTGAGTTTAGACCGGGCAGAGAGCTTGGTTTATGTTCATTACAACTTGCGATTGTTGTCCCATTACTGTGAAGATGCAAAGTCTAATAAAGACATGTTGATTTGGGACAAGAATCCAGAGGAGCCCAATTTGGAGGATGGAGTGTTGCGATTAGAGCAATTAGAGGATGCTCTTATCCAAGTATGTCCATTGTGGTATGAATTTTCCAATTTTTCCTTATAAAGCATTTCTCTAATTCATGTTTTTAATTTTTTTGTTAACTAGTGTTTGTTTTTTTGCATGAATTTTTTGAGCGATTACAGGAAGATGATGATCGTGTTGATATGCCACCCCCACCCCCATCTGGTCCCTTGGTTCCTAGGTTCCATGGTTCAACACCAACAGCAGGGGGTTCTTCTTCATCAGTTTCAGTGCCACTTCCACAACTTCCACCGACACCATCTTCTTCATTGCCACCACGTGGAGGCCCCCGCCCGCCAACATGTTCTGTTCGTGGTGGAAGAAGGATTCCGAAGAAGAGAAAAAATTTGATCGATCTGGTTATTGAATATCGCAATGTCTTAGCTTTTTCATATGATGAGCTCAAAGGCTACAGAAAGGATGTTATAAAACATACTATTCCTTTGAAAGATGAAGATGCTAAAACATTTAAGCATAAACTTAGGAAAATTAATCCTAAGTTAGCTCCTCTTGTTCAAAAAGAATTACAAAAAATGCTTGTAGCAGGTATCATCAGACAAACTCGACATTCTTCTTGGTGTTGCAATTTGGTAATTGATAGAAAAAAATGGTACTATCAGATTGTGTGTGGATTTTTGAAATCTTAACTTGTCTTGCAAAAAAGATAATTATCCTTTGCCTAATATGGACAACATGCTTCAAAGGATAATGGGATCTAGTATGATGTCATTATTAGATGGATTTTTTGGTTACAATCAGGTCTGGGTTAAGGAGGAAGATCGACATAAGTGTTAAATTTCGCAACTAGGGCCAAACTCCACCTTGGACAACTCATTTGATGCAGTCGATATTTTTATTGGATTCTTCTCTCCAAGAGGTGTAGGATTGATCTAAAGATCATCTCATTCTGACATGTACAAATGGAATTATGAATTTATTTTGTTTATGGACAAACTGTCAATGTCGGCCAGCAAACTAATGTAGGATCAGAAGCCCAATAGTCACGTCTATTCATCGTCAACGTTTGCATATAAATAGAAAGTACCTTTGCCTCATTTGGACATCACTCATTTTCTCATACATCTCTCTCTCCTCATCTGATTGGGTACGGATTTCTGGGCTCCTCTCTCTCCACATGTACGAAGAATACAAATTTTCTTTTGACCAAATTTCAAGGAAGTTTGACCAGCAGTGTTGACCTTGTTTGACTGCAATTTTGGTGGGATAATTTATGTTTGGGCAGGCCACATTTTTGGGCATAGAAATCAAGGCAATCCATATTGTTTGACCAGCATTGACTATAGAAGGGTTTGACTACAGTGTTGATCTACATTGACCAAGATTGATTGAGTTTTTCAGCACTATTTTGGCCTAATTCGGATGTCTATTAGAGGTCGAGTTGACTGGATTTGACCAAGATGTTTTGGAGGTCAAATTCTACCATGTTGAACAACGTTGACTTTCTGGTTAGAGCTTTTTGTGGTTGTTGTTTGTTTGGAAAGATTTCACTTTGATTGGGCAAGTGAATATTGCATATTGTACTCTCTGTTGAACTTTTGAAGAATAATAAGAAGAACCGATCAAAGGGTTTCCCCACATTGGGGTTTGTCCGTGACTGGCACCATATTTTGTGTCCTCTTGTCTTGCCTTTTCTTTTACTGTTTTATTTATGTTCTATCTGCATTTACTGTCATGTTAATGTGATTGCTAATCTGGAAATTGATATTGGGCTAGTAAGAATATTGAAGTAAATTGCTCTTAAGCATTAAACATACCATTGTTATCTAAAATTAACAATAAGACTACCTTCACCACCCCTTGGGGTACTTTCGAATATCTAAGAATTCCTTTTGGGTTAACAAATGCAGGGCTACTTTTCAGAGAGCTATGGATTATGCTTTTAAGGAATTGATTGACAAAATCATTGAAATTGACGAAGACGATCTCATCATTTTTTCAAAAGACAGTAAAGCTCATATAAACCATCTTAAGCAGGTTTTTGACGGGTGTTGGGAATTTGGCATATCATTAAATCCCACCAAATCCGTATTTAGGGTTACCGAAATCATTTCTAAAGATGGTATCAAGATTGACCCTGAAAGAGTTGAAGCTATTCAACAAATCCCTTTACCACACAATCTTAAATCCCTCTAATCTCTCATGGGAAAAACAAATTTTCTAAGAAGATTCATTCCAAACCAATGTTACCAGACTCGGAATCGGCAATAAATCGGCGAGGCAAAAGAGCGAAGAGTTTTAATCGGATCGGGAAAAAATCGGGAAAAAATCGGCAAATTCATTAAATAAAAATATACACATATATTGAATTAAAAAAAAACCATTTTTCATTAATATTGGGTAAAGGTATGTCCAAACAATGCATAATATCAATAGATGTCCAAAATATCATGAATAAATAAGTATCTCATATATGTTATGAGTCCACACATGATCCAAAGCACTGAGTCTTGAGTCCTTAGAAGCATATGCTTCTAAAAGTTTACAAAAAAGTTAAAAACTGCATACTAATCAGAAAAAAATCAGCAACTAAGAGTCTAAGACTCTTAAGAGTGAGAACTAGAAGCGATTCCTCCCACTCCTTCGCTTGCTTGACTCTCAAAGTTCTCCAAGTCATGAAGGCTGAAAAGAGGAGGCTCATCTAATTGAACCCATTCTGCTGCATTTGTAGCTTGCAAATCTAACTCTTCAAGGTCGATTGGTGAATGATCAATACCTGTCATTATCATGAGACATTGAAATGTGAATTAAAATTTCACTTTGAAGTTTGAACTTTAAACTTTTAAAGTACGAACTAGATTATGAAACCTTCAAATTCAAGCTCTCGAATCTCACCTTGTATTTGTTTGTTGCGAAGTCGTAGATTGTAATGGACAAATACAAGGTCATTCAAGCGCTTTTGTGTCAATCGGTTGCGCTTCTTAGAATGTATTTTCTCAAACATGCTCCAGTTGCGTTCACAACCTGAAGCACTGCATGCTTGGTTTAAGATTCGAATGGCAAATCTCTTCAAATCTGGCGTATCACTACCAAAGTTTTGCCACCAAAGACCTAGCAAGTGGTAAGGGTTTGTGAGTAGAAGACTAGAAGTACCAAATTAGTAAATAGTAAAAACTTAAAAAGAAAAGAAAATTTAATAAAACATTTAACATACAAAATAAAGTTTAAACAAATTTAATGAATTGATGAAGCCTTCAAGCTGGGTACCTGGCAACATCTTTGACCTTTGTCTTATAGCACTGGTATAGGCAAACAATTTAGATGGTGCCCTATAATCTTGTAGTTGGGAAAAGACACGACTTTGTTGTTCTGGATCAGGGAAGCACCTTTCCAAGCATGTCATAAGTCCTCTGCCAACCTCCCCATCCTCATTAAATTTGCTCTTATCATAAAAATATTGTGGGTTTAAGAAGTACCCAGCAGCATGTAAGGGGGAATGCAATTGCCTATCCCAACGTGCATCTATAATGTCCCAAAGAGGCATATACTTTGTCTCATCATCCCCATATCTTCTTTTGATGGCCTCCTTTGCGAGATCCATCGCCTCATAAATGTAACCCATAGCGGGTTTGTCACCATCAACCATCCTGAAAGTTCAAGCATTCAAATTTAAAGAAATATGAAACATTGTAAATAAAAAGAAGCTTGAAATGAAATTTAAAAAATGAAAAAGTTAAAAGACTAAAAGTACCTGAGAACTCTAACAAGGGACTCCGTCACAGCAATAATCTCTTCAGCATCTTTCCAGAAGCCATCATTAAACACAAGTGCAGCAATTTCGATGCCTTCAGGGGTCTTGGAATGTTTAGATCCCATCCACTCAGGTCCCAAGAACATCCTCTTCAGATTTATCTTTTGCTCAACCACAGATTGCAAAGATATGAAATTTGTTGCAAATCTAGTCACTGCAGGTCGAACAATTTCTTTACCTTCAGTGTATATTCTCATAGTGTTTAGGACAATAGTGTGGTTGTATAGGTATTTGGTTATGGATTTTGCCTTCTCCACAACCTCATGTATCCAATGAAGCTTACCAATGTCCTCAAGCATTAAATCTATGCAATGGGCAGCACAAGAGGTCCAAAAAATAGTGGGGTGCCTCATCTCAAAAAGTCTACCAACAGCCATATAATTCGCTGCATTATCGGTGACAATTTGTACAACATTTTCTTCTCCCACTTCTTGAACGACTTCCTCCATCATTTCACAGATAAGTTGGGCAGTCTTAACCTTATCTGAAGCATCCACTGACTTGAGAAACATTGTGCCTCCGGGACAAGATACAAGGAAATTTATTAAAGTTCTATTCCTCTGATCTATCCATCCATCACTCATGATGGTGCACCCTGTTTCTACCCATGATGAACGAAACTCAGCTAGCACAAGCATGACATCTTCAACACTCTCTAACAACATATCTGTCCTAAGGCTCTCTGATGTAGGGGCTTTGAACCCTGGACCTGCAGCAGCAATTGCATCAATCATAGCTTGCCAATAAGGACTTCTGGCACAGTGGAAAGGTATGTCAGAATAGTACCAAAAGTTAGCAATGGCCTTCCTTGCCTAACTATGGATATTTTTTTTCCAACCAGTGCCATCCAAGGTAGGTTGGGAACCGGGTTTTGTGCGGGGAGCAAAAAAGGTGTTTATGTTTCCACCTCCACTGTTGAAGGAAGGAGTTGTTGTTGAAGGACTGCCATGGCTTTGAGTTTGACTTGGCCTTGGAGGCATTTGTGGAAAACTTGGGAACGGCATTGAGGATTCAACAGATTGAGGTGACATGGGGCTAGTGGCAGAAAAAGTATCAACTCCAACATTTCCTATTTCAGCATTTTGCTTTGCTTTCTTGGCATTATGCTGCTCTAACATATCAAGGGCCAAGGCTGCTTGGTATTGGACATTCTCGTCAACTTTGCCGCAAATACCTATATCATGGCCAGGTATTTTTGCAAGGTGGAACTTGAATCTATAAATGCCTCCACTGCATTCCTTTTTGCAAAATTTACAAAGGAGCAAGGGTTTTCCGGGAATCTTGTCACAATAAGCCCAAGCAAAGTCCCGCTCTCTCAGCATTGTTGTTGCTTTGAACTTGTGTTTAATTTGTGGCTTCTGTTAAGATTTGGAGTCTGGCTTCTATTTAATTTGTGGCTCCTGTGAAAGACAACAAAAAATCAAATTAATATGGAATATGGCTCACGTTATGTAATATGGCAAGGGACAACAAGGACAGAACAGAAATGTGGAAGCAGGCATGGATTTTTCTCAATCTTTCCATGCATTCAAAGCTCATGAAAGTTAAAACATATAATTATAAACATTAAAAAAAATAAAGAGCTTATTCTCAGTAATAATGAGAACCCAAAATCAGAGAAATAAACATCACCTGCCTAATTGGAAAAACAGAGCATATATGAAAATTGGGACAGCTTTGAAAGTTAAAACATATAATTATAAACATTAAAAAAAATAAAGAGCTTATTCTCAGTAATAATGAGAACCCAAAATCAGAGAAATAAACATCACCTGCCTAATTGGAAAAACAGAGCATATATGAAAATTGGGACCTCAAGCAACTAGTTAGGTTGAAGTAAAACTGAAACTGTACCTCGTTGACACAATACTTTATAAGTTTATATAATTACTACCTCGTTGACACAATACTTTATATAATTACTGATTAGTATAAACTAGCTCTCTACAGTGGAAATGACAAACACAAAAAGAAAGGTAATGTTAGCTTTCTTCACTAAGTGCGGAACCTTCTAATGTTCAATAACAAATAAAGCCGCAATCAACGAACAATGATGCTAAACCAAACCATTATAATACTGCACATGACTAAACAACAGAAATATAGCATAATGACTGAATAATTACAAGTTCATGACATGAAACAGTGGCATCCTTTTATTAACTACCACTGTTGTGTCTTTACTTTTCAATTTTCTTAGTGATCAAACCATTTTTTTGCATCCCAATCGAATGATGTGAGGATAGCAAGCTATGGCTGCTAAGAATGGAATAAGTTGGCTTAAATAGCCGGCAGGTGCAGCCTCATCCGTGTTGAAGTGCGTGCTTGCAGCAGAAGGAGACTTTCTATGGCAGAGATATATCGTATCACTCCAAAACAAAGCTCATTAGTGACGGAAGAAATAAAGGAGGATCACGGTTTAATAAAGGAGGATCACCGTTCTTCTCTGCGAGTCTGCGATTCGCATCCCCTGATCACGCTGGCGGCTGCAGTGCTGCACACATTCATCATTATATATATATATATATATATATATATAGAGAGAGGAGTTACGGTTTACCTGAAGGCTCACGCAGGTATACGCTTGCGGCTTTATCGATTCTCAACAATGCGGCGTCGAATGCACAGGCTCTGCGGTGGTGTCGACTGTGCGGTGTCTGGACACTGGACGCGGGAGTATGGACGCTGGACGCTGGACGCGGGAGTATGGACGCTGGACGCGGGAGTGATAAATGCCACAAACAGAAACCCAGAACCCGATAAACCGAAACCCAAAAATTTTGGCGGGACTCGGAAAAAAATCGCAGAGTCGGAATAATCGGCAGACGCGCGAGTCAAAATCGCGTTGACCACGAGTCAAACTCGGTCAACGCGATTTGACTCCGGAAGATTCGACTCTACTCGTTTCGTGGCCGAGCCGATTGGGAATCGCAATTAATCGGCAGAATCGCCATTTCTTGTTTCACTGTTCCAAACTATGCGGAAATTGTCAAACCTACCCAGTGTTTGCTGAAGAAGGATGCCAACTTTGTATGGAAAGATGAGGGTAAAAAGGGGTCTCAGGACACTAAAGATGCTATAGCTAAAGATCGTGTCTTGGTAAGCCCAAATTATTCAAAGGATTTTATGGTCTTTTCATTCACGTCCGAAGATACTATAGCAAGTGTCCTATTACAAAAATACAAGGAGGGTCATTAGCAGTCGATAGCCTTCATGAGCAAATCCTTGCAGAATTCAAAATTGATGTATAGCATTATGGAAAAGCAAGATTATGCATTAGTCAAGTCCCTTAAGCATTTCAGAACATATGTGGGTTATTCCAACATTATTGACTGCTCAGGGACTCATGCTAGATGGGTAACTAAAATTCAAGAATATGATCCTAAGATCAAACCAACCAAACTTGTCAAAGGTCATGGATTAGCTCAAATGTTAACACAAAGTAATGAGAAAAATTTAGAAATGGTTTTCCAGAATGAAATAGTTGAACCTTCTATCTCCCCTGAGCTTCAGAAATTGGAAAGGATCAAGTGGTATAAAGACATTATTTATAATTTAACAAATCTGACATGTCCTGATCATTTGGTAGCCCATAAGAGGAGGGCCCTCAAATTAAAGGTATCCAAATATTGTGTCCTAAAGGATGGCCTTGGATCGAGAAATCCTAATGGGATAATACTCAGATGCATTGATGAGGATGAAGATAAGAAGCTTATCATTGAGTTCCATTCAGGACTTTGAAGTAAAAACCATGGCCCATAAGATTCTGCTTGTAGGATATTATTGGCCCACCCTTTTTTCAGATGTGCATAAATTTATCAGAAAATGCCAATGCCAACTTTTCACAGAAAAGCAGAAATTAGCAACATTGCCTCTCCAGCTAGTCGTAACTGACGTTGGACATTGGATAAACCCACACTCCTCGTGTGTTTCGTGACATGGACTAACCGCCTCTTGTGGATCCTTATCTCTAGCAATGTGATCATTGACTAACACCTGCGAAGGTGGGCACTTTGCAGCGAAAACCACAGCCCACAAGATTCTGCTTGTGGGATATTATTGGCCCGCCCTTTTTTTAGATGTGCATAAATTTATCAGAAAATGCCAATGCCAACTTTTCACGGGAAAGCAGAAATTAGCAGCATTGCCTCTCCAGCCAGTCGTAACTGATGTTGGACATTAGATAAACCCACACTCCCTGTGTGTTTCGTGACATGGACTAACCGCCTCTCGTGGATCCTTATCTCTAGCAATGTGATTGTTGACTAACACCTGCGGGTTTTGGTCTAATGGCAATCGTGATTCCCAACAAGTGGTATCAGAGCATAGGTCATGTTGTAACATAGATTGTTTTAATGAGTTAGATGTTTTTATTTTAAATATATATATAGATAAAAAAAGGGATAATATATATATATATATATAAAAGAAATGATGAGAAAAGAAAAATATGAAAAAATAGAAAGAAAAGAACAAATAGAAAAAAAATTGAAAAAAATAGAAAATATGAAGAAAATCCCAAAATGTAGCGCGCTTGTTAAAATGTCGCTCTTTCAATAAATTAATCAGGTTTAGTTAAAATCTTAAACGTGATTAAATTAAAAACAAAAAAAGTTTATTTTGTAATAAACCCACGACAAGACTCTTTGTTGTTTTTTGTGAAATGCAATAAAAGACTAACGGATATGATATGCGGTGCAAAAGATCAACGACTCATAGACCACTCCACACCCCCCAAGCCCATCCGAAGTTTAATGAACGAGGGCAGAGGGTGCGAAAAGCGATCAGCCCTCATACCGCCTCTACCATGTGGCCCTCTCACATTCACTCCACACCCCCTCGCTCCAAAACCACAAACCACCTTCTACCCCCTCCAAAATCTGCTTTCCTATCCATACACCCGTTACACCGCTCCCGCCTATTTTAAATAAACCTCTGTTTCCACCAACTGTCAGCTCTCCATTCGCCAACCATATTCTCATTATAAGATTACCCATTATACATTAATGCCCCTGCACCCGTTTAACGGATAAATCATGTAACCAACATAAAAGCATTTTTATGTTTCGTTTAAAATTATCGATTGTTGATATTTCCTCCCTACTCCGCCGAGTCATAAACTGAACCATTGCTACCAGTGACCAAGCCGAACCCGCCAAAGTGACCAATGGAATTTAAGAGACCATTCCAGCTATCAATCAACAAGGGAATCATTTTCTTCGGGTAATTACAGTTGTTCTCAGTCCTTTTCTTTCAGTCATGTCTTCCAAGAAGAAATCAAAAGCTTCAGAAAACCCCATGCTTCCTCCCACTATCGACTTGGACCATCAACCATTAGTTGACCAACTTTATAAAGTTTTTGAAACCAATTGTGAGTTCGATCTTTATGAACTCCACAATTGGTTAAAACATAAATTTTTAGACCTAAGTGATGAATTAAACCTTTGGCACTCATCTTTACCTCAATTCATCATTCCACAAACCCATCATTTCCCTGATTTTATTTCATGGTGTCATGTTAGGTATGTTCCCAGTCAAAGAGCAGTGGTTTCCCAAAACAATGAAGCTCTTTTTACCATTACTGCTAAATCAATTAATCAAATGTTACAGATTCAAAACCCTGAACCCTTACATCCATTTTCTCTAGAATCCCTCATGGATATCTATAAAAATATTGACTTTCCCCAAAGAGCCAAGATTTTTGAAACCTTTCTACCAAAAAATGTTCAATTGCCTAAAACCAACCCACCATATCAATCATCTATGTTTCTAGAAATGACCAAGCAGATAATATCCATTGTCTCATGTATGTTAGGTTATTATTCCAATCAGTGGGTCGATGAGGTTCTTATAGGTTTCTTGTCAGTTTTCTCAGTAAATGAAAAGCCATCTCTTATCTTCAATTACAGTGAATACTTAGCAGAATCAATTCATGATCAATTCATGAAGTTCTCTACAGAAGGAGTGTTCAAATATGCTTTTGTTTTAGTATATTTGTTCTTGTTTTATCAGTCAGAGAGGTTTTCTTTTCCCTTACAGAAGATGGACAGCCAAGGAAATCCACAATCAGTAATCCACTAGACTTCCTTGGTAAGGAAGAACACCACTGAATTCACATTCAGTGACTTTGTGGATCAGTTTTTATATGTTGTTTCTTGCTTATTAAACAATGATGTAGAACCAAGGATTGGGCTAGAGATCAAAAAAATCCTACATCTCAGTGAACAAACCAGAATAGGGGATTGGAATTTATACCAAAAGTATACAAAGATTAGGAACTATGTATGTGAACTACCTCCATACAAATTATCTTCGTTTGTCCCTATCAGAATTTTTGCGCTGATACAGATGATCAACATGGATCAGCTTCATTTTGTAGCAACAAAGAAGAAGGCTCAATTTAAAATCAAAACTCAAGTAAGGCCTTTTATCTGTAATGCTATATCAGCAGGGAAGGAAGCAAAAACTCTTTTGAAACATATGAATTTCAAACTTAGTTTCACCTGGTCATATGATCCCCTAGGAGTGATTTCAAAATTAAGGGTAGAGCAAAAAACTACCCCATATGCTCACACTCCTAGGCCTGAGATAGAACAATACATGAACCAGGATGAATGGCAAGAGAATACACTTCAAGAGGCAGAAGAGCAAGTTATATCATCTACAACATCATAGACTCCTATATTAGAAGAAAAGTAGGACAAAAGGCCAAGGGACAATGCTTCCCTTATGGTGACAGAAATTTCAGCAAAAGAATTCAAAATATACACTAACATGCAGAAGACAAGAGATACAACAAAAACACAACAAGAAGATGCTACATAGCAGCACCCAATTTTCATTACAGACTGATTTGTGCCATCATCTCCTAGGATAGAAGGAATGATTGTAGGATCTCCTATGCCTTCAGCCAATCCAGATGTATCATCATCTCAGACAAGAGAATTGCAGCAGACTCAGAAAGAACAAAGCATATTTAAAGTTTACAAGGAAATTAAGCAAAGGAATGAAGCTTTGAAAGCTTCCACTTATTTACAGTTCTAGAAGCAAACATCAACTTCACAACACAGGCTACTTTTTGCCTTCGACACTGAGAAGGGAAAGATGCAAATAGCCTTCCTGGAACCCAAAATCACTCATCCTAAAAGTGCAGATGATTACACTAAATCAGTGTTTTCTTTTGATGCAAATTTAATTCATCCTATTGACCAGATTGATTTACATGAACAATCTGGTAAGATGATATATTCTTCTCTCACAAGTTCAGCTATGACAGTATCTAAGCTTCAAGCATCATTAGAAAATATTCAGTCTCAGTTGAAGATAGAAAAAATATCTTCCTTAGCTAAAGATACAAGGATTAAATCTTTAGAGGATTTAGTGGTAAAGCTGGGATATGATCCCACCAATGTCAATGCAGCAGAAGAGGTAATCAAGAGCAAGAATGCAGACATAGCTGCTTTGAGAAAAAAACTTAAGCTTCCTTCTACAGAAGATCCACAGACTAAAGAAATAGGACAGCTAGAAAAGGATAAAGAGAACATGTTCAAAATCATAATTGAACAAAATGCACAGATAGAAAAAATGGAAACTGAGATTGAAAAGTTTTTAAAGGAAAAAGAACAATAAGGAACCCAAGAGCAAAATGTTGCTCTTTCAGCAGTTCCAGTGACAGCAATCCCAGTTATAGCTACAACAACAACAACATCTACATCAACAACCATTTCAACAATGGAAACTCAATCAACTAATTCAGCAACAGACCTTGCAAAAGCAATGGAAGATTTATCAATTAAGGGGCAGGAAGTTGAGAAGTTAAGAACTCAGCTTAATAATTTACAAGAGCAAAAACTGAAGATTGATAATGTATATTTAGCTGAGTTGCAAAAGACACATAGGCTTACACAAAGAATTGAATTCTTAGAAAACCAATTTGTCATAGCTGACACCATTACACAGGCTAAGGAGAGTATTTGGATGGAAATAAATGAGGCCATCACTGATATATGGCCTTCAATTGAGATCATCTTTGAGCAAGATGAACTAGTGCAAAGAGCCAAAGAAGTAATAGCAGATGTGAAAAAGGAATTGGGTTTAAAACCAGGAAAAGCAAATACACTGATAAGGGTTTTGAATTCCAAAACCAAAGATGAACTGGAAGAATATAACATAGAGGATAGAACAAAGACTATTTTGGAAGTGAGAAGGATTCTCACTAAGAAAAATTTGATGTTGCAACTGGAAAACAAGTGCCATAACCTCGAATCAAGTATCCAGAGGTTTCACAAAAAATTCTCTGTGTTACATCAAAAAGGATTGCCTGGATTAAAGGGAATTGGAGATACATTGATTGATCTAGAACAATATCAAAGGAAATTATATTCAATTGCCACGGATAAATCCATATTTTCAAAGATTAAAGGTACAATCACAAGTAAATATTTTATGGAAGGCCTCAGTTATGATTTATTCATCAAGCATGAGATAAATCATTTATTTTTGGTTAAACCAACTTTCCAAAAATACACTGAGGTAGATGAAACATTCAGAAAATTGGTCAAATATACAATTCCAAATGAAGAAAGATGGGAAGAACTATGTAAGTTACTGGGGTAAATGAGTCAGCAGTCATCAGCAGTTATCAGCAGTAGAGTAGCAGATTAATCAGCACACATAAGCACCATAAATCCTCGAAAGCAGTGACAACAGCTTCAGCAATTTTATTTCCCTATGTTTTTGCACTATTTTTTTAAAAACAATTTTAGATATTTTCAAACAGTTTTAGATATTTAAGTTTAGATATTTTGGGAAAAATTTCTATAAATATTCCCAAAATCGAATTGTAAAGGGTTGAACCCTTGGGATAAGTTTTCTTGAGCAGAATTACATGTATTTGAAGTTGTCTGATATCAATGAAAGGATTCTGGATTTGCTTCAAACAACTTGTCATCTTTGTGAGTTCTTCTTAAGTTATTCATTTCATTTTGTTGTTTCTGCATGTATTTATTTTTATTGAAGAAATTTGGGTAAGATATAACTAAATATCAGTCTATCTTAAATCCCCTATGAAGTTATTATATATTACAGAGATTAGTTTATTAGACTATCTGTCTAAGTTAACTCCTCTACATTAATTAATTGTCACTTCTTCATAAACTTAAATGCATTTTGTTGGGCAATGAACATAGTTTACTAGCATCTTTTCTTATGATAATTTTAAATATTCTATTTGAATACTTAAAACTCATAGCTTCTTAGAATTCTTCCTTCCAAATCTTTTTAAATCTAAATCACTGTTTAGACGTAAAGAATCAGCCCTTTCATTGTATTAAGGTAATTTAGGATGCAGTACCTGTTTACATAAGCTTAAAACATTGGTCATCCATAAATTAAAAACAACAAAACATTTTAGATGCTCTGGCATAATTACCTAGCCTAGAATTATCTCAGAGGACAACATGTCACAAGTTTGATACACACCTGGCTCGTGTTGGGGGGGAGATTGTTGGACAATGGATAAACCAACGATCCCCATGTGTTTCATGACATGGACTAACCGCCTCTTGTGGATCCTTATCTCTGGCGATGTGATCGTTGACTAACACCTGCGGGCTTTGGTCAAATGGCAATCATGATTCCTAACAACTGAGGCCCCTTTACAGCAATGGGGGTTGGACTCAATTGGTAAATTTAACCAAAATTCTAGTAATGGTTATTCATGGATTTTGACTACAACATATTACTTTATGAAATGGGTTGAGGTCATCCCAACAAAGCATGCCACTGATAAGGTTGTCATGGATTTTCTTGAGAATCATATTATCACTTGATTTGGTGTTCCAACCAAAATTATGACTGATAACGCCAAAGCATTTAGCTCTTACAAGTTTTCTTCTTTCCGCTTCAAGTATGGAATTATTCTATCTCATTCCTAAAATTATTATCCAAAAGGAAACAGTCTTGCCCAATCAAGTAACAAGAATTTGATCGCTATCCTTAAGAAAATTGTGGGAGATAATAAGCGATCGTGGGACAGTAAGATCAAGTATGCATTATGGGCGGACAAAATCAAGAAGAAAAGAGCCACTGGGAAAAGTCCTTTTGAACTTCTCTACAGTTTGGAAGTCACCTTGTCTATCCATCTTAAGCTTCCAACCGATCAGCTCCTTCAGCATTTTACAGAAGACAAAGATGCGGTACAGAAAAGAATTGATCAAATTATGGAACTTGATGAAGCCCGCATGAATACTTTTGATAACATATGTTAGAGCCAAGCCAGAACAAAAGAAGGGTTTGACAAGTCATCATGGAACAGGTCTCTACATGTCGGCGATATGGTGTTATTATGGGATTGCAGAAATGAGAAGCTCGGTAATCATGGAAAGTTCGATAGTCAATGGCTTGGGCCATACATCATCAGAGGGATCGTTGGGGCAAATTCTTTCTATCTAAACACTTTGGAAGGTGATCCTATGGACCTACTAGCAAATGGGCAGATTCTCAAACTATACTACAGGATGACATCCGATGCCATAGGTCATCGTTCGTATAGTATCTCTAACTCTACTCCTTTTTTTTTTCTGCGTAAATACTAATTCTATTAAAAAAGAGAAAAATATGTACATGGAGGTCGAAACCTCAGAGGGGGCAGAGGCCAGCGCTCAGCCAAAGATTCTGAGACATACATATCCTGCTATCTGCCCTTTCAAGATTGAAAGACTTCAAAACATGATTTGTTAGACCCTGACACACAAAAAAATAATTCTGTTCTGAGTCTAACATAGCATTATTGTCGCCCGCAATGGCTTTACTGGTAAACAAAACTCGTCAAACCAAGAGTTGTTGCTACAGATCAAGAACTGGTTGGCTCGCACCGATACAAAAAGAGAACTGAAACCAGACCCATAACCAGAGACCCAAAACATAGACACATAGCATAAAATAAAACAGAGCAAAGGCAAGAGTGCCACCCGTCGGCAATGAACCAGCATCATTCGGCATGTTGCGGAGAGTCGGGCGCATCCTTGTCCGCCTAGCTGGACGAGGCAATCCAAGTGACGAATCCCTTGTCGTCATTCCCTTCGATACCACCTTCTGGAGGAATTACCAGATTTAGGATGCTGCCTGCATGATGAACCGGTCCACAAGCAAGGACCTCGCGCTGAGTCGAATCTGCCGAATGCGGAGGCGCCTCAGGAACAGTGCTATCTTCTTGCATGATGTCTTCATTAAATACGACCCCAGCCATCTGCCCCTGAAGGACACTGTCATCCTGAGATTGAGAGGTGGTGGTGTGGGCTGAGCTGCTGGGATTATCCTCCTCCTCAGCAAAAATAACAGTGATACTGGCAGACAAAACTAGCCTATTGAGCCTGCTATGGAAGGTGAAGCGGGTTGTTTGAAAGGAATTGTGCGGGAGAGGCCCAGCATGGCCAAAGGGCGGAGAGGACGGGGAGGCCGAAGCAATGGGGATTACATTCTGAGGAGGAGAATGAGAGGCTCTGCCTCTGTTACCCGTATTGCCTCCTCGGCGAGAGACTCCTCTATGGCGAGGCATCTTCGAATTGTCTGAACAACCAAGAAAGGGGAAATGGCAGAGCTGACGAGGGAGGGACTGAGCACAGAGGAACCAGGCGATACAAAAAACCCAGGCGTGCCTCCAGACTGCCTGAACGAGACAGGGGTGCGGGAAGAAAATCAGGCGGAGGTGAAAAGAACCAAGAGCAATGGCATGAACCAGACACCAGGCCATGAATAAAACCTTGAGCGTAAACTCTCGAACCAGGCGCACATTAAAGACGATCTGTGCGACCATCATTCCGTTCTGTATCCAATTAATTTCACATGCCATTGAGGTATGCAGTCCTCGTCCGTGAGCCAGGTGCAAGGACAGCTGCCTGCAATGAGAGAGCCCTCATAAATGCATCGCATTAACACCCGCATCCGGGTCTAACTCTACTCCTTTTTATTTTCATGTTGTTAGCTTGTTTTATTTCATGCATTCATGTTATGTCTTTTATATTGCAGTTTTACCAAAGTAGATTTTTCTATTCCAACAGGATTTACTATATATGCATGATGATTTCGATTTTGAATGGATATCTATTTGATGGCTTCTATTTTCTTGGATGCAAGATTTTGGGATTCTCACGTTACTTCATGGAAGCAACGTGTCCCCATATGGAGCCAAATGTTGCACACTTTTTTTCAAAGTTCCAAGGAAGCAAATACGCCAAAAAACTTTCAAAGGATCGGATCATTTTTCAGCAATTTATTGAGTCGTTGTAAACCCATTCTGCAAATTAGTAATGTAAATGATGTTAGTAGGACCGTGTGTGTATGTAACAACCTAGGTAAGCCTGTTATTTTGCCGACAGTTTTATCTCATGAGGTTTTTCGTCTCACTGATTCATTTGTGCTTCTAAACATGGATAATCGGCAGAGATTTTCCCTCCAACCTCACCCAAAAGATAGGGTGGAATTCTTCATCAAAGTTTTAGGTGAGTCCTAGTGTTATAGCCGAGTCTTATGTAAAAGTGATTTGGGAATAATTTAAGCTAATTGACTAAATTATTTTATTACAAATCACTTGGCCTACTAGATCATATTGTGTCACAGAATTGGGTATGTAATTTGAGGATCTAAGTCGAATTGGTGTTCCGCCTTTGAAGGTCGAATTTGTAAACATCTTATATCAAAAATATTTTAGTGCATAGTCCCTCATACTTAGGCACCATGGTTAAAATATTAGAGGGTGGAAAAAACATTAAGTCCCCTCAAGTGAATTAATTAATTTTTCTGGCAAAAAAATAAAATTAATCCTAAACTAGAAAATTAATTAATTTAAGTCAAAATTAAATGTCTAGAGAAATTAAATTCTCCAAGTGGAAAAATTCGTGGGTCTCAAAAGAATTAATTTTTGGAGGTCCCCCACCAAGGGAATATTGGAAATTTCAAGAAAAATTGGACCCTTGGACCTTGGTGGTTAAGTCAAAGTCAATTTTTTGAGGAAATTAACACAAAATAATTAATTTTGAGCTAATAAAAAATGGGTTTAATGAGAAATTCGAAAATTCCTCAAAAATAATTATTTCAACGACAGAGATTAAAAGTTGATCAAGGATTTATCAATGGTTGAGATTAATTTGATGAGGATCAAGCCAAATATCCGTTATTTTTCCACTTGGACGATTTATCTATAAATTAGAGAGTCATTTAAGTCTCAAGCCATCTGATTTTTGGCTAAAAAAAATTGTAGAAAAGCTATTGTAATGCTATTGTCCTGCTGGGAACGTTTTTTGAATCATAATAAACACTTTGGGGTGCAATTCATGGTCTTTAGTGTTCATTGATTTGTGGTATGAGTTGGGTATGAGCTTTCCTATATTGTGCTGAATATTTAAAAAAAAAAAAATGTTTTTCATTAGATGGGGATAATATCATTCTATTGGTAGATTGTGGGTTTATCTTAGGTGGTCTAATTCGCCATATGTCTAACAAGCTTTTCTTAAGAAAATATATAGTGTTTGCAGGTTCCCTAGTCCTTGGGCTCCAAGTTCACAAACTGTGGGCATGAACTGACCTTGTTTGGACTTCAAATATTTTTATGGTTGATCTAACTTCGCTAAGGTTGTAGCTTACATTAATTTTCCAAAGTATTATTAGCCATTTATCAAAGAAAAATTTATAAAATTTATTTCAAAACCCTTTTATATTTGTAAATTTTGTAAATAAATTTGTAAAATATGTTTTGTAAATTATTTCTAATTGGGATTTTGGGGTTTTAAGATTTTTGTATATATTGGGGTTTTCGATATTTGTGAATTTATTTTTGCAGGTGAGATCAAGTGGAGAGAGTTGGAACAGAGCTAAATCTAGGCCCTTGAGGGTAAAATCTAGTCTCAAGAAGTTTTTGCCCGCCAGCCATTAAAGCAATTTAGCGAAATTGCAAATTTGAAGCAAATTAATTTTTTTGAAGTGAGGGTTTTATTTTTTAGCCCTCTTGGGCATCTCCCTCCTTAGCCTCTGCGTTAGCCTTAAAGGCCTCTGGGTCATCTTTTTTGGCCTCCCGAAGGCCCAATCTAAGGGATTCAGGCCTTTATTGGCCTAGTTGTGGCCTCTAGGGCCCTCAACTCCCCTTCTAGACCTTGGACCACTGCCCTTAGGGCTAGTCGTGGGCTTTTCCAACCCTTTCCTACACTCTTCCTCCTTCGACCTCCTCTATGTCCTCCTCTTCAGCGATTTCTCTCCCTTCTTGGCTTCCTTTTGACCTCATTTCGACCTCATTTAGCACTAAACCCTAGCCGCTAGCCCTAACAGGCCTAGCATTGGCCTCCTTGGCCCTGATTTGACCTTTATCCATTTCTAAAATTTTTGGGACTGAAGCTCGGTGTATTTTGCAGAAAATTTGGCTCAAAAGCTTGTGTTTCAAGTGGAAACCTCATCGCAAAATTTTGACAGATTTGGGCAAGAGGATCTACAAGGCCTTGGGCCTAGGGTTAGCTCTCTAAGCCCTCTTTTCATCATTGTTTTGTTACAAATGTAATATTTACTTCATAACAGTGAATTAAAAAACCTAAAAACACATCTAATTGGTCAAAATAGTTCATAAATTGCATAGCAAAATTTTCATAAGTTTTTGACCACTTGGGCACTGCATCACTAGCCTAGATCTATTTCTTAGCTTGCTGGAATATCTCTGCATAATTGAATAATCAGATCTGATATTTTCTGAACATTGCATCTTAAAAGGCTAAAAAAACATTTTTTTTTTCAGTTTGGCAAGCTTACTCTACATTTTGGGCACAATTTGACATTTGTTGTATTATCAATGGCTTATTGATTGTTCATTTTACTTACTATTGTAATAAGTGTTTCAGATCTGATATAAAAGTTAGTAACTCATCATAAGTCGGTTAAAATTCACTAATTTACATTGGCAAGTCATTAGATTACTCCTTGGTCATCTTAGGATTCATATGTTGGACACTTTCCTTGTTTTGAAGAGAGATATTTACAGTTGCCCCATATTGCACCATAAGTGGTTCTTCATCATTTACTTGCTTCATAATGGTTTATGTTGTTAAGCTCTAACAATTGCTTGACTTGTGATAAATTTTGAGAATTTGTTAACTTGACACTCAAATCAATCAGGTATCTAAGCTCTAATTCTCCAATCTTGTTGATGATTTAAGTTACTTTGGGCGTTTGAAATCTAAATTGAAGCATTTCTCTCTTATATGTGTTTTGGCATCCAATGGGCATTATAACATTGGCATAAGAACCATCATTGAAATATCTTGAGCCACTGTGAGTGGCATCTTGTATTGATAACCATTGGTTAATTGATAAGTGGATAAGTACTTTATGTTCCTTTAAATTGTTGGCATTGGTTAAGCATCTTGTGGATTAATCTATTGTTTAACACTAGCACTTGTATCATTAAGTGTTTGTCATGCTTTAAGATTGTCCTCTAATTATTGTTAAGTACTCTTGTCATTAAAGGTTGATCATAACGTAAGTACTTAAAGGCTTAAACAATCTCAACTCAAAACTCACTCATAAGCCTTGCATCTCATTTTAGGGCTAGTCTTGCACTTACTAATTTACTTGCAAACATAAGCTTGGTTGATAGAAACTTAGGGCCACCTTTCTACTCTAGCTTGAGTGGCTTAGCAACTCTTCGATGGTTAACACGGTGACTTTGCAGTCGTTAGAGCCACAGTCTCTGCAGCGCCAGAGGCATCGGGTGATAAGAGCCTAACGGAAGGTATCGTTAATCAAGTCTTTGCTTGCTTCCTGTTGGCCTCCTTCCCACAACCTACCTTGGAGCCTAGCTTTAAAATAGTTAAGGGAAGGTTTTATCTAGAATAGGCATATAATTAAAAGTAACCAAGATCCCTGCATTACACCTAGATCCTAGGATTTGCATAAGCATACAAGTTAGTCAACCATTTAAGCAATGTTTGTCCATCCAGTTACTTGGTCTTAATTTGTAATAAGCAAGAGTTTTGACTCCATAAGGCACTAGTCTCATACTTAAATCTAATCAAATAATTGATCTTGCTAAATTTAACCAAGTAGCTAGGCCACTCAACTGTGTCTCCCAGGTAAGTTGGTTTCTGACTTGTCCCTCATCATCTCATTTCCATAGGGACTACCCCCTATAGCTTGTTGTTGGGAGACAACTAGAATGGAGTGGGTGGGGATCAAAGTGACAGCCCCCGCCCTGAGCGATTATCGGAGTGTCTTACAATCTGAGCGACAACAAGCTATAATAAGCACCTTAGATCATTGAGTAATTAGCATAGCTAATCTTGTTTCATTGAAATAATCTCTAAAAGCTTTATTTATTGCTATTAGCATCTTGTGATCTGTGTTGGTAAGTGAAATTCGAAACGTCTTGATTTCAAGTGGTTTGACATTATCGTATTTGAGCATTTTACATATTTGTAATCTCATTGAAGCAATCTAATATCATTTGCATCCTCATTCTAGCTTAGAAGTGCATGTTTAAAATTTACCTCGAAGCATAAGCTTGGTTGTAAGCAAGATGGGACTATCTTTTTCACCCAATTTGAGAAATCTAGACCCTCATTCACAATTAACATAGTTGAACTTCCAGTTCTCTTATGGGTAATCCCTTGTAGGAACGGAAGCATCTGGGTTGTTAGAACTCCAAGAGAGCTATCGTTAATGAGGCCTTAGACTCCTTCCCGTGGACTTCTCTCTACAACTTGCCTTTGTGACTAGCTTTGAAATAATTGAGAGGAAGGATTCACCTAGATTAGGAATTTAATTAAAAATAACCAAGATCTTGCATCTCACCTTAGATTAGGTCCTACACTTCATCTAGAATAGATTTTCCAGCTTGGAGCAATTGTTCATCTGGTAACTCGACATATTAATCTTTGTTGTGCAAGTGATTAATCTTGAGGCACTAGTCTATCATTTACATCTTAAGGAATATAATTTGGTAGTGCTTAATAATCTTAACTGTCACATAATTTTAATTCAAGTTGGTAGGACATTTTGTTGTATCTCCTGAACTTGTTGGTTTCCAACAGTTTCTCATCATTCCATTTGTAGGGTCTACCCCCCTTCTGCATTTAGGAGATAGCTTAAACAAAGAGGGAAAACATCAAAGTGACAACCCTTGCCCTAAGCGTTGTCGCATTGGGTGTGCAATTCGGGCGACAACATTTTCTGGCGTCGTTTTCAGGGATAGGTTTATCTTGTTCTCAACACTTTGAAATCTTTTATTTTCATCATCATCCTTTTGACCTGGCAGGCAGCACATTTTTTTGGGCCATTGCCCTTTCCTGTTCTCTTCTTACTTGCTAGCACCCAGGTGCTTGGGTTAGTTCTTTGTTTGAGTGGCAACTCCACTTATTCATCATTTCACAAGAGCGTATAGTAGAAAAAATCGAGGTAGTTTAGTTAATCCCGCTCCAGATCCTGAAAAGGCCTTTCGAGCTCGATTAAACAAACTCCATTCTAGTAAACATCTTGTTTTTCTCAGAAAGGAAGCCCTCTTTGACATACATTTGTTTTTCCTTGACGCCATTAAGCAAGCCGTCATGGTCTTGTTCCCCCCTTCTAACTTTGGTAATATGCAGAGCTACTCTTATGATTTTCCAAAGAATAGTTTGGACAAATTGCCCTGTTTCCAAAGAAACAATGCAATTAAAGTTGAAGCTCATCTCAAAGCTTTTACAACTTGCTTGCTTAAACATGCCAGTGGAGCTACCACAATCATGAAGATATAAAGATGAAGCTCTTTGTTCTTCAATTAGTAGAAGATGCACTGGATTGGTTTTTAGACAGACCTGATAATATTTTTGACCCTATGCAAGCTATCATCGATGCTTTTAAAGATAAATATGGGGATAAGAGAGAGGGAAGATATTTACTTAGAACCATCAGTGATATAAAGAAAAAAGAAAATTAGCCTGGCTGAATTTAATAACAAGTTTAATGGTATGGTTAAAGAAATGCATCAAGGCTATAAACCCATTGACAAATCTCTATTGGAATATTATCTAGATGCATTTAGTGTTGATACTTCTTATGAGTTGAGACATGCTAAGCCAATTGATTTAAGGACTTAGACCTTCGCTAAAGAATTAAAGAAGGACAAGAAAGCATCTAGGAAATCAAAGATTCCAGGCTTCAAGAGATGCCCAAGTAAGTCTAAAGGAAAGGAGGTCAAAGAAGTTGACCATGATCCCATTAAGGAGTTGATTCAGTTAATTAAGGATATGAAAATTGAGCATGCTAGGGAAATGAATGCTATGCAAGCTAGGTTGATTCAAATGGAAAGATCACAAGCTCAAAATCTTCAACCTAGAAATAATAATACCAAGAATAATATTTCATGGCAAAAGAAGACTTCTCAAAATGAACAGAGACCGTTGAATCCGCTTGATCCAAGAAACGGACAAAATGCTTCCAAATCTTATCATCCAAGCTTGAAAATTGATCAGGGTATGTGGATCAATAATGCAAAGATTTATGTTCTTGTCCTCGAATTGTTGAAGATTCCTTCTCAAAGAGTAGAATTCTTGAAATCTATTGGCACAAGTCAACAAGATAAAGTTGATGTGCACCATAAAGATGAAGAAATTAAATTAAATGATCTAAACTGTTATATGACAAATGAAGACCATCATCGTTTCTCTATTAAACTTTGATGGCTACTGACCATTTATCGCACACTTGTATGATGGATTTAGGGGCTTCAACCAATGTCATGACTAAGAAAGTTATGGAACAATTGAACCTAAGGATATCAAGGCGCTACCACAACATATCTTCCATGGATTCAAAGAAGATTGAAGTTCTTAGTGTGAACAAAGATTTACAAGTCTGCTTAGTAGCATTCCCATATAGGATAATTACTATGGACATTGTTATTATAGATGTACCTAACGTATGGGGAATGCTTTTATCTCGAAAATTTGTAGCTAACCTTGGAGTTTGCATTCTATTGGACTTGTCATATGCTACTATTCCTGCAATCGAGGGCAGTAGGGTCAGACTTTACAGGGAAGTCTAGAGAAGGCATCATGTTGAGGACCCAAGGAAACCCAACAACGCGGATATTGATGGACCTCCTAGAGAGTATAACGTGGAATTCACTGATTTTGTTGAGCTTGTGATAGAAAGTGCCCAAGATATCACAACATCTATTATGTGTATGAAACGAAAGTGTGAGAGATTTGAATGGTCTATACAATGCAACATTAAAATCCTTCATTAGCCTAAGAGAACCAAGATTCCAAAAGGAACATCAAAGAAGCAGTCAATGAACCCACTTGTGAGCAGGCAACCTCTCTGGATTGGACTTCAAAGATCACATCTGATGCCATAAGGCATCCTTTGTATAGTATTCCTAACCCTATTCTCCTAGATTAGGTTTCATTTCTGTCATTAGAATAGGACTTTCTTTTTGTCATTAGGATAGTTTTCATTTCAGCATTTATGTACGATTTTAGATTTCATTGTTACAGTAGGATTTCTATTCCAGCAATTGTTGATATATATGATGATTTTGACATGTATTAGAATGGATATCTATCTGATGTTAGATTGTTATCCTAAATGCAGATTCTGGATTCTCACATTCCTTCACTGAAGCAATGTGTCCCCGAGTAGAGTCAGATGTTGACCATGTACATGTCAACAGTTCCAAGAAGCTCAGTATAAATCAGTGGATAAATTTTCATTCATTGTCACCACTGCAATCCCAAATTCTGCAAATTATGGTAAAAATTATTCTAGTATGACTATTAAGCCCATTTAACAACACCTAGGTAAGCCTATGGTTCTTAACAAAGGGTTTCACTCTAGGGAGTTTTTTAACTTCCCCAAATTATTTGTGTTTGTAAACACGAATAAATGACAAAGTTTTTCTCCCAAACATACACCAAAGCTAGGGTGGAACTCATTGATAAGGTCCTAGGTGAGTCCTAGTGTTATCGAACCAATGTATTTTAATCATACTAGATCATGTGTCTTTTGTCGCAGAATTTGGTTGTGTCTAAAGAGGATGTGTCTATGTATAAAATTCCCCTTCTAAGGGTTGATTATTGTAATATCTTGATGTAAAAGTGTGTCTAGGAATATTTTTGGTGAATGGTTCCTCTTAATTAGAACAGCGTTACTAAAATAATTTTTATAGCCACATAGAGGGTAGAAAAATATTTGTAATCCCCTCTTGAGTCTATTGTTTTATTTTATGTAAAAAATAAAAATAAATTAGCCAGAAATTGTCAGAAACAAAATGAGGAAAAATTCATTTCTCCCCAAGAGGAAAAATTATCAAGAAAAAATATTGAGGCTATTTTTCAAAGAGAGAAATTCAAGTCAAAAAATAAAGAGCCTCATTCCCAAGGCAAGATGGCCCAGTCAAAAAATTCATTGGACCTAGAAAGACTATTTTCCCAACAATTCGAATTTTTTGGACCACGCAGTTAATTATTTGGCACTAGTAATGATAATTCTATTTGTGAAGATTCTCAAGAGGACCAGTTTACCTAGAAGTTTGATTTTCTCAAGGGATCGAAATTTTTGGAGATTTGTGCAGCACTTATCAAGGGACAAAATTATTTTGACACGGATCAAGCCTGGGATCAAGTCAAACTAGCCGTTTTTCCATTGGGATGGGTTTAGAACTCTCATTTTTTCTATATAAGGAAGCCTATGCCTCCTCATTATGTATAGGGATGTGATGTGATGAGGTAAGCTCTGCTAGATTTCTTTTGATAATAAAGCATAAGACTTTGGGGTTTCAATTCAAGATGACTCTTTGTCAATGATTTATGGTATGTGTTTAATGTTTTTAATGCTCTAATTGTGTAATATTGAATATTATTGTTTCAATAATCAGTAGTTGGATCATCTATTAGCACAGGTATCTTGCTTTAGGTGATGGGTTCTAGAGAAACATTTTTTTCACTCGATCTAGCAGGTATCTCTAGATCTTGAGGGTTTTAAATGTGTATCTAAACCCCTTTTGAAGCTAACAATTTATCTATCAAAGTGTGCAAAGATATTCAAGTGATTCAGCCCTTGGGAAACCCCCAAGTACATAGACTTTGAGGAGACCTTCATATTGTTTGGCTTCTTGGCTTTATTTAACAATTTGCTTTGCAAGAAGTTTGGCCAGTATATTAAAATAAAATTATTTCAATTTTTGATCACTTATTTCCAAATTTTTACTAGGGCTATAAAAGATTTACTTGCTAATTAGAGATTGAATTTTCTTGTAGACATTGTGGATAATTTGTGAATAAATTTTCTAACCCTTGTATACTATTTTCCATTTTGTAAATAATGATTTGGGGTTTCTACTTTCAAATTTCTTCTAGATCTTCTGGATAGCTGAATTTATATAACTTGCAGGTCCTAAGACTCAAGGATCAAAAGGAAATTTCAAAGCTTGAGGGTTTAACCCCTCACCTAGCCTAGACAGCTAGGGTTTGGGCACTTAATCACTTGAGGAGGAATCATCCAGCCATTTTAGGGAGAGCGTTCAGCTTATAGGGGAGATCTAGGCATTAGATGCCCTAATCTACAAGACCCAACTCTCATTTTCTCAACGTCTAGCTTCTTATTGGGAGTCGCTTGCCCTAGAGGGCTTATTTGCTACATAATCTAGGGTTTTCATAAGTATATTTGATCTGAAGGTTTGACAAGTGATCTTTAGTGGCTAGGATCAACTTTTGTGGTTCATAACCCATTCATTTGCTTGATCAAGGGAAGCCACAAGAGTTTGGAGGCTATTGAGGCCTAGTCGCAAGCCTAAGTAGTCTTATTAGGCTTAGCCACAGGGGTTGGAGGTGGTTTTCACTTGTTGCATTTGATCTATTTTGAATCTAACCTTGTTTGCAGACATTGGGTCAATTTTTGCAAGGGTTTTAAAGTGTTATTTCATTGCTAAATGGTCATTGTAATTTTTTAATATATTAAGGCTTGAAGATTTGGTTTTGTTCTGGCTAATCTCGTCTTGCAGGGCTAGCATTCACTAGAAGAAGGGTTTATAAGGTTGATTTTCCATTGTTCCATCACTTCTAGCCCTTTTAGCCCTAGCTATGAGACCTAGGGCCACTAATTCATCTAGCCGCAAGCTCCAAGAGGCCTATTAGGCCTGGACACAAGCATTTTTTAGAGTGATTCATTGTCTATTTGGCTTTTCAGCTAATACATTGTGCTTGCAGGTCTTTTCAAGAGGTCTCGCACTTGTTTAAAGGCTATACATTGTTAGTTTTTGGTAGCATCAAAAGTACTCTAGCCTTGAAAATTGGTGGAGAAGCTAAGGCACATGAGTTCTAAAGAACCCAAAAACCGTTTGGTGAAATTCCACTCGGATTGTATTAATATTTTTAATAGAGTTCCTAAGTCTAAACTTAGGGAAATTAAAATATTAATGGGTATTAATCAAATGTGGGTGAGAATGATCTAGAAGGTGGATCAAATCATGTTTTAATCTTAGCTGTTGATTAGAGACTTAATCTCGGTCATTGAAGACTTAACAGAAAAGTATAAAATGGAGGCTTGGGGTTCATTTGCAAACACACACAGAGAGATTGAGGAAATCAATTCTTTGAAGTGAGAAGTTCTCAGGTGGAAAATCAATTAGGGAGATCTTGCAGCAAAGGGTCAGTGAGAATCCGGGAGAAGGACTTCTTGGAGAATACTGACAGAAACGCAAAGAGAGCTTGTAGAGAGGCAATGCAGTAGATGGGAGAGCTGACGCAAAGCCTAAAAGGCTGATACAGAGCCTGAAAGGCTGACGCAAAGCCTACGTAGTGCCAGCGCAGAAATAGTCAGGGTTAGACAGTCTTATGCCGAATCAGCCGGAATTCTACCAGGTGAAGTGAGGTAAAACTCACTTAGATTTTCCGCCAGTATTTTCTCTGTAAAGGATTGCTAGATGAGCATCCTAGATTTGTATTCAGTTATTTCTCTTGCATAATAATAAACCCTCAGAGTTGTTGAACCGGTTTCCCCACATTGGGTCTTTCAGCAGACTATTGTGTCCAAAAATAAGTGTGTCCTATGTATCTTGTTCTTTGCACTGTTTTTGTTTCATGAGATCAAATATTTAATTAGTATACACTGCAGAAGGAATTTGCTTCAGTATTCAAAAGAATAACTTGATGAATGTAATTTAAAAATCAAGTAGGTGAAGTAGATTAAGATTTTCTCCAGTAGGGGTTCCTTCGAGTGTAGGAATTTTCACATACATCACCATTTTGGCAATTGAAACTTGACATAACATTCATCCAGAGAGAGTCGCAGGCCTAAGAGGCTAAACTAGCCCTAGCATTGAGTGCTTGAGGAGTTGCTCCTTTCTTTTCACACTAATCATTTGTGTTTGCAGGTGTTTGAGGGCCTAAATATTGCCAAATCATTCCTCTTTGCTGCCTCAAATTCCTCATTTGACATTGAGACTAGGCCACAAGGCCTAGAAGGTTTCCTCTTCCCCTATCATCTCTCTTTCTTGATTGTCATAAATGTTCCAGATCTGAAGATTAATATAGCAGGGCATAATCATCTCATAATCACCTTAAAGAAGCCTTAAAACTAATTAACATAAGCCTAAGAACCTAAAGGAACATTATACATTAACTAAGGGCTTAATCATTATTATCCTAGCTTGCTTACATGTGAATTTTTTGGGATTGTTTTCATAGTGGCAATGGGCTGCTCTGATTGGCATAAGCACTCATTGAAGCCTGGTGCATCTCCTTAATGATCATTTAATGATAAGAATATTGGTTAAATGATTGCATTGGTCTCTCTTTGATTTTTACGATAAGCTAGTATACTAACTCTTGCATCTTGCATCATAGCATTGGTGTTTTTCTTTAGTATCTCATTGTTAGTTAAATGCATGTGTTAGTCTCTTCTTAAGTTATTTATCATTGATAGCAATCTCATTGTTCTATTGGTGCTTGTTGTTATTGTGCCTAAGAAACATTAAGGTTGCTCTTGTTTCCAATTGCTAAGTAACAGATAAGCATAAGAGAACTATGATAAGACTCTAATAGACACATCAATAAGATCTAATAAGCACCTTAGATCATTGAGTAATTAGCATTGCTAATCCTGTTTCATTGAGATAATCTATATAAGTTTCATTTATTGCTATTAGCATCTTGTGATCTTGTGTTGATAAGTGAAATTTGAAACATCTTAATTTCAAGTCGTTTGACACTATCATATTGGAGCATTTTACATATTTGTAATCTCATTGAAACAATCTAACATCATTTGTATCTTCATTCTAGGTTAGAAGTGAATGATTAAAATTTACCTCCAAGCATAAGCTTGGTTGTAAGAGAGATAGGACCACCTTCTTCACCCAATTTGAGAAGTCTAGACCCTCATTCACAGTTGACACAAGTGACCTTGCAATTCTCTTCTGGGCAATCCCTTGTAGGAACAGAGGTATCTAGGTCATTAGAACTCCAAAGGAAGTATCGTTAGTGAGGCCTTAGGCTCCTTCCCGTGGACTTCTCTCTATAACTTGCGGTTTTGACTAGCTTCAAAATAATTGAGGGGAAGGATTCAACTAGGTTAGGCATTTAATTAAAAATAACCAAGATCTTGCATCTCACCTTTAGATTAGGTCCTACACTTCATCTAGGATAGATTTTGCATCTTGCAGCAACTATTCATCTGGTAACTTGACATATCAATCATTGTTGTGCAAGTTATTAATCTTGAGGCACTGGTCTGCCATTTACATCTTAAGGAATCTAATTTGGTTCTGATTAATAACCTTACTTGTCACATAATTTTAATTCAAGTTGCTAGAGCCTAGGACATTTTGTTGCATCTCCTGAACTTGTTGGTTTCCAACAAGTTTCTCATCATTCCATCTGTAGGGACTACCCCCTTTAGCCTGCATTTAGGAGATAGCCTGAACAGACAGGGCAGGGATCAGAGTGACATCCCCTGCTCTAAGCATTGTCTCATTGGGTGTACAATTCGGGAGACAACTTGGCCTAATTCCTGAGCAAGTATACCTGGAAACTGCAGAGGGCTTAAATCAGTAGCAAAGTCTTAATTTACAACTCCACGATGGAAGGTGACTATAGATTTGTTGAGGGTGTTAGACCTTTTTAACAATGGCCTATATCTCATATCTGCGGCCTCTATTCTAGACACAAAATTCCTTTGAGATCTATGAGCTAATTCTTTATGAAACCTAAAGGCTTAAGGTGTTGGTTTTCGTTGGATTTGATAACCATCTCTAAGGCAGTTTCAGGGTCGTCCATAGAGCTTAAGTACCATATTTTTCAACACTCTTAGGGCATAGCTCAATGACATTCTTGGAAGCCCCTTCAAGGCTAATTTTTGACAAAACACTTGCACTGAGGCTACATGTGGAGAAGTTCTCGGCCTCTAGGAAAAAACAATGGCATAAACTACGTCTTTTGAACAAAGATCTTGTGCAAACGTTGTAGCTGATCTAGGGCACTTGACAAAGGCTTATTTGTAGATGTCTACCTCTCTTATTTGAAGCTATGTTATTTGTAGATGTCTACCTCCCTTATCTGAAGCTATCTTCTGCACATATTCTAAACTTCTATTCTAGTCCATAACAGATGAATCCTTGATGGATTTGAGGTAGTATTTGATGCAAGCTATTTGTTGAATTGTTAACAATTGATCTAGGCCTAATCAGAAATGCTTTGGCACCGTTTGACACAAGGAGTTAATTGTAATCTACTTCAAGTCACTGTTGAAGTCAAATCATGAAGTCATCGTTGGTAATGCAAACAGAGGTATGGCGTATCATATTCAACTTTTCGAAGTTATGTAAAAGTCATTTTTGTTTTGTCAAGTGTTGGCTATAGGGGATCAATTACAGGCTTGTTACCACACAATCTAGCAGGGGTCCTAGAAGGGGTACCTTAGGGACAACTACTAGACCAAGTGACAACAATAGGACAAAGACCCACTGTCACCTCAGTCAGTGTCCCCTTCTCTTTACAGACTCTCACCGATGGGAGGAGTCCCGTTATGAGGGAAATCACTAATAATGATGGGAGCAATGACAAGGTATGATGTGATTTCCAAGGCCCATTCAAAGGAGAGGCTCAAATGCTTTAAGAGAAGCGAAGGGCTCTCCAACAAAGACCTATACAGAAGACCAAGACCTATGGTTAGGGATATTCAAATAATAATGTGGCAAGTCCTTTCTAGGGGCTTTGTAAGATAATCCTTCTTCAAATAGGGTTTTCGCTCCACTAGAGGGACCTAGAAAGAAGCCCGAACAAGACCTAGGGTTTTTGAGTAATCTTGGGAGGATGTCCTCCAATGCTCACTAGGTCAAGCTTAGGATAGGAAAGGATCAAGAATGATTGATTTCTCAAAGTTCCAAGTGAAATGAGCCTTTAAAAGACCACCAACATATGATGCTAAAGATGAGCTTCCAAACTCAGAGCTAGGGCTTGAGTTTTCTTACAAAATGATCGTGGGAATTCAACCAAACCTGAAGGATCACTAGAGGAGACACCAACATATTTCCTTGTCCAGACGAATTCGAAGAGGGTCCCTCTAATGGATTTCACAGGAATCCCTTGCTAGGTCGTCTAGGAAGGGGGCCGAAATTTTTGGGAGAAGAAAAAGAGAAGGGAAAAAAGGGTGATCACCAAACTTACTTGGATCAGTGCCTTACCCTTGGGCTATGGAGTCTAAGTGATTCGAAATATGGCTGAAATTGTCTTCAAGGAGGCTAAAATGTGATGCCCTAGCAAGCACTCCTTAACATTTATCCACCCAAGATCTATGGACTTTTATGGAATAAAATCAAATTCCAATCCACTAGCAACAATCATCTACTTGTTATCCAATGGAATAAAATCAAATTCCAATCCACTAGCAACAATCATCTACTTGTTATTCAATGAGTAACATGTACAATTTCACAATCCAACAATATTTATAATGATATTCAAAAAATTAGGGCACAAAAGAAATAGCTAGTTGCAATTATTTCACACGTTAGACATTTTTCATGCAAAAATATTCAACAAGATTATTTCCAAGAAAACAAGAGAGATATCCAATCCAAGATCAAGAAGATGGCTCCAAGAAAGAATGAAATTTCAGCTCCAAAAATATTGAAATGCATCAAGAGATCTCCAATAGATAACCAAGAGAAAAGTGTGAAATTCCCTAAGAGAATTAGATCCAAGTGTGATGATGATGTTTGATACAAATGAGGCTTAGCTTTATTTATATGATCCTCTAAGAGTTTGAATTACACTAGGATGCCCCTAAAAATATTTTAATGTGCAAAATAACGTAGTTTTGGCGACAAGCCCACGCTCATAAAGTGTAAGATAAGCCATCCAACGAAGCCGAAATGATGAAACAATGGTGTAGGAGGGTCATTGGAAAGTCTAATCAAGTCCTCAAGGTGCCATGATGAAGAGGAGGGCTCCATAAATGATAGTCAAGGGGGTCGCCCGTTGACTTCCAAGTAAAACATCATGTGGTGTTCCAAAGTAGCTCTAGGGCACAAGTAGTGGTCTCATGGGTATCCTGGTGTAAAATAAGCCTTTAAACTGCTCCAAATGAGGGCACAGAAGATAGTGCTTGCCCATCCATGTCTCAAAGATGAGACAAACTTCCTTTGGGCTTTGGATCAGCTGCCACACCCTGTATACAATGCTAAGCCAACTAGGCAATTACTGGTCCAAGTGCATCATCTCGCATATAATGTGGGGCAATGAACAAGTTGTTGAAGGTGTTGAGATTGCCCATAGCATGAGATAATGCCATGTCACGTTATTGAAGCCCATAGCTCTCAACGCTTCACCTACAAGTGTCAATAGGATCATCTGGTGGGCTTGCTTCCTTACAGATGAGGACTCACCAACAAACCCAAGACATGTCTTGATAAGTGGTGATCTTTGGCAATTGAGAATTGTAAAATTCCAAAATTGGAATCTTATTGTAGCAACTGGAATTAATTCTTCTAATTGTTAATTAATTTAACAAATTATTCGCTACGGCGAATACTAAATTAATCACACTACAACATTCACAAATAAAACTACGGAAATAATTAGCGTTGGAAACAGAGAAAATACTAGCGCACACAAAAAATGACATCGTCATTTTTACATAAATGTCCCCAGAAAAACCCAACTTGGGAAAATCAGTGCAACAGTGAGTGTTTTTATTATTATGCAGCAATGAAATTTGAGTACAATCTATGGATGCCAAACTAGCAATCCAAATAGTAAGAAAATCTGGGCGAAATTATTTTAAAGGAAATACCCTTCTTCCACAAGCAATCCCAACACAACTTCCTATTAGTTTTTTGAGCATTGTATGTGTTCTAGCCTTGAAATTTTGTGGAGAGGCCAGAATACATGAAATCTCCAAAACCCAAAAATCGTTTCTGGAAATTCCGCCGAGAAATGACTTGATTAGATTATTAGTCAGTGTTCAAATATTTCCGAAGTCTAAACTTAGGGAATATGACTAATTAATCAGAATTATTTAAGTTATGTGGTGAATGTTCTAGAAACTCACACGGATCGACTTCAAGTTAATCCTAGCCATCAATTAAGATCTAATCTTGACCATTGAAGTCTCAACAAAGCATTATAAGTCGACGGGGATTCGAGAAATCACTTGAGCAGTTCAATTTCTTGGCAGATCGATTTCTTGAGTAGCAGAAGTCAATTGTCGGAGAGATATTCAAAGATTGAAGCAGTGAGAGAGGCAAGTACAGTGACGCCAAAGGAAGGATTCCAGCTCTGGTGAGTGCATTTGCAAAGAGGCAAGTGAGCCACAGTGAGGCTGATGCAAAGCAGTGCAGTAGCCTCTATAGGCAATTTCAAATCTGTCAGGGAAAAACTGAGTTTAGTGCCAGAAGTCGGGCAAAGGTTCCAAAGGCCAAGACAGACATTTTCCCAAACAACAATAGACTAGACAGCTTGAGGAGAAGTTGGTTCGAGTTGAGTGCAAAAGTGATTGTGCTAGGGTGGTGTAGTAGCTGTGCAAAGCCAATTTGGATGGCTCAATTTGAGCTAAGGTCAGAGCTTGAATTTCCCTGTGGAGTGAGGAGATTTCCTCACTAGATTTTACTTGCCAATATTTCTCTACAGGATTGCCAGTTTCAGCATCTAGTTGTACTCAAATTATTTCACTGCTGCATAATAAAAAAACCCTCAATTGTTGCACCGGTTTTCCCGAGTTGGGTTTTTCCAGGGACATTTGTCCAAAAATAATTGTGTCATTTTATGTGTGTGTGCTAGTATTTCTTCTAGCATTTATTTCTTCCGCAGTTCATTTGTGTAGGTTGCACTGTTATTGATTCAGTCTTTGTTGTAGCAAACAGTAAATAAATTGTTAAAATTAATTTAAAATTAGGAGAATTATTTCCAGTTGTTGCAATAGGATTTGGGTTACCGAATTTTCACATGGTATCAGAGCACAGATGATTAGCAGGAGAGCTCAGTGGCGCAGGAAGAGGGAGTTTTGTTGTTCGTTGAGGAGCAAAGATTGAAACCCCAGAGGCAGCGCAGTGACCTTGGCCAAGAGGTCAAATTTCTTGAGGACACTCAATTTTTCTAAGAGGGGCAGAAAAATTCGATCTCTCTAGATCAAGAAATTCCAGAGGCAGAGGGGGCAACTAGTATTTTTTCGCATAGCACATCTCTCGCTGGACGCAGCGATTTTGCAACAGTTTGCTAAAGCACAACTAGCATCGGGTGAAAGAAGAGCACACACTTAGGGAAAATTTTCCTCAAAGAACTTCTAGTCTCGAGAAGTTTGATTTCCCTTGCAAATCAGCAATCGTTGTGAGCAGAGTTTCTCACTCAAGAAGGGAGTGTGAATAGCCTAGCAGCAGTTGAGCAAAAGAGAAGAGAAGATTTTTGACATTGTTTGAGATGGCCACTGTTGGACTTCGAGATCAAGGCAGTTTGGATGGTTCTTCCAACTACGTCATCTGGAAGGCAAGGATGTCCTTCCTTCTGGATGAATATGGGCTAAAGACATATATAGATGCAGTGGTAGCTACCGCATGGATGCAGATCAACTAAAGGAGTACAGAAAAGAGATGGAGAGGAAAAATAGGTTGATCCTTGATGGTGTTCGGGGATCACATTGTATCACACATAGTTGGCAAGGATACTGCCAAGGAGATGTGGGATACACTTTCCACGTTGTACCAGGGCACTTCTAAGCAGCAGAAAATGTACTTGGAGGAGAAGTTGAGATGCACCAGGATGCAGAAAGGGGAATGCATAGACCCCTTCCTCACCAGGATTTAGGAGATCCAAGACCATCTTGTAGTCGTTGGGGCAGGGCCTTAAGCCACAGAGCTAGTGCGATTGGCACTCAATAGTGTCTGAGAGGAGTGGCAAGCATTTGTCCAAAGTATCTTGGGCAAAGACAACTTACTAAGGTGGGACAAGATGTGGGTCGATTTGCAGCAGGAGTTGAGACGACACCTAGTGAAGAGCTCCATCAAGTGGCAACAGCAGCGAATCGAAGCAGGTGAAGGAGGAGGAGAATGTGGCCCTCGCATCGAAGGGTCCCGGTCAAGGACAGGTGGAGCAGCGAAAGAAGAAGGACCTATCGAAGGTCAAGTGGTTCAAATGTGGTGAGCTTGGTCACTAAAGTACCCAGTGTCCTCTTAGGAGAAAGAACAAGGAGGAGAAGTAGGACTAGCAGGCAGCATCAACAGAGAACGATATGTTGTCCTCCAGGCTAGAGGAAGACTTCGCCATGTTTGCTGACATACCCCCAAGAGTGAAATGGGGAGATTTGGTTTTGTAGCCTGAGAGTGCCATAGATGGGCAGGATTCTTGAGGAAGTCCACCTCTTGAATTAGTACCTTGCTACGGGGACCCACAGTATTCAGTAGCACGATGGATCAGTGGCAGTAGATGCAGTCAGATGGCAAAGTGATAGATGCAGAGTCTAGTTGTAGTCAGATGTTCCGGAGTGCAATGCAAAATTGGTAGCAATGCAGTTGACACAGTGCAGAGTCAGCAGCAGCGCAAATGCCTCAGTGACAACGTGGATACTAGCAACACTCAGAGACTTGGGTGACATATGCATCATACTGTTCATAGTTGAATCAATATTTAGGATACTTTTCAATTGCAGTTGTTGCAGTTGCAATAGCAACAGATGAAGAGGAAGTTGCAATGCAGATGCAATGTTGACAATAGTTCATCAGGGTTAGCAGCATCACAGATGCATCAGATATCAGAGTTACACAATAGTTGGTGGGCAGCGACAGCCAGACATCAGCAACGTGACAGGAGATAATGCAGAGACAGGGTGTTGCCACAGGGGGCAGCAACATTATAACACATTCCTCGCTAAGAGGGAGTGTTAGTTTTTGTAGCATCGAATGTGTTCTAGCCTTGAAATTTGGTGGAGAGGGTAGAATACATGAGATCTCAAAAACCCAGAAAACGTTTCTGCAAATTCCGCCTAGAAATGACTTAATTAGATTATTAGTCAGTTTTTAAATATTTCCTAAGTCTAAATTTAGAGAATATGACCAATTAATCAGAATTAATTAAGTTGTGATGTGAATGTTCTAGAAACTCACACGGATCGACTTCAAGTTAATCCTAGCCATCGATTAAGATCTAATATTGGTTGTTGAACTCTCAACAAAGGATTATATGAAGAAGTCGATGGGGCTTAGATAAATCACTTTAGCAGTTCGATTTCTTGGCAAATCGATTTCCTGAGTAGCTGTAGTCAGTTGTCAGAGAGAGAGTCAGAGATCGAAGCAGTGAGAGAGGGGCAGGGACAGTGAATCCAGAGGAAGGATTCTAGTTCCGATGAGTACATTTATAGAGAGACAAGTGAGCCATATTGAGGTTGACGTAGAGCATCATAGTAGCCTCTAGAGGCAATTTCGAATCTATTGGGGAAAACTAGAGTTTCAGTGCCAGAAGTTGGGTAGAGGTTTCGGAGGCCAGGAAAGACAATTTCCCATACAGTAGCAAACCAGACGGCTTGAGGACAAGCTGGTTTGAGGTGAGTGCAAAAGCGACTGCGGGAGGGTGACACACTAGATGCATAGAGCCAGTTTGGACAACTCAATTTGAGCTGAGGTCAGAGCCCAAATTTGCCTGTGGAGTGAGGAGATATCCTTACTAGATTTTTCTTGCCAGTATGTCTCTATAGGATTGTCAATTTCGGCATCCAGTTGTACTCAAATTATTTCACTGTTGCATAATAATAAAACCCTCAACCGCTGCACCGGTTATTCCGAGTTGGGTTTCTCTAGGGACATTGGTCCAAAAATAATTGTCATTTTATGTGTGCGTTCTAGTATTTCTTCCAATGACTATTTCTTCCGCAGTTTATTTGTGTAGGTTGCAGTGTCATTGATTCAGTGTTTGTTGTAGAAAACAGTAAATAAATTGTTAAAATTAATTTCACAATTAGGAGAATCATTTCCAATTGTTGCAATAGGATTCAGGTTTCCGAATTTTCACACTTCCTTCAGAAAAATCGCCTCTCCACCAAATTTCATGGCTAGAACACATCCAATGCTATAGAAACTAACACTTCCTCTTAGCGAGGACTGTGTTCTCTCCCTAGTGCTGCACATCCTACCACAACACCCTGTCTTTATATCACCTTTGTCACACAACTGATGTATGGTTGTTGCTGCCCACCAACTACTGCGCAACTCAATGCTACATCTGTGTTGCTGCTGACACTACTATACTAATGCCAACTCTGGATCTACACTGCAACTCCCTCTCTGTTGGAAATACTAGGGGGGGTGAATCCGTATTTCTTATTTTTCTTTTTAATTGTTCTAGTGATTGCCAAAAGCATATATAGATATGTATATGTATACACAGAACACAGAAATCAACCGCTGGAATTAATGCTTTTATTAAAAACTCAAGACAATGCAATGAAATAAATAGAATATAAGTATATATCTGATTGTGAATAGTTGCCAAGCTCCAAATTGGACTTCAGTGAAGCTCTAACCTCCAGAGCACCAACTCTGTTTTGCATTGGTTCTACACTTAGGAGCACCTACCCCCAATGACTTCAATCCTGTTCAATTCTGAGGGTCCAACCTCTTGGGCTCCAACCCAGCCTTGATATAAACAGGTATGCTGCTGCACTCTATTCAGCTGAGGTTCTCTCACTCCTACTCTCCTACCTCTACAGCCTCCGCTGCTTCTGCTACCTCTTCTGCCTCTGCTGCTTCTACTACCTCACACTCTGGTTCTTCACCACAACAACCGCTGCATAAAGACAATTCTCTGTTATATAAGCCTGATATGCTGACCTTTGGCTTCCTCCTTGCTCGCTTGAGCTTCGGCTTCCTCAACACTCGCTCGACCTTCTAGCTTCCCTCCTCCAGTCGCTTTAGCTTCCTTTGTGCTCGCTCAACCATCTATACTCGCTTGACACTTCGGCTTCCCAATCCATGGCTTCCTCTGTCTGTTCGAGTGTTCCAATACTCACAGGACGCATTTAGGAGGAAGAGAGGCCGAAATACAAAGAATTGTTGCTTATTAAAAATATCAAAGAGGTCCAAATAATCCACGGAGAACACATCTTCCCGGTTACAATTGTAACAGTGCTTCTTTGAATCAGAACAGTTATCATGGGCCTTTCGGCCTAAAAACCTCGCGCAACCCAAAAAAAACTCTATTACACAGGAAATATGTGCAAAACAGTCGAAAGTGCTAAAGGGCGGACTTCAATTTTAATTCACCTGAGTCTATAATGTATCAAGTCCGCCTTGTAATCGCAATCGACAGTCACCAATGGTCGATGGCCGATGGACACGATAAGACATTAAGCCATCTTTCAATGTTGCATCAAGTCTGGTCTTACAATCGCAATCGGTGAGATGAGGCTTCCGGGGGTCTTTTATATATTGACCCCATGACATCGCCGATGGCCGATGGGCCAATCCTCCTGCGGACGCGATATTATATTAAACTATTCATAATAAGTCTGTCGGGTCCACAGTTTTATCGCAATCGAAGGTTTCAACATAGTTACAATTCTTCACAACTTGCGATATGCGACGGATGCAATATAACAATAAACAGAAGTTAATATACCTGTCAAGTCTGCAGCCTTATCACAATCGGCACTTTCATGTGGCAGGACTTTACGACTTGCGATCTTCGCTCCGAAATGCCGATGCGATAATCACTATCGGCAATTGCAATGGTTATTGTAACGCCACCCCCGAAGTGTCTATATATGTGTTTGCCGCCGATAGTGCATTTGCACGCATACATGTGATTTCTGCTCTGATAGTTGTAATGTGCCATAGATGCCCACCGATAGTATTAAGCCTATGTATATGGGCTTTCTCTTCGCCGATAGTGTTTTGGACTCCCGATAGTGTTTAAATGCATGCATATATATATGGGTTTTCTCCTCCGATGGCTCTGTGTGCTCCTCTTCTTTGGCTCTGTCTGCTCCTCTCGGCTCTGTTTGCTCCTCTTGGCTCCGTCTGCTCCTCTTGGCTCCGTTTGCTCCTCGAATATTGCCATATTGACATCAATGACAATCTGTGTCCAACAATCTCCCCCTTTGTTATTGATGGCAATATTCTTCTGCTCTCTCCCCCTTTGACATCAATGGCAAAGGAATGCATACGAACTCCCCCTGTCAAACTGCTCCCCCTATCCTGCTACTTCTTTATGAATGAACTTGAGTGATGATAAAGAAATAACCCCCATCTTTTGATGTAGATGTTCGAATGCTTCTCGAGGAAGAGGTTTTGTGAAAATATCAGCTATTTGCTCCTTAGTACTGATATATTCCAAGACAATGTTTTGTTCAGCTACTTGCTCAAGGAGGAAATGATACTTGATTGGTATGTGTTTGGTTCTTGAGTGCATCACTGGATTTTCGCTGAGACAAATAGCACTTGTGTTGTCACAATAGACGGTAATCGGTTGCTCTGTACATATGTCAACATCTTTTAGAGCTTCCTTCATCCATAGTATCTGAGTACAACAGTCTGCTGCAGCAATATACTCGGCTTCGGCTGTGGATAATGATATGGATAACTATTTTTTGCTGAGCCAGGATACCAAACAGTCTCCTAGGAAGAATGCATTTCCACTAGTACTTTTCCGATCATCTATACTTCCAGCCCAATTAGCATCGGTGTATACAGTTACAGTCAGTGTTGAGTTCTTTGGGTACCAAAGACCGAAATCAGAAGTTCCCTTCAAATATCTGAGAATTGTTTTTACAGCTAATAAATGCGATTGTTTGGGAGCAGATTGAAATCTTCCCACCATTCCTACTACTTGCATTATGTCTGGTCGTGTAGCTGTTAAGTATAGAAGGGCTCCAATCATTGACCTGTAATGAGTTGCATCTACTAGAGGGGAGTCATCATCTTTGCTCAGTTTGCAGTTTGTGGTCATAGGTGTGCTCATGGGTGCACAGTCCTCCATTCCATATTTTTTGAGCATGTCTTTTAGATATTTGGTTTGAGATATACACAATCCTGCTCTGGTTTGAGATATTTGAAGTCCAAGGAAGTGTGACAACTCTCCTATCATTGACATCTCAAACTCTTTTGACATGTTTTGAGAAAATACATGGCTCATTTCATCATTATTACTGGCAAAAATCAGATCATCGACATAAACAAGAGCAACTAGTAACTTACCTTGATCTGTCTTTATGTATAGATTACTTCCAGCCACTCCCTTTTTGAAGCCTTGTTGTTGTAGGTAGTGATCCAATCTTGCATACCAAGCTCTAGGAGCTTGTTTCAACCCATATAAAGCCTTTTTCAACTTGCAGACTAAGTCCTTTCCTGCTGTTAGATCAAAACCTTCTGGTTGCTCCATGTAGACTTCCTCCTTGAGTTCCCCATTTAGAAATGTTGATTTCACGTCCATTTGATAGATTTTGAATCCTTTTGAGCAAGCAAATGCCAAGAACATCCTGATAGCTTCCATACGGGCCACTGGAGCAAATGTCTCTTCAAAGTCAATTCCTTCAATTTGTGAATAGCCTTTGCAGACAAGTCTTGCCTTGTTTCTGATAACTTGTCCTTCCTCATTCATTTTATTTTTGAACACCCATTTGGTTCCTATTATGTTTTTGTCCTTTGGACGAGGTACCAGCTCCCATGTCTTATTCTTCTCAATTTGGGACATTTCTTCTTCCATGGCTTTTACCCAATGAGGATCCTTGCTTCTGCAAATGTTTCTAGTTCTATCATAGATAGGAGGGCAATGACTTTTCTCTCGGGTGTGATTGTTATCCTTCTACGGGTCTGCACACCTTCATCTTTATCGCCAATGATCTGCTCTTCTGGATGATGTCTTTGGACATACTCATCTTTGAAGGGTTATTAGGTGGTTCTCTTTCCTCTTCTTTTTCTTCTTCCTCATCTATTTCTTCTTCTTTAGGTTCTTCTTCTTCAATGAGAGAGTCATCTTCATGTTCTTCAATTTTCTTTTCTGGAAGATCTTAATCAACCTTTACATCAATGCTTTCCACTATTTTCTTCAGTCGATAATTGTAGCACTTGTAAGCCTTGCTCCATGTAGAGTGTCCAAGAAATATCCCTTCATCAACCCAAGAATCAAACTTTCCGGGTGAGCCATCATTTATTTTTATGAAGCACTTGCTTCCAAAGATCTTGAAGTACTTCACCGAAGCAGGTCTTCCTTTCCATAGCTCATAAGGAGTTTTTTCACAATTTGGTCTTAATTGAGTTCGATTCAGTGTATAAACAGCTGTCCCTACTACTTCTCTCCATAATCTAGGCTGTAAGTCTACTGCTAATAGCATAGTTCTTGCCATTTCTTGCACTATTCAGTTTCTTCTTTCAACTACCCCATTTTGTTGAGGTGTTCTGGCAGCCGAGAATTCCCTTTTAATTCCATGAATATTACAAAACTCCCTAAACTCGTTTGATGTGAATTCTACTCCTCTGTCTGTTCTGAGGCACTTAATTTTTCAATCTTTTTCATTTTCTACAAGGGCTTTTAGATTCTTAAAACACTCAAAAGTTTCAGATTTATACTTTATGAAATATATCCACATCATTCTAGTATAATCATCAACAAATAACACAAAGTACCTTTCTCCTTGGAGTGCTTGATTTCTAGTTGGCCCACACACATCAGCATGGATGATCTCCAAGCGCTTCAATGTACAATGTTCCTTTGTCTTGTGGCTAGTTCTGGTCTGCTTTCCATGTTGACAAGGACCACACTCCTTGATTTGGTTTGAACAGTCTTGGGATGTCTCGTACAGCTTTGATCTTGCTGATATTGATCAGATTTTCAAAGCTTGTATGTTCAAGTCGCTTGTGCCACAGCCAACTCCCATCTGTGTAACTCAAGTAGCATTTATTTTCTTGAATCTTGTTCAGAATGTAAATGTTGTCTGATGTTCTCACCCCTTTTGCCACAAGTTTCCCTGAGGCAGAGTTCCTTATTTCATAGTCTTTGGGGCTAAAAACAACCTTATGTCCTTGATCACAGATTTGGCTGACACTCAGGAGGTTGTGTTTGAGTCCGTCAACTAGCAGAGCATCTTGAGCTTTTCCTTTTCCATTGATCAGAGTAACTGTTCCTTTTCCTGCAATTTTGCCAGTTCCACTTCCAAAGGACACATTCCCTTCCTTTTTGCTCAGTGAGACAAACTTCCTTCTGTCTCCTGTCATGTGTCTGGAGCACCCACTATCCACAAACCAATGGTTTCCATTATTTTGAGCATATAGAGCCAGGCCGCATTTATCCATGCTGGAGTTCTTGCTACTCATCTTTATACCTTTGAGTGGGCAGTCTTGTTCATAGTGTCCATTATTGTAGCAAAAAGAGCAAATCATATCAAATTTGGTCAAGGGATCAAATGAATTGAAGGTTTTGATTTGTCCCTGCCTTTTGGCAGTATATGAGTTGATTATTCAGTCCTTTAGCTTTGTCCTTTCACTTCTGCGAGCCATACAATGTCTGGCTTGATGACCGAAGTTTTTACAGTGAAAGCAGTGTCCAAGAAAGATGGTTTTGTACTTGTTGAAGCAATCATGGTTTGAGTCGATTTCCTTCCTGGGAATTACTCCTCCCTCACTCTTTGGATTTGCAATGGGCCCTTGGTGGAGTACAGGTTTGTATTTGCTGTAGTGTCCATGATTCAACTCCATATTCTTCTTTGGAGTAATTCTCTCTTCATTCTTGGGATCTGGGATGCACTTTTGATAACATACTTTTTCATCTTTTGGATTGCAGGAAAGTGCATCAGCATAGCTTTTCGCACTATTCTTAGTGCTCGAGGATTCTCCTTTGAAACCTATTCCAAACTTGTCATGTTGAGGTTTTTGATTTTTCATAATAGTCTCAAGTATTTGAGAGCTTTTACAACCCTTTTTAATTTGCTCCAACTCCTTTCGCAGAGACACTATTTCGACCTCACATTCTTCACAAGTCTCTTCTTTTTCTTTAAGCTTTGCTTCCAAGAGATCTTCTCTCCTTCTTATTTCCTCGTTTTCCACTATGAGAGAAATGATCTTGTTCCGTAGTTTCTCATTTTCTTCAATGGCGCTTATTAACAGTTCATCTACATTTCCTTCCAGCCCTGAGTCATCATCATCTGTGAGTGCCATGAAAAATGTTTCTTGGCTTTCATCATGATCACTTTCCTCATCTGATTTCTTTTTGATGACCATAAACTCATCCTCATCAGACTCATTTTGCTTGGGGAAGAAGTTTTTCTTATTGAACCCTTTCTTTTTGTGTGCCATTCTTTTAGAATTTCCTTCATCATCACTATCATGTTTATGAGGACATCTTGGTGCATAATGACCTATTTTACCACATTTAAAATAGATAAGAGGATACTTGCCTTTAAGCTTAGATCCTCTCTTCAGCTTTCGTACAAATTGAGCCAATTTGGATTCCACATCTGACTCATCACTACAGTCATTCCTTTCTTTCCCCTTCTTTGACTTTGAGGCCTTGAACGCTACATCTTTGGAGCTTAGGCCACCTTTCCTCATTTCATAGACAATGAGAATTCCATGGAGTTCATCCATTTTGAGGGTATCTAAATCCTTTGCTTCTTCTATAGCGCTTATTTTGGAGTCAAATCTGTTTGGAAGAGACCTTAATACCTTTTGAACAATGGTACTTTCTTCAATTTTTTCGTCCAATCCTTTCAGGGAATTTACCACTTCAGCTACTCAAAGGAGGTATGCTGCAATATCTTCTTCATCTTCCATCCTCAAACTTTCAAATTGTCTTCTATGAGTTTGAAGCTTTGCCTTTTTGACTTTTGAGTCTCCATCATACAAGCCAACTAGCTTCTCCCACATTTGTTTGGCAGAGGTACAGTGCATGATTTTTGTAAACTCAAAATCAGTGATTCCACTAGTGATGGAGTTCATGGCCTTTGCATTTGCAATGTAGGCTTTCCTCTCATCTGGGTCTGTTGGAAGAGTGGAAGTCGTTTTGTATTCATTTTGAACAAAATGCCAGACTTCAGATCTAAGGGACATTAAGTAGTAGGTCATTCTTTTCTCCTAGAAGCCAAAATTAGTGCCATCAAACAAAGGAGGTCTTCCTGATGCTTCGTGATTTCTCATCATGGCCGCAGATCCTTCTTCACGCTGTTAGGCTAGTATGAAGAACCCTGCTCTGATACCAATTGTTGGAAATACTGAGAGGGGGGGTGAATCAGTATTTCTTATTTTTCTTTTTAATTGTTCTAGTGATTGCCAAAAGCATATATAGATATGTATATGTATACACCGAACACAGAAATCAACAGCTGGAATTAATGCTTTTATTAAAAACTCAAGATAGTGCAATGAAATAAATACAATATAAGTATATATCTGATTGTGAATAGTTGCCAAGCTCCAACTTGGACTTCAGTGAGGCTCCAACCTCCAGAGCACCAACTCTGTTTTGTAGTGGCTCTGCACTTAGGAGCACCTACCCCCAATGACTTCAGTCCTGTTCAATTTTGAGGCTCCAACATCTTGGGCTCCAACCCAACCTTGGTATAAACAGGTATGCTACTGCACTCTATTCAGCTGAGGTTCTCTCACTCCTACTCTCCTACCTCTGCTGCTTCTGCTGCCTCTACAGCCTCCCCTGCTTCTGCTGCCTCTACAGCCTCCCCTGCTTCTGCTGCCTCTTCTGCCTCTGCTGCTTCTACTACCTCACATTCTAGTTCTTCACCACAGCAACCGTTGCATAAAGACAATTCTCTGTTATATAAGCCTGATATGCTGACCTTTGGCTTCCTCCTTGCTCGCTTGAGCTTCGACTTCCTCAACACTCGTTCAACCTTCTGGCTTCCCTCCTCCAGTCGCTTTAGCTTCCTCTGCGCTCACTCAACCATCTATGCTCGCTTGACACTTCGGCTTCCCAATCCATGGCTTCCTCTGTCTGTTCGAGTGTTCCAATACTCACAAGACACGTTCAGGAGGAAGAGAGGCCGAAATACAAAGAATTGTTGCTTATTAAAAATATCAAAGAGGTCCAAATAATCCACGGAGAACACATATTCCCGGTTACAATTGTAACAGTACTTTGAATCAGAACAGTTATCATGGGCCTTTCGGCCTAAAACCCCGCGCAACCCAAAAAACTGGATTACACAAGAAATATATGCGAAACAGTTGAAAGTGCTAAAGGGCGGACTTCAATTTTAATTCACCTGAGTCTATAATGTATCGGGTTTGCCTTGTAATCGCAATCGGCAGTCGCCAATGGCCGATGGCCGATGGATGTGATAAGACATTAAGTCACCTTTCAATGTTGCATCAAGTCCAGTCTTACAATCGCAATCGGCGAGATGAGGCTTCCGGGGGTCTTTTATATATTGACCCCATGACATCGCTGATGGTCGATGGGCCGATCCTCCTGCGAACGCGATATTATATTAAATTGTTCATAATAAGTCCGTCGGGTCCACAGTTCTATCGCAATCGGAGGTTTCAGCATAGTTATAATTCTTCATAGCTTGTGATATGCAACGGATGCGATATAACAATAAACAGAAGTTAATACACCTGTCGGGTCCGTAGCCTAATCGCAATCAGCACTTTCATGTGGCAGGGCTTTACGACTTCCGATCTCCGCTCTGAAATGCCGATGCAATAATCATTATCGGCGATTGCAATGGTTACTGTAACGCCGCCCCTAAAGTGTCTATATATCTGTTTACCGCCGATAATGCATTTGCACACATACATGTGATTTCTGCTCTGATAGCTGTAATGTGCCATAGATGCCCACCAATAGTATTAAGCCTATGTATATGGGCTTTCTCTCCGCCGATAGTGTTATGGACTCCCAATAGTGTTTAAATGCATGCATATATATATATATATATATATATATGGGTTTTCTCCTCCAATGGCTCTGTGTGCTCCTCTTCTTTGGCTCTGTCTACTCCTCTCAGCTCTGTCTGCTCCTCTTGGCTTCGTCTGCTCCTCTTGGCTCCTCTTGGCTCCGTCTGCTCCTCTTGGCTCCATTTGCTCCTCAAATATTGCCATATTAACATCAATGATAATCTGTGTCCAACAATCTCATCTGTTGTTGTTGCAACTGCAACTACTACAACTACTGCAACTGAGAAGCTGTAATATTCCTAATTAGCCATGGCTAATTGGAATATTCGATTTTGTTCAATTTTTGCCTTCTATAGTTATTTGTAAATAAAAAGTGAGGAAGGGGGACATAACTCCCTTTTAGAATAAAAAGAGTCACTTCCTAGTAGCACAACGTTGTGACTTAAACAGGAGACAAGGGGGCCAAAGGGGGACGCAGAAACGGAGGCCACGCAGACACATGGAGGAACTGTGCAGGAGGAAAGGAACACGTGGCAAGAGGGGAATCACGCAGGAGGACGTGAGCCTTGGGATTGAGCGAGGCAAAGGATATAAAAGAGAGAGGAGCGCCCTCATTTTCGATCATTCTGGTTATGAGCATTTGTGATAGTCATTTCGACTTAGAGCACACTGGCTGTTTAGCTAGTCTGCAGCACTGTTTAGTGCATTGAGTGTCTCCATTCGGAGATCTCACTCTTAGCCCCGGGGGACTTCGAGTGCCTGCTTGGGCAAGGTATTTCCATTGGTATTCTAGCAGTAGTTTCATCAGCATTTCAGCAGCAGTTTCATCAGCGTTTTGGAGGGCTGTGCAGCACTGAGAGGAGGATGCAGTTCATTCTGGTAGGAGCCTGGGTTGAGGGTTTACAGGAGGATTTGTGCTAAGAGTTAGAGCAGGGGATCAGCTCTTGCATATTGGAGAGTTTTGGTAGGAGTTTCAAGCAGTTTTCTAGAGGGTTTCATTCAGTGACAGCGCAGAGCATTGAGGGACTGCGCAGAACCGCAAGGGGGTGATTTTCGGGGTTCAGCCATTCCAGAAAAGCTTTCTGGGTTTTTCTGGGTTTCTTGAGTGGAGTCCAATTCCAGAGTTTCAACCTTCTCTGAGGAGGGGAGCAGCACCAAATCCTCATTCGATTTCCAGCAGCAACAGCAGCACAGCAGTTTTCCAGCAGTTGGGACGCAGATCAGTGTGAGGCCATTCCTTTGTTATTCTGAGTGTATTCCTTCACTTGCCTTGTGCAAGTCAAGGTGCCGCCCTTCTGATCACCTCTGTACTCATTCCTTTACTCAGTATAATAAAATAGCTTAGCATTTCTCGCTGCATTTCGTGTGTATCTGTTTATATTTCATGTGTACATTATTTTGCTGCACTACTATTATATCTTTGTTATTATATCTCTGTGATTTTCTCGGCTACTATACCAATTGTGCATTTTTCTAGTTGAGATTTTGCTGGGGTTTGAGGAATATTCCTAGTTAGGGATATTATAGTGGTATTAGAGCATAGATCTGGCTCAGCGTGTGGAGATAGCAATCTATGACACCAGGGGAAAAACCCTACATCTGTTACAGAGGTCGGAGATACAGGGACACTGGGCATAGGTTGGAAAACTCTTACGGAGAGGGAAACTATATTCCGGTGGTGGACACAGAACAGGAGGAGCCTGTGGTGGACACAAGACAGAGGGAGCCTGTGGTGGACGCAGAGCAGGAGGATCCGATGGCAGATGATGACAAGAAGAGATTTGCGGATATGCTCCTCATATCCGTGCAGGATCTGTTGAGGCAGATTAAGGTGATGGGGCAGAGATTCACGGTAGTAGAGGCCAGACAGCGTGAGAGCCCAAGAGTTTTTCAGGTTGGTGAGGGATCGGGCACATCCCACCATTTGCCAAACCAGCGTGATACTGCGCAGCAAGTGGCCTCACATGCCACTACACGCTCTACCATGCCCACTTTCTTAGGAGCCGACACAGGGGCCGTAGCCCAGCAGGAGGTAGAGCCCAGACATATGGGAGATTATTTTGCAGAATACCACGCCTATGGACAGGAGTTCAAGGAAGCCCTCTCATTCAGAGATTTTGTTCAGCTCCAGCGGGATAGTAGACCCCGCGACCATCACAGAGCGTACCGGCATTACCATAATGGTGACACCCACCGTGCAGCGAGTAGATTCCACTTGCCTACGTTTGATGGTTCATTAAACAATTCGGCAAAGTCTTGGGTGGAGAAGCTGGCATTTATTTCCAGCTTAACCAGATGTCGAAGACAGAGGCCATCAAGGTGGCAACATTGCATTTGGATGGTGAGGCCCAGGATTGGTGGTTTCATGGGATGGTTACACTAGGGCACTCCATAGTGACGACATATGCTGAGTTTACCAGGATACTGGTGGAGCGATTTGATCGGAGGGAGCCCAAAGACCTAAATTGCAGATTTCTTGAGGGTCTCTATGATGGTGCTAGACCTATCCACGGCACGAGAGGGTCTATATGTATGTTGAGGGGTTAACAGGGCCACTTCGGGGTTTAGTCCGATCCACTAGACCAGCCACACTCGAGGACGCTATCAGCAGGACCCGGGACTTACAGAATGTCTTACCCAGGACCCGGCCACCTTACCCCCAGAGACAGACTTTTCAGTCTAAGGGGAAGGATGTGAGGATTCCACCTCCAAAGGGGAATCCAGGATGAGTACAACTTGACAATGATGCCAAGAGAGAGCTGAAGAAGAAGCAGTTGTGCTTCACTTGTCAGGAGCCATGGGCACCAGGACATAGATGTGCTGCTGGTAAAGCACATTTTATTTAGGTCTTCTCCGAGAGCAGTGGAGAAGAGGATGATGAGGATGATGTGGAGCTAAGTTGCACGAAACGGGGAAACGGAAACGAGTTTCCGAAACGGGAAGCGAAACGAAACGCGACCTCCCCAAATTTTGGAAACGGGGAAACGCGAATATATATAATAATATATATATATATATTAAAAATATTTAAAAATTATTATTATATATATGTGCAATCATAAAGCATGAATGATGTGATGAGAGAATGAGCCAAGCTGCTCTTTTATAACTTTAGAATAGGTTTTTAGAACTACCTGGAAACCCTAAAAAAATTTAAAAACAAATTAAAAAAAAAAAAAAAAAATTAAAAAACAAGTGTTTTTTTTGGGGAAACGTGGCACGTACGGCCTGGAAACGCGTTTCCAGCCGTACGGCCAGGTTTCCGTTTCGGGAAACGTGGCCGTACGGCTGGAAACGCGTTTCCAGGCCATACGGTACGGGGAAACTTTCGTTTCGTTTCCCCTGGGGAAACGGACCCCCTGCCCACGTTTCCTGCAACTTAGATGTGGAGGCAAGAGATAGCCATGTTATACAGGGTCCTTTGCCACCACCACCGCCAGCAGCAGGTGGTGCATCTTTTGCACCCATTGGAGGGGCCCTTGCAACATTGCGAGGAGTTCCCAAGTATCTGACGCTACGCGTACGAGGGATAGTACGTGGCCAGCGAGTATCAGTTTTGGTTGATAGTGGGGCGACCCACAACTTCATCGATGCCCAGATGGTTGAGCGGAGAGGTATACAGACAGAGAGCTTCGATGGGTTTTTAGTCTTGGTCCCAAGAGATCAGACCATGACGTGTGCTCGTTATGTTCCAGAGCTTTCAGTGACGATGGGCACCTACACATTGACTGACCACTTCTTCGTGGTCGATATGCCGGACACCAACATGATACTGGGTGTTCAGTGGCTTATCACTCTAGGAAAGGTCATGACAGATTGGAAGACCCTAGCGATGGAGTGGGATGATGAGAAGACAGGGAGGCATGAGAAGATACGGGGACAGCACACATATCCACCTCAGACTATTTCAGCTCATCGAATGGAGGCAGTCTTCCGAAAGGGAGACATAGAGTGGGCAGTGGAGCTGCGTGCATTAGAGGCAAGGACTACAGGGTAAATGGTACATCCAGAGATACAGTCTATCCTTGATCGGTATGCCATAGTGTTTGGGGAGATTCCACCATGACAGCCACCAGATCGGGGGTTTGAGCACACCATCGAGCTTGAGCAGGGCATACAAGTCGTGATTACCAACCCCTATAGGCACCCCAAGGCCTATCGGGATGAGATTGAGTGGGCTATCCAGGAGTTGCTGACTCTTGGGCATATCCAACCGAGCACAAGTCCTTTTGCTCCTTTTGTGGTGTTGGTGAAGAAGAAGGACAGTACATTAACGATGTGCATTCACTACAGGGCCCTGAACAAGAAGACCCTAAAGAACAGGTACCCCATACCCAGGATCGATGAGTTGATGGACGAGTTGAGAGGGGCACGTTTCTTCTCAAAGATTGATTTGAGATCTGGGTACCATCAAATTCGCGTGAGGGAGCAAGACATTCCCAAGACTGCCTTCAGGTATCACTATGGGCACTTTGAGTTCTTGGTGATGCCTTTTGGGCTAACCAACGCCCCAGCTACATTTCAGTCTTGCATGAATCACATCTTCCGTAGTCACTTGAGGAAGTTTGTGTTGGTATTCTTCGATGATATTCTCATTTACAGCAAGACTTGGGAGGAGCATCTCCAGCACATTGAGACAGTATTGCGTATCTTACAGGAGCAGCAATTCTATGCCAAACTCTCCAAGTGTGAGTTTGAGTTGACGGAGATGTTGTATCTGGGACACATCATAGGGGTGGATGGAGTGAGGGTCCACGAGGAGAAGATCAGGGCCATCAGAGAATGGCCGAAACCGAGAAACATGACGAAACTTCGAGGATTCATTGGCATTTGTACTTACTACCGGAAGTTCGTCAAGAGTTTCTCACAGCTTGCTGCACCCCTGACAGATTTGACGAGGAAGGGGGCTTTCAGTTGGTCGAATATAGCGCAGCGAGCCTTTGATAGGCTCAAGGAGGTTATGAGCAGCGGCGCAATGCTTCCATTGCCAGATTTCATGCAGCCATTTGTTTTGGAGTGTGATGTGTAGGGAGAGGGGATCGACGCAGTATTGATGCAGGGAGGTCACCCTATAGCCTTTGAGAACCAGAAGCTCCTTCCGCACGAGAGGTTGTATTCCATATACGACAAGGAGATGTTGGCCATGATGCATGCATTGGCTAAGTACCAGCAGTATTTGGTGGGTAACAGGTTTAGGGTGAGGACTGATCACAACAGCCTCAAGTTCTTTTTGGAGCAGAAGCAACTACAAGAGAGGCAGCAGATGTGGATCAGTAAGATCCAAGCATATGACTTTGACATTGAGTATGTCAAGGGTAAGAACAATGTGGTAGCAGATGCCCTTTCACGTAGACCAGCCACGTTGTCTCTTATGAGCTTGGATACAGATTGGAGGGCTTGACTCTTAGTAGAGTACTCCAAGGACAAGTTTGCATGTGAGGTTTTGGATGGGCAGGTGGCAGATGACAGGTACAGGGTGGTTGATGAGATCATCTATTACAGGGACCAGATCTTCTTCACTGAGGGGTCTCAGCTCAAGAAGAAGATACCCCAGGCATCACATGATTCACCTTTGGTAGGACATCAAGGGTTTACCAAAACCTACAGGGCCATTAGAGAGAGGTTCTCATGGAAGGGCCTCAAGGAGGACGTACTCCAGCACATCCAGGAGTGCAATGTTTGGCAGAAGAACAAGGGAGAGATGAGCCACCCCGCGGGTTTATTGCAACCTCTTCCCATGCCGAAGGGGAAATGGGAGAGTATTTCGATGGACTTCATCACGGGGTTGCCAATGGTACAGGGCAAGGATTGTATCTTTGTCGTCATTGATCGACTAACAAAGTATGCACATTTTTTTGCCATATGCGCACACAATACAGCAACACAGGTGGCCGAGCTGTTCTTCAGAGAGATCTTCAAGCTACACGGTCTTCCTAAGACCATCATTAGTGACAAGGACAGCCGTTTCATGGGCGGGTTTTGCCAGGAGCTTTTCCAGTTGGTGGGGACGGAGTTGACACCGAGTACCAGTTATCAACCACAGACGGATGGGCAAACAAAGATAGTTAACAAGTGGCTGGAGGGCTACTTGTGTAACTATGTCAGTGGGCAACAGCGAGCATGGCTGAAGTGACTGCATCTGGGGGAGTACTGCTACAATACTTTACATCACATGTCCATTGGTATGTCGCCATTCTATGCCTTATATGGGTATCATCCTTTATCTTTTGTTGACGTGATGTTTGGTGATAGCAGAGCTCCTAGAGCCAAGATTTGGATCCAAGAGAGTCAGGATATCCTCAGAGCTCTCAAGGATAACATGGCTACAGCACAGAACCAGCAGAAGTTGTATGCCGACAGGGGTCGGGTGGAGAGGCAATTCGAGGTAGGGGACATGGTCTACCTACAATTACAGCCATAACGACAGTCGTCACTGAAGCAGAAGGGGGCTGAGAAGCTCAAGCCTCACTTTTATGGGCCATACAAGGTGATACGTAGGATTGGATAGGTCGCACATGAGTTGGAGCTGCCCCAAGGCAGCAAGATTCATAACATTTTTCATGTATCATGCCTGTAGAAGGCATTGGGGCAGTAGGTGACAGTGACAGATGACCTACCACCCATGGATGATGAGGGGCATTTGGTATTGCAACCGGAGGCTATCATTGATACCAGGGAGAGGCAGTTGCGGAGCAGGACGGTCCGAGAATTCTTGGTGAGATGGAAGAATTTGCCGAATGAGGATGCCACTTGGGAGAGTGAGAAGATCTTACAGCATCCATCACTTCAGTTGCTTGAGGACAAGCAACATTTTGTCGGGGGAGATTGTAACATTCCTAATTAGCCATGGCTAATTGAAATATTCGATTTTGTTCGATTTTTGCCTTCTATAGTTATTTGTAAATAAAAGTGAGGAAGGGGGACATAACTCACTTTTAGAATAAAAAAAGTCACTTCCTAGTAGCACAACGTTGTGACTTAAAGGGGAGCCAAGGGGGCCAAAGGGGGATGCAGAAATGGAGCCCACGCAGACACATGGAGGAACTGTGTAGGAGGAAAGAAACACGTGGCAAGAGGGGAACCACGCAGGAGGACGTGAGCCTTGGGATTGAGAGAGGCAAAGGCTATAAAAGAGAGGAGCCCCCTCATTTTGGATCATTCCGATTATGAGCATTTGTGATAGTCATTTCGACTTAGAGCACGCTGGTTGTTTAGCTAGTCTGCAGCATTGTTTAGTGCATTGAGTGTCTCCGTTCGGAGATCTCACCCTTAGCACCGGGGGACTTCGAGTGCCTGCTCGAGCAAGGTATTTCCATTGGTATTCCGGCAGTAGTTTCATCAGCATTTCAGCAACAATTTCATCAGCATTTTGGAGGGCTACGCAGCACTAAGAGGACGACGCAGTTCTTTCTGGCAGGAGCCTAGGTTGAGAGTTTGCAGGAGGATTTGTGCTGAGAGTTAGAGCAGGGGATCAGCGCTTGCATATTGGAGAGTTTTGGCAGGAGTTTCAGGCAATTTTCTAGAGGGTTTCATTCAGTGACAGCGCATAGCATTGAGGGACTGTGCAGAACCCCAAGGGGGTGATTTTCGGGGGTTGACCATTCCAGAAAAGCTTTCTGGGTTTTTCTGGGTTTCTCGAGTGGAGTCTGATTCCAGAGTTTCAACCTTTTCTGAGGAGGAGAGCAGCCCCAAATCCTCATTCGATTTCCAGCAGCAGCAGTAGCATGGCAGTTTTTCGGCAGTTGCGACACATATCAGTGTGAAGCCTGTTATTCTGAGTGTATTCCTTCATTTGCCTTGTGCAAGTTGAGGTGTCATCCTTCTGATCACCTCTGTACCCATTCCTTTACTTAGTATAATAAAATGGCTTAGCATTTCTCGTTGCATTTCGTGTGTATCTGTTTATATTTCATGTGTACATTATTGTTGTTGCACTACTATTATATCTCTGTTATTATATCTCTGTGATTTTCTCGGCTACTATACCACTTGTGCATTTTTCTGGTTGAGATTTTGTTGGGGTTTGAGGAATATTCTGGGTTAGGGATATTACAGAAGCATCCAAATATTGAATCAATTTTGCTCGGTATGATGCATCTGTCTCCTAAGTCCTGACTACTACTAGCCTCTACACTATCAATGAAGAATTTGCGTTGCTGCTAACTCTACACTGAGCCATCTTCTTTGTTGTCAACACTGCATTGCAGTCTTCAACATCTGACTACTACTAATCTACAACTTTCACTTTGGTATTAACTGCATCACATGTCATTGATCCATTCTGCTACTAAATATTGTGGGCCCCCATAGCCAGGTAAAAGTCCATGAGGAGGACACCTCAAGGATCCTACCCAATCTCTGTAGCTCTCTGGGGCTACAACTCCAAGTCACCCCACCTCACTCCTGGAGGTATGGCTGCCAACATCTTGAAGTCTTCCTCCAACCTAGAGGACAACCTGTTGACCTCAGTTGACATTGCCTGCTAGTCCTACTTCTCTGACTTATCCTTCTTCCTGAGAGGACATTGTGTGCTGTAGTGACTGAGCTCACCACATCTGAAGCACTTGACCTTTGACAGGTCCTTCTTCTTTCTTCTCTGTTCCCCCTGCCTCTGACTAGGACCCTTTGATGTGAGGGCCACATTTTCCTCCTCCTTCACCACCTTGGATCCACTGCTACTGCTACCACTGATGGAGCTCTTTAATAGAGCTCACCTCAACTCCTCCTGCTGCAAGTATGACCACATCATGTCCCATTCTGGTAGCTTGTCTCTGCCCAATATACTTTGGACAAAAACTTGGCACTCCTCAAAAAAACTATTCAGTGTCAATCTCACTAGCTCTGTTGGTTGAGGCGTTGCCCCAACAACTGCAACTTGGTCTCGAACCTCCTGAATCCTGTCGAGGAAGGGTTCTACGCCTTCCCCCTTTGGCATCCTGATGCATCTCAAATTTTCTTCCAAGAACATCTTTCATTGCTCGGAAGTGCCCTGATATAGCGTGGAGAAGCATCCCACATCTCTTTGGCAGTATCCTTGTCAGCTATGTGTGAGACTATATTGTCGCAGACTCCATCCAGGATCATTCGCTTCGCCTTCATCATTTCCTTCCTATATTCTTTTAGTTGATCCACATCCTGGGGAACTGCCATAACACTGTCTATGTAGAGCTTCAAGCCATATTCATCCAATAGGAAGGACATCCTAGCCTTCCAAATGACATAGTTGGAGGAACCCTCCAACCTATTCTAATCTCTAAGCCTTGTTGTGGCCATCTCAACAACTGTCGAAAACCCCCTTTCCTTGTACCTGTCTGTTGCTCTGTTACCTGCACTCCCTTTCGGAATGCGCGGATTTGTTAGTTGCTACTACCAATCTTCCTCGAAAAATCGAACTTCTGAGACTCTAAGTTCTCTGAGAGAAATTTTCCCTCTGTGGTGTGTGTTTTTCTCTTCCACCCAACATTGGTTCTATTGCTGCAAAAGCCTCAGTGTCCAACCAGAAATCTGCTCAGCAAAAATCTGAGTTGCACCTACTCCCTCTGACTGTTGGAATCACAATCCTAGGCAATTCGAATTTTCTGCAACCCTCCAATTGAAAATAGTATTTCTGCCCCAGCAATTCAACCTGCCTCTTTGGGTACTGCACTACCTATGAAAATTTTTCCCTATTGCCCCTTCTGAGCAGTGAAATTCCCTTCTCCACTTCTGAGCTTCTCGGCTAATCACTCACACTCTGATACCATGTGAAAATTCCAAAACTAGAATCCTGTTGCAGTAACTGGAATTAATTCTTCTAATTGTTAATTAATTTAACAATTTATTTGCTACGACAAATACCAAATTAATCACATTGCAACCTTCACAAATAAAATTGCGGAAATAAATAGCATTGGAAATTGAGAAAATACCAGCACACACACAAAAAAATGACACTGTTTTTTTCGGCAAATGTCCCCGGAGAAAACCCAACTTGTGAAAACCAATGCAGTAGTGAGGGTTTTTATTATTATGCAATAGTGAAATCTGAGTACAATCTATGGATGCCAAACTAGCAATCCAAACAGCAAGGAAATCTAAGCAAAATTATTTTAAGGGAAATACCCTTCTTCCACAAGAAATCCCGACACAACTTCCTTCAGAAAATTCCGCCTTCTCGACCCTCTGTATCAATCTTTGTGTTGCTTCGCGCAGACCCTATGACATCAAGCCTCCAACCTGCCTCTGATGAAGTCGTTCTCCCTGTCTCTGCTGAGGAAATCACCTCCGACACTCTGGACCCTCTGCTCAGCCTCTGGAACTGAGAACAAATTTCTCTCAAGCAAATCGAACTGCCTTTCTAAAGCAACTGCGTTGCCTCACTGGGAATAACTCAGCCCTTACTGGGAAAACTTCCTCTGGATCACTGTCCTTGCCCCTCACTATCTCTATTGCCTCACTGAAGCTCAAATTCTCTTGCAATTGACTGTTGCTCCTCTGAAAAATTGAATTCTCCAAGTGACTCTGGCATGTTTTCTCCAAGTGCCCATCAACTTCCTCTTATAATCCACTGTTGGAGCACCAACGGCCAAGATTAAAACTTAATCAATGGCTAGGATCATTTTGGAGTCAATCTGTGTGAGTTTCTAGATGATTTCCACCTTGACTTAATTAATTCTAATTAATTAACCATGTTCCCTAAGTTTAGACTTAGGAAATATTTAAAAACTGGTTAATAATCTAATTAAGTCATTTCTAGGTGGAATTTCCAGAAACGATTTTTGGGTTTTGGAGATTTCATGCATGCTAGCCTCTCCACCAAATTTTGTGGCTAGAACATATCCGATGCTATAGAAACTAACAAGAATGTCATCCAAGACCTGCGAACTCCTTAATCTTTGATTCAACTTGTCTACATCTGCTCTCATGGTGACGATTTCCCATTCATGTTTCATGCAATCCTCTTCCTTTTGCTTCATCTGACTTCTTAAGACTTCCTCAATCCTTTTGGCTTCTTCAAGTTCCCTCTTCAAGGAGGTGATTTGCTTGCCAAGTTCTTTATCATGCTTGTTCCATTTATTTGGCCTTTCCTTGAGTTGGCTTGTCAAGGTGTTTTCTTTATTGTTTGCCTCTTGTAGCATGCTTTTGAGATGGTCCACTTCCTTCTTTGCTTCATCAAGTTCACAATTCTTTTTTGGCGTCCTCCGTCTGCATTTCAATTTCCCTTTTTAGCTTGTTTATTGCATCAAGAGTGTGTTCATATTTAGCTTCCTTTTGCTCAATATTTTTCTTTAGATCTTTGAATTCTGAACTGGGATCTATGTTGCAGGAAACGTAGGGCAAGGGGGTGTTTCCGTACGGAAACGGGTACGAAACGCTGAAACGCGTTTGGTACGGCCCTGAAACGCGTTTCAGGCCGTACTGCCACGTTTCCTAAAACTGAAACGTGGCCAGTATGGCTTGAAACGCGTTTCAGGGCCGTACGTCTCACGTTTCAGCGTTTTACTTGTGTTTTGTTTTGTTTTAAATTTAGTTTGTTTTCTAATTTATTTTTAGGTTATCCTAGTGACTTCTAGTTGCTTCTAGATGCCTGTCTAAAGTTATAAAAGTGAACTTTTGTCCTAGTGTTGATATGCAATTCATGGTAATGTTAAATTCTTAAAGTAAAAGTGATATTCTCCTTTATTTTTCATTTTCATCATTTTACTTAAATTTTTAACATTACCATGAAATGACTCAGGATGTTTGAGAGTGGTTTCGCCCTCATTGGATTTCATATGGAGAAAGTAGAATTTTAGATCTCACTCAAAATCCAGCAGACTTATCTGTTTTTCAGGATTTCAGGATTAGGGGGATTGCAATGTTTCCATTGGATTTTATCATGTACTAGGGTATGGAACTTGTATTTAATCAAGAGAACCAAGCCCTCTATGCAGGGGAGACTCCCAATAATGAAGAGCATGTAGGGTACTAGGGTATGAAACTTGTATTTAATCAAGAGCACTAAGGTCATTTGACTATGTAGGAGGAGACTCCCAATCAAGCACGAGACAAGAAATTAGAAATTTCTCGTGGCTGATTTTGGATATTTCTATTTTCATTATGTGATCATTCATGAGTAAATGTGATGTAAATTTAGAGACTTATAGTTTATGCATTGACAATTGACAATTTTATCATAATGTAATAAATTAGAATGTATCATATATGCTTTATGATTGCACATATTTCTTAAATGTCCTAATATATATATATATATATATATATATATATGCGTTTCCCTGTTTCCAAAATTTGGGGAGGTCGCGTTTCGTATCGCTTCCCGTTTCGGAAACTCGTACCCGTTTCCCCGTTTCGTGCAACTTAGACTGGGATGTTTATACAAACTCCTTATCATCGTCTCTCCTTTTTCAGCCTTCTCAATTTGGAGTTTGAGAGATGCAACTTCTTCGGAACTGCTGCAGGCATTTTGTAGATGTTCTGATAGCTGCTTCACTTCTTCTTGAAGAGTCTTGTTCTCTTTTCTTGCACCTTTAAGCTCAATTGGAGCAGTAATCGTATCCTCTCTCAGATCATTTGCCATCTTATCTTCAACAGCAGGCTCCTCACCAATCTCAGATGCTACAGATTTGCCTTCAAATTGTTTAGCTTCCAAAGAAGCACCTGGACTGATACTAATTGTTGGAAATACTGAAAGGGGGGTGAATCAGTATTACCTTTAATTTTACAATTGGTTAGGTTCTTTTAACTAATCAGATCAGCAATAACAAATACAAAACAATATCATATCAGTATCACATGAACAGTGCACTGTAGATTTCTCTCAACAAAACTTAATTATGTATGGTTACATACAAATTTACCACTCAAGGCTGGAAGGAAGTAAAATACTCTCAGGGGTTTCACTGACAAGGCTGGAAGGAAGCAATTGCTCCCTAAGTCTGAAGATATTTGCAGACTCAGTCTAAAGGGGTCTTCAGTCCCCTATTACTACACTGCTGCTGCACTTCAACTCAATTACTCTGCTCCACCAGACTCTACTACACTTCAGTCACTCTGCGCCACAACACTCAGCTGCACTTCAGTCACCCTGCACCACAAGACTCTGCTGCTTCTGTTCAATGTGTGTCTTCTACCCACTGTCAAATTTCTACAAATGTCCTACAGCCTGCATCCCTTGTCAATGCCTTCCTACACTATCTCTGCCACTTTTTACTGCAACTAGATTTGACATGTATATGTAGGCTCCCATACAAGGGATAATGGCCTACCTACAAATGATATTCAATGATAGCCAAACAATGAACCATAGTGCCTAAAAGAGTGAAGAATACACAGTAATGCCCCACACCACTGCTGGATGATGCACAAGCTCATATGTCAACTTCTGCTAATGACTTTCCCTGAAAATGTACCTTTGTTATTGTGTTATGGAGATGTCTGTTGTTGTCTTTAAATGATGATGGAATCAATGCATCAGGGAAAACTTTTGCAACACAGGTTACATTCCAGTAATAATAATTTGGACTTGGTGTGTAACCCTCAGTCCTCAATATTCCTTTGCTGATACCTCTGTAAAAAATTTCACTGCCTTTTCTTCTAGATAGCACTGCTCTGTATACTGCCTTCTATGTGATGTAAAGGTGCTGCTTCAGAGACCCTTATGAATCACAATGCCATACTATTAATACTGTCAAACTCACACAACAATATTCCAGCATATTAATCAATGCCCATAGCAGCTTTACATTCAAGTAGTCAACCATATATTAAATCATGTCAAACCCTAGCTACTCTAGCAAATTCTGTCATATGATGACAACTTCATTATAGTTGTTCAACAAATCAAACAGACCCTCTGGAATACTGATGTGGGCTTCCAATGCTGCCGCCAACTTCAAGATTCAACCAATCTGTTGAGGTGTTGAATCAATTCATATCCACTTTGATGTTCTTCTCCACAAACGTTAGTGCTTTCTCACTACTGAGACTGCAAATCCTTCACAATGTGTGACAACTGAAATACAAGTATACTGAATTATGTTATTCAAATCAAGGTCGTTGGAAATTATGAGAGTTTAGTTCAGGATTGCGGCACAAGCATATGCTTCAGACTTTGGTAATACCTCAACTCCCAAACAAGAATGTTTCAGAACTGGTATCTTCAACAAGATTACAATTTATCAAACAGATCAGTTCATGCTTGGTCAACATAAGATCCTTAGTCTCTGTCAAAATCAATGTGGAAAAAGTCGAAGTCGGGATTAAATCGGCAAGGGTCCAAAAGTTGAAAAAGTCGTTAAAGTCGGGAGTTTTTCGAAAAAGTCGGCAAAATTAAAAAAAAATACAAAAATATTCATTTTTTAAAAAATCCAGACTTTTTCAATAAAATCCTGATTTTTTCAATAAAATCCCGATTTTTTCAAACAAACAAAAAAAATCATTAAAAAAATACCACGATTTTTTGGAAAAAGTCCCAATTTAATCCCGACTTTTTCGACTGGGAAAAAATCGGCTGATTTAATCAGCCAGCCAAAAAAATCAAAAAATCGGGATTTAATCCCGACTTTTTCCACACTGGTCAAAATCACCTCTGCTACAATCTTTCAAAATTTCCTTCTGCTACAGACTTTAAATCCGAACTTCAGAATGAACGACCCAACTTCTGCTGCTTCAATGATAAACAGGATCAATCAAGATACCTCAGGTTCACTGCTTGAAGAGAAGATTCATCAGATGACATGACCTGGAGATGTTTGCAAATCTGATGCAAAACTGATCTCTTAATTCATTAATTCGAGCCACAGTGAGTTCTTACACACAGTCTTTGACAAATAGGATACTACAAAAGTGATCAAACCCTTAAGCCATGGGCAGAATTGATTTCACAATGTGATGTTCTGAACAGTGATATTTTAAACACATCTGTAGCATGTGCTCAGGTTATACATACAGTGCAAGATACTTGAGATCAGGGTGTCTTTTATTGTCAAAGAGAGCCACAAGAATTCGTTCCTACTGATCTATCCTTTGCCTTGAGAATGCATCAATACTTCAGATCTCTGAGATTGTTACACCTATAGATGACTTCACAACTTGATTCTTCCTTTACTGCTGTGAATTAAGCCTTGCTTCAGGAAACGACCTTAGACCTTGCTAACTTGGCATAGTTTGTACAGATGACATGCTTCAATAGATACAAGTATCAAACTCAATGATGAAAGAGCTTACAAACTCATCCAGAATTCCAGATCTATCACAAGAATTTCTACAATATACGTTACCTCAAGGACTACTGTACTATGCTTCAGAATTGTATCTGCCATAAACAAGCTTAAGCTATGATTAGGGCATACCTCAACCTTATAATTGTCTGCCTTCAATCTAGCACTGTAAAAACACTCATTAGGGTTTCTCAGAGAAATCACTCATACCTCCAAAAGGTGAGCAGTGTATAACCTTTATAAACCAGCCACTGCTACATGAGATGTTTTGATGATCTATGATGCTAGGCTTCTTTGCAATGTTACTCACCCAGCGTTTGATGTGTCAACTGGTCCACGGAATGCATAATCTATATAGTCAACTCTTCATACAACGAGGTCCTCTCGTTCTAGTTCCAAAGAGTTGTTACACTTTTCTCCAGGAATGCCACCTTAAGCGTAATTAATTGAATTAAGCCCAAATTCCAATAATAACCCTGATTTTCAAAAGTTGTCAGAGTGCAACAGAACGAAAGGCAAGCTGTGCGGATGATGGAATATGCAATGTGAATGCCATTGGATCCCATAGAAACTCCTTAAAACCCAATAAAACCCCTCCAGAAGCCCCTTGGCCCACTGATGGAGTAAACCTGCTCCTGTGACCTAACGGCCTCCAACCTTGGAAGCCCATTCTGACCATGCCATAAGGGAAACCAGAAAAAGGAACATGACACACCACCTAGCCTCAAGAAAAGGTCATATCACCTCCAAATCATAACATAATACTCCCACTCTAATGCAAGCCTAGGCAATAACATATGAATGAAGATATAATGTTCCTAATTAGGAAAACCAGTGATATGCAAAGCAAATAACCAATGCAACACCAAAAATTTCAAACATTTAGAAAACACCCATGTAAACTCCAAAAATAAGAACTCGCTAAGCCATTTTATTAATCAATTGGGGCAAAGTACAATAGTGTGGAAGGAGTGCACCTGGGCTTGCCTCAATGGTAAGCATGACAAAGCCCAAGTGATAAAACAACAAGCCCAAGTGCTAGAATCTGCTGCTCCAATGATGCTCTGCGCTGCCCCACAAATTTGCACTGTCTTCTGGAAAGAAATTGTTGGAAACACCACCTCGGTGCTCAGAAAATTCTGCAAAATTAATCTCAAGCTCCTCACCAAAAACCCACAAAAACCCAAAAAGGGCTTGGCCTAGTTTTGACCCCTGAAATTCAGGCCCCAAGTACCACGTCCTCCATCAATTGTTGGAAAATACAACCTGCCTGTAACTCATAGAAAAAGCTCCCCAAATCACACCAAAAGGCTGAGATGTTCTTCCCCAAGGTTCTCCTTATTTCCCCCAGCAATCTCTAGCTCCCCAACTCATTCCTCAAGCTCCCACACGTGCCCAGTGAAAGGCTTTTGCGCTGTCCCAAGTAGCTGCAAATCGTGCTGCCCACAAGCAGCTATCTCCTGCTCTAAAACTCCTCCAAAATACTGATATCCCACTGAAGCTCCAATGCCAAAATTCTCCCGGCAAGTGCTACCTAGAAGACCCTAAAATGACCTCTAAGTGCTCCCTTCCTACATCCTCCTAGAACACGCACTAGTTGAGCAAACACTGAAAGATAGGCTCTGAAATCCCTCCAGTTGCCTAGTCACGTAGTTCCTAAGATAGCCCTCCAACCATTTATTAACTCGCTCTGTCTGACCGTCTGTCTGTGGGTGGTAACTCGTGCTCGGGGTGAGCTCAGTACCCACTAATCTGAAGAGCTCCTACTAGAATCCCCCCATAAACCGATTGTCCCTGTCACTGACTATGTTCTTAGGGAGTCCATGCAAATGGAAGACCTCCCTAAAGAACAACTCGGCCACCTGTGAGGCTGAATACCGGGTCGGAATGGCGAAGAAATGGGCATATTTGGTCAGCTAATCAACCACCACATAAATACAATCCTTGCCCTGCATCGTGGGAAGCCCCGTGATGAAATCCATGGAGATACTCTCCCATTTCCCCTCAGGAATGGGAAGAGGTTGCAACAACCCGGTTGGATGGGTCAACTCCCCTTTGTTCCTCTGGCATGCCTCACACTCTTGCACATACCTCAACACGTCCCCCTTGAGGCCCTTCCAGGTGAAGCGCTCTCTGACTGCCATGTACATCTTCCTGAACCCCTGATGCCCTGATAATGGGGAATCATGTGCTGCATGGAGTATCCTCTCCCTCAACTGTGAGCCTGGTACCAAAAATATGCGCCCCTTGTAATATATGACTTTGACCATCACCCGGTAGCGTTCGTCTGCGTGTGTTCCCTCCAAGATCTTGCATGCCCTCCAACCTTCGGAGTACTCTACCAACAATTGTGCCTTCCAGTCATGGCAAACGCTCATGAGTGAGAGACCTGTGGGTCTCTTAGGTAATGCATCGGCCACTACATTGTGCTTTCCCCGCACATACTCAATATCAAAATCATAGGCCTACACCTTACTGACCCATCTTTGATGTTTGTCATTGAGGCCCTGTTGCCCCATGAAGTGGCGAAGATTATTGTGATATGTCTTCACCCGAAATCGGTTACCTACTAAGTACTGTCAGAATTTGGCCAACGCATGCATGATGGCCAACATCTCTTTGTCGTATATAGAATACGACTCTCATGTGGTAGGAGCTTCTGGCGCTCGAAAGCAATGGGATGCCCATCTTGGGATAATATTGCCCCAATCCTCTCTCCTCATGCATCACACTCCACTGTGAACAGCTGAGTGAAATTCGGAAGTACCAACACCAAGCAACTACTCATCACCTCCTTGAGGTGATCAAAAGTTGTCTGGGCTCCATTTGTCCATGCAAAACCCCTTTTTGGTCAAATCCGTGAGGGGTTCCGCCCATTGCGAGAATCCCTTGACGAACTTCCGATAATAGGTGCAGATACCCAAAAATCCCGTCAACATTGTCACATCTCTAAGCACCAACCAATCCCAAAAGGCCTGTATCTTCTCCTCATGCACCTTCACCCCGCCTGCACCAATGTTGTGCCCCAAGTAGAGCATCGCAGTCAGCCCAAACTCACACTTGGACAATTTGGCGTAAAACTGTTGTTCCTCCAAAATACGCAACACCACCTTCAGGTGTTGTAGGTGCTCCTCCAAAGTTCTGCTATAGATCAAGATGTCATTGAAAAACACCAATACATATTACAAACCTCCTCAACTGCCCCAGAACACATGGTTCATACACGACTGGAAGATGGCAGGAGCATTGATCAACCCAAAGGGCATGACCAGAAACTCGAAATGCCCATAGTGGCATTTGAAGGTTGTCTTAGGGATGTCCTGATCCCTCACCTTGATCTGATGGTACCCCGAGCGTAGATCTATCTTAGAGAAGTACTTAGCTCCTCTAAGCTCATCCATCAACTCATCAATCAGTGGGATGGGGTATCGATTCTTCAGAGTCTTCTTGTTCAGCGCCATGTAATCAATGCACATGCGCAAGGTTTCGTCCTTCTTCTTCACCAGCACCACTGAAGAAGAAAAGGGGCTGAAACTCAGAATAATTTGGCCCAATGCCAATAACTCTCTGATGGCCCGCTCAATCTCGTCCTTATAGGCCTTGGGTGCCTATAACGGTGTTTTGGGAAGTTTTAGTGTCTACAGATAAACGCTTAAACTCCTAGACTAGTAGCTAAGTCTAGAACAACAGTTTAAAGAGTTCTCTACTTTTCTTATGATCAATAGATTAAATAAGAGGCAAAGAAGCCTACCTGTAGCCTTCGCTTGCTCCTTATCTCCCTTGACCGATTTTGTCGCTCCTCTCTGTACTTAATCCGCTTGAAGAGTACCTACACACAGACAGAAGACAACAACCAATCAAAGCATATGATAATGATCTATTGATTAAACATAGCATGGAATCAAGTACATGATATACATATGAAAGCATAAATGAATAACACAAGCATATGGAAAAAGCTTTGAACACTTTATTAGTAAAAGGAAGAGTTACAACCCATTGCTCGATTCAGCATCACTCCTCCAGTTCAATCCCATCCTCTCCTCATAACAAGCAAGACATTTTGACATCATTACAATACTTGAAATCAACTCAAGTCTCATACTAACAGCATCTCCCTATAATTCAATAATTTCTAGCCCCTGATCACTTAGATGAGTGGTCTTTTTATAGGTGAATGAAGGAAGTTATGCCATAAATGGTGATAATGAATGCCCTCCCAAACTTAGAATTTAGTTCCATGGAGGAAGGGATAAGGGATTGATGTTCCTTAACTCCCTTCCTCATCCAAATACGAGCTCAAAAGAGTAAATAGCCTTGAGAAACTTCTAGAGGCATCCAATAGATAAGTAATCTTTCAAACCCTCATGGAAATTCGCTCAAATTCACCCAACGCAAACCAAAGAGGGACCAAGTGTGCTGCATAGTACCCTGTCAGTGTATGGTTTGCATTGCAATGCACCCTAATGAAGGCCTACCTGCGTTGATCATCTTAGAGGCAGTTTCTGGATGATTTTGGTCATGAAACTTCTTGGGAAGCTAGGCATTCTGATGGTTGACTTCTTTAGGGCATGCAACCACTGAATTAGGGTTTGATGGGCCTTAATAGTATTGATCTGTAAGTTGGGGTTGATGTGCCCAAATGGATCTGTAACAAAGGGGTAGTGACAACTGCCTTCACACCAGTCTCCAACTCAATGGTGTGCATGAATCCCCTGTTTGGTGGCTGCCCCAGTGGGATGTCCCCAAATACCACTAAGTATTTGTCTAATATGGCATGTATGTCTGAGTGTGGTGGTTGCGCCTGTCCCCAAGCCTTTGAAATCCTTAGCTCCACGGCCCAAGCTATGTCTCCATACCTCAAATCTGCCTCCATCTGATGTGTTGAAACTGTCTGTGGAGGATAAGAGTACATGCCCCTAAGGACTACCAACTTTCCATCCACCCCGACGAACCCCATCTCTAGCTTTCTCCAATCGGTGGTGACTCGCCCAAGGGAGTATAGACATTGGACACCCATCATTGCATTGGTGTCCAGTACGTCCACTGGGAAGAAATGGTTTGTCATCGAGTAGTTCCCCATGGTCACTATCAAAGTGGGAACATATCGAGTGCACTGCGTTGTCCTGTCCCCCAGCACGAGGACAGAAAACCCCTCGAACTCTATTGTGGTGATGCCCCTCCTCTGGACGATTTGAGCATCAATGAAGTTGTGGGTGGCCCCACTATCTACTAGGACTGAGACAGGATGCCCTTGCATTATGCCTCTAATCCTCAGGGTCAGAAATTTGGGGACCCCGCACAAGGAAGCAAGGACTCCCCAAGATGGTGTAAAAGATGCTCCCCCGTGTGGTGGTGGTGGTGGTGGTGGTGGTCCCCTATCTGCCAAACCCTCACTGTCTGGCCCACCATACTCCAACTCCACATCATCCTCCTGATCACTATCCGAAAAGGCATCGATATAATGGGCCTTGGCCGCTATGCACCGATGGCCTGGTGCCCATGGCTCCCTACACGTAAAGCATAGTTTCCTCCTCCTTAGGTCCCTCTGAGTCTCCTCTTCTAGCTTCCCACGTCCTTGGTGATGGTCTAGTATCACTTCCCTTCTGATGGTAGGGAGTACGTGATGGAATAAGTACTCGAGACTTAGGGATGGCCCCCTGCAGGTCTCTAGCGCATGTCACAGCCTCCTGTAGAGGACTTGTGTGACTTCACCAGTCCACGCAGTGGCTCGAGCAACCCTTCTATGAACGTGTACACCCTCCTAGCATCCGACAAATCTGGCACCATGACTAAGACCCTCAGAAACTCCGATATATACTGCTCTCAATGACACATCTGTCTGAGTTGGGTCAGCTCCTTGAAGTGAGCCTCTGGATCCCTCTGATCAAAACGCTCCACCACTCTCCTTGTGAAATCCTCATAGGAAATCATGTTGGCATGCCCCAGAGTGGACAAGTCGTGAAACCACCAGTCGTGTGCCTCCCCTCCAAGTGTAGGGTAGTCATTTTAATGGCTTCCACCTCCGTCATCTTGTCAAGATAAAAACAAGTATCCATCTTCTCCACCCAAGCCCAAGTTGTGCACTGGTAGAGCCATCATATGTAGAGAAGTACATCCTCCCAATAGTACGTTGCAACTTAGAGCTCTGCGTGCCCTAACCTCCATAATTCTTTCCCTTCTCATTTTGCTTGAGCTAACAATAGTCTCTGAAAGATAGGGCTGCCTTGAAATCTTCCCCCATGGATTGCCATTCCCTGAAATACTCCCCCATGGGCATCTGGTCATCTAGTCCACCCTGCTCACTAGGTGTTGATGGTAGGAAAGAAGGCAGCATGGTCCTAGTTGGCCCACCTAAGGCTGGTGGGTGAGTAGCCGACGAAGGTTGGTCATACTGTTGGCAGGCCCCAAAAGTCTCCCAAACTAGGAAATCTTGGTGGATGCTTCGGTTTCAGTTCTGTTGTTTGATCTCATCCAACATCTCCTTTTACCCCTTCGCTAAATCACTAAGGGCCTTCAAGAAGCTGTCAAAGGCCATATCCTCATTACTCCTAGGTTCCACCATGTCCTCTACTACCACAGCCTTTCCACGCTCCTCAATGTCAGGTGTAATCTCTAACTCCCTCTCCCGGCTCCAGTACCTCTGTCTCCTGTAAGTAATATTCTTCATGTCCTCCTCGCTCATAGGAAAAGACTCCCACGGCTGAGCCAAGATCTGGGCTCTGATACCATTGTAATGTTCCTAATTAGGAAAAACAGTGATACAAAGCAAATAACAAATGCATCACCAGAAACTTCAAACATTTAGTAAACACCCATGTAAACTCCAGAAATAGGAACTAGCCGAGCCATTTTATTAATCAATTGGGCCAAAGTACAATAGTGTGGAAGGAGTGCACCTGGGCTTGCCTCAATGGCAAGCGTGAACAAGCCCGGGTGATAAAACAATAAGCCCAAGTGCCAGAATTAACTGCTCCAATGATGCCCTATGCTACCCCAGAAATCCGCACTGTCTGCTGGAAAGAAACTGCAGGAAACCCCACCTCCAATTCTCAGAAAATTCTGCAAAATTAATCTCAAGCTTCTCACCAAAAACCCACCAAAACCCACAAAGGGTTTGGCTAGGATTTGACCCCCGGAATCCAGGCCCCAAGTACCATGTCCTCCACCAACTGCTGGAAAATACGGCCTGCCTGTAACTCACAGAAAAAGCTCCCCAAATCACACCCAAAGGTTGAGATGCTCTTCCCAAAGATTCTCCTTATTTCCCCCGGCAATCTCCAGCTCCCCAACTTGTTCCTCAAGCTCCCACATGTGCCCAGTGAGAGGCTTCTGCACTGGCCCAGGTAGCTGCAAATCGTGCTGCCCACAAGCAGAATTCTCTTGCTCTGAAACTCCTCCAAAATACTGATATCCCGTTGAAGCTCCAATGCCAAAATTCTCGCGGCAAGTGCTACCCGTAAAACCACTGAAATGACCTCTATGTGCTCCCTTCCTGTGTCCTCTTGGAACACACACTAGCTGAGCAAAGACTGAAAGATAGGCTCTGAAATCCCTCCAGCTCTCCTCCAAAGTGGTATGATTTGACCTCCCTAGGGTGGCACTCGAAGTCCCCCGAAGAAAGGGTGAGTTCTTCGCTTGAAAAACTCGGTGCTAAATAGTGAGTGACCCAGCGAAGTAGCTCGAGCAACAAGAGTGAGTTCAATTGACAAAAGACCCTTTGTGAAGATGAGCTCTCTCTATTTATAATTTCATGGGCCTTCCTTCCCACATGGGCCCCTCCACCTTGGCATTCAACTTCCCTCCAAGGCTATTCGAACTCTTCACTTGGCCAAGTGTGTTTTTCCCATGTGGGTGGCCCCCACACTCCACTAACAAGGTAATTCAGCCTCCCTTTTTCCCTAAGTCCCTATGTCAAAATTGAGTGGGTTCCATGACGTCCAAAATTATCCAAAATTGTGGGAAATTAAACCTATAACAAAATCATTTAGGAAGGGACATTACACATTATTACACACATTCCCCCTTAGGTGATGTCCAGTAAATGTGACATTATAAAGTCATATCACCTAGGAAATCCCACAAAGTCAACATGAACCATCACAACATCATAAGAGAAAAGGACATAACAAAAGGAATAACTTGTCCAACCATTAAGTGTGTCTCCCATCACACATCCAAATTATAAGGACCATGTAGAACACCCCTCCCACTAACACCAAATATACTACATGCAAAACTCACTAAGAAACTTCAACAATCATAAAACATATATCTCCTAACCATCATGATCTAACCCCTTATAGGGAGAGAACCCTCATCCATATCCAAGATAAGCATACATACCTAACCACCATGAGATAATATGCTCCACATCCATCAAAAGTGCAACCAATGGGTGATCAGCAAGGAAAGCATATGTGAAAAGACCACCAGGTAACAAGCACAATCAATATCAAACCAAACAGAAGTGAGACTCCCTAACAAAATATCTCCATCAAGTGATTAAATGCATTGAAGAGAAGAGGCTCCATGAAGGTGTATCCCCCAGGTTTGTAACTCAGTCCAATACTCCAACAGTACCACCACCAAATCTCCATCAATGTGATGAAAATCATAAGATGGAACCTCATACAATATAAGTTGCAACAACAACCACTCTGACACCCCAATCAAAGCTTAATTTGGTTCAGATATGTATCACACTCAGTACCATTTTGAAATATTCATCCTTACATGCTACATGCATTAGTAAACTTTGCATATTTGATGCCTAATGAATTGTATTTGCATTGATGTACATGATATATATGTATTTGCCACATTTTATGTATCTTTTAGTCTGCTGTTTTTTCCCAGTTCCAGTCCAGTTCAAAATTTGTGCGTGACTGGTTCTGGTTACCATAACTATAATCAAAATCAATGTTAGAAGTGTGTTCCTTACTGGAAATCAGCTAGAGGAAGGGTTGATGCAACAGCTGCAAGGTTTTTCCTTGGAAAATAAAATATTGTTTGCAGATTGATAGAAATGCTCTATGGCTTGAAGCAGATGCCGAAAACTTGATATAGCAAGATTGACAAGCATCTGATAGCTATGGATTTCAAGCTGAGTCCCTTTAATTCAACCCTTAATTGAAGACTAGAAGTGATGATCCTGTTACCCTTATTGTTCCTGCTGGTGATCTGGTAATTACAGCTAACAAAGATGAATTGGCAGATAGGTTATAGCATATCTTGTTACTGCTCTAAATATGACTAACCGTGGACCTCTTCACTATTTTTATGGCAACAAAATTTGCAAAAATGAAAATTGTATCTTTATCTCGTAGACTAGATATGCTTTATTGAGGAAATTTGGGATGATCAACTGCAAGTCTTTGGTGACATTGACATAAATAGGGCTCAAGTTGACTGCAGGTGAAAACTCACATACAGAAAAAAATTTGTACAGATAGTTGGCAGTTCAATTGACTTGATGCTGTAAGTACTGTTTCAGAGTGTATGACTACGTTGTCAGAAAGAGTTTCTTTAGATATATGTATAACGAACACTAAGCTTTGTTCTGGAGTTCGTAAAAAATGATAGTTTCAAGCTGGTTGACCATTGACTTCACTGATTCAAACTGGACAAGATGCTTCGCCGACATGAAGTAAACTATATGATATGCTTTTAGCCTAGGCCTGGCTGCTATTTTGTGGGATAGAACAAACAATCCACTGTGGATTTGTCTTTGACAAAAGCTTAGGACAGAGAAGCTGTTAATGCTGCTTGTGAAGCCACATGGCTTAAAACGATTGTTGGAAATCTCTCCTCTGATCTGCAACAGTCAACGTGTACTCAACTTAAACAAGAATCTGTTTTTTCGCGGCAGAACAAATCATACCTAGTATCAATATTATATCTGAGAATTTTTGTGCAATGAAGAAACTGTCTTGACATACTGTGTGACACAAAAATTCTCACCAAAGCCTTGATAAGAGATAAATATGGAAAATCTAGAGACATGCTTGGTGTAAATATAAATAGAATGACCATTAAAGGGAGTTACTAGGGATAATGGCCATTCCAACAATTAAGTGTTTAGTGTAGTATTAAATGATAATAGCAAACTAAATAGAAATTAGTGATAAAGTAAATGTTAGTGAAGGTTTTATTAATAAAGCTGGCAGTCATAATAGATATATTATTTAATTATGTCATTAAACATGATATGTAAGTTATGTAGTTAGGATAAGGTTCATGTTTCTAGTAGATATGGATCATGTAATTCTTTTTATTTCATTCACCTTTCCTGTAAATAATCAATGAGGTGCAACATCATTTATTTCCATAGATTTGTGGGTATTATCTCTTAACATTCCAACAAAATTGGCCTGTTTCAGTGCAAAGGTCATTCTAGCAAAATATCTAGTTCAGTTTATAGATAATATCATGCAAGAATCTGTTAAAACTCAAAATAATCCAATCCAGGTGTTGATATTTACGATGTCCAAAGGTATAGAAATGCCATCTACTAAAATACCTTCTGTAAAGTGCATGCAGCTCTGCCGTTAACAAATTCGAGGCTGGATCCTTCTCAGCCGGCACCTGTGATCAATCAGGAAACACATTTTCATTTTCCTGTAGCCGTAGTATTCATTCCACAAACACTTTATTCTTATACTCATCAACAGCATTCTGAAATAGACCATGAATATGTCTACAGCATGTCCGACAAAAACGAAGCCCAATGAAATACTAGTTTTTTGAAATGACACCTGATAGCATGTGGGATTTGCAGGGGTGGGGGCAGGTATGCTCTTTGTTGCTAAACAATCATCTGGTAGGTGACCCGGTCGTCTACATTTCCAGCTGCAGGATGAAAGATTCACATTTATTGCATCACAAAGAAACATTAAAACCAACTATACAGAAAGTCACAAAATACATGGAAATGCTAGATAATAAAGACCAGATAATTTTATCAATGTCCAACAAGTGACCACAAAAAAAGGTCAAAGGGACTAAAAGATAAATCCAATGAAAATGCAATGTGCATGCAAAAGCAACTCCTATACAAATGCTCTAAGAAAGAAGCTAAAAGAGGTAAAAGAGTACTAAGTATTTGTCCAAGAGCTATAAACTACCAGTCAAACAAAACCAAAAAGATTTTGTTGATGTTATGATACAATTTGAACTCCCAAGACTAGAGATCTTGCAAGTGTTTGACAGAGGGAGAAATTGTGTAAAATCCTTTTCAACCCATTACAGCCCAAATCGTATGTCTGATAAAAGCTGCAATCTACAATGCACAATCCAACAAGAACCTTTTAGGACAGCCACCCACCATCACCTCAGCAACTTGTCCTCTCACTTTAGGCCAACTCGAAGAGGGGATCAGTGAAACATACTTTTGGATATTTTTTAAGGTATTTTTGTCGAAAGGGAAAAAGCATGATGGAGGGATATGAATATCACTGCCAAAAACCTTCTAGGAATATGGAGCCTGTCATAGACAAACAGTCCAGTTTGTATATGAATACAGAAATGTATCATATATAAATGTAATTGATAAAATATATATTCATAGAATGATTGGATGAGTGATGTTACAAAAGAGAGGCAATGTTATAACTACTAGGCGGGGTTCCGTTTCATATGAAGAGTCGTGTCTTGTGGATAAGACGTAACTTTACACCTTTTCATATATAATATTTATTATTATTGTGTTTGTTGCATTACCGCCCTCTTAAGGAATGTTTTGTGCTCAACGCATAATAAGTAAGATTCTCTCTAGTTGCGCATATCACTTATCTATTCCATGGGTTTGAATTCGGCACGTATGGGTTAGTCTTCTTCCTTGTCGACCCTGTTGACCACACTTTGTCAACAATCTGAGAGAGCAGTGTACAAGGGAGTGGAGAAAAAATTTCAAAGATTCAAGTCATTAGTCAGCATGAATTCATCACTGTAAACCAAATTTCTGCAAAGTCTATTGTAAATGATGCTAGTATTACCATTTAATTATGTAACAACACCTAGGTAAGCCTCTGATTTTGGCAAAGGATTTCATCCTAGGAAATTTTTTAACCTCCCCGAATTATGTGTGTTTGTAAACACGCATAATCGACAGAGTTTTTCTTCCAGCTATAACCCCAAAGCTAGGGTGGAATTCGTTGACAAGGTCTTAGGTGAGTCCTAGTGTTTATCGAGTCTATTGTAAAAGTGTGTTTAGGAATAATTTTAGTGCATGGTCCTTCAAAATCAGAACACCATAGCTAAATTATTTTATTATAAATACACTTGGTTTCATACTAGATCATATTGTGTCACAGAATTGGGTAATGTCTTGAGGGTCTGGTCTAAATGTGTATTTCCCCTTCTAAGGGTTGAATTAATTGTAATATTTGATGTAAATATATTTTAGTGCATGTCCCCTCACAATCAAAAACCATGGCTAAAATATATGAGCGTGGAAAAATTATTAATCCCCACTATAGTCAATTACTTAACTTTTTTGGCTAAATTAAATCAAAATCCTAAACCATAAAATTAATTAATTTTGAGTCAAAAATAATTATAGAGAAATTAATTTATCTCCAAGTGGAAAATAATAAAAAAATTGTGGGTCAAAAAAATGTCAAATTTGGAGGTTCTCCACCTAAGGAAAAATTGATATTTTAAGAAAATTTGAGCCCTTCGAACTTGGTGGCTAACCCAAAGACAATTTTTTGAGGAAATTAATCCAAAATATTAATTTTTGGAATAATAGAAAAAGGTTTTTAAGAGAAATTCGATTTTTTCCTCAAAAATAAAAATTCAACGGTGGAGATTAGAAAATGATAAAGTTATTTCAACAATCGAGATTATTTGACGAGGATCAAACCAACTAGTCGTTATTTCCCACTTAGAGGGGTTTTCTTTATATAAGGAAGCCATTTAGCTTCTATTTACCATCTTTGGATGAGGTGATTTTGTAACACATCTATTGAACTTCCACTCTGTTGGAAAAAAATTTCTCATAATAGAAAGACTTTGAGGATTCAGTTTATGGTGTTCTTCTATCTGCTGATCTGTGGTATGTGCTAGTTATGTGTTTAACCTATATTGTCTTGCATATTTAAATGTTATTTCATTTGTAAATGATAAGAGTATTCTATTTGTACAAGTTTCTTAGGTGATCTGATTCACTAAATGATCTAATAGTTTATCTTAAGATTTAATAGAGATTTACAAGTAAACTAGCCCTTGCGCTCCAAGTTCACAGACTATGGGGAAGAGCCGACTTTGTTTGGGCTCTAAGCTTTCATTGTGACAAATTATTTGGTAGAAGGATTTGGCTGGTCTATCTTTGAAATCATTCATCCATAAAATTTATTCAAAAATTTCTCAAAACTTTTATATGATCTTGGGCTACAAAGAATTAATTTACCAATGAGAGCTAATAATTTTAATTTGTAAATATTGTAGTTATTGGTAAATTATTCTAACCCTCGTTTTATTTTGTAGCACTTGGGATTTTTGGGGTTTCGAAATTTTTGTATATATTTGGGGTTTTGGGAATTCTTTCATTCATTTGTGTAGGTGATTTTCTCAAGCCATCAAGGAGGTCAAAATTTTCTGAAGAGAATAGCCCTAAAGCTAGGGTTTGAAGGGTTACATTCTTCCAAGTGTGACATCTAGCCTTCTTGGGCATTTTCACTGGAGTTTTGAGGCAGATCTTGGCCTAGGAAGGTAATATCTAGCCCTTGGACCCCCTCCAAGCTCAATGCTCAGCCTAGGAAGGAGGGCGCTGGCCATTCAAGGTGAAATTTTGGTGTTTTGTCGCAAAGTTTGTGTGATTGCAAGGGTTTCAAAAAAAAAATTAGACCTCTAAGGCCTAGTCATGCCCCTCGTTGCCCTCTTCAAGCTAGTCGCCCCCCTTTTCTCCCTAGTCATCGGCCCAAGAGGGCTTTTCCCCTAGCCATCAACCTTCTTTTCCTTAGGCCGCAGGCCTATTTCCTTTTCACGTGGCCTTGAGAGGCCTCCAAACCCCCTGGGTTGTCATGTTCCTTCTCAAATGTATTAGTCACAGGGTGCAGCACCACATTTTTGGCATCATTTTTAGCTTAGGAGGAGGGCCCCACATGCAGAACTAAGGACCTATAGGGAATTCGACTTTATTTCCGGCAGCTAGTGGAATGTGGGGAACACCCACATGAATAATTCGAACTTGGCCTTTGCATGAGCTTGGAGGGAACCAAATTAATGGAAGGGAGGCCCACATGAGTCTAGGGGGGGCCAAGGTGATAAAAGAGGAAGGAGCTCTCATTTTGGAGGATCTTGATCATTTTAGAAACAAACTCATCTTTGTATGCTCTGCTGCTTAGCGAATCTACCAATTGTTTAGCCACGGATCTTCTAAGCAGGAGACTCAATCTCTGCTTTGGGAAACTATCCATACCCGCCCTAGGGAGGTTGTTCCACAGAGATTTCAAAGGTTCCAGCATTGTCATACACTTCATCCAGCCATGCAGAGGAGGCGACTGCGTATTTCCTGGATAGCCAAAAATACGCAAAAGAAGATTGAGCCAGCAAGGAGGTCCATAGCTAACTGGGAGTTCCCAGAGCTAGAAAGGTTGTTAGTTGAGGACATTTTCGCTGGGTTTTACAGCCAGCTTGACAGGTGTTTCAGCAACACGGTTTTCTGGGCAGAACGATTGCGCAGAGGCCTCTGGCAGCAAATTCTTGGTGCTTGAGAGAGTAGTCATCCAGGCCAAGAATCATCCGAGGAGCAAGGAGTCATTTAAGTACATGTGAACCCAGCATTCTAGGGGTGTTTTTAGAGGGATTTACAAGCGATTTTCTACAAGTTGAATTTGGAAGCAGCAAATGGGGAGGAGCTCCAAGGAGGCCGAAATTCCAAAGTCAAAACCAGAGAAATTCCCTTCTAGGTTTTGTTGGGTTTTTTCCAAGGAGTCTGAGGCTAAAAGGATGTAAATTTCTAGGCAGTTTTTGGGCACATTCTAGCAGGTCGAAGTTCAGCAGGGCAATAGTTTTATTGGGACAACACAGTGCAGAGTGGTGAAGCAACTAGGAAACCTTCAGCTCAACTATTCCATCACCTGGGTTTTGTCAAGCTTGTCCTTGAAACAAGCCCAGGTGCACCACTCCATTTTATATTGTACCTATGCTCTCAGATTTTATAATATATGACTCAGCAGTTCCAAATTTACAGTGTTTCATGGATGTATAATGCATGTTTATAATTTTATGTTGTTGCATTGTTTATTTGGTTAAATATCACTCATATTCCTACATAGGAACATTACAGTGGTATCAGAGCCTAGTTCTTGGCTCAGTTGTGGGGTTTGTTTCCTATGAGAGGAGAAGACTAGCAAAACATCACTTACCAGAGGCAGAGGTACAAGAGTAGAGAAAGGGAGCTAGAAATTATGCCAGATACAGAGGAAAGAGGGAAAGCAGTGGCCTGAGAGGAGGAAATGGCAGATCCCAAGAGCAAGGAGGAGATGGCTTTCGATAGCCTTCTGACAGCCTTGAGTGACTTGGCAAAGGGGCAGAAAATCATGTTGGAGGAGATCAAGTCACAGAACAGAGACAAAGCCACACCTAGAGGGTTTTTATGTGGAGAAACTTCTGGGGCCTCTCAGCCTTTCGATCACCCCTCACCAGCAACGCAACACCCTTCAGTTAGTGTGCCAACTAGACCTACACTACCCTCTTTCATCCCAGTGCCACAAATCGAACCAGCAAGGGAGGAAGGCACCCCTCAGATGGGGGATTACTTCAGAGAGTGGCAGGTGATGGACGAAGACTTCAAAGAAGCCCTCTCCTTCAGAGATTACTGCAAGCTCAAGCAAAGTGACGGGAACAAGGGGTATGGACTCTGGAGGACAAGGGACGCAAAACTATGAGCTGCAGAGAACTCTAGGGAGGATGTATTTCCCTACTTTTTATGGCACTACCAAGTGCACAGCCAGGGCTTGGGTTGAAAAGATGGACACATACTTTCAACTAGAGTAGGAAATATCGCTAAAAGTTGGCTCCTTCTAGAACAAAAGTGTGCCCTATCACCAACATTTTGAAATCAAACTAATAGCACTACATGTTTTCTTTGCACAAATTTTCAGATTACTAAAAGTTTGCCACGTGAAAAGAATGGAAGCCAGTTTGCCATCTTTTTTCTAGAAGAAGAAAAACAAAATTTCCATTGATAATGAAAAAATTATAAATATCTTGGAACTGTAATATTGCCGCAAATGAAAACATGTGTTTAAACTAATACACATCAACCATATCTCTGAATGTGCCTCTATATAGACTCCTCAATAGAGACAACACATATTCCTTTTAGCCCAAAAAATAATTTCTCAAAATAAAAAACTATCGCCTAAATATCGTTGATACCATCCAAAAAGAAAAATAGAGTGAATATGCATAGCTAATAAGTATAGAAACCCATAAGGGCGAAAAAATAGGACAAACCAAACCTCATAGCATCGCCAAAATACTACCATATATATAGGAGAACACCATATATCCAGGTGGCCATCTCGCAGAAGAGTGCCAAAAGCATATCCTTGAAAATGAATTCTATCCAGTGACTCTATACAACCAGCTTTGGGTAAAATATCTACCTCAACATTTTTCTCTTTGAAAATGTGGGAGACGGATATCCTATGAAAAGACGAAAGAAGTGACTATGTCCAATTCATCCAGTGTGATAGGGTTGGAGCCTGCAAATTAGAACGTTGATTTAACCAATCTATGATAACCTTGGAGTCTTAAAAAATATCAATCTCACCAATTACCATCCATTTGGCACAATAGAGGATGCCCCATAATGCTAGAAGCTCCACCCTAATATTTGAACCACAACCACTGCACAATTTGAATTTATAACAATCATCTAGGCTTATATAAATCAACATCCCACTTCCATAAATCCCATTAGAAGTACCCGGTCAAAAAAACTGACCAGGAAACTATACCAAATGTCCTTCATAGTAATGTGTCTACTAGAATGCTTATATATCACATGGCCTTTCTCAAGAAAAAAGGATTTGATATTGATGCTAGACTCCCTCACTCCTGGTACTCTCTACTAAAAAATAAGGAATTTCTAGCCCTGCAAGATGCCAGCTTATCATGATTTGTGTTGACTAGTTGTCCATAATTTGTACTGAAAATGTAGCAAAAATGTCTAGGAATCGAATCTTTGTGGAGAGGAGGAAGGTGACATCGAACACCAATCCTCGTTCAAGTGTCTTATTGCTTCTGAAGCTTTCTTTCAAAATGACACACTTTGTAAGACACATAAGATTGGAAACCAAACTCAACTATATATTAATGAATGATCTCAAAGAATGATGTACACAATGTACATATAAATACATAAATAAATCGTTGAATCAATTTCCAGATCTTCTTGGACTCTAATAACCAATCACCAACACACCATAACCCAAATCACAACCCAAGGATTAGGTGTCTAACATTCCCCCCTTAATCCGAAGGGATGTACCAAAGTCAAAGAATGAGAGCTCAAAATGCAAAAATGCATCTCAACCAAAAGTTGAATGTCTCTCAAGAAATAGGTTTTAAGGATGACCACAAAAAATGTGGGAGAACTCAAGGTCTCAACCAACACCAACTTTGGAACCTTCATAGAAATTCTTAGAACAACCAAAAAAGTGGTTTTAAGGTGACCACAAACTCTGGAACAATCAATGTAGTTCCTCGAACAATGTTGAATCTGGAAGTGCTCATTCGCAAACAACTCTATCAACAAAAATTGAAGTCTCTTTGGCTACAACTCTGGCTCTAACTAGTACAGGTTGTGGCTCAGGCTCACTTGCAGATCTCTGACTCAGGCTCGCTTGACATCTTTGAACCTGTAGTAGACTATCACAACTCTATCAATTTCCCCCCTTGTTAGATACTGGGTAAGAAGATATTCTTCATCACTGCAACGCTGGTCAACACTCTCAAACATATCCTGCAGTATGACCTATAAATCTTCTTGGTTGTTTTCAACCAATCCCAAGAAGCAATCCATCTAAAACTTAGTTTCTCTCTTGCAATAGTCTTCTTTCTGGGACATCTGTTTGAGGGGTGATTTCTCTTTCAACAATGCTCGCATGAGTGAAGATCAAAACATTGATCTTTCACATGTCCAACTCTGTTACAGCGTTGGCATCGATCAACTTGTTCTACAACGACACCATCTAGAAATATAACACTTCGAAATTGTACAGGTTTATAAAAATCAGGCATGTGAAAATATACATCCTAGACATCTTTGTTATACCCCAAACCAGTGCTATGTTTGTTATGCATAATTTCTTCCCATGGTCTTATTTTTTTTTTGGGAATGATAGGTGGCACATTTGTATGCAAATGACTCTCACATACACTTTCCTGAACATGAATTTCAACTGCATCCAAACTTTCTCGAGACGTGACTTCATTTCTCTTCGACTGTTGTTTGGAATTAGGATCATCTCACTGTACTCGAGACTCAATCTGGATAAATTCAATTGTCTCCAATGCATCATGTAAATAGACTCTAATATCAACAAGACTTACTTCGCTGACATTTACACTTCCATCAGCAGTAGAACTAATGAGATTGTTTAATATTTTCAATACATTTTTAATTTAAGCCATGGGTGTCAAGTTTAACCGAAAATGCACCCGTTTTACAAAGTAATTTCAACAAAAAATTATTAGATAACAAATAATGACATGCTCAAATAAAAGTGAAATTGTTGTAGACAAAATGTCCTCTTCTTATGACAACTTCCAAAAAAATATCTTCCAAAATTATCTTCACAAAGATTTGAACTTGTGACCTTGTGATCTTTAACATACCAAATGAGCTCTTCTAACCACAATGCATTTTCTTTCCTTGATTTTATACTCAAAATTTTTATAATTTAAACTTCACTTGACATACACATGAACTCGCATAGTCAATTCTTTCATATACCAAGCAGCCAAAAGATTCTTCAAACAAATCCTTTTCAAATTTTCAAATATGTGAAGTACTCCTCTAAAAGAAAATATAAATCCCTTTCTCCTTTTGTTTTAAATAAAAATTGGCTTAGTGATTTGATGGTGGGCTTCAAAAATAATCCAACAGAGAACTAGGTTCAAATCTCACTATTTCCCTTTTTCTTTTTTCTCTTCAAGTTTTAAAACCAGCTTTTTCTCCTATTAACTTTCACTTTTATCTGTTTCTTTCTCTATTCATTTTCACCTTTCTGACTCTGCCTACTTCCACATAAAGATGATTCTCGAAGTCATATAAAATATATAGGAAATGTATTCACCTTGAGTGATTAACTTCCTCCATCGTTGTTTGTTTTCAATGATAACACAACAACATTATTATATTATATTTAATTCTTTAATTTTCATACCTCCATGCTCCATGTATAGCCATCAAGTTTGAATTTCGTTGAACCTTGAAGTAATAATAAAAATCAAAGAAATATATTCCTTGATCTAATATTCTTGAAAATACCTAGTATAAAATTTTAAAATTCGGTGAATTTTCTTTTACTACTTTTACCCTTTATAAATCTTTGCCATATTTTCATCACCAATTCTAGCATGTCAAATATCTTTAAAATATTACTTTAAAATATCCTTTTAACCTCCCATGTCTAGAACATTTTATTAAAAAAATTATTTCTTGAAAGGGCCTTTCGACTACACTTTCTTTATCGCAATGTCTCTATTCCACACTTCCATTTTAGTTGAAGATTAATAAAGATTTCATTCGGTTAAAATAAGAATTCGTACCTTTTCTTTATGCTACAACACTATTTCTCCATTACAGACTTCTCCAGGTAACTGGTTCTTCTTGCTTCAACATAGACTCCACTTGTCTATTTCCCATTTTAATTTAAATATGCACCAAGCTCTCCACACGTTATTAGTCATCTATCTTTTTCACAATGCCTTAAAAGGACTGCTCCAAAGGAGTTCAAAGTATGTGAAAATTGGGACGCTGAGGAAGGCCACAAAACAAGTGGCTCAACAAAATCAATAAAATGGATAAGCCCCAGTTATGATACCACAATAAAACACTCGAATTGGAAATAAAAAACAATTGTATATTAATTGATCTCAAAAAATGATGTGCATAGTGTACATATAAATACACACAAGAAATCGCTGATTCAATTTTCGGGTCTTATTAGACTCTAATAACCAATCACCCTAACACCATAACCCAAATCACAACCTAAGGAGTAGGTCTTCTTGGAACAACCTTCTTCTTCTCCATCTTTAAGTACCCTTAAGTAGACTCTGTCATTCTCAACACCTCAACACCACCCTATTTTTGTTTGATCTCGGCATACCCATTCACGGGGTTGGTCATATTGGAATCAACATTGTTATTGGAGGACGATACATTGATGGAACCTACATATTCATTGTAGAAACATGACACATGGAATTTGTTGCCATCAGATAATCATGACACAGGTACCAGATGGATTGGAGCCTTTGCTTCTCCCATTGATCTCTCGCTACCAACACCATTGGTTCCTACAGATGACGATTATCATTAAAAACAACCAACATGTCAATAAAAACATCATTAAAATGAAACTCAATCTATTATCAACATAGATTTTAACACGAGTTAAACAAGGAAAAAATATACCAATCCATGGTGGCTTTGTAAAATAACCACTGCTTAGTTAACTTATTTTATATGGAAATGATTTATTTAATTAACTTATGAATCCACCATAATACATAGTGGGCGGGAGCCTTTCCACCTAATTAGTTATTCGTGAAAGGTGCAATATCTATTACCCTAATTGAACTTCAACTAAAAGGGGACAAGTAATGCAACCTATTTCATTTTAATTAAAAATTTCAATTCAATTTTTCAAAATTCTCAAATGATTTTGAAATCAATATAAACCCTTGATGTATGCATATGATTGTGAATATTGCTTGAATATTCTTTGGAGGTTAAATCTCCAATGTCCACCTATCTTTTCACATAAATAAATTAAAATTTTGGAAGCTCAACTTTGAAATAGACATGCCTATAGACTTAAATATTCTAGAATATTTTGTAGAGGTTGAATTTCTACCATCCATCTAATAATTATTACGTTGATAGACATGTCTATTTTGGAATAGTGCTTCCATAATTTTATTTTAATTATCAATAATTATTATGTGGATGTTAGAGATTTAACCTCCACAAAATATTCTAGAATATTATTAGTAGTATACACAAATCAAAGGTTGAGATAGGATCAAAGACAGGGAAGCCTCTATTTGTTGGATCCATTCCCCATTTGGGGAATATACCCCCAAAACTAGTTATACAATTACTAGAAGGCCAGTGGACCCAGTTTGGCAGTGGAATAAGATCTAGAAACTGCATTGTCTTGTAAAATCTTAGGTTTTCCTATGTTGTTTGCTTGAAAACAAAATCCCCCACATGGGATAACTTGCAAAAGTGGCGAAAGTAAGGGCCTAGTTGGTGCACACTTTGCAAAAAACCTGAAGGAATTAGTGAGTCATTTTTTTTGGCATGTCCTTACACGTTGGGGATATGGGCAATTTGCATGAATAATCTTGGTTGTAGTGTTATTTGACTTGGTGAGACCTTTCTTTACACTTGGAAATCTTGATGGGAATAGTCAAATAATAAGCAACTCAAGAATATTCCCCCACTCATCTATTAGGGAGTTTGGCTAGTCAGGAACAAGGCTATCTTCCAAAACCATCCCTCTTCCCTTGACCTAGTGGCTGCACAAGTCCTTGTAATCTATTCTTTCATTCCATCCTTAGACTTTGCTCATGTTTTGCATGTTATATTAGTTGAAGTTATAAATTTATCCTCTCCTTGGGAATATTTTTACGAGGCTTCTCTTGCAAGTGGAGTTTGTGAGGGAGAGGCAGTCCTTTACATACATGAATGCCCAATTCTTCAAGCATCAAATTGGTTTGGGCAAGGGCTCATATAACTATGTAGAGTTATTAGCATTAAAACTTTTATTATGTTTTTCCATTGAAAAAGAATGTCATACTCTTCAAATATTTGGAGACTCCATGAATGTCATAAATTGGTTCAATGAGACACACAGATGCCATAGTCACACATTGCTTCCTATTCTTGAGGATACTCTTCATCTAAAGCCTTCTTCTGATCATTTTCATGTCGTCACATATACAAGGAATGTAACAAAATAACGGATGCCTTATCTAAAGTTAGCGAAAAACAAACTCTTGGCATATGGGAAATCAATGAACAGATAGTGGAGGATGCATAGGAGTACTATTACCAGTCGTTCATAGATGTATACTAGCAAGCACAATAGCCAACAAACTTGATATATTTGCTATATTTTTTTCTTTGTGATGATGCCTTACGACCATGATAGTGATCAATATATGATATGTAACTGCTTTTATAATTATGGACATAGATACCCTCTATATAATGCTTCAACCTGCTTGATCATGGGCTTTACATAGACATGATCTATATAGTTTTGTTTTTTAAACATACAAATTATCATAGTGCATGGTGATGCATCAGCAAAGTGTAATATTTTCATAAGTTAATAAAAAGTTACTATTTTTTTCTGAGGAAAGAAAATCGAAGGTTGAGATTTATCTCCAATGTAGTCATGCATTTTTTCATGTTTTTTCAAATGTATACATGTTTTACTTATATATTAATTATTTTTATAATTAATAATAATAATTTAAAATAAAGTTATACTTTTGTTAGCTTTTATGATTTTTTTTGTAAGCTTGGCAAGACTACATCTTCAATATGTCCAATATATCACCCCAATAGGGGTCGGGAATTGATCAGTGACTTCATATCAAGAAGTGCCTTAACAAAGCACCGATCACTGTCTATCCAAGATCCACCGATCACTGTCTATCCAAGATCTTGTGGACAATTTTTATGATTTTTTAAATATTAACAATGTGAAATGTATTATAAAGTAAGTGTTTTAATGTTTATTATAGATTAATACTTATCGAACTTTATCAACTATTTAATTTATAGGATTGTCGTAGTTAATAATTAAATTAAAATTTTGGAAGCTTATTCTAAAATAGACATACCTATTAACATAATTACATTTTTTATTATTTTTTCTTATTTATATTAATATATATTATTCTAAATTTTGCATAAACCATAATTGATAATAAGTTTGTCTTTCGGATTAATCACATTGTAGATATTTGGTCAACCTTTCGAACCAACTAATGTGATTCATCCTTGGGACAAATGGTGAAAAAATCAATCTTCACAAAGGTTTAAATAGTAGAGAGACATCCTTGTCCAAAATTAGCCATTCAAAACTAGCCGTTAAGAAAAAGTTGTTAAGAATTAGTTAAGAAAATATAATATTAAATTAATTATTAATTGTTTAATTACAATTTCAATGTTCCAATGTAATAAATTAGGGTATATAATGATATGATATAATATAATATAATACTAAAGTAATAGGATAAATTTTTATTTATTAATAATTTATTTTTAATATCAATGTTGAAGCTTAAATTATAATTAGTAATCAAAGAATAAAGAAAACAAAAAGATAAGCTATTAGAATTATAATAATAATGTAATTATTAAAGATAAAATTGGAACATATATGAATTATAAACCGAGGACCCAAAAATAGTTCTAATATAATTATTAATTAATAAACTAACAAGGTACAAAAAAAACACAAGGATAAGAATAGAAAGAAGAGATCGAATGAAAAAAGAACAAAAGAAAAGAGAGAAATGAAAGTAGAGCAAAAATCATGAAAATAGAAAAAAGAAAACAATCAACAGGAGAGGGTCGGGATGGAGCCCAGCTTAATTTCCAACCATCAACCTTATTGAGATTGATAGGCTGCTTCTTAATCTCAATGGCTTCTCTTAGTTTTCTATGATGGAAATGATCAACCCTAGCGATGATACGAGTATCCTTAATGCAGACATGGTGTTTCAATTTGGAAACATGTTCAGCGAAGACTTAGGAACGAGAGCTATTGTGCCTAATGTTTGTTGCATGCTTTTGGATTCTTTGGTTTATGGAGCGACCAATCTCACCAATGTAAAGAAATCGCTCTAATGTTTGCAGTGGTTTATGGAGTGACTAATCTCACCAATATAAAGAATCCCACAAGAAAGCATGAAATTGAATATACACCTTTCATGTTTTTAGGGTTAACTGGTTCTTTAACAAATCTAAGAGAATTTTTTTTTTTAATATTATTTATGTATAATATAATTATTTAGAAAAAATAATTATCATATAATCTTTTTATCAATATTTATATAAAAAAATTTAATGATCGTTTTCCTTTATATTTATTTTTACAAATCACTTTAACAAATAGTAATAACATCCATTAACAAGCAGTAACAATAGTAACGTCCATTAACCGCACACCATTCCGACCAAATTCTTGTCTCAAAATTTTAAAATAATAAACACGATATAAGATAGATACAAGGACCAATTCTTCTCTCAAAAGTTTAAAATAATAAACACAATATTATATAATATAGATACATGGTGTGAAATAATAAACACGATATAATATAGATACAAGGTGTGAAGCTTCGGAATTTTATTGTCAGGGAATTTTATTGTCAAAAATCCAATTATATTAAATGTTAGGATAATCTAAGTTAAATATATTTGAGTTGTTTTTAATATGATTGTTTGGAAGTTTTTTTGGTCTATTTTTTTTTAAATCTGGCAAGAATTTATTGAAATCACAATTTTGATGAGTAATTTTGCACAATTTAAATATTCTAGAGATTTTTTAGGGTGTTGAATCCATATATACAATCAAAAAACTAGTTTAAATAACACTAATCAAAATTTCACCTCAATTTTTTCAGAAATATTCTAGAAACCAAAAATTTTAAAAATCATACTAAAAACAATTTTAAATACAATTCCCAAATAATAAATAATTTAAATACTAATTTAAATAGCACTAAATCATAATCACTCAAACCCATACAATAAACATAATTCATATTACAAACCACATTACCTAACAAACCAAAAAAATATATATAAAAACACGCAAACCCACACAGTGGGCATGAGTCATGTGCCGAGTCACATTACCTAACAAACCAAAAATATACAAAAGCATAGGATGTTCGTATCAAAATATCTAAAAATTAAATAAGAAAGAATACTGAAATTGCTAATTGTGTGTAGAGGGAGCCATATCAGTGTTGAAAATATCAGTATCGGGAAAATATCGGCAAGGGTCCAGAAAATATCTTATCGGCAATATCGGCGAAAATATCTGCAAAATATTGGCAACTATCGGCAAGCATAAAAAATGCATAATATATTCATTTTTTTTCAGATTTTTAAACATATAAAGCAATAACAACATGAAATAAACACATTGGCACATAAATATGAAGAAAGCACTGATATATATGATGTCAAATAGAAATGATACATCAAAGGCGATACCAAATCCTACTGATCCTTGATAATTATCCATTCAAGGACTCAAATGTGGAGAACCAATACAAAATAACATCACATTTATAAAAGTATCTCATCATCATGAGTTATATGTAGCATAACAAATAAAACTAGCAGCTATCTATCTGAAATCACTGCCCTCTCCCCCTTTTACAGGAAAACATGATGGGCTATTTGCCAGGCCTGCCCCTAGTAGTAGAAGGCCCTAACCCTGCCTCTGCACCTAATGTCAAATAATGAGTGTTAGGTATGGGGCTATGCTCTCCTATATCTATAGCAGATGGTGTTGATGCTGATGCTCCCGCAGTGTCCTCCTCCTCCTCCTCCTGCTCTTCCTCTGAGTGTTGCTGCTCCTCCGAGTCCTCCTCCTCTTGCTACCCCTGTTCTAATGGATCATCTGCCACTGGCTCTAACCATGAAGGTGACTCCTCCAAGATGGGCTCCTCAGACTTCACCCTCCACGAAGACAATACATTAATATTGTCTAAGGAAATGGCATCTGGATCCATTGGTGATTCTATTTTCTTCACTCGAAGTCAGATGTTGTAATGCACATACACCAAATCGTTGAGGCATGCGAACTCCAACCTATAAGAGTGTCAAAAAAAGTAATGAGTCTTAACGCTTGACTCTTGACACTCGAAGGTCATAAATTAAAAATTAAAAATTACAATAAGTGTAATTGCTCAACTGAAAGCTAAAACTCAAAGTTATACCTGTTGCGCTTTTTTGCATGTATTTTCTCAAATACACTCCAATTGCACTCACACCCTAAAGAGCTACATGTTTGACTCAAGATTCGTATGGCCAATTTCTGCAAATTTGGCGTCCTTGCACCATAGCTTCGCCACCAAATATCTGCAACAAAATAATGAAATAAAAAATTCAAAAACTTAAAACATAATTAAGCTTTCAAATAAAAGTTACATAATTGAATTTTAAAAAAATAGAATTATAAGTAAGGAAATTCTAAATTGAAAATTCTAATTTCTAATGAGTGATGACTTGTCACTTACATGGCATGAAAAGGGTCCTTTCCCTAATAGCATTATCAAAGCCAAATAGGCCAACACAATCCCGATAACACTGTATCTCGCGATTGATTTTGCTATGAAGCTCAATGTTAGGTACCATCCTCTGAATACACGAATGGAGCCCTTCCATCACCTCGCCATCAAAATCAAAGCCGCATTTGTATGAAAATGCGGGGTTGAGGAAGAGTGTTGCTACATGAATGGGTCGATGAAGCATCCCTGTCCACCGACTATCAATCACATCCCATAACATTATCTGCCTATCAAGGCCAACAGAACCCTTGTCTGCATAATAAGAACGAATGGCCTCCTTGGCCCTATCCATGCCCTCATACAAATAAGCCATTGCAGGCTTCTCCCCATCCACCAATCTGAGAACTTTTACTATAGGTTCACTAACTACACATGCTTCTTCTACTCCACACCAAAACGTCTCGGAGTACACCGTTTTTGCAATGGCTTTCCCATCTTGTCTCTTGTTGTATCTACAATTACGCCAATCAGACACAAAAATTTGCTTCAACTCGAACTGACATTGAAGCAAAGACTGAAGAGTAATAAAGTTTGTGGCAAAACATGTGATCACAGGACACCGCAACTCCTTGTTTCTAGTGAACCTCTTCATGAGGCTAAGAACAAAAACATGGTTATAAATAAACTTGGGGATGCTCCTAGCCATATCAACCACCTCCTTGATGAAGGAGAGTTTCCCCATATCCTCAAGCAACAAATCAAGACAATGTGCTGCACACGGAGTCCAGAACAATGTGGGATGCCTCTCCATAAGCATCTTGACGACAGACACATAATTAGCTGCATTGTCTGTTATGACTTCCACCACATTCTGCACACCAATCTCCCGAATGAACCCATCTAACAACTCACATATCATTGTTGCATCTTTGATATGTTCTAATGCATCCAGCGATTTAATAAACATGGTACCTTTAGGACAATGTACCAAGAAATTTAGAAGGGTCCTACCCCTCCTATCTGTCCAACCATCAGACATCATTGTGCATCCAGTAACTTCCCATGTCTTTTTCAACTCAGCCAATCTAGAGTTGATGTCCTGCTTTTCTGCTTGAAGAATTGGCCCCCGCAACTCCTCATATTTGGCACTTTTGTACCCTGGGCCCACGACAGCAATAGCATCACACATTCGCTGCCAAAATGGATTGGTTTTGGTAATGCTGAGAGGTAAGTCGCTCCAAAAAATACACCTCCCCATGACTCTATCTGCTTCTTGCTTCTCCTTTTTTTAACAAGCGATTTTATGCCAAGTTGTGCTCCAGGTCTGTTCGTGGAACAAAAAATGATGACCTTGCGCTAGCAGTAGCAGGTGATGATGTACCAGCTGTGGAGCCCCTCCCACTACCCTCAACATCAAAATCTAGAGAAGATATCCCGAAAGATCTACCTACATGTTTAGCTTTGTTTCATTCTGCCTCTTCCTTCTTTCTGTCTTTTTCATCAATTGCCTCAAGAGCTTTTTGTATAAGCTCCAGACTAGAAACTGTACAAATCCCAACATCATGTCCACTGAGTCTAGCAAGATGGTATTTCAATCGTGTAACCCCACCTGTCATCTTGGTCCCACACAATTTGCATGTAAGATATGCACAGTTTGTCCCACCATCAGGGTTCTCATACTCCCAAAATGGGTCCAAGGCTTTTGGCATATTTGTATTTTGTAGTGGGCTAACTCAAACCTAGGGCACCACAAAAAAATTGGAATTAGTAACTTAATAAGTAATAACCACATCATTTTACAAAATAGTTTTTTTGCTACATTATTTGCAATTTTGCAATGTGAATTGAAAATTGAAAATTCATAAATTCATTTGAAATTTCATAAATTCATACATAGAATTTACTTTTAGAAATAGGCAAACGGTAAACCTACCTCACTGTTCACATTGCACAATAAGAAACTAATTTATAAGGTGAAGAAATTTTATAGAGATGAACCCCTAATATATAATAAAATTAATAAATAACCTCTGCAGCTATGAAATTAAAAAAAAAATGGAGTTTTCTCTCCAAATATGGAGAAAACTTGAAAACTTAAAACCCTTGCATTTGCTCATGGGCATGAAAATCTTTTCAAATGGAAAAAAAAAAAATCAAGCAAAATGATTGTAGGCAAATAGGCAAGCAAGAACAATCCTAAAACTAACAAAAAATTCATTAAAATAGGGGTTTATTTGAACATACCTGTTAATGGAAGAAATGAAATTGTCTCACTGTTCTTGAAGCTTAGATCAATGAAATCTTCGTTGTTGGTGGCGATAATAGCTATGGAACGCTCAAACCCTCCTTGGCAGCAAGCACATAACTCTCCCCTTCCTTCTCCAGCAATCAGAAATGAAAATGATTCATAAAAAAACAAAATCTGAATTTTATAACCCGCGCGGATATTTTCTACTGTCTCTCGGCGATAAATTAGATCGTCGCGCGATATTTTGTTGAAATATTGGCGATATTTCGGAAATATCACAATATTTTCGAGAGCCGAAAATATAGCAATATTTTCTCGACGATATTTCGGCTCGCCAAAAATATCGTGATATTTACGAATATCGCCAAAATAACTGCTTTCAACTCAATCGGATGATGAAGCAGGAAGCCATTAAGATGGCAACGCTGCACTTGGAGGGGGAAGCCCATGGCTGGTGGTTTCACGACCTGACCACTTTGGGGCATGCCCACATAGTTTCTTATGAGGACTTCACCAAAGGGTGGTGGAGCGATTTGATCAGAGGGATCCAAAGGCATCTTTGAGGGAACTGACACAACTGCGTCAAATAGGCAACCTAGAGCAGTACTTCTCAGACTTTCTGTGTGTGTCAGTGATGGTCCTAGATCTGTCCAAGTCAAGGAGGGTATACACCTTCATTGAGGGCTTGCTTGAGCCCCTACGTGGACTGGTGAAGTCATGCAGACCCTCCACGCTACAGGAAGCAATTGTGTGCGCCAAAGATTTACACAGGGGCATCTCCAAGACCAGAGCGCCATTTCCTGCTCAGACCCTTTTCCATAAAAGGGGCGTGACACTAGACCCCCACAACCGAGGACCACACAGGGGAGGGCGCAGTTAGATGAGGAGACACGAAAGGACCTCTTAAGGAGGAAGTTGTACTTCACATGCAAATAGCCCTGGGTACCTGGCCATAAGTGCATTGCAAGTAGAGCACATTACATTAAGGTCTTTTCTGACAGTGAATAGGAGGACGAGGTGGAGTAGGATTTTGGTGGGACAGATGAAGAGAGTCTGGCAAACAGAGGGCCACCACCACCGCCGCCAGAGGGAGCGGCATCTCTTGCCACATCAGGAGGAGTCCTTGCTTCTTTATGCAAGATTCCTAAGTTTTTGACACTCCGGATCAGAGGTATGGTATAGGTACAAAGGGTGTCGGTGTCGGTGTTGGTGGACAGTGCGGCTACCCACAATTTCATAGATGCACAACTCGTCCAGAAGAGGGGCCTCACCACAACATAGTTTGAGGGGTTCTCAGTCCTAGTACCAGTGGACCATACCATCCAATGTACTAGATACATACCCTCCTTGACAGTAGTTATGGGAAACTACTCAATGACAGACCACTTCTTTGTGGTCGATGTGCCAGACACCAACATGGTGATGGGTGTCCAGTGGATGTATTCCCTTGGGCGAGTCACAACAGATTGGAGGAAACCTAAGATGGAGTTCATGGGGCCAGATGGAAAACAGGTGGTATTGAGAGGCATGCAGTGTTATCCGCCTCAGACAGTTTCGGCCCACAAGATGGAGGTAGATCTTTGGGATGGGGCCATTGCATGGGCAGTCGAGTTGAGGATCTAAGAGGTAGGGGGACAAGCGCAGCCACCACTAGCAAACATAGAGGGTCAGCCACAAAATAGAGGGTCTGAGCACACCATTGAGCTGGAGCCAGGTATAGATAAGGATGAGATAGAGAAGGCCATCCAAGAGTTGTTAGATTTGGGCCATATCAGGCCAAGTTTCAGTCCTTTTGCTTCTTCCTTAGTGCCGGTGAAGAAAAAGGATGGAACCCTTTGGATGTGTATCGACTACTTAGCCCTTAACCGGAAGTCTTTTAAGAACTGGTACCCCATTCCCCGCATTGACGAGTTGATGGATGAGCTTAGAGGAGCCAAGTACTTCTCTAAGATTGATCTACGTTCAGGGTACCACCAAATTAGAGTACGGGATCAGGGCATCCTGAAGACAGCATTCTGGTGCCACTATGGGCACTTTGAGTTTCTGGTCATGCCATTTGGGTTTAGTTATGCTCCAACCACATTCCAGTCTTGCATTAACCATATCTTTCGGGGATAGCTGAGGAGGTTCGTGCTAGTGTTCTTCGATGACATCCTGATCTATAGCCAGACGTGGGAGGAGCACCTCCAACACTTGGAGGAGGTACTACGCATTCTAGATGAGCAGCAAATTTATGCCAAGCTCTCCAAGTGCGAGTTTGGATTGACAAAGATGCTTTATCTTGGGCACATCATTGGAGCAGATGGGGTGAAGTTTCACGAGGAGAAGATTCAGCCCATCCGAAATTGGCCAATACCCCGAGATGTGACTACGCTGAGAGGCTTCTTGGGCATTTGCACTTACTACAGAAAGTTTGTCAAAGGGTTCTCACAGCTGGCAGCACCTTTGACCGACTTGACCAAGAAAGGGGCCTTCATATGGACTGATGGAGCACAGGTCACCTTTGATCGCCTCAAGGAGGTGATGAGCAATTGCCCTGTTCTAGCACTCCTGACTTTTCCTAGCCATTCATGGTGGAGTGATACATCCAGGGTAGGAGTTGGAGCCATATTGTCACAAGAGGTGCATCCCATAGCTTTCGAGAGTCGGAAACTCCTACCGCATGAGCTGTCATATTCCATATATGACAAGGAGACACTGGCCATTATGCATGCATTGGCCAAGTTCCGCCAGTACTTGGTGGGCAACTGATTCCGAGTGAAGACTGATCACAACAGTCTTCGACATTTCATGGGGCAGCAGGGCCTTTATGATAGGCAGCAGAGATGGATCAACAAGGTGCAGGCCTATGGTTTTGACATTGAGTATGTGTGAGGCAAGCACAACGTGGTGGCCGATGCTCTATCCAATGGACCAGCTGGGTTATCTCTCGTGAGCATTTGCTAGGATTGGAAGACTCAGTTGTTGGTGGAGTACTCCAAGGACAGGAGGGCATGCGAGGTGTTGGAGGGGACACATGCAGATGAGTGTTACCGTGTTATGGATGAGGTCATCTATTACAAGGGGCGCATTTACTTGGTGCCCAACTCGCAGCTGAGGGAGAGGGTGCTCTAGGCAGCTCACGATTCACCACTATCCGAACACCAAAAGTTCCGTAAGACTTACATGGTTGTTCGGGAGAGATTCACGTGGAAGGGCCTCAAGGAGGACGTGTTGCAACACATACGGGAATGTGAGGCCTCCCAGTAGAACAAGGGGGAGTTGACTCACCCTACAGGGCTACTACAACCACTTCCCATTCCAAAGGGGAAATGGGAAAATATTTCGATGGATTTCATCACTGGGCTCCCCACGGTACAGAGGAAGGATTGCATATATGTAGTGGTCGACGGGTTGACCAAATTTTCCCACTTATTCGCCATCCCCACTAGGTATACAACTGCACAGGTTGGCGATTTTTTCTTCTAGGAGGTGTTCAGGGTACATGGGCTCCCCAAGAACATTGTGAGTGACAGAGACAACCGATTCACGGGTGGCTTTTGGCAGGAGCTCTTCAGGTTGGTTGGGACGGAGCTCACTCCTAGCACCAGTTATCACCCTCAAATGGATGGCTAGACGGAGAGGGTCAACTAGTGGTTGGAGGGGTACCTAAGGAACTATGTGACAGGTCAGCAGAGGACGTGGATTCGGTGGGTGCACTTAGGTGAGTTCTGCTTCAACACCACGCGCCACATGTCTATCGGTATGACTCCTTTCAATGCCCTCTATGGATATGATGCACTAACTTTTGCTGATATTGTTTTTTTGAGACAGCCGTGCCCCAAAGGCCAAAGACTGGGTCCAAGAGAGCCAAGATATCCTCAAGGCTCTCAAGGATAATTTAGCAACAGCGCAAAATCAGCAAAAAATGTATGTAGATCGACACAGGATAGAGAGGAATTATGAGGAGGGGGCTTAGCATATCTCTGATTGCAGCGTTACAGACAGTCTACGCTGAAATAGAAGGGGTCTGAGAAGCTACAACCACGCTTCTATGGGCCCTACCGGGTGACTAAGCGAGTTGGGGAGGTGGCTTATGAGCTAGAGCTGCCTCGAAGGAGCAAAATCCATAACGTATTTCATGTCTCATGCTTGAAGAAGGTGTTGGGACAACAAGTGACAGCAGCAGCTGATCTAACCCCGTTGGATGATGAAGGCCATTTGGTGTTGCAACCAGAGGCGATTTTGGAGAGTAGGGAGAGGAAACTAAGGAGTAGGACCATCAGGTGGTTCTTGGTATGCTGGAAGAACTTGCCGGAGGAGGATGCCACCTGGGAGGGTGAGCACATACTGGAGCACCCATCTTTGAGGTTGCTTGAGGGCAAGCAACATTTGGGAGGGGAGGACTATCATGTCCCTTCTCAAATGTATCAGTCACAAGGTGCAACACCACATTTTTGGCATCATTTTTGGCTTAGGAGGAGGACCCACACACAGAACCTAGAAACTATAAGGAATTTGACTTTATTTCTGGCAGCTAGTGGAATGTGGGGGCCGCCCATATGAATAATTCGAACTTGGCCTTTCCATGAGCTTGGCAAGAATCGAATTAGTGGAAGGAGGGGCCCACATGAGGCTAAGGGGGGCTCAAGGTAATAAAAGAGGAAGGAGCTCTCAATTTGGAAGATCTTGATCATTTTACAAATAAACTCATCTTCGTACGCTCTGCTGCTTAGCGAGTCTACCGGTTGTTTAACCACGAATCTTCCAAGTGGGAGATTCAACCCCTACTTTGGAGAACTATTCGTGCCCGCCCTAGGGAGGTTGTTCCACGGAGATTTCAGAGGTTCCATCATTGTCATAAAACTCATCCAGGCATGCAAAGGAGGAGACTGCATATTTCCTGGGCAGGGAGAAATACGCAGAAGAAGACTAAGCCAGCAAGGAGGTCCATAGCTAGCTGGGAGTTTCGAGCGCTGGAAAGGTTGTTGGTTGAGGACATTTTTGTTGGGTTTTACAGCCAGCTCGACAGGTGTTTCAACGGTACGATTTTCTGGGCAGAGGGATTGTGCAAAGCCTCGGGTAGCAAATTCGTGGTGCTTGAGAGAGCAGTCATCCATGCTAAGAATCATCCGGGGAGTAAGGAGTCAGTTAGCACAAGTGAACCCAGCATTCTAGGGTGTTTTCAGATGGATTTGCAGGCTATTTTCTACAAGTCAAATTTGGCAGCAGCTGTTGGGTAAGAGCTCCAAGGAGGCCAAAATTCCAAAGTCAAAACCAGAGAAATTCCCTTCTGGGTTGTTCTGAGTTTTGTCCAAGGAGTCTGAGGCTAAAAGGATATAAATTTCTGGGTAGTTTTTGGGCACATTCCAACAGGTCGAAGTTCAGCAGGGCAGCAGTTTTACTGGGACAGCGCAGTGCAAAGTGGTGCAACAACTGAGTTTTGTCAAGCTTGTCCTTGAAACAAGCCCAAGTGCACCACTCCATTTTATATTGTACCTATGCTCTCAGATTTTATAATATATGGCTCAGCAGTTCCAGATTTACAGTGTTTCATGGATGTATAATGCATGTTTTTAATTTTATGTTGTTACATTGTTTATTTGTTTAAATATCACTCATATTCCTACATAGGAACATTACATGGGCATATCATTTATGATCTTATTGACTTGACAAATCTGGGAGAACCTTGCTTAGAGGTCAAAGCATAAAAACTGATAGCTTGTTGACTTGAATGCAAAAATACACCAGAGGTATTTAATAATAATAATTTATTAATATATATAAAAATGTATAAGTGATGATTGTTACAATGAGTACCCGCATATATATACCTAAGCAATGTCCTTTCGTGACTAGGCATGTCTTAACTTAATGACTATTTCACTTAACATAATGACTGTTTAACATAACCAATATTTGATTATTTAATATTTACATTAATTTTATTTATTTTATTAGTTATGAATTATATTTATAACATAGCCCCTTCCTTCAGAAGCTCTGTCCTCAAAGCATATTGTCGGCAGTTTCGTTCAGTTTGCATTTGTCATCTCGACATATGTAACTCGACGTCATTGGCACCTCTGCCTGTATAATTCACTTGGTAACACTGTCTCGAATCCATGGTTATCAAATTTTTTTTTAACTCTAAATATTTTTGTCGGAATTTACAAGGTAGGTTCCTCATATTGAACACCAAAGGGCATCGTTCACAAACAGATCACAGATCAATACACCATTATTCTTGACGTGGTTAAAACCCTCAAAGAGGGAAACAGTCCACGGCCTGAGCCAAGGCGGCCACTTCAGGCAATTTATTAATAAAAGAAAAAAAAATTACATAAGCTTCTCTCATGAACAGCTACCCTACAAATGACCCTCCATGCTCTTTAAATAGAGATCATGGACCAATTGGGTGTTAAGCCACGGATCAAGTGTCGATAATACCGAGGAGAGAATCAACTGGCGGATCACTTCATATCTAGAACATATCGTGACCATCGGATTGTAAGTTACAAAAGTACACAGTAAAGAAAAAAACTTTACCTAACTCTACACTAGACCAAGTTATACTTAATAATTTCCTATGTGTTGGAATATCCTAACATCCCCCCTTAAGAACAACTTGGGATAGGATTGAAGGATGTACAAATATGACACAATATGAGAAGGAAGGAGGCATTAGAGCCTATCCCCCCTTAGTGACAACTTCTTGAACTCCAACCATAAATCGAAGTTTAGTAAACTTCGCCTCTGTGAGAGCCTTTGTAAAGATGTCTGCAACTTGATCATCTGTTGAACAATATTGCACTTCAAGAACATGGTCATTAATGAGCTTTTTGATGAAGTGCATGTGTAGTTCAATGTGTTTGTTGTGCTGACGTTGGACTAGATCTTTGCATAGTTGAATGGCACTTTGATTATCACACCAAAGTGTAGTCGGATGTTGCTGCTGAAAGCCAAACTTTGACAGGATCTGACGAAGCCACAGGGCTTCCTTACTAGCTTCTACGGCGCCACGATACTCTGCTTCTGCTAAAGAAAGAGAAATGGGAATTTGTTTCTTGCAAGCCCATGTCATAGGTCCAGAACCAAGAGTGAAGACATAACCGGCAGTAGACTTCCGATCATCAGGGTCACAAGCCCAATCGAAATCAGTGAAACCAACCAATAGAGGAGATGCTTTTGCACTGTAATGGATCCCAAACTGAACTGTACCTCGAACATAACAAAGTATTCTTTTCGCTATTTTCCAATGACTTTCATGTGGGTTTTGCATAAACTGAGCAATAAGGCCAACAGCAAAGGAAAGGTCAGGACGAGTATGGGTCAAATACAAAAGTTTTCGTACAAGTTGATGGTATAAGGTAGCATCAACTTCAGGAAAGTACAAGTGACTGAAAGTTTGACTCCAGACTGAAAGGGAGAAGGGGTTGGCTTACAGTCTTCTATGTGAAACTGGCGTAGAAGATCACAGGAATACTTGCACTAGGAAAGGGATATACCTTCTTTGGATTGCAAGACTTGAAGACCAAGAAAATAATGCAAGTGTCCTAAGTCTATCATTTCAAACTTCTTTTAAGGCTGGACTTCACATGGTTTATAAGGTTGGGATCACTACCAGTAAGGATAAGATCATCAACATAAAGAACAAGAATGATAAGAGACTTTCCCACTTTCTTGGTTAGACAATATTGTCAAAATGACACCTAGAAAAGCTAGTTTCTAAAAGAAAGCTATCCATTTTGGCATACCAAGCCCGAGGGGCTTGCTTGAGACCATAATGGGATTTCTTAAGCCGAAATACAAGGCTAGAGTCTGTTTGTATAAAACCAGGATGTTGTTCGATATAGATTTCTTCATGCAAATCCCCATGCAAGAAGGCAGATTTAACATCCATCTAATGGACTTCCCATTTGAAAGAGGCAACAAGGGAAAGAACAAGGTGGATAGAGTTAATTTTGGCAATAGGGGAGAAGGTTTCAGTATAGTCAATGCCTTCAACTTGTGAAAAGCCCTTAGCAACAAGACAAGTTTTATGTTTATCAACTTTTCCATCTAGTTCAAACTCGGTTCTGTAAACCCATTTACATCTAACAAGTTTTCTTCCCTTTGGAAGAGGAACAAGATCCCATGTATCATTTGCCAATAATGAACAATATTCTTCATTCATAGTTGTGTGGCGCGTCCCAATCTGGATAGCCTAAAGCTTCTGCAAAGGTGTCAAGACCATAATCCGCTGAAGTTTGAGTCAGTAAAGAAGAGGCCCTATCGAACTGAGAACGTGTACGTCGTTGATCTGTAGGATCACCTGCAAGAGCACCTGCTGCATCTCGAGTAGCACGGACCCATTTTGGAAGCTGAGGAGCTAAAGGAGGATCCTAAGAGGGTGGGGGAGGATTTTCATCCTCACTGTCATCATCTAAAGAAGAAATATTTTCAGAAGTAGGCTTGTAGGCTAATATATTTTTAGCAAACTTTACATCTCTTCTAATGATAACATTTTTGGACTTAGGTGAAATAAGTCTATATCCTTTGACATCTTTAGAATATCCAACAAAAATACATTTTTCACTCTTAGGTTCTAAAGCTTTATGTTTCTCATCTAGAATATGGGCCCATGCTTCACTTCCAAAAACACAAAAGTGACTTACATCTGGTTTAATTGAACTCCATGCTTCTTCTGGAGTGATATTCTTTAAAACCTTAGTAGGAGTGCTATTTATTATGTAATTTGCACAGTTAATTGCTTCTGCCCAAAAATTTAGACTAAGTCCTTTAGATTGAAGCATACAATTAGCCATTTCCTTTAAGGTGTGATTCTTCCTCTCAATTACACCATTTTGTTGTGGAGTATATGGAACAGTATGTTGCATTTGAATTCCATGTTCAATGCAAAAGTTGATGAATTTGTTGTTAACATATTCTCCGCCATTATCTGATCATAGCTTAAGAATTTGATGTCCAAATTATTTCTCAACAAAGGCCTTAAAGGCCAAGAACATGTTAAAGACTTCACTCTTGAGTTTTAAGAAGTATACCGAAGTGCGTCTAGAGAAATCATCAATGAAAGTTAAGAAATACTTGTAGCCAGAGAATGAAACAACTGGAAGTGGACCACATAAATCACTATGCACAAGTTGTAAAGGGGCTGAGGCGTTTTTCAAAACTATCCCGATGATGTTTTCCGAGTACACATCCAAAACAGACACCGTCTCTGCAAGATACCATAGGAAGACCTGTCATCATATTTTCTTTACATAGAGTTTGAAGGGAGCGATAGTTTAAGTGACCAAATCGCTCATGCCAAAGTTTGCTCACTTCATCATTATGAGCAATAAATACCGAGGGAAGTGTTGATAAACCAAAGTTGTTAAACTTATACAACCTTGTAGAATCATCAGCAATGCCAGTAGCTAAAATCTGTCTAGGATCTCTTAGGTCCTTAATTACAACATCGTGAAGTGAAAATTCAACGATTTTACCTTCACCTAAATGAGTTATCTGGTATACAAATAGAAGGTTGTAGGATAAGGTTGCCACACATAACATCATTAAATTGACCATTGTCTAGATGAATAGTTCTAGTCCCTACAACACTAAGAGATCTATCATCACCAACATATATATTTTTGGTGTTACAACTATTTAAAGAAGAAAATATGGCTTTGTGTTTGGCCACGTGATAAGAAGCTCCAGAATCAATGAGCCACTCATGAGAACGAAAAAAAGAAGATACATTAAGTGCATAACCAAACCGAGATGCTTGACAACCACATGCAGAAAGTGTTATTCCTGAAGATGAAGTTGAAGTTGAAGAATGATCCAAATGGATGTTATGCTTCTTCATTGTTGTTTCCAAGGCTTCCATCTTCTTAAAGCATTTGGATTCTATGTGACCATCTCGATTACAAAAGTGGCAATGTCTATCAGTCTTTTTCCCTTTGTTTTTATTTGCCTTATCATTTTGTTGAAATGATTTTTCATTTTGAGACTGAAATTGCTTAGAACCCTTGTTTGGTTTAGGACCATTCTTTTTAGGATACTGCTTCTTAGGATTCTTTGAATTTGGTTGGTGTTGGGCAGCTAAAACTTTCTTAGAAGAGTTTCCAAGATTAAGAAGACCGAGATGTAAAAGTTTTTCTTGTTCTCTTATTAAAGAATCACGAAAGGCATCAAAAGAGGGGGGACTTGTAGTCTTGTCCTTGAGAAATAAAGGCGTCTCTAGTAGAATGGAAGGTGGAAACAAACACAGAGTAGGTTGGTCCCAACTTAGTAAGAATAGAATAGATAAGGCTACCATCTTCTTTCTTAACCTTAACACCTTTCAAGAGAAGTCTAAGGATCTTGAACTTGGACAAAAAATCTTCAATGGAAGAAAATTTATTTGGGTCCAACGTAAGCAACCCATTTTCGAGTTAATGGGCTCTTATTTCATTTTTAATTCCAAAAACTTTAGTGCGTTGTTTCATTGCTTCATTAGGGGTATCAAGTTTTGCGATATGGAATCTAAGGTTTGGAGAAATAGACATCCCTATCAACCCACGTGCTTGATCTTGCCTATTTTCCCATTTGGCTGCCTTATTTTCATCTTTAGGTTTAGTTTCTTGGCCTGAGGCTATTCTGTAAAGACCTTTACTTCTAAGTAAATCCACAATGTAGGACCACCATTGGAAGTAGTTGGTGTTGTCAAGAATAATTTGGCATGGACTTTCCATTTTAACAAAAACTGAAGCTGTAGATGTTGAAACTAAGTGTTCCAATGGAAAGATCTCGAAAAATTAGGTCGATTCAAAAAAAACGGCTCTAAAACGACTTTCGGATGAAGAAGTTATGGCTTTTTGAAGAAAAGTTGTTGAAGATGTCAACGAATTGTATGAATGTGGGGAAATGAATGATAATGTTATATTTAAACCCCCCCCCCCCCCTTTTCCAAACTTAATCTAATTAGCTCACTTTAAAAAAAAACTTATGTGACCCACTTTTATAAATAAGTGAAAGTCACTTTTACAATGATACTTTATGAGCTACCCACTAAATTGTAACTTAAATAAAAGATAAAGAGACTTTAGAATTATAAGTGACTCACTTTTTATAATGGGTGAGAACACTTTTACATAAAGTAACATGTGTTTTTTGAAAAAGTAACTCAACAAAAAGAAAGACTTGAACTCAAGACCTCTATTCTCATAAAGTAACTTTGGACCAAGTGAACTAGTTTAAAATGTTAGTAATTTTTGGAAAAGAGGAAGGGGTTTTCTTTTATTTTTTTAATCACTGAAGCATTGGGGTGTGTGCTTACTTGAAAAAGCTCTTTTTGCCTACAGATCTTAAAAATGACGTAGCTAGGGCTACCGGAAACCTTTTCGCATGAAACGAACGGGGTTCCTCACTGGAACAGATGCTCCTAACACAATAGAGCAGTGCTCTCAGCCCGAAAGCAGTCAGAAACAATGGATCTAGGAAACGACAGTCGGATGCAGTTGTACCGACTTCCGATTTGGAACACCAACGAATACGACCCTCAAATAGCTCTGATACCATGTAGGAATTTACTAGGTAAGTTCCTCAAATAAAACACCAAAGGACACCATTCAAAAATAGATCACAGATCAATACACCAGTATTCTTGACATGGTTAAAACCCTCATAGAGGGAAACAATCCACGGCCTGAGCCAACGCAACCACTTCAGGCAATTTATTAATAAAAGAAAGAAAATTTACATAAGCTTCTCTCATGAAAGGTTACCCTACAAATGACCCTCCATGCTATTTAAATAGAGATCATGGACCAATCGTGTGTTAAGCCACAGATCAAGTGTCGGTAATACGGAGGAGAGAATGAATCGTTGGATCACTTCATGTCTAGAACGTATCGTGACCATTGGATTGTAAGTTACAAAAGTACATAGTAAAGAAACACACTTTACCTAACTCTACACTAGACCAATTTATACTTAACTATTTCCTGTGTGTCGAAATATCCTAACAATTTTTTTTTAAGAACTCTAATTTTTTTATAATACTAAGGTTGTTGTCCTTCTTTTATAATAATGTTTTTTTTAATAACTTTTTTTTTACTACTTATCTTTATTTTTATTTAATACTGAATTTTCTATATATATATATATATATACTGACTTTTTTTAATTAATTAATTAACTAACTTAATTTATATAATTTATATAATAATTATTTAACATATATATATATATATATATATATATATATATATATATATATATTACCACGAAAACCGCTCCTCCAGGCACTGAATCAAATCGTGTGAAACTTTGACCGTTGAGAAAAAAGAAACAGATGAATATATACACCACCCGAATCGACTTTCAAAAAACCCAGCGGCTCGTCAAGGATCATGACGTTTCAGACCTGTCTTTAGCGACTGACAGGATTACTGTTGTTTTTCTTTTTAAATCTCGGTGGCACAGCAAACTGTGACAGAACATGGTCGGATGCAGACGATGGTGCGGGTGTGATGTGGCAGCGGCTATGGGCAATGCAAAACAGAGGGCGTTGACTTGGAATGAATGCGGACACTGCACAAGAATGTGGGCGTTGCAACAGAGCGATTGGATGGGGAATGGTTGGGATCGATTCATGATTTGGATAGCTCAACAATGAGACAGGAAGCACAGGACAACGGTTTGAGTAGGGGAAAATAACGAATTTGGGACACAATGGAATCTAGAATGGATTAGTATTCACGGTGGCCACTGTGTTTTTTACAATGGACTTGTGTGATTGAGCTTGAAAACTTTGATTCAATCGAACGAGATATACAGCGTCCTTCTGCAAGGCAGGTTTAGGACAAGGAATAACTATACGTATAGTTGCAGCCCTCGCTGGACCCAGTTTCGCATGATTATACGCTACTAATGCATAATTGTGTACAGGGTGCAGAGAAACAACGTCTCTAGGTACCTCAGTTTTGTTAGCAACCAATGTTAGGATAATATTTGAAACAGAAATGGGTATTGTATATTTGTCAATTGCAATTATTCTCATTGTTTTAAAATGATAGATAATCACCCTTGTTCCAGAAAAATTCTTAGCATGCACACCGTCAATAAAGGCACATGGTGGTATATCTGTCTCAACAATCACAGGTGTTGGCTCAATGGTTCTCTCAACATTAGAAACAAAAGTTTGACAATCATCGCCTTCATTGCTACCAATTATTTCCCCTAAAATTCTTGGTCCATCTAAAGATGCTACTGGTGGCTAGATTGATGTATGTTTGAAAGTACAAGGAAAGGAAGATTTTTGTAACTTTACACCAGCAAGCTGTAATTTATCGCAGAAATTAGCGAAACTATTGAATCGTACTCCACTGAAATATCTCTTAAAATGAATATAAACATCCCTTTTTCCCTTATCCCGATAATCTTCATCACTTCTAGTATGATCTTCATCATTTCTAGGGATTCCACACAAAATAATGACTTCGACAATGCGCTCAATTGCTGCTCTATTTAATGAAGCTTGTTGCTCCGGTTCTAAAGCAAACACTTTTGTTACCATTGATTTAGATTTATCAGTTCTTGGTCTGATGGGCAAAACCTCCCTCATTCCACTACTATCAGAGCTGCTCGACAGAAAGGGATGCGTATTTGTTATTGGTTCTAAGAATGACTCAACAATATGCTTAACAATATCAATCTTCGCATCTTCATCATCAACAACTATATTTACATCCTGAGATACATTTTCTCCGCTATCATAATCCATATTTGAGGTAACCTCTTCTTCAAAATTTTCCATATTCATATCAATTTCTTCATCAAAATCATTTTCAACTAGATCATCATCTTGATCTACATAATCTCCATTGACATCATTTTCATCTACAACACTATGATCTTGTGCATCTTGTAGATCTTCATCTTTGTCATTATGATCATCTACTGCTTCATCTTCTTCACAATCTTGATTGATATCATTTTCATATTCATCATTATCTATTACTTCATTTTCATTATCATCATTCTGATCAAAATATTATTCTCCTCCTTCACCTAGTCTTCTTGATGCATTGACAGACTGTGACAACAATGGAACAGTTTGAATGGATACAACAGGAACAGCAGGTCTTGGGCCTGCAGGTATCAACGGAGCAGTTGATATGCCTTCATCATAATATTGAACGTTATAATCATCTTCCTTACTATCGATTTTCTTTCGACATGCTTTAACTTTTGCACATGATTTTTCTAATCGCTTAAATACTTCTTGAATTTTATTAAACTGCTCAACGCATTCAAGACGTGAACGTAATGGCACATTGTGCGGCGAACAACGTTTAAAGACACGCATGATTATATTGTGTGCCATGGCTCTGATATCACTGAAGCATAAACACTGATAGTTTGTTGACTTGAATGCCAAAATACCCCAGAGGTGTTTAATAATAATAATTTATTAATATATATAAAAATGTATAAGTGATGATTGTTACAATGAGGACCCACATATATATACCTAAACAGTGTCCTTTCATGACTCGGCATGTCTTTTAGACATGCCTTTTCACTTAACTTAATGACTATTTAACATAACCAATATTTGATTATTTAATATTTACATTAATTTTATTTATTCTACTTATTATAAATTATATTCATAACAGAGACTTATTTCTAGTTTACTATGGGTGTTAAAGTTTTTTCTTTCAACCTGGTGTAAAGTCATATTTGCAAGATCTGATCTTGTTATTTTGCAGGGCATTTATCACTGGATCTTAATCCTATCTTGTTACAGATCATCTTTTGAATTTTGGATTAAGAAGTTGCATCTCTTTCTTCTAGACCAGTAGTCTTTTCACTGTCATCACTTTGTTGGAAGAGCAGAGGCAAATAAGGTCACATCCTTGGAGAAATTCTGAGCTGTCTTGAAGGGGATCCAACATACCTGCTGATCTGAAAATGATTTTCTTTGAGGACATCTTTATTATCCGGTGTGATTTTATTTAACTACCAGTCTTTAGTTGTTGAAGGAAGGTCTTCACTGCTTTAAAGCCATCCCTCTCGCAGAGATTCATTAATCATTCTTGAGCTTGAATTTCATATTTTCAGAGGCTCTTATCTCCTAAACAGTGACAAAGCTTGGCTACCAAATCATCTCTGTTTGGAGGCAGTGAGTTAAGGAGGACCTGATCTATTATTTTGAAGTGTTTTCAAACAGTAATCATAGGTGGATCTATTTGATTCTTGAGGAGACTTTTGTAAATCTATCTCTTATTGTAAAGCTCTTGGGGAAAAGAAGAGCCCTTCAATCTATCAAAACGCTTCTTTTTCTTTCTAATTAATAAAAGCAATTTTTTCTCTTGGGGAGCTTGGGACGTAGATCCTTTGGCATCTTCCATCTCCTTATTTCAAAAGGAGAACTAGCATACTAACTCACTTCTGCCTACTAACTTGCTCTTCTGCTTTTGCATTATAACTCCACTTGCATTGCATCCTACAATCTAGTTCTTTAAATTGCATTTCTAACTTGCATTGCTACTTGATCCAAGTGTTTTTTGAATATCTTGCTTATTATCTGATTGCAATTGAAGGTTAAGTAGTAGTTTCATTTATCTTTTTTTAGCAATCTCGTTTGTCATCTTATAAGTTGTGACATTTCTATAAATGTTTGTTTGTTCAACTGTCTAATAAGTAAGAACATCTAATAAGCACAATATTTTTGTAATGTCCCAAATGGAATATTTCGCTAATTTTGCAGAAAATTCAACTTAACCAAATTTCACCATTAAATTATCATTCATCTCACAGAAGATTGCCATGTAAAATAAAACAAATAGAGCACCGCAATCCAATAACACAATGAACAGGAAAATTCTCAGCTTTTATTAAAATGGATAAACTGGGGTTACATGCACATACAATCAAAATAGCTAAAGATGAAAAGCTGGCCTCCAAGATAATCTATTGCACTGCTATGTTGACCCTCCAATTGAAATGAACCATACTACTAAGCTCTCCTGTGAATTCTGAATGAATTCACCAAAGGAAGGTGGGTACTCGCTCAGCCTCACTGGATCACCCAAGGGTTTCCGTCCTAGGGCTACTACTGAAGTAGAGAACCGGGTTCTCAACCTCTCATTCAAGAAGAAATGTCAAATCCAAGATGTCCTCTAATGGCCTCCTCCTCTTTTATAGATCTGATCAGGGTTGCAGGAATCGCCCCCCCCCCCCCCCCGGATCCTAACCCGGAACCGCGACCCGTGCGGAAGCGTTCCGGAATCTCCAAAGGAATCGCGATTCCGAATTTGAGGTGGCGCGCTTCCATGTTTTAAAAACGATTCCTGCCAATAAGGTTGCGTTGCCCCCGGAATCGCGCTTCGGAAGGCGATTCGGGCAAGAGGTGGCGCCACGCAACCTGCCCGGAAGCGCACGCCACCCGCACGCCACCCGGGCGCAACCCGCACGCAACCCGCGGGGCAGCAAAATAAACATATTTTTTTTTTTAATTTCATTTAAAATTTAACTTAACTAAGCATGAGGGGGTGGGTTAGGGGTGGGTTAGGGTCACTTTAGGGTGAGTTTAGAAAAGAATAAAGCCCCCATTCTCTTCTCATTTTCTCACTTTGAGTTTATGAGAGTTGGAGAAGAGAAGAGAGGAGAGGAGAAGAGAAGAGAGGAAAGGAGAGGAGAAGAGAGGAGAAGAGAGGAGAGCTTGGAGGAGTGAAGAAGGAGGAGCTAGGAGAAGGAGGAGGAGCTTGGAGCAAGAGCTTGGAGGACTTCATCTACAAGAGCTAAAGAGGTAAGTTCAAACCCCAAACTCCCTTGTTTTTTTGAAAAAAAAATTGTATTTTTCTCCTCCCTCTCCTACTCTTTCCCATTGTTTCTACTTGCTCCTTTATTTACAGGTTGTCCACCACCTATATCCATATTCCAAGATGGTGTTCTTTTGGCTTCTATGTATCATTCCACTCTTGGTTTTAATGATGGCAAGGGTGAGGAATAGAGGGGAAGAGGAAGGGGATGAACTTGGTCCTAATAGTAGTTTGGCATTGCGGGTGCTATCACAGGTGGTAAACACTTCTTCTGCAGAGAGGTGTTGGAGCTCTTATTCTTTCATCCACAGTGTTAAAAGGAACAGGTTGAATTTAGACCGGGCAGAGAGCTTGGTTTATGTTCATTACAACTTGCGATTGTTGTCCCATTACTGTGAAGATGCAAAGTCTAATAAAGACTTGTTGACTTGGGACAAGAATCCAGAGGAGCCCAATTTGGAGGATGGAGTGTTGCGACTAGAGCAATTAGAGGATTCTCTTATCCAGGTATGTCCATTGTGGTATGAATTTTCCAATTTTCCCTTATAAAGCATTTCTCTAATTCATGTTTTTAATTTTTTTGTTAACTAGTGTTTTTTTTTTTGCATGAATTTTTTGAGCGATTCTAGGATGATGACACGGGAGTTGATATGCCACAACCCCCACCCCCATCTGGTCCCTTGGTTTCTAGGTTCCATGGTTCAACACCAACGGCAGGGGGTTCTTCTTCATCAGTTCCAGTGCCACGACTTACACAGGGACCATCTTCTTCATTGCCACCACGTGGAGGCCCGCCATCACGTTCTATTCGTGGTGGAAGGAGGAGAGATTAGTAGATATATTCACAATCTACTTCTTTTTGTCATAGATTACTCATTAGACTTGTAGACTTGTGAATTTGAATTTTGAACCTTTTTGGCTTGGCGGTGACCAAGTGACATATTTTGTAAACATTATTATTTGAATTTTGGACATGACAAATGTTGACAGTTGCTCACTTGCTAGATAAATCATAATATGCTCTATGTTTTATGTTTTATAATATGCTTAAATGTTTTATGTTTTATAATATGCTTAAAAATTTGATGTATGTTTGTAATAGCTAGAATATAGATGATTGTTGTACATACTAGTAACTACAATGGAATCATGGATGCCATATCTATCTTGATTTATGCAAAAATATGCATGTTTTCATGTCTTCTACAATTAATTTGGTATTTGGGATGTTTGTTTTGAGTATAAATGCAAAAAAATATAAAAATATATATATATATAGCAGACGCTTCCGTGGACGCTTCGCTTCCTAGATTTTTGGAAAATGACACTTCCGCGCTCCGCGCTTCCGCTTCGCTCCCGCTTCGTGCAACATTGGATCTAGTGGACCCCTCTAAAACCTCCCATTTTATTATTATTTTAATTATTGAGCATTTCCCCTCTTCTTATTTTAATTAAATATTATTTTTAATATGGGAAAAGGGTAAATTGGCCACCACGCCTCCTCAGATCACTGAAAATCACTTCTAACCATTCCATCATGTATATATTCTCGTTTTGGTTCCAATGAGCTATTACAGTAAGGTGTTTCATCAAGAATTCCTCTCCGGATTCCACCTTAAGTGTAATTAATTGAGTTAGGCCTAATGATAACCTTGTTTTTTGAAAGTTGTCGAAATGCGACGAAATGAAAGGCTAGTTGTGCAGAGGATGGAATACGCCAAGTGAATGTCATCAAATCCCATGGAAATTCCTCAAAACCCCAAGAAACATCTCCAAAAACCCATGGGCACGCTAATGAAGTAAACTTGCACCTGTGACCTATCTATCTAAACCCTGAAAGTCCATCCTAACCACACCATCAGGAACACTAGAAAAAGGAACATTACAATTTTCTAACAGGGCAAATGTGGTTTTTCTTTATCATCTGACATCATTGTTTCATTGAGTTGTTTTGGAGCATTGTCATAAGCTAGTAATCTTGTTCTTTTGAAGTACATCTCATTGTGATTACAAGCTTATTGGAAAATTTTCATCTGGAAGCACCTTGATACTAGTGTCTCTCATTGAAACATTGATATCTCATTTTTGCATTTTGTATCTCATTTGCTTGGTTAAAAGAAAGTTAGGACCACCTTTCTTTTGTAGCTTGTGAAGAATAGACCCTCTTTAGTGGTTAACATGATGACTTTGCAGTCACTAGAGCCACAATCTCTGCAACGCCAGAGGCATCGGGTGGTTAGAACTCAAGGGGAGGGATCGTTAATCAAGGCATAGCTTGCTTCCCCTTGGTTTATCTCCACAACTTACTCTAGAGACTACCCTCAAAACAGCTAGGAGGAAGGATTCATCTAGATTAGGCATCTTAATTAAAATCAACCAAGATTTTGCACTCCACTTAGTTTAGTTTTGCATTTCATCCTTCTAATTTTTCATCTCTTGTGGCATAACTATCATTGTGGGAATTATTTATGTACTCATCTTTTAATCATATCGCTCATTGTCTATTCACATTGTCATTTTTACCTTGAGCATTTTCTCGAAAATACAAGCTATTTCTATTGTGCAAGTTATTTTTATTTGTTCATATTTGATATTGTGCCATCTCTAACTCTTCTTGCAGCATTGTTGATATTGTAACTTGAACATCTATTTACTTGCAAGTCTCTAAGTTTCCATTGAGCATTGTAAAGGCACTGGTCTGTTACATTTATATCTTGTATCTGCCTTATTAATCCCAATTGCATTTATCTTAATTTACATTACTCATAAACTCTCACACTTTGCTTTAATTAATAATCAAGTTACACTAATGATAATTGTCTTGCCCTTAATCTCTTAGACTTGTTGTTCCAACAAGTTTTCCTTCATTATCATCCTTAGGGACTACACCCCTTGACTTAGCTAGGAGAGAATCTAAATGGAGTGAATCAGTGTTGTGAAAAATGCGATTAAATCGCGATTTTTTCCTTCTGTAGATCAAATCGCAATTTTTATACGAAAAAATCGCCTGTATTTTTTTTTGCCGATTTTTAATGAAAAAATCGCGATTTTACGAAAAAATCGCGATAAAAACTTAAAAAATCGCAAAGGGTCGCGACAGCATAGTTTTATAACGTTCTTTCGGGTTTTTGCATGCAATTTTTTTTGAAAGAAACAAATAATTTTTTAGTGGGGCAGCTTAATGATCAAGTCTAGGCCCTAGTATGGATATGCTATTCATGGTAATGTTAAATTCTTAAAGTAAAAGTGACATTCTCCTTAATCTTCATTTTCATCCTTTTACTTAAATTTTTAACATTACCATGAAATGACTCAAGATGCTTGAGAGTGGTTCCAGCCTCATTGGATTTCATATGGAGAAAGTAGAATTTTAGATTTCATTTAAAATCCAGCAGACTTCTCAGTTTTTCAAGATTTCAAGATTGGGAGATTGTAATGTTTCCAGGTGACACTACCTGCCCGGGCTACCCCTACCACCAGTAGAAGACGTGGTCTACCTCCTATAGCTCCTACTTCTAGTTCTTCAGCTTCTAGAGCACATCAGACTCCACTGCCATCTCCACCAGCACACCCACCAGCATCTACATCTAGAGGGAAAGGGAAAGCTGTGGCATTTTCTCGCAAGAGGGGCAGAGGAAATCAATAGGATTAGACTTTCATTTTATTGTATATGACATTATGTTAAAATTTGGAATGTTCTATGCTAGAGCAATTTATTTAAATTTTCATAGTTAGCTATCACAACAGCATTAATATAAACTGCAGATAGAACATAAATATAAAACGCAGAAGACAAGAGGACACAGGATGTGGCGCAAGCCAGGGACAAACCCCACAATGTGTGGGGAAACCCTTTGATCAAATCTTCTTTTATCTTCAAAGTTCAGCAGAGAAAGAGAGAGAGAGTACATTTACAACAGAAGTCAACACTTTGACTTGTCTAGATCTGAGCATAGATCATCTCCTATAATGATGAGATCAGTTGAAGACATTCTGCTTCAACTGATCCTCCAAGGTGACTCCTTCACCTATCATCATCCTACATCAGGTTCTCAAGCTGCACCAGGTTCTCAAGCTGCACCACTGCATACTGCACCATGCTGCACTAATCATGATTATCATCATGCTGAACTTTATGTCCATGACCTCATTCATCATTATGCTGCCCTTTATGTCCATGTCATGTTCCAGCAGCATCATACAACCATCAAATAGCTTTAGATCTCAACAGTATAATGCATGACAACTTCATATATTATGGTAATAATCTGAGCCCACAAATACCCATACAAAATGCTGACTGTGGTGTTATGGCCTGCGGCCTAACACACAGTCTTCCTATAGCAGCATAAACAATATCCTTGTTCTTCCAATGATATCCCAACAGGTTTTTAACTCAGCCTTCTAACAAGAAGAAACCACCCTCACACAGTTGTAACAGGGATGCTCAAACAGTCCCTTAACCTTGTTGAATTATGGTTCCTTCTACTGAAGCTAGGGCACATGGTTGTACTGCAGTTTGAACAACAGATTTGGTCTCCTTCTTACCAGCGTATCAGGGCCTCCTTATTACAACGTATAGGGCTACTGATCAGTCCTTCATTTGCTGCGGATAAGATCTCTTCATAACAGCGGATAAGGCCTCTTCTTTTCCTGTGTATTCATGCCTCCTTTGCTGCATAAAACACTTGATGATTGTGGCCCTAGGGCACCCTTAAATGCTGCCAACGTCTTACTTTCCTTTAGAACTGCTAGAGGGAGCTTTCTAGGACTGCGTATAACAGGTTGCACAATTGCGTGTTAGGATGGCTCCATTTGACTGTCTCCTTTGCATGAACAGGACTGTGCTATATATGTATTAGGGCTTCTTCAATAGTGAATAGATTAGTTTCTTTTGACAGCGTTTAAGCCTCCACTTACTGTATTCTGGAAGCTTCCTTCACTGCGTAGATGAGGGATGTTGATTGACCTTAAACCATGCTGCCAGCGTATATATATATCTCCATTGCGGTGCCAGATCTAGGGCCTGTGTGCTAACAACGTTCCATGTATACCTGTACGTGGATTCCAGAGATGAAACCCGAGTTCTGTTCCTAGCGTATACATGTTTCCATTTGCCAGCGTAATGAACAACGTGTTAGCGTGTAATGAACAGCGTATTAGCGTATATATGAAAAGCATATCAATGTATTATTGACCAGCGTAATGAACAGCGTATCAATTGTATGTGTCATGACCTGTGTATTAATCTCTATGCCCTGCATATAAATGACTTTACAGATCCGAGAACATTACATCCTCTATTGACTATGGTTTGATGACTGTGGCACCCTTGATAGTGTATAACAGCGTTTTACCATGACCAGCGTTTTACCATGACTGCGTTGTACTGCGGCTAGGGCATTTTCATAAGGCCAGCATATCACTCTTGGTGTATCACTCCTTCTCCAAAAACCCAAGACGTGGAGAGGAGGAGATCACTCCAGAATGTGTGTTTAAATGACATCAAATCCTCATCTATTTATACTAAAAATGTAGAGGTTGAATAGACACATCGGTTGGGCTTCTAGAGCCTACATAAGTGCTGGTCGGCTTGATAATAATTACATAAACAAAATAAATTCATATCTCCATAAATACTTATCGGAATCGGATGATCTTTGGATCAATCCTACACCTCTCGACGAGAGGGATCCAATAAAAATATCAGCTGCCAGAAATAAGCCAACCCACATGGAGTTTGGCCCTAGTTGCCAATTTAACACATTATGACATGATGAGATACATTATCATATTTTTTGTTGATATTTTGAGGCTGAGTTGGGACTCAGCAGTCAAGACTTACTATTCAGGACATGATTCAATGTTATGTGTGATTTTAGCGCTAGAAATGATATTAAACATCTTATATATTAGTTTTTTTATCATATTTATGTTTCAATGTCTTTATTTTATGTTGTAGATGGTTTAGATATTAAAAAAATTGAAAAAAATGAATATTTTTGGACCAACGATTTTTTCCCGATTTTTTCCCAATTTTTCCGATTTTTTCCGATTTGTTCCCCGTGCCGATTTAATCCCGATCGCGATTTTCACAACATTGGAGTGAATAGAGATTTAGAGTGACAGCCCCTGTTTTTCACATTGCGCCTTAGGTGTACACTTCAGGCGACAACACCTACCAAGGGCATAATCAATGGTAATCATATCCAAATTGCTAAAGACTGTCTTACACTCAATCTTGTGTCTTTTCAAAGGTTTATCTTTAAGTTTATTGAGTGTCCTAACTGCTGATCTACGTTTTCTGCAATAGAATATCACTTACAGATTTACAATCATCTAAACTAACTCTTAGACCCCATCACCCAAGATACATTTATAGGCATTGATCTGCTAATCTTGTGGTGGCGTGTTTGTCTGTGTAGAGAAGCCTCGTACGGTAATGCCTTGATTGCAATTTCTCATAGATGCAAGGAAGATGTCCCCGTCGGTAGCAAGGGTGTGACAACTGCACAAGACAAGGAAGGTGCATGAATGATTCTAAAACATCCCGTGGCATTTTAGGAGTTGGCCTATAGAGTGGGGACTCTTGCTGAGGTGACAGTGGGTACTTGTCCTAGGTGGTGCCACTCTAGCAGGTTGCCAGATCTTTATACGACTGTTAATCCATGCCATAACATGGACACAATGAACAATTTTCACCAAGCAAACAAGAGAACTCCAACACCCAAGGAAAGAATACCAAGCTAGCACCTAACTGAGGTCAGGCAATCAATGAACAAGTTGTTTTCACCATGCAAATCCATCACCAACCATCTTCCATGTGCCAATCCATCTCAAACCATCAAGGGGCTGAACATATACCATGTACCCAAATCTCATGAAGCACCCCAGAGATGGTGTAAACACTTTTGAATTTGAAGTAACCCCAAAAGCTAACAGTTTCTACTTCAATGTGCAGAGTTTACCTATTTGGGTTTCCCCCTCTTTTATTGTTATTTTGTATTTGTTGTTTTAGTACTCGAGATTCTAGAATTTTTTAGAGAAGCTATGGGCACTATTGCATTGTGATTGTGGTCTTTTTGTATTTTAAACTCTCATTGATCTATTTTGGTCATCCGTGAACATTAATATAATTCCATTTTACTTTCTTTCTCAATTTCAGTAGTAAGTATTTTTCACTGAAATTAGGAGAGATAAGAGTTGAATGCTAAAGTAAGAAATATGTCTTAATGCATAGATATCTTATAGTCTACATAAAACATTGGAATAAAATTCACACTGAATGGATAAAGAAAAACTGAAATTATTTAACCACACAAAATTGTGGCCAAAGCTAACAAAGAATGCTAGAGTGAATATATATGACCACAGAAATGTACACTAATAATGGGAATATTTTGCTAAACACAGTTCTATGTGGCAAATATGTCTTCATGGACAAACACAAATCCTTAGAACAGATAATATAGCTAGAGAAACTGGTGCACATTACAGAACAAAATATAAAACCTTAAATCAGTTACTCAAGTACCATTCAAATGTAGACAGGCTACTTCCTCTCTTTGGCCAAAGCTAACAAAGAATGCTAGAGTGAATATATATGACCACAGAGATGTACACTAATAATGGGAATATTTTGCTAAACACAGTTTTATGTGGCAAATATGTGTCTTCATGGACAAACACAAATCCTTAGAACAGATAATATAGCTAGAGAAACTGGTGCACATTACAGAACAAAATATAAAACCTTAAATCAGTTACTCAAGTACCATTCAAATGTAGACAGGCTACTTCCTTTCTTTGTCCATCGATTTTTTGCAGAGTCCCAAGTATCTGCTTCCATCTCAGGAAGTTGCAATGCACCCTTTGGCTTTCTCCATGAAACAAATGAGGTTCTAGCTTCCTGGGCTTTCTGCCAAAGATCATGAAGAGCCAATGAGATGAAATAAATTCACCATTGTTCTTATCATTGCACAGTTTGGCATTCACTTTATAGCACCTTTTGCTGTGCCAATGTCATTGTTGATTGAAAAAAGTTGTGAAACAAAGAAGAAAAAATTTCTTAAGCCAATGATAGCCAGTGCCTGCTTCTGTCCCAAAAAAATTTGTTGATAATTGTGATATAAATAAAGTCAAGATGTATTTTGAAAAACGAACCTCAGCACGTTCCTTAGCATGCAGCCGTAGTAGCTCACATTTACATTCCATACTGCAGAGATCATCATCTGTCTATAGGCACAAAGGAAACAACGAATTGGCATGACAACAGCCTTCATGCATATTAGCATCCACCTGAGACAAATCGCTACAACAGGAAGACAATAGCATGTCTTTATTATAATGGCACCTTACCTCATCACAAATATATTCACCATATCTGCCACACATAACACATACAGGTTCTCCAGGTGCTGGAAAGCGCTGATCAGTTCTTTTTGTGCAATCCTTCTCACTCCAACCTGCACTGTGAACAAGGACACATTATATGTAGACTGCTTAAAGGATAATGGAAATTCATTTCTTATTTACATGGTCAGTATATTCAATTTAGTGAAACCAGTGATAACAAGACACCACAAAGTTTTCCACGACAAAAACGCAATCAAAATATCAAACCAAGAACTACATATAAGTTTATTAAAGCCCATAGATGCACAAAATAGTAGGTCAATGCAACTAGAAAATACAGCAGTCACATACAAAGAATGGGAGTGTCATGGCTACTGTTGAAAGCTAAAAGATATACAGGTAAAATTACAGAAAAGAAGGTAAACCCCATAAAGCCTTACTCTACTCTAGAAATAGAGGTAGATGTAGATGGTCGAGCAGAGCCATTTCTTACCTGGAAGAAGAAATGTAAGTTAGAAAGAAAATTATTCGATGAATTAACGATCATACTCTTGGTTTTACATAGGTTGACTGTCAACTGTGGAGGAACACAAAAGCTGGTCAAACCATCAATCTGCCTCTGTGGGCTCTTAGGAGTATAGGACACCATGATCAAGTCATCCACAAAGAAGAGCAGGGAAATCAAAACCTGAAGAACAAGGCAGCCATCTCCTTCCTAGATGTGCTCATGGAGGAAAGACCCCAACTCATCAATCTTCCCAAAGAGAGTCAAGGAAAGGGAGCACCTCTGATTTATCCCAATGGCACTCTGGATGAAGTCAAAAAAGCCATATGTTGGGCAAAGGTGACCAACAACTGACCCCTAAAATCTCACAATGGCTGCCAAGAGGGTCTCAGATATGTTGATGTCACAAAGCTTATGGAATAATAGCCCTCTTGTGACAATGTTAAATTTTTTCTTAAAGTCTACAAAGCAATGGTGAGCCTCCTCAATAATGGCTCTAAGTGTGAAGATGTGATTGGTCATCTAGAACTCCAAGCAGAAACCAGTCTGTACTCTGGCCCTTGAGGTGTTGACTCTCCAGCTCATTTTAAATCCATTGATGCAGGACTTTGCAATAAGCTTCGTTAGTGTGTGTTCAACCATGATAGTCTAGTAGTGTTTTGAACTAAAGCTACTCCTTGATTTGTCGATGAGGTCAATGACGTGTCTAGTCTAGGAGTGGGGAAAGCTAGAACATACCACATGGTTAATAAATCAGCAACGTACAAGTCGACAGATTCAATGCAACACTTAGGCCATCTACATTTGCTGCTATCTGGGTACTTGGAGCTTTGACTGCTCTCTAAATCTCTCTCTTAGAGCAAAGGAAACATGAAGGTGGGGGAGGATGGGATACAGGTGGAGGATTTCCTAAGAATGTCAATAAAGGAAGATCATGTGGGAGAACATGAACTAGGGGTCTGGGTCTGGGGGGATAGCGTTTTGAAAATTATAGCTTAAACAAGAACTTCTAGGCAGTTCAATGTGAACGTGTGAGAAATAGTTCAAGATATTTTCAAAAAACAATTCTACTTTTCAAAATGTAACTCTATTTGTTATTCACTTTACTTAAAAAATTGAGTCTTAGATTTAGCACTTGAGTCTAAAAAGTATATCTCATGCGTGACTTAGGGTTGGAGGTAATCTCAAAAATAGATTCTCAACTAAAACTACAAAGACAGGTCAAGGTATGTTAGTTTCTGTAGTATTGGATGTGTTCTAGGCACAAAATTTGGTGGAGAGGCTAGAATAAATGAGATCTCCAAAACCCAGAAATTGTTTCTGGAAATTCCACCTAGAGATGGCTTAATTAGATTATCAACCAGTTTTTAAATATTTCCTAAGTCTAAACTTAGGGAATATGGAACTCAAGGTGTGAATCATCTAGAAACTCACACAGATCGACTTCAAGATGATCATAGCCCTCAATTAAAATTTAATCTTGGCCGTTGGAATCCCAAGAGAGGATTATAAGAAGTTGACGGGCACTTGGAGAAGACACACCAGCAGTTTGATTCCCTTGGCAAATCGATTTCCAAAGACCAGTAGTAGTTGCTGGAGAGCCAAAAATCGAAGCAGAGTCAGTGGGGGGCAGAGACAGTGGTTTGGATGAAGTTTTCCAGATTCGGAGAGGCAGCAACAAGGGGTCGAGTTATTTCTAGTGAGGCAACACAGAGGACTGCACAGTTGCTTCAGAAGAGCAACTCGATTTGGCTGGAGGAAAATTCGTTTTCAGTTCCATAGGCCGAGTAGAGGGTCCAGAGTGTCAAAGAAGCGATTTCCTCAACAGAGACAAGGATAACGACTTCATCATAAGAATTTTTGGGCTAGACGTCACAGGGCTAGTGTAAGAAATGCGTAGAGGCCAGCGTGAGGGTTCCAAGAGGACGAGTTCCTAAAGGAAAGTTTTGTGGGGGTTGCTTGTGGAAGAAGGGTAATTCCCTTAGATAATTTTGCCCGGATTTTCTTGTTGTTTGGATTGCTAGTTAGGCATCCATAGATTGTACTCAAATTTTACTATTGCTTAATAATAAAAACCCTCAGTTGTTACAACTGTTTTCCCGCATTGGGTTTTTCCGGGGACAACTGTCCAAAAATAACGTTGTTATTTTTATGTGTGTGCTAGTATTTTCTCAGTTCTAGCATTATCTATTTTTTGCAGTTCTATTTGTAAACGTTGCAGTGTGATTAATTTGATATTTGTTGTAGCAAATAAATTGTTAAATTAATTAACAATTAGAAGAATTAATTCCAGTTGTTGTAATAGGATTCCAGTTTTGGAATTTTCACATGGTATCAGAGCATGAGTGATCAGTTGGGAAGCTTAGAAGCGGAAAAGAGAAATCCATTGATCAAAGGGAACAACAAGCCCAAATTTTCAGAGGCAACGCAGTACCCAGACACGCAGGCAGAATAGTAGGGGCAAAAATTCGATTTTTAGTTGCAGGGTTACAGAAAAGTTGAGTTGCCTGAGTTAGTGATTCCAACAATCAGAGGGAGTAGTTGCAGTTCAGATTTTAGCTAAGCGGATTCCTTGGTTGAACGCAAAGGGTTCTACAGCAATTTGCAGTAGCCGAATCAGCATCGGGTGGAAGAGAAAAGCGCACACAGCAAATGGAAAATTTCTCTCGGGGAACTTTGAGTCTCAAAAGTTCGATTTTTCTAGGCAGATTGGCAGTAGCAGTTAGTAGATCTACACATTCCAAAAGGGAGTGCAAGTAGCAAAGCAGCAAACAAGTAGAAGGAAAGAGGAAGTTTTCAATAGTTTTTCATATGGCCACAACAGGGCTTAGAGATCAGGATAGATTGGAGGTTTCCTCCAACTATGTCATCTGGAAGGCCAAGATGTCCTTCCTATTGGATGAATATGGCGAAGGCATAGCGGTTGATCCTGGATGGAGTCTGGGACCATATAGTCCCACACATAGCTGGCAAGGATACTACCAAAGAGATGTGGGATGCTCTCTCCATGCTATATCAGAGCACTTCCGAGCAACAGAAGATGTTCCTAGAAGAAAATATGAGATGCATAAGGACGCAGAAGGGGGAAGACATAGATCCCTTGCTCACCAAGATTAAGGAGGTTCAAGACCAGCTTGTAGTTGTTGGGGCAGCACCCCAACCAACAAAGCTAGTGAGATTAGCACTGAACAGTGTCTCTGAGGAGAGGCAAGCTTTTGTCCAAAGTATATTGCACAGAGACAAGCTACTAGAATGGGATAGGATGTGGCCAAATTTGCAGCAGTAGGATTTGAGGCGAGCTCTGTTAAAGAGCTCCATCAGTGGCAGCAGTAGCAGCAGATTGAAGGTGGTGAAGGAGGAAAAGAATGTGGCCCTCACATCAAAGGGTCCCAGTTAGGGTCAAGGGGAACCAAGAAGGAAGAAGGACCTGTCAAAAGTCAATTGCTTCAAATGTGGTGAGCTTGGTCACTACAGCACGTAGTGTCCTCTCAGGAAGAAGGACAAGCAGGAGAAGCTGGACCAGGTAGCATCAGCCAAGATTAACAAGTTATCCTCCAAGTTGGAGGAAGACTTCGCGATGTTGGCAGCGATACCTCCAGGAGTGAGGTGGGGTGACTTGAAGTTGTAGCCCCAGAGAGCTACAGAGATTAAGCAGGGTCCTTGAGATTTCCAACTCATGGATCATTACCTGACTATGGGGGCCGACAGTATTCAGTTTCAGGATGGATCAATGGCAGTTGATGCAGTCAATACTAGAGTGACAATTTCAGACTAGTAACAGTCAGAGGTTGAAGAGCACAGTGCAGTGTTGACAACAGAGCATGTGGCTCAATAAGGAGTTGGCAGCAAAGCAAATTCTTTAGTGACAGTGTAGATGCTAGTAACAGTTAGAGACTCAGGAGATAGATGCATCATACTGAACACAAATGACTCAGTATTATGGATGCTTCTCAGTTGCAGTAGTTGCAGTTGCCGCAGCAATAGATGAGATGGAGATGCATTGCAAATGCAGAGTTGGTAGCAGTACAACAGTGTCCGCAGCAGCATCAGAGTTGCACAGTGGTCAGGGGGCAGTATGGCCAGACATCAGTAGCTTGATAGGAGGTGATATAGAAACAGGGTGTTGTGGCAGGATGTGCAGCACTAGAGAGAACACAATCCTCATTAAGAGGGAGTGTTAGTTTCTATAGCATCAAATGTGTTCTAGCAACGAAATTTGGTGGAGAGGCTAGAATACATGAGATCTCCAAAACCCAGAAATCCTTTTAGGAAATTCCACCTAGATATGGCTTAATTATATTATTAACCAGTTTTTAAATATTTCCTAAGTCTAAACTTAAGGAATATGGTTAATTAATCAAAATTAATTAAGTCAAGGTGTGAATCATCTAGAAACTCACACGGATCGACTTCAAGATGATCCTAGCTCTTCATTAAGATTTAATCTTGGTCGTTGGAATCCCAACAGAGAATTATAAGAAGAATTCGAAGGGCACTTGGAGAAGACACCAATAGTTCAATTTCTTTGGAAAATCGATTTCTAGAAAGCAGCAGTAGTTGTCTGGGAGCCAGAAATCGAGGCAAAGTCATTGAGGGGCAGATACAATGATCTAGAGGAATTTTTCCAGATTTGTAGAGGCAGCAGCAACAAGTCGAGTTATTTCCAGTTAGGCAGCGTAGAGCACTACGTAGTTGCTTCAGAAGAGCAACTCGATTTGGCAAGAGGAAAATTCATTTTCAGTTCCACAGGCTGGGCAAAGGGGCCAGAGTGCCAAAGAAGCGATTTCCTTAGCAAAGACAAGCAAAACAACTTCATGAGAGGCAGTTCCAGACCAGACGTCATAGGGTTCCAGTAGTTCAAGTTTTGGAAGTAAAGTTTTGTCGGGGTTGCTTGTGCAAGAAGGGCAATTCCCTTAGATAATTTTGCCCAGATTTTTTTGTTGTTTGGATTGCCAGTTAGGAATCCACAGATTGTACTCAAATTTCATTGTTGCTTAATAATAAAAACCCTCAGTTGTTGAACCGATTTTCCTGCATTAGGTGTTTCCGGGGACAATTGTCCAAAAACAACGGAGTCATTTTTATGTGTGTATGCTAGTATTTTCTCAGTGTCAGCATTATCTATTTTCCGCAGTTTTATTTGTAAAGGTTGTAGTGTGATTAATTTGATATTTGTTGTAGCAAATAAATTGTTAAATTAATTAACAATTAGAAGATTTAATTCCAGTTGTTGTAATAGGATTCCAGTTTTGGAATTTTCACATGGTATCAGAGCATGAGTGATCAATTGGGAAGCTTAGAAGCGGAAAAGAGAAATCAATTGATCAGAGAGAACATCAAGCCGAAATTTTCAGAGGCAGCGCAGTTCTCAGACAAGCAGGCAGAATAGTAGGGGCAGAAATTCAATTTTTAGTTGCAAGGTTGCAGAAAAGTCGAGTTGCCTGAGTTAGTGATTCCAGCAATCAGAGGGAGCAGTTGCAGCTCAGATTTTCGCTGAGCGGATTCCTTGGTTAGACGCAAAGGGTTCTGCAACAGTCTGTAGTAGCAGAATCAGCATTGGGTGGAAGAGAAAAGCACACACAGCAAAGGGAAAATTTCTTTCGGGAAACCTTGAGTCTCAAAGGTTCGATTTTTCCAGGCAGATTGGCAGTAGCAGTTAGCAGATCTGCGCATTCCAGAAGGGAGTGCGAGTAGCAAAGCAGCAACCAAGTAGAAGGAAAGAGGAAGTTTTCGATAGCTTTTGAGATGGCTACAACAGAGCTTAGAGATCAAGATAGATTGGAGGTTTCCTCCAACTATGTCATCTAGAAGACTAGGATGTCCTTCCTGTTGGATGAATATGGCGAAGGCGTAGCGGTTGATCCTGGATGGAATCTGGGACCATATAGTCTCACACATAGCTCGCAAGGATACTTCCAAAGAGATGTGGGATGCTCTCTCCACGCTATATCAAAGATCTTCCGAGCAACATCAGATGTTCGTAGAAGAAAATATGAGATGCATAAGGATGCATAATGTGAAAATTCTATCACACAGCAACTGTTATATTTTTCCTACTTATTCCACAATAAGTTATTTATGAAATTACTTCAATAAACATTAAAATAAATACTACTACAGATATCACACTATAATACAGGAACAAACATATGCACAAGAATCAACACATTGATACAGTTATTTGGGACAACAGGCCCCGAAAAAACCCAATGTGGGAAAACCAGTGCAGCAAGGGAGGTTTTTATTATTCAGCAATTCTTCAGTACAACAGGGTGCCAAACTGGCTTACCCACAGACAAAAAAAAAATCTCCAGCACTTCTCCCAATCCCAGCGTCAGCCCGACTGACCTTTACGTGCCTCTCAGACTCTCTGCGTCAGCCCCATCCTAACAGAGTCAGCCCGGGCCTCTCTGCGTCACCCATGCAAAACCAATCAATGACTGCACAATCTCCTGTTGCCTCTGCGTCTGCCTGAACTGCCCTGCGTCAGCCTCTCCTGCCTCAACACTGATCTCTAGTAGCTGATCCCATCTCTCTGTTCCGTAATTTGCTGCCTCCTAACTGCTCACCAGACCACTGGTTCAATTTCTCAGCTAACCCCGCTCCAAAAATTGAACTGACTGGTCTCCCTTAGTGTGTTCTCCAAGTGACCCTCAAGCCTCTCTTATACTTTTCCCATTGACAGATCAACAACTGAGATTAAGTCCTTAATCAATGACTAAGACTAGATCTGGCTTGATCCATGACTTTTGGACCATTCTAACACAGTTTTATATTAATTCACATTAATATTTTATTTTCCCTAAGTTTAGACTTAGGAACTTCATTAAAAATGTTACTTATTTTAATATCTCCCAAACTATTTAGAATCTACCCAAACCCTTTCTGGGTATTGGAAATCTCATGTGTCTTAGCCTCTCCACCAATTTCCGTGGCTAGAGCACATCCGATGCTACCTCAAATCAACACTCTCTCTTAGCGAGGACTGTGCTCTAACAATACTCCTCACTGAGCATCACTGTTCAAGTGGATTAGGAGGTCTCTGCTCACTAGATTGACCCTTCTTTTGCCAATTATTATTTCTATTATTATTATTATTTCTAGGATGGAAATTTTGCGTTTGCGCTCTTTCCATTTGGACCAACCTATTCTGCAAAGTAGCCATCTCTTTAGCATGGTTAGATGTTAATTTCGTTTGATTAATTTCCATGCTTTCGATCTTCTGGATCAATTTTTGAACAAGCTCGCTATCAGGCTCTTGCACTGCTTTTCCTTTAGGTTCTTTTAGTTTCGTAGCAGCCCTATCAAAACCTGGGATCTCAAAATTCCCAGATATTGCCTTGTCATTTTCAAGCTCTACTGCTAAGGCTTGACAATCCCTATAATCAGGAAGTTCAGCATGTCTCAACTCATAGGAAGGCTCAGGGCTAAAGGCGTCAATATAAAAATCTCGAAGAGATTTGTTGGTAGGTTTATAATCTTGAGGTAATTCTTTAATAATATCATTAAACCTTTTATTAAATTCTTGAGCAGTTTCATTCTCTCTCTTTTTTATTATGCTGATAGCTTTCACGAGGTGTCTTCCTTCTCTCTTATCTCCATACTTTTCCTTAAAGGCATTAACAATCGATTACAAGGAATCAAACGAATTTTGAGGCTTTTCCATAAACCAATCTAAAGCATCACCCTCCAAGGTTAGAACAAAAAGGGTCATTTTAACATCTTCATGATTAAAATCAGCAGACCTTGCATACTTACCCAGCCATGAACTAAAAGCTTTCAGATGTGAATTAGCATTAATTGCGTTATCTCCCTGAAAGATAGGCAATTTATCCATCCCATGCTTAGCAATATCAATGGGATAACCCTGAATGTTAGCAAAGTTACACGGGGAGAATATGTCCATGATGTCATGCTCAACCGGGCTAGTAAAGAGCAAGCGAATATTAGAGAGGGCTTCTTGTCCGAGGTTAACAAGAAGTGTACGAGAAGAGAGCTTGTGTAATTGTACTCTGAGAGCCCTTTCAGGATCAGGAGCAAGATTAACCAAACTACTTAGATGTCTTCTAGTATACACTCTTGCCGAGGATATATGAAGTGGAGTCGCCACCCAGAAAAAGAAAATAACACGAAAAAAACTCGACAAGAGAGAGCTAAGGATAGGAAAGGATGAGAGGAAAGAAACGAGACGAATGTTGAAGGAACCAAGGACAGGAAAAACTCTTTCCCTGGCAATGGCGCCAAAAAATGTTGTCGCACAGATTGCCCAGGCAGCGCGACAATGCTCAGACCGGGGGCTGTCACCCTGATCCCCGATCTCTCCGTTCAAGCTGTCTCCCTAGGCTAAGGGGGGTAGACCCTATGTGATAAAGAAAGACCAACTGGGAATCAGCTGGGTTGGGAGACAATGCAAGGCAATTAAGGGCTTGATTAAAGCTTAGCGACACTTAAAAATTAATTTGCTTTTGAATGCTTAAGATCAGTGCCTTATCATTTTTGGACCTTGGATTTCCCCCTTGGTTAATGGTAGACCGGGTAAAGCCTTTCAGTCCTCTCAGGGTCTCAGACAGGGTTGCCCCCTTTCCCCGTATCTATTCATCCTTATGGCTGAATCCTTTAGTCAAGCTCTAGACTACAATAGAAGAGTGGGCCTCATCACTGGAATCAAATATGGAAATGGAGTCAAGAATATCAATCACTCTCAGTTCGTCAATGACACCTTGCTAATTGGAGGAGCCTCCACCACTATAGCAAGGAGATTCAAGGTCCTTCTCGACAAATTTATGGGGTATTCAAGAGGTTTGGTTAATCAATTAAAACGCTGTATATTTGGATGGAATGCAACAAATCAGGTCATCCATAATATCGCAAATATTTTTGGAGTCCCTTGCAACCTTGAGTGGACGCACTTCTCCTATTTGGGCATGCCTGTGAGCCTAGGACCTCTGAAGGCAGGAACGTGGGACATCATCATCAACAAGGTGAAGCAGAAAGTGCAGCAGTGGGGTTCAACTTGGCTCAACCCAACAGGCCGTCTCATCCTCCTTAAATCTGGTATTTCCTCTCTCCCCCTTTATCGATTCTCCTTATATCAAGCCCCAGCTTCCTTTCATAACAAAATGGATGTAATCCTTCGTCACTTCCTTTGGCAAGGAGGGAAAACCGATAAAAAGAAATTCAATTTAGTCAGTTGGAAACAAGTCATCCAAACCCAGGACACAGGAGGTCTAGGCGTTAGATCCCCCAAATTTCTAAATCTTGCCTTCGAAGGGAAGATCGTTTGGAGGCTCATCACTGGTTCTTCTACTTGGTGGAAAAGGGTTCTGGAAATCAAATATTTGAACTGCCCGAGACAGCATCTGCTAGACTCTGCTATACCCAATAGAGATTCCTCAAAAATCTGGCGCTTATGTAAAAAAGCCATTCCGTTCATTGCCCAGAATATATCTAAAGTGCCCAAGGGAGGAGCCAGTATTAAGATTGGAGCTGATAAAATTCTGGGACAGCAACCAATAAATAGTCATGATGAAACCATTCCTATTCTCTCTTATCTCAACAGCAAGGGTATCCATTACCTGGATCAAATTTCTAGCTGGGATCCTCTATCCCATCTCTGGCTTGGTTGGTCTTTCCCCGATGTTCCCATTGCTCTCAATTCTAGTCTTTCCATTCTGCAGTCTCTCCTCCACAGCAAAGCTCCCGTCAAAAAGAACGAGATGGATGGCTTTCGATGGGACCCATCTGGCTCAGATTACACAGTTCAAGCAGCCCACCAGCACATTTGCTACAGCACCTTCCCTATGCCAATATGGAATCACTGGAAAATGGTGTGGAAGTCAGAGGCTCTCCCAAAAATTAAGTTTTTTATTTGGACCTTGCTAAAAGGAAAAATTTTAATAGCAGAGAATTTACAAAAGAGAGGGATCAACGGTCCTTCTCGCTGCCCCAACTGCTACGCTGCAGAAGAATCCATGCAACACCTCTTTGTAGATTGTTCCTTTGCTATTGACTGCTGGAAAGAACTGTATCCCATTGACAACTTCCCTTGCATTTCCCAGCATTCCATAGGTGACGCGATTCAATATTGGAAAAAGAACTGCCCTTGGAAAAATAAGAAGAGCAACTTAGTGCAGAGGGTCTGGAACACTCTCCCATACACCATGTTATGGAGTATCTGGCTCGTTAGAAATCGAAAAATATTTAAGGATAAGAACTCGACTCCAAGATTTGCCTGCAACAAGGCAAAGACTCTAGCTCTTGAAACGATTTCTGTTAAAACTCATAGCAGCATCGATGCAACTCTGTACAGTGTGGAAGAAAGGAGCTTCATCAACTATATCCTGGACAAAAATCACAGCACTCAGAATGGCAGTATAATGAGAAAACAGCGCACTCAGGAAACCCACAATTGGAAGATAAGGTACAAAGAGGAGGAGTTCGCAACTTGGTTGCAAATATTTAATATTTTCTGCCTTTTCTTCGATGGGGCATCCAAGTCAAACCCAGGTATTGCTGGAGCAGGGGGCTTGATCTCCAATGCCAATGGGGACTGCGTCCTCTATTTTGAATGGGGTCTAGGGAATATCTCCAACAACAGGGCAAAAGCATTGGCCCTATATCAAGGGCTAAAACAACTCATCACACTTGGTATAAGATCAACAAAAGTTTTTGGAGATTCTTCGATAGTAATTAGTCTAATGGCTCAAAAGAAAAAATCTCTGAATGCTCTCTTACAACAGATCATCCAGCGCTGCCAACTCCTGCATCAGGCAATGGGAAATTTGCAGTTTCATCACATCCTCCGCTCTTTCAACAAGCAAGCAGACAAGCATGCCAACAAGGCTTGTGACAGAGCAATGGGAAGTCTGTTGTGCAATGCCGAGGAGTCTCTGCAGCCACTGCCATGAATCGAATCAGTTCACTCAGCATCATTCCGGACAGCGCTATCAAGAGGAACTGCCTTCAGATGTTCCAGGCCTGCATTAGGATTATCATCAGCGATGGAATATGGTCTAGTTCCGTTTCATTTACAGCTCTGATCATTCAGATTAATTCTATTCATCCTTTCCAGAATCGATCCCTCTTGTTTCTACTATGCGTAGGATCCTGGATTCAACGTGACCTGGACGTGCCTATTATCTCATCCTTTGCCCGAGTTCAGTTGCTGTTCACTCTCGCCCCATTCTGTAAACAAAGGCGCACAATGCGGACTGTCTCCCCATCCATGCTAACATAAGTTAGAAATGCTATGCAAATGTCAATTTCTACTGTTCCAATTTGTCAGAGTATATCTCAGTTTAGATTTTTTCAAAGCTAGAACAAGCAGGACTAAGGAGAAAATTTCTTTCTATAACTCCTCTGACCCTGAGCCATCCCGGCTCTTCATGTACCTTAGGATTCAAATTCCTGTCTTTTATTTTCAGATTTAATACAGCAGCCGACTTTGTCAAAAAAAAAAAAAGACCAGTGCCTTATGGAGTTAATGATTAAATAATTGTTTATCATCAACTGCAGAAATATGAGATTTGTAATTCCACGACTAACAATCATATGTCATCAAATAGCCCAAACAATGATTAATTTTACCAAATGCAAGATATTCAATAAATGTGCAACGTTCTAGCAAATAAATTTCAAAAGATCAAAAAAACTTTTAAGAAACCACGAAATTTTAAATGCTAACTAGCTCACAAAATGATTCACCACTTTTCAATAGTTAATCTTTAAATAAACATTTAAGCGCATTTAACTATAGAGAAGTGAAACATAAATACCACAAAAGACACCAAAATGAATTTTCAATTTTTAGTTAATCTTTTCAAAAAAAAAAAAATAATATATATTTTTATATTTTTAATTATTTTTTATAAAATTCTAAATTTAAAATCAAAATAAAACAAAACTTAAAATCTAAATAAAGTTAAAATCTATTCTAAACTAAGACTCTAAAAAAAAATTTAAAAAGGAACCTTTTTTTTTAACCTTTAATGAATTTTTTATTTTTTTATTGATTTTTGATTTATTCTAAAATAAAATAAAACTAAACTAAACTAAAACATATCTGATCCAAACACCAAAAATAAACCTAAGCTACATGAAACTAAAAGTAAATAATAAATAAAAATCTTAACACCTAATAGCATCAAATATACAATACTAAAAAATCGAATTTCTTTTTATTATTTTTTTTTCTAAATTTAAAATCAAAGTGAAATAAATTTAAAACCAAAACGTAACAAAAAAAATTCTAATCCTAAAGTAAAATCTAAATATATCAAATATATGCCAACTTAAATCCTAAATATATAAACGCATGTAAAAAAAAGGGAAACCTAACCAAAAAATCGAAACGCGCTTTTATTTGTTTCTGCAGGTTGAAGGCATGACGGGATGATGTCGGGGAAAATGAGTTCGAAGGCGGAAGAGAGTAGCAAGTTGAAACGCAAGTGGGAAGGATATGCAGATGGAGAAAAGGACGCGGAGAGGCAGGCAGCAGAGGTTTGGACGAAGGATGAGGAGACTGACAGAGAAATTAGAAGCTCGACCGAGGGACGTGAGGGTTGCGTATGAGGGTGTGAGAGGAGCTGGCAACGGAAGGAAACCATGCAAAGAGCAAGTAGCGATGAGAGAAAGGAAACTGCGTGTGAGGGTTAAGGAGAGGGCAACATTTGAGCGAGTTTAGATTTTGCTTGCAACGTGATGAAGTAGTATCGATGGGTGGAGTTTGGATGGTCGCGGGCTGGTTATGGCAGAACAAAGGAATGAAATGGCAGCGTGGAGATGGCTGAGGGGTGGACAAGGGTTGAGGAGCAGCTGACAAAACGGTGTGGGATGGCAGCTTGATGGACGCAGGTAGCAAGAGCGCAGCGGCAAGGAACAAAAATGGAGCTACGTTGAAGGGGTTTCAATGACTACGGATGTAAGATGGGCAGAGGAGCGATGATGAAGAAGGAACTTCACGCAGAGGAGTGGTATGGCTTGGACAGCGTTGAACCTCTTCAGAAAAATTTTTTTTTCTCCCTTTGCTTCTAATGAAAACCCTGAAATAAATTTCCAGATTCGAAGTAGATTTTCCTGCCAAAACTGAAACTGAGGCCAGATCTTACCCTCCAGGGCCTAGATCTGGCTTCGGACAAAATATTTTCTTCCGATCTGCAACCTGCAATAATAAAAACCGAACACCCAGAAATAAAATGTGCAAGAAACAAAACTATAAACCCTAAAACTAGCTAAATAATTACAATATTCATAGTTTAAAGGCTCTAAATAGCTAGATTTATCAATATGCCACAAAAATATTTTCAGAATTTTAAATTTGCTATGAGATGCTTCAAAAAACCCCTCATGCATTCACAAGAAAAATTCAAATGATAAGCCCAGGATCAAAACTAGCTAGGCTCTTCAAAAAAAATGCTTCTCAGGAATTCGCTGATTCAGCCAAGAACTTCTCCAAACGCCCGTTGATCTTTGAAATCTAGATCTCCCTGCACAACTTACTTCAACCATTAACAAAGAGGAAGAAAACAATACTAAAATCCAAATGAAATGGAGATACCTGCCATCATATTCAGAAATTCTACTACCATTCAAACCCTAGTGACTAAACAAGATACCTGTGTTTAAAATCACTCTTCATCAAGCTATTATCAATGGCTGAAATTAAATTTATGCAGAAAAATGAAACATCTTACAGCATTTCCAGAAGAGTAACACAAGCAAGATTTCAACCCCAAATTCTTTCTTTATTGCATATGAAAGATGACTACTGGAGAGCTTTCTTTAGCACAAGACTCACAGATCGAATGATCTCAAATGAACCCTGACACCTTATTTAAAGAAAAATTTCCCAACGGCTAGTTCGAGTGATCCATGTTAGAGTGATCTCAACCGTTGATGAAGATCAAAATTTCTTTTAATCTCATCCGTTGAATTTTTAAATGCATTTTAATATATTAAAAAATTAAAATTTTGCATTTATTTTCTCAAAACTTTTGACTTATTATTATTTTATTATTTTATTTTATTTTTTTAAATTTTTTTTTTTATTTTTTTATTTTTTTATATTTTAATTTTTTTTATTTAAAAGGACCCTTGAACTTAGCCTTTGGAAAAAACACCAAGGACCTAGGACTTATGAGGGGATAAAACATTTTCTAACCCTCAAAACACTTTACATCATGATTTTTACATTTTTACATCTCAGGGGGGAAAACCCATTTGACATAGACCCTCATAGACTACCCAGTTCTGCGACACAAATATAATCTAGCAGATCAAGCAATTTGTAATAAAATAACCTAACCAAATAGTTAGGATTATTCCCAAATCACTTTTACATAGACTCGATCTAGCACACTAGGACTCCCCTAAGATTCTACTGACAAAATCCATTTCGGCTTTGGAGTTACGCTAAAGGAAAACTCTGCAGATCATAGATCGGTGAGACAAAAAACCTTCCGGAACATAGTCATCACTAGAAAATTAGGCTTACCTAGGCAATTACATACATGACTCAGATCTACTAAGATTATTTACAATTTACACATGCAGATTGGGTTTACAACATAACATTATCGGGTTGATGATAATAGTTAAATGGCATGGACACGTCGATCAAGCACTATCCCTTTTGCGAAAAAAAAGGGGGTGTACTACTATGGGTAGTTGACACGTAGTGGTCAACAAGTCCTACATAAGCCCAACCAAATGTTAGTTCAAAAATAATCAATGAACACTTCAACTCAAAATTACCTTTGTGATGATTTTTCACCATGACATCTTCCTGTAAGTATCAACATCCTGCATGCAGATTGACACATCTCCCACAGATATCCATTGTCAAGGGTCTCTACCTTTTTCTGAGTTCCATCAAAGTCTTTGCATCTTTCCGGGAGATCTTCTAGTCAAATCTTCTAGGACTTCCGATGTTGAATGACTTCTTCCTTCGTTGCATATTATTCCAATCTCTTCCTTTCTTTTATCACACATTTTATTCCCAGGAGATTCCAATCATAGTTCCTTGATTGTAGTCAACTTCCTCATGATTCATATGAGAATATATATATGTTGATTTCATCTAATGTGACTTGCGCTTTTGCTGCAACCTTTCGGAGGAGGACATCCTTTCTTTTCTTGACCATATTTCCCAGGATGGAGATAGTGATCCATATTATCTGCAATCATATGACATGACTTTCATAATAATCTATGCAACCATACATACCTCATCTTTCTTTTGGTCATTCAGACTTCCTGTAACAGTGTCATTTGATAGGACTTTATCCTTTAGACCTGCTTTCTTGTTATCTCATAATACCATCATTCCTTGAATCTCACGAGTTGGAATTCCTGATGAAAACCTTTGCTTCCTTTCTACATCAGTGAATCCTTTGATGAGAATTCTATCAAAGAAATGCAAAGATGTTTCACATCCTCACCCGGCAGATGTTTTCTTCTATGATTATCCCAGTCGATGATGACCTATGCTTCTATACATATTAATGTAGTTTCCTAAGAGCTTCCTATTCTTTGTAATCAGTAGAATCTGTACCAAACATACTTTCTGCGTCCTATGTCACAAGCTCTTACTTCTAATGCTTCTATCATGATGCTTCCTTCTAATATGATGCATCCTATCTTATTTACATTGTTTCCTATCTATAACTTATAAGTGAAGGGAACCTTCTAATGAAGAAGATCATCTCAACCATCTTTTTGCTTCTTCCTTCTTATGCTTCATAGTCTCAGGTTCTTTTACTTCCTCAGTAGAATAGTCTTCTTCTCTGTCCCTCTTGCAATTAGGACAATCTTTTCTGTAGTGCCCAAAATTATGACAACCATAGCATCTTTATTTAGCCATGTTTTTCCTTTTCTTCTTTGGATTACTAAACTTTCCAAGTTTTCCCTCTCGTCTTGTCACTATTTGTTCCCTTCTATCTGATCATTCATCAATTTCACTCTTCATCTTGTCTTCCTCCACTTTGCAAAGAGACCATAATCTGATGAATGGGATAGCTTCCTCTTCTTCAATAGATATGAGGTTACCTTGTCCATCATTCAATGCATTTAGAATAACAGAGATCATTTTGTTATCAGATACCATCTCTCCTTGATCCTGCAATTGACCTTTTATTAGAGATGCCTTTGAGAGACATGACAATATCCCTTCATCCTTTGACACCTTCAATTTATGAAGATCAAATCTAAGTGATATGATCTTTTCTATGGTGCTTTTAGAGAAAAGTTCTCCTAGCTTATCCTATATTTCTTTAGATGTCTCCAGCTCGGCTACATAGGAAATGAGTGGATCTTTGATAGATTCCTTAAGAATCTTTTGAGCCTTGAGATCCCTTTCCATGTATTCAGATAATGCTAGTTCTTCGGATGGCTTGGAGACCTTTCCATGGACATGATCAATGACTTCATTTACTTTGAGGACAATGTCTATCCTTCTTTTCCATACAAGGAAGTTTGATATCCCAACCAGCGTTTGGTCTTCCTTGAAACATGAAGCCATTTTCACTAGATTCTATTATAATAAGAGGTACTTACTTGTGAATGTCAAATCTTCAACTTGATGATGAACTTGTTGCTTCTTACTTCAAATCTTTCGATGAGGTAGGACTGCCTTTTATGAGATCTTTGCTTAAATAGAGAGAAGATTGTCTTTTGATCTAATCTTCCTTAGATTTGAAGAGCTTTTACTTCCTTGGTGAAGTATGAGTGATGATCTTTTGAAGTGCTTCTAGGATTTCAATATTTCTTTCCTGCTTCCTTCTTGAAGATAATTTCAAGACTCTTGCATGGAGTATTCTTCGATCTAGGGTTTCGGATTGTTGAAGATCTAGATCTCTTGCTTCGTGTTCTTTGACTTGCTTTGATCCTTCTTTGAAGTTTGACTCTCGTGTGTCTACTTACTTTAAATGCCCCTTCTTGTCTTCAGCACCTACGCTTTCATACCATGTTGAGAAATCTAAGGCATTCAAAGTTAACAATTTCTCTACTTGATAATTGCTTGTTATGCACTTTTACTTCTTTATATTAGTCTTTTCTTCATTAGCTTATTAATGTGTTCTTTCATCAAGACAATTACCACAATGAATAAAAGACAAGTGACACAGTCTGTAGGCTTCTTCAGCCAGTGCCAAAACCTCTCACCTCTTGAGAGGAAAACCCAATCAAAATTCTTCTTCTAGATCTTCAATTGATAAGTACCAAGACCATGACACAGACCCTTGACTCTAGTATCCTCCCAAGAACCTTGTCACTAACCTTGATGCCTTGCCTCTTCCCTCCTTCGCCTTTCTTCTTGATCTTGAACTGCTCTCCTCGGCTCCTAGAGAAACTCGGTCTCTATCCTTCTCACTATTCCTTCACAACTTCCCCTAGAGAATCTCGGTCTCTAGGTATTTGCTTCGGCCTCCCAAAAGAAACCTTCTCTTGTTGTCCTAGAAGAAACCTCTTCTTTGCTTGCCTAGAAGAAACTTTGTTACCTTAACTTTGCACTACCCAGAAGAAACTTCGTTGTCCCAAACGAAAGTCCTTTTTCGCTGATCCAGAAGAAACCCTAACTTTGCATTACCCAGAAGAATCCTCTTTCTCCCTTCTTCGCACTTTTGTTCTCTTCCTTCTTCGCACTTCTCAATGCAATTCAAGTTGCTCATGATCAAATGGAGGACGAGTGTGAGTATATATACACCTCATCACATGTCCTTTAGGCCGACATGTTTGCTGGAGGTAGGCCGACTTGTTCTAAAGAGGATAGATGACATGTTTTTGGAGGATACTTTACATAGACAATATTGAGCTTTTACAAAGTGTAACATGACTTCATTACATGACAATGACTTAACATTTTATGACTAGATGAAATAAATTCTAAAGACTCTTAATGGGAGTCTTGACTCAAAAACAAAATCCCTTGCTCATGAAACCCATGAAGCAAGTCAATAAAATAATTTTATTTTTCTTATTTAATCTCATTACATAAAATCATAATTACATGTCATTATGAAGACCGAACCTAGTTACAATTTTCAACGACATTGACTCACAAAGTCTCATCATATCAGATAAGAGGATCTCTATTATGCCAATGACATGAAGTCTTTGGAATAGCGCCTCCCTTGGAACCATGTCAAAAGATTTCTAGAAATCAACAAAGCAACTATAAACCCGTGAAGAGCAATGGTAGGCCTCTTCAATGATGGCTCTAAGTGTGATGATGTGATCAATCATCTCGTAGTTTGGGTGGAAGCCTGCTTGTCCTTGAGGTCTGAGATGTTAATTCTCCAGTTCCTAATAACGCCACTAGTGTCGAATTGTGGCATAAACCTTGTAGAATGTGTGGCCCAACATGATAGTTCTATAGTTATTTGGATTAGCACTTCTCCCAGATTTGTGGATCGGACGGATGATGTATCTTATACAGGAGGGGGTGAGCCTAAACAAACTATGTGGTTAAAATATTTGCAATATACGACTCAAGCAACTAGGTGTCATGCTTGAGGAATTTACCCTGAAAACCATCCTCATCTATTGCTCTCCTGATCGCCAGTTCAGAGAAGAGATGGCATAAGGTGGGAGGGGAGGGGATACGAGTAGGGGGTTGTCCAAGGATGTCATAAAGGGAGTTGGTGTGGGAGAACATGGTATGGGGGTTCGGGCTGGGAGAGATGGCGTATGTTTAGGAAAGAGGGCCCGCCAAAAAGCTTTCAGGGAGTAGCAGAGAGCATCACAAAGTTCTCGTCTTTGTTGGGAGAAGAATGTTTGTTTCTTGTGGCGAAGTAGTCTATGGTAAGATTTGCGGAGGCTCGAGGAAGAAAATGGGTCATGCATAAGCATAAGGCATAGATGCTTATGGAAATATTTGCACTCATAATTATACCAACAGTTCATGAGACAGGTACTGGGGTAGTTTTAGGGTAAGATTTGTGAGTAGAATGGGGATAGGGGTCAAGGGTTTCTTCCATGAGGGCTATGGAGAGTGTGTCGTATTTAGTTGTGGTTGTGTCTAAGCCTCTAAAGTCAAAGATGGGAGGGAGAAACGTCTTGAGGCGGGTATTGTATGCATCCACAAAATCTCTATCACAAAGGAAGGTGGTACAGGTGGATAAAGGGTTGGGAGGGGGATGAGGAGAGGAGAAGGGGATGTATAGAGGGAGAAGGCGAGGACAACATTGTTAGCTAAAGTGAGGCATGAGATTAAGAGTTGTTGGATCTAGGGCAGGACGTCCTGGTTGTCCAAGACATAGTCAACTATACTAGCTCTGTCGCTATCAAGAAAGCAAGTAAAATCACTAAGTCAGGGATATGTAATGACCCATCTTTAATATAGAGAGCGCAAGAATATTAGCATGCATACGATACATGCATATGATAGCTACATATGCATGTATCGCATCCATTGCACTAGTATTTATATTCTAAAATTAACTATAAATGTTGAATATCATGACACTCCTTCAAATAGAAGTTACCTTCACCCATCAACACGCATATTGCTTAATGCATCATAATTAATGAGCAAATACCAATGACATAAATTTAAAAAAAAAAGTATAAAGTAAAAAGGGTTATAAAGAAATAGATGTAAAAATTAAGTTAATTTTTACATATGGTTATATAATTATATATCCTAGAATATTAATAAATTATATTAATAAATTATTAAAATGATAAAGTAAATCAAAATAAAGTACCTAGTATGAACCTAAGGCATTTATATTAAACAAACAAAAAATCCTAAATATAATATAACCACACCTTTAAAGGAATATGACTCACGTTATACAGAGGGAAAAGGTGTCACTACAAATGGAAGCGGTGGGATCACTGGTGGAGAGAGCGGTCACAGCCAAGGAAGGATACATATAGAGGTAAAAAGAGTTTTTAGGGGGATCTGAACCAAGAAAAACCAAAACAAGGGAGAAAGGAGGAAGAACGAAAAATCTGAGGATAGTGGGAAGAAGCACAGTGGGAAGGAGCCTTGCTTGTTCTGAAGTTTTTGGGCACGGGGGAACAGATTGCAAAAATTGAAAAGCAATCTGGACTGAGTACCCAGGTTGTACTTGGTTTGGCTGGGAGGTGATGGTCTTTTGGTAACAAAAGCGAGCTGAGAAATTCTGAAGCCTCTTCATCTGCAGAAAAACAGGTAGGTACTCTCATCAATTCTGTCAATTAGATTTGTAAATTTTATGTAATTTTATCACAGGTTCATGATGATTTTAAGAAATCTATTATTGTCTTTACAATGGTTGTTAAATTATGTACAGTGCTTACATCAAATTCTGTATAGTCCTTACGGATACAAGGGAACCATTTCAGAATCAGTAGCCCATGAGAATCCCCTAGTTGTAAGAGTTATCTCCAATAATATATGAAGGGTCTATATCTGTCCTGCAAGCTTCTATGAAGACCACTAACACTAGCTCTAACTCCTAGAGGCAAAGTGCATCATCTGCTCTCTCATGGATGGCTACCTACAAGGCTCTGGTGTGCACATTAAAATATCCTAGAAGGGTGATGTCTCTGAGGGAGTAGTGAGAGATGTATGTCTAGAGGGAAAGGAAAGGGTCTCCCTCAGATTCCCTATGAAGTTTGAAGTGCAATGTGGCAGGAAAAATGTAGCAAATTGCAATGTATTTGTCTTAGAGTAGAGAGCTAATCTAATCAATCCAAACCCACAAAGATCTAGCATGCTTATCTGAAGAAACCAAAGTGACCTGCCTCTAGAGGAAGTCTCGTATAAGACACGCCACACCCTTCAAGCCTCTAACCCTATTGAAACTTGTCTCCTGTCGACAAGACTATGCCTAGTGGTACCCATGAATCAAGGGTGGGTTTTGCATGTGTCACTGTAAGGAAAAGGCCACAAGATCCAATTGTGTCATGAAGTGTCCTAGGGATGACCAAAGTACACCATTATAGTTCCAGCAATGAATGGAGATGGTGGACTTGTGCCCCCTATCATGTCCTCCATTTCATGGGGAGCGTCATTTGGCTCATAGTCAAGAATATCCCAGAGGTGCTGAACCTTGAATGATGGATTTGAGATCATCGATAACTGCCCATTTCCCTTCTTTTTGTGCAAATGCAACCTGATCTCTAGATAACTTGAGTTTCTCCTGTTGGGATTTGGTGAATTCGGGATCAAGAAATATTCTTTGTGAGGGTGGGACTGAGGTAAGTCTTCTCTTGGCCCAAATAGCTCTCATGTGGTCCTCGAAGGTCCGAAAATGAATGAAGAGTGTGGAGTTGGGCCCCAACCATACACGATCAAAAGTGATGTCCTTTAAGTCCAGTGTGTCATGGAGGAAATATGTACCCAACTGAAGGGGGCAACCCACATACTCTCGAATTAAGCTCTCAGGTATGACGGAGGCGCTCCTCATTCAATTTTTCTTGCACAACCCCCTCAACCATTATAAGCGCGGGGTAGAGCTATTCCATTGTTTCCCTTTTACAGACAACTTCCACCCAAGAGTTAAGTGTTTGTTGTTGTGTTTTTGCCTCTTGTTTAAAAAGTGCCTACAATGAGCACATTTCATTTTGTAGGTTCATGATGTGGGAGAGCTCTGTTTGCAATGTGAGAGAGTCTATCAATGGGTTTTGTAAATGGATATTCTCGTTTTTCCTCAGTTCTAAGACCAGTTGTTTGAGGTCTACCACCTCAACCCAGAGTTGTGTATTTTCATGCTCAAGCAGCGCTAGCTGATGCAACAAATTTTTAACATGGGACATCTAAAATGTGACATCTCATTTCATAGCTATAATCATGGGCATGTACGTTCATCCTGGGTTACTATCATCCTTGCTGTGGATCCCAACTTCATCACCAAGTTGAAATGTTGTTGGAGGGTCTTCCATTGGCAACAATAAATCCTTACTTGCGAATACCTCTAAAACCTTGCTCACTCGACCAAGAGTCTATGCACACCATGGCTCCGAAACCCTTGATTCATGGTGGAACCCTCAATTCGTCACTGCGAAGGATAGAGGTAAGGGCGTCGGCATAGGGAAGAGAAAAACCAACATTGGACTTTACCACCCCACACACAGTACACACACCATTTTGACACAGTTACGATTAGAAATACTGGGTGTGAATCAGTGTTTCGTACGATTAGCACTTCATTAATCTTTTTCAGAGCATTAGTTAATCTTTAGTTATTATAATTACTCAGTAAAAGCAGTAAACAACAATGCAAAAGATAGAGACAATATGCACAAGATTTTTATGTGGAAAACCCCCTCCAGGTCAAAAACCATCTAACGCTTTTCTAATAAATTCTTTAATCTTCAGCCCCAACTAAAAAGAAAGCTACAACTTCCTAGAATTCTAGAAAAGCATTCTTCTCCAGCTCCCACTGGAAGGACACCCCAACGCCCTGGTTTTATCAGCAGTGAACTGAAAGGATGCCCCGACAACCACCCTATAAAGACAAAAATAAAAAAAAGTGTGGACTCCCGTACCAAGGACAATGATGCACGTTACAATGATATTTTTCAATGAATTTTCTTTGACTGACCAACAACTCTAGGACTTAAACCCTTGTCCCAACAAAACAAGAACCCTTGTCCAATAGCAACACAAACCCTTATCCCAAAACAAATTTACTTTCTTCAACTCCAACTCCAAGCAATGACACAAATTCTTTACAAATGCTGACTCCCTTACAAGGGATACTAACCCATTTACAATGACGTATAATGTTTGACAAATAACACCGACTCTTGGACAAACTACTTACAAGAGTTACAATGTTTATACAATGACTTGTTTAATGACCTGTCTCTTCTTCCTTGTTGCTGATTTAAACTTGGTGATGAAACCGACGTATCTGATGTACTGCAACACATAGAGATGCCAATCTTTGCACTGTCCCACAACAATCTGTCCTTCAATAATGCTTCTGCCTCAATAATATGTCTACCCTGTTCTTGATGATTAGGCTGTACTGAACTGAAGAAAGTCTTACTGCTTTGATATTTTTGATCTTATTGTCACTGCCTTCTTGTCTTGAATTCTTCTTCAGTACTTCACTGCTCGTTGTTCTTGTCTTCAGTGTAATGGTCAATCCTGCAAGAGAAGGTGCCCATACATCCCAACCCAAAAGAAAAATTCAAAATAAATCCCAACCTTAAATACTTACCTTTGCCTGCAATCACAAGACAGTTTAATAATAAAAATAATGACTGTAATAATTCTGCAAATATTACAGAACAAATCTGCGCTGCCTTGATGCGATGAAGTGTTGCCTTGCTTGCTATACACTACTGCTTGACACTAATGACATATATATGTTCCTAACAGACTTAGAACAATACAATAACAGACCTCAATTCTAGACAGACTTAACACATACCTTGACTCCACGCTTGACACAAACTTTCCAACTGTGCATGAACTTAGACTTGATACAACACTATACCCAACGCTGGTCAAAACTTGGACTCAAAACTGAACACAGAACTAGACTTAATGCAAAACTTGACATAGTCCTAAATACTAGCCGAAAATTTACTCTTATAATACAACAATTCGAGCCCTAAGAGAGGACCTAAAAGCTACAGCAATCATTTACATACACAGTTCTCGAGGAGGTAACCTATCACAGGTCTGATCGTAGATCTCAATATGGTATTTTCCACAGGTCTGATTGAGATTCTCCTCCACAAGTCCGAGAACAATAGAAATTTCAGACCTTCACTTTCCTAGCCTTGCAAATTGCAGTTACAGGTTTATTGTTGTTGACTTGCTGTACACTAAAATGAGTCGTCCTGCATTTTAAACCTTTGCTCTTGAAGACCTGCAGAGAGAATTTCCTAACCAAAACTCCAAAATGCAAGAATGATTCCCAAAAACCCAAACTTCAGATTTCTGCATTAATGCTCCTAGGGTGACGGAAATTTCAGATGCAAAGTGTTCACAAATTCTTCGTTCTTTCTCTTATGTTTAAAGTATAATAAGGCTCCTTTTATAGACCTAGAAGGGGCTCTTTTAAGAGATGACCGTTGGAGATGAGATACTTTTAAGTTTCTTTAAAAAATAATCATTGAAGGGCTCCATTAGGTAGACGTTAGAGTAAGCATTACTAGGAATTTAAGGATTAAAAAATTTTACAATAAATGAGCCTTGTAATTTAAGGACGATTGTAAGATTTATGTGGGATTCACTTATTTTAAAATGATGAAGGTCTTAAAGATAAATAATTTTTACTTTAAGAATAATGTATCCATCTAAATAACTTTTAAGTTAAATTTTTATGTTAAAGAATCAATGATTGGCTTAGTGCATATGGTCCTACCTAGGTTGTGAAGTCAGTGATTGGTTTATTGTGTTTGGTTCTTGAAGTTATGTAACTTATATGTGGTGAGATTACGGTGATAAACAATGTCAAATATTGAAAACCGTAGGAGGAGGTCTCGTGTCACTACCCCCTGGCGTTTTAACCCACAAAACTAGGTCTTCAATTTCAAACTCAATTTTCTCTCAAACCAGAGGGAACCATGGGGCATACCATATATCAACAGAAACATCTCGTCGAGGAGAATCTATATAGAATTATCCTAACACAAGATTCCATTAATTGCCATTTCAAATTTTCCATTGAAGATCAGGGTAGCTCCTAGTGTTGCTTGGGTTGACATCAATGACAACCACTTATCAACAGTCGCAAGCTTTTGGATCAAAGGAAAAAGAACAAGAACTATACACCATGCCATCTCACACACTCCAGTTGCATAAAAAACCTTTGATTCATTGCCAATAAATCACCATCTTCGAGCACATGTACACAGTACACACACCATTTTAACACAATCGTGAGCTTCTAAATCTAAGGAAACACTTTGATTGTGAACAAAACCCTCAATTTATGCCGGATAAGTCACTAGCCTCTGGCAGATTTCACACAGTTGTGAGCTTTAGGAAAATTGGGTTTTTGCGCAATTCTCCTCAATAATGGGCGTCAACGTCAAGCAAATTTCGTTGTGGATAAATCACCAGCTTCAGGAAAATTTGACACAACTCTGGGAAATCACAACACTAGCCAAGTAGGGTATCATGTTAGATTCCATAGGAAATAGACTCAGTGCACGCACGCACACTAGATTTGGTAACAATCTCAAATAAAATTTACTCAACGAATTATCTAAAACGCACTGATGTGCCCAACCAGAAACAAATTTTTGCATGGAAAAACTTATAAAACCAACAATTAGATCATGCATATTAAACACAAAATTTCAGCCCCAAAATACAATTCTTGTTAGTCCTTCAACAAGATTCCAGGGCTTCCATACAAGGGAAAATGGTCATCGAGGAAATTACATATACAACAATTACACTGAATTTGATCAAGTGGATCAAGGGCTAGATCCATCCTTAATTTGGCTTTATCTGGATCTCCTTTGCTGCTATGTGCTCAAGCCTCGAGCTCAACACAACTGAGCATCTCCCTCACAACAAACCTGCAATATTAATCATGCAGATCACTTGCTTGCTTGAAAGAAACTCTCTCTCAATATCTCGTGCTCTTGCCCATCTTTGTTCCCTGCTTAGCCTACTTGACCCTCTTGGCTCTCTCAGCTCTCTTGCCAAGACAAAAGAATGAATCACTCACCCTTGTACTTATACTTTTCCAAAAGATGCAATACCATGGGTCTACAGGTGCAAAACCCCATCACATAGCCCACTTTCCTCACACGTGAGAATAGTTCCAATGCTACTCAAAACACCAACACTCCCTCTTAACGAGGGATGTATTCTCACAACACCCCTTTTGAACCTATAACACATTTCCACCCTTGATCTACTACCACAACTGCTCCATATGATACAGAAGCAAATATTGTTGTATGACAAGGATCCTTCTTCGAAGACATCCTGCTCCTAGAAGCCTCCCACCCGTGTGCATGCTGCAAGACCATCATGTACTGTGACTTCCTAAACCTGAAGGTTGTCTTCCTCTAAGCTATTGACTCCCTTTGGGCCTGTCGATTCCATCTGAAGCAATGTTGTAGGATCCTTCCTCCCCCCTAGATCTAGAGGCAGAACCACATCCCGTACGAATCCACCAGCAATCCTCCGACGGAACCGTGGATCCACAGTTTCACCATTTTTCAATGATTCCTAAAAAATTGGATTTGCGGGGACTCAATCCCTGGTTCCAGCTACCAGATCCGCAGATCTAGAAAAGATCAGTCGCGGATATGTGGAAGTTTGGGCGTTCATCCGCCACAGATCACGAGCATATCCGAGAGAAGACAGACATTTCACACCGTTCCACGGGGCTTATCTTTTTGGAATTTTTGAATTGTCGTGTGAGGAACTATGTTTTCCAAATACTCCCACGATGCCCCTTGATGCTCCCTAGATGCTTCCTAGATGCTCCTTTATCTTTCATTTCATCCTTTTACTTAAATTTTTAACATTACCATTGAATGACTCGAGATGTTTGAGAGTCGTTTCAATCTCATCAGACTTCATATGGAGAAAATAGAATTTCACATCCCATTCAAAATTCAGCAGACTTAACAATTTTCAGGATTTCAGGATCAATGGAATTGTGGCATTTCATTAGATTATATCATGTATGAGGGCATGTGATTGGCATTCAATCAAGAGCATCGACCCTATATGTACCCCAATGTTGGTAGTGTTGATTGTTGAACTCCTTTTTCATGGCCTTAGCAAAAATGTACCCTTCACTCAAGTCAAAATCATTGATCAAGCATGATAAGCTTTCTCTACCATATTACAAGGCTTGGATTAGGCTATTTGATCAAAATTGGGCAACGTTATCATAAAGAATCGAAGTAGAGCCGAAGGCTAGAAAAGAGGAGAGGAATCTAGATTCTAGATGGTTGATGCATCTAGATGGTTGATGTTGGAATAATTAATCATTGATGTACAATGGATGCCATATCTATCTTGATTTATGTACAAATATGCATGTTTTCATATCTTCTACAACTAATTTGGTATTTTCGATGTTTTCTTAATATAAATGCAAAAGAATATATACATATATATATGTATGTATGTAATAGACACTTCACTTCCTTGATTTTTGGAAAATGATGCTTTTGACACTTCGCTTCCAAAAAACATCCCCGCTTCATGTAAAATTGATCTAGAGATTGACTCCCTCCTAAGCCTACTCACTCCCTCTGAAGCCCGACTCCCTCTGACTCCAGATCGCAAGCCTTCTTGACCCTCAATGTCTATACTTAATCTTCACTCCAGGTTTCTCACTTGGTTCTCAATGGCTACCTCAACCCTTTGACCATCTCAATCCTACCTTACTTAGCCAACTCTCTTCACATGGGTCTTCAAAACATTGTTGCTACTTGCAAAAGTTCCTCTAGCTCCCTCTTGTCATCTGTGCAAATCTCAAATCCAACTGCCTTTCTCTAAGACCATGCTCTCATATCATGTTAGATTTTGTAGGCACTAGACTCAATGCACACACACAAAATATGGTATCAATATCCAATTAACTTTATTGGGAAAATTAATAAAAACACACTAATGTGCCTAACCATAAACAATTTTTTCCGCAGAAGAACTTATAAAACTAACAATTAGATCATGCATAGTAAACACAAAATTTCAGCCCCAAAACACAATTCTTATTAGTCCTTCAACAAGAATTGAGGGCTCTCGTACAAGGGAAAATGGCCCTCAACGAAATTATATATGCAATAATTATATTGAATCTAATCATGTAAATCAAGCTCTAGATCCGCCCTCGATCTGGCTGATCAAGATCTCCTTTGTTGCTCTATGCTCTTTCCTCGAACCCAACACAACTAAGTACCTCACTCACAGCAATCTTGCAATATTACTCATGCAGATCACCTGCTTACTTGAGAGAATCTCTCTCTCATTGTCTCATGCTCCTACACATCTCAGTGCCCTGCTCGACCCTCTCAACTCTCTTGCCGAGCCACAAGTATGAATCACTCACCCTTGATACTTATACTTTTCCAAAGCGTGCAATACTATGAGTGATCAAAATACCACGGTTTTATACCATGGGTCATCAGAATACCATGGATCTATGGATGCAAAGCCCCATCACTTAGCGCACATTCCTCACACGTGACAATACTCCCGATGCTACCAAAAACATCAACATATAGCAATTACCAGCTAGGCCTTGGTGAGAAAATTGTAAATATGTAGACTAAAAAAAATTGAAGAGTTAGTATAGGAAGCAACCTTGGAATATGAATCACAAAGGTCACACCTCCTCATGTCATATAATCATGTTTACATTAATGCATGTCAACATTTGGGAGTCATTCCTTGGCCTGACAAATATTATTTGACTCTTATTCCACGTGATTAAATAATTAAATAAAAATTCAATTAATTAATTATTTCACAACTTATAACTTTGAAGTCATAATCCTTGAAACTTTACACGAAGATATGATTTAAATCCACACCAAGTGTTGCCTCAACAAAGAAGCCAGTCACAAAGATGCTACTCAACTCCTCACTTTTCCATGCAAAGGAAGCTCAGACCACCCCTCATTGCTAGCTAGTAACCATGATCGACACCTGCAATTGCCAAATATATAAACTTACTAATTATATACATGCCTAGAAAGGTCATCTTCCCTAAAAAAGCAAAAACATGCAGAAGCACAACTTTTGTCCAAGCGACATAATGGGCCATAATTCTAAAAAAATCAAAAAGCACAAAAGAAACGGAAAAAGCACCATTCCATATCTGAGTGAAAATGGTCCCATTGGACTTGCTTTTTCACCAAGTTCAAGAAGTAGTCCAATTTGATGTTTGTGGGGCCCCTGATGATCCAAATATCAAAAAAGAAAAACTTTCCAAAATTTCAATTTCTCAGAAATTGAAGAAACTGAATATATAAGGTCCTTTGATCAACAATTATGCTATGAAGCATCTGGAAATCAACAAGTGTGACTGAGTCTCACAGGACCTTAACCCCTCAGTAGGAAGACGTGCTTCTGGGGTTAACAAGTATGGATTTGTTATATCGTATAAATGCAAGGGTGACTTATCAGCACCCCATACACATGCTAGCAAACAAGTTGATTTGAGTATGCAGGTAATAGGTCTTTGAACCCAAGGCTTGCTAGGGTTTGAGTATATCAATCATCCACAAGTTGGAGCCATATGTTATCCACCGAAAGTGGGAAACCCTACAGGGGAAAACTTTTTCCTATCTTGGATAGCCAACCAACCAACAACCCTACATATTGCTTAGCAATGATGATATGCCACATTCCTCCGCCATTTGCCTGGGTCATACACCTCTCACCATCCAGCATTCGAATGAAGGTGACCACCCACTCGATAGGTACTTTAACTATTTTTCTATTAAGTGGTTTTACTTAATGTTTTGGACATTCTAACTATTAATTTTCTAACTGTTTTATGCTTATTACAATCACTTAAATCCAATTCTTCTTCAATTAGCAATTAATTTATCTAAAAATTTAATCTTCCAATAACAATAAGCAATTGTAGATAGAACAGTAATTCGAATGCACAATAGAAGACAGGCAAGAGAAATAACAAGAGACACAAGATTTGGTCAAAGACCAGGGGAAAACGCCACAAAGGGGAAAAGAGTTTCAAATTCTTCTTCGATTAGATTGTCATCAAATATTCAACAAAGAGATACAATGTTCCAATTCAACAATAAAGGATCAAAGTCAAATCCTTGACTTATCCAACAATCCACTAACCAATATCCAAGAGATGAGCCCAAAAGTCAAATCTGGTCAACAAGTCAAATCTACAATTTTGGTCAAAGTCAATAGCAGTTGTAGCTGCGCAAGCAAGTCAATGGTCAAAACTTCTCCAATTCAACTCAATAAATAGTTAAAAGTGAGGCCTTGAATGTTGGTCAAAGATCAGCCAAAACAATGCCTAAAAATTGGTCAAAGTCAACCCTGTTGAAACCCTAGGTGCAGACCTACGGTCAATATGGGTCAAAGTGCCCAAAAAATTCCGTCCTCCTCACCACTAAATTCAGCCTCCAAAACAAATCCAAAATCTCAATTCAAACCAAGCCCAAACTCCAAAAGTCAACATTGGTCAAAGTCCAAAACAAAAGTAGAATTTGGCCCAATCAAAAAAACTTCCCTCTCCTTCGCACATGTGAAGAATAGCCCTGCAATTTTAGAAGTAGTTGAACCTCAAAGAGAAGAAAACACGAGTTCATGTGATGCTCCAAAGTGATGTGACAAATGGTGTATTTATATGCTTCTTAGGAGGTAGAATTAGCTTGCCCAGGCTGACTTGTAATTTTGTGCACTTGTGGGTTTCACCTTGAAAAATATATTTTTCCTTGACCAAATTAAATTTTTCCAAGGGCTAGGAGGGGCCTTTCTTGATGAGGAAGGTTGTCCAATGGAGGAAATTTATCCCTGAGCTACCAAATTAACACTCCTTCTCAGCTAGAGAGAAATTTCCAACTGCATCATGAATCTCATCACAAAAATCTCGTCTTTGCTCATCTCTGCTCACATGTTGAACATTTTCGAATCTAAAGAAGAATCATCATCATCATAGGGGAGCTCAAGCTACCACTCTATATCCAAGGACAATAGGCAGGATAACCCAACTTGTCATGAGAGACAAGGATCACAAATCCTATTGCCTGTTGATCTTCCCACCTTGACCCTCAAGAATCAAGTGGTAGAACACCTGCATCCTTTCACTTGGGGAGGATACCCAACTTACCAGAGGTAAGGATCACAAACTCCCAAGTCTCCTCATCCATTGGCCAGATGGATGGCAATCCCAACAAGCCCAACTTGTGGGTAGGATGCATACTGGGGTATACTCTATCAAGTCTCAAATAGATGGTAGGGGAGGATAGCCCAACTTGTCATAAATGACAAGGATCACATACACCCTACAATGACAATAGGCAAGATAGCCCAACTTGCCATAAGTTGCAAGGATCGCAAATTGTCGAGAGATCCCTCAACCCCAGGAGCTCGCATGGCTCAATTCCTCACCCTAGGAGCTTAGACAGTGGGGAAGAGCATAGCTCAGTGTCCTCGATCAGCTAAGACCCTTTCCCAGGAGGGTCACATCCATCAGTCCAAGTTGCTCTCTAAAGTCCAAGAACTTCCCTTTTGGCAAAGCCTTGGTGAGAATGTTTGTTATCTGCTTGTTAGTTGAAATATGATGGAGTCTTAAGGCTCCTCTCTACACCATGTCTCGAATGTAGTGATATCTTATCTCAATATGCTTGGACTTGTCGTGGAACACGGGATTTTCTACTAATCGGATCCCACTCTTGTTATTGCAATACATCACTGTCTTATCAACAACCTGCTCAAACAGCTCTCAAAAGAGCTTCCTCAACCATACTGCCTCGCAACTAGCCATGCTAGCAGCAATATACTCTGCCTCGGTTGTGCTAAGTGCAACAGACTTATGTTTCCTGCTCATCCCAGATATCATGGAGCAACCCAAACTAAAGCAACACCCTGATGTGATTTTCCTATCAATAACATTTTTGGCCCAATCAGCATCAGTGCTCCCATGAAATCTCACATCTCTAGCAGTATATATCAGACCAAGATTAATTGTCGCATGTAAATATCTCAACACATGCTTGGCAACAACTCAATGTGCATGAAGAGGCTCAATCATAAATTGACTCAAAGTGTTAACAACAAAACATATGACCGGACGGGTGGTCACAAGGAACATCAATGCACCAATCAACTGTCGATACTCAGAGGGATTCGCCAATTCAAAACCTTGCAGCACCTCCACATAACTTCTTGAAGTTCATCTCCATCGGTGTGGTCATGGACTTGCATTCTACCATTCCAAATCTTTCCAACAATTTCACAACCTATTTTCCTTGAGAAAGGAAAATCTCACCAGCCTTTTGCCACACCTCTAAGCCCATGAAATAGTGCATCAATCCAAGGTCTTTCACTTCGAACTCAAAGGCCAGCTCCCTCTTACACTCAAGCATCAAAGGATCACAACTTGTCAAGAATAAATCATCAACATATAAAACCAAACTCGAAGGCATACCTTGTACCATTTTGAAGTAGAGGTTCATATTGGCATTGCTTCTTGTGAATCCAAGCTTCAACAAGTAGCTATCAATACGGGCATACCAAGCTCTAGGGGCTTGCTTCTATCCATAGAGTTCTTTCTTCGGCCTGTAAACAAGAGTCTTCCTATCATGTACTTCAAATCCCAAAGGTTGTTCAACATATACTTCTTCTTATAGTATGCCATGAAGAAACGCAGTCTTCACATCCATCTGGTGAAGAGTCCATCCTTGACTAGCAGCAAGGGAAATAATAGATCTAAGACTGGTATAACAGGAAACAAGTGCAAAGATGTCATCATAGTCTTCTCCCTCTTTTTGGGAGAAACTTCTAGCCACGAACCTCGCCTTATATTTCTCAATGCTTCCATTAGCTCCATGTTTAATCTTGTATATCCATTTTGAAGTCACGACAGACTTCCCTTTAGGTCTCGAAACCACTTCCCACACATTGTACTTCATAATAGACTCATACTCTTCGGCCATAGCATCCTTCCAAACCTACTCTTTCACTGCTTCTTCAAAGGTGGGAGGCTCAGCTTGAATGATGGTGCTCATAGTATCAACATATCCCTAGTATTCGCATGGCTTCTGGCTTTCTCTAAAGGTTCCTCTGGCAGCGACATGTCTTTAAGCATCCTGTAAAGTATCAAGAACCCAAAGTGGTCTCCTCCTAGCAAGGGGATCACATGGAGGATCCAAGGGGTCCATCGGTTCCATGGGATCATCATCATCATCTTTCTCTGGCTTGGGCACAGAAGGACCTTCTAGTAGATCCATGACAGCATCCTTCTTTTAAACAGGAGGAAGAGGAATATCCCTTGCTTTTACGAGTGCAGCATCTTCATCGAAAGTTACATCCCTACTAAACTCGACATTCCTTTGACCAAACACATATATTCTAAAAGCTTTAGAATTATCACAATATCCAACCAACATACCTTTCTTTCTAGTGGCTTCCAACTTATTCCTTTTGTCCTTCGACACATGAAAGTATACAGGGCAGCGAAATAACCTCAGATGTCCAAAATCGGGCTTCTCACCTGTGAACACTTCTTTGGGAGTCTTATCTCCCAGGGCTTGATCAGCAGTCTTGTTTTGAACATAAACAGTTGTATTAGTGGCTTCTACTCGAAGGAACTTCAACAACTTTTGATTAGGCAACATTGCTCGGGCAGCTTCCATGATAGTCATTTTCTTTCTTTCAACCACACCATTCTCCTCGGGATTATAAGGTATGATGGTCTCCTTGATTCCAACCTTCTTGCAAAAGTCAATGAACTCATTAGAAGTATATTCTCCACCATTATCAGACCTAAAGACTTTGATCCTTTTCCCTGTTTGATTCTCTATCAGTGCCTTGAAGCCCTAGAACATCCCAAATGCTTCGTCCTTGTCATCAATTGTACAGCAGTGAGATACAAATTCTTTCAAATTCTTCTCCTATTAGATTGTCATCAATTGTACAGCAGTGAGATACAATGTTCCAATTAAACAATAAAGAGTCAAAATTCAAATCTTTGACTTATCCAACAATCCACTAACCAATATCCAAGGAGATGAGCCCAAAAGTCTAATCTGGTCAACAAGTCAAATATGTAATTCCAGTCAAATCAACAACAGCGCAAGCAAGTCAATGGTCAACGGTCAAAAATTCTCCAATTCAGCTCAGTGAATAGTCAAAAAGTGCGGCATTGAATGTTGGTCAAAGATCAGTGAAAACATTCCCAAAACAGTGCCTCAAAACTAGTCAAAGTCAATGTCAACATTGTTGAAACCCTAGGTGCAGACTTGTGGTCAACATGGGTCAAAGTGCCCAGAAAATTTCGTCCTCCTCATGACTGAATTTGGCCTCCAAAACAGATCCAAAATCTCAAGTCAAACCAAGCCCAAACACAAAACGTCAATGTTGGTCATAGTCCAAAACAAAGTAGAGTTTGACCCAATTAGGAAACCTCCTCCCTCCTTCGCACATGTGAAGAATAACTTTGCAATTTCAGAAGTAGTCGAACCTCCATGAGAAGAAAAGATGAGTTGATGTGATGCTCCGAAGTGATGAGACAAATGATTTAGTTATATGCTTCTTATGATTGGTTCATTGGGATTTGGAACTCATATATCTACATCCCCAAGTTAGTGTCGGAAAACTTTTCCCTAGAGGTTGACATTGCTACAAGAAAAATAAAAGCATAAGTTAGTCATAACAAAAGAAAAAGAAAATTTAAAAAGCAAATGATAGTTAAGACATAATTATTGTGTGAACAAAATCCTAGCATGAACTCTACCCCCCTCATTAGCCATCACCCAATTCCTAAGCACTAGATGCTCCATTTGTTAAAAATGGCAACTAGGGCCAAACTCCATGTGGGTCTTCTTATTTATGGCAGCTGGTATTTTTCATCGATTCCTCTCGTCGAGAGGTGTAGGATTGATCTAAAGATCATCTGATTCCGACATGTATTCATGGAGATATGAATTTAATCATGTTATGTGACAATTCGTCAAGGTCGGCCAGCAACTAAATTACCCCAATTTATCCTCATCATTGCACTATAAATAGAAGAGGTTTGCAAGTCATTTGAGACACACACTCACATCTCTTGTGATCTCTTCCTCTCCATTCATTTGGCTTTTGGTGGAAGGAAGAAGACCCTAAGAGAATACGTTGCCCTAAGAAGAGATGCCCTAGATCTAGATGCAGTCATGGGAGAGAAGGCTCAACATTGCCCTAATGTGGTAGAAGCCTAACACTGTCATGAAGGACAGCCCTTATGGTGGAGTCTAAGAAAGGTTCCTACGCTATCCTAAAGGAGACCTTCCTACAAAGCAAGAAGAAGCCTAATGATGCCCTAACGATGCCATGAAGTGCCCTATATTACAGTCTAGAAGAAGCCCTAAACGTGGAGGAAAAAGGGTCCTCTTAAAGATCCTACAGCAAGCCCTAATCGCAGTCATGATGGAGAATCCTTAACGTTGTTATAAAGACTTTAATGTAGTCTTGGAATCACAGCTAAGAGAGGCTAAACAAAGACCCTAAACATTGTCCTAGAAGAGACATCTAGACACTGAGTTAGGAGGGTCATATTATGCCCTAGCCGTAGAGAATAGGAGGGCTAATGACTGTATAAAGGAGGCCTAAAGACAGGCCCTAACGCTGTCATAGAAGTGAACCTAACGCTATCATGGAAATAGCCCTAACACAGTCATAGAAGAAGGCTTAACGCAGGCATGAATAAAGGAACCTATATGTAGTCCTAAGGAAAGTCCTACATGTTGTTACAGTCTCGGCATATGCTACAGACTTGGGTATAGGATCTCGGTGACTAGGTGCAGTCATAGAAGGAGCCTAGACAGCTTGGGATTTGACAGTGGTGCAGCCTCAAAGTGAAGATCTAACAAGTCTGTCTAGGATGAGTTGTTCAAGGGTCAAGTTAGTTGGGTGATGTGTGTAGACCTATCTTGCTGCTGGGCTAGGCCGCAAGCCATAGCCAGCAGCATAGAGCATTAAGGGTTGCACAATTCAGTGTGGTAGTGTTGGAACTTCTCTTGGATCACCGCAACCTTTTAAGGCCTGTTGTTGACTGTATCAAGGATGGACTAAAGTTTGATACAGCATGATGTAGATGACATCAATGGTGATGAGTACACCATGGTGATGAGAGCAGCTCAGTTATGGGAGCAGCATGGTGATGACAGCAGCTCAGTGATGGTTGCAACACAATGATGGGTGCAGCACAGTGATGATGGTTGCAACACAGTGAATGGTGCAGCATAGTGATGATGAAGTGAAACATGATGGGTGCAGCAAAGTGATGATGGTTGCAGCACAGTGAATGGTGCAGCATAGTGAAGATGAAGTGCAGCATGATGGGTGCAGCACAGTGATGATGGGTGCGGCACAGTGATGATGGTTGCAGAACAGTGAATGGTGCAGCATAGTGATCATGAAGTGCAGCATGATTGGTGCAGCACAATGATGGGTGCAGCACAGTGATGATGGATGCAGTATGATGAGTGCAACGTAGTGTAATGAAGTGCAACACAGTGATGGGTGCAACACAGTGATGGGTACAGCATGGTGATGGAAGCACTTGTGTTTAGATCTGCTACCTCATGTGTCATCTTCTTGGAGAAGATCTCTGCTCTTATTTTTGACAAGTCAAAATGTGGACTTCTGATGTATATGTACTATCTCTCTCTCTATGTTTGAACTATTGAAGAACATAAGAAGAATTGATCATGGGTTTCCCCACATTGGGGTTTGTCCCTGGTTGGCACCACATCTTGTGTCCTCTTGTCTTGGCTTGTTTTCTGATGTTTATGTTTATGTTCTATCTGCACTTTACTATCATGTTGATGTGATTGCTAATCTGGAGTTGATATTGAGATAAAAATGAAAATTTGAAGTAAATTGCTCTTAGCATAGAACATACCTAAAATTAACACCATCTCATCATAAAAAAACCCTTGCATGTCCCAATCCTAATGAGCAAGAAACCGACTCATCTATAAGGGGTAAATAAATGTTATATCATAAAAGGCAAGCTTGGGCACCTGAGCTACGCTCCATATCAAAGCATTATCAAAAATAGCTAAAAGGCGCACCAGAGGTGTGGAAAAAGCATGTTGAGGAAAGAAGTAACTCACACCTCCACGGTTGCTCCCTTCGTTGCATCTATACACTCAAGACGTGGACCTACACCAACTGGTCCCATGGCCATGGCACTTAGCCATGAAGTCTTTCCCCTCCGTCACCATTTATTGTCACTAACACCTATGAACTTAAGGGTTGACTTTGGAAATGTCAACTCCCCTTAGGCAACCTCTACACGGTAGGGAACACTTTTACGGGACTTGGTCTAATTAGATATTTCAAGGTGGTCCCTATTTGAAGTATTACTATGCCCTTAACAATTAAGTATGTACTATGGACCACTATGATGCATTCATGGTCATTGGCTCTAACGAATGGTTGTTTTCACTTGAGTTTAAGATGATTTTGCTAGGTGGTTTTACACAAAGCAACAAAGGCGTTGAGGACACACCTATTCCCGAATCCCTACTATTCCACATGATGCCAAAGTCGTACTACACTTCCGGAGAGCATGATGGCCTTGCAGATGCATTATTTCCTTCGACGACAAAGCATTGGGCACTTTTATGATCCGAACAGTTGATTGACACCCCAGAGCACCCTCAAATGCCAAAATTTTCCCTTCGCGTAGCATGGAGATTCTTGATAATGTACCCAACACACCCAGCATACCCCCAAGTTGGCCTTGACACTATTTGATGGGCATGCCTTGATCTAGAGTATAGATGATGATGATCATCCCCAAGAAGATTAGGGAGGGCTCGTAGTACCTCACTGAGCCCCAACATTAGAGAGAGATTGCACCATGTTCTCTTGATGGCTGCCATGGAGATGACGCAGGGCACCCAGAGCTGGCTTTTGGACACCTGGAGATGTTTTGAGCATTGATTTGAGGATTCTTCCCCAATTCATGGTTGATTCAAATGGTTGGAGATGCATCTAGCCCACATCTTGCACTTTTGGAGCTTCAATAGCCCTAAAAAGGCATGACATCATGCTTAGAGAGGGATTTCAGCTCATACTTGTGGGCAATAAGTAGCATATTTTGTTTTATTAAGCTATTGGGTAATGGGTTGGCTTGTCAACCACTTACTTCATGTTTACTCATAATCAAAATGCTATAGGGATTTTATTTGGATTAACGAATGTGATAGACCTCATATAAAAAGAGGATCACTCCATTCTCATTGTTCATCATCACTTGTGGATTTTAGCGTCCTTTAGAGAGCTCGATTTAGCCTTTTTGCAACTCAATATTTGTGGAGATGTGATCTTTTAGGAGCTATTGTTATTGGAGACTAAATTTTGTATTGGAGATGTATTTTTGGGATTGAAAGGCAGCAATTTCTTGGTAAACATGTGAGTATAATAGCAGATTTTTAATGGATTTTCATCTGATGAATGTTTGCTGGGGTTTTTCTATTGTACCTAGTCTAAATGCATATCTTTACTGGAAAATCTTGCTTGATCATTACATGTTAAATTTTATTTTTATTGAATGCCATAGAGGACCTCCTACAAAGCTATCCTTTACTTAATTTCTCCACTCATAGAAAGAAAACTAGGGTTTGCAAGTGAAAACTGGGTTTTTCCCTTTACTCCATGCATAGATTTGAAATTTCTTAAATTTAGCCCTAAAGACTCCATCACCAAGGAAGGAAAGGCACTAGGAATCCTTGTGGTGGTCAAAACTTATAAAAAAAATTACCCTTTTTTTCTTATCTATTTTTCCAGGCCCTTTAAGGCAAGCCACTAAGGCTAGGGCATGGGGCCAAATTCAACTAGGGCCTCTATTGTAGTGACCTTGAGACTTTTGTAGCGTGATCTCACCCTGAATGATCCTTTAAGCTCAAAATCTAGCCCTTTTCATGGTGAAATTTACCCTATTAGGGTTGTCATCCCCTACTTGAAGCAATTTGTGCCCTAGTCAAACGCTATTCTCAATTAAGGCTTCAATTTTGGGCTTGATTTGAAGGTTTGCCATCTCATTTTGTTGATTTCATCATTAGCAAACGTTTTCTTTGTGCTTGCATATCTAGATACTCCTTTGTTGAACTACATCTTGAAACCCTAGGTGTCAAGCACTGTTCTAAGTCTTTCTTTATGCTACGTTATTCCTATACATAGAGAATTGTGCCTTTGTCCATTTAAGTACTTAGCATAGCCTTTCATATACACCACCTTGAGCCAATTGACATAACACTGGGAAGCCTCCAGTGTGGTGAAATTTGACTAAAGAGCAGGAGGAAGATTGTTGAGGTGACAATGTCAATCCACCTTATTGTTGCATTAGGGTCTAGCCCTCACCTTGTGAGATATCTCCCTCACAAGGCCTGCTAGATTTTGAGGCAACGGTACACACAAGTTTTCTCTTCCACAAGAACAACCCCCAACCACAAAGCAAGGGGAACCTGCTGGGCATAACAAATACAAAGCATCTTGTGACTTACTTTGAAGAAGAAAAAGCATGCAAACCACTGGAGAATTATTAGTGTTCTGCAAGAACTTTTACACTCTTTGCCACACAAACTCTACAAAGAGAATTTCAAAGTTTCCAAAATGAATGGCAAATAAAGACTTCACAGTTCAAAGTCATTTTCTGTAGTAAACCACAATGCATTAGAATATTTATGCTTGGATCTTTCTTTTTCTGCTCAGAATGCAATCAAGCTCTTGATCACTTCTGCTAAAGGAGTGTACGAGGGACAGTGGAGTTTGGGTTCCATAATTCTGTTTATCAAATGCAAATACACTATTTAAAGGACAGGATCTACTTGGACAAATAAAAATAAAAAATTTAAAACTACTGAACAACTAAAAATAAGTTAATGACATAATTAACCATGCATATTGATTATTGTATATATTCCTCTCAACAAAGCAACAAAATAAGAACAGAACTCCATACTTGGCAGGACAATCTCTTCCACTGGTTCTTGTACTTCTACAGTTTTATTATGTATAGCTTCATCTTCAGCAGCTGAATTATCACCCCCTGCGTATAGTTGTAGCAAACTCGATCCTGATTCATTGCAAAGCACCTCCACTTGCCCAAATCTTTTGATTTCTGCAGGAATGATTTAAGATGACCTCAGATTAATATAAAGAATACCTAAATATTGCTGTTGGTATCTGTAGTTACAATATAAATTGTTTAAATATCACTTATTTAGTGTTTAACAATAATTAAATACGAAAATTAATATAGCTTTAATGGATTTATGAAAGTAAAAATACAAATTTGTATGGGTAAGTGAAAAGGAAAGATCAGCATCTTTTATTTATTTCACATTCCCTACTGGTCTAATATTCTGGAAATAGTTTGGGGGAGGCAGGAGCAGGAGGGGTATTATATCGCCCCGACAAAGAAATAGAATCAAACTTTGCTTAGGGTATAGGACCAGCAACAAACAACCAAGCAGAGGCATTAGCTCTTTGGCAAGGACTGAAGATTGCATTGTCAAGGGGAATTCAACAGTTAAGTGTAATTGGTGATTCAATGATGGTCATCCAAAAGTGTCACAAAATCAAAGAACACTTGGACGAGGATTTGCCTCCAATGTTCTCTCGAATATGGTTACTAATTCAAAAGTTTGATATCATTGAATTCTTCCACATCAAGAGAGAAAATAATCAATGTACCGATGAACAAGCTAACAAAGGAGCAAATCTCGAACAAGGGATATTAATACAGGATCAAGGAGACCAGCATATTTCTCACATACCATGATTATTGAAGCATATTGGAATGGGATCCTCATGTCCCAAGGTTATTCACACAAGGAAATGATTAGAAAGGAATTAAGACCTGTCAGGCCACTTATTGCCAACACCAAATTCAAGAAATGGAAGAGCCTTGATGGTCGGCAGCCCTGCAAGACAGAAATTGGTGAAAAAATAACCAGCTGGGAGTTTAGGCAGGGCGACGTCATGCGTAAGGACAAGTGGAATAAAATTTTAAATGCATTTATTCTTCGCATCAAGGAAAGGCCAGATAGTACTCCACTAACACTAGGACAGTTAATCTTGCATAAACTTGAAAGCAGAGCGAAGCTTGCAGGGATGGAAATTCGAGTAAAGAGTGTGCAGGGATGGTACATTGGCATTCAATGTGAAGATACTAATCCTGGAGCCAAAATATCTAGAGACATGAAATATAAAAGGCACACACAGGTTATGGAATTGTTGTTGCTTCGTGTTAGAGCCCGAGCATACAGCAGCATGGCATCTTCAAGCAGGAATGTCAGCGGAGATGACTCTAAGGAGCAGCTGGCGACAATAAAGTCGCTCTTACAGCCAATTTTAGTGACCAAATGACTTTGGAAGCCTGATCAAACTTCACTCTGATAACTCGTCAAATAGATGAACTTTGTGAGGACGTAGAGTGCCTTCAGTTATCTGTGGACAATCTAGCTGCAAAGATGGATAATTTGAGTTTCAAAGTGGACAACATAGAGGTTACTATCGAAGAGGCGACATTGAGCATTCTCAAAGAAGTCTTTGGAATCCCTGAATCCTCCTCTCATGGCATGCACGGTGCCCCAAAGGTTGAAATGGTTTTGGCGCCCCCTCTCCAGATGGAAGTTGACCAGAACAAACAGGATGGAAGCCCCCAACCTGAACAGGAAGGCAGCGGTTAGCATATCTGCTTAGTTTAATTACCCAGTTCTGAATGTTTTGTAAATTTGCTGAATACAATGGAGTCTTCTGGAGGTTCTATAAACTACATCTAGTTAGAATCATAGTTAAGAAAAGGCAAGGTAGAAGTAGAATGTTCTCTGAACAATTTTGGCATCCAGATGAAAATGAACAATTTCTGATTGTAAAGGCGCTAGCCTGTTTTCCAGTAAGATCAATATAAACTAACCGTTTCATTTAAAAAAAAAAATCTGGAAATAGGTTACAAAGATGGATGCCAATGGGATTTCACTTGAACAAGATGTCTTGGTTCTGCTAACGTTAATGAGCGTCAATGATGATAGGAAAGGCAAGGTCGGCAGAACAAGTATACAACTGTACCTCTTTCCTATCCTACATGTAATGCATAAACTGTTGGCAGTGAACTCTGTTATCACCCGGAAATCCCTGCCCTGCAAAACTTCAGGGAGGCCTGATAACATTAGGAAATAACCACCATCGCCTCAATTACTTCCTTTCATTTTGAAATTGGTGGTTGCTAACTCCAGGAGGTTGTCCCTAAATAACTCTAGGAATCAACTGTAAGTCAAACACTGATTAGCACCTAAAATCAACAAAAATACTCTGTCCTACAGAAATCCACAACTGAAAATCAAAAACAGCAAACCAACTCTATCTCTAAATGCTGAAATAATGCTTGCAAACAATGCAGACATTATAGTAAAGAATGGATAGAAATCCCAATGCAAGGATATGCTGAAAACACTAAGTAAAATACGAAACAGAAATTCCAGCATACTGTTATGACTGTTTCTAACACTGAATAGTAATTAGTGTGGAAAAAGTCTGGAAAAAATCCCGATTTAATCCTAGAAACACGATTTTTTGAACTAAACGATTTAATCCCCCGACTTTTTGGCGACTTTTTCACAAAGGAAAAAATCCCGATTTTTTCCTTATACTCCCGATTTAATCGGGAGTTGACCCAAAAAGTCTTCCTCCCTTCCCAGGCCGCGGATAAAGAGGCCGCAAAGGTGAAAAAACTGTAAATTCCATCCATGCATTTTCAAGTTATTGCATTGTATTGTTTGTCATACTTCTTGCGAGCATAGCAGTCTCATTTGTAATCCGTTAGTTTTGAGGTTAAGATATGTTTTTGTTTTCCAAGGAAAAACAAATCTTTATACTTCATATTTCTAGTTAGAAAGAAAGTATACATTGGCTAAGCCTCCAAGCTTTCAGTGATCCAAACTCTAACAGCCACTGCCCCTTCAAAAGATTACAAAAGTACCAAAAGGACAGGCATACAACAGTCTTCCATAGAAAGAACCCCACACCATCAAAAACATTGTTACAGTTGTTGAATGCTTCCAGAAGAAACAACAAAGAGGAGGTCATGAAGATCAAATAGCAACAACCTGTCCAAAAAAAACAAAACCTGTGCCTCAAAAAAGAACCCATTTTTCAGGCAGGAACAAAGTACCTGTGAAATCTTGTGACAATAAAGATCCTTCCTGCAATGAGAGCACGTTTTGAAAGGGAATCTTCTTTAGTGGTGAACTCCCTGTAAATGTGGGCAAAGGTTATGTATTAGAAGTGGATTTTACCTCCAAGAGTTTTTGAATAATAGATGCCAAGGCTAGGTTAGTAATCTGACATCTACTGTTTTCTCAGAAAATAAGCAGCTTGGAGTCACCAAGCGTTAATTTTCACATCTACTGTGATACTCATTGTTAATTTTCATTGGACCTACCACCTGACACCTTATTACCCAAGCAGATTACAATCTACTGAATAAATGCATGACTTATTTCTTAATACAATTAGCGGAAACAAAAATTAAAAGGGGAAGAGGATCTCAATCACTGATTACTTGATGACTTTTAGATGACTCATGATATACATTTATTATATTTTTTGTTGATATTTTGACTCTTGAGAGTTGAGACTTAGACAAGACCCAAAATTCAGGAGTTGATTCACTATTTTGATATGTGATGTAGCATTAGACCTCATATACATATTATATATTAGCTTTCTTTACATGTTTATGTGGAAATGCATTTATTTGATGTTGTGGATACTCTAGATGTTAAAAAAAAAAAAAATGAATAATTTTGGGTTTTTTTAATTTTGCCGACTTTTTGCCGACTTTTTCAAAAAACTCCCGACTTTGACGAGTTTTTCAACTTTTGGACCCTTGCCGAATTAATCCCGACTTCGACTTTTTCCACATTGATTTAAATGCATATTTTCCGCCTTTTCTGTAGGGCATGCAACCCAATGCAATTATTACATTAAATTATTCATCTAAAGCAGAAAAACAGCAAGCTGTTTTCCACTGTAAATGGAAATAAATCACTATTTTTATGTGTCTTTATAATTTCTATGCTTCACACCAGTGTTGCGAACATCGCGATTTAAGCAGGAAATCATGACTTTGTAAAGCGCCCGTATTGTCGACCGATTTTTATGGCAATCTTTTCACTTTGAAAAATCATGATTTAATCATTAGATTGTGGACTGACTTTCCTCAACAGGCTACACATTTTCAGGCATGGGCATCAAATTCTGCCCTATTTTTTTTTTGTTTCTCCTTGTTTTTCCTTCGGTTTCAGTCAACCATATAATTTCCATGATTTTGCTAGGGCAGTGTTACCACACAATCTAGCAGGGGTCCTAGGAGGGGTACCTAAGGGACAACTACTAGACCCCATAACAACAATGGGACAAAGACCCATTCTCACCTCAGTCAGTGTCCCCTACTCTTTATGGACTTTCACCGATGGGAGGAGTCCCAGTATGAAGGAAATCACTAGAATAATAAGGTTAATGGACAGGTATGGCATGATCTCCAAATCCCATTCAAAGGAGAGGCTCAGATAATGGCTTGCTTGCTTCAAAAGCAAGATAAGGGCTCTCCAAGAAAGGCTTATGGGGAGGAGACCTAGATCAAGGAAAAAGGGATAGTCAATATAGGGGATACACCTAGATCAAGGCTTCCTAGGGAAATATATGGACCTCTCTAAAGTTTTGTAAAATGACAAGCATGTGAAGGTTTGGGACCACAAGAGAAACCTAGGGGATGCAAACAAGGCCTAATGTTTGTAAAATCAGAGACCCTAGGTCAAGGACTGATCAACTTCCAATGAGTTTTCATGAGTAATTGACCTATGGAAATCTGTTGACCAAAGAAAGGCCTAGGAAAAGAAATTGATGTTGGAACTAGGGCTCGAGGTTTCTCCAAATCTAGCCACAGGATGAGCTTCAAAATTTTAGGGCACTTAAAGGAAACCCTAGCAGAGTTGCATGCCAACTCGCTCTTTGGATGGACCACCCTAATGCATTTCACACTAGGCCTTAGAAGACCCTCTAAGGTTACGAAAAGAAATGGCAAAAGTCAAAGAAAGGGTTTTAAAGGTGATCAACTAGGATTAGGACTCAGTGCCTTGACAATTGGGAGAAATGGAGTCAAGATTGGCCTTGATGAAGGACCTTCGCTCAATTAAGGAGTCTTATGCAGCTTTTCACTAACCCTAATGCGGCAGCTACCCAACAACAAGGAATTTACACTTCGATTTGCAAGAGACGATAGAGTTTCAAAGTTTGTGAAACAACACAAACCCCTGGGAACATTCATTCACAATATCTAACATGTAATGCATGCAATACTTTAAAACCCCAGTGTTTTCATGAATTCGCATTTCAATTAGGACACATTCAGATTTGACAAGACATTCCATACATTAATCATGTAACAATAACAAAGAAATATCATCAAAATAGCACTTACAAACATAGTTTTAAAACTCGGACTCGGATTCGAAACCGACCAAGGGTCAACTCCGACTCTGACTCTGACTCTACCTAGTTGATTTCAATGACTCGATCGTTGTAAAAAATACATTAAATATTTATTTTTTAATGAAAAAACATATTTTTAAAGATTTTCATTCATGTTTCCAAACTCATAGCATTAGAATATAGATAAAAGACAACATATGATCAAAGTATGTTCATGAATATATCTATTATATCGTAATGGCACCCAGTGCACCGTCCAATACATGTAATACATAGAGATCAGAACAAAAACACATAACCAAGGAGGCTCTAAATGGCCTCTACAACAAAACATCACTAGTCACTACTGCTAAACAAGGAAAGATCATCTTGCTCAGACTCTGAATCGGACTCAGACGGTCAAACCCATGGCTCCTCCTCTTCATCAAGATCTCTGACTACAATTGTAGAAGTAGCAGCACCAGCAGTAGCTACGCGCTGAGATAGATGAGCTATGTGCTTGTGTCATGGCTGAGTAGAGGAAGTGCCTACAGCGAGAGGAGTTGGGGTTGGTACTAGTGGATCTGTATTTAACTCAATAGTCTATATTGCATACATCTCTAAATCAAAATCAACACCAACATCCTCATCAGGGTCAAACTCTGTTGGTTGAGTCTCCATTACCCAATCTAAGGATGGATCAATATCTTCCAACACAATGGGATCTGTATCAGGTCTTTTGTTCAGCAATTGGTTGTGTCTTAGCCAGGTCTTTTGTTTCTCTTCTTCGTGTGAATCCTCTCAAAGAAAGGCCAATTGCGCTCACACCAAAAAGCACTGCATGTTTGACACAAAATATGGATTGCAAACTTCTGCAATTGAGGACACTGGCTACCAAATGCCTCCCACCATTATGCTACAAAAAACATAGTTGTGTAATGAGTTAGTTCAACAAATTATATCCAACTTTCAAATTATAAACAATTTAACAAAATAAGAATTTGAAAATTGAAATTGTTTACCTGGATCGTCTGCTTCCCTTGCAATCTTTGCTAGGTTTTTGCCAAAGGTACTTGTGGCTCTACTGAAAGAATTGATTTGTCTGTGTATCTCTAGTTGCTCACTCTCATCAGGGACCATGCGCTCAAGGAACTCAATTAATCTATCTCTCACCTCCCCCGTCAAAGCTTCTCCCACCAGAGCTTTATAATGATTCCTCGGGTTCCGAAAAAACCCAGCTGCGTGTATAGGACAATTGAGTTGATTATTCCATCTTTGATCAATGATTTCCCAAATTGGCCCATACTTAGCCACTTTATCCTTGAATGTTGTCTTTATTTGCTCCTTTGCCTAATCCATAGCCTCATAAATGAAACCGATAGCCAATCTTTTCCCATCCACCAACCGCAACACCTTAACTAGTGGCTCAACAACTTTCATAATCTTTGCTTTCTTTTTCCAAAATATGTCTTCATTAACCTTCCTTCTTACATCTTTTCCATCTTGTTTGCGAGCCCATTGACATCCATTCCATTCTTCACTAGAAAACATCCTCTGCGAATTTCCATGTTGGGAAAGCATAGATTGCAATGTCAAAAAATGAGTTGCAAACCTAGTCATGGCAAACCTAACAAGATCCTTGCCCCCTACGTTTTTCTTCATCAGGCTCAAAATCCATGAGTGATTGTAGATATACTTTCTTATGCTTTTGGCATGCTCTATAGTTTTCTCGATCCAATCTATTTTACCAATATCCTCAAGCATGAGGTCTATGCAATGTGCAGCACATGGGGTCCAAAAGATAGTTTTGTGTTTTTCCTCTAACATTTTACTAGCAAGAACATAGTTAGAGGCATTATCTGTGATGATTTGAACAACATTAGCCACCCCCACCTCTTCAACAACCTCATCAAAAGTTGAAACAACAAGTGTGTATCTTTCGCCTTATCAAATGCATCAACTAATTTTAGAAACATGGTTCCTGTGGCCAAAAGACAAGAAACATGGTACATCATGTTTTCCCCCATGAGCTTTTGAAATCTTTTAAATATTCATCAATGGACATAACCTCTTTTTGCAAAAGAGATCCCCTTAATTCTGTTGATTTGGGTTAGCATCGGATGTGCTCTACCCACGAAATTTGGTGGAGAGGCTAAGGCGCATGAGATCTCCAATACCCAGAAAGGGTTTGGGCAGATTCTAAACAGTTTGGGAGATATTAAATAATTAATATTTTTAATGGAGTCCCTAAAGTCTAAACTTAGGGAAATTAAAATATTAATGTGAATTAATATAAAATTGTGTTAGAATGGTCCAAAAGTCATGGATCAAGCTAGATCTAATCTTAGTCGTTGATTAGGGACTTAATCTCGTCCATTGATCTGTCAACGAGAAAAGTATAAGAGGAGACTTGAGGGTCACTTAGAGAACACACCAAGAGACCAAGATTTCGACTTTCTGGGGCTGGTTTGCTGAGAAAGTTGAGAGAGTGATCAGGAGTTGCAGCTGAGGAGCAGTGAATACAAAAGCATAGAGGCAGAGATAGTGCTAGGAGGATCACTGCAATAGCCGGGAAAGCTGACGCAGAGGGCAGAAGTCGAAATTGTCGGGAACAGTCGAAACTGTTAGGAACTGCCGGAACTGTCGGGAAAGCTGACACAGAGGTTAGAAGCCGAACTGCCGGGAACAACCGAAACTGCCGAAATAGCCGGGAAAGCTGACGCAGAGAGCAGAAGCCGAAACAGCCGAAACTGCCAGGAACTACCGGAACTGCTGGGAAAGTTGACGTAGAGGGCAGGAGCCAAACTACCAGGTTCTGTCATACAAATGCAGCAGTCGCAGTGGCAAAGCCATGGGTGGCAGTACGGGATGCAGCAGTACAAATGATGGGCAGCAGGCCTAGCGTCAGGGACCAAATGCCGAATGATCAGAGTAATACTCAGTGAGGAGTATTGCTAGAGCATAGTCCTCGCTAAGAGGGAGTGTTGATTTGGGGAAGCATCGGATGTGCTCTAGCCACGAAATTTGGTGGAGAGGCTAAGGTGCATGAGATCTCCAATACCCAGAAAGAGTTTGGGCAGATTCTAAAGAGTTTGGGAGATATTAAAATAATTAATATTTTTAATGTAGTCCCTAAGTCTAAACTTAGGAAAATTAAAATATTAATGTGAATTAATATAAAATTGTGTTAGAATGGTCCAAAATTCATGGATCAAGCCAGATGTAATCTTAGTCGTTGATTAGGGACTTAATCTCGGTCGTTGATCTATCAAAGAGAAAAGTATAAGAGGAGGCTTGAGGGTCACTTGGAGAACACACTAAGAGATCAAGATTTTGACTTTCTGGGGCTGGGTTTGCTGAGAAAGTTGAGAGAGTGATCTGGAGTTGCAGCTGAGGGGCAGTGAATACAGAAGCATAGAGGCAGAGATAGTGTCGGGAGGATCAGCGCAGTAGCTAGGAAAGTTGACGCAGAGGGCAGAAGTCGGAACTGTCGGGAACATCCGGAACTGTCGGGAACTGTCGGAACTACCGCGAACGCTGACGCAGAGGGCAAAAGCCGAAACTACCGGGAACAGCCAAAACTACCAGGAACTGTCGGGAAAGCTAACGCAGAGGGCAGAAGCTAAAACTGTCGGAACAGTTGGGAATGCTGGGAAAGCTGATGCAGAAGGCAAAAGCCGGAACTGTCGGGAACATCCAGAACTGCCAGGAACGCTGACGTAGAGGCCAGAACTACCGAGAACAGCAGGGAACAACCGGAACCAAGAACTACAAGAACTGCAAGGAAAGCTGATGACGAGGCCAGAACTACCGGGAACAGCCAGAACTGTCGGGAACTACCGGAACTGCCAAGAACTACAGGAACTGCAGGGAAAGCTGACGCAGAGGGCAGAAGAGGCTAAGACAGTCCCCACAGGCTAACGCTGGGGTTTTTCGTGGGGTAGATTGGAGCTGAGGCACTGTCGGAGTGTTTATCCAGGGTTTCAGCCGGAGCATCTATCTCCAAAGGAGAGATACTACTGCCGAGGTTTTTCTCCGTTGGGTGAGCCAAATTTGGCACCCAGATTGTATTCTGAAACTACTTAATAAATCAAACCCTCAAATAGCTGCACCGGTTTTCCCGCATTTGTGTTTTTCCAGGGACATTGGTCCAAAAACAACGATGTCACTTGCGTGCTTGTTTTGTTTCCTTTAGTTGATGATCTGTAATGTGTTGAGCATGTACTTGTATTTATTTCCAGTATTTACATGGTAAATAACTTGTTAATTAACAGAACAAGTAGGTAGGAATAAATTAGAAAGTACATGAAGGGTTTCTAACGGGTTAGACCTAGAAATTCCAACAAATTCATGCATAGTAGGGCCTTTGAAGTCCTTTCCAGTAGCAAATATGGCATCAAACATAGGTTCATAATATAGTGAACAGGTACCATTGAAGGGTATATCAGCGTAATACCACCATCTAGCTACGTAATCACAGACAGTTTCTCTCAATTCTTTCTTCCAATGGTCATCTAAAGTAGGTTGGATTTGACCTCTACTAGCTTGAGGACAATGTGCACTATCAGAGGGAGAAGAGGGTGTGACTGCGACTTTTGATATCACCCTTCTTTTTAATTTTACCTTACCCTTTTCTTGAATAGATTCCAAAGAGGGAGGAACATAGTGAAACGGGTTGGATGCAATCTTTTCACTTTGAAAAAATCGCGATTTAATCATTAGATTGTGTAATGTTCCTAATATAAATTTTACAGTGATAATCAAACACATGCAATAAATTCAACACAAATAATTTTCAATAAACACCCATGAAACAGAAAATGCTCCCAGAACGCCCAAAATGGGTAATTTTATTATATAATAACTACTAGAGTACAATGGAAAATGGAAGGAGTGCACCTGGGCTTGCACAAGGCAAGCTACAAGCCCCAGGTGATCAATATATCAGTGCTCAACTGCTGTAGAAATTTGTCCTCCAGAAATTTGCACTGGCCCAGTATTTCTGCATTGTTGGCTGTCTTGAGACCCTGATTCAACCCCTCAAATCTGCCCAGAAAATTTTGTAAAATTAGAGCTGAGATCCTTGTCAAAAACCCAGAAAAATCCAAAAAGGGTTTTCTCTGGTTTTGACCCTCCAAATTCGATCCGAAATAGCTTGGCCCTTCTCCACAACCAGAAAATTCGACCTGTAGCAGAGAATGATGTTTGTTGCTCCCAAAATACTAAAAACCTCCCCAAAATTACCTTCCAACCAAAATCCGAACAACCCAACTCCTCAATCCTTCCCCAAGGTTGCCTACACTTAGCACCCACAATTGATTGTGCAAGCTTGTAGATGATGACACAGTCCCCATGTCAAGAAATTCGTATTGAGTGATGGGCTTCCTCTTCTCCTGCAAATCCTCCTCCTTTGACTGGAATTTGGCCAAGAAACACCCCAGCAACAATGTAATTCCCAACTCCAGCACCACTCTTCCTCAATCATTGCATGGCTTCTCCTTCTGCGTCCTAGCTAAACCAGAATGGCGTGGTACCTGCGTGATGTCTCTCTCCTAGCCTCCAAACAAAGATAAAAGCCTTCCTAGGGTGGCACTCAAGGTCCACCAAAGAAAGGTTGAGCTTCACTCCTTGGGAAGCTCTTGTGCTAAGCAGCACTTGTAACTCAGTTGAACAATTAGAGCAACAATCGATTATCAAAATGTCAAAAGCCCCAAATGATGCTTCTTCCCTCTTATTTATACTTGTTGGCCCTTGGTCTCATGTGGGTCCCTCCTATGATTTCAACCTCCCTTAGGCAATTCGAACTTTCCACCAAGTAGAGCATATTATTTGTGGGAAGGTGGCCCCCACATTCCACTAAAAAGATTTCACCCCACTTTTCCTAAGTATTCTCTCCAAAATTGCCTTTAGGCCCAAAATGACAAAATTTACAAAATTGGGTTCTCCCTCCTTGGTAAAATATCTAGAAATGGACATTAAAGATTGTGGACTGACTTTCCTCAAAAGGCCACCGATTTACAGGCATGGGCATCGAATTCAGCCCTATTTTTTTTTTGTTTTCTCCTTGTTTTTCCTTCAATTTCAGTCAACCATATAATTTCCATGATTTTGCTAGGGCAGTATTGCCACACAATCTAGCAGGGGTCCTAGGAGGGGTATCTAAGGGACAACTACTAGACCAAATGACAACAATGGGACAAAGACCCATTGTCACCTCAGTCAATGTCCCCTACTCTTTACGAACTTTCACCGATGGGAGGAGTCTCGGTATGAAGGAAATCACTAGAATAATAGGGTTAATGGCTAGGTATGGTGTGATCTCCAAAACCCATTCAAAGGAGAGGCTTAGATAATGGCTTGCTTGCTTCAAAAGCATGATAAGGGCTCTCCAAGAAAGGCTTATGGGAAGGAGGCCTAGATCAAGGAAAAAGGGATAGTCAATATAGGGGATACACCTAGATCAAGGATTCCTAGGGAAATAGATGGACCTCTATTTAAGGTTTCATCAAATGACAAGCATGCGAATGTTTGGGACCACAAGAGACACCTAGGGGATCCAAACAAGGCCTAGGGTTTATAAAATCAGAGACCCTAGGTCAAGCAAGGATGGGATAGGTCAAGGACTAATCAACATCCAACGAGTTGTCATGAGTAATTGACCTATGGAAATACATTAACCAAAGAAGCCTAGGAAAAGAAATGATGTTGGAACTAGGGCTCGAGGTTTCCCCAAATCTAGCCACAAGATGAGCTTCAAAATTTGAGGGCACTTAAAGGAAACCCTAGCACAGTTGCATGCCAACTCGCTCTTTGGATGGACCACCCTTCTTTGACTTTTTCCCATATTCAGTCGAAACCCTAGAAGGTCTCCTAAGGTAATCAACTAGAATTAGTACCCAGTGCCTTGACAATTGGGAGAAATGGAGTTAAGATTGGCCTTGATGAAGGACCTTCGCTCTATCAAGGAGTCCTATGCAGCTTTTCACTAACCCTAATGAGGTCGCTGCCCAACAACAAGGAATTTACACTTCGATTTGCAAGAGATGATGGAGTTTCAAGGTTTGTGAAACAACAAAAGCCCCTGGGAACATACATTCACAATCTCTAACATGTAATGCATGCAATACTTTAAAATCCCAGTGTTTTCATGAATCCGCATTTCAATTAGGGCACATTAAGAATTGACAAGACATTCCATACATTAATCATGTAACAATAGCGAAGAAATATCATCAAAATAGCACTTACAAGCATAGTTTTAAAACTCGGACTCGAATTTGAAACCGACCGAGGGTCGACTCTAACTCCAACTCCGACTCAGCCTAGTTGATTTCAATGACTCGACCCTTGTAAAAAATACACTAAATATTTATTCTTTATGAAAAACATAATTTTAAAGATTTTCATTCATGTTTCCAAACTCAAAGCATTAGAATATAGAGAAAAGACAAAATATGATCAAAGTATGCTCATGAATATATCTATTATATCAAAATGGTACCCAGTGCATTGTCCAATCCATGTAATACATAAAGATCAAAACAAAAATACATAACCAAGGAGGCCCTAAATGGCCTCTACAAGAAAACACCACTAGTTGCCACTGCTAGGCAAGGCAAGATCATATCGCTCAAAGTCTGAACGAAGTCAAATGGGGAAACCCATGGCTCCTCCTCTTCATCAAGATCTCCAACTGCAACTATAGAAGTAGTAGCACCAGCAGTAGTTGCACACTGAGATAGACAAGCTATGTGCTTGTGTCGTGGCTGAGTAGAGGAAGTGCTGGCAGCTGGAGGAGTTGGGGTTGGTACTTATGGATCTGCATTTCACTGAATAGTTTGTAATGCATCCATCTCTAAATCAAAATCATCACCAACATCATCATCGGGATAACACTCTATTGGTTGAGTCTCCACTATTCAATCTGAGGATGGATCAATGTCTTCCAACACAAAAAGATCTGTATCAAGTCTTTTGTTCAGCAATTGGTTGCGTCTTGGCTGAAGGTTGTATTGGACGAAGACTAGATCATTTAATCGTTTTTGTTCTAAACGGTTTCTCTTCTTCGTGTGAATTCTCTCAAAGACACCAATTGCGCTCACGCCCAAAAGCACTGCATGTTTGACTCAAAATATGGATTGCAAACTTCTGCAATTGAGGACATTGGCTACCAAATGCCTCCCACCATTGTGGTACAAAAAACATAGTTGTGTAATGAGTTAGTTCAACAAATTATATCCAACTTTCAAATTATAAACAATTTAACAAAATAAGAATTCGAAAATTGCAATTATTTACTTGTCTCATCTGCTTCCCTTGCAATCTTTCCTAGGTTCTTGCCAAAGTTACCTGTGGCTCTACTGAAAGAAGTGATTTGTCTATGTATCTCCATTTGCTCACTCTCATCAAGGACCTTGCGCTCAAGCCACTCAATTAATCCATCTCTCACCTCCCAAGTCAAAGCTTCTCCCACTAGAGCTTTATAATGATAGCTTGGTTTCTTAAAAAACCCAGTTGCATGTATAGGACAACGGAGTTGATTGTTACATCTTTGATTAATGATTTCCAAAATTTTCCCATACTTAGCCACTCTATCCTTTGGGTTCTTAAAAAACCCAGCTGCATGTATAGGACAACGGAGTTGATTGTTACATCTTTGATTAATGATTTCCAAAATTTTCCCATACTTAGCCACTCTATCCTTGTATGTTGCCTTTATTTGCTACTTTGCTTGATCCATAGCCTCGTAAATGAAACCCATAGCCAATCTTTCCCCATCCACCAACCGCAACACCTTAACTAGTGGCTCAACAACTTTCACAATCTTTTTCTTTCTTTTTCCAAAATATGTCTTCATAAACCTTCCTTCTTACATCTTTTCCATCTTGTTTGCGATCCCATTGACATCCATTCCATTCATCACTAGGAAACATTTTCTAAGGCTAGAACACCAGATCGTCCCACCTCACCCCTGGAGGCATCTCGGCAATCATGGCAAACTCTACCTGCAGTCTGGAGGACAGCCTATCGATCTCAAAAGATGCAGCTTGCTGATCATGCTTCTCCTCTTTGTCCTTCTTTCTAAGAGGGCACTAAGTGCTATAGTGGCCCAGCTCACCACACCAGAAGCACTTGATCTTTGAAATGTCCTTTCTTTTGTGCTTCTCTCGCTGCCCCCTTGATGCAAGGGCCACGTCCTCCCCTTCCTACACCTGCTTCGTCCCAATGCTACTACTTTCACTGATGGTGGCCTTTACCAGATCATGCCTCATCTCCTCCTGTTGCAGATCAGCCCATACACGTTCCCAATTTGGAAATTTTTCTCTGCCCAGGATGCTCTAAACGAAAACTTGTCAATCTTCATAAACGTTATTCAGCACTAATCGTACAAACTCTGAGGGCTGGGGCGCTGACCCTACTGAAGCTAGCTAGTCCGGGACATCTTGAAGCATCATAAGGAAGGGGTCTACTCACTCCCCTTTTTGCATCCTCGTCCATCTCAGCTTCTCCTCTAAGTACATCTTCCGCTGCTTGGAAAATCCTTCGTATAGCGTAGCTAAGGCTTCCCACATCTGTCGTGCAGTATCCTTGCCGGCTATGTGGGATACTACATGATCTCTAACTCCATCGAGAATGATCCTCTTAGCTCTCGCCATCTAAGCCTTGTACTTCCCAAGTGGATCTACATCGGCGGGTACAGCAACCACACTATCGACATAGGTTTTGAGATCATGCTCGTCTAGAAGGCAGAAGATCCTAGCCTTCCAAATCACATAGTTTGAGGCTCCATCCAACCAATCTTGATCTCTCAACCCAGTTGATACTATCCTAAAAAAGTTGAATTGCTTCTTATTTCTTATGCGCAACTGTTGCCCAACTATTCGCACTACCTTCTAGAGTGACAAATCCCGCACACAGCTATTGTTGCTCTGCTAAGAAAATTCGAACCTCTGCCTAAAAGTCCTCTGAGGAAGGAATTCCCTCAGTATGTGCTCTTCTCTCCCTCTAATGCTATTCTGCCAGCAACAGCTACAAAATATCTGCGTCCCAGCTGAAGATCTGCTCTGCAATGAAAATACGTTGCTCCCTTCTGCCTCTGGAAAGCTTCGATCTAGAAATCGAATTTCTCTATTGACTCACTCAGAGAAATTGATTTCTCCTCAAAACTTCGACCTCCTTGGCCCAAGGACTGCGCTGCCTCTGGGGTTTTGAATTGCTGCCTCCGCGATAACTTCGAATTCCCTCTTCCTTCTGCAACTGAGCTCTTATACTCACGATTTGTGCTCTGATACGATGTGAAAAATCTGTGCCCTGATTCCTACTATAGCAAACTGATAATACTTCTACTTGTTAAATTATTTGAACAAGTTACTTGCAGTTTTCTATGGCAAATATTGAAATATATACACTGCAGCCTACAAAAAATAAAATACTGCGGAAACTAAATACTAGACTGGAGAGAAATAAACGCACACATATACACTGTTGTTTTTATACAAATGTCCCCAAAAAAAACCAATGTGGGAAAACCGATGCAGTAGCTAAGGGTTTTATTTATTATGCAGAAGTAATCTGTGTACAAATCGTTAGATGTCCAAACTAGCAATCTGATACAAAGAAATACTGACAAGGAGAGAGTGAGGAAAAATATCACACTGTCAGGCAATCCAAATCTGATCCAGCCTCTAGATGGTTGGCCCCACACTAGCTCTACACAGCCTCTACGTCAACCTCTCTGGGGTCTGTGTCACCTCCTCTTCTGATCTCATGTTGTCTGGAACCTCGCTCTCCTAGCCCTCTGGTCTCACACCCCGGCTTCTGGCTCTGGAATTGGACTTGCCAACTGAATCTCGGACTCCCTCTGAAGCTCTGCGCTGCCTATCAAAACCACTCTTTGTCTTCTCTACCTTGCACTCCCCGGATCTGGAAAACTCTCCTCCAGTCTACTATCCCTGTCCCTCTCTCACTACTTCAACTTTACTAAGTCACTTCCGGCAACTCACAGCTGCTACTCAGGAAATCGACTTCCCAGCAAAATCGAACTTGCACAAATGTGTTCTCCAAGTGCCCATCGAACTTCTTATAATCCCTCGTTGGAGCACCAACAGCCAAGATTAAAACATAATCAAGGGCTAAGATTAACTGGGAGTTGATCCTCGTCTTCTTCTAGAAGATTCACACCTCTTTTAATTAATACCCTTTAATTAACCAGATTTCGTAAGTTTAGACTTAAGGAACCATTTTAAAAAGTTAATTATTTTAATTAAATCATCTCTAAGTGGAATTTTTCCAAACGATTTTTGGGTATTGGATAATACATGTGCCTTAGCCTCTCTACAAAATCTCGAGGCAAGAGCACATACGATGCTACAAAAATCAACATATTTCAACCTCTTTTTCTTTTTGCCTAGCTTTCTCTTCGTCAAACTTCTTAAATTTTTCTAGCAACTCCTTCCTACTTCCCCAATTTGTTCTATTGGTGCTTCACATGGGACAATTTGGCCTCTAATACAAGCCAACTGTTGTTTCAGCCTGTGAATGCCCCCTCCACCTACCATAATTCTTTTATGACAAAACTTGCAATACATTTGATTATCAATCATCTTAGCATATGCCCAAGTAGCATATTTCATTCTAGGAGCCATTTTCTAATATTTGGAATTGGAAATGAAAGGACAAAAGTCTAAAAATGAAAAGAAAAAAAATCAACTCTCCAATGTTCATTTTTTCTAGAAAAATTACTCTTTTCAATTTCTTGATTCACAAAAAAAAAAGTAAGGGCAAATTTGAGTGGAAAAAAAAATACATCTAGCCTCCTCAATGCTTCTCCAAAAAACAACTCCAACTCCTCAAAAACTCCTCACAAATGCTCACACAAATGCAATGAGATAATTGTGAGGAAATGTGAGGGTGTTGGGTCACTTTTATAAGCTTGGGAGAGGAGTAGAGGCATTAAGAAAAAACAAAAAAAAAATTGAGTTCCAAGTCCGAGTTACCGCCTCTTTTCCCTGCGGACTAGCTCAACCAGTTTAAGACGGGCTCAACCGAACCAACCAATTCGGTGTCCAGCTCGGCCGATTCGGTAACGAACCGGCAATCGAACCAGTTTTTCTACCGAGCCACCCCGAGCAAGGGTCTGGCCCAGTCTACCAAGCCGAATTTGATTCGAACCGACTTGGTTTTAAAACTATGCTTATAAGGTATAGCGAATACATCTATCCATCATTTTTGCATTTAGAAGCTCCAAGAAAAGACTAGTGAAAATCCAAACATGAAAATGCTTCAACAAGATCCAATTTTATTCATCAATTGTAGGTGCAAATTCTTTTACAAGAGAGAAAATTCCAATCCAAATCATGATGATTTACAAATGAGGCTTACTTTTATTTATATGAGCCTCAAGGGGTTCGATTTACTCTTATTAGGAGAGGAGTAGAGGCATTAAGAAAAAACAAAAAAAAAAAATGAGTTCCAAGTCCGAGTTACCGCCTCTTTTCCCTGCGGACTAGCTCAACCAGTTTAAGACGGGCTCAACCGAACCAACCAATTCGGTGTCCAGCTCGGCCGATTCGGTAACGAACCGGCGATCGAACTAGTTTTTCTACCAAGCCACCCCGAGCAAGGGTCTGGCCCAGTCTACCAAGCCGAATTTGATTCGAACCGACTTGGTTTTAAAACTATGCTTATAAGGTATAGCGAATACATCTATCCATCATTTTTGCATTTAGAAGCTCCAAGAAAAGACTAGTGAAAATCCAAACATCAAAATGCTTCAACAAGTTCCAATTTTGTTCATCAATTGTAGGTCCGAATTCTTTTACAAGAGAGAAAATTCCAATCCAAATCATGATGATTTACAAATGAGGCTTACTTTTATTTATATGAGCCTCAAGGGGTTCGATTTACTCTTATTAGCCTAATAAGCCCCTAAAAACAACTTTAACGTGCAAAATAGTAATCTAATTGGTAACAAACCCACCAAATACCTCAAAAGTACTCAACAAGCCTTCCTAATGAGGTCGAAATGATAGAAAAATGGTACAAAGGGATCGTTGGAAGGCCTAGATAAGTCCTCCATGTGCCAAGATGAAGTGGAGGGCTATCAAATGATCTATGGTGCACTTATGGCCCCTTGGTTTCCGAGCAAAAGATCTATGGTGCACTTATGGTGCTCCCAAGTGGCTGTAGGGCACTATGAATGGTCTCATGGATCTCCAACTGGATCTAACATGTCCATGCTCGATCAATAAGGGCTAGAATAATGATACAAGCTCTCCCATGTCTCCCCAGCTGAGACAAAACCCTGTCTCAGCCCTGGATCAATTGCCAAGTGTCTGGTGCAAATATGTGGTTGGATGGGCAATGTGGTCCAAGAGCATCATCATCTTCGTATGATTGGGGCACGAATGAGAAATGGGGGGTGTTGAAGAATCCCATGGGGTGGCAATCAATGCTCTGCTACGGTGGACACCCATGGCTCTCAACACTCACCCTACAAGTGCCCTCATGACCCTTTGAAGGGCTTGGATCCCATATAGGGAGGCCAAGTCCAAGATGAAGACCCGAACCAATGTGTCTCCTCACCTTCCAGTATAACAATTCATTAGTGCAATCGAGTAGGTGAGTTGGCAAATTAGGGGCAAAATTGGACACTTCATAGTGACTTTCCAAATGGGCCTTAGAGTGTACGAGTGTCTCCTTACTCAAGAAAAGAGGTTAATCAAGGATCCTATTAGGTGGTTTCAACCTCTAAGGAAGTAATAGGTCCATGGTACATCCATCAAGAGGTAGGTGTCATGTGAAATAGTGATGGAATGAAGTGAGGCAAAGTGGAAGGCCCCAAGCCCCATGTCATGGTACAAGGGTAGCTATAATGAGGGAAGCCCACACATGGGTGTATAGATGTAGGAGGGAGCAATCGTGGTACATGAGTTACCCCAACCTTCATTTTTCCACCCTTCTTCATATGCCCTTTGCCTTTTATTGATCTTTCTTTCTTTTTATTGCTCGGGGTTCCAAGGAATGAGAGCATGATGCGTATGATAAAACAATGAATACCCCGTTTAAGGTTAGGCAGTGCATCGCCCACCAAGGGTTGGGACAATCATGGGTTCCTTAATGATGCAGGGGGCACGCATAGGGGCCCTAAGAACTAGGGTGATGGCCATAGGGATAAAGGGTAGAGCTCATGTTTGGCTTTTGTTCACGCGCTAAATTTTAATGTCTCAACCAACCATATTTTGTATTTTATGGTACATTTCACATTGTAAGTGGCCAAATTATGCGTTTAATGCATCAACCTCCAAGGCATCGTTCCAAGCCCGACCCATAGTGTGGACAAGGGGAGGGGGAGGCTAACTCCTTGTGGACCCAATGGATAAATGTGGACCCGAATCTGAAAAGTGTGAAAAGGGATTACAATGAGAGGAGGGGAGTGATGTATATGGTGTCAGGAAGCGAGACCACGCAACCAAAATCAAGGTTTCCCATATAGTGCCACTCCTAAAGCTAGTAGCCAGTAGAATAGATCCTACGAGACTAGTACACAAGATAAACCACCAAGTTGGGACAAGGGAACAAGAGTACAAACCAAGCCCAGTCTTTCCGCCAAATCCCCCCACCAATCCATGTCCAAAAGTGCCCATGATAAGCAAGCAAAAATACCTAATTACATAATGAAAATCCATAACTTCGGGATTGGAAGGCCTACCTTCAAACATACGATCATAACAGATGGGCGAAGGCACATAATAGTTGGCTCAGGCAATGGAGAATGGTGGCACATCGAACTATCTGGTGGCTCCAAGGGGTTGTTGGCTGCCAACTGAAGTCACATCTAGGAGAAAAATTGTCCTATGGGCGTCACCCACTAATGGTGGGTAACAGGGACGAGGTGTGTTTTTTTGCCATTATTGTTTCATTGAGTGGAGAGGTTTTTTATTATCAAAATGTTGATTTTTAATTTTATTTTTTTCAATTCTTCTTGTGTCATGGGTTCAATCATAGTATTCAAAATAGGAACCGATGACCGACCTGTCCACCTATCAAACCAGGTTTCAAACCAGGACTGGTTAGATCTCAATGAACTAGTCTTTAGAAAAATACATGAAAAATTAATTTTTAATGAAAAAAATTACTTTAAAGATTTAAAACCATGATTCCAGACAAAAATATGCAAAGTTAGCTCATCTATATACCATGTAAAGGTGAATATATGAAAATGGCACCGAGTGCAATACATATCAGCAACAAATTACATAATCAAGGAGGCTCTAAATGGCCACTAGAGTCCAAAAACAATGTTACAAACTATGGGCCACTAGCCTACAGAGTACAATCCTACTACATGTCTACAATTTTAGTGATCAACATGATCACTTCTTAGTTCTCATCATGATCAAACTCAGTCAGTTGAGTCTCAACTCTCAAACTTTTCAACTACTTTAGTCACAAACTTCTCAGATGGTTGAGTGACTTGAGTCTCAAACTTATGAAAGTATTTTATCCTTATATGCCCTATTAGGCTATTACTGCATTTGGTGCTCTACATGGCTTTACATGGCCTCCTATCCCAGCCAAGTGTTGTTTGAACCTGTAAATACCTCTTCAATAGATTTTTGGCAATATTTGCAACTCATTTTGCCATCAATCATATCACAATGAGCCCACACAGTATCCTTGGCTTTTGGAGGCCTCGTCGCTACAATGCAGCCCAAACTCTTTGTTGTTCCTCTACTCTAGCAAAAACTCCACACTCTCCAAGCTCACAATGAAGCTCACAAAAGCCCCAAATGAGATGTGTGAGGCAAATGAGAGGGGAGAGACCCTTTTAAAGGCTTGGAGGCATTAATTTTGGAGGGAAGCAGCCCCTAGTTTCTATCAAAACCACTTGAAAAGTCGTGAAACAACCTTCTGTGGGGTTCGCAGTGGACTTGGCAATAAACTGGCTAGTTTATGAGGGAACTTGTCGGTTTATAGGAAAATCGGTCGATTTTGTCATAAATTAGCCGGTTTATGGCCGGTTATGCCCAAATTCTTTGAGGGTCCACTCAGAAACAACCTTCTGTGGGGTTCGCAGTGGACTTGGCAATAAACTGGCTAGTTTATGAGGGAACTTGTCGGTTTATAGGAAAATTGGTCGATTTTGTCATAAATTAGCCAGTTTATGGCCGGTTATGCCCAAATTCTTTGAGGGTCCACTCAAAAAAACTGGTTTTTCAATAGGTTCAATGGTTGAGCGTAATGAACCAGCCAGTTGACTAGTTTACCATTCGAACCGACTGATTTGACTAGTTTACGGTTCGAGCCGGCCGATTTGACCGGTTTACAGTTTGACTAGTTTAGAGTTCGAACTGGTCGGTTTGACTGGTTTACAGTTCGAACGAGCCGGTTTTTAATATTATAGGTTCAATCATATGTTAAGGAATTCAATAAACATGCCAAGACATTTGGACCTTATGTGGGAATATGGTGAACTTGATGGGGGGTTCAATTGAGCAAATTTGAGTTGCAAGTTGGGTGGGAAGCATATGACAAGGAGAGTATTCCGATTGAAATACCACCTTGCACAAATTTTGAGACATGAAGTAGGACTTTGCCCAAACGCATCTCTAGAAATCATCTGTATTGCCCCCACATCATTAGATGATAAAGTGTCTACCAAACTTAACAAGGAAGCTATGAAGACTCAAATGGGAAGGGGTGGAGTGGTGGTAGGTGACTATGAGAGTGGTTCTTCTTTAGCATTAGCTGCTACAATTAGCCCCACAAATGCCTCATCATTTTTTGTTCCTAGAACCACACCTAGTGCATAACCTTCTATCAAGTCAACTCTTACAAAAAAATAGAAGAAGCCAACAAGCTAGCAGATACATGTTTTCTATGGAGTGACATTCCCTTCAGCGTTGCCAAGAACAATCCATTTTACCAGCCTATGTTTGATGTTATTGCTATTGTAGGCCCCAGGTACAAAGGCCCTTCCTATGATGACTAGAGAGGACCTATTCTTCAAAATGAAAAGGTCGATTGCACTACAAGATTGGAGGAATTCAGGGCATCATGGGAACACACGAGATGCACTGTGATTTAAGTATTGGGGGTTTTCGCAGTGCATTATATTAGATATCATTTTGAGATTCAACTTCGTTAAGTAAGTCATTCATCTATAACCATTTCCATGAGAGGTGGTCGTAACTGACTAATTTCTCATGATTTTTGAATAGTCCACTTAACACTCATTGCATCGGGTGATGCTCACAGGGGTGAAGAAGTGGGATTGAAACTAGCGAAATGAATCACATAGCGTCAATCATCACTTCTGGGGCTTGCATCCGGTAACCAGGACTTCCCGGGAAGTCACCCATTCCAGATCGCCTCTGGCTCAAGCGCGCTTAACTATGGAGTTTTCCCCACAATCAAGCCCACTTAGCTTGCTACCCCATTTGCAAAACCTTAGCAAGTATTGTGCCTCGTGAACCATTCAAGTAGAGTTCCCTTCACTCTTTTTGAATTAAGTATTGGGGGTTTTCGCAGTGCATTATATTAGATATCAATTTGGGATTCAACTGCATTAAGTAAGTCATTCATCTATGACCATTTCCATGAGAGGTAGTCGTAATTGACTAATTTCTCGTGACTTTTGAATAGTCCACTTAGCACTCATTGCATCGTGTGATGCTCACAGGGGTGAAGAACTGGGATTGAAACTAGTGAAATGAATCACATAGTGTCAATCATCACTTCCGGGGCTTGCACCCGGTAACCAGGACTTCCCGATAGGTCACCCATCCCTGATCGCCTCTGGCTCAAGTGCGCTTAACTGTGAAGTTTTCCCCACAATCAAGCCAACTTAGCTTGCTACCCCATTTGCAAAACCTTAGAAAGTATTGTGCCTCATGAACCATTCAAGTAGAGTTTCCTTCACTCTTTTTGAATTAAGTATTGGGGGTTTTCACAGTGCATTATATTAGATTTCGTTTTGGGATTCAACTGCGTTAAGTAAGTCATTCATCTATGACCATTTCCATGAGAGGTAGTCGTAACTATGATGTCAGATGGTTGCACTGATCAAAAGGGTAGAACCCTTACCAACTTCTTTGTTAATTGTCCAAAGGGGGCAATGTTTATGAAATTTGTTTATGCATTTGCACATATCAAAGATGCACGATTATTATGTGATTTGTTAGCCGTGTTATTAAAATTGGAAACTAGGACCAAATTCCACTATTGGTCAGCTCATCTGTTGGAGATGATTATTGCATTGAATTCCTCTTTTCGAGAGGACCAAAATCGACCTAAAGATCACCAAATTTGGATGAGGAAAAAAAATTATTTATTCAAAATGAATTTTATAAAGCATGACCTTATCAAGGTGGAAAAAAAAAATTGAAAATTTGAAATTTGAATTTGCCTCCAAGTGTCAAGGACAAAACATTATTCTATATACATGGGCATCCTCCGCCTCATTCAACCCATCCAAAATCTCTCGAGTGATACTCCTGAAAGAGCTGCAGTTCGAAGAAGTTAGGAGAACGTGATGTTTGGGCTTATTCTTTGGGCACTTTGTCTCACACGGGGCCATGTTAATAGAAGGCAACTAGCAACAAGAATTAGGGCAATTCTAGTTGATGTTTTGGCATGAAACTCTCCTTTAGCAGGTCGAGTGCCACAGGCAGAAGGCCAAGATTGTTGGAAGCATATCTGGGTTCGTTTGATGGAGCATTTGAGGACAGTTCTAGGCAGCGCTCACCTTCTCTTGTTGACTACTAACATGCCATAGAAATTACAGGGTTCAGTTCTATTTTTGATGGTGGATTTGACAACTTAGTTTGGGCTGCATTCACATCATGAAAGCGCGTATTGTTTGGAGATCTATTACATGAATTTGCTACTGAAGGTTGACACTGGAGTATGTGCCCTAACCAAGTTGGTAATTTGCTCAGTTGTACATTGCGTTGGATTCATTGTCATCAACAAAGAAGACCGCAATAACTGATCTAGGAACAATATCCTTTTAAGGACTATTTTGTTTAACTATTGATGATCACTGATTAGGGCAAGGTTTTCACAACTGAAGACAGAATAAAAGATTTATCTGGGCTACTTCTTTGTGATTTGAACAATGGTATAGATCATCTTTCTGGAATGTCAACTTGGACTTCATCATTGTACTCTCTCTCCCTCTGTTGAATATTTGATACTAATAATAAGAATTGATAAAGGGTTTTCCCCGTCTTGGGGTTTTTCCCTGGCTTGAGCCAATTTTGGTGTTCTCTGATCTTGGCTTGTCTTCTGCATATGATTATTTATGTTCTTTCGATAATTACTGTCAGTGAATAATAGTTATGTGAATGCTATTGAAATAAATGGAATTAATCTTGGGCTCATTGAAGTAACTATCCTAAGCAAAGATCATGTTAACCTAAATTAACATGTGTTCATTCAAGAGGTAGGTCCACAACATGTTGTCTAAGTCATAAAGGACAATGTTGCAAATTATGCTGTTGCTGGCAGGATGCTTATGGAGAGGCATCCTAACCTGTTTGAAAACCTTGTGTTGCACACCATATTGACTTGATGTTAGAAGACATAGGAGAAATTCTTTATGTTAAGTATATTGTTGAATCATCAAAAAGCATAACAAAATTTATATATAATCACGCATATGTGCTTCAGTTGATGAAAAGATTCACCAATAACAAAGAGTTGGTGCACCCAACTATTTCACGATTTGCCATTAGCGTCATATCTCTTCAATCTCTCTTGTCTTGGTGGCAACCAAAGAGATGGGGTTGTCACCTCCCAACTCTCTTTGTTAAATCTCTCTCCTAGTTAAAGCTAAGGGGGGTGGTCCCTAATGAAAGTTAGATGAAATGAGATGAGTTTCTAGGAGATCTTAAGTTAATGGAACTACTTCAAAATATTAGCAAGCTTATGGGTGTGAGCAATATAAAAATGTATATTCGGTGGTAATTAATACAATATTCAAGATATAAACATATAAACCAATGCCTTGATAATTGCTTCAAAGAAATAGTAAAGACTTGCTTAAATAAATATTCAAAATGAAATAACAAGTAGTCCTACAAAATAGAACAATGTTAGATAAAAAAATATCACTTGCAAGATATAAATTGCACTTGTAAGGAGATGCTCATATAAAGATAATAACATTCATGATCATAAGCACATGTAATAGCAATTTGAAAGAAAATAACTTGCAAATGAAATTCAATGGATGCCAAGTATTACTTGCAAAATATAAGTAGATATGCACTTGCTAAAGGGAATAATCAACAACAATATATAATTTCATCAATGAGACATGAGATCATTCATTACAACAGGTACATGAAATAAACAAAACTTGCAAGTGAATTTGAAGTGCTCTAAAGTAATTAAATTAGAATGTTATGCAAACTAGCTAAAGTGAGATGCAATTATCTTGGTTAATTTTAGTCTATATGCTTATTCTAGATGAGAGATTCTCCCTTCAACCTCTTACCAAGGGGTAAAGATTGGGGTGATTTGCCAGGAAGAGGGGTTGAAGAGGCACTTGTCCTCGTTAATGATACCATTCCCCTAATCCTGACAAACCATGTACGTTGTCATTCCTACAAGGGGACAAAGCCACCTTCACAACTGCAGGGCCACACACTTTACCTTACTCTATACCAAATGGAAGAAATTTTCAAGCAAAATCTTTGTCCTATTATGTCTATACAACCAAGCTTATACTTGGAGGTATGTGCAACATCTAAACTAAAATACCTGAATGAAATGCTTGTAAATGTTATTGTTTCCAAAGGAAAGTATCGATACAAATGCCTCCAAGTAAATGAATCAATTGCTCAAAATAAGATTGTACCAATGACTTCAATTATCCCAAAATGGAAATAACCCAACATTACTCACTAGCTTTGTAAAAGCAAATGGCATGTAAATATAAGCTTCATAAGTGACCGAAAATTTGCAATTTTGCTCCAAGTAAATGAAAAATACTTCAAAAGATGTACCAATGAGCAATATAATTAAGACAACATTGAGCACAAGTTGGCATAAAGATAGTGAAGCATGTATTAATAGATCATGCGAAGCAAATGCTAAGTAAATGTTTGTTTGTGATGTGTTGTAGCAAAATCGAATAAATTGCCCAAAGATTTGTAAATATTGCAGCTTAAACAACCATGGAAATAAATTTGCCCAACATAAGAGATCTAGCAAATGAAATAGCAAAACTTGATTGCAAAGTTGAGAGATTGTGAGTGTTATGTGCTAATATTATGATTTAAACCATGCATAAGTTAAATTAGATTAACAAGAGAAAAGCATGCAAGTAAGTTAGAAACTACTTAAAGAATCAATCCACCCAAACAAAAGTCCTTCTAAATAAGGTGGGATGCCATGGGAAAAATTCCCAAGCTCTCTCAAAAAAAAATGACTTTTTTTATTAATGTGTTACAAAGGAATGAGAACCTCTCTAGGCCTCAAAAAGCCTCAAGGAAAGTCAATAAGACACTTTAACTATAGACTTCCCTTGATGAGAACTCACTACAAAGAGGCCTAAGAAAGCCTTTTTGAAATCTGAAAATTACATACAGATTTTAGACTTGAAAACTCACTACAAAGGAAGAAATAGCATGAAAAAGAGAGATCAAGCCTCTCCTAAGGCCCACGACCTAGAGAGAAAAGGAGCCAGCCTTCTAAGGAACTCGACCTATCCAAGGATGGGCCTCAAAAGGGCTCACGACCTTGCTACAAAGCTGCCCAACAAATGCACGGGGTCCTGCAAAGAAAAAATTAGTAGTTTCCAAAAGAATCTCTCCTCCAACTTGATGCCAAAGTGAACTTGAGTTGCTGCTCAAAGGGCTGCAAAACAAATTAGGAAATTAGTGGAGAGAACATGCAAGAAAAACAAATAATAATACACAACTAGTATACAAAACTAAACCAAGTCATGGGAGTGAAACTCCATGCTTGTCTAGTCTAGGAAAATGCTCTAATTAGCTCATATAACCATTGAAAAGCTCTAGATTTGGATCAAATAAAGTATGAAATTTGAATTATAAGTGATTCAAGTAGAATGTGGAAAAATAGGACTCTCATTTCTTTGCTTCTCTTTAGGTGAAGACCTTGAAGTTGAGATCAATGAGTCTTTCGTATCTTGAGTCCGAGAGTGAGTTGATCTATGTGAGACTTCTCCCACGCCCAAAAGAATCCTTCACACAATTCCAAGAAAATATTTTCTACACACTTGGCAACAATATTAGCACACATAAAGGAAATAGAGCAATACAATGGGTGAAAGAAACTAAATATTCCTCCAAAAATCAATTAACATTTCTCACTCCTAGAATATTACTCTAAATCAAAGATATATGCAAGATAGCTTGCACATATCAATCCACAATGAATGGCAATAGAAGTTAATACAATCCAAATGCATAAGAAATTGAAGCACAATAAAAATAATTGGAAAGAGATCACCTCATGATAGAAAGATAACACCACCAATAATACCCCAAAGTCTTTGTTTTATTAGCAAAATCAAGTGTACAATTTGGAAGAGTTTCGATTTTCCCATGTGCTCATTGATTTTATGATGTCATGTGTCAAATCATCTTCCACTTGTCCTTTGACTTAAATCTTGACTTGAAATAATTTCCAAGTCATTTTCATGTCATTTTTTCACATGGATTATTTATTTTTCTCCATTTAATTTATTTTTGGACTAATTTATTGCCACATTTTCTAGTCAACTTAGGAAAAGTGGGTTTTGAGGGTCCAGAACTTATTATTCACCCCTCAAAGTATGTCATAGTAGAAAGTTGGTGAGGAGAGGTGTAATTTTGAGAACATACATCTCATACAACTTCTCTAAACTATACTTATTATAATTTACATTTAGATTTTATTAAAAATCTCGTCCTATGGAAAACTTAAAATAATAAAAAACTGACCCCTAGACCTAATCAAATTCCACAAAATTTTACGAGTGATCAAGTATGGTAATATACAATAACTCTAGACACTAGGACTCACACAAGGCCTCACCATCAAGCCGCACTCCAACTTTGGTGTTATGCTTGGAGGAAAAAACTCAATTATTAAGTCCTCAAAAGTACTTAATAATTAACCAAGTAAAAAAAACCTCCCAGAGTAAACTCACTTGATGACAACATCCCAAGTTACCTAGGCCTATTACATGACTCAATTCATCACAATAACATCACTTTACATCATCCCCGCAGGGCTTGCGAAAATTGAGTACAACATAGAAGAAGATGAGAAGAACTTACAGTTAAAAAACTCTGATGATATCTGAACTCCGATGGTACATGACGCCTCTGACATATCCTCGGGCATGGAATCTTCAAAAAAAATAGGTAGCACTCTCAGTGGCCAACGAGACCAATCTTTTAGAAGGTAGCTTCAACTAAGAGAGGGGTAGTACTCACCCAAATGTTGATCTGAAGATCAGAGATGCCATGCTAGGGGCCGCTCCTAATTGGATCTGAAGGTGTGAGAGAATTTTGAGACAAGTAGGGGCAATATTCTCTACTCGAGACCAAGCCCACGCCATTGTCCAAGATACAAGATCAACCTAAGTGTAATTGTGGTTCACAACCTGACATATTGAGGTAAATTATTGTGGTACATGGTAAGCCATCTTCTAAAACCACTTTATATATAAAAAAACCAAAATATTCTTAATTTTTTGTTTTAGTTTAGCATAATTAACTAGTTGTTTTACAAGTTTTCCATATTTAATACCTTTACACCTTGCAGTTGTGAGCAATAAAGTTAAATCTTAGCGAAGGGTTAATATATCGAGTTTTGAGCTTTAACTCCATTCATATTTCATGGTATATTATGCTTTCTTGTTGTAGATCTATGTTATTTCTTGTTGTTACATAACAAATATGTTGGTTTTTCAAGGTTCCAAGCACATCACAGGTAACTACTTTACTTTGGAACCTTGAAGGTAGGCTCTATACTAAATATCTTTCATTATCTTCTATTTTTATGATCTAGAAAAACAAATATTTTCAGCTATTATGACTTAAATATCTTGATGGAAATTTTCTAGGCATAATACCCAGCAGGCTTTGACCCCTTAACCTTCACAGGGCAATTTCCAACTCATTGCAAATTGGGTCAACTTGCCAATATAAGGCTTGGGATTGACCAAAAGTGGTTTATCTTACATCCGTTAGCATCTCCACCCCTAGATATGTGACCTAGCGTGCTAAGGCACTATCTAGGTGGCTATTTTAAAGGGGAATTGCTTGTTGTCCTTGTATTTTACTGCAAACTTGCAGTCACAAGATAGCAAGCAAATTAACACTAGAACCCCTTCTAACCAAAGGCTCCAATCACAAAAATAACTTTAGAATTGGTTAGTATATTTTAGGTACACTCATTTTGACTATTCACACTGATATATCATCTACATTTGAGTGTCCTATCTTTCTGGTTGTAAGTTTTCTCTGCAAATTTTTACACATAAACCAGTGGGGCAGCAAACAATTAACTCCTACACGTCATCCATAGGCCCCATTTCAAGCGCTAATGTTTATTTGGTTGGGTGCAATACTAAACGAAAATCCTACCATAGCCTTTTCAAAGGAAGTTGGACTTAAAGAGTGGAGATTTGTGCCGAGGTGAAAGTGGACTCTCATCCTGTGTGTGACAATCATAGCGAGTTGCCAAGACCTTGGCAACCGTACTAAATTGATTGGTAACAAGGACTACTAAGTAGAATAGTAGCAATACATTTGGGGAGCGCAAACTACTCTTATATAAAAGATGGGAAGAAGATATAACCTAAAATCTAAAGTTTACATATGGATTCAAACCCCACATGATCTGCAACCCGAAAAAATTGATCAAAAAAAAATATTGAATGGCATAAAACTCAACCCAACTACTATAGGGAACGCTAGATCTCCAAAAATAGTACTAAATCTTGACAAATATCACTACTAAAAATAGACCAAAAATCAGTTTTGGGTCACCTCTGGAGCACTTTGTAATTTTCTGAGGTTGCAGAAGAAAATCACAAAGGTAACCACAAACCTACTTTGGAAGTTGGGATCTAGCCCTACCAGCTTCACAGAGGGCTCTCTCTGTAAGATTTAACTTTGTTGTATTGAATATTAGGCTTATTATGAAGTTTAAGGTTTGATTTATATTTGAATGGTTGGTTGATAACTAGATTTCCATTGGGCTATGGAGTCTGCTTCATGAAGTATGGATCGATTTCAGTGTTTACAAATAGATCTCACAGGGCAGGGTAGCCAAACTGATTGGATTCTTTTAGTTTATGAGATGGGGAAGGAAGAAGAGATTAACACTCACCTTAGATATAGAGCATTGTTACCTAAAGTCTATATTTAAAGTTCGATAGAAAACATGGAAAGTATTCAAAGTCGGGAGTAGAGTGTAGATTTAAACAATTTTGTCCTTTAAATATCTATTGAATAATTCAGATTAAAAAACAAATATGTGTGATAAACAGAGAAATATCAACACATAGAGATAGAGGCACTTCACCAACAACTTGACACAAGAATCCTGTGAAAGAGCTTTCTGTATTACTAGTAAATCAGTTGATGCTTCAACAATGTACAATAGTGTTCTTCTATATAAAAACCAACCCTTGATACTTCTGAAGATGAAGTATTTATAACTTATTTACAAAAATATCTTGTCAAAACTGACTAGGATGCATCCAAGAATTATTAAATTGAATCTATCTAACTTATTACAAGTATTTAGGAAAATTCAAACTATCTGTAGTGTTGGCACTAAATTAGTGGAACCGCTGCCTGTCTGGCCCTTTGAATTCTTCTATGTTGTTGACCCTGAGTTGCACGACCAAAACCGTTGCTTACTCCAGTAATTCACATAACTTATCCCAGTGATGTTCACTTGGGATAGTCGTCTTCAGTAACTTTCTGTAAACTTTGTCGACTTCAGTATATTTAGCAAATGTCGGCTTGGAAATGAATAGGTGTTTAATTGCATACTGAATTTCCAGGTCATATGCCAACACTTCCAAGAATGCCTTTCCTGTCATACTGAATCTTCCACCTGCAACCTTTGAACTGTCTCTCGCCTTGGTCATTAGTTTCTCACTGTAACCAAACTACGTGCTGAGCTTATCATTATTAACTAATAAATTTGGAAGTCCTTTCTTGTAGAGGGGTTCCAACTTGGTGAAGAATCTTTGTACACCAATGTCCATAATCTGACATTTTTCTTCAAGCTGTCTCATTAGATTTCTCTTAGTCAACACCTTCTTGACTTCCAATATTGTTTATGTTCTATCTTCAATCTCTAACTCTTCTAATTCATGTTTGTTTTTGGAGTTAAGGAATTTGATGAGCTCAGTGGCTTCACTGGGTTTGTCACCCAACTGCTTTCTGACTTCTTCGATGGCTTCATTGGACCTTTGAATCAGTTCCTGTTGTTCAAAAATGATTTGTATTGAAGGCCAAATGTCTATCATGTCTTCATTGATTCGCTTCCAAATATTCTCTTTTACCTGTGCCAATGTATTACCCATGGCACTGTCTTTTTCCATCTTCTGCAATCTCTAGGACAATGTTTGGGATCTTTGTGTTTCTGTTAGGAGGGAATTCTCAAATCTTACTTTCTTTCTTTATCTCTTCTCCCTGTATAGACATGTTTTCCATGGATTCAGCCAACTTAATTGAATCATCTGCAGCTGATGTGGGAAGTACTGTAGAAGAGGACGTTCCTGCTGTTGTGGCTATTGTAGGGATACATGTTTGAAGTAGAGATGCAATTGGTACTGCATCAAGAGGAACTACTGCTAGTTGTGAACTTTGTTCCTTTTCTTTGATCAGCTTGTCCATCTCTGCTTCCATCTCTTTGATATGTGCACTCTACTCCACTAGGAGCTTCAGCATCTCTTCTTTTTGTAACTCTATCTCTCCTAGCTCCTTTGCCTAGGGATCTTCAGTTGCAAGCAGCTTCAATTGCTTCTCCAGGGCTGCTATGTTAGCATTCTTCTTCTTAATTATCTCCTCCATGGCCTTTGAGTTACCAAGATCAAAACCTGCTTTGATCACCATTTCCTCCAAATGTTTGATTCTATTGTCTTTAGCCAAGGAGGACACTTTCTCCACTTGAAGCTGACACTGAACATTGTTTAAAGAAAGTTGTAGTTTGAAAGTAGTAAGAGTAGTCTGTGTAAAGGTTAAGTAGACCATTTCTCCAGTCTGCCTGTGCATATCCATTTGATCCAAAGGATGAACATCCTTTGCCTCAAACTCAAAGGTATTTTGTTTGAAGTCTACTGCTGACTTTGGCTGTGGAGCTTGTGCCTGTAAGAATATATATGCATTCTTCCCTTTTCTGTGTCATAGGCTTAAATGAGCCTGTGCTGGATGGAGGAAGACTGCTTCCTGAATTGAGCAAAGATATTTTCATGAATGGCTTCATTCCTCTGTTTAATCTCTTTATATCTCTGGAAAATATCCAGTTGCCTCTATTTTGTAGATGACTCTGGTGTGTGAGGTATTGTAGCTGGAATCTCTTTAGTAGTCAAGGATGATGGAGAATCGGTGGTACTGCTATCAAACTTAAAAGTTTGAAAGCCTGAGAGTACAATGGTACCCTGTGTTTCCTCCAGTGGTGGGAAGTCTATCTTAGAGCCTGTCTTAACCTTCTTTGTATATATCTTGAACTCTTTGGCTGAGACTTCTGTAACTGAAGGAGAGTCTTCCTCTCTTGGTCTCTTCTCGATCTTTTCTTTGGGTATAGGAGTCTTTGAAGCTGTTCTAGAATGTACCTGCTATTCGGCCTCCTCCAATGTGTTTTCTACCCAAATGTGTTGGTTCATGTACTTCTCTATTTCTGGCAATGTTTTAAAAAACGGCCGAGTTGATCCAAGTCGTTGGGATTTTTTGTGACCTAGCAGAAAAAACGGAACAGGAGGCCGAGTCATGACTGACTCAGCCGAGTTATTGCATGACTCGGCCGAGTCAGTCATGACTCGGTCAACCCGACCGGTTCTGCAATAACTCGGCTGAGTCAATGAATGCAGCGTGTAACCCCAAAAAAAATGAGATTTTTCATATTTAAAAAAAAAAAAAATTAACTGTTAGTTAAGTGTTGGGGACTCCAAGGTGTTTTCTAAATTAGTTAAATGCTATTTGGGGTCCATTCCCCTCTCCTAGTATTGATATGCTATTCAAATTTCATGGTAATGTTAAATTCTTAAAGTAAAAGTGACATTCTCCTTAATCTTCATTTTCATCCTTTTACTTAAATTTTCAACATTACCTTGAAATGACTCAGGATGTTTGAGAGTGGTTCCGACCTCACTGGATTTCATATGGAGAAAGAAGAATTTTAGATTTCATTCAAAATCCAGCAGACTTATCAGTTTTTCAGGTTTTCAGGATTGGAGGATTGCAATGTTTCCATTGAATTTTGTCATGTATTAGGGTATGGAACTCGTATTTAATCAAGAGCACCAATCCCTCTATGTACCTTGATGTTAGTGACATTGGTTGTCAAAATCCTCTCGGATTCGCTCCCAAACCAAGAGCTTCTGAAAATGTCGCTCCCGCTTCCATTTTTGCTCTCGCTCCCCACTTTCGCTCCCGCTCCCAAGTAACATTGAGCCAGATGATGTTGGCAACTCTAGCAATAACCAGTAGTACTGGTCACAAACTTTTGTTATAGAGGCCATTTATAGCCTCCTTGGTTATGTGTTTTTGTTTTGATCTCTATATCATCATTGTGTATGTATTGGTCAGTGCACTGGGTGCCATTTTGATATAATGGATATATTCATGAGCCTACTTTGATCATTTGCTGTCTTCCATCTATATTCTAATGCTGTGTGTTTGGAAACATGAATGAAAATCTTTAAAATTATGTGTTTTTATAAAAAATAAATATTTAATGTATTTTTTACAACGACCGAGTCATTGAAATCGAGCTGGCCAAGTCGATACCGAGTAGGAGTCGGAGTCGGAGTTTTAAAACATTGATTTCTAGCCTTTGGGTATGCACATAGGGAGTTGCCTTTTGTTCCACTCTTAACTTAGAAATTACCCCAAAGGGGTCATAGGACCAAGTAAAACTAAGAGGGAAATTCATTTGTTTCAGCAGGAGGTCTGCTTCCTCTCCTGCTGCTCTACTGTTGCAGATGAAAGGTCCTATTTGTGTCTTAATTCGGAACTGAGACTTCTTCTTGGCTGCCACGAAATGGATGTTGTCTGAGTGAATTATTTGCCTGATGTACTCCAAGGCAAATATTCTCATTGGAAGGTACTTGGGCAACTTATATGGTGGCAGCTCTGAGCCATAAACTCTGATCTCTGTAAATGACTGGTATAGGTACCAATCTCTTGTCTTCACATGTTCACTGAGTTGTAACACTTTCTAAATATCCTCATTGATCCTTGGAATCTGCTAGTCCACTCAGCAAACAAGTTGCTGGATACACAAACTGATCAATAAACTCTGTAAAACTGAATTCCTGTGATTGTCTTTTGATCATGGAGGTCCAGAAGATAATGGACTAAGGCTCTCCTTGTTGATCAAGCTTCTGCACTACAAAGGGAAACCTATCTGTCTGAAAGAAAATGAACATATACATAAGAATAGAAGAATATCGAACATTCCTTCAATTAGAAACTGAAGGAATTGTTCATGAATTACATTTGCCAAGTGACCATAGTCAAAGGTGACTAATATTCCTTCTTCTGTAGAAAGGGTGGATAAGAAACCTAAAATAGGCTCATCTACCCATTCATCTTAAAAGTAACCAAGTAGGCATGACAAGACAAAAATAATTTGTCTAGTCCTTTGAGGGAAAATAGAAGAGGGATAAGGGGGATTTTTCTTGGGGAGTTGAGAATCTTCTGAGAGGAAGACTTCAAAAATCTTGGCTCTTTGGGGGAAGGTGAGCTTCTGATAGATTTCTTTGAGAGCTTCAAAGGAAAAAGGGGTGAGGGAATAAATGTAGGGGACCCGCAACACTTGGTTTATGCTCTTAGAAGTAATGGTGAAAAGGATTTCACCATTGGGGGAAATGATAGCCCTCTTACTCGAAAGGCAAGAGACATGACACTTTGGGAAGAATTTGGGGAAGTAATAAGACTGGGGGAAAACAAACAAGGGTAGTTTGGACTGCCAAAGGTTGATTTCATCAGATTGGTCAAGGTAATTGTCACGAAACAAACAGCATAATTCAAAGAGGTCGAATTCACACTATGTCTCGGCTATCTTATAATCTCTGTCAGCAAAAGGGATGTGGTCTAAATCCACAAGGGGAGTGAGCATGGGACTCACCACAGTGGCAATTTTGGGGGCCATCGTGGTAATAGAATGAACGTAGAAGAGATTAACAGAGGGAATTTGCAAAAGATCTCAGTAATTCTCGGGAAAATGCTAGGTGGGAGTTCCTCTGTAAACAATCGGAGATAGGCAATTCGTCTGTGAATAGTTGATGATAAGCGTGAAACAAAGGGCGAGAGCAATGTACAGTAGGCAAAAGGAGAAAAGGAAGTGATCGCGGGAGAAAATGGAGCATTATAGTTCATATACAGAGCGGAACCGTTGGATAAACAGTTGTGAGCTGCATTTACTCTGCAAAGAAATGGAGGAAATGGGAGGAAGTTGCAATGGAATGGGTGTAACGGTCGTCGACGTGGCAAATTAGGATAGGCGGATGAAGGCACGAGGCCGTTGGCGGGAAGTGGACCGGAGGAGGGATACGTGGCATCAGTGGAATGGAGGTTGAGCAGGGACGTGGCAGGTGGACATTGGCGGGAAGGCGAGTTGCGGTGGGATGGCGGAAACCGCTTTCAGGGGGGGGTAGGTTGTTTGTGGTATGAGAGGGGGGGGTGCGAAATTATGAGGAGAGGACATGTAGCGGTGGGGAAACCGCTTTTCGGACCCCCCCCCCCCCTCGCCATTAAAGAGAATCACTGTGGGGGGGTCCGAAAAGACTTAAGGGTCATCGGATCGAAACAGGATGGTGATCAGGGAAGGTGATGTGTGCAAAGTTTAGCGTCGGCGGTCCCACAGCACATTTCAGACAAATAACTTTTACAACAAAGTCCAAACTTTGGACAAATGACCAAATTCACCAATTACATAATAAATCAATCTTTTTCCTACACTAATGTAACTTTAAACCCATGAGGGTGCATTTAAACGTGCAAACCCTATTTATTTTGTCATTCTTCAAGGACTAAGAATATTTATTTCAAACAACTAAATTAATCTAACAACTGCATTAATCCAATTTAAATTGTTGGATTAACTTATTCACCTATTCTACCTATCTAATCTTAGCCAAGATTACACTGTTTGGCTAAATTATTTACTCTAATCTAATTAACATAAATTGAAACTTGCTTGAACATGATTAAACTGTATGTTTCAAGCACAAAGGTATTATGGCATTTAGACAACTTGCACACAATTTCATGAATTTATTCTTTGCAAAACCAGCAAACTATCAGTGGCACTTCAACTAGCATCACTTTCACATTTATTCATTTTTTGTTTTGTGGGGTTCTTTTATCATTTCTTTTCTTTTTCCTTCTTCTATTTTTGTATTTATACGACCCTCCTTTCATATTTATTTTCATTTTTCTATCTTTTTTTTGGAAATAATTTGAAGGGTGAAATATTATTTACAACATCTCAAACATAATAATCATCAGTAATAATCAAACGATCCTATAAAAAATTATAGGACCCTAACAGCCTCAAGATGGCATATGGCCTTTCTGACTTTATCCAAAGTACCATTAGGGTAAAACGGGATGCCCCCCCTCGTTGACCCTCTTCGGGATTTACATTTATGAGCTAGAATCTTTCCTCCATGAACACATCCAGGAGGAGGATGGTTGTCTTCTACATCAGGTGTTGATCTCCCTACTCCTTTTTGCAGATGACTTGGTCTTATTGGCATGTATTCTTGAGGGCCTACAGAGATAGGTCAATGCCCTAGCCAGCATTTGTAACCTTTGACAGTTGATAGTCAACCTAGGTAAAACCAAGGTTATGATCTTCAACGCTTCGAAAAAAACTCTTATAGACATGCATTTCTACTTCCGAGGGAGAAGAGATCGAGAACGCCACATCATACATCTACTTGGGAGTATAATTCACGAGACCTCATTTTGGTATACAAAAGGCCCTCCAACCTCGACCCAGCAAAGAGTATGGTTCCTTGGCCCTTATCGAGAGACAATGCCTCTAGAGTCAGTGTCAAGACATCTCGTCCAAGCTCTACCTCATGGACACGATTATTAGACCCACTGTCCTCTATGGGTTTAAGCTTGGTACAAACTGACTAGGCCCAAATGGAGTGATCCAGACCTTGCTTCTCAGGTGCCCCGGTTGATGCAAACATACAGTCTCGCAACCCATTATTCGGCCAAGTTTGGTGCCCACCCCTTCCACCTTGATGTCATTTCACTTAGTTTCTTTCCTCCACAGAGTCAGATATGTTAGAGATTCAGCTGTCGAGAGACACTGGTACCCTTACCTTGCACTTTGTTCCTCAAAGGCCATCAATTCAGCTCACCCCTTAGGTCGAACACAAGGTCTCAAATGTTTCTCAACTTCTTCATACACTAACCATCTCCCCAGAGCGTCTTCAGCGTCTTCCCCCTTTCTTATTCTCCCTTGTTGCACCGAGCCATCACATGTCAGCCAGAGAGGTACTGTATCAATCCATTAGAGAGGATATCTACAAATTGTGCATTCAAGTCATGGGCTTTGGGGCCCAAAGATGTCCTTCTACCTTGAGCATTTCCTGGAGTTACAGGATGCCTTCATAATCCAACCCCATACACGCATAAACATTGGATGCACTCACTCAAAATCACTTTGGGCCAGCTTCAAGTTGTTCTTATTGACTTCGAGCAAAGGCTAACCACCATATGCCAAGATCTAAAAGGATATGTCATGTAAGTCACCATCAAGAACCAAAGACAGAGCAACGCCTCATTTTTAGGTGCCCTGTATACTGCGAGATCAGAGGGTGTTACCACTACCTCAATAGAGATTCAGGAGGATCCCTCTCTACCTTCTTTCAGTATCCTGACCAAAGATTGCTAGCCCTCTTCATTAGGGAGATATTCAAACACAGATCTCATATCCTACATACCATGCCTCACTCAGGGACGATCCGGACGATCACATCACACGTTTACAATGATCCAACTAATCAGAGCAACAAGTTGAGTATTTCAAATAGTAGAACAATGAGACCTCGAGTCTCCCCTCAGCCCCCCCTTTGGGAGGCCAACAAGTATCCTTGAGACCGTTGCAGAGGTGTCAAAAAACACATCAGTTCACTCACACCCAAAGTGTCAAAGAGATTAGTTCCAAACAGTTCCTAAGCAGTGTGCCCCCCTGCGACGAACTCCTCCCCAACCCCAACGAAACAAGCAGAGACTTACCAGAGCTTCTTTCCTTTGGCCTCGGATGCTAATAATATCCCTCGTTCCTACATCCCGCTAAGATCGTGTAGACAGACACCCCGTTGGATCCAGAGGACTCTAACAGTGAGCCAATGCCATTGTCGCCCCCATCATCGTCAACTATCAAACTCAAGCATTCTTGGCATCATCGACTTCCAACCTTAAACTTATTCACTTAGTCTTCTACATCACCTGCAACGGACTCCTTCCCAACCCCAACGAAACAAGCAGAGACTTACCAAAGCTTCTTTCCTTTGGCCTCAGATGCTAATAATATCCCTCATTCCTACATCCCCCTAGGATCATGTAGACAGACACCCCGTTGGATCCAAAGGACTCTAACAGTGAGCTAGTGCCATTGTCGTCCCTATTATCATCGGCTATCAAACTCAAGCATTCTTGGCATCATCGACCTCCAACCCTAAACTTATTCACTTAGTCTTCTACATCACCAAGGGCCTTTGATCCGATTATATACATGTTCTTGAGGTTGTTCTATTGTTGCATCCTTTTTCACTTCATTTTATCCTAGTTTTAGCTTTGGCATTTTCTCAATGTTCCACGGGGACGCATCCCCCAAGGTGGGGGACACGCCCCAACGCTCCCCCACGCTCCAAGGATGGGGAAACCCATGGGGAAACATTTCCCCCATGTCCCCTTTTTGGGGAAACTCGGGGGGATTTTTTTTGGCAGCAAGACGCGACTTCTTTGTAGGGGGAAGGAGGGACGTTGGGGAGACGCAAGGGGGACGCCCCCATATTTTTGTCTAATAAAATTTTTTTAACATAAACAGTTATTTTTATTTAAAGTAAAAAGGTTGGGCCGATTATATACATGTTCTTGAGGTTGTTCTATTGTTGCATCCTTTTTACTTCATTTTATCCTAGTTTTAGCTTTGGTACTTTCTCAATATTCCACGGGGACGCATCCCCCAGGGTGGGGGACACGCCCCAGCACTCCCCCACGCTACAAGGATGGGGAAACTCGTGGGGAAACGTTTCCCCCACATCCCCTTTTTGGGGAAACTCTGAGGGGATGTTTTTTTGGCAGCAAAACACGACTCCTTTGTAGGGGGGACGGGCGATGTCGGGGAGATGCAAGAGGGACACATATGCGTCCCCCCATATTTTTGTCTAATAATTTTCTTTTAACATAAACGATTATTTTTATTGAAGGTAAAAAGGTTGGGCCAAAGCATAATCAACCCCTATTACATCAAACTTTTCCAAGTTCCGAAAGGCCAAGAATCTATTCTTGAATGGCTGGGATAGCAACTACCAATCTAAGGGATAGGGTTCCATATGGGTTCTTCATCGTTCCTTGTAAATTCTCCTTAGGCTACGTGACATCCCAGATTTTCCCTTTCGTCTGCTTCCTTGTTTAGACTTAGAAGGATATGGTAGAAGGAGATGGAGGTGAAGTTCTGCATCACTTTGCGAAGTCTCTGCAAGGTCTTCATTAGTGCCGAGTTGTTGAAGTAGTCTTCTTTGTGTAAGGTTTTTATCACAATCTCCGAGTCTCCGAAGACTTGAATGTCTTTCTCGTCGTTCTCCCAAGCAAGTTGGCAAGCTTTGAGCAGTGCTAAGATTTCTGCTTGGTTGTTGGTGTTCTACCCTAGGCCCCAACTAAAGTTGAGTTTACTGTGACCGTCCCGGGCATAGATTTCTCCCCCTGCTCCTGAGATCCCCAGGTTTCCTTTGGACGCACCATCAAAGAAAATCGTGGCTTTACCCTGGTTCTTCCACCACTTTTGGAATTCTGCTTCAGTGCTCCGAAGTCGCCACTCTGGATCGGGGCTAGGCCAAGGGGGTTCTTTTTGTTCCTGGCTTGTTTCAGAGGCGAGCCGAGCCAAATGATCTCTTCAGGGAGAAGCGAGCTGTCTGGCTTGAAGGGTTGATTCTCCATTGTCTCCAACAGCAAGGCTTTGGATTTGGCAGCAACGACTGTGGATGAGGGCAAGCTGTTTTGAAAGATGAAATGATTTCTGGCTAACCAGACTTCCCAGCAAATGTATTTTGGTATTGTGTACCAGATTTTGGACCAAGAAGATTTGCTCTTCATCGTATGGGGGTATCGGTCTTTCCAAGTGACGAACAGATTAACTACTGTGATCTACGAAGGAGTTTGGGCGTTGAGCCCCTAGAGCGCCTGTGTCCAGACTTCTTGAGTGAAGTGGCAGTCAATAAACAGATGATCCATTGTTTCCTGAGCCGCGCAGCAGAGAGGGCATCTATGTGGCCCAGTGATTCCTCGTTTTTCTAAGTTATCCCCAGTCAAGACTCTTCTGTGCATGAGGGTCCAGCTAAAAAAGTTGATCTTTGGGAGACCAAACAGATCCCAAACTTGTTGCCACAGTGTGGGGGTGTGAATCTGGAGGGGCTGGGCTTGAAGAGCTACGAAACCCATCATTGTTGTGTAAACACCGCATTTCACCCAATCCCACTTATCCCTTGTATGCAAATGCAATGGCACCAACCCTAAGAGTGCAGCCAGAAGAGAATTCTGTTGCGTTTGCAATCTGACTGGAGGGTGCGAGAGTGCCCATGCAAGCTAGTTTCCACCAGGATCCCAAGCAGAGATATCTGCTAGCTTGTGGATGCCACGCTGAATAAGCCATGCGCGGAGATCAGCGAAATCAAAAGAGTTTTTGAGGGGTTGAAGGCCCATGATTTTATCCTCCCACAACATGATTCTTTTCCCGTTTCCAGGAATTCTGTACAGTTGCTCTTTGAAGGACTCCCATGCTCGACTATAGAGCTTCCATAGAGTGGTTCCTTTTATGGAAGTACCTTCCTCCATATTGTTTATTGAAAGCCCGTGTAGATATTTTCTGATGAGCACTTGGCTTATTGGATGTCGGTGATTTGAGAAGATCTTCCATAAGATCTTTCCTCCCAAGGCCAGATTGGCCAGCCTAGGGTCTCTTACCTGAAGACCCCCTTCTGATAAAGGCCTTTTCACAGTGTCCCAGCTTACCAAATGAATTTTTTTTAGTTCCCCTTTCCTCCTTGCCACAGGAAATTTCGAATCAATTTGGAGAGCTACTCAGTGATCATCTTTGGGGCCAAAAGGAACAAGGCTTGATATATAGGTAGAAGGAGATTACAGATTTAATTAGAATAAATCTTCCGGACTGTGATGACCCACTGGCCACCCCACCCTATTATTTTTGCCTTAATTTTACTGATGATTTACAACCAGTGAGAGGCCTTGCTGGTTCCCAGCGCTAATGGCAGCCCTAAGTACGTAATTTTTTCCCAAGTGGCAAAGCCCGTGAACCCTAGGGAATGGGTGATCCGGTGGATGGTTTGTTGGTCTACCTTCTAACCATACACCGCACTTGTAATATCTTGTTTCAGAGATATTCCCTAAAACCCTAGTAAACTCCAACCAAATACACACAAATGATATAATAACCGGGAAGCTCAAAATGATAAAAATAACAGTGGTGCAACATATAATAATGTAAACATGAAATATAAGCAGAGACTCGAGAAATGCTAATATTGAGTAATGGAATGAGTACAGGAGGTGATTAGAAAGATGGCACCTCGACTTGCACAAGGCAAGTGAAGAAACACACTCAGAATAGCAAAGGAATGGCCTGTCTCTGAACTGCGTGGATGCTACTGGGAAAATGCCGTGCTACTGCTACTACTGGAAATCAAATGAGGATTTGGGGTTGTTCCCCTCCTCAGAAAATGTTGAAACTCTGGAATCAACCTCTACTTAGAAAACCCAGAAAGCTTTTCTGAAATGGCCGACCCTCGAAAATCGCCCCCTTGGGGAATCACGCAATCCTTCAAGCTCTGCACTGCCACTAAGTAGAATCCTCCAAAATACTGCCTGAAACTCTGCCAAACTCCTCCAATATGCAAGAGTTGATCTCTTGCTCAATCTCCCAGCTCAACTCCTCCACAAACCCCCAATCCGGAACTGCCCCCAGAAAAATTGTGTCCCTCTCTCTCAAGACTACGCAGTCCTCCAATGATCAACTCCACCTCAATGCCAAAGATCGAAACTACTGCAACAAAACTGCTGAAACTACCTTGCCCGAGTAGGCACTCGAAGTCCCCCAGGGCTAAGGGTGAGATCTCCGAACGGAGACACTCAGTGCACTAAACAGTGCTGCAGACAGGCTAAACAGCCAGCGTGCTCCAAGTCGAAGTGACTAGCTCAAATGCTCATAACTGAATGCCAAAATGAGGAGGCTCCTCTCTCCTTTATAGCATTGGCCTCTCTCAATCCCAAGGCTCACCTCCTCCAACGTAATCTCCTCTTGCCACGTGTTCCTTTTCCCATCTGCGCAGTCCCTCCAAGTGTCTGCGTGGGCCCCATCTCTGCATGGTCCTTTGGCCCCCTTGGCTCCCCTTTAAGTCACAACGTTGTGCTACTAGGAAGTGACTTTTATTCTAAAAGTGAGTTATGTCCCCTTTTCCTCACCTTTTTATTTACAAATAACTATAGAAGGCAAAATTGAGCAAAATCGAATATTCCAATTAGCCATGGCTAATTAGGAATATTACAGTCTCCCCCGGCAAAATGTTGCTTGTCCTCAAGCAACTAAAGTGATGGATGCTGCAAAATTTTCTCACTCTCCCAAGTGGCATCCTCATCCGGAAAATTCTTCCACCTCACCAAGAATTCCCGAATTGTCCTGTTCCGTAGCTGCCTCTCCCTGGTATCAATAATAGCCTCTGGCTGCAACACCAAATGCCCCTCATCATTCGTGGGTGGTAGCTCATCTGTCACTATCACATGCTGCCCCAATGCCTTCTTCAGGCATGATACATGAAAGATGTTATGAATCTTGCTGCCTTGGCGCAGCTCCAACTCATACGCAACCTGTCCAATCCTGCGTATCACCCTGTATGGCCCATAAAAGCGGGGCTTGAGCTTCTTAGCCCCCTTCTGCTTTAGTGATGACTGTCAGTATGGCTGTAATCGTAGGTAGACCAAGTCCCCTACCTCAAACTGTCTCTCCACCCGACCCCTATCAGCGTATAGCTTTTGTTGGTTCTGCGTTGTAGCCATATTATCCTTGAGAGCTCGGAGAATATCTTGACTCTCTTGGATCCAAATCTTGGCCCTCGGAGCCTTGCTACACCAAACATCACGTCAGCAAAAGATAAGGGATGATGTCCATACAAAGCATAAAATGGTGACATACCAATGGACATGTGATGTGTAGTGTTGTAGCAGTACTCCTCCAGATGCAGCCACTTCAACCATGCTTGCTGCTGCCCACTAACATAGTTACGCAAGTAGCCCTCCAGCCACTTGTTAACTATCTCTGTCTGCCCATCCGTCTACGGGTGATAACTGGTACTCGGTGTCAACTCCGTCCCCACCAACCGGAAAAGCTCCTGCCAAAATCCGCCCATGAAACGGATGTCCTTGTCACTGGTGATGGTCTTGGGAAGACGATGCAACCTAAAAATCTCTCTGAAGAACAGCTCGGCGACTTGCGTTGCTGTGTAGTGTGCGGATATGGCGAAAAAGTGTGAGTACTTTTTCAATCGATCAACGACGACAAAGATGCAGTCCTTGCCCTGTACCATGGGCAACCCTGTGATGAAGTCCATCGAAATACACTCCCATTTCCCCTCCGGAATGGGAAGAGGCTGCAATAGTCCTGCTGGATGGTTCATCTCCCCCTTGTTCCTCTGGCAAACATCGCACTCCCAGACATGTTGGAGTACGTCCTCCTTGAGGCCCTTCCATGAGAACCTCTCTCTAATGGCCCTATAGGTTTTGGTAAACCCCTGATGACCTACCAATGGTGAATCATGTGATGCCTGAAGTATCTTCTTCTTGAGCTGAGATCCCTCAGTCAAGAAGATCTGGTCCCTGTAGTAGATGATCTCATCGACCACCCTGTACCTGTCATCCGCCACCTGCCCATCCAGAACCTCACATGCAAATCTATCCTTGGAGTACTCTACTAGGAGTCGAGCCCTCCAGTCTGCATCCAAGCTCATAAGAGACAACGTGGCTGGTCTACGTGAAAGGGCATCTACTACCACGTTGTTCTTACCCTTGACATACTCAATGTCAAAGTCATACGCTTGGATCTTACTGATCCACTTTTGCTGCTTCTGCTCCAAAAAGAATTTGAGGCTGTTGTGATCAGTCCTCACCCTGAACCTGTTACCCACCAAATACTGTCGATACTTGGCCAATGCATGCATGATGGCCAGCATCTCCTTGTCGTATATAGAATACAACCTCTCGTGCGGAAGGAGCTTCCGGCTCTCAAAGGCTGTAGGGTGATCTCCCTACATCAACACTGCGTCAATCCCCTCTCCCGACGCATCACACTCCAAAACAAATGGCTGCATAAAAGCCGGCAATGCAAGCACTGGGCATCTACTCATAACCTCCTTGAGCCTGTCAAAGGCTCGCTGCGCTGTATCCGACCAACTGAATGCCCCCTTGTCAAATCTGTCAGGGATGCAGCAAGCTGTGAGATACCCTTGACAAACTTCCGATAGTAAGTGCAAATGCCAATGAATCCTCGAAGTTCTGTCACGTTCCTCGGCTCCGGCCAATCTCTGATGGCCCTGATCTTCTCCTCGTGGACCCTCACTCCGTCCACCCCTATGATGTGTCCCAAGTATAACATCTCCGTCAACCCAAACTCACACTTGGAGAGCTTGGCATAGAACTACTGCTCCTCCAAGATGCGCAATACTGTCTCAATATGTTGGAGATGCTCCTCCCAAGTCCTGTTGTAAATAAGGATATAATCAAAGAACACCAACACAAACTTCCTCAAGTGACTGCGGAAGATGTGATTCATGCAAGACTGAAATGTAGCTGGGGCGTTGGTTAGCCCGAAGGGCATCACCAAAAACTCAAAGTGCCCATAGTGACACCTGAAGGCGGTTTTGGGAATGTCCTGCTCCCTCATGCGAATCTGATGGTACCCAGATCTCAAATCAATCTTTGAGAAGAACCGTGCTCCTCTCAACTCATCCATCAACTCATCGATCCTGGGTATGGGGTACCTATTCTTCAGGGTCTTCTTGTTTAGGGCCCTGTAGTCAATGCACATCCTCAATGTGCTGTCCTTCTTCTTCACCAACACCACAGAAGAAGCAAAAGGACTCGTGCTCGGTCGAATGTGCCAAAGAGCCAACAACTCCTGAATGGCCCGCTCAATCTCATCCCGATAGGCCTTGGGATGCCCATTGGGGGTGGTAATCACTGCCTGTATGCCCTGCTCAAGCTCAATGGTGTGCTCAAACCCTTGGTCCGGTGGCTGTCCTGGCAGAATCTCCCCAAATACTGTGGCATACCGGTCAAGGATGGACTGTATCTCTGGGTGCACTTTCTGTCCTGTAGTCCCTGCCTCTGACGCACGCAGCTCCACTACCCACTCTATGTCTCCCTTCCGAAAGACTGCCTCCGTTCGATGAACCGAAACAGTCTGAGGCGGATATGTGTGTTGACCTCGTATCTTCTCGTGCCTCCCTGTCTTCTCATCATCCCACTCCATCTCTAGGGCCTTCCAATCTGTAGTGACCTTCCCTAGAGTGATAAGCCACTGAACACCCAGTACGATGTTGGTGTCCGGAATGTTGACCACAAAAAAGTGGTCAGTCAGTGTGTAAGTGCCCATCGTCACTGATAACTCTGGGATGTAACTAGCACACACCATGGTCTAATCTCCTGGGACCAAAAGTAAAAACCCATCGAAGCTCTCTGTCGATATACCTCTCCGCTCAACCATCTGTGCATCGATGAAGTTGTGGGTTGCCCCACTGTCAACCAAAATTGATACTCGTTGGCCACGTACTGTCCCCCATACGCGCAGCACCAAATACTTGGGAACTCCTCGCAATGCTACAAGGGCTCCTCCAGTAGGTGCAAAAGCTGCACCACCTGCTGCTGGTGCTGGAGGCGGCAAGGGACCCTGCACGGCATGACTGTCTCCTGCCTTCACATCATCCTCCTCATCCTCTTCCCCGCTGCTCTCGGAGAAGACCTCAATAAAATGTGCTTTGCCAGCAGCACATCTATGTCCTAGTGCCCACGGCTCCTGACAGGTGAAGCACAACCTCTTCTTCTTCAACTCCCTCTTGGCATCATCGTCAATCTGTACTCGTCCTGGATTCCCCTTCGGAGGCAGAATCCTCACATCCTTCCCCTTAAGCTGAAAAGCCTGTCGCTAGGGATAAGGTGTCTGGGTCCTAGGTAAGACATCTTGTAAGTCCTGGGTCCTGCTAATAGCATCCTGAAGTGTGGTTGGTCTAGCGGATCTGACTAGACCCCGAAGTGGCTCTGCTAACCCCTCAACATACATGTAGATCCTCCGTGTTGTGGATAGATCTGGCACCATCACTGAAACCCCCAAAAAGTCCGCAATGTAGGTCTCTGGGCTCCCTATCTGTTTGAGCCTCGTCAGCTCAACAACGTGTTGTTCCGATCCCTCCAGTCAAACCTCTCCATCAATCTCCTGGTGAACTTGGCATACGTCGTCACTGTGGAATGCCCGAGTGTAACCATCCCATGGAACCACCAATTCTGGGCCTCTCCATCCAAATGTAATGTCGCCACCTTGATGGCCTCTGCCTCCGACATCTGGTTAAGCTGGAAATAGATGTCCAGCTTCTCCACCCAAGACCTTCCTGAACTGTTTGATGAACCATCAAACATAGGCAAGTGAAATCTACTAGCTGTGCAGTGGGTGTCTCCATCGTGATAATGCCGATGTCCTCTATGACGATCGCGGGGTCTACTATCCCGCTGGAGCTCAACAAAGTCTCTGAATGAGAGAGCATCCCTAAACTCCTACCCACAGGCCTGGTACTCTGCAAAATAGTCGCCCATGTGACCAGGCTCTGCCTCCTGCTAGGCTCCAACCCTCGTGTCTGCTCCTAGGAAAGTGGGCATGGTAGAGCGTGTAGGGGCATGTGTGGCCATCTGCTGAGTAGTGTCACGCTGAATGGCACCCTGCTCTGGAAAATGGTGGGATGTACCCGATCCCTCACCAACCTGGAAAACCCGTGGGTTCTCATGCTATCTAACCTCCACTGCCGTGAATCTCTGCCCCATCACCTCGATCTGCCTCGACAGGGTCTGCACTGATTTGAGGAGCATGTTGGCAAATCTCTTCCCGTCCTCATCTGCCATCAGATCCTCCTGCTCTACGTCCACCACAGGCTCCTTCTGTTCTGCGTCCACCACAGGCTCCTCCTGTTCTGCGTCCACCACAGGAACATAGTGTCCCTCCCCGTAGGTGTTCTCCAACCTACGTCCAGTGTCTCTGTATCTCCTACCTATGTAACAAATGTAGGGCTTTTCCCCCGATGTCATAGATTGCTAGCTCCACAGGCTGAGCCCGATCTATGCTCTGATACCACTGTAATATCCCGTTTCAAATATATTCCCTAAAACCCCAGTAAACTCCAACCAAATACGCACAAATGATATAATAACCGAGAAGCTCAAAATGATAAAAATAACAGTGGTGCAACATATAATAATGTAAACATGAAATATAAGCAGAGACTCGAGAAATGCAGAGAGAAATGCTAAGCCATTTTATTATACTGAGTAATGGAATGAGTACAGGAGGTGATTAGAAAGATGGCACCTTGACTTGCACAAGGCAAGTGAAGAAATACACTCAGAATAGCAAAAGAATGGCATGTCTCTGAACTGCGTGGATGCTGCTGGGAAACTGCCGTGCTCCTGCTACCACTGGAAATCAAATGAGGATTTGGGATTGTTCCCCTCCTCAGAAAATGTGGAAACTCTGGAATCAGCCTCTACTCAAAAAACCCAGAAAAACCCAGAAAGCTTTTCTGAAATGGCTGACCCCCGAAAATCACCCCCTTGGGGAATCACGCAATCCCTCAAGGCTCTGCGCTGCCACTGAGTAGAATCCTCCAAAATACTGCCTGGAACTCTGCCAAACTCTTCCAATATGCAAGAGTTGATCTCTTACTCAATCTCCCAACTCAACTCCTCCACAAACCCCCAATCCGAAATTGCCCCCAGAAAAACTGTGTCCCTCTCTCTCAAGACTGCACAGTCCTCCAATGATCAGCTCCACCTTAATGCCAAAGATCGAAACTATTGCAACAAGACTATTGAAACTACCTTGCCCGAGTAGGCACTCGAAGTCCCCCGGGGCTAAGGGTGAGATCTCCAAACAGAGACACTCAGTGCACTAAACAGTGTTGCAGACAGGCTAAACAGCCAATGTGCTCCAAGTCTAAGTGACTAGCTCAAATGCTCATCACTGAATGCCAAAATAAGGAGGCTCCTCTCTCCTTTATAGCATTGGCCTCTCTCAATCCCAAGGCTCACCTCCTCCAACGTAATCTCCTCTTGCCACGTGTTCCTTTTCCCATCTGCGCAGTCCCTCCAAGTGTCTGCGTGGGCCCCATCTCTGCGTGGTCCTTAGGCCCCCTTGGCTCCCGTTTAAGTCACAACATTGTGCTACTAGGAAGTGACTTTTATTCTAAAATTGAGTTATGTCCCCTTTTCCTCACCTTTTTATTTACAATTAACTATAGAAGGCAAAATTGAGCAAAATCTAATATTCCAATTAGCCATGGCTAATTAGGAATATTACAGCACTTTTCCTTTTATTAACAAAAGCTTTGGAGACTCTACAGAAGCTTTGGAAGACTTTGTTGAAGGCCCTTGCAATTTTAAGGGAAGTGCCTCCCAGAAGAAGAGAGTCATCTGCGAAGAGAGCATGGTTGATTGGATTTGTTCCTCTCATCGCCCTGATGCCTGGAAGTGTCCCAGCTAACTTCTCTGCTATCAACTTACGACTAAGAGAGTCTGCCATCATAATGTACAGGAAGGGGGACAGAGGGCAGCCTTGCCTTATGCCCCTTGAAGCTTGGAAATAGATGGTCGACCTGCCATTTACTAGAGGGGCGATCCACGGCTTTCCTATGCAAGCTTTAATCAACCTTACAAAATCAGAGCTGAAACCAAAAGCAGAAAGAACTTGGAAAAGAAAGGAGTGCCTTACTCGATCAAAGGCATTAGCCATATCTAGCTTTATAAGCATCCCTTGCTCTTGGCGTTGGTGGCTGGAGTGAATGGTTTCTTGCACTAGAATCACGTTATCCAAGATGTGCCTGCCTTTAACAAACCCTCCTTGACTGGGAGAGATGAGATTTTCCAGCAAAGGCTTTATTTTGTTCGCAAGGAGTTTGGTGAGTATTTTATAAGAGGCATTGCAAAGCGAAATAGGCCTAAAGCGATCGAAAGACCCCGGGTTCGCCTCTTTTGGAATTAGAGCTAGGAAAGTGGAGTTTGTGCTCCCTCCCACTTTGGCTTTTTGGAGGAAACCTTTGATCATTCGAAACAGATCAACCTTGATGATATCCCAGCAAATTTTGTAGAAGTGGATGGAGAAACCATCAGGCCCTGGAGCTTTCTCTGGCTCCATCCCCCAAATGACATTGTTGATTTCTTCTTCAGTGAAAGGCTTCAAGAGACTTGAGTTATCCTCCTTGTTTACCATGCTTGGGATGTGAGTGAGGAGTTCTGCAAATTCCTCCTCAGAGTCCAGTGCATCTTCTTTGTAGAGTTGTTGAAAGTGAGAGGTTGCAGCCTCTTTTAATTGAGCCATTCCTTTCTGGACAGTCCCGTCGGGGGAGGTGATTTCAGCAATATAGTTTCAAGAGAGACGAGCTCTAAATTGCTTGTGGAAGGAGGTGTTTTTGTCTTCAGATTCCAGCCAAAGGTTACAGGATTTGAGCCTCAAATGTTCTTTCTCTATTCTAAAAAAGCGAAAGGTGATGAGTTGGGCTTCTTGCTCCTTCTGAATTTCTGTATAGGTAATGTTTTGTTGTTCCAGGTCCAATTGCAGATCTAGGAGCTGCTCAGTGGTCTGCTTTCTATAGCAAGAGGGGGAGTGTGAAGGCTTTTTTATCCACTCTTTCAGGGTTGTTTTGGTGGCCTTTAGTTGTTATTCCCACACAAAGCTAGGTGGACTAGACATTCGAGACTGTTTCCATAAAGCCTTCCCTTTCTGTCCAGAGGGGGCTGAATCGAAAGGGGATGGGCCAAAGTCTTTCCTCTTCTTCGAATTGCAGCAAAATGGGCTTGTGGTCTGAAGTCATCTTTGGCAAAATTCTAGTGGTGATAATCTTCTTTTCTAACAGGAAGGTACTTTGTAGAAGAAATATGTCCAGGCGGGCCGAAATATGATCCTCCCCGGCTCTATTGTTTGTCCAAGTGTAGAGCCCTTTTTTTGGCTTAAAATCCAATAAATCCCACTGCTAAATTAAATCTTCAACGAAGGGAAGAAAAGGGTCTCTACTGATGATGCCTCCTCTTTTTTCCTTTGGTTCGAAGACTAAATTTAGGTCACCTACTAGAATTATATTATTGGTGGAGTATGCATCTAGAAAATCGGCCAGAGTTTTCCAACAGTCTTTCTTTTCCGCAAAGAGGACTGGGACATAGAGATTGAAGAAAGCGAGGTGATCTTACTTGCATTGTGCCGAAGTTCGATGTCAATCCTGTGTTGCATATCGAAGGAGCTTTCGAGGTGGAATTTGTCTTCCTCCCAGAGTGTGGCAAGACCTCCAGATGTGCCCCTCGCACTTACTGCTTTCCCAGCATTTTTTTCCATTTCGCTTTGCTGAGGTTGAGAAGAGTGTCCCCTTCTATTTTTGTCTCTTGGAGCATGAGGATCTCAAGGGATTTAAATTTCAGTAGGTTCTTTACAGCTTTGTATTTTAGCGAGTTCCCCAAGCCTCTACAATTCCAAGAGACTAATCGCATTATTTACTGGCAAGGGGGTGGGCAGACTCTCCCTTTGGAGGCCTACTTCTAGTATTCTTGTCGATGGACATCTCAATCATGAGTTGGTTGCCTTGCATTTTTTGTCTCTCTGCTTGCCTCCCTGTGAGATTTTCTGCCAAGTCTTTTCGATGGCCTCTCGAATGTATCATCTTCAGAGGAGCCCGAGATCTCCGAGGATTTTTTCCTTGTCATTTTTGCGTAGGAGAGGAGGCTAGAAGCTCCTCTTAGAGATCCGGCTTGAATAGGGGCTGCCTCTTTCGAAGTTTGATCTTCTACAGTGGTAAAGGCTATTGTTCTACCTCTTCCACTACTACTGTTGAGGGTTCTTCAATTGCTGTTGCTGGGGGTTCTTCAGGGGTCATGAGTATTTCAAAAGGGTTATTGGGTGACTCTACTCTTGGCGGGACAGAGCTCCCTTCCCCTTGTAACTGTACCGAGGGTGGGGCTTCCGTTCTCGAAGGCGCGCCTTTCCCTTTGGTTTGGTTATTTTGTTTCGCTGACGCTGGTTTATGAACCTGAGTCCATTGATATCCCTTTGTAGTCTTTGCCTCCTCCTCTGCTTTCTTTTTGCAGTGCTTAGCAAAGTGCCTGTAGCCATGGCAATGCCAGCATTTAAACGGGAGTTGCTCGTAGTCTAACTCTTGAATGTAGGACCAATCTACCACCGTGAGCTTTATAGCTTCAGGGAGGCCTTCCTCCAGGTCCACCTCTACGCAGATTCTCGCGCAAGAGTATTGATCCTTTCTTTCAGCTCAGTCTATGTATTTTCCCAACTTATTGCCTATGGTTTCTAGTGATTTGGGGTTCCAGCAGTGCAAAGGTAGATGAGGCAGGCGTACCCAAACGGGAACAGTCGAAGGCACGTCCTGAGAAGGATCGAAATCCGGGTTCCATTGATTCAAATACAGGCCCTGGGGGCCCATGAAATACAGACCATTTTTGAAGATGAGATTCCTATCCTCTACCGAATCAAAGACGAAAACGAAAAAGCCCTTACTGACTAAATAGCTTCTGATTCCTTCTTTGGTCAGAGATCTCCAGTTCCTTTGCACCCAGGCGTCGACGGCTTTGGGCGAGGGCCAGAGCCCGGTGAACTACCCAATGAGTCCTCGTTCAGCTAGATTCAGGGCCGATCTGCAAGGTTCTTCAGACGACAAGGCGACAGTGGGTATGGAATCCAACCATTTTACGAACTTCTACTACTACATGCTTGCTGGGTGTTTATTGCAAGCTGTGCCCAGCTTCTTAAACGCTGATAGTTCGGGAGGAAGAGGAGGGGAGGCCTCAGGGCCCCCTCCTGGGGCCATGGTGCAATGGGACAACTATTAAATTTGGCAACTACGGCCAAACTCCATGTGGGTCATCTTATTTATGGCAATTGATATTTTTCTTGGATCCCTCTCATCAAGAAGTGTAGGATTGATCTAAAGATCATCCGATTCCGATAAGTATTCATGGAGATATGAATTTATTTATGTTATTGGACAAATCGTCAAAGTCGGCCAGCAACCAGATAAACCCCACAAGTGCTCAACGTTTTAGTATAAAAGGCGATGACTTGAGAGTCATTTCTAACACTCACTTCACTCATGATCTCTATCCACTTGTTTTGGGTTTGGTGGCTAGAGAGATCTAGAGGGAGAAGCCCTAGACGCTGAACCTAAGATGCCCTAGCCGCAGTCTTATGAGGAGATCTATACGTTGCCATAAAGGAGACTAATTCGCTTCCCTAATGAGATCTAGACGCAGTCATGGAGGATCATGGAAGAGTCTTATACGCAGCCCTAATCACAGTGATGCAAGAAGACATTCTGGCCGCAGTCAAGAAAGGGTTCTATATGCAGCAAATCAAGGTCCCCTAGAGGCAGTTGAAGGGAGGAACACCTAGCCACAATTGAAGGGGAACTAGTCATGCCCTAGCCGCAGCAAAAGAAGGTCTAATGCAGCCATATATTTGCAGTTGAAGAAAGGCTCCTATACGCTGTATAGAGGAGGCCTATCCAAGATCTCAAGAAGACCTAGCTGTTGTCATATCAAGCCCTAGCCGAAGCTCTAAAGCTAGTCCTAGCTGCAGATCAAAGGAGACCTATACGCTATCATAAGGAGGCTAAAGAAGAGTTTTGGCCACAGTTATATGGAGGCTCATATTCCGCAATTAAGGAAGGCCTAAATCCGCAGACAAAAGGGTACTCTATCTGTTGTGGTGAATGTCCTTATTCACAGTTATGGCGAAGCCATATCCGCAGCAAAGGGAGGACTGATCAACAACGGAATATAAGCTCTATATACAGTTTGAGTGGCAACCCCAATCCGTTGTTAAGAGAGGTCCATTAGCAGTCTTGTGAAGACTCTTATTCACAGCTCAAAGAGACCTAGTTGCAGTCACTTTAACTGTTGTCGTAATACCACATTGTTGTAGGTGACAGCCTGGCCTAATTGTAGACTATTTGGGCAGGTTGATAACTCAGTGTTGTTGGACATATTATGGGACAACAGCATAGTACAGCACAGTGCTATCAACATATAGTGATGGGTAGCAATGCAGCATAATGTAAAAAGGTTGCAGCATGATATGATGCATAGTACAGCACTATGTATGGTGCAGCTACATGGTTGGATGCTACATGCAGCAGTTAAAATACAGCAAGCTTATACATAGGATAGCTGCAAGATGGGATCGCTGCAAGCATGAAGAATCATAAACTGCAGCAGCATGTTAAAGCATGGACAGCAGCAAGTACATTGGGACATCAGTAAGCATGGTGCAACAGTGGCACTATGTACAGGAGTGTTAAACACTGGGAAAGCAACAACATGAGGTCCACCATTGTGGTGATGGGTGCAGCATGATGAGGTGCAACATGATGACGAGATGCAACACAATGATAGGTGAAGAAGTCACCTTAGAGAATCAGTGGAAGCAGCATGTCTTCAATTGATCTCATGTATCATCTTCTTAGAGATGATCTATGCTCTCATCTAGATAAGTCAAAGTGTTGACTTCAATTGTAAATGTATTATCTCTCTCTCTCTTTGTTGAACTATTGAAGAACATATAAAAAGAATTGATCAAGGGTTTCCCCACATTAGGGTTTGTCCCTGGCTAGCGCCACATCTTGTGTCCTCTTGTCTTGGCTTGTCTTCTGCGATTTATGTTTATGTTATACCTGCAGTTTACTTTAACGCTAATATGATTGCTAATCTGGAAAAGATATTTAGCTAACTATGAAAATTGAAATAAATTGCTCTAAGCATAGAACATACCTAAACTTAACAATAGCTCATGGGGATCTCTTAGAGGGGCAGGGAGCTTTCAGACGCACCACGCGCACTTCAGTTTTTGTCATGTCTTGTCTTTTTTCTAATAATTTTTATAAAACATTAAAAATTTAATAATAAAACACAAATTTAAATATATGAAAAAAATAAGAAAAAAAAAGATGAAACTATATTAAAACTTAAACTTGTTAAAACTTAATTTTTTTTAAATAAGTTATATTAAAATTTAAAACTTAAAAAATAAAATAAAAACAATAACAAAAATAAAAATAAAAATAAAAAACTTAAAGTATATTAAAACTTAAGACTTAGTATTTATTAATATTATTTAGTATTTTTTGAGAAATTTACTAGTATTTCATTGCTCAGTGCTTTCTATGTTTACTTTTAGTTTAGTATTTTATGGCTATTTTAGACTTCAACATAATGTCAATGTCATTGTCATATGATGAATTTACTTTTTATCGTTTTTGAAAATTTGATGTGCATTGCATAATTTCAATTGTCAAATGATGAATTTATTAATTTAATTTAGATGTGCCTTGCATCATGCCAAATGATGAATTTAGAAGGAACATTGCATAATGTCAAATGATGGATTCAATTTAGTAATTTACTTTTAGATTTACAATGCAGAAATGTCAAATGATAATTCATAAATGATAATAGTCTAATATGTAATGATGATCATATTTAGTCTTTAGATGTACATTTCATAATTATTAAGATTTTCTATTTAGTTATTGACATATTTTTGGGATTTTCTTTTTTTATTTGTATATATTAAATCTTTTAATAATTTATAATTTTATAATTTTTATGACTATGACGTCCCCCCTGTTTCCCCGAAAAATCCCTAAAATTTGGGGTTGCCTATATACGTCCCCCTTGTGCGTATCCCCGCTCCCGCATTTCCCCGTCCCAAAAACTCGATGGAACATGCACTTTCTAGGAGTTGTGTTTGCACTCCCACATTATACTTGTACTAGATGTAACCTTTAGCCCCATTGACCTACTTTTGTGGTAATCCATTGGGCACTAGTAAAATTATCTTATCTTATCTATGACCAATGCTCAAAATATCTTGGAACTTCATACAAACAAACCCCCATGCCCATCCTTTCAATGGTTATAGAAATCTACTGTTAAATTTCAACAAAAATACTATTTCTAAAAATGGGAATTTTTGTCAATGTAAATGTTGAAAATCTAAAAGTGCCCAGTTGAAGAACTCAACACTAAGTTTGCATAACTGTCACATACTCCTTAAAAGATCAAGTTTCTAAAATTAGAAACTACCAAAAGTAGTCAAACCAATAATCTAGAATTGCTCATCTTGTTGTGCTCACCCTCCCATGCAACTTGTTGTTCCTTGAGATGTTCTTGGCTAGGGAACTATGCCAAGGCACCTAACTATTTCAAAATAGTTGATCTGGATGGAGTTTATATCTTGTAATAGGACAATAGGTTCTCAGAGTTTCGTATTTAATGAAGATGGATGAAGACAAAGAAATATAAACATAAAAGACTTCAAGCATTAAACCAACATCCTAATCTTTTTAGGAAAAAGACATACTGAAAAGAAAGTTCAGTAAACAAGACAATTCAGTTGACTATAATCATACATAAAGTACGTTGAACACAACCTATATCTCACATAAATCTTTTAGCTTATGAAGTTGTTGCAAACAGTATTAAAAGGAAACAGTGATACTCAATTTTCACTTTGCAAAAATCAATCCATGTAACTCAGACTAACATATAGAGGAAAAAGAAACTGATTTATTAGAATTTTACACAGCAAATTAATAGACTAAAATTTTCTGGAAATAGGATAAATTTGGACTAACTACAATAAACTATTGTCCATCCACTTAATACAAAAAAATTCCTTCATGTTAGAAAATTAAATCACAGAGCAATGGCACACATAAAATATTGTGGAAACAAAAACACATAAACGCATAAACCAAGAGAGGCACAAATATATGTGGTTCACTCAATTTGTGCTACGTCCACGGAGAAAAAGCCAATCCTTTCTTTTATATTATCCAACAAAAATGAAGAGATACAACTTACAACATATCCATTATAATTTCCTCTTCGCTCTCACATAGTCTCCTCTTTCTTTCTCGCTCAAAATAATTATCATGCACAGTTGCAATACAATTCCCTCATATAAACCGAGGGTTGCCTTCTAGGGCAAAAAACCCTAAATTAACATAACTTCTACCGTCAAATTATCCGCCTGATGAACGGCCCAAATTGGCTACGAAATTACAATACTTTACAAGGCAATTTTTCATCTATTTTTAGCTTCGGGGGCGCTGCCCCTAAACCCCATAGTCGAGGGGATAGGTTGACCCAGACCCCGCGAGAGGGACAAGACCGCCCCTGCCCCTCCCCCCGTGCACAAAGAGGTGTAAAATCTTCCTAGGGTATATACATGGCTGAAACAAGAGCTTTGAATCAGGAGGATAATCAAGCTCCACACCCAACAAACTCCCACTTGGACACTGATTATAGCAACTCGACCGCTACTTCACTTGCGGGACAATGCTTCCACTTTGGACCTAGTTGTTTCTCATCTTCATCATCATACTTGAAGACCAATTGAAACTGAGCAGAAACTCAGTTTCTCCCTGGTTACAACCTTTGTTAATATATCTGCAAGATTCTGGCTAGTGTGTATTTTTTCCAGCTTCAACTGTCCATCTTCCAAAACTGACCGTACGAAATGGTACCTGGGTTGTATATGTTTAGTTTTAGAATGAAATGTTGAGTTCTTTGCAAGATGAATGGCACTCTAACTATCATTGTATAACCTGCCAATCCCCCGCTTCTTTCCCAATCCGTCCATAAATCTTTGTAACCAAATCATTTCTTTACTAGCCTCTGTAGCAGCAACATACTCTACTTCCATTGTTGAAAGTGCAACAATGTTATGCAATTTTGAAACCCAACTAACAGTTGTTCCACCTACAGTAAACACATACCTCGTGGTGCTCCTCTTGTTATATTTATCACCTATCATATATGCATCAACATATCCCTGTAGGGTAATGTTTAAACAACCAAAGCATAATGCTTGATTTGTGGTACCTCTCAAATACTTGAGAATCCACTTCACTACCATCCAATACTCTTTTCCCGGATTGTTCATATACGTGCTTACAACTCCCACTACATGTGCAATATCAGGCCTTGTGCAGACCATTGCATATATTAAGCTTCCAACTACTGATGCATATGGAACTTTACACATATAATCCATCTCTTCCCAAGTCTTGGGGCACATCTCCTTAGTTAGTTTGAAATGGCTAGCCAAAGGTGTACTAACTGGTTTTGCATTTTACATATTAAATCTTTCCAACATCTTTTCTATGTACTCACTCTAAGACAATGTTAATTTGTGATTTTTCCTGTCTCTAGTTATTCTGATACTAAGGATTTCTTTTGCAGCACCCAAATCCTTCATTGCAAATGAATTTGTCAATTTTCCTTTGAGCACATTTATTTCTCGCAAGTTAGACCCTTCAACAAGCATGTCATCTACATAACATAGCAATATAATATAGTTGCCATCATTTTGCTTTTTAAGGTAAACACAATGGTCAAAGTGACATCTAGTATAACCCTGTTCATACATAAACCTATCCAATTTTAGATACCACTTGTAAGGCTCAAAATAATTTACTAAGATATTTACCTTAAACATAATATGAAACCTGTTTAAGAATTTGACCAGCATTCATAATATCAGAATTTATCAGTTTGATATTAGATACCTGCATGGGTTTATGTGGTTGAAGATGCTTATGATTTATTCTTGCTCCCACTCCCGCTCTTGTTACCAAAAAACCAAAACCTCTCAGCCAAACTGGACACACCTCCAGTACCCAGCTCCAAAGTACTTCAAATTCGAGGTACTCTGGTCCCTCGTGCCCAAAATTTCAAGAACAACTAAGCTCAGACTTCTTTCTATCAGTGATATGGAATTTCCTCTTGTTTGTAGTTTTCCTCCTTTGTCCAATCCCCTCCTCTGTTCTTTTGTACATGGATAAATACTTGTCTTCAAGCAATCGCCGCCTTCTTTCATCGCCCTTATCCAATTTGATTCATTAGTCATTTGTTACGTGTTGCCTCAAAGCATTATACGCTAGTGGAGGATGAGTTTTTTTTCTTAATTTATTTTATTAGAATTATAACTTTTAACAAATGAGTCCTAATATATCACTTTAATTTTTTAATTTTTAGAATAAATGAATAGTTTTCAATTGCTAGATATATATAAAATGAATATTAAAAAATAAATATTTGTACATATTTACATTAAGGGGATTGAAAGTATTAATTTTACTTAGTAACTTTATAATCATAAAATATTTAATATGTGTCTTTTGGAATTGTCGAATTTTTAGGCTTCCCTTGTTAAATAATTTAGTTATTTGAATAATTATTCAATAAGTATATTAGTGCAAGATATGCGTAGTATGCACATGTAGCTATCATATGCATACATCGTATACATGCTAATACCCTTTTGCTTAAGAACATAAATGGGTCATTACACCATTGCCTTGGAGCCTGTTTTAAACCATACAAGCTCTTCTTCATTTTGCACACTAATTTCTCTTTCCCTTTGACCTCATACCCTTGTGGCTACTACATATATATTTCTTCCTCCAAATCCCCATGGAGAAAGGTTGTCTTTATATCTAACTGCTCAAGATGCAAATCTTCTGCTACCACTATACTTAAAATAGTTCTCATTGAATTCATTTTAACAACAACAGAAAAAATTCATCAAATTCTATACCTTTCTTCTGTGCAAACCCCTTCGCCACAAGTGTAGCCTTATAATTGTGTTTACCTCCATCTTCTTCCTTCAACCTATAAACCCATTTATTCTACAATGTTGTTTTACCTGCAGGCAACTTGACTAAGTCCCAAGTCTAGTTATGCATCAAGGAGTCTATCTCTTCTTCCATGACTTTCTCCCACTTCTTCTTGGTTTCTACCTGCATTTCTTCTTCATATCTTTCCAATTCACCATAATCAATCAACAATACATAATATAATGAAGGAGAGTATCATTCAGGGGGTATAGTTATCCTGGTAGATCTTTTAAGTTTTAACACCACTTTCAGGTGTTTGAGATGTTTGTTGTTGTTGTGGTTGTTATTGTTGTTTGTTGTGACTACTAATCATTATGATTTTCAGACACTTTTACTTTTTCTGTGATCTCATCAAACACTACGTATTCTTTGTTTTCCTTTTATTGTTTCTTTTCCAACATATGATCCTTATACAAGACCTTTTCATTGAATATGACATCTCTGCACCTAATGATTTTGTGATTTTCATAATCATAGAAGCGAAATCCAAAATCATTAACACCATATCCAATAATGGTACAATTCTTTGATTTTGCCTCAATATTTGTTTTATTTTCTTTATTGATGTTGACAAAGGCTTCACAATTGAAAGTCTTTAAATGTATAGTTTACCATTTTACCTGTCCATGTCTCCTCTAGAATACCACCATCCAAGGAACTTCAAAGCCCTTTGTTTATTAGATAAACAGCAATATCTACAGCATCTGCTCAAAATTGTAAAGGCAATCCTGCATGCAATCTCATGCACCTTGCACGCTCCATGATTGTCATGTTCATCCTTTCTGACACACCATTTTCCTATGGTGTTCCTGGAACTGTCTTCTCTCTACGAATTCCATGCTCTGAACAATAGTTATCAAACTCTTTGTTGTAGTATTCACCTCCATTGTATGATCTAAGACACTTCAACTTCTTTCTTGTCTCATTCTCAACCAAAGCTTTCCATTTCTTGAAAGTATCAAATACATCAAATTTATTTTGAATACAACAAATCCAAGTTTTCTTAGTTGCATCATCAATAAAAGAAACATAATGGCGAGAGCCACCGAGAGATGATACCTGAGCAAGTCCCCATACATCTGTATGCACAAGCTCTAATTTTTTCGCTCTTCTTTTCCTTCCCAACTCTGAGAAATTTGACTCTCTTTTGTTTTCCATAAACACAATTTTCACAAAAATCCAAATCAACATGCTTCAATCCTAACAACAAATTTCTTGAGTGAAGAATCTACATCCCTTTCTCACTCATGTGTCCTAGCCTATGATGCCACAATGTCGTATCTACTCCTGTGGAGGTTAAAGTATTAACAGAATTAGAAATACCATTGCATAAATACAATGTACCAACCTTTTCTCCTTGTGCTATTACCAGGGCTCCTTTGGTGACCTTCCAAGTTGCTTGTGAATGTAGTTACATAGCCTTCACCACCTAACTGCCCTATTGAAATTAGATTTTTCTTCATATCTGGAATATGCCTTACCTCCTTCAATAGCCATTGGTTTCCATTTTGTTGCTTTATAAAAAGCTCACCCATTCCAATGATTTTACAGGGTTTATAATCACTCAAACGAACCTGTCCAAAATCTCCTTAAACAGTCATGAAAATGTTTCCTATCAGGCGTGCGTGACAAGGAATGAAGCCCCTAAATCTATTACCCAAGCATCAATAATATTCTCTAAATGAAAGAATCAAAGCAACTTGCAACACATCACTTGTCACATTCACTTCATGATTGTTCTCTTGTTGTCCATCTCCTTCTTTTCTAATCTGAGATTTGCAGTTTTTCTTCAAGTGTCCTTTCTTCTCGCATTTCTAGCACACTATCTCTGATCTAGATTTGGATCTGTCTTTACTTTACTTACTGTGATTTCCTAGGCTCCTACCTCTTTCCATTTTCTTGCCCTAGTCTCTATAGTCAAAGCCAATGTTGCACGAAGCGGGAGCAAAGAGGAAGCATTTTTTGGAAGCGGGGACGCCGAAGTGTCATTTTCCAAAAATCTAGTAAGCGAAGCGTCTGCTATATATATATATATTTACTTTTTTGCATTTATACTCAAAACAAACATCCCAAATACCAAATTAATTGTAGAAGACATGAAAACATGCATATTTCTGCATAAATCAAGATAGATATGGCATCCATGATTCCATTGTAGTTACTAGTATGTACAACAATCATCTATATTCTAGCTATTACAAACATACATCAAATTTTTAAGCATATTATAAAACATAAAACATTTAAGCATATTATAAAACATAAAACATAGAGCATATTATGATTTATCTAGCAAGTGAGCAACTGTCAACATTTGTCATGTCCAAAAGTCAAATAATAATGTTTACAAAATATGTCACTTGGTCACCGCCAAGCCAAAAAGGTTCAAAATTCAAATTCACAAGTCTACAAGTCTAATGAGTAATCTATGACAAAAAGTAGTAGATTGTGAATATATCTACTAATCTCTCCTCCTTCCACCACGAATAGAACGTGGCAGGGCCTCCACGTGGTAGCAATGAAGAAGATGGTGCCTGTGGAAGTTGTGGCACTGAAACTGATGAAGAAGAACCCCCTGTTGTTGGTGTTGAACCATGGAACCTAGGAGTAGGAACCAAGGGACCAGATGGGGGTGGGGGTGGCATATCAACATGATCTTCATCATCCTGGAATCGCTCAAAAAATTCATGCAAAAAAAAAAACACTAGTTAACAAAAAAATTAAAAACATGAATTAGAGAAATGCTTTATAAGGGAAAACTGGAAAATTCATACCACAATGGACATACCTGGATAAGAGCATCCTCTAATTGCTCTAATCGCAACACTCCACCCTCCAAATTGGGCTCCTCTGGATTCTTGTCCCAAATCAACAAGTCTTTATTAGACTTTGCATCTTCACAGTAATGGGACAACAATCGCAAGTTGTAATGAACATAAACCAAGCTCTCTGCCCGGTCTAAACTCAACCTGTTCCTTTTAACACTGTGGATGAAAGAATAAGAGCTCCAACACCTCTCTGCAGAAGAAGTGTTTACCACCTGTGATAGCAACCACAATGCCAAACTCTGTAGAAATGGAGTACCCCCTCCATGCATGTTCCACCACTCAAGAGCAGAAAAAGTCTCTTGATCTTTAATTGCATGCATGCTCCCAAATGGACCAGTGTTGAGCGTATAGTTGCTCACCTGTCTCCGTATCAATGCAGCCTCCTCATCAGGATTAATTTACTCAATGCAGCCATATATTTTTTGTGAACCTCTTGATCTTGGTGTGGTTTTCTCCTGCTTCCCCCCCCCCAGGTGCTAGTGTTGAAAGCCATGATGGATGATAGTATTTAGGTGTCAAAACATATGCTAATGCATCTAATGGAACATTTAGCATTTCCCATCGGTTTTCCACCTCTACATGAATATAATTGTACAAGGTGGTATCTCTAGGCTCAACAATGTCTTTAATCTACCCCAACATGCTATCCATTTGCTCATACACCTCCCCGATTACTAGTCGATCTGAATCTGCAAACTTGATCATGTAATAAATTGGTTTGGTGAATTGCAAAACATATTTAACCTGTCCCCAAAAGTAACTGCCAAGAACAGTGTCCTTAACTGCATTAGCACCATCTATGTCAGTGTTAATTTCATCCCATGAATCAGCACACACCAAATTAGTTAAAGCTTGTCTCACCTCACTAGCCTCCTAAAGGTGAGGTAATAACTAGCAAATCTTGTCTTTGCAATTTTAAGCAACTGCAACTTGGAGTAAGTGCCATAGAAGTAGTTTACCCTTGTATGCCCTATGATGAATTTAATGAGCTGCTTCCCTTTCCTGTAAACCTCAGCAATCCACCCACATTCTTTGTGTTTCACAATATCATGCATCAAAAGGTTCAATGTGTGAACCAGGGACCCAGACCAAAAGATGTGTGGATGAGTACGCTCAATAATTTTTCCTGCTGCCTTACAATTTGCTACATTATCTGTGATCACTTGAACCACATTATTCGGACCAACATCTTTGATTGATTTCAATAGGAGATCTGCAATGTTTTGTGAAGATGCAGTGATGGAGGAGGAGTCATGACATGTAATAAATACTGCACCACTAGAAGAAACACCAAGAACATTTATCAAATGTTGGTTTCTAATATTTGTCCACCCATCTGATACAATGGATACCCCAGAATCTACCCACTCATTTGTAAAACGTGTCAAAGCTCTTTGAACCTTAGCTTTTTCTCTTTCTAATAACACTGTTCTAGCTTTCTCATAGTTGGGGGCCTTGTATCCTTTTGGGACTTCATTGATGGCCTTTACCATTTCATGCCAATAGGGAGAGCGAAGCACATTGAATGGTACACCGCAAGCACAAAGAAAAAGGACTATCTTTCCATCCACATCATCCCTCCCAGCAACATTAAGGAAATCCCCTATTGTTCTTCTACCTCCAGAGCTTGCAGAAGTACCATGAGGAGATGAGCAACTACCAAATTTAGAGGTTGCACTTGATTCAGAATGAGTTCTTTGTTTCTTGTTTTTTTGTTGTGTAGCCATCTCTATTTGGATGTATTTTCTTCTTTCTTCAGTTGAAATCTTTGGCCAAATTTGTACCCCCACAAGACCCTTTTTTCATCACTGTCCAGCACCCCACAAAGATGCCTCCTCAGACGGGTATATGAACCACAATATGGTTTTCCTGCATGACAACCATGAGGGCACACAAATTTGTAAGATCCACCACCCTTTCCCCCATCAAGTTTGGTCACATAGTTCCACAAGGGTGTTGATGTAGCTTTCCCATCTTGTGTTTCAATGTCCCCTTCAGGTTCATCCCCTTCCTCTTCAAACCCTTCCTCCTCATCATACATTGGGTCACTCATATTGGGACCACTGTCATCTTCTATTTCTTCCCTTCTATTCCTATTCCCCCTTGCCATCATTAAAACCAAGAGTGGAATGATACATAGAAGCCAAAAGCACATCATCTTGGAATATGGATATAGGTGGTGGACAACCTGTAAATAAAGGAGCAAGTAGAAACAATGGGAAAGAGTAGGAGAGGGAGGAGAAAAATACAAAAAAATTGTCAAAAAAATAAGGGAGTTTGGGGTTTGAAGTTACCTCTTTAGCTCTTGTAGATGAAGTCCTCCAAGCTCTTGCTCCAAGCTCCTCCTCCTCCTAGCTCCTCCTTCTTCACTCCTCCAAGCTCTCCTCTCTTCTCCTCTCCTTTCCTCTCTTCTCTTCTCCTCTCCTCTCTTCTCTTCTCTTCTCCAACTCTCATAAACTCAAAGTAGAAAATGAGGAATGAATGGGGGCTTTATTCTTTTCATTCCTCACCTTAACCTCACTCTAACCTCACCCTAACCCACCCCCTTTATGCTAAGTTAACATAACTTAAAAAAAAAAAAAAATTTAAATGTATTTTTTCCCTTGCACGCGGCCTTCTTGCCTGAAGCGTACGGAAGCGTGCGCTTCCTCCTCCGAAGCGCCACGCTTCTGAGGCCCGAAGCGTCGTACGAAGCGCGCTTCGGAGGCATGGAAGCAGCGCTTCCAAATTTCCAAGAAGCGGCTAAAAAAGCCAAAGCAGTGCTTCCGAATTCAGAAGCGCCGCTTCCGGCCAAGCTTCCTAGGCGCTTCCGTATGGGACGCGCTTCGGGGCTTGGAACCGAGGGGTGGGGGGGCTTCGTGCAACACTAGTCAAAGCATTACCTAATGTCTCACCAGAGCTTTTTCGTCACATTAAGGATGGCACCAACAACATCATCAAACTTTAAAGTACTAGATCCAAAGATAGAATTACTAATAGCCATAACTAAGCCATTCCAACTTTCTGGCAATGAGCACAGAAATAACAGAGCCCTAACTTCATCATCAAAATTTACCCCTACAAAACTTAACTGACTGGTAACTGTGTTAAATTCATTTAAATGATCAGCAACAAATCCACCTTCTAACATCTTCATATTAAATAGACGCTTCATAAGAAATACCTTATTTGAGGCCAAGGGTTTTTCATATAGTTTGGCCAATGTCGTCATTAAGACTTTTGTTGTCGTTTCCTTTGAAATGTTGAATGCCACCGACGCTGCTAGACACAACTGTATTGTTCCTAGTGTCTTTTTGTCGAGAAGATCCCATTCTTTTTCAATCATACTCGTCGGCTTCTTTGATTTTCTGCTCAATGGTAAGTACGGATCTTTCTGATACAGATAATCTTTCATTTACATCTTCCACAGCTGGTAGTTTCGGCCATTAAATTTCTCGACCCTAAACCTACTATTTACGCCATTGCTCCCACTTGAACCAGGAACCCTTCTCTCCTGCGATTTTATCTGCCAAATAGACCTTCGGCTCTAATACCAATTGTTAGAAAATTAAATCACGAGCAATGGAACACATAAAATATTGTCGAAACAAAAACACGAAAACGCATAAAACAAGAGAGACAAATATAAGTGGTTCACCCAATTTGGGCTACGTCCACAGAGAAGAATCAAGAAGATAATCAGGCTCCACACCCAACACTTCACTCCAAAAAAAATCTCTTTCCTCGAGTCCCTTTCTATCTTTTATACAAAACGATTACAACAAACATTAGTTGCAAAGGAAACTTTTTAGGAACCGAATTGCAAAGTAATGAAAGTATTTGAAAAACTCCAGTTATTTATCTGCCACCTAGCCTTAATGGGGAAAAATGCTTAAAATAGATCTGGGACCCTAAACTCGAAACCACTAAAAGTAAATACCTAGAAGCCTTTATCCTGCTAAAAATAGATCTCTGGAACCCTTGACAAGGAACTTGTTAAAAATAGCATATGCACTATCCTCTCAACATATTGATCTCTAGATAATCTCGAAATTCATATATTGCAACTTTCGAACAAGGTCAAACGGAATAAGGCTAAACAACAATGTACCCATATGGCCAAGGTACTCTTGAATTGTCTATGCGAAATGATGTACTTTATAATGTTGAGTCCAACCCATATAATGTTTCATGAACCATCGATATTGTATGGTGAACTATATAATGTTGACCTCATGGATTTTTTGCATATATGTATGTGTGTGTTTTCTTTGTATTGTATCTTGATTTTCTAAAAAACAAATATGTTTCAAATACAATATTCATATCCCTTCTACTATCTGTATACTTAGCTAAAAGACCGTTGATACCTAATTCACCAAGTTCGGCTACTTTTCATGATCAAATTTGAAATTCACCGAATTTGAAGGTATGACAAATAATTCATTCAGATGCCCTTCAAATTTGTTATCTCATATCTATGATGTTCTTTATCGAATCAACTCAAAAAAGTGTGGGTCAAGCACAAGGAATGTACAATTTACGATAAAAAATGGCCACAAGATATGTTGCCTCTGCTATTACTTTCTCTGAGTTCCAGTTTTGGATGGATTGTGCAGCGATGTTTGTGGAAGTCAACATGTTGATGCTAGGCATAACATGTGTCATGTGTGATTCCCTCGTGAGCCCATCGAAATGGAGAATTTTCTCAATTTATGGTGGCATGGCCAGTAATATGAAGATGGATGGCCATGGAGATTCGTTTGTTTTATTTATTGTGAATCAATTATTTATAATAGTGGCTTCAGTTATAAGTCATATAGGCTATTGATTTTTTTTTTGTAAGCTAATATTGTATTGCCTCACAAAATCATGTTGCCCAATACATCAGTCATCCACCATCTAAGCATGTTTGTCGGTAGGTGGTCTCAACCTGCCCAGCGAGAAACCAAATATTTTTGACCCCCTACCTATAGAATAATTTGTCCAAAACTTCAAAGTATGAACAACTGAAGCATAATTAAAGTATCTACTGCATAATCAAAAAACAAAAAACTGCCAGCACATTTCAAAAGAGGTGACAGGCACTGGATCCAGAAGGAGTTTGACATAATAGTAATGCATGGAATGTGGCTCTCAATATGAGCCAACCGAGCGTCCATTCCCTCAAGAAAGACCTGTTGATTTCTTTGGACACGTTTGACATTCTCAAGACTTGCAAATACATTATATCTTTTTGTTGGCTTCTTAGTAAGGACCCTACCCAATAGAGTTTTCATTTGTCAGTATAGTGGAAATGCCTTAAAATACTATGTTTTCCTTCCCCTAGTATGACTACAGTCAGGAACCCATTGCCCGATTTCGTCCATTATCTCTGAATCTAAGAAGGCCTACCTATCTCTATCTATCAGGGTTTCTAATTGCCGAATTTCATTGTGGGTTTCCAAGGGGACGGCCAAATGGAAGGTCTCAGCAACTTCCTGGGCTTATTGTTGGGCTCAGTTTTAGCCATATGGGCCATGGCCTTGCCCCCCCCCCGCTCCCATCTGCCTCCCAAGCCTGCTTCTCATACGTTGACGCTACATGTAGTCAACTAGGCATATCCTTCTAATATCAACACAGAAATGGCCAGGAGCAGGAAATTGAAAGCAAAGGTAAGGCAAAATTACAATCATCAACCAGACCAAAGTGATGAAACCCAATTTTGGAACTAGGCCCAACTCAAGAGAAGGAAAAGCCAGCAACAAAAAACAAAACAACATCGGTGCATGTAAGGCCCGGAAATAGTGAAAGGAGAGCACCTACAGCGCAGGGATATAGTTCCACTACCACATTTACGCCAATGAGACAACAATTAAGCCCATACAAGAAACCAACACCAAAAGCTAACAACAAAAGCAAACACACGTAGACAATCACAATACGAGCAACTAAATTATAAATACAAGAAGGCTTCAAAATTACCCAAGATGTCATAGCTTGTGTGCATTGAGGGAATATGGTTGGCGAGGGTACCTGCATACCAATTACCTTTAAAGCAACTGAAACGCGGTGGTATGCAGCCAGAGGATGGTATGAAAGCCTAGTAGACTTCCTTAGCCCCGAGCCACATAGAACCAACACCCAATTTTCCTTTACACAACTTCCAAACAGCTTCACTCTAATAACCTTGCCTTCCAAAGTCGCTTCCAAGGATGCCAAGTGATTATATTCTCATACTGTTTTTAAACAGTGGCCTCCAAGTTCCAACTAATCCAAAGTTCACACGAAAGGCAAGCCAAGCCTCATTTATGGTGGCTTCAAGCTTTTTCCTCACAATAATGGCTCTCAGACGGACGTGCCTCCCCCCTTTCCTGCTTCGACTCTCGGTTAACATGGTTAATGTAATGCAGTATATTCGCATGCTTTTGCGTGCACGGGGGTGGCCACGCCACCCCCTCCATTTAATGAAATCCCCTCTGCAAAGTGGCTAGCACAGCCCCCAATTCCATTGATCGCCTTGATACACACCTGTATTAGGGAGTCATATATATATATATATATATATAGTTATATAGTTATAGTTATAGTTATATAATTTTATAATTTAAAATCAACATATATACATATATATATATATATTCAAGCTTAATGCCAAACTTCATTAAAGGTTTTTGCAAAGACGATTTTTTTATGAATTTCTTTCTTATTGAATTCGAACACGAACCCAAACCAGGTGACTATGGCTGACACAATGCACCATGCATAGAAGTGTACCACAAGATAATCAGGTAAACTGAGAGAAATGAAGCCTTAACCCAATTCTAAGTTAATCACCAGAGGAGCAGGTGAAGGAACCTGTGACAACAACCACTAATTTGGAACTCATTACCACGCCAAACTTGATAGGACCCCACACGAGCCAGAGACAAATGTAACTTCTACACATAATTACCTTTACTGTAGGATTTAGCTTTACTTGGAGTTCTTAGGTCAATGTTAAAAATAGTCCCTTCACTGATACAATGAAGGGCCTGACTCAGCTGGGGTTTCTGATATCTGCCTGTAAGGAACAGGCTGGCAGTCACTAAAGGCCGGCTTGCTAAAGAGAAAGTATATGATAAGGAAAAACTCCCACCTTTGTCTATGTTTTCAAAAATTTCAAACAAAATAAGCCCCCACTGTAACAGCAATCAGAATTTCAGCAAACCCTTCACCTTATAGGCATAGAAAATAACATCTTATTGATATCACCGATGGCAAGCTCAAATCCCAAAAACTTGCAGTGCCCAAAACTTATAGTTAATCCTGTGAATTGAATAGCATTGCTTCTACCAGTCAATCAAATATACAAAAAATGACAAAAGACAGAAAAAAATTTCAATCTTACCAGAGTTATTCTCATAAGGATCAAATCCCACAGTTGAAGCTGCCTGCCAACAAAACTCAATAATGAACTTAACATATAGAATCCAAATGAAATATTAATTAAAACAGCATGAAGGCTCACATAAGCAATTTGCTGCTGAAGGAACAAGAAATGATTTACAATACATTGGGATTAGAGTCCTCAAACACCCGGGAAGCTCCAGCTTCTTTCCTGCAAAAGCAAAACAGATAGTTTAGTTTGAGTCAATGGTAAGGGAAAAAATATCATTTCTCCTGAGGAGAGTACTATGGTTGTCAAGGATCAGCATCTATTACATAATTGCCTACTTTTGTATATGTTTGTTATTTGGAAAGCCTTTAGTACCAGATTATTGTTGAAATGTGTAACTAGGTTCGGTTTTCATAAATATGAAATGTACTTTTGATTCTTGTATATTGTAAAATGAAAGAAAATTTATTATTGTTACTTTTTGTAGCATGGGTTTCATGCTCAAGGTCATTTTATTTAGAGGTCAAGCACCCATTGAGTGCTTCAAGGGTTTGTCCCAGGGGCAAGAAGTCAAAAGAGTCATTCTCACATGAAGAAGACCCCATTGTGCACATTGTAACTTGTAAAAAGCATTATTTTGTATTTAAAAGTGTCAAATTACCCTCCAAAACCAAGTCGGCCTAGCAGCTAAGAAGTCGGTCTCAATTAAGGTATGTCATCCTCCTTGGAAGCCTATATATAGGAGGAAACTCGACCTCCTATGGACATCATTCATCTTCTCATCATTTAAGCGAAGGAGAAGCAGAAGAAGGAAGAATGATGAAGGACAAGTTTTGGGTTATCTCTCTCTCTCTTTTTACACGTGCGAAGGAAGGAGGCTAGGATTTTGTTGCTTCAAGATCGAACTTGGAGAAATTGCAGAAAGAAGGTCAATTGAAGGTCTATTAGATCATCCTCAAGCCCTAGAAGAAGGGCAAACCCAATCAAAGGTCAAAGGAAGCCTTGGAAGCCCTAGATTTGCTCACACGTGTGTAGGTAGCAGCTGTTGCAGGGGCCGAAAATTTCAGACCTGCAATGGATGCCAAAACTCTGTAGTTAGGGGGTCGAAGTTGTGCAGTTGGAAGAGATTTGACTGGGTTTGACTTGGACAAAGGAAGCACATCATCAAGAAGGTCAGACTTGGTCTTGGAAGGGTATTGGTGTTGGTCTAGAAATCCTAGAATTCGTCATTTGAAGAATCTATAAGAAAAGAAGAGATTTGTGGGTTTTCCTCTCAAGTCGAGAGGTTTTGGCCCTGGCTTGCAGCCTATATGATGTGTTCATGTGTATTGTTGATCTTCTTGTTTTGGTAGTTGTTTGATGATAAGAATAACATAATAATAAAAGAAGAAGCTAATCAGTAAAAAGACATCACAAGCAATTATCAAGTTTAAGAGAAATCATCCTAATTGCAGCCCTATAGATTTCTCAACATGGTATCAGAGCTAAGGTTGGCTAAGGGCATGATGAAGATCACTACATCCTTGAAGAAGTCTTTGAAACAGTGTTATATGGTAGCAAGTCATCTCAAGAAAGGTATAAAGGCATTGTGGAATCTCCTATTATCCATCAAGGATAGTATGACCAAGACTCCTTCAAAAGACGAAGGATTATTCTCAGCACTTACAAGCACATTTGAAGATGAGAATATTTGGGTCATCGACAATGGAGCATCAAGACATATGATAGTTGAGCACAAGCAACTAAAGACCTTATCAAATGGAAAATTTCCTACTCCGTTGAACTTGGTGACAAGAAGAGCTATCCTGTAAGAGGAATTGGATCAACCTCACTGGAGCTAGAGAATGGAGGAAATATTCATCTCAACAACATCCTATTTGTTCTAGGTTTGCAAAAGAATCTACTTTCTATTTCATGTTTAGAAGATAAGGGAGATAGAGTTGCTTTTATAAATGGAAAAGTTGTAGTATGGGATAAAAGCTCTAGCATCAAAAATGCAAAGATCATTGGGATTCGTGAAGGAAGACTCTACAGATTGTTGACTCCTCTCTCTCAAGCTTTGGTTCACATTGAAGTAAGTCCATGTGAACTTTGGCATCGAAGGTTTGGACACCTTCACTACAAAATCTTACCAACTCTAAATTCAATGGTGAATGGCATCCTTGAACTCAAGGAGGATCATGAAGGAGTATGCAAGGGATGTGCATTAGGTAAAAATGTTAAGAGACCATTTGGAAGCAGTGCTTCAAGGTCAAAAGAAGTCCTGGATCTCATTCATTTTTATGTTTGTGGTCCTATGTCTACAAAGTCTCTTGGAGGTCATCTATATTATGTAACGTTCATTGATGACCACTCAAGGAAAACTTGGATCTATTTGCCGAAGTCCAAGGATGAAGTATTTGTCAAATTTCAAGAGTTCAGAGCTGAAGTAGAAAACCTTACAGAGAGGAGGATAAAGTTACGGATTTTGTACAGAATTTTGGCCTTATAGAATTTCGATGTTACAGATTTTGTACATAATTTTCCTCTCAAATGGAGAGGTTTTGGCCCTGGCTTGCAACCTATATCCTGTGTTCTTGTGTATTGTTGATCTTCTTGTTTTGGTAGTTATTTGATGATAAGAATAACATAATAAGAAGAAGCTAATAAGTAAAAATACATCACAAGCAGTTATCAAGTTTAAGAGAAATCATCCTAATTGCATCCCTATAGATTTCTCAACAATTATCACAGATATTGAATCAAATCCAGCAGATTGTGGTCTATATACATGAAGGATAGTTGACTTTTTTGCAAATTGATGTGAAGAAATGTAAATTTTTCAATCCTGGATGACTATTGTCCCAATGTTGTCTCATTAAATGACTCAAAACAGAATTATCTAAAAGCAAAAATTTAAATTATGAGCATTGCATCAATCAAAATGTCAGAGATAACTCCAGAATTGGATGTCATTACATTAGCCTGAATCTATTTCAATACAATGAGGTGACTCTTGGTTTCATATTCCAAGGGGTCTGTTGGCTTTTCATATTCACCTTACTTATTCGTATTTCTTCTAATGTGTACAAATTATTTACAATGACACAAAACTCCTGAAGGACTATGTGTCCAACATCCCCCCTTAGGCCAAAGGGTGTTTGTGAGTCCAAGCATCATTCTGAAATTTTCAAACTTTTTTCTACCGAGCGCTTTAGTGAAGATGTCCACAATTTGTCCATTTGTGAGACAATGTCTCAAATGAATAGTCTTGGCCTCTACATGATATCGAATCAAATAGTATTTTGTGTTGTTGTGATTGGTTAGATCATGGAATCGAATATTCTTGGCCAACTAGATTGCAGAAATATTGTCAACTCAGAGCAGAATAGAATTCATTTGTTTCTCCTGCAAATCTTCAAGTATTTTCCTGAGCCACACAATCTCCTATGTTGCTTCTGCAGTGAACACATACTCTGCCTCTATTGTGGAATTTGTTGGAACTGATTGTTTGTGTGACCTCTAGAAGACAGTTGTTGATCCAGACTCGTGAGATAGCCTGAAGTCAACACTCCAATTTCTTTGTCCCTATTACCACAAAATCTAGCACCCTAATGCTAGGTTGCACTAGATCCCCAACAACAATGGGATCCACTACCATTGTCACCTCAATAGCAAATTCCGTTGTTGTTTTGTGGGCAAATGTTATCCCCACAAGGGAGGCTTTCCCGACAAGTTTCGAACACCCCAAAATAATCTTCAATAATGTATGGCTCTGGATGAAGTGATGTAGCAAGGTCAAAGAGCTAGTGGCTCAAGATACGCCTTAGAGATGCTTAGATAGATTCCCAAACACATGCTACTTTAAATTTAATGATTTACAAAAGCTATAAGGTCAATAGCTAAAGACCTTTGATGGAGAGTGAAGGAGAGAAGGATTACTTCTTAATCTAACCCTAGCGACTTTCAAAACTAGGAGACTTAAGGGGACAGAATGCAATCTAGTTTCCTTAATGGATACTTGAAGATGAAATTTGCAATTGGAGAAATTAGAGTTAATAAAAAGATATAGCAGCTATTAAAAAGGCTCAATAAAACCCCAATCCAATAACTATTACAAAATGGAAGATAATACTCACAATAAAATAACACTATTAATCCAAGCATCACTTTATCAACCCAAAGAAAGTTCATCCATCCAAAACATTTCGTCCCCAAGATAATTCGCTTCAATTGAAATATCCAAAGTCAAAATTTACAAGGAAAAATCATAGAAATTTCAAATTGCTATGGGATTTCTCCCCCAAAACTCCATGAGAAAATGAGGTGAGAGATTCCTCTATTTATAAGAGAGAGCTTCAATTCATTTTTTTCAAAGGAAAAAAACCATCATTGATTTATATTAAGAAAATATAAAATATAATTCAATTCATTATTACAACAAAATAATATTTTCTAAGTTAAAATCCCCTAATTTAGCCTAAGGAGGAGCAAAGGGCCCTCTCTAAAAATTAATTAATCCAAATTAATATAAATTTGGGCCTTCTAGTGTCACATGTACAAAATCTATGGGCATAAGCCCACCGAGATGACCCTTCTCCACAAATGAAGTGTCGATCTTGCGTCCAACATCCAAAGACCCTTCAACTGCATGACTTGCTCCCAAAGTCTTGCAATCTACAACCCAAAAGCCTCTCAATTTGAATTTTGGGCACACATCCCCAAATGGTGGACACTCCACCAAATCAGCTAGTGGTGTTCCAAAGAATCCTCCAAAGTGGGTGGAAAAGCCATCCACAAATAGTACAACATCCACAACAATGAGTACATGTGGGATTCAAAACTTCCATGTGTCATTTTACCCATGAACAAACCCCTAGGCTCCTTCAAAATTGCATGCACAGTAACATGGGCACATCCAAGAGACACTTTTCCAAGCCACACTCAACCTCCAGAGCTCTCCAAAGGGCAAGCGTTCTTCCCATTATGTGGACATAATGAACCCTTCAAATGGGTTTCTCCTCCAAACAAGTGGTCCTTCAAAATTGCTTTGGGATTTGTCCTATTCAATAGCCCAAATGTGGACATGTGGATTCCCAATCAGCATCAAATGTGATTTTGCACATGCTAAAACATATAATCAAACTTCAAATACGGGAAAAAAGAAACCCCAAGTCTTTTATATGGGTAGACATGGGCTTTCAAAATGACACCCAACCATTAAACCTGCAAATATTGGGTCCTTTCAATTCATATAAGAATCATTTAATAAGGGCTCGACCGTCCAAGTTATCCACACCCCTACAGGCACTCAAAGAGACCCAACTTCCCATCAATATTTTACAAAGGTCGACCCTACTATTTCTAAACTTTAAAATATAATTATAGACTCATCACAAGATGATGTTGTCTAGGACCTTCTTGACAATTCTAGACCTACCAACATTCAAAGGTGTCTCCCCAATATGTAGTCCCAATTACATCTCACACCATTTGGGATAGGAGCCCCATCTAGAATACGGCCCGGTTAATGTTTTCTTAAAGGTTTGCCTTGGCTCTAACTGTCTGCAAGAGAGAGGAATGCATATTTGCCTTTGAAAAGCAAGTGAGTGTGCCTAGTGAGTGTTTGGTTTTAGGTGTGTTGAAGTTCTTCTACTGCGGAGGGGAAAAGAAAGTGAGCCTCTAAGAGAGAGGTAGTAGTACCACTCTAGTCGAGACACACAAACAGGAGAGATTCGTTCAACATCCAACAGAATAGTCCACAAAGATGTGATGGTCATTGCAACCATTACAGCACATTCTCAATATGATAAGCACTAAAATAGTTCAACTACCTTAGTACAAGTGAAAACAAACATGAATCATAAATATTCACATAACAGTCTTACAAATATTCATAATCCATGCATGAAGAACATGTTGGCCATCAAGCTTCATATATTAAGTAAAAGTTCCAAGACACATGTATACAACAAACACCACTAGCTCCAATAGTGGAGCGTTGGAGCCACTACTTGCTCCCCAAAAGAACTAGCTTGTCTCTCTGATGCCTTGTGGGAGGAGCCAAGGTGAAAAGTCCTTTGCTTGTACAATGAGGGTGTATATATAACCAATGGGGTGATCCTTCACCTCCTTTGTGACTCTTTGACTACCCTCATGATTGTTTGACTTCCCTATGACTTTTCAACTTTTACATGACTCTTCATATTTTGTACATGTCCTTTGGACTTCCACTTTACAATACATTTTCGAATAAGAATTTACATAATCCACAAAATGATGTGGCATATGATGGCTCATGACATGACACTGATGACATGGCAACGTCAATCCATTCTTGCTGCTTCTTGTGGTATGTCTTCTTGAGAATGATTTTTTTCCACCTCCATATGGTTGAGAGATGAGGAGTCTTTAGTGTTATCAGGTCTTGAGCTATGGTCGCAAACTAATGTCACATTGCTTTCTCCTGATCGATCAACTTGCATCTTCAGCTACAAAGGTGCCTTCTAGCATGTTCTCCTTATCCATCTCCTTCTTCATCGTCCTATCATGGTATGATAAAGTATCTGCATCTGCAATTCACTCATGACAAGACAACATTGGTTCGATAAACACCTAGTTTAAGATGATGCATGATGATCCACTGACTGAGATGGAATCAGGTGGCAAGTTGAGGGAGAGGCTCAGTGATTACGCAATTGCGCAACTCAGGCAGTCAAGGTTCAAGTCTGAGCCTTGAGACTGCGCAATGCATAGATCACACTGGACTGGGCTTGAAGATTGCGCAGTTGGGGAGCTTAAGGAGCCAAGCTAAGGGCTTGATGACTCAAGTTGCCCACCGCGCAATGTTGGAAGGAGAGGGAGGCCAGGTGATTGCGCAATTGCACAGTTCAGGAGCTCAAGGGCTGGGCTTAAGGACTGAAACTGCGCAATGCGCAATTCAAGCCTGGTTGGAGGGAAGGATTGCGCAGTTTGGAGCTCAGGGGTCGGGCTAGAGCACTAAGACTACGCAGTGCACAGTCCTGGGAGGCAGGAATTGCGCATTGTGCAATGTCAAGAGGCAGGGTTGTGCTAGGTGAGGATAGGTTGCCCGATCAAGAAGTTTTCCAAATTTGACTAAGTGTGGGATCCATCAAGTTGATGTGAACAGTAACAAGACTTCACTGTGATCACACATTTAGAACACTTTACGACACAACATAGATCACTCAGAACACATGAACAACATACTTCCCTCAATGCAGCAACTTTGCGACAACTTACGCCAAGTGTGACATCAAAAATACACTTTGCGACGACCATGAAGACACTTGTGCGACAGTGCTTGAAACTTTTGAAATGAGTGCAACACATGTTTACATGGTAAGACCAACTCATTTACGCAAAGATTACCCCTCGAAACCACCAAAACTAGCTTTTGTACAACGTGCGACACTTGACATGCGAAAAGACGACACTTTGATTTTATTGCAAACGAGATCAAAACACTTAGAGAAAACACATGCAATAACTCTTAATGCATGCAACGACAGTATACAATGTCACAGTACAGTATACAATGTCACAGTAGGCTCCAAAATTTGAGTGGAGGCCAAAATTTTGGAGGGTGTTGTAGTAGCGATAATAGACCTCTTTTCAATGCTCAACGCATTTATATAGCATTGTTATATCCTTTTATGTTCTCCTCAAAAGGCTAATGTGTTGGGCAAAGAATGGAGTTTGAGCTTACCTCTTCAACTCTTTGACTATTAATAATAGTGAAATGTATTATGTGGTTGTGATAGCCTTTCATCTCTTCCAAATTCTCACCAATATGCTTTCCTCAAAACCTAGGAAGATCATCTCTCAAAATCATAGCCTTAAATGGGTGAAATAATAAAAATTGAATGGCAAAGGTAGGGAAGAAGAGGTTTAATATTCCCAAGGCCTTTTCCCTAACCTGAAATGGTTACTGAGACTTCCCATGGGCCCCACAATACCTTAAAACTAAAAAATTGTTTGTTTTTTTGTTTTTTACAAGAGCACCTAAGAGTGTCTGAGAGTGTTTGAGGAGTGATTAGAGAATGAGGTTGAGAGTTGTACAAGAGCAATTGGGAGAGAGGTAGGGAGCAATGGAGGAATGAGCTCCTTGATGGATCTCACAAGAATTCAAGAAAGTGATTTTTAAAGGACAAACGCTAGCTCCTTAGGGCCACTCCCAAAACAGAATCATTTTGGGAGCAAGCTCTCAAAGCAGCTCTTGAAACAAACTCCATGGGTGCATGATTTCGAAGTGAATCTGTCCCATAGGCGGATTTCAATACCACCAAACAATACACCTCCAAGGAATTTGATACTTTCTAAAAGAACCGAGAATTAAGAGCTTACAATACCATACAAATGGCAAAATTGGGTTGCAAAGCATTAAACATCCACCAATGAGAAAACAAAAGCCATGATTCATACTCACCCCATGTGTCTTTTGGGCGGAAGTCTTGCAACATGGTTGTCTACATCTCAAACCAGTCTCAACACGAGATTTTGAAGGATAAAATATTTGACAAGGCTTTCACCGATGAGATGCCACAAGCATCTCATTTCCATGTAATTGGTTGTCTAGTTTAACTTCACGTTCTTGAAGAAAAATTAACTAAGTTTGAACCCTAGAGTATCAAAGAGATATTTATTGGATACAATATGACTTCCAAAGGGTATCATATCTACGTTCTACAATTGTGGAAGAGAGTGGAATGTCAAGTTTGATGAGATAGATTGGTCCTCAATACCATAGGAGTCTCCTACAATGATTGAAGAAGATGAAAAGCTTCTTGTTTCAGATTCAAATCTGAAATTTAAAAAGATATCAGATTTAGTGCTGCAAAAATCCAACAAAGGTAAAGAGGCCTCACTATCTTCCATTTTATCACAAAAGCCCAAATGACTTACCCAGAAATTACATGATGCACAAAAACAAGTTGGAGCGCCTAAATCTACATTTCAAATAAATCATCCACCTAAGAAGTTTCCTACTTATCTTTCATCACTAACTGCTATTCTTGAGACAGAACCTGTAAGCTTTGAGGATGGAAGTGCCGAATTCCATTAGTACTGCTGATGATCTAATGTTTCTGTACTTTTTTAAATTAATCTAGTTTTTTTCTTTAAATTCAGTATCCCGCTATTATTTAACACTTCCATGCGCAGATTCCGAGCTGAAACATAATTGTTTCTTTAGAATCTAAATTTTGAAAACTAAAGCATACCTCGGCTTTACCTTGTACCGCTCATAGTCTAATGTTTCTTTGCGTTTAAAAAATTTAATATTTCGCCATTATCTTGCACTTCCATTGGCAGATTCCGAACTGAGACAGAACTCTTCATTTAAAACCTAAATTTTGAAAACGAAAAACATACCTCAGCTTTGCTTTGTACTGCTCATGGTCTAAAGTTTCAGCCTTGAAAAGGATTCGATCGTTGTGCCGTGAATTATTTTCCAGAAAATTATTATTCCTTTTGCGCTTCCGAGAGGCGTCTGCATCGCCTTCTTGCTGGTTTTCATGCGCGTTTAAATCTTTCCCGGAAACGTTGCCGATTGCAAGGTTGTACGCTACGCTTGCAAACAAGTAGTTTTTGGTTTCGAAGCTCTACGAAAATGAATAAGCGCCATGAAAAAATAGCAAATAAGTGCAAAGTACCTCTCAAATTATCAAGAGCCGAGGAAAGTTTCGACTGATTATCGTAAAGAAAGGCCGGATTCTTGTAAAAATTGCTCCCTGTTCCCATCCTTCCCTCCCGAATGTCGGTTTACTTCGTCATGTGCAATGCAGAGAATCTTAAGTGTCCCACAAACACACACCGGAAGAAAAGATTTAACGAAATGACGTGACTATTGTGACAATGTGCGCGTATCGATTTATACAAGGTTGGTTAGATTTATGAATTTTTTATCCATAATGTAAAAATCAGTTTTCTGGATTAATTAAATTTACTTTTTTGGGATTAATCACATCTCTAGGATTGGGTCCACATATCAAACCAACTAATGTGATTAAACCAAAAAACTGATTTTTTTATAAAGTTAGGTAAAATAGGTTCAGGAGTCATGTCTTTTTATAAAGTATGTCATTTACTTTTAGTTTTAGGGGTTGTTTTAGGGATTAAGTGTTATGCTTTTTCACTATGCATTAATGACATGTCCATGTTATATAGGGTTTTTCCAGAGGAATTTAATTTGCCAATAAAAAATGATAATAATGATAATGGTATATTGGAATTGGTGAATAAGAAATTTAGAGTGTTGTATGCCTATTATGTTTGATAGTCTAAAGTCCAATTATCTTAAAATCTCATTTAATTTATTATTTAAGGAGGGTATATAAAAAAATTTGATATTTTAAGAGAAGGTAGCAAAACTTTAACTCAGTTGTCAATTAGTAGTGAAGATGATCCAAAAATGGATTCTGGATAAACCTCTAAGTCTAAAAGACTTCATGCAAGAGGTAAAAGGTGTCAAATGGCACAAATCCTTCGTAAATCATAGGAAAATGAAAATCGTAGGCTGCTCTCGGAAATAGTCTCATTGCAAGGATCCCTCCATTCTGAATCCAACGCAACTTAAATGGGCGAAAACGGACTTCAGATGGGAAAGCTATCATAAAATGACGTTGCCCTTTTTCAAAGGAAAAAGAGGCAAAATTCCCTTGAATAATGGGTCTAAAAACCCTATAAGTCTTCCAAATCTCCCAAAAGGGCAAAACAAGCGCAAAATAAGGACCTTTAGAAATATCGGATTACATTATTGGGCCTTGAAAACATGAGAAAAAAGTGAAAAATAAGCCTATTGAAGGTCGAAGGAACAGTGAATAGGGACTGTCGGATCTGGTCAATCAACGGTCCAGATCTGATCGGCATGTCGCATCGGCGGTAACAAGCGGATTGGCATATCGCATCAGTGATAACAGGCGGATCGGCATGTCGCATCGGCAATAACATGCGAATCGGCAATCGCAATCGGCGAAGGCAGTCAGGGGACAGTCGAAGGCATAGCGCGATGGGACCGGGTCGATGTGATACCGCGATCAGCGATATCAGCGGATCGCGATCGACGAACACAATGGAGCGACCATATGTTATATGCGCGATGCGATATACGGACCCGATGGGATTTATTAATAGAAACACATATGTTTTGAAGTCCGGAAAGCACCAATTTCCTTTGTAATTGTGTATTTCATTTATTAAACGAAATACAAAGGAGTTAAGCCCGATGCGATATTACGAACCCGAAAGGGTTCTGAAATACAAATGCATATAATTTCAAGTCAGATAAGCAGGATTTTTCCATGTTTTACATGTATTTTCACAGTTCTAATGTATTGCGAAATACAAAGGGGCAGGCCAATTGCGATAGCGATTCCCAAGCAGACCCGATTGGAATTTAGGGCGTAATTATGAATATTCCAAGTCCGGATGGACAGTGCTTTGTGGATTTTTCCGTGTATTGCAGCGTTCTCTGTGTAAAACACAGAACAACTATTTTTAAGGGATTTCAAGCACCGATGCCCTCATCCGTTATGGAACAGGTGGCCGTCAGCCCAAAGGGCGTTATGCAATGATTACTAAATGCTCAGAAGAGGGATTCGAGCAGACCCAAAGCCGGAAGACAGAGAGCCTGAGAGGGAAATGAATCAACAGCGTCGTTTTGGCTTAAAAGCCATGAATGTCAAAGACAGAGAGCTGTTGAGTTGTTGAACGGTGGCCAAGTTGTTGTGAGTTGTTGTTGAAGGTTGTTGTTGGGGTTTTGTTGTGAAGTTGAAGCCAAAGAGGCAACGTAGAAGCCAAGGAGGCAGCACAGAAGCAAAAGAGTAGCTGAGGGAGCCTTTGGGGTCACTTGAAGTTCAAGTGAAAAGCCAGAGAGCGTGAAGGTTGCAGAAGGCAGAAAGAAGCCAGAGCCAAAGAGCCAAGAGTCAGAGCCAAGAGCCAGAACCCGAGCCAAAGAGCCAGAGATAGAGCCAAGAGCTAGAACCAAGAGCCAAAGAGCCAGAGCCAAGGGGATTAAATGGTGTCTGAACCCACTGTTTTTGTCTAAAACAGCAGGAGTTGGGCCAAGAGCTTGTAAAAAAGACTTCCACCATAAACCTAGAGAGCCTACTTGAATTAACTAGAGCTCACGAAGACGTAGCCCAAGAGTTGTGGGTGAACTCCTAATTAATTTGTTGTCTTATGTGTTTGTTTTTACTGCTGCATTATTCACTGTTATATGCATTAATATATTAGTTTAAGCACATTCGCATATCAGCACAAACAACAGATTTTAAAGCACATAATTAGTTTAAAACAAATACAAGCATACACCCATATTTTCAAGCTTTTCTTAATTCTGCATTGGTTAATCAAATAGACTTGGGAAAAATCAACCTTTGGAAGTGTGAGAGGTTCTTGTAAGCTAGACAAGAAGCCTAAGAGCCCCATTTTTATATCAGGTGGTATTAGAGCTTAAGATTGATTAACCCCACCTTCAAAGAAAGTTATATCATAATGCTTGATTGATAGAGCAAAGATTGCTTGTCTGAAAGGTGTTTGAACAATAAGAGGCTGATTGTATGCTTGTTTGCAAATTGACTATTTGCTGAGTTTGCAGAAGGAAGAAGAGCTGAAGGCATCCTTCAAAGGACCTCAAAGCAATCCAAAGCACAAGAGGTTGCTTAAATAAGCTCTTTATTTATCTTGTTGAAGTTTTTTTTGTTCATTGGTATAATGACAACTTCTATAAGTGGGTCCTCAAATTCTGCGTTCTTCACAAGATTCTTTGATGACGACGTGAAGCAAGAATTGTCCACCATGATGGATATGGTGAGAGAAATGTATGAAGATGGAAGGAAGAGCAGCATGCTTAGAAAGCAGCTGAATTCCATGAAGGAAGAGAAGCAGTTGCTTGCTGATAAATTGCAGGAAATGGAGAGGCAACTTCATATTGCTGACAAATTGTTGACCTTGTGTCATTGCTTCACTAATCACTGCATCACTGCATCACTGCGTCACTGTGACACTGAGACCCCTTAGCCTCCACTGTGTCACTGTGTTAGAGCTCTCCATCTGCACTCTCTCTCCTGGTTCTGCTATGCATCTTTGCTATGTATTCTCGACCTTGGACTGAAGTCCCTATGTCAAACTGCCCCTCTCACTGCAACATATCACGTCTGATTTTCTCAGCAAACCTCATCCGAGAAAAATCGAACTGAATGATCTCTCAAGTGTATCTCCATCTGACCCTCAAGCCTCCTCTTATACTTTTCTTGTTGATGAATCAACGACTAAGATCAAGTCCCTAATCAACAACTTAGATTAAAACAGACTTGATCCTCATCACTTAGAAGTTTCTCACCCATATTGTTATTAATACCCATTAATATTTTTATTTTCCTAGGTTTAGACTTAGGAACCCATTAAAAATATTAATTATTTTAATAACTCCTCATCTAGGTGGAATTTATCGAAACGATTTCTGAGTCTTGGAGATCTTATGTGTTCTAGCCCCTCCACAAAATTTCGGAGCTATAGCACATCCGTTGCTACCCAAAATCAACAGAGACTTCCAGAAATGAATTGGATAAATTCGAAGATGATATTAACCATTGATCATGATTAGATCTTGATCATTGATGCTCTCGCGAGAAATTATAAGAGCAAGTCAATGGGATGGAGAAAGACACAAGAGGGAGAGCGATTTAGCTAAGGAAAATCGAGCTACCTAATTGTATTAATTCAACAAGGGCACAATTCGAGTTAGAGAGAGAGCATCAGAGAGTGGGAGCAAAAAAAATTCAGGAGAAGGATTCCATGGAATTTTCCAGTGTCTTTCTAGTGCTGGATTAACAGGAGAAAGGAGGCCGAATGAGAGGGCCGCAAAAGCCAGTGTGAGAAACTAGAAACCCTAGTGCGAGTTGTTAGAAATAGGTCGTTTATGTTGTCAGAGGTTGGAAGATCATCTAGGAGGTAGAGCAGATATTTTCTAGGGGCAGAGGGAAGCTAGACAACTCACTTGGAGCCAATTTACAGGTAGTGCAAATTATCTAGGAAAAGCAGTACGAATTCTAGGCATAACAAGTGTAGCAATGTGGGGTTTGAGCAAACAAGTGGAGGCCTGATTGATTACAAAAGGGAGAAAATTTCTCCATCTTATTTCGGCTAGATATTTTCTGAAGGATTGCCAATTGTGCATCCAGATTATTGTACTCTCAAAGATTTTCTACACAATAAAATAAACCCTCATCTGTGTGAAAATTCTTGAATCTAACACATTAGAAACCCCTACTGCAATATCTAGTTTATTATCTCCTACTTATTATTTACATTAACAAGTTATTTAATAATATAAACATCGAAATAAACAAAATTTCAGCCTTCACAAACATACAAATCAACAACTGAAATAAACTGAGACAACACAAGGGACACCGTTATTTTTGGACAATCATCCCCGAAAAAACCCAATGCGGGAAAATCAGTGCAACATATAGAGGGTTTTATTATTAAGAAGATTCTGAATACAACTAGGGTGCTAGAAATGGCTCACCCTTCAGTGAGTATCTTTGGTAGCAATACGTCTATCCAGAGACAGATATTCCGACAAATCAACAACCAGATGATCAACCCCATAGTGACTCTAACTGTTCCTTGTGCTGGACAACGAAAGCTGCTTCAAGCATTTCCCTGGAATTGTATCACCCTCTCTAGAACTGCATCACCCTCTCCCTACTCAGGATCTGTTGATCAGCTCCCAGTCTGCCCCACATAATCTCCCAACACTACCTATAAAGCCCTCTGCGTCCTTTGCATCAGCCTTCCTAGGCTCTGTGTTGCCTCTTCCAACACTCCGTTGCCTCTCTGATATGTATTCCTCGGCCTCCTGCCAAGCTGCCCCTCGCCATAACTGATCACTTGTTCGATTTCCTCAGCGAACCTCACCCTAGAAAATCAATTTGACTGATCTCTCTTGGTGTCTTAGTGTATCTCCAACTGACCCTCATGCTGCCTCTTATACTTTTCTAGTTGACGATTCAACAACCGAGATTACGTCCCTAATCAACGGCTAAGATTAGATTTGGCTTGATCCTTGTTATTTAGAAATTTCTCACCCATATTATATTAATACACATTAATATTTTAATTTTCCTAAGTTTATACTTAGGAACCCCATTAAAAATATTAATTATTTTAATATCTCTCCATCCGGGTGGAATTTCCCCAAACGATTTATGGATCTTGGAGATCTCATGTGCCTTAGCCTCTCCACCAATTTTCATGGCTAGAGCACATTCGATGCTACCAAAAATCAACAATATGTTGCACCGGTTTTTCCTTTAGGGTTTTTCCGAGGACTACTAGTCCAAAAATATTGTGTAATTTTTTTATGTGTATGCATATATTTCTTAGTTCCTTATTACTTCCACAACGTAATTATTTTTTGAAGAATTTATATGTGATTTATTTGTTATTTTCAGTATAAAAAATAAACTGCTAATAAGTTAGAAGAATAAATTCTAATTGTTGTAATTTCAAGGAAATTTCACATGGTATCAGAGCCATAGTAATCAGATCTGAGGCTCAGAGGAGAAATATTGGCAGATTTTGCAGTTTTAGAGGGAGATCTGAAGCACAAGGTTCAGATCTGCACATGTCGGGCCAGGAGTGCAAATTGTTGGGCATAAATTGATTTCTAGAGGCAGAGTGCAAGATATGTGTGATTTTCTCAGAAGCAGAATTTGCAGGCAGTGTGGTTTCTGGAAAGAGGTTCGAGAGAGAAGATTAGTTGATTCACATAGCAAATCTGGGCACAAAATATTTGTAGCAAGGGTTGCAGTTATAGCTCTACGCCAAGAAGGAAGAGAAAAGCACACATAAATTATACCTAAGACTTCTTTACTAAATTTCTCAAATTTCTATAGTATAGCTATGTAGAGATTCAACATTCAGGAGGCTACGGGTTTGTGTTCTAGATTGGAGGATGAATTCGTTCATATTGCTTGCCTCTCTAGCTCAAGTTCACGAGGAGTCTGGTATATAGAAAGTGGAGCATAAACTCATATGACCAGAATTAGAGAATACTTCTCCAACTATAAGGAGGAGCAAATGGACTTCCATATTCAGATGGGAAACAAAACTAAATGTACTCCAGTTGGAGTAGGTACCATCAAGATTAAAAGGGGGTCAGGAGCAAGCACCAACGTTACAAATGTGTTGCATGTGCTTGACTTGGGTATGAACATAATTTCAGTGTCCCAGCTGCTTCAAGATAAGGGATATGATGTCCACTTTGTAGGGAAGAAGGTGTCCATCAAGTATCGAAACTGGAAGAAGGTGAGATAGATCAGAGTTCACAACAACTGATTGTACAAGTTGTAGATTGAACCTCCAAAGGCACTAGTTAGAAACAATGACAATGATAGTAGTAGTAGTGGGAGAGACCCAAATGAGCTATGGCACAAGATAATGGATCATTTACACCATGGAGCACTTAAGATGCTTAGAGAGATAGTGACAGGTGTTCCAAAATTGAGCACAAAACATGATGATGTGTGCATGGGGTGCGTACTTGGGAAGTATGCGAAGGTAAAGTTCCCAAGAAGTGATAGTAGATTAGAATGCATGTTGCATCTTATACACTCAAATATTTGTGTTCATGTGTCCACTAGATCTCTCAGAGGGTATGAGTACTTCGTCACATTCATTGATGAATATTCTAGGAAAACCTGGATCTATTTCTTGAAGACCAAGGATGAGGTTTTCAATCGCTTCCAAGAGTTCAAAGCTCTAATGGAGAATGCAATAGGGAAATGAATCAAGGTGCTTCACATAGATAACAGAGGAGAGTACACATACAATTACTTCATGGGTCTCTATATGAAGAAAGGCATCAAGATGGAGTGGTAAACTCCATACAATCAAGAAAAGAATGGATTAGTGGAGCAAAAGAACATGTCTATAGTTGGGGAAACAAAGGCTATGTTGTATGACCAAGACATGCCCAAGTTTCTATGGGCAAAGGAATGTAACACAACTGTGTATATACAAAACAAGGTTCCTCACAAAGCATTGGGTAAGATAACACCAAAAGAACTCTTCTAAGGGAAAAAACCATAAGTTAGTCCCTTCAGGATCTTAAGCAATGTAGCTTATTGCCATATACCAGATGAGAAATGAACTAAGTTGGATACAACTATAGAGAAGGGGTACTTCATTCGGTATAGAAAAACCTTAAAGACATACAAGATCTATATTCCTAATAGCATGAAGTTTATCGTGAGAAGGGACATGAAGTTCATGGAGGATAGATCCTTTAAGAGATCTCGCAAGATGCCAACAAGTGATCAAAGTTAGCCAACAAAAGCTTCATTAGTCCAGTAGCAGGGGCAGCCGCAGGGAAAACAAAAAGGACAATCACAATGATCTAGTACAATTACTAATACTAGCATATCTCAGGTGCAGGAGATCTTGTGAGTATCCAGTGGATGAAGCAACAAAGGCAGGATGAGGAACTGGTTGATCCTCCCACCACTAGTGGTCGAACCAATAGGGAAATTTGTCAGACGTTGAGGGATTCAAAGGAGGTCATAAGATCTCCTAGGATGAACATGAGAAAACGCAGACAACTAGAGCATTGGTGGCACATGTTATTGAACCTTCCAACGATCAGGAGGCCACATAGCATCAGGTGTGGGTAGATTCCATGGTGGAGATGTATATCTCTGTCATGACAAATGATGTTTGGGAGGTAGTGCTAAGACTTGTGGATAGTTTAGTTGTGTCTAAGAGGCTAAGGAACACGAGATCTCAAAAACCCAGAAAAGATTTTAGGAGAAAACACCTAAAGACCACTCAATTAAATTAATTGTTCAATAAAAAAAAAATTAAGTATGACTTAGGAAAATTGAATAATTAATGGGAATTAATTGAGGAGATCGACTTATGCTCTAAAGACTCCCATAAATGACTTGGATCAAGTCTAGTATGATCATAGTCATCAATAATGATTATATATTTATCGTTGATGCTCTAGTGAGATATTATAAGAGCAAGTTGATGGGATGAAGAAAGACATAAGAGGGATAGTGAGTTAGCTAAGGCAGATCGAGCTACCCAGTTCCAATGATTCAACAAGGGTGTAGTTTGAGCTAGAGAGAGAGAATCAAAGAGGGAGCAACACAAAATTCAGGAGGAGAATTCCAGGGATTTTTCTAGTGTTTCTTAAGTGCTAAATTGGAAAGATAAAGGAGGTCGAATTATCTACAGAGAGGGTCATAGAAGCCAGTGTGAGCAACCAGAAATCCAATGCGAGTTGTTGGAAGAGGTTGTTTCCATTGTCAAATGCTGGGGGATCATTCGGGAGGTAGAGAAAATATTTTCCAGGGGCAAAGGGAGGCTGGACAACTCACTTGGAGCTAGTTTGTAGGTAGTGCAAATTATCCTGGCTAGGCAATGTGAATTCCAGTTAGAGCGAGTGTGCGAGTGTGGGGTTCAAGTAGGCTAGTGGAGGCTAGATTGATTGTAGAAGAGAGAAATTTTATCCATATTATTTTGGATAGATATTTACGGAGGATTTCTAGTTGTGCATCTAGATTATTGTACTCTCAAATATTTTCCTCATAATAAAATAAACCCTCATCTGCTGCATCAATTTTCCCTTCAGGGTTTTTCTGGGGACTATTAGTCCAAAAATATTGTGTCGATTTTTTATGTGTGTGCATCTATTTCTTAGTTCCTTATTTACTTCCGCAAAGTATTTTTTTAGTGAAGAATTAATATGTGATCTATTGGTCATTTTCTGTATAGCAAATAAACTGCTAATAAGTTAGAAGAATAAAGTCTAGTTGCTGCAATTTCAAGGAGATTTCACACTATAAATCCATAGATGCATATGATAAATGTGGTGATGGAATGGGAAAGAATCCAAGGAATATGGCTATAGCCATGGTACTAGCTAAAGGAGGTCCAACATATTAAGTATAATGATGAGAATAGAGAGAAAACGTGGAGGCATGAGTTAACCCTTTCCTCTACCTGCTTTTTCCACCCCTCTGGTTTTCCTTTTACTTTCTTTCTTTCATAGCTTAGGTGACCCAACTTGATTTATTAATTTACAACACCCCTTAAATATGTAGTAGTTTATTGCTCATCAAGGTTGGAAAATTCATAAATTCCTTTATTTATATAAAGCATGAATTTCTTAAAAAATGGTGATGACTAATGGGAGGGTAAAGCTCATTCTAGGATTTTCCCCACATGCTTATTATGTTCCAATCATCTTTTGAATTTTTAAATTTATTTAATTTATGGCTTTATGTTCTTTTATCTTTGGACTTTCAACATAAACCTCTCAAGGAATCTTTTTGAGCCCTGACTTAGAGATGAGGATATAGTGTGCCAACCCCAATGACCAATGCCAGTGAAACCAATGAATCAAAGTGAATATAAGGGGGAGTGGAAGGTGGTAAGTATGGATTAACTTGGGCATGTTATGCCAATTAGTGCCTCATATTCAAGCCCTTCCTAAATAGTGGAAGAAAAGGGCATTGAGGGAGGTCACACTGGACTAGGTGCAAAATAGATCTTAGGCGAAGTATGGGAAAAAGGGTACATTCAAGAGTGGTCAATCTTCTATATTGGTTCGTGATCCATGATAGTATGCCAGAAACATTAGATGAAAACACATGATTATAGAAATGGTCAATATACCTTCTGATAAATAATCCACCTTCCTTCAATAAATATGCTAGATGGGAGAGAGCATTGGCTAGATCATAGGCAGAGAAATATGAAGTAAAGTTATCTATGGATCATCATAGGGATGTTAGTTGGTTGTATGATCAGTGGGGAGAAAAAAATTCTTCTAGGGGTTACCCACTTTTGGTGGGTAAAAAGATCACAAGGGGCAAGTTTGCCACATGCAAGAATTAAACACAAGTGGAGAGGATAACAACCACTGACTTTAACCACCTGGGATAAACCCCATTGACAACGAAAAAGTTTTATTTCTAATATTATTGGAAGAAATTTGTAAGTTAAAAATATTTTGAAATGAAAGCTTGCAAATCCCATTTTCTTCCATACCCTTTGTTTCCAATTTTTAATTGTTCAACATTGATACTGGTAGTTGAGTTTACATGATAAAACCTAAATTGCGAAGAAAAAAAAAAAAGAGGCATGAAGAGTTGTCGTAGAGGAGTTTTTTGTGAGTATCGTATGTTGGAAAAGCTGAATATATAAGAGCAAGATTTGGATTTTTAAATCAAGGTCTCCCAAGAAGTTGAATTTAAAATTTAGAGATCATTGAATATGCTTACAAAGCAAAGGACTATATTTTATGCTTGCATGATAGATTGATTATTGAATATGACTACCATTATTATACTTGTTAGCAGTGTTGTTGAGGATTTCTACAATCCTACTAAGTTGTCACACATAGGACAAATTCCCACTATCACCTCAATCTAAGTCTCCACTCTTAAGCCTAACTCCTAACAAAAGGCTATGGGAGTCTTCTGGTGGATGACTCTAGCTAGCAAGACAAGACAATTTCTTGTAATGGGTTCAAATAATTGAAGTGAAAGAGTTGTTAATGCCGTCGTGCTAATTTATTAAGAAAAATATAGGTAAAATACATTAAACAACAAAAAATACACCTACAAACAAGATATGTCAAGTAACCAGTCAAATTTCATGTACATAAAATATGGTAACCACATATGTAAATATTTCTATGAATAGAGCCTTAGTTAGGGTGGTTGTTGTGTAAAACAACTTGTTGCTATGTTTTTACAAGTCTATAATTTCTACAAAAAATGAAAAAATAAGCAAGCTAATATTTTGAAAACTCACCCCAAAACTGCCTAGACATTTCTAGATCCTAGAACTAGGGATGGGGAGGCTGGAAGGTATAATATTGACCTATTTATATAACCTCTAAGCCTTCAAACCTGTAGTAAATTGAATTTCCAACAAGATAGAAATTCAGTTTATGAGGTTTTGCACTCAAAACCTCTTGGGTATGTAAACCATAAATTTATTTTAGCTAATATTAAGGATTTTAAAGGTTGAAATTGACAATTCTAAGCTATAGATTTAAGATATAAACTATTAAAATGAATCTAAAATAAAATAAGGTGAAATTCGATACTTACTTGAAAGAAAAACACTAAAAAGTTTGCTACAATTATACTATTATGTAGATATGCTAATCCAGGTGGATATCGGTGGCCACCCATCTATTCCACTATCTACAAGAACATATCTCCACCTTGTTCATTTTTCTATAGATTTCCAAGTCCTAACTTTTGGGGTCATATTGAGGCCCTAAATGATGTTTTTTTGACGTGGCAAGGGCTCAGGAAAACCCATAGGTTCTCACTTGGTCCTCAGCCATAATGTGTAATTCTTGGCTAGACCTTTCCAACGGGTTATCAAACGCACCAAACAAAGATTGTATGCAAAAGTTACGACCCCATGAATTTGATGTACCAACTAACCCCATTAGGGCCCACAAGTCTTTTGGTGTTTCTTCTCCTAGTGGATGTTTATGGCTTCCTTATTGCTTCCTATGCTAAAAAGGGTCTTTCGATCTCATTGTAAGGCACTCTGACAAATGAACATAGGAATCACACCTCTTCTCAGAGATGAGGTACCACCCTTTGAGTGAGTTTGTTTCATTCCAAATTTTTACAATTTCAACACTTTCCATTTATTAATAGAAGCCAAGTTTCATTGTATCTTTGTGTTCTTTTTATAAATTTGTATTTCATTTCATTCCCTTCATAAATCTAGATCATCTGCACATATATATTCCATATAACCATGTAGAGTTGTAGTCACAACCCTTTCTTTGTCAGCTTCCTCTTTTGAGACTAAAAACAAAGCTATCAACTTAACGAGAAATTAATCGAGTTCTCAAAGGTGGTATTCAATACTGATTTTGAGGCTTATTTGAAAAGTGGTGATGCAATATTAACATTTTTCATTTTGGGGTTAAAATTCCAATAGTTTTCAATCATGACATTAAAAATCAAATATCATTGCAACAAAAGACATGAAAATTAAACCTATGATGCAAAACTAGTGATGTGGTATTACCTTTTTATAGGGATAAAATTCCAATATTTTTCAACCATGACATTAAAAATCAAACATCATGACTATGAAAAACCTTAAAAATCATTACCTAAGGTTTGTCTACCTTTCTTTTTATTTATCCTTTTTTTTTTTTTTTAATTTTCAAAAATCTATTTTAAAGTTTTTCTCAAGTTTGTTCAATTTTTTTTTTTTTTAGGATTAAAATTAAGAATTAATTCACATTGTGGTGTTGAAGTCTAGCACGCTTGAAGAAAAAACACACAAAATCAATTATAGATATAAAAGTGGTATTATGTAAATTTGAGAGACTGTAGATTCCACAATTGTTCATATTGAGAGAATTTTTTGGATAGAACTGTGCGGAGGATTTTCGATCATGTCCAACATTTCAAGTGGACACTCCCCCATCATCGGGGACTAGAGAATATAGTGATTACAAACAAGTGCTTCAAAGCTATTAAATAAAGGGAGGTTTGGCAATTCACCGTTAAGAAATAATATTAAATTAATAAAAAAGTTGCTAAGAGAAGAGGGTTAAAGTAAAGAATAAATATAAATTAATTAATTTAAAATAGCCATAAAGAGAAGGGGGTCAAAGTAAAAAAAAAATAATAAAAATAAAAATAAATAATCAATTCAAAATAATAAAAATATAAAGAGATAATTAGGAGGTGAAAAGGAAAAATAAAGAGGCATTAGACTAGAATCAATGAAACTAGGAAATGAACTTAATTGAAATATATAAATTTATCAAGATATAAATAAAAAGGAGAATGAACAACAATAGGAATAAGAATCTATAAAATAATGAATGTAAAGGAGAAGGGGGTACAAATAATGAAATATATGGATAGATAAAGGAAAGAGGGGTGTTAGAAGGATAAGAGGAATATGAAGGTATGAGATCAAAGGAATAAGTGATCAAACAAAAAGCAAGAAGATAGGAAACAAAATGGGTGGGGGGATTAGGAAGGAGGAAAAGGAAAAAACATAAGGGACGGTTAGACTACTTAGCGAGGTGGTAGATAACAGGTTTCCATGAATGACTTAATTTATAACCATATTCCCTATTAAATTTGTTGGGGTGCTTTTCTATTGCGAGGGCTTCCCTAATGATTTTTGAGTTGTGAAATGAGACAAAGGTAAGGATTTTGGATTAATTAAAGCAGATCAGATGTTTAGACTTGAAAGAGTGCTAAACAATGATGGACTTCAAAAGGAGGACATGATTGGTATTAGTAATATATTCTTTAAGGCAAGCTTTGAAGGGACACCCAATCTAGCCAATATATGACTTTACTTAAATTCATTCTTAATTTCATTGATTCTAGTCTAACCCCCCTCTTTTTTTCCTTTTCGCCCCCTAAATCTCTCCTTGTATTTTTAATATTTCAAATTAATTAATTATTTTTATTTATATTAATTATTTACTTTGACCCTCTTCTCTTTATGGCTATTTTAATTTAATTTATTTTAATTTATTCTTTACCTTCTTCTCTTAACAACTATCTTATTAATTTAATAATATTTCTTAATGGCTAGTTTCCAAACCTCCCTCTATTTAAATGCTTCGAAGCACTCGTTTGTAATCACTCAATTCTCTGGTCCCTGGTGATAGCTGGAGTGTCCACCCGAAATGCTGGACAAGATAAAAATTCCTCCACAGAGTTTTATTCGAAAAATTATCTCATTATGTGAATTTCTTTAATTATTAATTTATTATTTTTTGAATAATTTACATTAAAAAATAATTAATAAAAAATTATAACCTTTTTTTTGGAATCATTAGAAAAAAAACACAAAACACAAAACACAAAACAAAACTTTTATACCAAAATCAATACACTTTCAAGCAAGATTGTGTTTTTTGTTATTTGAAATACATTTTTGAATGCATAAATAGATCCAATGCCTTTAAAAACCCCCAAGGCACTCAAATTCTACAGATTAAATAATTTAAACTCAAGTTTTTAAAAATCTTTGCCAAATTTTGGTTAAAATTAACTAAAAAAAAACTTGAAAAATGCCATTTCATCATCGATCCCTAACATCCATCTCCCTACTACAATCAAATTGGGTGACCATGTTGGAGCCATGACAACCGTGAGGTGATGCTTGACATAGCCCCCACTTTGTGAATAATAGTTTTATTTTATCAATTTTTGTTGTTTTGTAATTTTTTTTTAATAATGAGAAGAAAATGTTTATGGAGAAATTGTGTTAATATTCTTTGAAATGTTCAACGTTTCAGGTGAGCCCTTCACCCATCATCAGGGACATGAAACAAGAAACATAGATGAAGAGAAAGAGACCAATCCTTTTAAAAATGCAATGGTGGTGGTAGTGACACTAGAAATTATTGAAAAAAGAGAAGGTTTTAATAAGATTATTGAAAAAGATAAGATATAACAAAATATAATAATTATTATATTACTAATTAAAAATGAAGTTATTATTAATATTAAAATAATTATATAATTATTAATCAAAATAATTATAACTACTAGGATATGACCAAATTAATACAGAAAGTGTTATAAATAAATATATAACTTAATAATTAACTATTAAAATATGAATATAAAAATAATTAAAACTATTAAATTTAAATTATTAATAATTAATAAACTATTAAAATATTAATTTTTTTTGTAAGTAAAAAATGTTATATTAATTCATAAGAAGATTACATCGTGATAGGTTCATTTGCCAACATGCTACGACCTCAATCTTACTGGATTTGTTGGCCAACATATACAAATAAAAACAAATTGATATTAATTAAACACAATGAAAAGACCATATCTCAATGGCCCAACAGGCACAAATTTGAGGGAAAAAAAAACCAAAATACATCCAACACGGTTCATTACAAAACTGACACCATTACCCACCAGGTCGATGAAAAGCATCGTGAACATGGGATTCCATATGGGCCATACGCTCCTTGAAACTGTCCATTCGGTCTTACAGTCTCTTTTGGTTACACCAAAGGGAGCCTTGAAGGTCCAAAATGTGCCATTGATTGTGTTGTATATCATTGAGAATGCTTATTACTTCATTCTCATCATTGTGGTAGTCTTGGGCCTGTTGGTCTATTGCTGCTTGCACCAGACAAGTTTAAGCTTCGACGGAGTCAAGTGGGGGGGGGGACGGGGTGTAAACAACCTCTCCTGAGTGAGCCACCGAGAGGCTACTACATCTCACCTTCATCAACCAGTGGGCGCCCTTGTGGGTGTTCACCTTGGCCCCGTTGGCCCCCACCCTGTCGAGGATGACTTCTATGCCTCTGTATGATGAACCTTCGCCAACGATGACATAGACACCCAACAACAAACCCCCTCACTACACAACATACAACCCTTTGTCCCCACCCACACACTGGCTTAGGACCGAGAGGGTAAACGAGTGCCATAGAAGTTTCCACGACACCCATGACAATACCATATTGAGCAACAAGGACCGTAAAAGGAAACCAACAAAAAAATATTGCACTCACCACCCTTCTGGATGAGCACCTAAAAACCGAGGGATAGAACAACAAAGAAGCTCCCACATAAGGTTCCTTCCAAACCTTAACTTCACAACCTCTCTTGTAATGTGGCCCACCCACTGAGCCTTGGCTATGGGTAACCACCACCGACATCCACTTCTAAAATGCTGCTGGACAAAAGGAGCCACGACAACCCCCAGAGGAGACACACCATAAAAGGGAAGAACCTACATATCGAGACCCATCACACCAAGAATATAAAGTGATTCCAAACCAACTTAACCAACTTGTTCGACATGCACACTGAGTAACCCAAAAAAAAACAACTATCGACCAAGTAGAGAACATGGTTACCTATGTCAATTCAACAATTTCCCACCCCGAATTACTTTTTATTCTTTGCACTACTAGCTGACATAATTTCTTGCTCGACTCACCTACACCCCAAACCCATCTCACAGAGAAATTAGAATCCTAGACGCATGGCAAGCTCGAGTCCCAAATCCTCACTTGATAAATTAGGTACAACCACAATACACCATCCTTCCATTGTTTAAATGCTCTTGAGGTTACACACCAACCAGAGTACATGTTTGGCACTCTAGAGAAGCTACCCCTAAATCCTGTGCAGACAGATCTTCCTACAGAGTGAATTTTCATCTCCCAAAGCCTGAGAATAATCACCATAAGCACAACCATTAGAATTAAAATCCAGTTTGCCTCAAGGTTCTTTTCTCTTCACATGTTTCGCTACGATTACTGTCATCAAAAAATCCTCATTGATGACAAATTTTAGAAAAGAGGTATCAATGGGCCTTCTAGATGCCTGCTTTGCAAGGAAAACTCAGAAACTGCCCTCCACCTCATGATCGAGTGCAAATTCACAATCTCCATTTGGCAGGAGCTGCTGGATTCTTGGAATTATAAGTTCATCTTTCCTACTTCTGTACAGGATTTGTTCACGGGCTGGATGGCTAGATATCCAGGCACACACCCAAAAAACAAAACAATCAGGATAGCGTGGAGTGCACTGCCAAAATTCATCAGTTGGCAAGTTTGGTTGGAAAGGAACAAGAGGATATTCCGGAGCAAGGATCAGGACTATAGAATAGTTGCCAACTCAGTGAAAAGCCAACTAACCGAGTGGCTGGAAGACAAAGGAGATGACTCAAATCTAAGCCAGTAAGACAGAGACTTGGGATCTGTCCTCAAGTTTAATTTTCAAAATCCAAGAAGCTCTCTTCCAATTCTCGAAGACTGGAAAATTAGGAAAAATGAAGAAGATTTTCAGGAATGGTTGTCTAACCTACCACTTCCCTCTCTCTTCTTTGATGGGGCAACAAAAGGGAATCCAGGAAAGGTTGGAGCTGGAGGACACATCATTAATCTAGACAACACATCTCCACACAATTTCTCTTGGGGATTAGGCCATTCCTCTAGCATACAAGCCGAGGCGTTGGCCCTCTTTCAAGGTGTAAACTTCCTCAAAGAGCTGGGAATTCGAGAGGCAAATGTCTTTGGAGACTCCCAAGTAATCATAAGAGCAATGGCGACCAACTCCAACCCAGCGGATCTGCAGTTAGCAAGGTTAATTACAAGGATTACAAGCATGTCAAAGTCCCTACATCTAAATTATTTTCATGTATTGAGAACAAATAATAAAGCAGCAGATATTGAGGCAAACAAGGCAGTACATTTAGAGGCTGGAACTATTCTCAAAGATAAGGAAATTATGTGGGCACCAATCCCTTAAAGAGTCATGTTTTACTGCTTTCTTCTACATCAGTTCGTTTGTATCTTTCAGCTTGGACAATTAGTAGTAAAAGTGCACTTTAACAATTGTAAAAAGAGGAAGTTGATAAGAGCAGGCACCATTTCCCTCTTGGTAGAAAGGCATGCTAAAACTTGCTCCTCCTTTTGTAACTGAATATGTGGCCTTTAGCCAAGCAGTTAATGAAATCCTATAACCGTTCTTGTAAAAAATATATATATATATATATATTAAGAAAAACATAATAATAATATTAATATTAAGAATAATTATGAACTTCAGATAAAATTGTTAATAATAATTCTTATTTAGGAAAGGGGGAGGCAATGACTTAAAATAAAAGGAGAAAGGGTAAAGCACAAAAGGGGAAGGGGAAGGGGAGCCAAGGAATAGCTTAGGGGTTGGTAAAGTGAAGGGAATGCTTGTGAGAAAGATGGTGGATGGTGGGTCACCAAGATTGACTAAGATTAAAACTATCCTCATGGTTAAAATCACTAGGGTTGTTTTCAATTTCGATGGCTTCCCTTATTAGATGGGTGGCTATGTGGAATATAGCAGAGGTGAGAATTCTCAATTTGCCAAAGCAAATGAGATGCTTGGTGTTGTGAGAGTACTTGGCAACGATTGATCTAGAGACTAGGTTATGGATGTTGTCAACCATGTGCTCCTTGATCCAAGCCTTAAAGAATCTACCTGTTTGGCTTATGTAAGACTTCCCACAGGAATAAGGGATCTCATAAGGTGAATCCATGAAGATTGGTTATAGTTTTGGGCCAAACGTGACGATGAAATTTCAAAATTTTACTCTTTTATCGAATTGAAGCCCTCAAAATTCATATAAGATTTGTGAATTTTGATTTAAAGTAAAAAGATAATTTGTGGAGAATTATGTTGTTGTCCGAATGATATTTTTTGCAAAAATTTTAGTGTCACAATTTGTCAATTTTCCATTAAATTAAATGCTTGTCCTTTCATTTTTTTGCACATCTTAACAGGTATGCATGTGTTCATGCACAAAGAGCACTAACTTATATGTATTAAACTTTATTTTTTTTATGCAAAAAAATATTTTTTATTATTTTTTGAAGTTGGAAAATTAATATTTGAATTGCATTTTTCAAACATGTGTTTGTGCATGATTTTTTCTACTATTTAAATAATTCAAAAACCAAGAGTACACTTTTGAAGAGAACTTGTAAATGAAGATGATGCAATTTTTTTTCTTTTTTTCTTTTTGTGTAATTTATGTTATTGATTTTTCATTAAACCCCTTTGAAATTGGCCAAAAAAAATTCAAACATAAGGTTTAAAGAAATTAGATGAAAAATATCATATGATTCAAAAATGTCAAACTCATATGCCATTAGATAGAAGATTCTTTCATGAATCCAACTGGATCGACTCCGCCACCTAAGGACAAATATTTCCATAAGTTTTCCATGCTACAAGATGGTGTTGTAAAGAAATTTGTAGAAGGGAAGTTGAAATTTGACTTTTAGGCCCTCAACAACTCAATTGAGCACTTAAAAAGCTCGATCGAGTACTTTAGGTAAAATTTGAAATATCTCGATCGAGGGTTTAACAAACCCTCGATTGAGCTTCTAACAGGGTTAAAGAAGGGCTCAATCAAGCTACAACTTTATCAAGCCATTCCAATAATAAAACCCCCACCAACACCAACAACCAAATATTAATAGAACAGAACACAATCAAATGTTCTACTCTAGTGCTAATGAAGGTAGGTGTTTATACTTTATTTTCTTGGGTACACTTGGACATGGATTAGTGGGGGGATTCAACAAAAAGAATGGGCTTGGACTATACTCTCGTTCCCTTGTACCAACTTCGTGGTTAGTCTTGTATCCTAGCCCCGTGGGATCTCCTTTATTAGCTACTAGCTTTAGGAGTGGAACTACATGGGAAACCTTGATTTTGATTGCATGGTCTCGCTTCCCAACGCCTTATATATCAGTTTACTCTACTCATTATAACCCATTTTCACACTTTTCCCTCCACGTCCACATTTCTCCATTGGGTCTACAAGGTGTTAGCCTCCCCCTCCCCTTGGCCACACTTTGGGTCGGGCCTAGAACGATGCCCTAGAGGCTAATGTAGCTAAAAAGAAGGTTAAAAGCATAATTTGGCCACTTACAACAAGAAATGTACCACAAAATGCACGAGATGGCCGGTACATAAGCTCTACCCCTTATCATTATGGTCATCACCCTAGTTCCTAGGGACCCTATGTGTGCCCCCTGCATCATTAAGGAACCCATGTTTGTCCCAAAACTGCCCAACCTTAAGGGGGGTAATCACTACTAAGTCATACACATCATGCTCTCATCCCTTGGAGCCCCGAGTAGTAAAAATAAGAAAAATCAATAAAAGGCAAAAGTCATATGAAGAAAGTGGAAAAACAAAGGTCGGGGTAGCTCCTGTACCACAATTTCTCCCTCCTACATCCATATATCCAATGTGTGGGCTTCCTTCATCATGGCTACCCTTGTCCATGGCATATGACTTGGAGCCTTCCCTCTTGCCCCACTCTGTTCCATCATTATTTCACATGACACTTGCCATTTGACAGATGTACCATGGACTTGTCACTTCCTTAGAGGTTGAAACCACCTAATAGGGTCATTTATTAACCTTTCTTGTTGAGCAAGGTAAAACTTGTACATTCTAAAGCCTTTTTGGAAGGGCATGGCACTATAAAGTGTCTACTTTTGCCCCTGATTAGCAAGATTATTTACTCAATTGCACTAATTGTTTATTATACAGGAAGGTGAGGAGATGCATTAGATCTTATATAGGATTGTAGTTGGGTCTTCATCATGGACTTGGCCTCCCTATGCAGGGTCCAAGCCCTCCGAGGGTCATAATGGCACTTGTAGGGTGAGCATTGAGAGCCATGGGCCTCCACCGCAATAGAGCATTGATTGCCACACCATGGGATTCTTCAACATCACACATTGCTTATTCGTTCCCCAGTCATGCAAAGACGATGATGCACCTAGACCACATTGCATAGTCGGCCACACATTTGCACCAAACACTTGGCAACGGATCTTTGCCCCAAAGGAGTATATGCCTTGTCCGAGAAGACATGGGAGGGCACGTGTCATCATTCTAGCCCTTATAAATGGAGCATCGACATGTTTGATCTAGATGGAGACCCATGAGACCATTACTTTTGCCCAAGTGGCACCTTGGAGCACCACTTCATGTTTTTCTTGGAGATCGAGGGGTCGCCCCCTTGACCATTGTTGAATGGAGCCTCATCACTCATCATGATGCTTGATGGGCCTATTAGGCCTTCCATGGCCCTCTTTTGACATTATTATACCATTTTCGGCATAATTTGGATGGCTTAGTTAGAAAATTTGAGCTATTTGGTGGGATTGTACCCAAAGTAGTATTATTAGGCACATTAAAGTAATGATAGGGGTGTTTTATTCCATTTTATGAACTCATATGGCGTGTATAAATAGATGAGACCTTATCTCATCCAAACCATCACCATTTGGATTGGGATTTTCTCTTGTAAAAAGAATTCATGCCTACAATTGATGGACAAAATTGGATGTTATTGATGCATTTTGATGTTTGGGATTTTCGCTATCTAGTCTTGGAGCTTCTAAATGCAATTGTGATGGATGGATATACTCACATTTCCTTGTAAGTGTCCTTTTGATACTATATATTTACATTGTTACATGTCTAATGTATGGAATCTCTTATCATGATCTTGTATGCGCCCTAATTTAATGCGAATTCATGAAAACAATGAGATTATTAAAGTATTGTAGGCATTACTCGTAGATAATGTGAATGAATGTTCCTAGAGTCTTGTTTTGTATATTGCATCCTTGAATCTCCATCAATCTTTGTAAAATGAAGTATAAACATCTATTGTAGCCAAGTTGCTGCCTCTTTAGGGTTAGCGAAAGCTGCATAGGTCTCCTTGATAGAGCGAAGTTCTTAAATCAAAAAAAATCTTGACTCCATTTCTCCCAATTGATAAGGCACTGGGTCTTAATCCTAGGTGATCAACTTTAAACCATTTTCTTTTCATCCTTTACAAAATTCTTCCCTAACCCTAGAAGGTCAACTAGGGCCTTGTGTGAATTGCCTTAGGAGATGTATTTTTGAGAGCGAGTTGGTAGGCTACTGCATTGTTGTGTCTTCTATTAGCCCTCCAAATTTGAGACAATTCCTGTGGTTAGTTTGAGAGAAATCTCGAGCCCTAGCTCCAACATTGATTTTACCCTTAAACTTCTTTGGTTAGTGGTAGCATTGAAGGTCACTTGCACTTGAAAACTCAAAGGAAGTTAATCATTTCGACCTTCCCCTTTCTCCTCGCTTGACCTAGTAATCACATCAAAGATCATTCTCTTGCAATTATACAAGCCCTAGACCTTGCTTGATTTCCCTAAGTCTCTCTATTGGTGTTAAAACCTTGTATGGTAATCATCTTACAAAGCCCTTAGAGAGGTCTTGCCTTTCTAAGAAGCCTTAGGTATAGGAGTATCCCTTGTAAGTGAGTAACCTTTCCTCCTAGGTCTAGGTCTCCTCATAGGCCTTTCTTGGAGAGTCATTAGCTTCTTCTTGAAGCATTGGGCCATTATTTGAGCCTCTCCTTTGAATGGGCCTTGGAAATCACATCTTACCTTTCCATTGATCCTATCATTCAATTGATTTCCTTTATAATAGGATTCCTCCCATTGGTGAAATTCCATAAAGAGAAGGGGACACTGATTGAGGTGATTATGGGTCTTTGTCCCATTATTGTCATTTGGTCTAGTAGTTGTCCCTTAGATACCCCTCCTAGGACCCCTGCTAGATTGAGTGGTAACATTTTTGATGCCGTTTTGGGGACACGAGATGTGTCTTAATCCCATACGACATCATTGATATATCCTTTTTGGCAACTCTATTGGGAGAACGAAGCCCTATTTCTTCATTGAGCTTCAAATTTAATGCTTATAGGGTGAAGCAAGAATCTCTCAAGCCACCTTTGAATTCACCCTTGCGACTCCCATTAATGTTAACATCGAATACCAAAAAGAAATATGGAGGATCCGAAACTCATTTCATTTGAACCTGTTCACCACTACGTGTCGACGACCCATAGCAGTACACCCCCTTTTTTCGCAAAAGGGATAGCGCCTGATCGATGTGTCCATGCTATTCAACCATCATCATCAGCCTGGTCATCATATTATAATGTAAACCCATTCTGCATGCATATGATGTAAATAACCTCAACAGATGCGTGACATGTATGTAATTGCCTACGTAAACCTACTTTTCTAGTGATGATTTACATTCTGGGAGGATTTTTGTCTCACTAATCCATTTTCGAATGGTCGGCTGAGTTTTTCTTCAGTCTAACCCCAAAGCCAGAATAATCCTAACTATATGGTTAGGTTATTTTATTACAAATTGCTTGGTTTGCTAGATTATATTTGTGTCGCAGAAATGGGTACTCTGTGAGGGTCTATCACAAATGGGTTTTCCCCCTTATGATGTAAAAAATATGAAAATCATGATGTAAAGTGTCTTGAGTGTTGGAAAAATAATTTATCCTCTCATAGGTTAATTAATTAAATTTTCTGACCAAAAATTAATTAAAATCCTAAGCCATAAATTTAATTAATTCTAGGTCCTCGCTAAATTTAAATTCTCCGAAGGCAAAATTTCTCGGTCCTTAAAAATTAAATTTTAAGAGGTCCAGGGACTAAGGTAAATTAATTATTTTGATAAATTTTAAGCCTTTGATCCCTAGGGTTAAGTCAAAGTCAAAATTTTGAGGAAATTAATTCAAAATCTTAATTTTTGAATTAATTAAAATGCATTTAATTGAAAAATTCGAATTTCCCCAAATATTTAAATATTTCAACGGATGAGATTAAAATAAATTTTAATCCTCATCCATGGTCGAGATTGCTTTGAGGAGGATCAATCGAACTAGTCGTTGGAGGATTTATCTTTAAATAGGAAGTCATTCATCAGTCAATCGATCCGATCTTTGAATCATGTGCTAAGCGAAGAAGCTCTCGTGTAATCTTTTTATGAATAATAAAGAAAGACTTTGGGGTTAATTTTTCACTGGTGTTACTCTTCATGGAAATACTGTAAGATGTGTCGTTTTTCATGCATAAATATTTTATAGCCATTGATAATAGCTTCTGAAGAGTGATTTGAGTACAGGTATCTTGCTCAGTCGCTGGGGTTTAAATGATAATTTAAATTTTGAATATAATAGCAGGTATCTCTATTTATCTAAATTTCATTATTGTTTTCTCGCCCTATTTTGATCGCTGAATTGAGTTTTGTAGGAAAGTCTTGATTTTTAGATCCTCGGGCGTTAGGGGAAGTTTTCAGTTGGACCAGTGAACTCTCAATCCATGTTTTCTGAAGAGCCCAACTTAATTTGATCCCAATCTTATCGTAAGACTTTACATAGTTATGCATGAAGGGTTTTGAGTTAAGCACCTCATTTAAAATTTAAAAAATTAATTTTTTATGTATGAAATTGATGACTCTGGCTATTGAGAGCCTTAGATTATCAGATCTAGAAGCGGAGTTGGACTCACACTCCTTAGATCTGATAGATCTACCATTCTTGTGCATAGATCTGTAATTATTTTTGGTTTTCTGACTTGAGTTTTGTTGGGTTTTAGTTTTATCATTGTATATATCATTTGGGTGTTTTTTGTTGCCTTGCAGCTACAGATCTAAGGAAGAAATCTGTGTAGAGTTCAGATCTAGTTCCTGGAGGATAAGATATGGATCTATGGCGTTCATCAATATCATTTTACAAGGATTTTATTCAAAAAAAAATTGCAATCTAAGGCTTTAAAACTGGAAAATTTTATAAGGGTTTCAAATAAATCTAAAGCAAAAGAATTTGACATTTTAATCAGGATTTTTGAGGTTTTTTGGCTACCATTTGTCCGATTTTTTGATCTACTGCATGGGTTTTTGGGTTTGCTGTAAAATTTGATTTTTTTTTTAACCCTCTCACTGCCCATGCTTGTCTCCATTATCATTGTTTGGACCTGCATTTACCATCAAAACCCTTGTTGCCATCTTCTGCTACCTCATTCTGCGTCCATCCAGTCTTCACCCGCATTTACCATCACTCAAAGCCCTCACTCCATCCACCTACAAGAAAATCGTTGTATTCCCTTCGCCGTCGAACTATTCTTCCTGCTCATTACTGTGTACCCTCTCTCCCTGCCCTCATAGCTAAATCTGTCCAGCAACTCTTCCATCGTTGCCTGCTCCCTCTGGCTCCCCATCACTCATCCTTCAACCTGCAAAAAAGTTGGCCTAAAGTTGCGTGCTACCTCACCATACTCTGCGTTCTTCATCACTGCCCACACATCCTCCAACCCTGCTACATGTTGCTTCAAACCCTCCGCGGCTCCCACAACTACGGCCTTTGATCCTTCCGCAACCATCAGCATCTCATTTCTCATCGAACATCCCTGTCTGCTCCGCCATCGAGCCTTTCATACCTGCACACAGCGAGCAACCCACTCGACTTTTCCTTTTTTTACACTTCATTTGTATTTTTTCCTTTTTTACATTTCGTTTGTATTTTATGAACAATTAGGGTTAGCGTATATACATTGTTTTAGTTTCATTTGATCTTCGACTTAGGTTAGTGCGTTTTCATTTGATTTTTGTTTTGGTTATTGTTTTTATTTTATTTTTTATTCATTTTGATTTATTTATTTATTGTTTTGTATTGTTATGAGTTTAGGTTTAATTTGTAATTTTATTTTTTTGGTTTGGTCAGGTTTTAACTTCGATTTTTATTGTTTCAAATTCATTTTATTTTACTTTTCGAATTGTGGTTTTATTTTGATTTGATTTTTTATTTTTATTTTTGTCTTGTTTTGATTTCACGTATTTTATTTATTTATTTATGAATTTTTGATTTTGATTTTGATTTTGATTTCCCTTTTATTTTCAATTCTATTTTTTTTAATTTGATTTTATTTATTTTCATTAAAAAAAATCTTAAAATATCCTAAAAATTAAAAATTCTAAAAATTTTAAAAATCTAAAAAGTTAAAAGAAAAAAAAATCTGTTTTTTTTCTTGTAACAAAGGAATTAAATTAAAGGGATGGGATTAGCGCTTTTACATTAAATATTTTAATGTGGCCTATGGCCCATTAAAATCCTAAAATTTTAACCCTTTGATTTAGTTCGACTTCTTTATTTATCACATTGAAGTTATTGCCTAAGGAATAATTAAAATTCAAATTTGAAGTTCCTTAGTGTTATTTGGTGATTAAATGCATTTTTGATAAATCTCTATTGTCAAGTGCGATTAATGTTTTAAAATTTATATTGGCTATAGGAGAAAGTTAATTAAATCTAGATCTGGGAAGTTAATGAAAATCATTTTAAATTTGGAATCTCTTGCATGATAAATTTTTGGGCATTTACATTGATCATTCATGATTGTCACATGTTGGAAAAAAATTTGGATAACTTGTTTTATTTATTCTATGGTTAATGCAAATATTAAAGGCATTGGTCTGTAGTCATTTATATCTTGTAATTGTGTCTTATTTTAATCCATCTATCTTAAGTGACCGAGACTTGCTTTAAATTCATCATGTTGTTCATCATTAAAATCTCCTACAGTTTGTGTTCCACATGCTACCCTCATCTATTCACCTTAGGGACTACCCCCCTTAACTTGCCTAGGAGAGAGTCTAAACGGAATGAGTAAGGATTAAGAGTGACAACCCTTACTCTGAGCGTTGTCATGGTGCTTAGAAACTGTGTGCGACAACAGAACCTATAAACTCTGATGAATTTTCTGGTAACCCTGATGAATTGCCTAAGCATTGGCATAAGTGGTTGTGGAAGTTTGATGGAAGTGGTACCACTAGTGCAAGGGATCATGTGCAAGATTTTGGGTGGTCAATGATTTTTAGTGATCCTAGTGAAGATAGCCTGGATGTAAACTTGATTCTTTTTTCTTTAACATTTGAAGGAAAAGTTAGGGACTGGTATACTAATCTCCCTTTGGGAAGCATCATTGATTTTGAACAATTTGAAGATATCTTCCTAAAAAGATGGTTTGGTAGTGAATAATACAAGGAGGTTGTTGAGGAATTGTCAATTGCAAGCAACGAGGAAGGAAGCCCCATAGAGCCTCGGATCTATGACGAAGAGCTTAGTCCTTTAATCCAAGAAAGCAAGTTGAGGCTAGCCCTACCTCTTTTGAGGATATCATTCATAATCATGTGGTCTTTGAGGATCTTGGGAAAAATGATCCCGCTACCCCTTTGGACTTTGATATCAATGATTACTTACATATTTAAGAGGGGAATGGGAAGTTCATGGGCATCGTGTTGACAAAGACCCTATCTATGACACCAATGATGATGATATCAATAAGATTCTTGTCTTTCCTCAAGATCTTGGGGATGTAGTAAAGTCGCATGTGGACCCTTTCCTCAACCCTTCTTACACTATCGCTAATAATGAGGAATACTCTCTCTCTTTCTCCTAAGTATAATCATCATGAGAAACCTGCTTGTTGTCTCGCCATGTCATTTGTCTCCCCCTTTCCTTTTGATCATGACCCTATGGTGGCCATGACGCACGATATAAATGGTAAGGATCATGATGAGGATGATATGCCCGAGGTTTCCATTCATCAGAGATTTATGAGCTTAATTGTTGATATCTCTTTCTTTTGGTTGAAAGAGAGGACCCTATGCAGTAGGTTGCATCCCTTTATTCCCGCCCATGATCGTCCATGTGTGGTAATTTTATTTTCCCACCTCTCGCCCTTGTGACCTTCCATAAGAGCATTCCCGCCCTTACCCTTGGATCTATTGCATGAGTAAGCAAAGGAGTAGGTGTTCTCCTATTGATTTGATGATATGTTGGTTGCATTGGGTCTATGATTACACTTAGTACTTGCATGATGTAATGTGCATATTAGAGTAGGATGAATTTCATATTGATTTTGCATTAGAAATTAACATCATATTATAGTTATCATGCTAGATTAGGTGCATTAGATTATATTTGCTTAAATTTTTTTTCCTGTTGATTTTTTTAAGGACTAACAAAAGCATGCACTGTAACACCTTCCTCCCACATCTACCCAAGCAACCGGCCAACCGGGGTAAACATGCAATGAGAAGCCACTATGATATGATTCGACCTCCTAAGTCACGTTAAGGAAGTGGAACCGACAGAAACACACCATACAAACATTCAACATCATCTTTAGGACCCTCAGGAACCAATCCAACACTTCAGACAACTTGCCCTTGGGTCCCACTAAACTTTTGGACAACTTAAGCCTCATTCGCTCTCATGCTATAGGCACGACAACGTCCAGAAACCCAGAGTCACTCTCACAGAGTTGCCTGCCAACGTCCCGAGACTCATTTAGTCAGTGCTATGCTAGCATCCCATGGGTTTGAGCCACTTTTTCAGGCCCTGAGCTTAGGTCACTGTCCATAGTTCAACCATCTCTTCAGAACAATAAAATAATATGGAAATGACAATACTAAAGCAAATACTTGTTTAAGACCTTGACTGGACCTCTACTAGCCATGACAGGTATTTCATCAAACATATCACGAATATGTAAACTACAGGTGTAAATAACAGATCTACGCATAGGGTCTCATACTTAGTTGAGAATCGCTAAGAACCATTGACGTCTCAACACATCAACTTCCATTCCATCCATTAGGTCATAGATACATTGATCATTCAATTACAAGTAAAAACATGATGAAAGCCATACATGGCTGCTGTCATAAAACATATACATAACTAGCATAATAGCAACAAAAATACTAATGAAAGTACAACCATATAAACCACATATAATCCATCAAAATACTCTTAGTGTGAAAATTCCAAACACAACATTCTACTGCAGTAAAAAATTATTTCTCCTACTTATTTTCCACAATAAGTTATTTACAGAACCCTTTAGTAAACATCAAAGTAAATTCCACTTCAGTTGTCACATAATAGCATAAAGAAAAGAATAGAGAAATACAAGCACAAGAATCAATCATATCAACATAGTTATTTTTGGACAATCGTCCCTGGAAAAACCCAATGCATGAAAACTGGTGCAACAGATGAGGGTTTATTTTTTGTTCTTTAACAACAATCTCTTTACAAGGAATGATTTTTGCAGAACATAGAGAAACCTCTAATAAAACACCTGAGATAATTTTCCTCCTCCCTTTGGAGAAATTCTGACACCCCAGAGACCCTCCAAGATTCACTGCGTCACCTCCGCGTCATTTCTGTGTGAGGGTTACATGAGAATTGCGTCCCTAGCTACGTTGTTGCTTAGAGCTCTCCCTTTGTGCTGTCTCTCTGATGCACTGTGTCACCTCCTACTTAGTCTCTGACTGATGTTGATGCCCTCCTCTTCCTTCGCCCTGCAACTCTCTTTGAAATTGAACTCTTACTCCTTGAGAATCGATTTCTCTCGTGTTACTGAGTATTTGCTCAATGTATCTCCAAGTGACTCTCAAGTCTTCCTTTATACTTTTCCTGTTGAGATATCAACGGCTGTGATCTAATCTCTAATCAATGGCTAAGATTAAATTAGACTTGATCCTTGTATCTTAGAAGCTTCTCACCATATTTTCATAAATACCCATTAATATTTTTACTTTCCTAAGTTTAGACTTAGAAACCCCATTAAAAATATTAATTATTTTAATAAAATACAATCCGGGTGGAATTTCTCCAAACGATTTATGGGTCTTGGAGATCTCATGTGTTCTAACTCATCCACAAAGTTTCGAAGCTAGAGCAGATCTGATGCTACCCAAAATATACACTCCCTCTTAGCGAGGAGTGTGCTCTAGCAATACTTCCCAGTAGAAGTATCACACTGATCCACGACATCGGTCCTTTGCATTATTGATGCTCGGCCTACTACCCTTCATCTACTGCGCTGCTGCAACCTGTACTGCTACCCATGACACTGCCACTGCCACTTATGCATCTGCACTGCAACTCCCTGCACTATCCGCTTCTGCTATTGAAACAGATTCTCAATCATCCCCATCTTCTCCCTGAAATAGACAAACTATGTTCTTCCTAGAGCCTTGGTGAGAATGTCTACCCCCTGTTCTCCTGTCAGAGTGTATTGTAGCTAGACTACCCCTCGTTGGACATAGTCTCTAATAAAGTGACACCTGATGTCAATGTGCTTCGACTGATCATGAAAATCAGGATTATCAAAGAGCTTGATGCAACTCTGATTATCACACAAAATATTGGTCGCTTCCATCCTTCTCCTGAGTAGATTCACAAGCAATTTTCTAAGCCATATGGCTTCACACGATGTTGTGCTAGCTACCATATATTCAGCTTCAGCTGAGCTCAGAGCTATGGATTTCTGTTTCCTACTACACCATGAGGTCATTCCTAATCCAATGATGAAACAGTACCCAACGGTACTTTTCCAATCTACTGAACTTCCAACCCAATTTGTGTTAGTGAACCCACTCAACTTGATGTCATTGTCTCGGGTGTACATTAATCCATGCTTGATTGTTCTTCGTACATATCTGTGAACATGCTTGGCTGCTACCCAGTGCCCCCTCTTTGGTTCCACCATGAATCGATTGAGGGTATTAACAGCATAACAAATGTTTGGCCTAGTATTGACCAGTTACATTAGGGACCCTATGAGCTGCCTATACAAGGTGGGATCGACTTATTTATCTTCAGACACATCAATCCTCTTCCAATTGGTGATCATTGGAGTAGCCATAGGTATACAGTCCAACATTTTGAACCTTTTCAAAATTTCTATAGCATATCTTCCTTGTCCAAGGAAAATTCCACCCTTCTTCTACCAAACTTCCAACCCTAGAAATAATGCATACGTCCCAAATCCTTCATGTCAAATTATGTAGCTAGGTTTTCCTTGCAATCTTTGATGAACATGTTAGAAAAAGATCATCCACATATAACCCCAGAATAAGAGACTCATTCTCTACAATCACATAGTGAAGGTTGGGATCTGTGTCACTCTTGACGAATCCCATCTTCTGCAAGTAATCATCAATTCGACCACACAATGCTCTAGGCGCCTGTTTAGCCCATACAAAGCTTTCTTCAACCTGCACACATGAGATTTCTTCTCATGTGTCCCAAAACCCTCTGGTTGTTTCAATGTATACTTCTTCTTCTATCACCCCGTTCAAGAACGCAGTCTTGACGTCTAGCTGGTGAATCTCCCATCCCATATGTGCTGCAAGGGATATTACGGATCTAATAGAAGTATACCTGGCTACTGGGGTGAAGGTTTCTTCGTAGTCTATTCCTTCCTTCTGAGCATACCCCTTAGCCACGAACCTGGCTTTGTATTTTTCCACACTGCCATCTGCAACATATTTAACCTTGTAGATCCATCTCGAACCTACAACTGACCTGTCCTAAGGTCTAGGTACCACTTCCCAGACATCATTGACCATTATGGAACTGTATTCCTCCACCATAGCATCTACCCATACTTGATGCTGAACGACCTCCTGAAAACTAGAGGGTTCTCCAACCTAAGCCACCAAGGCTTGGTATCTATCTGGTTGTCTACGCTCCCTTTTCTCATTCCTAGAAGCTCCAACGAAATCCTCTACATCCTGTAGTATCTGTCGAAGTTCCCGGCTCGCTCTTTGACTGGTAGTGGATAGATCTATTTGCTCCTCCTCCTCTCTTTCCCTCTCTTTAACCTCCCTCTCTCTCTCTCCACCATTCAACTTTGTCACTATCTACTCCCCTCTCTCCCCACTCTCTCTTAAACTTTATCCCATTGTATTGTGTTTAAGAAAGTATCTAATTTACAAAAACTCAAATGGTTGTAAAATATTAAACCTATATTTTAGATAAAAACTTAAAAGAAGCATGTACTATCTTTCCTCTATTATTTTTAATCACTTTGCTTTCTCTAATTGCTTGGATCCTTCATTAAGATGAATCTATGTCGGTTCTTAACAATATTATTTATATTATACAAATTTCACTTCTTTATATATAAAAATATTCTCATTTTTAATTTGATTAAAAACCTTGATTTAATTTATATACTAACATTTTTAGGAGGGTTTAGATATATCTCAAAAGTAATTATATTCTTTTTCCATTTATATTTAATTAAAAAATATTAGAAAATTAAATTAAAATAAAATATTTATAAAATATTTTGATTGTGAAATAAGTTATGCTTTTTGGGCAGGTGGTATTGAGAAGCCATGGTATTGGCCCATGGTGTTGTAACAAAGCCTATTTACAAGTAAAAAATATCTATGGTAAAGTGGGGGTGAATATCCATGGTAAACAATCTTGTTATATTGTTATAAAATATTTTGATTGTGAAATAAGTTATGATTTTGGGCATGTGGTAATGATAAGTCATGGTATTGGCACATAGTATTGTAACAAAGGCTATTCACCAGTAAATAACAAAATAAAAATATAACAAATTGAATTTTATTATTTTTATTACTTTAAATTTATATTATTAATTGAGCCAACATTTAAATGTTTACACCCATCCCCGAGACTAGGGTTTTATATTACTTTTAAATTTTTATTTATTATTTTTAACTTTTTGTTTATTACTTTTAACTTTTTATTAATTGAGACAACATTTAAATGTTTATACTCATTCCCCATATCATTTTTAACTTTTAATTATTTTTTCATTGACCTGACATTTAAAAATTGTTTACATACTTACATTACACCTACACATCTACCTTATACTAGGTTTGTTTACATACTTACATTACACCTACACATCTACCTTATACTAGGTTGTAGAGCGCCTCTCTGTGCAACAAGAGAGAAAATACACGATAGCTACTAACCCAACAAATAAAAACCAGGTAAAGGCTTAGATGAAAACCCAAGCCACATGTACATTAGGGGTGGCCATACAAATTTAGAGGAACCCACAGATGAAATTTGTGATAATTGACAACGAGGAACGAAACAACATTTATTTCAAATGAAGACCTACTAGAAACATGCGATAATTGGAAACATGGAAGGAAACAGAATTTGATTTAGATCAAGACCTATTGGAAGGAAACAACATTTGATTCAGATCAAGACTTATTGGAAGACTTGCCTGTATTTGGAATAAGAACTGCAAGATCTCATTTTTTTTTCTTCATATATGCTCTTTTGTTTTGGTGATCACTATTCTACGCTGAGATTTTAAAGTGTTTTTAATGGATGCATACGAAATTCAGTGTGGATAGAATTCTCACATAGCACGATTTTGATAGAGTAGTTCTTCTAAGGGTAATACGAAAATGACTGCCAAACAACCTCAACCTCCATTGAATCAGAACTGCAAGATCTCCTTTTTTTTCATATGTGCTCTTTTGTTTTGGTGTCCACTATTGTCCGCTGAGATTTTAGAGTGTTTTTAATGGAAGCATATGAAATTCAGTGTGCATGAGGCTCTTGTGTGGATAGAATTCTGACACAACACGATTTTGATAGAGTAGTTCTTCTCAGGGGTAATATGAAAATGATCACAAACAACCTCAACCTCCATTGATGCTTAAAAAAAATATTAGAAAGATGAATTGTGTGAAAAGCATAAAATGTTAGGGGGTGTATTCCCAAAACCCATTAGTGAACAATTAAAGGATAGCACCATGCCAAAGAGGCATCTTCCCAAGCCTTCACATTTACTCCTCTCTTGAACCTGTGGTTTGTAACCTCAGTACTCATTGGGCATAAAGTCCCCTAAATGTCGAGAAAGAAAGCAAGATCTATGTATAATGTGATTTTTATTTAATTTTATGAAGTATTTTTACTTGGAATATACTTTATATGTTGAATTGTGTTATAGCCTTACTTGACACCTTTTTGTTACAAGAGAAACTCTTCCCTATCTTACCTCAAATAATAGGATAAGGAAAAATTGAAGCTTCACCACTCCAGTTAGCTTGCAATGGAGTGATGCATCACTCTATTGCAATGTGTAAAAAGAGATGAATTTGTCATAATTGTAACATATTTTCTCACACTTGTTTGAAGATGCACATGTTGGCCTAACTATATCATCTCTTCCCCATTGTAGACATTTTCCACTCATAATAACTCTTTTAAAAACAAAATGTGAGTTCACATACACTCATTTTGATTTGGCATAACCCATATGCACGTGGCTCTTAATAAAGCAAAGTGTGTATAAGTACTAGTCTCCCTAAAGCAAGTTCTAGTATATGCCTTTATTTTGCACAAAAAAAATTAAATGTGTGCATTAGCGTGCATTTTGGGGTAGGGCTTATAGGTTTTACTAAGAGCCACATCTTGTAGCTCACTCCTAATGATCTAAAGTATGACCAAAATTCTAAAGAGGAGAACTAAGTTACCACAAAGAACATGGATGAATTTCTAAGAAAAAGAGAATGAATTGCACAAGCACGGGAATGGTAAACACTAACAACTCCCATACAAATGCTCCAAACGAATATGTGCAGGTTAGACACTAGACTAAAGTCTTGAAATAAAAGCAACCAACATCAATAATTTAAAGAGCAATGAGACCTATAGATATTGAAAGCTCCAAACAAGAAACATGACTAAAACTATAAACAAGTTTAATTAACCTTCAGCAATCAACATCATCAAAGATCCATATAAGAACTCCAAGTGACAAATTTCACGCTTCTAGACCAAATAGAATCAAATCCATTCAAATAAAATGATGAAATATAAAGAATCAATCAACGAATCATTATGGACCATCCCCCATTTAGTGCTTTGATATGAGAAAGGGTTCGCCCCATCTAAAGCTAAACCCAACCTTATATTGTGAGTATCTTGGGAAAAATTAGGTGATTTGTTGTAAAATTCCTTCCATATCTTAGAATCAACCACAAATCATTGTTTTCCATTGGTCCTCTTACTTTTTGCATGGCATTAATGCATGAGCTCGACAATGTGTGGACATTTGTACATTCGAAGCAACCATGGGATTAGTGGAAAGTGGCAAAGAACCCTTCTAGGATCTTAATTTGATTTCAACCATGGTCTCTACCTCCCTTATTTACATTATGGACATTCTATCTCACTTGTAATATTTTTGCAAAATAGTACACAACCATTCACACATGTGTGGATGTTTTCATACCCTAAGCTTAACTTAGTGATTGGCATTTTACATGGTCTTTGTTTTGTTGGCAATGTGGAGTGAGGTGGTAACAACCAATGTAAAAATATCAATAACACATCAACATTCTCATTTCTCCAACCATGCACCGCTTGCAATTTTCCATTTCCAGAGTGACACAATTAAAAATGAATAGCATAAATGACTGATTCATATACTTTTTGTACTTGTTAGTCGGTCGTGTTTTTATTCTTGGACTATAGTAGTCGTTTATGTTAATCATTTTTAATTTTGTCACTTATTATCTAGTCATATATTTTAATCCTAGACTAAATTAATCATTTAAGTTAGTTTCTTTTAGTCGGGTCATTGTTATGTAGTCGTATATGTTATCCCTAGACTAAAATAGTCATTTAAGTTAATCGTTTTTAGTTGGGTCACTTAAAATTGCTCAAATTTAGTAGTAAATTACTTGAAATAATTGTGGTGACTAAATTTTTTAGTCGCGTAGTCACTAATCTCTCATTTTGTACTAGTGATAAGAGGATGGGACAAATTCATCATGGATCACTTCTATTGCTCAAGGGAGACCATGAAAGGAGTTCCAAAATTAAGCATGGAACATGACAATGTGTGTAGAGTGTGTGTGCTTGGGAAATTTGCAAAGGAAGCATTCCCAAGGAGTGATATTAGAGCTAATGGTGTGCTTCAGTTGATACACTCAGATATTTGTGACTCATTTCCTACCATATCTCTTAGGGGTTATGAGTATTTCGTAACCTTCATTGATGACTTCCCGAGGAAAACCTAGATCTATTTCTTGAATATTAAGGATGAGGTCTTCAGTCCCTTCCAAGAGTTCAAGGCTCTTGTGGAGAACACGACAAGTAAAAATATAAAGTTTCTTCATACAAATAATGGAGGTGAGTATACAAATAAGGCGTTCATGTGGTTTTCTGCAAAGAAGGGCTTTAGGAGAGAGTGGATAACTCCATAAAACCCATAACAGAATGGGGTTGCGAAGAGAAATAACATAACAATTGTTGGGGTAGCGAGGGAAATGTTATATGAACAAGATATGCTCGAAGTTTCTATGGGCAAAGGAATGTAGCACAACAATGTACATTCAGAATAGGGTTCCTCACAGAGAGTTGGGGAAGATGACACTGGATGAGGCTTTTACAAGAAAGAATCCAGAGGCCGAACACTTCAAAATCTTTGGCAGTATAGCTTATTGTCACGTGCCATAAGGAAAACACACCAAGTTAGATTAGACTGCAAACAAGGGATATTTTCTTAGATACAACGAAATGTCCAAGGCGTACAAGATCTACATTCTTGGTAGTAGGATTATCATCGTGAGACGAGACATGGAGTTCCAGGAAGAGAAAGCCTTTAAGAGATATTGTGATTTTCCAACAGATGATCAAAGTGGGCCAACATAAGCTCCAATGGTTGAGAAATAGCCGTAGGGGCAACAAAGCATAAGTACTATTACCAATACAAGAACTAGATTAGGTGGAGGAAGTCTAGTGAGTTCATAGCAGACATGGCAACATGGGTAGGATTAGGAGCATGAAACTCCAACCACCACCAGCGAAAGAAGAAGTAGAGATTTTCTCCAAAATTTGAAGGATGCATAGGAGTTTGAGGGAGCTCCTAGGGAAAGCACTAGAGAGCGCAAATAGCTAGACAAGTACAAGGTGTTGGTAACATAGGTCATTGACAAAGAGCCTTCCAATTATCAAGAGGCTACACAACATTAAGTGTGACAGGATCAATGGTTGATGAGTACAACTCCATCACACTCAATGATGTTTGGGAGGTCGTGCCTAGACCAGTGGACAGGTGAGTATTTTTCTCTTGATGGATCTACAAGATCAAGTATGTTGTAGATGGTAGTGTGGAGAAATATAAGGCTAGGTTCATGGAAAAGGGGTATGCACAAAAGAAGGCATAGAGTGTGAGGAGAATTTCAAACCAGTGGGAAAATACACTTCTATCATAGTAGTGATCTCCTTAGCAGTGCAAATGGGATGACATAGTCACCATAGGACGTCAAGACAACTTTCTTGAATGGGGTGATAGAAGAGGAGGTGTATATCGAACAACCAGATGGATTTGAGATGCATGAGAGAGATACAAATGTATGCAGGTTGAATAGGGCACTATATAGACTCAAACAAGCTCCTGGGTCATGATATGGTCAGATTGAAAACTACTTGTAGCAGATGGGCTTCGTGAAGAGCGAGGAAAATTCAAACCACTGCTTTTTGATGGTAGGAGGTGAGCCACTCATATCGATACTTTATGTGGATGATATTTTCTTGACGGGGTCATCATAGCTTATAGAGGAATGTAAAAGGGACTTGGTAGTGAAGTTCGAGATGAAGAATTTGGGACTGATGTATTATTTCCTAGGATTGGAGGTATGGAAGACAGACAGGGAGATATTCCTTGGGCAAGGAAGATATACTATGGATATCCTGAAGAGATTCAAGATGTAGGGCTGTAGTGTAGAAATACGGTGATATAATTGCAACTTCTCAAGAAATTTAATCTAAAATCAAGAGACACATTTCTACTTTACTGATCTGCAAAATTTAATTCACAATTTAGAACAACATTCGCAAACATGCAATTAGAAAAAACCACACGTGCACAATATGTTTCCAGGGGAACCCAACTAGGAAAAACCCCTTGAGCCTCTTTGCGTTAATCAGATGAATAAAGAATGTAGTACAATTGCTTGCCCGCTCTGAGCACAACCTACAAGTGAATAACCTATCTCTCTACTCAATGAGAAATTATGACCCAGACTTAGTCAATTTCTACCTCTGCTTGAGCCCCTATTTCTTTACACATTTCCTGAAGAATTAGCCCCTATTTTTAGGAATTTTCCCCCAATTGATTGCACAATTTTTAAGGATTGATCATATGATTGCATGCAACACCTGTACACTCAAACTAGTTTACAACTACTTGTTACACTACCTTGGAATCTCCACCACAACTAAGGAACTCAAATTTCTTGCATGCACTAGCTATTTTGAGTTGATTGATCAGTTAATTGGATGATCATTGAGTTAGACTATTGTCCCACTACACAATTGACCTTCCACTAGTTCCATTAACTGTTAGAACTAATTTAACTGAACACAACTGGAAATAACTGACTTGGATTACTAAAATTTAGCAATCACACATGCTTAACTGAACTCCAAACCCTCTAACTCAAATTTACTGAGCTAACTGAGTGACAAGATCCATGTCACACAAGTTAACTGCCTCCAAGTTGTCTGTTGATGTGGAAATTCGAATTTTCTCAATTTGACTAAGGCTAAGTCAAATTGAGCCTTTCTTGCTACAATTATCAACATGTAGACTCATGTCTACACCTATGATTACCAACTGGAGGAACATAGATGCATCAGAGGATGCAACATTGGACCCAAACTTATATAAGTAGCTCATTGGATCTCTCATGTATATGGTCAACATAAGGCCAAACTTTTGTTTCGTGACCAACACTCTTAGTCAATTCATGGTGGAACCGAAGAGATTGCATTGGACAATAGCGAGACATGTATTGATGTATGTATGAGATACAATCGAGTACATGTTGTGATATACTTGAGGTGATGGTGTCAGTTTGATGGTGCATATAGATGTAGACTAGGTAGGTAGTTTAGTAAATCAGAAAAGCACCTCAAGATATTGCTTCAGTATTGGATCATATGTTGTCTCTTGGTGTAGCAAGAAGCAAAGTTTTGTGGCACTGAGTTCTACAAAGGCAGTATACATGGTAGCGAGAATGGCCACATGTGAAGATATTTGGCTTCGAAAGCTACTAGTGGGTATCTCTGATAAGCTATTGGATTCAACCAGTATCGATTGTGATAATCAGAGTTTCATTAGGATCTATGAAAATCCAATGTTTCATGATAGTTCGAAGAATATCGACATCATATACCACTTCATCAAAGATTGTGTACAACGTGGATCTATTTTACTATAATATCTTTTCCACAGATCAACAGGTTGTAGATCTTGGGTAAGGCAAAGTTTATCTACTTCAGGTATAAGATGGGAGTAGTGGAGAACACCTTCCTCACTAAGAGGTAGTGCTATTTTTTGGTAGCAACATAGAGGTTTTCTAATCTCAATGGTGTCTAAGAGGCTAAGGAACACATAAGGATAATTATCTCCAAGACACAGAAAAAGTTTCAAAGTAAAATGCCTTAATTATATTGGATAATTATTAAATATTTTCCAAAGTTCAACTTAGGAAAACTGGTTAATTAAATCATATTAATTGAGGTAAATCAATTTTTCTCTAGGGACTTCTATAAAAGTCACTTAATGGGGTCAAGATGATCTTAAACATCAATTGATATTTGATTATGCCTATTGGTTTCACAATGAGAGATTATAAGAGCAATTCAATGGGGCATTGGAGATCACTCAGAGACAACAATTTGCAGTGATAGAAAGGGTGCAGAGGGAGACACCAACAATGGAGTTTCAAAAAAGAGATTGGGAAGAGAATTTCTAGATAAATTCTTCACAGAGATTCCAGCATTCCAGGAGAGGAACGGAGGCAAAATTAAACTGCAGTGAGGCCATGTCAGCTAGTGTGAATTAACCAGCGTGAATAGTTGGGTAGAAGATCAATTTCCAGTTGCCAAAGGCAAGTGTCAGAGGAGGTGTGAGTTGCTCAGTAGACTTGTAGGAGGCAAAGTTCATTGCCAGAATGAATTTTCAGAGGTAGTGCGAGTTCCAGATAGGGCCATATGCATTTCCAATTTATCCAGTGCATGTAGGAGGTAGGGAGTGTGAATTGCACTAAGGAGGTCGTTTTGTTTTTGTAGAAGGAAACTTGGGTTTCCCTATCTATTTTTCTAGTGGAGATATTGTATGACAGGGAATTACCAGCGAGAGGAAAGCTAATTGTATTTATCAATTTTTCTAAAGAATTAATAATAAAACCCTCATCTATAAAACTGGTTTTCCCTTTTGGGTTTTTCTAGGGACAATTTTTCCAAAAACATTGGTGTCATTTATTTTGTGCGTGTGCATTATTTCTCAGTTCCTGTTATTGTTTGTGAAAATTATAGTAGTGATTTAATCATTATTTTTCATGATTATTTTATAAAGACAAATAATCCCCAGAAGATGAAATATTAAATTCCAATTTTGTATGTTTCCAACGTTTATTTGATAAAGAAAATTGGCTCCTTCTTGATCATAGTATTCTATGTAGTTGACTTTTTGATAATAGGTAGTTAAGTTTCTGCCATTGCTGAGATTAAAACTACATTGCATAAACAATTTTCTATGATAGGCATGGGCCTGCTCAATTTCTTCCTTAGACTAGAGATTAGTTAGATTGGTTCTGGGATTACAATTTCTCAGCCGAAGTATTTTAGAGATATTTTGGCACGATTTCACATGAGTGACTACAAACAAGTAATAACGCCTTTCTTGTTAAGGATAAAGCTTGAGGATGGAAAAGACACACCATTGGTTGATTGCACATTGTACCATCATCTTGTGTGGAGTCTTCTTTATCTCACCTACTCTTGTCCTGATCTCCCATATGTCGTAAGAGTAGTGTCCAGATACAGGCAAGAGCCACATGAGTTACACTGTAAAGATGTAAAGCACATCCTTCGATATGTCCAAGGGGCAATCACCTATGGGATTTATTATGGATCAAATTATTCTTTAAATCTCATTGGGTTCACAAATTTAGATTGGGTTGGTGACAACCTTGATTGCAAGTCCACCTCTAGATATGTATTTATTTTGGGATTTGGCCCCATTTTTTGGTCAACCAAGAAGCAGGTTGCCATTTCTTTATCATGAGCATAGGTTGAATATAGAGGAGTAATCAATGTTGCCATTTAGGTCATTTGGCTACACCATTTCCTTTTTGAGCTTGGTATCATTGTCCATCATCCAATTGTCATATGGTGCATTAATCAGAGTACATTGAAGTTTTGCAGAGATCTAGTGTAGCGACAGTGGACCAAACATATTGAGATCCACATGCACTAGATCAAAGAATTAATCACTGATGTGATCATCGATATGCATTACAATCCTACTTCTGAGCAAACTATTGACACCTTAACCAAGAATTTCGCTAAGCAGAAGTTTCACTTTTGGCGGGATCATCTCAAGGTGCAGCACACAACTACCTAGCAATTGTCTTTTCTTTTAGTGTTGCATTGTATTTTGGGGGGGTTTTGTTCCCACTAGGTTTTCCCTCTTTCCTCTTTCATGTAGTGTTTATGGGTACCTAAAATGTCCTTATTGTTGGGACTCATCCATCTTGCATCATACTCACCTAATTTATGCTTAAGGGGGGGTGTTGGTGTACATGCACATTAGTTAGATTTAGTTAGCTTTAGTGCTTGCATTTATTTAAGCTTAACTTAGCTACTTTATGTATATTGAATATCGAATGAATTGTATAATCTTTGTGGTCGGGCAACTAGTTTAAGAGAAAGTAAAAAAACAAGAGAGTTTAGTGTTGTATCTTAATATAATTTCTTCACAATGACTTTTGTAGTGGTGGTTAAATAATAAAAAATCTATATTAATTGAACAATTAGGTATAAACAATCCTAGGAGTACATTTACAAAAAAATTTATTCTCAAGGAAAAAGCTTGGTTGGCAGGCTAAAAATATTGTTAACATTTTTGTAGGTGGGGATGATTCTAAATGAGGTCTGGGGACTTTATCCACTAATAATGTTTCTAAAATGATAGACATACAAACGAATGAATCTTGGAAGGCTCTCAATTCCTGTAGGCATTGGTCTTATGCTTCTATTCCTTATAATCCACCATTATCCATCGTTGTGGGGAAATTATACAAACAAAGTTTAACCTATCACAATTTAGTGAGGGAATTGCAAAAGGTACAAGGTATCGACCAACATTTATGTTGTTTCGAATTAGTCCAAGGACATGTGTGGGTCGGATTTTGCTCTATTAGAAGCAAAAATGGTGTTAGCCATGATTCTACAAAAAAAAAACCTTTTGTCACTTCACCATCTTATGCACATGCACATATCCTTGCAATCACCATGCAACCCCAACATGGATCCCATGTGATCCTCCACATGAATTAATGTCAAAATGGCCACACTGAAAAATAAATAAATCTACATATAGAAATCTCAAACTTCACATATCAATATCCAATAATCTATATACATATCAATATTATTGTATAAAAATAGGGCACTATCCATACTAAAAACTTTATCAATTTAGAATGTGTTTTTGGGTGCATTTTTCTTGTTTGATGTGATAGTGTTGTGTCTCACTTTGTACTATCACCATTGATGGTCTGAGGGTTATGCCTTGACCACTCTCTTTGTCTTATGGTTGTTATCCATGTGTTTTTTAAACTAATTACAAGTATTGCTATTATAATGGCCTTTATGTTGGGATTTTGTTCCACATTAGTGTTTTAGTTTTAGTTTTGTGTATTTGATGTGTGTATTATGAATGATCCACATGCATAATAATTGTGACACATAGGTGGTTTATATCATAATCTTTAAACCAAAAGCTCTCTCAAGAAATTGATTTTGAGGTGCAAGTTCTTATATTGATGCAATGGTATCCTTTTATGATTATTATATGCATACTAGTTAAAATGAAAGCATAAAATGTTAAGTCCAAAAGGTAAATCCTAGAGAATGATTTTCTATAAGGTCTAAGTTAGGGGATTGAGAGGAAAAATGGTTATACTCCCCATGTTGAAATCCCACTTATGATGGTTTTCCCTTCCTATGTGAACTGCTGCGTAACTAAGGTGTCAAGAAGGTCATTCTCACTTAAGTGCTTGAGAGGGTGGGATGGCAGTTTTTAATTTTTTTAAAGTACCATGTGTTACAAGTCATTTTGTCACATCCAATCAAACTTCCTGGAAACCAGATCAATCAACATCCAATGACACTTTGCACTTATCCCCTGCAAAGCCTAGAACATATTCTCCCCCAAAAGTCCAAGAATTCTACGTTTAACAACTTAAAAACCTCATTTTTGGACCCATCGCACTTCCCCTTTGAGCAACCTGCACTGTCACATGTTGTACACTAAGCAATTGCACTGACCAACGCATGTGGCCTTTGCTGCAGGTGCGACGACCTCTAGAATTTGGCAAAAATAAAATTAATTTTTAATCTTCTCTTTCTAGAAGCTTCCAAGGTGGTTTTAACCATTTACTATTGATTGAGATCTCAAAATCTTATGGTTGGGGTCTTATCTCTTATCCCTAGAGCTTATCCTCCCTTGTATGTGGATCTAAGTCCTAGATTGGTAAACCCAAAATACCCTATTTACCCCATGAATTCACTACATCCCATGGAGTCTCAGTTGGGTTTTGGAGACTCTTATTTATGCCCTCATGATGTTGCTCTGTGCCTAAGTATCCATTATCTATCCATGCACTTGAGTTGTGATTGAAAGCCTTCTTAATTGTGACAAGGGAAGAACAAATAGTTGGGAGACATCTAAATGGTCAATATTTGTAAAGGGTTGTAATGTCTCCTACTTTTATTAAAACAAAAATGCTTTGTTTTCCTATACGTATGTCTCATTAATGCATATGTATTACAATGCCTTCTTGACTCATTGTTTAGAGATGTTAGTACATGTTATTTGGATGTTGTAGTGCTCTTACTTGTTTTAGTTTCTTGGTAGGTCCTATTTATAGAATTTGGAATTGGAGCTAAAGTTTGCAAGCAAGGAGAAGAGGACAACTTGCGTTGGACTCTAGGTAGGCATTTCCTCCATGCTCTAATTTCTCTAAGGAAAGCACAAGTATTTTTGTTCTTATTGTTTCTAGATCAAACCACTAGATCTAGGGAGTTCACTTCTATCTGCAGAAAAGAATTATTTGTCAAATACCATGGAAGATATTTCCCTAGGAAATCTACTAGGCACTTTCCCTAATTTCGAGGATGATATATGCCTAAGGTAAATTGAATTTATTAGAAGCTCGAGGCTTTGGAAACATAGGGCTCAAGGCTTTGTCAACATAGGGCTCAAGGTCATTATAAAAATATACTTGTTAAGAGTTTAACATGCCATTCATGGAAATTGACCCTAGATAGGGAGGGTAACAATCATTCCTCCAAACCACCCAAGTCTAATTTGATTGACGAGAGGGTGGAGTGAGATGTTGATTCTAACAAAAAAACTAGATAGACTACTAAAGTGAAATAAATGAAATGTGAAAAAGCATCTTTCAAATATATTCAATATAACATGGGAAATAAAATATTTATAGATCATGTTCTAAATTTTCATACTAGTGTATGCGATGTCTATTATTTTGACACGTGTAGTCATCTTATATTTCTTTTATTTTGTAATAATTTCCTAGAATGAAAATTTTATGTTCTTAAACAGTTGGAAAGGGAAAGGAATGTATAAAATTTTGAAAAAAAAGTAGTTTCAAAGCTTGATTTCCTCCTAGTCCTTTACTTTCAAATTTGTGATGGTTTTAGTTTGATATTGGTATTTTGATAAAACCTATATCACACAATTCAGTATAGGTGATAAAACCTTAATATCACATAGTAGAGTCTAGATGATAAAGCCTCAATGCAATCAAGGGTAAAAAGTTTTTATAGACTAGTTTTCTACAACTCTGGAAGGCTTGAATCTATATGACAACCAAGGGTTTTGAAAAAGTGGTGTCACATAAAGTTGAATTTTTAAAGGAATTTATTGAATATATTTTGAAGTATAGTTTTGATATCTTATGGTTGCATGATGGATATAAGAGTCTATCATAACACACTCAAATGGCTATGGCTGCAATAATCATCTTCCTATTGAAAACTTATTTGCCATTAGAAAGCATGTAACAACTTAATCAATGTTTATGTTTCCAAATTCCTCCATTAAAAGGGAATATGTTTTATATTTGTGAGGAAGAATAGGTATCCTCATCGAGTCTCTATGGCACAAATTTGGAGTTACGTGATTCCTTTTACATGAAAAAGGTCATGACAAGTTGATAATTTTTTAATTGCGTGGAAAGAAAACAAATGGTGCATGACAACTATCTACCTCTATAAGGATAGAGAGAGACATGTTTATCTATAAAAAACTACTCTCATATACCCAAAATGATACTGCAGGTTTTAAATTGTTGATTTACAATGTGATTGTTTACTTATCAAACACCATAGAAATATTAGAAATAGGTAAATTACCAAATTTAGCATTAAGGAACTTGAATGGTTTGTCCACAAATGTTAATAATAGGTGTTTCATTGAATGAACTACTATTGCATTGTAGAAGATACCAAATGAGTTGATAAGTACATTAAATGGTTCACCTACAAAAAAAGAGAAAATACCAAATGAATTGATAAGTACATTATACAATTCAATTACAAAAGAGAATCTAGATGCACTAAGATGAGGAAATGATTTCCTAACGAAGTTCTAGCATTAATGTATATAATATAAAGTATTTAATATAGTCATGAATGTTATTAGTGTTCCTATCTATATTTGGTATTGTTATTGATTTTAATGCATATATAATGAACACATAAAAGGTGGTGTTTACATTTAGTGAATGTTTACACATTTAACCAAGTAAATCATAAGTAACAATTATATTCTTATATAAGTTTTCGTGGATAATAATTTCTATGACTGAAAGAAAAAAAAAACAATATTAATTTCCATAAGAGACCCAAATAGGGTAATAGGACTAAGAAGAACAAATGGTGACAAAACAATGAGTGCCTAAAGCATCTTCGAGGTAGTTGAATCCTTATGCTAAGACAATAAGATGAAAGGGGTTGAACCCAAAAGGTTAAACCTTCGATAATGAAGTAGATAGATCATGATACATCAAAAGAAACCACCCAATGGTGAAGTTATGCCATAAAAGTTCCTCCAAAAGAAGAAAAACTATAGACATCGAGGAAGATTGATGCCATAGTCATCATCAGAATGAGAAAATGATTCATTATTGTTTATTTCTACATGTGGTAATGTTGAGCCTATTATGTTATCCAAAGGGTGGTCAAATCTAAGAGGACCCTTTTGTGATATATTTCGGGGGATAAGTTGGGAATTTTTTTCATATATCTCCTAACGTCCAAGGTTGATGAATTTGTCAAGGGGGTGATAAACATAGTGATGAGAATCTATTTACAAGGTATGTGTTGGGATTGAGGAATAATATTAGTCCCTTTACATTGGGTGCAAGGGGAAATAAGACAAAGTGACATAATGATGTCGCATGTTAGGGTGATAGGGATTCTAAGCCCTAGTCTTAGCATAAGTATATCTCATTAGTCATAGTTAAGATCATTTCTCCAACTATATCTATTATTGTGTTTAGTTGCTAGTTCTTAGGATCTACATACTAAGAATTCAAAAGATTTTTGTTTCCAATAAACAATATCATCTACATACAAGACCATATAAATAAAGTGGTCACTAAATAGCTTTAAATATACACAATGGTCAACTTGTTCCTCGAGAAACCTAGTACCAATGTATAGGTATCAAAATTATGATACCACATAATTGGAGATTATTTTAAACTATATAGGGACTTTTTTAGTTTGCAAACCAAGTCTTTCTTTCCCTTCACTGCAAAATCTTCTAGTTGTTACATGTAGATTTATTTTTCAAAATACCCATTTAGGAATGTTGTTTTTACGTCCATCTGTTCTACTTTAAGATCAAAAGCAGCAACAATAGACAAAATAAATATAATAGAAGTTAATTTAGAAACATGAGAACAAAATTCACCTAAATCAATTCCCTCCATGTGGAAACATACCTTTGGTAATACATGAGATTTATACTTCTCCACTTTACCTTCTATATTCAACTTTTTAAATACCCATTTTCTACCAATAAGCTTTGTTTTAGTTGACAACTCAACTACATCCTAAGCCTCATTCTTATATAAAATATAAATTTCCTTAATCATGGCCCTCTTCAAGAGTTTACCATCCTATTAATGCGTTACCTCCCCAATATTTTTAGGATCATCATCAATGATAGATAAATCAAGAATAAAACAAAAATTAGGTGGAGTATACATGTTTATTTGTTTGCTTTCTGGAATAAATATCCTTAATAGCAGAATATGAGGTTCTTCCTCTTCTCATTCATTTTCCACCATTGAGTCAAATTCTGCATCTTCCAACTCAAACTCTATTATTGTTGGGTATGTTTTATATTCTTTCCATGACTAGTCACACATGCTATTACGTTGTGTCAGGCGCAGCAGGTGGGGCAGACCCAAGGATGGTGGGCAATTCCACCCATGGTTTTGTGCATGTTTTTTGCGCATGGTTTTGGGCATGATGGTTTTTCCGACAGTATTTTGTAGATTCAATTAAGGAACTACAATGATGTTATAATCTAGGCTTAATGGATTGGGGTTTATGAATGCTTCGACATGTATATAATGTATTGTAACATTGAAAGGAATATAATGAAAAATCAATATGGTTTTCTCGATTTTGGGTTCCAGGAAAAATATATATGTATATTTTTATGTTAAAACCTACAAATATCTTTGGTTCCTTTTCTTTTGGTACTACTTCTTGTTTGGGAATATCTTTAACCTCTTTAAACACAACATCTCAATTGTAAAGAGTCTTCTTAGTTGCTAGATTCCAAAATTTATAACCTTTTATACGATATTTATAACCAATAAAGACACATTTTCCTCTTTATTATCTAGCTTATTGCTATTTTCCTTTAAAACATGTACATAAACATCACAAGGAAGAAATCTGAGATATTCAAGGGATAATGTGAGGTTTTGTTAACCAATGCTAATGAGGGTGATTAATTTACCAGTAACATGCACTATATATTTCTTGCCCACAATTCTTATACTATCTCAGTTCTTGGATCCATTCAACATACTCCTTTCTTTTACATCAAAATCCTATTCATGCTTGTTGCAACCCCGTTTCATTAAGGTGTTTATGTAGTAGTCTTATGTCTTTCTATCCATCAATTATAGAATTTCCCAAATTCATTCCTGTAAGACTCCCCACCATTTTCTATCATCAACACCTTTAATTTCTTCTTTGTTTGACACCCCACAAAAGTCTTAAATTTTTTAAATTTATCACGGTCTCAAATTTATTTTGAAGGAAATTAATCCATTTATTGCTCAAGAAATCATCTATGATTGAAACATAGTACACGAATTTATGTAATAATGGAATAGGAACAAATACAAACACATCATTGTGTACTAATATCCCTTTGGATTTTTAGCACCATATACTTGATTATGCTTACCATATATGCAATGTTCATAGAAATCAAAATCTGTTGTGCATGGCTTAAAAGAGTTTGGAGTATAATCATGGAATATAATTAAATTTATTCATGCATAAGAAAACAACAAATTATTATTAGGATATAAAAGCTTATTGAATTTCAACTTCACAAGCAAAGTTAAGTTTGAATTAATTATTTGAAGCTCGATCCTATGATATGGTTTTCCATTTCCTCTTCATGCATGGACCTCATTCATTAATGACTCATCTTTTAAATTCACTAAGTGGTCATACACACACACACACACATGCGCGCACACACACAAGGAGGTAGGTTATCAATTTTATTTAACAAGTAGAAATAAAATATTTATATGTATGGTAAATATATTTAGCTAAGAAACATTAAACTAATTTCCTTGTAATGATATGTCAAGTATTTGACTTAAGCATTGTTGTAAATAAAAATGAAAGCCATCTAAATATGTTTTGGCCTTTGGATTGTATATTTTAACTTAAACAAAAGAAAATGATATATGGTATATCATGGTATCTATCCATTCCATTTTATCAAAAACAAAAAGGAGATTGACTCTTGGTCTCATAAAATTTTGAAATAAAATATTAAAATAAGTAAACTCAAATGTAAAGATGAGCCTGAGCATCAACATGCTATTCCTCCTCTTCATCTAGGGAGATGGAAATTTGGGGGCTCACTAGCTTGGTGTTCTTTTCTTTCTCTCTTCTTCATCTTGTAGAACTTGGTCTAAAGCTTGGAGGCTTTTCAAAAGAAGTAATATTTATAATGTTGGATAAACTCTTGATTAACGCTTTTAGAAGTGGTTTTCTAGTCTCTGATATTAAATTAAGATTGTAGTCATTCGACTGCTTAGTGTGCTAGGAAAGGTCTAGGGTTAAGAAATAACTTGTAGTCTTACTTCTTGAGAATCTTATGTTTCATATGATATGGACAAAGTCCTCATAAATCCTCTTGTTTTTTGTGGTATCTCTTTTACATCTAACCTTCTCCTTCAAATTCTTTAGTAGAATCACAATGATGGTTTTATGCCAACCCTCAAATCCCTACACAATTCCTTGATCCTCGGTGATTTTATCCTTGGTTCAAGGATGACTAAGTTTAGCTTGCTAGTGTGCCTTGAAAAAAGGTGGTTGACCCTTAGCTTTGGGCTTGGGTTTAGGGTAAGGTCAACCTTGTTCTCCTTCTTTACTCTTTATATCTCCTTCTCATCCAATTCCTTTCCCTTGTGATTTATATGTTTACCCTCAAAAGCTATAATAGGTACCCAATAGTCCATTTGTACTCTTGCACCACCTCTCAATGATTGTCTCATTCTCCTCTTCCTTCTTCCAACTGACTAGGTTTTGTTTCCTACTCAATTAATGAGAGGAAATGGGGAAATTCATTTTATGCTTGTTGTAGCCAATCCTTAGGGGGATACTGGTCCAAATTGAGGTGACTATAAACCCTTGTATTAAGATCACATCTATGCTAGCCATGATTTCTATGTATTAGTAGCATTATGGATGTGTGAGATTCTATCTTGGAAATGTGTCATATATCAAGTTTCCTTCTCCCTTCTTAGATTGCCTATATTGCCGACACATCCATAAGTTTCATGCATTAGGTTTATGTGATGGATGGCATGTCCAAATGGTGTATGGTGACGAAATTTTCCCAAAAACATTGATGAGTGTTGTCTTCCTTCATATAATACCCTTTCCTATGGCACATACTGCCTTCTTATACCACTAGGTGGTGGCCATGGTTGCCTAATAGTGGTGTGACAAGTGGGTCAGATGACATCCACAATGTTCATGATTATATAATTAGTGTAAATCTCCATTTCCATCAATTTATTTACACATATGTCCTTCACTAAAGAAGATACATCAATCCAAATTTTTAATTCAAGAAAAATATCAACTTTACTATGTTTAATAAATAAAAAAAGAATTAATATATTAAATAATACTACCAATTATTTATTTATTTATTTTCCGAGGAAAAAAGACACATTATTTAATTCATAAATAGATGAAAAAAATTCATTTTGTATATACAATGTACTGAATGTATTCTTGGATATGGAGACAAAAAACATGAAACATATAAGAATGCACTTATACACAATTTTTTCATACATACATAAAATTTGTAGCAGGAAATAACAACCATGTAAAAACCACAGCAGAAACTCGCCACAAAATTGGCACAAAAGTGCATATACAATCCATGAACCACAAAAAAAATAGTAGGAGTTGATAAAAGAAATATATACATCTAAGACACACATAAATAGTGCACATAAATTATAATAACCAACATTTTCTGAGCATAGCCAAAAACATGATTGTAGATGATAATAACTGAGAGTTGTAGAGAGAGCAAAAGAATTATAAGTCTTGTGTGCATCGAGAGGATTCTACTAGCTGTTCTTGATGTTGCTCCACTATTGACCAAAGATATTTCTCCCAATGCAGGTCATCCTTTGATAAGCTGTTTGCATCGCTATTCCTCTCCTTGTAACTGTGAGAATGATAGAAAGCATCGAAAGAGTCAGTAATACGACAAATATCCAAAGGGAAATGTTCATATAGGTTATGATGCCATTGATCTAGTTGATGGTTAACTTTGAGTCTCTTAAAATTTATATACTTGCACACCCCTATTCCTTTGAAAATAGAAGCAAGGCCTTGCAAGCCAAAAGCTCATCTATGTTATTTGAACCTAGGCTCAACCCCATTTCGACCTTGAAAAAATGTGATGGGGAGAGATAAAGAATAAAACCACCCCCACATATAAGGTCATTGTCATTGGATGCATCATCAAAATATCCCCACGACTTTAAATATTATATAGCTTCTGCTAAAACCACCTTTGGAGCAGGAACATTATCTCCCTAAAGAAAATGACCGAAGATTACCAATGCTTCATTAGTAATATGGGAAAGAACAAATAATACTAGCAACAATTAATAACATAAAAAGTTGATTATATCATCATAACAAAAAATTACATAAAATTAAATAAATAAAAATAAAAATAAAAATATACCATTATAATAGTAATTTATTAAAAACTTAAATTACAAAGAAAAATATGGATAAGAATATATAATAATTATTGTGATTTATTTAAAAAAATTAATATGAAAAATAACTATAACTTAATTATCAATAGTATAAATATTAATTGAATTCTCATTCAAGAAAAAAAAAAGAAAAAAAGATAAATAATTAGAATAAGAATCTTCCATAGGGTTATCTTCTGTAGGTTCACATGAGAATCTTCCGTAGGTTCACATGAGAATCTTCTGCAGGGTTATCTTCCACATGGTTATCTTCCAGGTTCGCATTCTTCCGCATGGTTTTTTCATTCTTCCGCAGGGGCCTACAAAAGCTTGGGAATCATCGACCACCCTTGATCCAGATGGCTCCCAGCTTCGCAAAGATAGTTGCTGGCTCAGTTTCGTCCGCTTCTGGGGGGCAAGCTCCTGCCCATATCGTTAGTGAAGCCCCAACTTCCACTATCCAGGTGGTCTAGGCCTCACTCGATGAGGCTTTGAAGTTTTCTGAAAGTGCCCTAATCTATCGGTTCAATGGTTTTTGGCCGTGGCTGACAGCGCTCCACAGTTGGATCTCAGAGGCATGGAAGCCTGTCATTTCTGATGAAATTAATATCTACCCCTGTGCTAGGGGTTTCTTTATAATAGATTTTGAAAACCCTGAAAGCAGACAATGTATTCTAGATTCCGGCCCTTGGTTTTGGGAAAACTCAGGCCTATTCATGAAGCCATGGAACCCATCATTCGATCCCTCAACAATAGTCATAACCTCAGCACCAGTTTGGGTGAGATTGCCAAACCTACCCTTGCATCTCTGGAATTTCTCCTCGCTAAAAGCCATTGGAAATGTAATTGGGAAATTTTACTACAGGTGCCCAGAAACATAGGAATATGCCAGAACCACCTATGCACGCATCTGTGTGGAAATGGACTTTAGCACTAGATTCCCAGCTGAAATAAACCTAACAATTAAAGACTATGTGTGGAACCAGAAACTCGATTATGAAAGTGTCCTCTTCAGATGTCGATCCTGCTTTGAGATAGGCCATCTAGCCAAAAATTGCCCAAAAGCCTCCCAGAAAAATTCTGCTAGAAAGAATCACCACAGATCTACATGGTGGGAAGGAGCACAAAAAGAACATTACATTGTTATCAAGGAAGAATACTCTCCAAAAAACTTTGAATCGCAAGAAATTGGGCAAGAAAGAAACAACTCTCAAGACAAGCAGGGGGAAAGCCCTGCCCAACAGCAGAAAAGTGAACTTGACAAACCCTCAAGCAACAACAGTTATGAGGATTCAAATACTGCACAAAAAAAACTTCATTTAACAGCAAAGCAAATCTCCTAGACCAAACTTCTTCTTTGACTATCTTCAAAAGGACAAACACAACAGATTGCGAAGCTAAGACACCAATGTCCCAAGAACCAAAAGAGATGAAGGAGATGCGAGATAAAGGAAGTTGGAAGACCATAGAGAAAAAAAAGAAAGCTACAACACCAATATCGCCAAGAAAGACGAGAAGCCAGACAATTAAGAACTAAGAAAATTATAGGTCCAATAGACCAATTTGGTCTCAGTGGACGTTAACCATCATCATCATCATCATCATCATCATCTTTTTTATTACAATTTTTTTTTATTATAATTATCAAATTCATATGATTATTGATTAAATAGAAATGGTTTTATAATAGTTTTTTTTTTTTTTTAATTGTTATTTTAATAATATTTTTGTAATTTTATAAATTTGAATATGGTAATTAAATTTGTAAAATTTTATTTTATTTTTTGTATTGAGAGGTGCATTTTATAGTTCAATATGAGGAATACGTGTAATTGTATAGAGAGGTGCATTCTACAACTCAATACGAAAGATATGAGTAATTCCTTCCGTTCTCAACCTCAAGTTCCCTTTTAAAATATAAATATAATATTCTTTAAATAAATAAAAAACGTCGGCTATAATAAAAACCAAAAATGAATATATATGCTTGGTTAATTTTAATTAAAAGCATTATAAAACATAGATAATTCCATTTTCAGTCTGGCTATAGTGTACACAAATGATTCTAAACATTTAAGTATAGGCTCAATACGAGAGAAATGTTATGTTATTAAAATGAAATATTAAATAAAATAATAATAATAATAAATCATAATTTGTAATCGATTAAAAAATTAATAAAAATAATAAATTGATTAAATTTAATTCTTATGTTGCACTTTTGTTTTTATTAATAAAAAGTACAACCCATCCTTTTTTTCCCAAAAAAAAACATCATAATTATTATTATCCAATTTTAAGGTCATTGCCAAGCAAGACACCAAATTGGTGTATGAGACCCCCTTGTTTGTGGGACAAGGGATCCACATCCGCTGAGTGATTTGACTACTAAGTCTATGAAGAGACATACATACTCTACCCCTCTCTGGTTGTGATTTGACTACTAAGTCTATGAAGATATACATACTCTACCCCTTCTGGTTTTGAATGTATGGCCTCTTAGGAGGAAACAAATGCTCTTAACCATTAGGCCCGCTCAAACTGTTTCACATTCAAATAATCATAATTTATATTCGTACCCATTCATATTTAGAACATATAATTAAATAACATATAAAAACTTAATAATTTTAATATATATATATATATAAATTAAAATAATGATTGATATTCATAATTATTATATTCAAAAATTTTATATTTAAATTTAATTAGCAAATATAAATAAAAATTTTATATTTAAATTTAACTAATAAATAAATAAATCAATATTTGATGAAAACGAAGACCAAATGATCTTCATTTTCAGTATTTTTACAGGCTCGATCTTGGGACCTGTGGGTTATGGGCCCATGACACCTCTCGGCAACGCTTCTCTTTAGGTACAGCCAACTAGGAAGACTTTCACATGTCATATCACAGTAGAAACCATGAAATCGGCATGTTCCAGTAGCAGCAGTTGCAGCTTCTGCTTCAGCTTGCTTACGAGCAAATTCTGCTGCTTTTGCCTCTTCTTGAAGCCTTGCTTTCTCTTCCCTTTGACGCCTTTCTAATTCCTCCCGTTCACGCCGCAGCTTCTCTGGATCTCCCCTGTCTCCCTGGTTAAAGGTCTTCTCTTGGGCTTTCAAAATTGTATCAGCAAAACGATTCCTTAACAAGGCAGCACGATAACGTTTGTCTGGGGAGACCTGTCTCTCAGATGGAGCACTCTCCCCTTCTTGTCATGGATCTGCAACACTGCCGTTTTTATTTTTAACGTTGATCGCATTAACATTGCATCCACCCCCAGGGAATCAAACCCTGCTATTACATTTCAACTCCTCTGATTCTCCTTCGCCCCTGATCACCAGCACACCGTCCTCGATGTGCATTTTGACATTTTCTTTAGCCTGAAGGAATCCTCCCTCTCCAACTCGTCAAGCTCCCCCTTGACATAACTGATGGTATTCTCCAATCTGGGCTTGACCACGTTCGCGAGCGCATTGACCCTGCGATTCGTGGCCTTGATGGCCTCGTCGAGTGTCAGAAACGAGGTCTGCAACGAGGCCAACTCCACCAGTACCTCGACGGCCTTTATGTAAGCCGATCGGCAGAGCTGTATCTGCTGCCCGCCACTGTACCAACTTGGAAACTTCTGCATTCAAAAAACATATAAAAAAAAACACAGACTTAGTTATCTTCTTTGGCGTCCCAGGGCACTCTCGCCCCTTCACGTGGCCCTGCACTCAACACGCTTTCCAATCCGCGAAACCAGCCAGTGTTTGTTACACTGATAACACAAATACGCCATGGACTCTTCATTGTTTTCGGCTTCCAGGCATTAAAACGAAAACAAACAGTTAAGGCAGGGAATTAGTGAATGTCAATTACAAAATTGCCTGAGGGGCCTGACACATAAAATAAAAAAACACAGAACAGACACAAATTCACAAGACGTGTTTTTATTATAATTTACAAAGTCAGGTTACAATATAAGGCATCTCAGCCTTAATCCATAATTCCTCAAGCGACTACATTTTTCCCCTCTCGTAGGCACCAGTTTTCCTATTCTCGTCTTCTTGATTCTCTCAAGAATCCTACAGTTTTTATTACACATGCATTCAGTTTTAACTGATTTTTTAACTAAATTTAGTTCCTTGAACAGAATTCAATTGTGGCTGGCCTGGGTGTCCACGTGATTGTCCACTTGTCTTCTTCTCTAAATTGTTTCCATTGACGTGTCAGGATGCTCCTGCATCAATATTTATCATAAATTTCCTTTTTAAATCATCTATCTATTTATATCATCAATACTATGCAATCACATTAAAAAATTAAATTATAAAAATTATAAAACATGTCTAAAAAATGTCACATATATAACTATATGTATTATCTATATATATATATTATTAGAGTTTTAATAAAATATATATATATATCTTTATTATTATTATTATTTTTTATTTTTTATTTTTTTATGTGTATAGAGATCTGAAATTTATATAAATATAATAATATTATGAACAACTCATAAATCAATCTTAACTTCATATCTACCAAGGGTTGGGAGGAATCAAACCTCTCGAAATGTAAACCTCGCTTTAAATTTTACATTTAAAAATGTATTTACATCTTAAAATATTTAATCCCTCTTGAAACTTAGTAGATTTAAAATTAAAAATAAAATTATAATGATTAATAAAACATTTTTATATTACAATTTTAATACTTCAAACTTAATTGAAATAATAGTTAAAACTTTTAAAAAAATTAAGGAAAATAGATAAATTTTTAACTTATATATTCTTATAAAATGACATTACCATTAACAAATAGATTATATAATGGCATTAGCATTAACAAAGATATTTGATGTGACAAGTGGCACTTGCACTAACTTTACAATTTTCTTTCTTCCTCTCTATGTTAAGATCAATATCATGTCATTTAATTTACTAATTTACATTATAATCGAAAGTCTTTTTTTTTAAAATATTAACATCAATGTCATGCAAATACAAAAAAAATGGTTTTTAATTCAGATTTATATTATTTCATTAAATAAGTGTAAAATGTAGTGTTGTTACTACTTGTCTTTTATGCAAAAAAAAAAATCAATAGTAAGTATTGAATGCTTGAACAAATTCATAAATTTAATAATGAAACATATTTGAATACGACAAAGAGAAGTAACAGAAGTAATTAATGAATTAGATAACTTTGGAGCAAAATAGAGATATGTGGATAGATAATTTTGGATGAAACATTAACCCCAACATCATTGTTTGTTACCAAAGTTAAGACTTTATGGAAATATGGAGGAGAAATTACAATGTCTAGTACCTTTATATTAAATAATGCATATATATGATATAAATAAAATAAATATTTTTAAAAAAGTTAATTATTGTAACAAACTAAACTTTAAATTTATACTCATCTATGATAGAATTTCTATAGTAGAATAAATAATCTATGGTAGAATTTCTATGTTGGAAGAATCAAATTGATATGAAGTATCATGTGTTGTCTTAATGGCATGGCGAATAATTCATATGTAATAAAATATTTAATATAAAAAATTACAATGTCTAGTATATTAAAATAAAATATTTGGTTACATAAAGGCTTCGGTGAAAAATATTTATTTTTTGTTTTTAATATGATTAAAATTGTGAAGACAATCCTCGATGGGAGTGAGAAACATAGTAATAAACCTAACGCGTGGAGGATGATGCCAGACACTTGGCCGATGATGTGGGGGCCGACAAACCTGACCTCTCACGATGATCTTCGTACAAGGGATGTTAATGTTGGGCATGCGAACCATCCATCAACCTTGATGGGAGAGGAAGTAGATGAGCGGCATGGGTATTTGGAAGGTGGCGAACATATGCTTTGGAAAATGTTGTGGATATTGTGGTGGGTTGATGGTCGAGACTAGAGCTCAGGTTGTAGAAAGTACTCTTGTGTTTGGCACCTAGAATGGGACTGGTGGCGATTCCTCCATCGATTCCTTTTCCTTAGCATTGGGGATATTGAATTGGCTGCTTTCTTTCTTTGTGGGTGGTTGTTGGCTTCTCAGAGAAGGCTAGGGGTCTGGCTCACTGCAACTGAGGTGATCGATGAGCTTAGTAGTGGGTGGTCGGGTATTCAAGATTTTGGCTCTCTTTTGGCTCTTCAGGTTTGCTGGTTTTATCCCTTGAGTATCCATATAGGTCTCTTGTGGTGGGGAGGGGGCAACTCACAGGGTGTCTGGTTAGATTTTTGTCTGCGAGGTGTTGGTGTCTGCAATTCTCCGGCTAATAATATCCTTGTCGATCTGGGTTCTTTGCGTTCGATAGTTACTATAGTCAGAGCTATTAGTCTCCTCGTCGATTTGGGGCCTTGGTGTCCGATAGTTACCATTGTCAGACCGGATATTTATCTTACTATGGGGTTGGGAGGCCGCCCTAGAGTCATAATTCGGGTGTGGGATAGTCTCTGTGTGCTTGTTTCTTCTTTTCCTGGAGAAGGCAGTACTGTTGCGATGCATCCGGAGCCACGCAATGCTCGCTTCCTCCCTCTAACCAAACAAATTTTTGCCAAGTCGGGAGGGTGAGGCTCTTATTTGGAGGTGGAAATGGAAATGGACACATCTCCATCCTCTGGTCAGGGCGGTCGCACCACTCGGAGAGCGAGTCAGGGAGCTTCTAAGGGTCGTGGTGGTTTAATGGCAGGTCGCGGTGGTCATGGTAGTTCTTCGACCAGTCATGGAGGGAGTAACCCGTGAACTCCGAAGTGGGATGGGGGTGCGCAGTGAAGGGGAACTGGTAGCAGAGGGACAATGTGACGACCTAGGCGTGGAGGCATGGAAAAACAACATTATTGTCTGGATATTTGATTCAATCTCTGCTCGAATGTTTGGAAATTTGGAAAGGGTGTGACAGGAAGAACATGTCGCACTCATTGCCACTTTAAACAATATGCATTACTTCCAGTGTCATGTTTGGGAACAGATCATGGTGGTATGACATGGCCAGAATTTGATATCAGAGAAGGTGGAGAAGCTGGAGTCATGGATGGCGCACTTTGAGGAGCATGTCCAATGTTTCTTCCACCCTCCTCCTCCTCCTCCAGGGACTACTCCATACAATCTTGCCTCAATTACTTCAAATGATTGATCATGGTTATAGATATTTTACTTGTTTTACATGTTTTTTGGTGCTTTTGGCATCCTAAGTTGTGGACTGTGTCTCTATCTGTTATTTTGTTTCTTTTTCATATGCTGATTGCAATAGTGAACAAACCTGGTCGGGGTGATACCAGAGTATATTGTAATCAGTTTGGGTCAAAATGCTTTGAATTTTAATTAATTTGCAAATTTTTAAAAACCATTTCCAAATTTTATTGAAGTTTTGGTAAAATGAAATGTTAAACTTATGTTTTAGAAATTGAAAATTATTTTTTGAATTTGTAAAATTTGAAGTCTAATTTTTGATTGGTGGATGACTAAAATCAAATTTTCAGAATTAAAAAATGTTTAAAAATATATAAAAACAAAAAAAGTGTTTTCATAAATTAATTATCGATTTTTTTACCAAATTTATGGATATTTCCATAATTAATATATATATATATATTTGAAATGTCATTGCACTTCAGGGTTTACTAACCATGGAAATTGGTCAATTTAGAAAACAAAAGCAACAAAGTTGCATATTACACTGATTTTCCCTCCTTATTTTTACCTTGTTGATTTTTATTATTCAACGGACTTGGTTCAAACATTTTCCTCAATAAACCTTATCTATATTTTATATTTTCACAATTTAATTTTAAATCATGACACAATATAATAAAAAATAAAATTCAAGTCAACACTACAATCAATAATATTTTCTCCTTTGTCTTCACAATTATATATATATATATATATATATATATATCTTGCACTCACACTTAAGCCTTTGTGTAAGTAAATTTTTTATTTGAATATACTAGACATTGTGATTTTTTATATTAGATATTTTATTACATATGGATTCTTTGCCATGGGACTGGGGATACTTCATATTAATTTGATTTTTTGACCTAAATTTTACCATAGATTATTTATTTGCTGCTGAATTAGGATGGGTATAAATTAAAGTTAAATAAATAGTTTGTTACAATAATTAGTTATTTTAAAAAATATTTACTTTATTTATATCATATATATATACTTTATTTAATATAAAGATACTAGACATTGTAATTTCTTCTCCTTGTTTGGTCCCATAAGCTAAAGATGGGATAAAGTATCCACATGCACATTTCATTAACTCTTAACTTTTGTAACAAACAATGATGTTGGGGCTAATATTTCATTCAAGATTATGTATGCACCTATCTCTATTTACTCCAAGGTTATATAGTCCATTAATTACTTCAGTGACTTCCTTCCTCGTATCCAAATGTGTTTCAATCTTAGATTTATGAATTTGTTCGAGCATTCAATAATTGCTATCCATTACTTCTTGCACAAGAGAAAGTTGCTAAGCAACTCTATGTTACACTTGTTTATATTGTATCATGATTTAAAATTGAACCATGAAAATATATAATATAGGTAAAGTTTATTGAGGAAAATGATTGAAGCAAATCCATTCAATAATAAAAATCAGCAAGAGAAATTTATTTTTTTTTACTTTTTTTTAAATCTATTAGTAATGTGTAATGAAAATTGTTTTTTTTTAAGAAACTATTAATTATAGAAAAATCCATAAATTTGGAAAACCATTTTTAAAAATTCAAAAAATAATTTACAATTTCTAAAAAAATAAGTTTAATATTTAATTTTACCAAAACTTTAATAAACTTTTGAAATTATTTCTAAAAATTTGCAAATTAATTAAGAGTCAAAGCATTTTGACTCAAATTGAAGACAATCTCATAATCAATATGGATCACAAAATTCTAAGATCAAGAAATGATTACAAATATAAAAATTGATATTTATTTACTAAAAAAATAGATAACAACATTTAATGAGTTAATGTTTTGCATTCATATTTATTCATGTAAGAACAATTTTCATTTAAAAAACTTAATGTTAATCTATTAAATTAAAATAAATATTTTTAATCAATTTTTACATAGTAAATAAAACTGGTCTAATTTTTAGACAATTTTAAATTAAATATACATTTTATTTATTTATTTATTTTATAAATAATTAAAAAAAATTAAATCATTTTAAAATAATCTAAACTTTTTGAAAAAAATCATAAAATAACTTTAACTTTAAATTATAGGGCTAAAAATAATAAAATAACTTATAATATTATAACGTTAATTTTTTTTTGGATCAAATGGAGTGAATACATTCTACCATAAAATGTAAATTACATTGGTGATGGACATCCCAAAAAAAAATTGGAAATGACAAAAGAAGATATATGGAGAGTTTTTATCTGCGCCCAAACGGTGGGAATAGAGGTGTTACATGTTCATGGGGACTCTAAATGTCATCATAGATTAGGTTAAGAGTCATTTACATTCCAATAGATTTACCTTGTCTAACTGGATGTTAGTATATGTATGGGATTAGAGGAGCTATATGTTCATGGGGACTCTAAGGGTATAATAGATTAGGTCAAAAGTCATTCACATATCAACCCTTTTATCTTGTCTAACTAGATGTGTCCTATCTATAATCTGGAAAAGTCTTTTCAAAATATCACTTATGATCACATCTACAGGGAGTAAAATCAGGGGGCAAATCTTTTGTTGAAGAAAGGTATTTCAAAGGATACGAGGAAGTTCTATTTTGAAACTTTTGTCTAGGATTCCATGACAACTGCAGGGTGCATTAATTTTGCTTAGAGCATGTGATTTGTCATCTTTTTGTTTATTCTTTTTGGTATATGTTTGAGATTTTTATAGATAAAACTAGGATACAAAATTTGGTAAACTAATCAAATGTTTATGTAGGTGACAAAGTCTGATAAATGGCACATATAAAGTATAATGTATATTAAAATTGATATATAGAAAAACACTTTGGAATATATGTTAAAAATATGCATTGTATCTCATTTTGGTCCACTGGGAACATGATAAAATCACTGTGATAGAACTCTGATAGTGTACTCTCTTTTTATTTCATTGAATGAAAGGGTTTTTATTTTCTGATCGAAAAAGGACAAGATAACACAAAACCCTAAGGCCTTTATATTCCTCCGAGCGATGACAAAACAGCAATAGTGTTAGATATCTTGAACGCTATCCTTCCAAAAGTACAACGTTTGACGATTACAAAGCAAAATTGTCTGGCGTGGAAAATGGCACTCGCAGGAACATCAAAAATTTATATTTAATGGAAATCGTCGTATTTGGATAACAACGTGAATTCATGCCATCCAAGGCGATTGTAGGCCTCTCTGACATATGAGTATGACCTTCACTAAATAATCCACGAGCCACGGTGGTCCAATTAGACGTGCATGGTGTGCAGATGACCCCTTACATAGTCCTTCTGTTCTTACAAGCTATTCTACTCACAACTTAACAAAACCATTTCATGTCATCTCCACTGTGTTTCAAAAGCTTTATTTAACAAAACCATTTCATGCCATCTTCAGTGGGTTTCAACATGGAATGGCTGTTTTGGGTTTTGGCAGCTCTGTCTGCTTGCTCATGGGTTCTTCTCAAAATTGCGACGCTCATATGGTGGAAACCTCTACAAGTCAAGAGGTGCTTTGAATTGCAAGGAATCAGAGGACCTCCACACCGGCTACTCAGTGGAAATGCTGCTGATATTGCACGAATGGTCACCCAGGCAAAGTCCACAGCCATGCCATGGTCACATGACATACTCGCTCGAGTTCTTCCATATTTTCATCAGTGGACCAAAACATATGGTACTCTCTGACGCTTCTGCTGTTGTATAATTTCAAGATATTTAGGTTCTTCTGAATTTTGGTATTGGGTTGGTGTAATTAGATTGTTGAACCATATCCATCTGAATAGCATAGGAAGTCCCAATGCTTTAATTAGTATACTCATTTCATTAATTAATAGACGATTTTCATTAGTTTGTTTTGTTTTTCATATATGTGCTTGTTTTTGTATTTGATATATGTATAGGTGAACAATTTATCTTTTGGTTTGGTCCGAAAGCCACACTGACTGTTCCTCACCCTGAGCTTATCAAGGAGATATTGTCCAACAAGTTTGAGCACTATGAAAAGGGGTCTGGTAATCCCCTTGCCAGGCAGATGTTTGGGCAGGGTCTTGCGGGCTTGAATGGCGAGAAATGGGTACAGCACAGAAAGATCATCGGTCCTGCTTTTCACCTCGATCTTTTGAAGGTAAAACATGAAAGCTAACAAAAGGATTAGCATATATTCATGCACATTCAAGGAAAGTCATTGATTATTTTCACTTAATTGTTTCTCTACTCCCTACTCCCCTAAAATTAGGCCTCTAATAAAAACACACTTATCTTTGTTCTATCACTCAGCAAAAAGAGCATGCCCATCTCTAAATCTGCCAAATGTAATGTCCATTTTTGGCTTATCTTTGTTCTATCACTCAGCAAAAAGAGCATGCCCATCTCTAAATCTGCCAAATGTAATGTCCATTTTTGGCAATGCATATATTTCTTAGATATATATAAAGATATAGTTGGACAAGATAATAGAAGGTTCTCTAGGGGGAGGATGTGACCATGGAAACTCTAGTCGAGGATTCTGAAGATGTTTAGCTGGTTAATTTCTCGTATGACCCCACAAAGGGGATTTAGAGCTTTAAGTACTCAAGTCCAAGTACAATGGGGGATGTTGTAGGAATTGGCACTTTGTATTTTTCTGAAGTAGATAAGGGGGTCACTATTTCATTGTATTCTAAAACTTTAAGTTTGGTTGGTTTTGTGGGGGTTTTTGGCATCGAATAAACATGTTAGACCAATGTTAGAGGCATTGAAGGGGATGGGCTTGGTGCTAGTACAAAGGGTCAGTCAGTAGCAATTGGAATTAGTGATCTTGATCAATAAAGAAGAATGATTACCATTATTCCTTTCACTATCCATAAATTTCTTCTTCTCAAAAGGCATTTGGTAGTAGAACAATCATAGCTAGTTAGGTTTCCTTCCTTCAACTCGTTTAGCAAGAATTCCATATGGTTTTTGGATCAAAGGATCATCTTTGTGGTGGTAGATTCATACATGGAAACTTGGATCTCGCCTACTTATCGAGTTGTATAATTGTGGATTGGAAGGAATCCACTTTAGGGTCTAAGACGAAGCCAAGGGAAAGGAATAAGGTCTAATGGAAGAAAAGAGGAGGTGTGCAACTTGTCATAGGCAAAGGCATAAGGGTTATCTAGATATTATATTACTCAAGCAAAACTTTGGTCGAGAAGTTTCTAGGTAGGTGGGATGTGATGGAAACTTTGAATGACTAGATATAGAATTAGTGGCTCCTAGTGACTGTATATGGACCATGCTTCCATATCTTGTCCCATAGTTGGATGTTCATTTTTAGATTAGAGGTAGATGCATCAATGTTATTAGACAAGAGTTGGTTTTGGGGTTAAACTATTTTGCATCTCAAACCTTGGCATCCTTGTTTTGAGTCAAGGTTTGTTGGAAAAATCAATCTCAACCACCACAGTTATTAAATTGATAGCAACCATACTTTGCAAGTAGATTTTTACTGCAGGTTGTGGATGTTGTTTGCAGGTTATTAAATGAAGTTATGAGTAGGAGTACAAATTCTCCATTCCGCAACACATATCAAGTAATTAAGAAAGAATGTGCATTTAATGAAGGGTTGGTGAAAACGTATGGTCAAACATTTATTCCGCAACATGTACAAGTTTAGAAAATTATGTTTTAGTACAAACACCCATCCTAGGTTTTGATACTTTGACTTTTCATGTATTAAAATATTAGAAAATGTATGTTTTGAATATAAACGTATGTAGAAGTCTTTTGCTAAGTTGCGGATGCAAAGTCTCAGAGTTCAAGGTGAGAAAATTGTGGTGCAAATTTTGGTGGGTGCGTGAAAACGAACAGTTATTGGGTTTTATAGTTTGCTACTCCATAACTCCTGGTGAAGTGTAAATCACAATAAGAATTTTTTTTTACTGGATGAAGGAGCTGCAACCTCCATATGAATGTATTTCATGTATTCAAAATATAATCCAAAGTTTTATTGTGTTTCTCTCATTTACTTTGTTTAACTGTGCCTAAAATTTTTGAGTTTTTATTTCTGTTTAGTTATGGAAGTCAATTGTGATTTAAACTCCGCAACTGAAGTCTTGAGAAAGACTCCTGTGCCCTAAATATTTCATGTGGTATCAAAGCGGGTGAAACTCTATCAGTGTAAGAACAAGTGTTTTTACTGGGAGTTAAAGGTTGTTTTGAAGGCATTTCTTTTGGAGCATATTTAATAGAAGGGAGAAAGTTTTTTTTTATAGTCAGAAATGGCAACATCAAGCAAAATCTTGACTAATCCTCAGATACCTCAATTTAAAGGGAAAAATTATGATTATTGGGCTATAACAATGGAGGCTCTATTTTCTTTCCAATATATTTTGGATTTGGTGGAAAATGGGTTTCAAGAATGCAACAGCATACAATGCCTTGTCACAAGCAGAAAATGATTTTGTGAGGGACAACAGGAAGAAGGATTCAAAAGCCCTCTTTTATATTTTTCAAGTAGTTCATGTAGGGGCTGAACTGATTTAAAGAACCATTTCAAATGTAATGGCTAAACTAATTTAAAGAACCATTTATGAAACTATAAGGATTGATTGAACTGTAAATATTGTAAAGGAATGTAAGGGCTGAACTAATTTAAAGAACCATTTCTGAAACTATAAAGATTGACTGAACTATAAATACTGTAAAGGAGTTTTATAGAGCTATCTATCTTGAATAGCCTATGAAACCTTAAAAAAATTCTGTTCTAAATTTATACAAAACTTCATATAACTAATTGATTGATTTGATGATAAGTACTTACTTGGTCTGTTGCGGATGTATGCTGCGGATGAAGATGTTTCAAAACTTCTCCAATTCGCTCCCGTTTACCAAAAGACCGAAACCATCTAGCCAAACTGAGCAGAACCTTGCTACTCAGTCCAGTAAGCTTCTCAATTGAAGCAAACTGTTTCCCCATGCCCAAAAACCTCAGAACAACCAGCTCTCCTTCTGTTGGTAACTCAAGTTTATAAAGTTCCGTACTTCTTCAGTATCCCCTTCGTTCTTCCTTCTTCTTCCCCCATGCCCTCCCAAAACTGTTCTCCCTGGTTTATAAATTGTTTCTTGGTGGTGGCCGCCCTTCCTCCAGCAACCCACCGCTTCACCTCCTTGTGACACCCTTCCCATGTCACGTCATATATATTTATTTTTAAAAGGTATATTGATTTTTGATTAAATATACTTTTGTTTGATTTTAATATAAAGGTTTAGGCTTATATTAAAATACTTTATCATTAATTTATTTTTATTGTTTTGAGGCTTCTTCGATCAGTGATTTGTGTGTAGTTATCTTTCGGAGTTCTCGAATCCATGATTGTTTGTATCGACGTTTCGAGCCATCCACCGTGGCTCATCATCAGGATAGATCAGAAATTGTGTAGGACAAATCTCATTAGACTTTGAATAAATAGGGTTAAGAGATGTATAGGGAATGGAAGTCGACCTTGGCGGAATTGTTTTTATTATTTTATTAATTGATTAATATAATTTATTTAATATTTATTTTATAGTTAGGTCATTACATACACCCCCCTTCAAAAAACTTTGTCCTGAAGTTAGAATTTTATCTTATATGAATATTTGTGATAGCGATTAGTACATTCTTCTTAGGATTGTGTATTGAGGTTAAATTCTTACTTAATGTGAGGGCACTATAAAATTGGTGTTTTGAATACTTTAGGTTTATAACTTTAATGATCATGTTTTATTTCATCAGGTTCCCCAGCTATTACAAAATCATCCTATCCTTCCTAATCTCTTTCGCTCCCATCCTATCCGTCCTCTACTGGAGTATGTCATGGCGTCAGTTATACTGGCCTAACCATTTATAAACTCCAAGGATGACAGCGTCGGCTATATCGACCTGATCCCTAGTAGGCATCTGGCAGTCATCATCACACGTCTAGGGGAGCATGACTTGCATAGTCCTCCCATGACTCTAGGGTTCGGAGGATACACGGTGGGCAACACCTCCACCCCTCCCAGTAGAATCAGGGTTAATACCCTGTCATGGAATCTTTTTGAACCTTAATTTTTCTGAGGTTTCTGTCATCATGCGGTCATTTTGGTAACAGATATTATCTGCAATCATAAACACTTGTCCATGCAAAAATGTGCATTAGCATATTCAAAACAAATAGCTTATGTATAATTCACACATGTTAATTACAGTATAACATACGTTGCCTTATTCTATTCATGTCATTAACTTTCATATTAAATTGTAATCATTCTTTGATTTCTATCTCATCAATCATATTGATATGCATAAATGAAACGAAATTATAATATCTTAATTCCCATTAGAAGCAGAATTACTCAAATATTTAAACTTTACTTTGATAACTATAATTTAGTAAGATCAGTAACATATTCCGTCTTGGTATCCATGTACTAGCGGAATTAAGTAGATATTATGTCATAAAATTTCATGTTTATATATGATCATTTCAAAATGGTTATGAGTCTTTGATTTAAAGTAAAGTAAATATATACAAAACATGGTTTAAAGTTCTTCAAAATTGGCACAAGTTGGGGTATTTTTGACATATGATTTCCGTATCTTCCCAAGTAGTTGATCCAGGATTATACTTGTCCCACTAGACCTTAACTTGGTCTACCAGACGATTTCTGAGCTGTCGAACTCTACGTTCCAGACTCCAGTATACATAATGGTTCAACCGATATGGTTCTTTCGTCCGATACCTGCAGTTCCTTCCATTGAAGGTTATAAGATCGGTCAGCTATGTAATGCCTTAATACAGATACATGAAATACATTATGAACTTTATATAAGTGAGGTGGCAGTGCAAGATGATAGGTGACAGGTCCAACTCTTTCCATGACTTTAAATGGTCCAATAAATCGGGGTGATAATTTTGTCCATTTTCTGAATCGGATAGTACTTTTATTCAGTTTGATGCGAATGAAAACTTGACCCCCTACTTCATACTTCTTATCAGTTCTGTGAGCATCAACATAACTCTTTTGTCTATCATGTGCTTCCTTTAACCGCTGTTTAATTTGTTTGACTTGCTCATCCATTTCTTGGATTAATTCTGGTCCTATTAGCACTCGATCTTCTAACCTGTCCCAACTTAACGGTGTTCTACAAGGTTTGCCATATAACGCTTCAAATGGAGGCATTCCGATTGAACTGTGGTAACTGTTATTGTATGCAAATTCGACTAAGGATAAGTACTTTTCCCAGTGTGATTGCTGATGCATAACATACATCCTCAACATATCTTCAAGTACTTGATTTACCCTTTCTGTTTTCCCATCAGTTTCAGGATGATAAGCTGTGCTTAAATTTAATTGAGTTCCTAAGGCTGACTGCATGCAAGTCCAGAATCTTGAAGTAAATCGTGAATCTCTATATGATATAATCTTCTTAGGTATTCCATGTACTTTGATAATTTCATTTATGAATACTCGAGCTATGTCAGCAACTTCATAAGTATCTCTTATGGGAATGAAATGGGTGTTTTTTGTTAATTTATCTACTACTACCAGAATGGCATTGTGTCTTTGAGAAGTCAAAGGTAGTCCAGTGATGAAATCCATAGAAATGATCTCCCATTTGGTCATAGGAATGTCATGAGGTTGTAAGAGACCTGCTGGATGACAATGATTTGCTTTTACTTGTTGACATTCTAAACATCTTGCAACAAATTGAACGATATCACATTTCATGCCTGACCAGAAGAAGAGTTTCTTGGTATCTGTATACATCTTCTTCACTCTAGGATGTGCATAATACATTGCTCTGTGGGCTTCCTTAAGGATAGTGTCTCGAAGATCCCTATTATCAGGGATATACATCCTTCCATGAAATCGTAAGATTCTATCATCTTCTAGTTCATATCCTTCAAACTTAGATTCTTTTGGCTTTTTACTATCAAGACTAGATCTTACCTTTAAATACCAGCTATCCTTAATGAGATGTTCTAGTATTCGTTGCCTTAAGTCTACTTTGATAGGTATGAGAGAGAATATCCGGGGTCTTCTACTTAAAGCATCTGCCACTACATTTTCTTTTCCTTTAAATATGATATTCCAAAGTCATATGCACTTAGGAATTCACTCCATCGTCTTTGTCTAGCATTTAAGTCTCTTTGAGTGAACAGATATTATAGACTTTGATGGTCACTTTTAAGTGTAAAACTTCGCCCCACTAGATAGTGTCTCCAAATCTTTAAAGCTAGTACTACAGTGGCTAACTCTAAATCGTGAGTAGCGTAGAGTTCTTCATGAGGCTTTAACTTTTCTTAAACACACGCTATTATTCTTCTATCCTGCATTAATACTGCACCTAACCCATGTTTGGATACATCAGCACATACCGTAAATTCTTTGTCCATATGAGGGACTCTTAAGATTGGTGCATTGGTCAGTGGTCTTTTGAGTTCAGAAAATACTTTGTTACATTCCTTAGTCCATTCATACTTAATACCTTTACACCGAAGGGTTGTAATCGGCTTTGCAATTTTGGAGAACCCTTCCACAAATTTTCGGTAGTAACCAGCTAAACCCATAAAGCTTCGTACTTCAAGTGCATTTTTCAGTATTGGCCATTCCATGATTGCTTTTACCTTCTCAGGGTCTACTGAGATCCCTTCACCGGATATGATATGACTTAAGTAATGAATTTTTTCTCTGAAAGAACGAACACTTGGATAACTTTCCGTATAACTGGTGTTCTCTGAGACAGGATAATACTATCTGTAAATGGTTTTCATGCTCTTCCTCGTTCTTAGAGTAGATGAGAATATTATCTAAAAAGACTTGTACAAATTGATCAAGATATTTGCGAAAAACGTTGTTCATAAGATTCATGAATACTGTTGGTGCATTAGTTAATCCAAACGGTACCACAGTAAATTCATAATGCCCAAAGCGTGTTCGGAATGCAATCTTCGAAATATCACTTTCAGAAATCCTTAGCTGATGATAGCCTGATTGAAGATCAATTTTTGAAAAGATTGTAGCTCCTTTCATTTGATCGAAGAGGTCATCAATTCGAGGCATAGGATATCGACTTTTTACTGTAGCTTCATTCAAGTTTCGATAATCTATGCATAATCTTAAGGATCCATCTTTTTTCTTAACAAAAATTACAGGAGCACCCCAAGGTGATATACAAGGTCGAATATGTCCTATATCCAATAGTTCTTTCAGTTGAATTTGTAATTCTTGAAGTTCTGGAGTTGTCATTCTATAAGGTGTTTTAGAAATTGGTTGAGTACCAGGTTTCAATTCTATTGTGAGATCTAGCTCTCTTACAGGGGGTAATCCTGGTAGTTCCTTAGGAAATACATTCGGAAATTCGGCTAACACCGGATATTGTTCTAAGTATGGTCCTTTTTCTTTACTTACTTCTTGAATTACATATGCCTGACAACCTTTTCTTAAGCAACGCTTCGTTTTCATTGCTGATATGTAGCGTAAAGATACTTTTCTCTTGATTCCTTGAATTTGGATTGCTTCTCCTTCATCATATATACCTAGAATTCTTTTTCCATAACAGTCTACCCAAGCTTGATGAGCTTCTAGCCAATCCATACCTATGACAAGATCATAAGTTCCTAAAGTTGTGAAATAAACTTTTAATCTAGTAGAATAGGCCCCCAGGTCAATTTTGCATTGATCCACACTTAAGTCTACGGATTGGAGTTCTCCTGAGGGCTTTTCTACTTGTCTGAAATCATTTTGTCTGCGAGCTGCCAACCCACATTCGTTTAATGCATATGACGAAATGATACTATTTGTGGCACCAATATCAAATAAGATTTTGAGTTTTATACCATTAATAATACCTAAAGATTCCACTACAGTGGATTGATGTGCTACTTGATCGTTGTTGACTAATACATGAATTCTATGATTGCCTTGATTATTTGATATTGGTTCCTTTCCAGTCCTATGAAATATACTTGATGAAGCTTCTGGACAATAACGTTGAAAATGCGGTCCTCCGCATCCCCAACAATTAACCTGTATTGGTCATCTTGAATCAGGACGTGAATTTCTAGATAAAGAGCTTCGTCCTCTCATGTTGCTTCCTCTCGAATTTCTTCATCTGTTAGCAGTTCCATGAGATTTCCATGAACTTGTGTTTGATGATTCAGTGGCTATAGTATTAACTGCCATGGGAGCTCTTGTTCCTACATTTCTTGGGATAAATCTATTACCATAAGGTGTTCTTGAGCTACTTCCCCTGAAGAAATTTCGGGTAGTCCTTCCTTAAAACCCTGATTGTAAAGGTTTTGCTAGCCCTACATCCGTTTTGATTCATAGATGTTCTTCTGCATAACGGCCACATTCCACTGCCTCAGCGACTGATGATGGTTTCCACATCCTCACCAAGGCCCTGATGCGCGGATTTAACCCAAATATGAAGCGTTCAGCCTGACATTCATCAGGATCTAAGTAATGAATGTATTTCACAAGCTCCATAAACCTTATCTCGTATTCTTCCACTGTTTGATTACCTTGAACTAATGTATGAAAGGCTCCTGCTTGTTGTTCTTGAAAATATGGAGGTAAATACTTCGCACGGAATCTTTCCTTGAACAATTCCCAAGGGACATTATCTGTTGTGAGGTGTAGTTGTTTTTCCAAATTTCCCCACGAAATCAAGGCACTTTCTTTTAATTGAAATACGACAATTTTTGTTTCTGCAAAAGAAGAATATTCTCTTAATTTAAAACATCTGTTCATTCCTTCTAACCATGCCTCGGCACGTTTTCCTGCTCGACCTCCTGAAATTTCTGGGAGTTTAATTTTTTGAAGCTCCCTAGAAATATCTTCCTTTGATCATTTATACTCAAAATTCTTTGGTTTTGCTGAATTGGTTGCTAAGGGTTGAAGTTCTTCTTTGGTCTTAGCCATGGTTGACCCTTTTAATGTTTCCAATTAGGCTTCCAATGAGTTCATTATCACAGTCAACTCCAGTGCTGGAGTGATCAGTATTGATGGTGGTCTCGCTGGAGACGATGATGATGGTGGTGATGGAGATGATGATGACGACGGTGGTGGCATTAATGACGATGATGCTGACCGATTATGTTGTCATCGCTCATATGTCCTTACCATCGTAATGTTTCCTGTATACATAATAAAATTTGTAAAAATTTTGAGGTATGTAGGAATTTACAGGGTAAGTTCCTCAGACAGAACACCAAAGGACACCGCTCACAACCAGATCACAGATCAATACACCAGTATTTTTGACGTGGTTAAAACCCTCAAAGAGGGAAACAGTCCACGGCCTGAGCCAACGCGGCCACTTTAGGCAATTTATTAATAAAAGAATGAAAATTTACATAAGCTTCTCTCATAGACGGATTACCCTACAAATGACCCTCCATGCGCTTTAAATAGAAATCATGGACCAATCGGGTGTCAAGCCACGGATCAAGTGTCGGTAATACCGAGGAGAGAATGAACCGTCAGATTGTAAGTTACAAAATGTACATAGTAAAGAAACACACTTTACCTAACCCTATACTAGACCAAGTTGTACTTGACTATTTCCTATGTGTCGGAATATCCTAACATCCCCCCTTAAGAACAACTTGGGATAGGATTGAAGGATTTACAAATATGACACAATAGGAGAAGGAAGGAGGCACTAGAGCCTATCCCCCCTTAGTGACAACTTCCTGAACTCCAACCATAAATCGAAGTTTAGTGAACTTCACCTCTGCGAGAGCCTTTGTGAAGATGTCTGCAACTTGATCATCGGTTGAACAATATTGCACTTCAAGAACATGGTCGTGAATGAGCTTTTTGATGAAGTGCATGTGCAGTTCAATGTGTTTGCTGCGCTGATGTTGGACTGGATCTTTGCATAGTTGAATGGCACTTTGATTATCACACCAAAGTGTAGTCGGATGCTGTTGCTCAAAGCCAAACTCTGATAGGATCTGACAAAGCCACAAGGCTTCCTTACTAGCTTCTACGGCACCACGATACTCTGCTTCTGCTGACGAAAGAGAAATGGCACCCTGTTTCTTGCAAGCCCATGTAATAGGTCCTGAACCAAGAGTGAACACATAACCGGCAGTAGACTTCCGATCATCAGGGTCACCAGCCCAATCAGAATCAGTGAAATCAACCAATAGAGGAGCTGCTTCGGCACTGTAATGAATCCCAAACTGAACTGTACCTCGAACATAACGAAGTATTCTTTTAGCTGCTTTCCAATGACTTTCACGTGGGTTTTGCATAAACCGAGCAACAAGGCCAACAACAAAGGAAAGGTCAGGACGAGTATGAGTTAGATACAAAAGTTTTCCTACAAGTTGACGATATAAGGTAGCATCAACTTCAGGAGAAGTACAAGTGACTGAAAGTTTGACTCCAGACTGAAAGGGAGAAGGGGCTGGCTTACAGTCTTCCATGTGAAAATGACGTAGAATATCACAAGCATACTTGGACTGGGAAAGGGAAATACCCTCCTTGGATTGCAAGACTTGAAGACCAAGAAAATAGTGTAAGTGTCCTAAGTCTGTCATTTCAAATTTCCTTTTAAGGCTGGACTTCACATGGTTTATAAGGTTGGGATCACTACCAGTGAGGATAAGATCATCAACATAAAGAACAAGAATGATAAGAGACTTGCCCACTTTCTTGGTGTAGACAGTATTGTCAGAATGACACCTAGAAAAGCCAGATTCTAAAAGAAAGCTATCCATTTTGGCATACCAAGCCCAAGGAGCTTGCTTGAGACCATAAAGGGATTTCTTAAGTCGACATACAAGGCTGGAGTCTGTTTGTATGAAGCCAATGGGTTGTTCCATATAGATTTCTTCATGCAAGTCCCCATGCAAGAAGGCAGATTTAACATCCATCTGATGGACTTCCCATTTGAAAGAGTCAGCAAGGGAAAGAACAAGGCGGATAGAGTTCATTTTGGCAACAGGGGAGAAGGTTTCAGTGTAGTCAATGCCTTCAACCTGTGAAAAACCCTTAGCAACAAGACGAGCTTTATGTTTATCAACTTTCCCATCTGGTCCATACTGGTTCTGTAAATCCATTTGCATCTAACAAGTTTTCGTCCCTTTGGTAGAGGAACAAGATCCCATGTATCATTTGCCAATAATGAATGATATTCTTCATTCATAGCTGCTTGCCAATCTGGATGGCTTGAAGCTTCTGCAAAGGTGTCAGGATCATAATTTACTGGAGCTTGAGCCAGTAGAGAAGAGGCTCTATCAAACTGAGAACGTGTGCGTTGCTGATCTGTAGGATCACCGACAAGATCACCTGCTGCATCTCGAGTAGCACGGACCCATCTTGGAAGCTGAGGAGCTGAAGGAGGATCCTGAGAAGGTGGGGGAGGATTTTCATCCTCACTTTCATCATCTGAAGAAGAAATGTTTTCAAAAGTAGAAGAGATAGGGAGAGGTGGCACATCCGCCGGACTAGGCTCGCAGGCCGATATATTTTCAGCAAATTTTACATCTCTTCTAATGATAACATTTTTGGACTTAAATGGAATAAGTCTATAGCCTTTGACATCTTCAGAATATCCAACAAAAGTACATTTTTCACTCTTAGGTTCTAAAGCTTTATGCTTTTCATCTGGAATATGGGCCCATGCTTCACTTCCAAAAACACGAAAGTGACTTACATCTGGTTTAATTGAGCTCCATGCTTCTTCTGGAGTGATATTCTTTAAAACCTTAGTGGGAGTGCGATTTATTATATAATTTGCACAGTTAATTGCTTCTGCCCAAAAACTAAGACCAAGTCCTTTAGATTGTAACATACAATTAGCCATTTCCTTTAAGGTGCGATTCTTCCTTTCAGCTACACCATTTTATTGTGGAGTATATGGAACAGTATGTTGCATTTGAATTCCATTCTCAGTGCAAAAGTTGATGAATGTGTTTTTAACATATTCTCCGCCATTATCAGTTCTTAGCTTAAGAATTTGATGTCCAGATTGTTTTTCAACAAAGGCCTTGAAGGCCAAAAATGTGTTAAATACTTCACTCTTGAGTTTTAAGAAGTATACCCAAGTGCGTCTGGAGAAATCATCAATGAAAGTTAAGAAATACTTGCAGCCAGAGAATGAAGCAACTGGAAGTGGACCACATAAATCACTATGCACAAGTTGTAAAGGGGCTGAGGTGTGCCAAGAGGCACGTTTTTCAAAACTGTCCCGATGATGTTTTCCGAGTACACATCCGGAACAAACACCATCTCTGCAAGATACCATAGGAAGACCTGTCACCATATTTTCTTTACATAGATGCTGAAGGGAGCGATAGTTTAAGTGACCAAATCGCTCATGCCAAAGTTTGCTCACTTCATCGTTATGAGCAACAAATACTGAGGGAAGATTTGATGACCCAAAGTTGTGAAACTTATACAACCTTGTAGAATCATCAGCAATGCCAGTAGCTAAAATCTGTTTAGGATCTCTTAGGTCCTTGATTACAACATCATGAGGTGAAAATTCAACGATTTTACCTTCACCTGAATGAGTTATCTAATATACAGATAGAAGGTTGCAGGATAAGGTTGGAACACATAATACATCATTAAACTGACCATTGTCTAGATGAACAGTTCCAGTTCCTACAACATTAAGAGATCTATCATCACCAACATATATATTTTTGGTGTTACAATCATTTAAAGAAGAAAACATGGCTTTGTTTTTGGCCATGTGATAAGAAGCTCCAGAATCAATGAGCCACTCATGAGAATGAGAAGAAGAAGATACATTTAATGCATAACCAGACCGAGATGATTGACAACCACATGCAGAAAGTGCCATTCCCGAAGATGAAGTTGAAGTTGAAGAATGCTCCAAATGGATGTTTATGTTTCTTCATCGCTGCTTCCAAGGCTTCCATCTTCTTAAAGCATTTGGATTCTAAGTGGCCATCTCGATTACAAAAGTTGCAATGTCTATCAGTCTTCTTCCATTTGTTTTTATTTGTCTTATCATTTTGTTGAAATGATTTTTCATTTTGAGGCTGAGTTTGCTTAGGACCCTTGTTTGGTTTAGGACCATTCTTTTTAGGATATGACTTCTTAGGATTCTTTGAATTTGGTTGCTGCTGGGCGGCTAACGCTTTCTTGGAAGAGCTTCCAAGATTAAGAAGACCAAGGTGTAAGAGTTTTTCTTGTTCTCTTATTAAAGAATCACAAAAAGAGTCAAAGGAAGGGGGCTTGTAGTCTGTTCCTTGAGAAATGAAGGCTTCTCTTGTAGAATGGAAGGTGGAAACAAACATAGAGTAGGCTGGTCCCAACTTAGTAAGGATGGAATAAATAAGGTTACTATCTTCTTTCTTAACCTTAACACCTTCCAAGAGATATCTAAGGGTCTTGAACTTAGACAAGAAATCTTCAATGCAAGAAAAATTATTAGGGTCCAATGTAAGCAACTCATTTTCAAGTTGATGGGCTCTAATTTCATTTTTAATCCCAAAAACTTTATTGATTTGTTTCATTGCTTCATCAGGAGTATCAAGTTCTGCAATATGGAATCTTAGATCTGGAGAAATAGACATCCCTATCAATCCACGTGCTTGATCTTGCCTATTTTCCCATTTAGCAGCCTTATCTTCATCCTTCGGTTTCTTTTCTTGGCCTGAGGCTATTCTGAAGAGACCTTTACTTCTAAGTAAATCCTCAATGTAGGACAACCATTGGAAGTAGTTGGTGCTGTCAAGGGTAACTTGGTATTGACTTTCCATTTCAACGGAAACTGAAGCTAAAGATGCTGAAACTAAGTGTTCCAATGGATAGATCTCGAAAAATTAGGCTGGTTTAAAAAAAACGGCTTCCGGATGAAGAAGTTATGGCTTTTTGAAAAAAAGTTGTTGAAGATGCCGACGAAGTGCGGGAATGTGCGGAAATGAAAAATCCGCCCAAAAAATGGAGATTTGAACCCAAGACCTCTACTCTCTTAAAGTATCTTTCAATCAATTTAGCTATTCAAAAAATTAGAGAGAGAGGGGGGGGGGGGGATGATGCTTTGGGTTGCGTGCTTGCTTTGAGAAAGCTCTTTTTTCCTACAAAACAAAAACACAAAACCCAACACGGACATACAAAGAAAACGAACCTTACGGCTCGAAGTTAGCTTTAGCCGGAAACTAAATATTTTCCTCAATGTTTCTGATTTTCCGAGATCACACTAAGGCGCAGGGAAAAGAGCATACGCATGAGAAAAATCCTTCCTTTCTGTTTCTGATTTGCCCAGATCGCACAGAGTCGCAGGGCAAAGAGCATACGCAGAAATGAAAGGTATAGATCCGGTAGTAAAAAAAGCTAAATAAACCGAAACCGAAATAAACAGAGAGAAAATAACTGTAAACTGCAAATAAACACTGTATACCTCCAGATCTTAAAAATGACGCAGCTAGGGCTACCGGAAACCTTTTCGCGTGAAACGAAAGGGGTTCCTCACTGGAACAGATGCTCCCAACACAATGGAGCAGTCCTCTCGGCCCGAAAGTAGTCAGAAACAGTAGATCTGGGAAACGACGGTCGCATGCAGTTCTACCGGCTTCAGATTTGGATCACCAACGGACGCGACCCTCAAATAGCTCTGATACCATGTAGGAATTTACAGGGTAAGTTCCTCAGACATAACACCAAAGGACACCGCTCACAACCAGATCACAGATCAATACACCAGTATTTTTGACGTGGTTAAAACCCTCAAAGAGGGAAACAGTCCACGGCCTGAGCCAACGTAGCCACTTCAGGCAATTTATTAATAAAAGAATGAAAATTTACATAAGCTTCTCTCATAGACGGATTACCCTACAAATGACCCTCCATGTGCTTTAAATAGAAATCATGGACCAATCGGGTGTCAAGCCACGGATCAAGTGTCAATAATACCTAGGAGAGAATGAATCGTCGGATCACTACATATCGTGACCGTCGGATTGTAAGTTACAAAATGTACTTAGTAAAGAAACACACTTTACCTAACCCTATACTAGACCAAGTTGTACTTAACTATTTCTTATGTGTCGGAATATCCTAACAAGGTATTCATTTGGATTTAACATATAGTTTTTGCAACTTCACATTTATAAACGGGTATAGTTTTTTTTGTTGTTGCTATTTTTATTTGCTAGGCAGATTTTACTGGTACCAAGGTCAAGGAGGGTGGTCTCGCGACCTCCTTGTCCTAATGCAGTGAATCCTATCATAATGCGTAATAATACTTTTCTAATGCATGAGTCTTTATAAACCCTCTTTTAACATTGTAACATAGCCTAACTATGTAATATAATCATTTTATTATTAGTGGACTAATTTTAGTCTATTTTCTTTTAAATATAATATTTATAGTAAACGATATACATAATATTTTTACTATACATAATCTTAAAAAAAAATTTCTTTACTGATTAATAAAACATTTTTTTTATAATCTTATATCATTTAAAAAAAAAAATAAAAAAAAAAAAAAATTAACATTTAATTTACTTAGTTATAGAAGCAATATCTATAAATATATAAATTCAATTGTCTTCTATATATAGCTTCCCGCGACTAATCATAAACATTATAGTCAAACCATTTACCCTTTAAATAATTTCTTAGTTCCCATTTATAGATGATATTATAATTAAAGCCATTGTAAATACATAAATTATGGCAAAATGGTATCCACGTATATCTAAATAGTATGGTGTCATAGCTATATTCGACACAGTTTATAGTCAATAGGAATTATTTCTTAGGAATAATTAAAAATAATTTTAATTTAAAGTTTGTATACGTATCCACATAAATTCAGAATAAACTATTATGACATTAGTGGATTTCGGGTGTTCGATCCTTATTAAGCGTTGCTGTGTGTATGGCAAATATGTAAAATATTATAAAATTTCAACGATCATGATGGCATGGTCAATAGACCCCCTTTTCCACCGACCATATATACATTATATTGAATGTATAACCTTATAGTCTATTCGGTAGATAAGGTTGGTCGATAATATTTATGGTGGAGATATGATATAACCATTGACAGATATGGCAGAGCTGCCAATATTGGCAGACTTCGCATGCTTTATATTACATGACATACAAACAAATTTCAGATTTTATACCCTACACGATGTAAAATATGAACTTGTCAATAGGCGAAGATCGAAACCGCAACTTTCGATATATAACCAAAGCACTTTACCAGTCCTACTATGCAATGTAAAATACGGGGTTTCGACTTGCTGACCGACACTCATATTTTGTAACGCTATATATATATTTTATATGCCCTGCGTTAAGATTTAACGCAATATAATTTGTGCTGTGGTTTAATTACGGTATGATATATCATATTTATTTGAGCTTTAATTTATCACTTGCCACCTTAATTCTAATAAAATTATTCCCTCGACCACGAAGACTAAGTTTGGTACGCGCGTCTCCACTATATCACACCTGCATGATGCGGTGTGGGAATATTCATTAAGCTAATTCCCTTTCAAATTTGCTTGCCATTATTTAGAGAATTTAATGGCCAAACTGCTATGTTCTGGATAGGCCGAGATTACGAAACTGCTGGACATAGAATTTGGGTAAGGTTTTGGACACATGCTGAGCACAAATCTGTGTATAGGCTGCGTATATGCCTGCATCTTGAAGAAGGGCCGAGCCCCTGAAGGAGTACTAAACAATTGTCATATGACCTGTGGTGAAGCCATATTTAAGGGCAAAAATCTCCTTAAGATACAACACAGAAGATAAGGGTATACTAGGGAGGTTTGAGCAGGAAATAACAACGATGTCCAGGCCGAATTAGGGTATCACCGTAGCTGTTGTCGGAGCCCTTAAAGAGGGTCGAAAATCTCAGGAATATAAGTGCACAGGCCGAGATTTTAAGGACCGTGTTGAGTGTCTTGAATAGGTGTGTGATTAGTTCTTTATATGATGATTGTAAGATAGATGTAGTCTGGTTTTAGACAGTCATAGTGACAGCCCTAAGTACAATGTTATACTCAAGCCAGTGCAGAATGATCATCTAAAGTCATTTGCAAAGAATGGCTCTGCTAAACAAAACGATGATGAGGAGTTGGGCAACTGAATACGTAGCTGGAATCCTTTTATTGGAAAATCCGGGAGTGGTTCAGGTGTTGCAGCCAATTCAATATTTAGTGATCTGAGATTGTTCTTCAAGCTAAACAAGTAGTCCTCAGTTGGTTGAGCGAAGGAATTTAATGAAAAAAACTCAGAGCAGAATTTTAAGAGATCCGGAGTTTGACCTGGGCTCTGATACTAGATGTAGGGGCTGAACTAATTTAAAGAACCATTTCAAATGTAAGGGCTGAACTAATTTAAAGAACCATTTATGAAACTATAAGGATTGACTGAACTGTAAATATTGTAAAGGAATGTATGGGCTGAACTGATTTAAAGAACCATTTATGAAATTATAAAGATTGATTGAACTGTAAATACTATAAAGGATTTTTATAGAGCTATCTATCCTGAATAGACTATGAAACCTTAAAAAAATTATGTTCTAAATTTATACAGAACTTCATATAACTAATTGATTGATTCGATGATAAGTACTTACTTGGTCTGCTGCGGATGTCTGCTCTGGATGAAGATGTTTCAGAACTTCTCCAGTTCGCTCCCATTTACCAAAAGACCGAAACCACCCAGCCAAACTGAGCAGAACCTCGCTACTCAGTCCAGTAAGCTTCTCAGTTGAAGCAGACTATTCCCCCGTGCCCAGAAACCTCAGAACAACCAGCTCTCCTTCTGTTGGTAACTCAAGTTTATAAAGTTCCGTACTTCTTTAGTATCCCCTTCGTTCTTTCTTCTTCTTCCCCCATACCCTCCCAAAACTGTTCTCTCTGGTTTATAAATTGTTTCTTGGCGGTGGCCGCCCTTCCTCTAGCAACCCACGGCTTCACCTCCTCGTGACACCCTTCCCATGTCACGTCATATATATTTCTTTTTAAACGATATATTGATTTTTGATTAAATATCCTTTTGTTTGATTTTGATATAAAGGTTTAGGCTTATATTAAAATACTTTATTATTTTATTAATTGATTAATATAATTTATTTAATATTTATTTTATAGATAGGTCGTTACAGTTCATGAACATATTTTCCTAAGGATTGCAGTAGCAACAAAGTCAAAGCAAGCATGGGATACCCTCCAGACATCCTACCAAGGCATGGCCAAAGTGAAGACAACAAAAATACAAATGCTAAAGAGAGACTTTGAGACAATTTGTATGAAATAGTTTGAGAATGTAGACTCATTTTTTAAACAAGTAATTGGACTGGTTACTCAAATCAGGTCTCATGGTGAGACACTTGAGGAAAGGAGAATAGTTGAGAGAATTTTAAGAAGTTTGCCAGCAAGTGTTGATGCCATAGTTATGGCCATAGAAGAGACAAAAGATCTCTCACAATTTTCAGTGGATGAGCTTAATGCATCATTGGTTTCTCATGAACATAGACTAAATAGAGCAACAAACTCCTCATTGGAGCATGCCTTCAAGACACAAGTTTCATTTGGTCAAGGTAGAGGCAGAGGAAGATCAAATGCTAGAGGAAGAGGAAGAAGCCCACACAAAGGTGGAAGAGGCAGCCCTTCAAGCTCAAGTGGAAGGGGCAGCAATCAAAATCTAAGTCAAGGCCCAAGCTAGAATCAAGCACAAGTTAGAGGTATGATAAATCTCAAGTTCAATGTCATTATTGTAAGAAGTATGGTCATTATGCAAATGAATGTAGAAAGAAGAAACATGATATAAGTAACAAACCAAGTGCAAATTTCACAAAGGAAAATTAGAACCAAGATAGCATGTTTTTAGCTTGTAATGTAGCACAAGAAAAACAAAGGGATGTATGGTTTCTAGATTCAAGGTGCAACAACCACATGATAGGGAACATATAAATGTTTACCAATCTAGATGAAAGTGTGAAATCTGAAGTGACATTAGGGACTGATAGCAAAGTCTCTGTCATGGGAAAAGGAAGAGTCAATATTCTAACAAAGAAGGGGGAGAAGAAGCACATTTCAAATGTTTATTTTGTCCCTGGTTTGAAGCATAACCTTATAAGCATTGGGAAGCTCATGCAAAATGGCTACAATGTCTTTTTCAAAAATGATGAGTGCACAATTTTGGATAAGTCTCCAAGAAGACAGTTGATTGCAAAACTTCAGATGACAAGCAATAGAATGTTTCCCCCAAAGATAAAACTGGATTTTAAGGAATAATGTGCACAAACACAATTGTCAATGAATTCACAAGAGGATGAAAGAAAAGTTGCAATTGTCACACAAGTAAACCTTCAAGCAGAGGTCAAATATGAAAATTTGTTATGGCATTTGAGATTTGGTTATCTCAATTTTTGAGGTTTGAATTTGCTTCATAGAAAAGGCATGGTGAAGGGATTGCCACTCATAGAAAAATCGGACATCCTATGTGAAGGATGCATCTTGGGAAAAAAACATAGAGAGACATTTCCAGTAGGAAAGTCAATAAGGGCAAAGGCACCTTTGGAGATTGTCCATTTAGACTTATGTGGACCAATGCAGACACCATCAATTGGTGGTAGTTATTATTTTTTGACTTTCATAGATGACTACACAAGGAAGACATGGGTCTACTTCCTAAAATAGAAAAGTGAAGTGTTTGAGTGCTTTCGCCAATACAAATCTCTTGTTGAGAAGCAAAGTGGACACTACATCAAAGTTTTGAGGACTGACAGAGGTGGCAAATACATCTCAAATGACTTCCTACATTTTTGCAGGGAGCATGGAATTCACAAGCAATTTACAACAAGGTATACACCTCAACAAAATGGTTTCACAGAAAGGAAAAATAGGACCATTATGGAAATGGCAAGGAGTATTTTGAAGGCAAAGAATTTTCCAAATGATTGTTGGGCTGAAGCTTTCACTTGCGCAACATATATCATTAATAGGTGTCCAGCCAAAAGTGTCAAGAGTGTGGTTCTTGAAGAGGCATGGAGTGGAAGAAAGCATAGTGTCACTCACATCGGAGTGTTTGAATGTGTGACATATACACGTCCCAGATGAGTTAAGGAAAAAGTTGGACAACAAGGGGGAGAAATGCATATTTGTTGGACATAGTGATGAATCTAAGGCATACAAGCTCTATAATCCATCAACCAAGAAGGTCATAATCAACAGAGGTGTAGTTCATAGAAGAGGAAGCATGGGATGGAAGTTTAGAGAAGACAATCAATGTGAAAACATGTATACCACATGAAGACAAAGAGGAATTGATTGCAACAAGTAATTCCTCAATGGTGACTCCTCCTACTCCTATTCAAGCTCAACAAAGCAGTCAACAAGCAACACCGTCAACAAATAATAGGACAATGTCACGCAATCAAGCAAGTACTACTCCAAGCACACTGCAAAGACCTACAACATCATCTACCTCAAGCACAACATCAAGTGACATGTCAAGCCCATCTTCCGCAAGCATAAGAAGACAAAAATTCAGAAATTTAAGTGAAATTTATGAGCAAAATGAAGTTGATAGTAGTGTTGGTCTGAATTCCTTATTTGCATTGTTTTGTCATGTAGATGACCCAATCCATTTTGAGGATGTAGTCAAAGAAGAAAAATGGGTTGCGGCAATGGATGAAGAAATAGAAGCAATAGAAAAGAATGACACATGGGAGTTAGTGGACCTTCCGCAAGGAAAATAAGTCATTAGAGTGAAGTGGGTCTATAAGACCAAGAGCAATGTTGAAGGAAAGATTGAAAGGCATAAAGCAAGGCTAGTTGTCAAAGGATACAAGCAACAACATGGAAGAGATTATGCAGAGAAATTTGCACCAGTCGTGAGGATGGAGATAGTGCGTATAATGTTGTCGATTATCGCACAACATAAATGGAAAGTGTATCAAATGGATGTAAAATTAGCGTTCTTGAATGGAGTGTTGAAAGAGGAAGTATATGTTGCGCAACCACCTGGTTATGAGGTAGAAGGCCAAGAAGACAAGGTGTATAGGTTGAGGAAATCTCTTATGGGCTGAAGCAAGCACCACGTGCATGGTATAGCTAGATAGATGCTTACTTGTTGGACAATGGCTTCGACAAATGTGACGGCGAGCCTACTCTCTACATCAAAATGAGTGATGGTAAGCTTCTTATTGTTGTTTTCTATGTAGATGATTTGATTTTTATAGTGAGTGACGATTTCCTCATCGCTGATTTCAAAGAAGTCATGAAAAGTGAGTTTGAAATCACTAACTTGGGGTTGTTAAGGTATTTTTTGGGCATAGAAGTGAAGCAAACAGAAAATGGTATTTTTATTTCTCAAGAAAAATATGTAGAAGATATTTTGGAAGGGTTTAATATGAAGAACAACAAGCCTGAACCAACTCCAACTGTCATGGAGTTGAAGTTGAGCAAAGAAGATTGCAACAACAATGTCAATCCGACATTATACAAAAGTATGGTGGGCAGCTTGATGTATTTGACAACAACTAGGCCGGATATAATGTATGCAGTAAGCCTAGTGTCAAGGTTCATGGAGACACCCAAGGAGATGCATTGGCAAGCAGCCAAAAGGATTTTAAGGTATGTCAATGGGACAAAGGAGTATGGTATTTTGTACACCACAACAAATGATTTTAGGCTGGTTGGTTACACTGACAGTGACTGGGTAGGAAGTGTTGATGATAGAAAGAGCACATCAGGATATGTTTTTCATTTAGGTTTGGGAGCCATTTCATGGGCCTCCAAGAAGCAACCAATAGTGTCATTGTCAATAGCAGAAGTTGAATATGTCGCCACAACAGTAGCAATGTGTCAAGTAGTTTGGATGAGAAGAATGTTGAGGGATTTATGCCATGAACAAGAGGGAACAACAACTATTTTCTGCGACAACAATTCCGCAATTGCACTATCAAAGAATTATGTTTTTCACAAGAGGACTAAGCACATTGACGCTAAATATCATTTTATTAGATAATTGATTAACAATGGTGAAATTGTGTTGTAGCACTGCAGGTCACAAGAACAATTTGTAGACATCTTCACAAAGCCATTGACACGTGAAAATTTTGTTTATCTCAGAGATTGTTTGGGAATTGTCAATGGCGGCAGTTGTGATTAAGTGTTGGAAAAATTAATCTTAACCACCGCAGTTACTAAACTGACAGCGACCATACTTTCCAAGTAGAATTTTACTACAGGTTGTGGATTTTGTTTGCACGTTGAAGGACAGATTAAATGAAGTTCTGAGTAGGAGTACAAATTCTCCATTCCACGAGACATATCAAGTAATTAAGAAAGAATGTGCATTTAATGAAGGGTTGGTGAAAATATATGGTCAAACATTTATTTTGCAACTGTTATTTGTATTCCCAACATGTACAAGTTCAGAAAATTATGTTTTAGTACAAACACCCATCCTAGGTTTTAATACTTTGACTTTTCATGTATTAAAATATTAGAAAATGTATGTTTTGAATATACATGTATGTAGAAGTATTTTGCTAAGTTGCGGATGCAAAGTCTGAGAGATCAAGGTGAGAAAATTGTGGAGCGAATTTTGGTGGGCGTGTGAAAACGAACAATCACTTGGGTTTTACAGTTTATTACTCCGCAACTCCTAGTGAAGTGTAAATCACAGTAAGAACTTTTGTTTTACTAGATAAAGGAGCCGCAACATCCATATGAATTTATTTCATGTATTCGAAATATAATCCAAAGTTTTATTGTGTTTCTCTCATTTACTTTGTTTTACTGCGCCTAAAATTTCTAAGTTTTTATTTCTATTTAGTTGCGGAAGTCAATTGTGATTTCTGAAGTCTTGAGAAAGACACCTATGCCCTAAATCTGTCAAGGTCTAAGGTTGCTATTAAAATACTCAATTGGGTAAAGTTGTCAAATATCCCTATTGAAGTTTCAAGTCTAGACTCTAAACTAATGAATGCATCAAAGTCTTGGGAGACCTACTTGGAAATATTGTTACGATGGATGAGAATTATAAGATCAATAATAGGCAGTCGATAACTAAAGTATTGGTTAAAATTGATATTGTCGAAGGACTTTATGAGAGCTTAGACATCGTGATTGGTGACTTGATGTATACTCAACAACTTGATTATATGAATCTCTCTTTTAAGTGCATTTGATGTCAATATGGTCACCTAGTACAATATTGTCACCAGCCCTTTAGAAGTACATTTGGAGCTATGTTTTAGGAAACTTGGCACCCACCTGGGCGTATCTGCCATGTTTCCATATTGAAACTCTGAAGGTCGACTAAAGTGCATTTTAGTTTGTATGAAACACATTTCACATGTCGAAAATGTTTTTCATACAAACTGAAACATGTTTCAACGTCTGTACAATGCATTTCCAATTGGAATTTGTCAGATTTTTCCATGATTTAATTGTTGGGACTGATGTTTTTGGTTTTGTTTTCGAATCAAAGGTTAATTAAGAATTAATTGGACTTATATAAATATCTAAGACCAGAAAAGTTTCTTTAAAAAGGGTTCACTCTCAGTTTGCACCAAAATGTTGTTAATTAATTGTAATGTTAAATTCTTAAAGTAAAAGAAATGTCACTTTTACTTAAATTTTTAATTGTTTTAGGATGTTTGAGAGTGTTTCCCACCTCATTGGTCTTCATACGGAGAAAGTAGAATTTCATATCCTATTGAAAATTTAGCAAACTTAATAGTTTTCAAAATTTCAGGATTATTTTCATTATTTTCTATCATTTATGAAGGTGTGGAATTGGTAGTTAATCAAAAGCACCAAGCCCTTTATGTACCTCGATGTTAGTGATATTTCTTGTTGGACTTCTTTGTCATGGCCTTAGCAAAAACATATCCTTCAATCAAAACAAAATCAATGACCAGGCATGTTAGGATTTTTGTAGCATATTTTTAAGCTTGGATTAGGTAGTTTCATCAAAATTGGGTGGTGTTGAATGATGTGCCTAGAGGATCGAGGTAGCGGCAAAGGGTGAGACTAATGATGAGGATCCCAATATAAGTGATGGTGGAACATTTCTTGTCATTTAAATGTTCTTGGTCATTTATTAATAATGATTTTGTTCCAAGTTTCAGTTGATATATATATATATATCATGTTTCTATTGCATTTTTGTTTTGGAAATGTGTACGTGTTTCCCTTGTATGATGCAACTTAGATTTGGATGGAAAAGTCAGCTTTCAATACTATAAGGAGGGAGACAATTTAGAGGAACAAAATGCTATGGATGTTGTCTTAGAGAAATCCCCTCTAGTCATGATGAATGAAGGGTCAAATGTTATTTGTAATCAATCTCAAACTATTGCTAGTTCCCCTAAAGATTAGGTGATGGTTATTGCCTCTGCTCCTTATTTCCATAAGTTGGATGATATTCCTAAGATATCATATTCTACAAATAAGATAGAGGGAGAGGTTCGAGTCACTACTATAGGGATCATGACAACTTTGGATCACGTTTTACTACCTCCTACTTCTATGTTTAAATCTCCTAGAAAGGACAACTTGCATTGTGTTCCTCTACCACAAAATGAGTTCTTGATTTCAAAGAACAAGAGGCCAATTTTGGTGAGAGTTTCTAAATCTATACAAACTACTAATAAAAGGAATAATGGATATATGATATATGTGATGAGATAGGGCTTAAGTTTGACATAGAGATTAGTTCTCAATCTATTTCCACAAGTTTAGACTCAAGCCAAGATACCTCCTCCTTCTAGGTTCAAGGGTTGGATTAGGTGCTAATGAAGATAAAGGTAGGAGTCATTATCACTTGTAGCATAAAAAAATTCGAAGTGATTTGGGTGGGCATGTAGTTGGAGAATTAGGGTTAGACTCTTTCAAGGATCCAATCCTTAACTTTGTGCAGAGAAAATTCTACTTACATCAAGGTCAAGTGAGGGAAATGAAAGAAATTCAACAAGGTTTATAACATTACATTATCAAGGTTTTTAGACAATTATAGACACCCAAGAGTGGGTTGAAATGAAATTACTCTTTGCAAATATTCAATTGTTGGGCATCCAAAACAAAAGAATTTCCCTTTCTTGACTTTACTGCCTACTACTTCAACATCTGAATCTCCTTGCAAGTGTAACTTGATTTTTGTTCCTCTTCCCTAAAATGAGCTCTTGATTATAGAGAATAGGTGGAAAAATCAAAATGAATCATCTAAAAGTTATAGAGGTTACCAATAAAGGGAAGAATCAAAGTAGGAAAGTGTATGGTGGATAGGGCTTGAGCCTTCAATAGAGAGTATTTCACAATCCACTTCCACGAGTTTAGAATCAACTTGGGATACATCTTAGATAGTGATAGAGAACAACTTTGTTTAGGGATTGGATCAGGTGTTGATGGAGATAGAGGTATGGGTTGTTATCATTTGTATCCAAAAAATTTGAAAGTGATTTGAATGGGAATGGAGGATTAGGGTTAGAATTCTTCTGAGACCAAATCCTTAATTCTATGTAGGGGAAGTCCTACATATGGCAAGTTCAAGTGAAGGAAATGAAAGTAATTAAACAAGGTGGACAACATCCCAATATTGGGCTTCTCAGAGAAATCGATACACCTAAGAGTGGGTTGTGTTGGTTGATGTAGCTCAGACAGGTGTTCTAGCCTCAAGTGGTGTCAGTGAAGCTAGGAACACAAGAGAAAAAAATATCTCCAAACCCAAGTTATTCTTTTGAATGGAAATGTCCTAATTAAATTAATTAATCAATTTTAATTATTTTCCTAAGATTTAACTTGAGGAAATAGATTTACTAATTAATAATAATTGAAACATGTTCGATTTTCCTCTAGAGACTTCTAGAAACGTTTCTAAGTGATCTTAGCCATCAATTAGATCATTTCATATCTAAATCTTGGCTGTTAATTTATCAACAAGAGATTATAAAGGAAATCGATGGGAAACCTTGGAGATCACGATCATGGTTATCGGGATTTTACACCAGTGAGGGTTTCAACATGAGAAATTGAGGAAGATTTATTTGAGGAAATTTTGTACAGGAATTCGTAGTTACGGGAATTTGCAGCTACAAGTATTCATAGTTATGGGTTAGCAGTCACAGGAATTCATAGTTACGAGAATTCACAGTCATAGGAATTTTCAATTACTGAATGTGTGATTGTAGGAAATGACCGAGTTGATCTGCAAAGGGAGATAGGGTAATTTCCTAGATCGATTTGTTCATAAGTGAAAAAAATATATTTGTCAGAGATTTTCCAGTGAAAGGCAAGCAATTTATATACATTCTCAATTTGTTGAAGAGTTAATAATAAAACCCTTAGATCTGAAGAATTGGTTTTCCCTTCGGGGTTTTTCCATGGATGTTTTGTCCAAAAATATTGTGTCCATTTTGTGATTGGTTTTTCTCAAGTTTTTGTAGTTTATTTTGGAGAATATTGCAATCTTGTTTTTATTCAGTATTTGCGGTAAAATATTTTTTCTTAGAATTAAATATATTGGATAATTACTGGTTGATTGCAATAAGTGATATTTTTATTGATTTTTCACATGGAATTAGAGAAGATTTGAAGTGTCGAGGTTTATGGGAGTAGATAAACGAAGGGGTTTGGAAGAGGAAGCCAAAGGTTTAATACTCGAATTGATTTCTTGAGTTTCCAGATTTACTTAGAGGAATTTTACCTGTGTTATTTTTTGCAGGAGAGGCCTATATTTTTAGTCAGGATAGGAGGTTTTCTAGAGGGTTGTGTTGCCTAGATGTAGTTGCACATGTGGGGTGTTGAGGTTGAGGGTTGAAATACTCCAGGAGGGCTGAGTCTTTTTGAGGAGGCTGAGACTCCCAGAGACAAGGTTGTGAGGCCAATTTGTTAGCGAAAGGCCACACGAGTGCGCTGTATTGTTTTCCAGGTGAGCTGAAAATTCTTAGAGAAGTCAAGATCACTTGCAGAGGGAGACCGTGAGGTTTTCCAGGCACTTTTGTTAGCTGGTATAAGAGATTTATGTTTTATTTTCCCTCGAGGGCTTCAGTAATGGCTTTAGTAGGATTGAGGGATCAAGATAGGTTGTATGGCGCATTTAACTTTAGTGTCTGAAAAATCTGGTGCTTTCTTATTTTGGAAGAGCATGGATTGAAGGAGTTTGCAATGGCACATATTATTGTACTAACAGATCCTATCATGTTGCATGAGTACCGGAAAGATGATACCAAAGCTAGGAGTATTATTCTAGATGGGGTTAAGGACCATATTGTTCCATATTTGGCGGAAGATAATATGGGCAAAAAGATGTGGGATGTCGTCAAAAACTTTTCCAAGATAAAAATACAAATCAGAAAATGATCCTAAGAGAGAAGCTCTAGACAAAATAAGGGAGAGAATGTTGTCAGTTATCTCACTCACATCAGGACAATTAGAGATGAGCTAGCAGCAATGGGAGAGAAGGTCGATGATGAAGAGTTTGTGAGAACGACCTTGAATGGGTTTTAGAAGCAGTGGGATGTTTTTGTGCAAGTGGTTAGTGGAAGATTTGATTTTCCTATCTGAGACCACTTGTGGAATAACTTCACATAGGGGGAGATTCGACTGAGGTTGTGAAAGGAAACAATTGTACTATCAACAGTTCTGAGCAGAAAGGAGTTGAAAATGGCAATGTCCGCTCTTGTGAGCAAGGGAAAGGTGAAGAAGGGATCCAGTAAAGGGTCCAACTCCAAGGTGGAAAAAAAGAAGGACATGTTGAAGATCAAGTGCTATGGTTGTCACAAGTTTGGCCATTACTACAACAATTGCTCTCACAAGAAGAAAGTTGCCAAGAAGGGCGAGAAGTAGATAACAATAGTTGCAGATGAGCTTTCTGGTAAGATGAAGGATGATTTTTCCCTCATCGCTTGCAACAACAGTCCAGGAAAGTTGTGGCATAATGGTATGGGCCATGGGGTACTCAAGGTGATGGGTGTTCTAGATGTGAGCATGGAGCACGATGATGTACAATGTAGAACACCTTCCTCGCTAAGAGGGAGTGCTAGTTGATGCAGCTTGGATAGGTGTCCTAGCCTCAAGTGGTGTCAGTGAGGCTAGGAACACAAGGGTAGAAAATATCTTCAAGACCAATTTATTCTTTTGAATGGAAATGTCTTAATTAAATTAATTAATTAGTTCTAATTATTTTCCTAAGTTTTAACTTAGGGAAATAGATTAATTGATTAGTAATAATTGAGACATCGTCGATTTTCCTCTAGAGACATCTAGAAAAGTTTCTAAGTGATGTGAGCCATCGATTAGATTATTTCAGATCTAGATATTGGATGTTGATTTCTCAACGAGAGATTATAAAGGAAATCGATGGGAATTCGCAGTCGTAGGAATTCACAGTTACTGATAGTGCGATTGCAGGAAAGCACGATTGTGAGAAAGTGTGATTGTAGGGAAGGGTTGATTTGATCTATAGATGGATATAGGGTAATTTCCTAGATCGATTTGTTTAGAAGTGAACAAAATATATTTGCCAAAACTTTGCTAGTGAAAGGAAAGCAATTTATGTACATTCTCAATTTGCTGAAGAGTTAATAATAAAACCCTTTGATTTGAAGAATTAATTTTCCCTTTGTGGTAAATCCAGTGAGGTTTTGTCCAAAAATATTGTTTCCATTTTGTGATTAGTTTTTCTGAAGTTTTCACAGTTTATTTTGGTTAATATTGCAATCATGTTTATATTTAGTATTGTAGTAAAATAATTTTGCTCAAAATTAGATACATTGGATAATTACCGGTTGATTGCAGTAAGTGATATTTTTATCAAATTTTCACAAGTTGAAATGAATATTCTCTTAATAAATACTTAGGGGTGCAATCAACACAAAATACACGCCCTTCCTATACTCTTAGTGGTGGAGAATCCTGATATGTTACTATTACAGGACACTGTGTTACCCACCACCTATGGGTAGTATGCATAGGAGGAAATTTTTTCTACCAGATGGTCCTCAGTCGATAGCCAACAACCCCTTACATCCCCTAGATAGATCGATGTGCCATTTTTTCCGCCACCTAAGCCAACCATGTGGTCCCTCGCCCATCTGTTATGAATGTATGTTTGAAGGTGGGCCTCCTGTTATGAATATAATTCATATAGAAATAATAATAAATATAATAATAAATAATAAGTAATTAACTAATGGTTAGTTAGTTAGTAATGAAAAGGCATGTCTTAGAGACATGACCGTTCGTGGAAGGGCACCTGCCTAGGGTATATAAGCAGGCCCTCATTCTCAATTGTAATCCCTTATATTAATTCTTTATACAATATACAATTTACAATTAATATCCTAGGATGAATGTCTTTGTCAACGAAGTATTTTAAATATTTCCTCTACGTATACGACTTTTGGTCATTACATTGGTATCAGAGTTGTTCGATCCTCTAGACACAACCGTTGCATCGAGCTAGTTTGACCCCGGTCTTTGACCGTCAAATTCGTCAACATCGTTGTTGTTGAAGCGTTTCGCTACAAGCTTTTGGAGTTTCTCCATTTTCGTCAATTGGCCTTTGGCCATTAAAAAAATTATTAAGGAAAAAGGCAAAAAAATAAAAGAAAAAGAGTAATTAAAAAATAAATAAATTCAAAGATATATATTTAAAAAAAAAGTAAAGAAAAAGAAAAAAAGAAAAAAAGAAATAAAAAGAAATATTAAAAAAAAAAAAAAAAAAATAAAAGATAAAAAAAAGAAGCTTACCTGGCCACACAGTTGCAACTTCCACTTAACCCGCTCGACGAGTTGCCTCTGCCGTTAAATGCTCGCCAATGCCTTGCTTCGTTGATCCCTGGTCCACCACTGCTGCCCGACAAGCCCTCACCGCTTCTATAGTCAAACATTGGAAAGAAGGTTGCTAACTGCAGCACCAAGTCAACCTACCGATCGATGCCCCTTGGTCAATTTCCTTCAGGTCGCCATCGGTTCTGCTCAATCCATAGGTCATCTACTCGGGCCACCATATGAATTGCAGTGCAATCACCCTAGCCGATCAAACACAATTAAATTGAAACCCCACCCGCACGAATACCATAAACTTGTCATTTACTGCAACCATAACTACCCAATTCACAGTGGCAAAAACTGATTGCCAACACCATTAACACGACAGTTGACCTATCGCATGAATACGACATCTCATCAACAATCTTCTGCCACCATTTGCTGTCGTTGGTGTCTCGCATTCTCATTCAACGTTGTTCGACTATGTAACCCTACCACTTTGCACCAGTAGTGGCGTGGCATTCCAAAACTGCCCCACACTATTACCGTTGTGGACATTCCATCCACCACTGATGTAGTTACATAGATCAACAATCAAACCTGCTTGAAAACGGTGTGACCTCTCCCAATTCGAACCATTCAATTATTTTAACTATATAGTATAAAAAGTTACTATATAATAAATTATATAATTACATTAAACGTTTTGGAGGATTGTTAAACCACAAATATATATATACACACACACACTATCATATTCCAAATTTGTTCACATATATAAAAAAAATTATATTATAAATTACAAAGTTAAAAGTGTTAGGATATTTCGACACATAGGAAATAGTTAAGTATAACTTGGTCTAGTGTAGAGTTAGGTAAAGTGTGTTTATTTACTATGTATTTTTGTAACTTACAATTTGACAGTCACGATATGTTCTAGACATTAAGTGATCCGATGGTTCATTCTCTCCTCGGTATTACCGACACTTGATCCATGGCTTAACACCTGATTGGTCCATGATCTCTATTTAAAGAGCATGGAGGGTCATTTGTAGGGTGACCGTTCATGAGAGAAGCTTATGTAAATTTTATTTCTTTTATTAATAAATTTCTTGAAGTGGCCGCGTTGGCTCAGGCTATGGACTATTTCCCTCTTTGAGGGTTTTAACCACATCAAGAATACTGGTGTATTGATCTGTGATCTATTTGTGAGCGGTGTCCTTTGGTGTTATATTTGAGGAACTTACCCTGTAAATTCCTACGTGGTATCAGAGCTATTCTAGGGCAGCATCCGTTGGTGATCCAAATCTGAAGCCGGTACAAGTGCATGCAACTGTCGTTTCCTAGATCTACTTTTTCTGACTACTTTCAGGCTAAGAGAACTGCTCTATTTTGTTAGGAGCTTCTGTTCCAGTGAGGAACCTCTTTTGTTTCACGCGAAAGGGTTTCTGGTAGCCCTAGCTACGTCATTTTTAAGATCTAGAGATATATAGTCTTTATTCGTAGTTTTAGTTATTCATCTCTCTGTTTATTCAATTTAATTAGCTCTCTATTTTTTTATTATTACCGGATCTATACCTTTCATTTTTGCGTATGCTCTTTGCCCTACGACTTTGTGCGATCTGGGCAAATCAGAAACAGAAATGAAGGATTTTTCTCATGCGTATGTTTTTTTCCGTCGCGCCTTAGTGTGATCTCGGAAAATCAGAAACATTGAGGAAAATATTTAGTTTCCGGTGAAAGTTAACTTCAATCGATAAGGCTTGGTTTTTTTGCATGTCTGTGTTGGGTTTTGTGGTTTTTTGTTTTGTTGGAAAAAAAGTTCTTTCAAGTAAGCACGCACCCCAAAGCTTCAGTGACAAAAAAAAAAAACCCCCCCTCCTCTTTTCCAAAAATTATTAACTTTTTAAACTAGCTCACTTGGTCCAAAGTTACTTTATGAGAATAGAGGTCTTGGGTTCAAGTCCTTCTTTTTGTTGAGTTATTTTTTCAAAAAACACATGTAGCTTATGTTTTAAAGTCACTTCATGTAAAAGTGTTCTCACCCATTATAAAAAGTGAGTCACTTATAATTATAAAGTCTTTTTATCTTTTATTTAAGTTACAATTTAGTGAGAAGCTCATAAAGTACCATTGTAAAAGTGACTTTCACTTATTGATAAAAGTGGGTCACATAAAATCTTTTTTAAAATGATCTAATTAGATTAATTTTGGAAGGGGGGGGGGGATTTTTTTTAAATATAACATTATCATTCACTTTGCTTCTGCACATTCATGCACTTCATCGGCATATTCAACAACATTTCTTCAAAAATCCATAACTTCTTCATCTGGAAGCCATCGTTTTTTTAATCGGCCTAACTTTTCGAGATCTTTCCATTGGAACACTTAGTTTCAGTAACTACAGCTTCAATTTGTGTTAAAATGAAAAGTCCATGCCAAGTTATTCTTGACAATACCAACTACTTCCAATGGTGGTCCTACATTGTGGATTTACTTAGAAGTAAAGGTCTTTACAAAATAGCCTCAGGTCAAGAAACTAAACCTAAAGATGAAGATAAGGCAGCCAAATGGGAAAATAGGCAAGATCAAGCACGTGGGTTGATAGGGATGTCTATTTCTCCAGACCTTAGATTCCACATCACAGAACTTGATACCCCTAATGAAGCAATGAAACAACTCACTAAAGTTTTTGGAATTAAAAATGAAATTAGATCCCATTAACTCGAAAATGAGTTGGTTACGTTGGACCCAAATAATTGTTCTTCCATTGAATTTTTTTTGTCCAAGTTCAAGACCCTTAGACTTCTCTTGCAAGGTGTTAAGGTTAAGAAAGAAGATGGTAGCCTTATCTATTCCATTCTTTCTAAGTTGGGACCAGCCTACTCTGTGTTTGTTTCCACCTTCCATTCTATTAGAGAAGCCTTTATTTCTCAAGGACAAGACTACAAGTCCCCCTCTTTTGATGCCTTTTGTGATTCTTTAATAAGAGAGCAAGAAAAACTCTTACATCTTGGTCTTATTAATCTTGGAAACTCTTCAAGAAAGCTTTAGCCTCCCAGCAACAACCAAATTCAAAGAATCCTAAGAAGCAGTATCCTAAAAAGAATGGTCCTAGACCAAACAAGGGTCCTAAACAACTTTAGTCTCAAAATGAAAAATAAATTCAACAAAATGATAAGGCAAATAAAAACAGAGGGAAGAAGACTGATAGACACTGCAACTTTTGTAATCGAGATGGCCACTTAGAATCCAAATGCTTTAAAAAATATAGAAGCCTTAGAAGCAGCAATGAAGAAGCATAACATCCATTTGGAGCACTCTTCAACTTCAACTTCATCTTCAGGAATAGTACTTTCTGCATGTGGTTGTCAAGCATCTCGATCTGGTTATGCACTAAATATATCTTATTCCTTTCATTCTCATGAGTGGCTCATTGATTCTGGAGCTTCTTATCACATGGCCAAAACAAAGCCATGTTTTCTTTTTTAAATGATTGTAACACCAAAAATATATATGTTGGTGATGATAGATCTCTTAATGTTGTAGGAACTGGAACTGTTCATCTAGACAATGGTCAGTTTAATGATGTATTATGTGTTCCAACCTTATCCTGCAACCTTCTATCTGTATATCAGATAACTCATTCAGGTGAAGGTAAAATCGTTGAATTTTCACCTCATGATGTTGTAATCAAGGACCTAAGAGATCCTAAACAGATTTTAGCTACTGGCATTGCTGATGATTCTACAAGGTTGTATAAGTTTAACAACTTTGAGTCATCAACTCTTCCCTCGGTATTTGTTTATCATAATGATGAAGTGAGCAAACTTTGGCATGAGCGATTTGGTCACTTAAGCTATCACTCCCTTCAAAATCTATGTAAAGAAAATATGGAGATAGGTCTCCCTATGGTATCTTGCAAAGATGGTGTTTGTTCCGGATGTGTACTTGGAAAACATAATCGAGATAGTTTTGAAAAACGTGCCTCTTGGCATGCCTCAACCCCTTTATAGCTTGTGCATGGTGATTTATGTGTTCCACTTCTAGTTGTTTCATTCTTTGGCTACAAGTATTTCTTAACTTTCATTGATGATTTCTCGAGACGCACTTGGGTATACTTCTTAAAACTCAAGAGTGAAGTCTTTAACATGTTCTTGGCTTTAAGGCCTTTGTTGAGAAACAATCTGGACATCAAATTCTTAAGCTAAGATCTAATAATGGCGAAGAATATGTTATCAAAAAATTCATCAACTTTTGCACTGAGCATGGAATTCAAATGCAACATATTGTTCCATATACTCCACAACAAAATGGTGTAGCTGAAAGGAAGAATCACACCTTAAAGGAAATGGCTAATTGTATGCTTCAATTTAAAGGACTTAGTCTTAATTTTTGGGCAGAAGCAATTAACTGTGAAAATTACATAGTGAATTGCACTCCTACTAAGGTTTTAAAGAATATCACTCCAGAAGAAGCATGGAGCTCAATTAAACCAGATGTAAGTCACTTTCGTGTTTTTGGAAGTGAAGCATGGGCCCATATTCCTGATGAGAAGCATAAAGCTTTAGAATGTAAGAGTGAAAAATATATTTTTGTTGGATATTCTGAAGATGTTAAAGGATAAAGACTTATTCCACTTAAGTCCAAAAATGTTATCATTAGAAGAGCTGTAAAGTTTGTTGAAAATATATTGGCCTACGAGCCTAGTTCAGCAGATGTGCCACCTCTCACTATCCCTTCTACTTCAAAAAACATTTCTTCTTCAGAGGATGACAACGAAGATGACAATCCTCCCCCACCTTCTCGGAATCCTCCTTCAACTCCTCAGCTTCCAAAATGGGTCTGCGTTACTCGTGATGCTGCAGGTACTCTTGCAGGTGATCCTACAGATCAGCGTCACACTCGTTCTCAGTTTTATAGAGCCTCTTCTTTACTGGCTCAAGCTCCAGTGAATTATGATCTTGAAACCTTTGCAGAAGCTTTAGGCCATCCAGATTGGGACGCAGTTATGAATGAAGAATATTGTTCATTATTGGAAAATGATACATGGGATCTTGTTCTTGTTCCAAAGGGACAAAAACTTGTTGGATGCAAATTGGTTTATAGAACCAAGTATGGACCAGATGGAAAAGTTGATAAACATAAAGCTCGTCTTGTTGCTAAGGATTTTTCACAAGTTGAAGGCATTGACTATACTGAAACCTTCTCCCTTGTTGCCAAAATGAACTTTATCTGCCTTGTTCTTTCCCTTGTTGTCTCTTTCAAATGGGAAGTCCTTCAGATGGATGTTAAATCTGCCTTTTTGCATGGGGACTTGCATGAAGAAATCTATATGGAACAACCTCCTAGCTTTATACAAATAGACTCTAGCCTTGTATGTCGGCTTAAAAAAACCCTTTATGGTCTCAAGCAAGCCCCTCGGGCTTGGTATGCCAAAATGGATAGCTTTCTTTTATATACTAGCTTTTCGAGGTGTCATTCTAACAATACTGTCTACACCAAGAAAGTGGGTAAGTCTTTTCTCATTTTTGTTCTTTATTTTGATGATCTTATCCTTACTAGTAGTGATCCCAACCTTATAAACCATGTGAAGGCCAACCTTAAAAAGTAGTTTGAAATGACAGACTTAGGACACTTGTATTATTTTCTTGGTCTTCAAGCTTGCAATCCAAGGAAGGTATTTCCCTTTCCTAGTCCAAGTATGTCTGTGATCTTCTATGCCACTTTCACATGGAAGATTGTCAGCCAACCCCTTCTCCCTTTCAGTCTAGAGCCAAACTTTCAGTCACTTGTACTTCCCCTGAAGTTGATGCTACCTTATATCATCAGCTTGTAGGAAAACATTTGTATTTAACCCATACCCGTCCTGACCTTTCCTTTGTTGTTGGTCTTATTGCTCGGTTTATGCAAAACCCACATGAAAGTCATTGAAAAGCAACTAAAAGAATACTTCGATATGTTCAAGGTACAGTTCATTTTGGGATTCATTACAGTGCAAAAGCATCTCCTCTATTGGTTGGTTTCACTGATTCTGATTGGGTTGGTGACCCTGATGATCGGAATTCTACTACAGGTTATGTGTTCACTCTTGTTTTTGGACCTATTACATGGGCTTGCAAGAAACAAAGTTCCATTTCTCTTTCTTCAGCAGAAGCAGAGTATCGTGGTGCCATAGAAGCTAGGAAGGAAGCCCTGTGGCTTCGTGAGATCTTGTCAGAGTTTGGCTTTAGCAGCAGCATCCGACTACACTTTGGTGTGATAATCAAAGTGCCATTCAACTATGCAAAGATCTAGTCCAACATCAGCGCAACAAACACATTGAACTACACATGCACTTCATCAGAAAGCTCATTCATGACCATGTTCTTGAAGTGCAATATTGTTCAATAGTTGATCAAGTTGCCGACATCTTTACAAAGGCTCTCACAAAGGCGCAGTTTACTAAACTTCAATTTATGGTTGGAGTTCAGGAAGTTGTAACTAAGGGGGGATAGGCTCTAATGCCTCCTTCCTTCTCCTATTGTGTCATATTTGTATATTCTTCAATCCTATCCCAAGTTGTTCTTAAGGGGGGATGTTAGGATATTCCGACACATAGGCAATAGTTAAGTATAACTTGGTCTAGTGTAGAGTTAGGTAAAGTGTGTTTTTTTACTATGTACTTTTCTAACTTACAATCTGACAGTCACAATATGTTCTAGACATTAAGTGATCCGATGATTCATTCTCTCCTCGGTATTATTGACACTTGATCTGTGGCTTAACACCCGATTGGTCCATGATCTCTATTTAAAGAGCACGGAGGGTCATTTGTAGGGTGACCGTTCATGAGAGAAGCTTATGTAATTTTTTTATTTATTAATAAATTACTTGAAGTGGCCGCGTTGGCTTAGGCCGTGGACTGTTTCCCTCTTTGAGGGTTTTAACCATGTCAATAATACTGGTGTATTGATTTGTGATTTGTTTGTGAGTAGTGTCCTTTGGTGTTCTATCCGAGGAATTTACCTTGTAAATTTCTACAAAAAGGAATAAAAAGACAGATACTTTATGAAAAATAAAAACAAAAGAAAAATGGAGGTATATAAATTAAGAAGGAATTTAAAAAAGGAACCCTAATAAAGTGTTCAAAGATCATCAAAGGACTTTATTATGTTTTGACGTAGTGGTTCTCCCATATCAAGAATATAAACTCTCGATCACTTATCATTTGATAAATTATCAACAAAAGGCAAATAGGAGTCAACCAGTGAAGAGAACAAATGGGGCCTAATTCGAAAGTGATGAAGGTAGGACTATTTTCCTACCAAGGTCTTTCAGTTATGGATTATAGTTTAATTACATTAAAAGGAAGTATCCAAGGAAGAGAAATTAATATCTCTATTAGCACAAGCAACCAGGAAAATTACATCAATATTAATTTGGCCAATCAACTATTAATTCTAGAGCCAAATATTGGTGAAAGGAAAAATATTTTTGGCCAAAAGGAGTATAAAATTAGTGATTTACAAGTGTGACAATAGATCATTATGAGTACACATCTCAATTTCGTGTTGTAATTATGGATAATAGAAAGATTGACATCATTCTCGGTCAACCTTGGTTTAAGGATTTGGGTTCATTCATGTTAAACACACAGAAACAATTTTTGATGTTTCCTTATAAGGGGAAGATGATCACATTTCGGGAAATGACAATGAAGTCAAAATCGATAATGTCGTCTTCAGAAGACTTTAAGATGTTACGAAATTAATACCTCAAAAGAATCAAAACTCAATATCGGAGAAGCAGAACGAGCTTGAAGAGGCATATCCAATAAAAACGATGAAAATTCTTGTTTAAAAGATCATATCCAGAAACTACTTGCACAAGTCAAAAGTGTAAATTAAGAAGCAAAAGTTAGAACAAGAAAAAGAAAGTTTTGACGAGAAGCTCAACGAAAGCTTATCAGAGAAGGAAGAGGAAAATTTACACTTAAAGAACCTTAATAAAAAATTATTAGAACAAATCAAGTGTTTAAAAGATGAGAAGTTTGAATGCCAAAATAAAGTTGACTCAGGAAATGAGGAACTCTTATGTCTCAAAAATCATAATCAGAGTTTACTCACTCAAATTAAGAAACTTAAAATGATAAGAAATATTTAAACAACAAATTAGAAGAATTTCTCACGAAGGAAGTATCGAAGTTGTCAGATGTAATAGTTCAAGTTGAAAATAGAGGAACAAATAATGATTCCATCAATATCATAACTCAAGAAGATGAGAAACCAAAGAAAGTTAAAACTTATGCAGATGTTGCAGTTCAAACAATGGAAATTCCAAATAATGATGACAACTCAACAATGGCAGGACCTGAAGGAAATCAGGAAGCTGCCAAAATGATAAAGGAAAGTCCAACCAGAAGAACTATTTATCGACATCTAAATCACAAGAGCAGACTTTCCAATCAATCTACGTACCAGTATCATTTAGAACACAAGCAACAAATGTATGTTCCAAAGAATACTAAAGTTTGTAAAATCTAGCCCTATGATAACTATTCATCACAAAATTCCAGTGATCAGAAGATTCCACAGAAGGTTAATTTAGGATGGTCAGATCCTTCCTCTGTGCGACAATTTTATATGTCACTCCAAGGATCATATCAACTTGTATTGACAAAGATGACTGTCCTGAGACTAGAAGACATTCATAGTAGAAAAAGAGATCAAGTCCTTTCATCAACAAGATTTGAGGACAAAGCTTTTTGAAGGGGAAGGCAATGTTATGAATATAATTCATATAGAAATAATAATAAATATAAATATAATAATAAATAATTGTGAAAATTTCTAAACTGAAATTCTATTACTGCAGTAATTGATTTATTTCACCTACTTATTATTCTCAATAAGTTATTTACGAAATTCCTTTAGCAAATATTAAAATAAGTTTTACTGCAGTAATCACACAATTACCTAGAGAAAAAATACATGCACATGAATCAATCACATCAACACAGTTATTTTTGGACAATTGTCCCCTAAAAAACCCAATGCGGGAAAACCGATGCGGCGAATGAGGGCTTTATTAAACTTCAACAACAATTGCTTTTACAAGGAATGATTTTATAGAGAAACTGAAAGAAAACACTTGAGACTTTCCCTCTGAGACCATCTGAAACTTTGGAGACCCTTCTCCCACTTTTGCGTCACTCTGATTGACTCAACGTGGCTTTGAGTGGCTCTGTGTCCCTCCTACGTCAGCGTGCGTAGGCCTTCTGTCTCTCCTTTGGACTGCCTCTCTCTTTCTCCATTGTCTTCCACTGGCCCTATGTCACCTCCTCCTCGATCACTTCCTGCTTTTGAGGCTCTCCTCTTCCTCCACCCTGTAACTCCCTCTAAAATCGATTTGCTCTTCCTTGACAATCGAATTACCTTTAGATACTGAGTATCTGCCTGTATATCTCCAAATGACCCTCAAGTCTTCTCTTATAATTTTCTTGTTGATGAATCAACGACTAAGATTAAGTCCCTAATCAACGGCTAAGATTAAAACAGACTTGATCCTCGTCTCTTAGAAGCTTCTCATTCTTATCTTTATTAATACCCATTAATATTTTTATTTTTCTAAGTTTAGACTTAGGAACGTATTAAAAATATTAATTATTTTAATAACTCCTCATCTGGATGGAGTTTCTCAAAACGATTTCTAGGTCTTGGAGATCTCATGTGCCTTAAACTCTCCTCCAAATTTCAAGGCTAGATCATAACCGATGCTACCAAAAATCAACACTCCCTCTTAGCGAGGAATGTGCTAGCAATGTTTCACTATAGAAACATCACACTAATATTCTGCATCAGTACCTGTGTTGATGCTTGGTTTGTTGCCTCACATCCCCTTCATTGCTGCTTCCTATACTGTTGCCCATGACACTGCTACTGCTACTGCTGCTCCTGTGCAACCTGCTATATCATGCTGCCCATAGCACTGCCACTGCTGCTCCTATGCAACCTGCTGCATCATGTTGCCCATAGCACTGCCACTGCTAACTGCTGCACTACAACTTATGATACCTATCCATTATTGAAATGGATTCTTTACCATCCGCATCTTCTCCCTGAAATGAACAAACTTTGTTCTTCCTAGAGCCTTGGTGAGGATGTCTGCCACCTGTTCTCCTGTAAGATTGTACCTCAACTGTACTACCCCTCGTTGGACACAGTCTCTGACAAAGTGACACCTGATATCAATGTGCTTCGACCGATCATGAAACATTGGTTTCTCAGAGAGCTTGATGCAACGCTTATTATCATACATGATCCTAGTCGCTTCCCTCCTTCTCCTGAATAGATTCACAAGCAATTTCCTAAGCCATATGGCTTTGCACGAAGCTGTGCTAGCTACCATATATTCAGCTTTAGTTGAGCTCAGAACCACGAATTTCTGTTTCCTACTGCACCTGGAGGTCATTCCTGATCCAATGTTGAAACAGTACCCAGTTGTACTTTTCCGATCTATTGAACTTCCAGCCCAATCTGCGTTAGTGAACCCACTCAACCTGATGTCATTGCCTCTAGTGTACAATAGTCCATGCTTGACCATTCCTTGTATATACCTGAGAACAGGTTTGGCTGCAGCCCAGTGCACCCTCTTAGGTTCTACCATGAACTGACTGAGGGTGTTGACAATGTAACAAATGTCTGGCCTGGTATTGACCAGATACATCAGGGACTCTATGAGTTGCCTGTACAAGGTGGGATTAACATATTTATCTTTTGATGCATCAATCTTCTTACAATTGATGATCATTGGAGTAGCCATAGGTCTATAATCATGCATCCTGAATCTCTTCAAGATTTCTGTAGCATATCTCCCTTGTCCTAGGAAGATCTCACCCTTCTGCTGCCAAACTTCAAACCCCAGAAAATAATGCATCTGTCCCAAATCCTTCATGTCGAATTTTGTGGCTAGGTTCTTCTTGCAGTCTTTGATGAGCTTGGATGATCCTATCAGGAAGAGATCATCCACATATAACGCTAGGATTAGAGGCTCATTCTCCACAACCAGATAGTAGAGATTAGGGTCTACGTCACTCTTGACGAACCCCATTTTCTGCAAGTAGCCATCAATTCGACCGTACCATGCCCTAGGTGCCTGTTTCAGCCCATACAAGGCTTTCTTTAATCTGCATACATGAGATTTCTTCTCATGTGTCTCAAAACCTTCTGGTTGTTCGATGTATACTTCCTCTTCTATTACCCCGTTCAAGAATGTCGTCTTGACATCCATTTGATGAATCTCCCACCCCATCTGTGCTGCAAGAGATATCATGATCCTAATAGAAGTATACCTGGCTACTGGGGCGAAGGTTTCTTCGTAGTCTATCCCTTCCTTCTAAGCATACCCCTTAGCCACGAACTTGGTTTTGTATTTCTCCACACTGTTATCTGCAACATATTTGACCTTGTAGATCCATCTCGAACCTATCACTTATTTATCATGAGACCTAGGTACCACTTCCCAGACATCATTGACCATTATAGAGCTATATTCCTCCACCATAACATCTACCCATACTTGATGCTAAATAGCCTCTTGAAAACTAGAAGGTTCCCCAACCTGAGCTACTAAGGCCTGGTATCTATCTGGTTGTCTTCACTCCCTTTTACTGTTGCTGGGTGCACCAATGAAGTCTTTTGCATCCCGTACAATCTGTCGGAGTTCCCAACTCGCTCTTCCACTAGTAATAGATACATCTATCAACTCCTCTTCTTCTTGAGATTCCTCTTGTTCTAAAGCCTTGTCTTCAAGATTATTTCTGGTACTAGTTTCCGTTGGTTGAAGTGGTCTGACCAACGGCTCATCTTTCCACTGCTCCTCGGAAGGCATTTCTCGGGATTTTCTGAAAGCTCTATCCTCCATGAACTTTACATCCTGCCAATCTACTACCTTCCTACTCCCTGGAAGATAGACTCTATATGCCTTAGCATTCTTGCTATATCCCACGAGATATCCTTTCTCAGCAGTTTGATCTAATTTCTTTCTCTTCTCTTCGGGTTTATGGCAATATGCTAAACTCCCAAATATCCTGAAATGACTAACTTTAGGTGTTTTCCCAGTGAAGACCTTCTCTGGAGTGATTTTGCCCAATGTCCTGTGAGGAGTTTTGTTCTGGACATAAACTGTTGTGTTGCATGCTTCTGCCCACAGGAATTTAGGCATATCCTGATCATACAACATTGCCCTAGATGCTTCCACAATAGTCGTGTTTTTCCTTTTTGCTACTCCATTCTGCTCCGGATTGTAGGGATTTGTCCACTCTCTTCTGATGCCTTCCTTAGCGCAAAAATTGGTGAATTCCTTGTCAACTTACTCTCCAACATTGTCCTAGCACAACACTTTTATCTTCTTTCCTGTCAGATTCTCCACTTGAGCCTTGAACTCTTTGAATCGACCAAAAACCTCATCCTTGGTTTTCAGAGAATAGATCCAAGTCTTCCTGGAATGGTCATCGATGAAGGTGACGAAGTATTTGGCACCACTAAGAGCTTTTGTGAACATCGGTCCGTAGATGTCTAAGTGTATCAATCTTGGCACATTCTTCTCCCTATTGTTACTTTTGGAAAACGCAGATTTGGCATACTTGCCCATTCTTATCCTACAAGAATGGAGGCTTCTAGGGCTAAATTTCATGGGTAAGACCTTGATGGAGTAAGGGGGATGCCTAGGGCATCCATTTTAAAACCTTGACTATTATTCTTGTGACGGGACAAATAAAATATAGGGAATGCACATTTAGAGTTTCCCTATAGGCCTTAAGGAGAACAATTTTGCATGCAATAATGTAGCAAAATTTCAACATAAATTAAGCATTTAGTCATGGCATGAATAGAAACCTATAAAAACCTTACTTCAGGCATTGAATATGCAAAATATCAGTGATAAATCATTAAGCTTACAAAATCCTCCAAAGAATCACTTACTTCAATCTCAAAATGACATCTCCATGCAAAAGATCATCTCCACAATAAATTCGCACCATAAAAGATCACATCTTGCCTATTAGAGTGAAAAAAACTAATTCACACTCTCTTTGGAGAAGAGAATAGAATGTGTGATGATCTAAATTTGGAATCAGGGGAGTCTCTATTTATATGAGACTCATCTCCCTCATTTCTATAATAATACAAGTAAAAACCCCTAATTACAATTTTAGTTTGAGTGTTCCACAAGAATGAGGTTACAAGCCAGCCTCATAGCTCAAAAAACATAACAAAAATGCCAAAAAGCCCACACATGTTGGAGAAAATAATGCCTCCAATATGATGTCACCCTCCAAATGAGCTCTCAATGCCACAATTAAGTGTCAAGTAGGATAATGACTACTCCATACTTTGAGGAGTAGCTCCATGTCCATGGGAATGCCTCCAAACCAAGACATCATCACCATAGTACCCAACGTCACCCTCTAAAGGGAAAGAAGGGTGAAATGACACTCTTCTACTCAAGTGTTGGGGCCAAAGAGTGATGTGAAAGCCCTCCCATATCATCACAATGACAGCCATCATCATTTGTTCTTCGGAACAAGTAATGCCCATCAAACAGTGTTAAGGCTAGCATGGGGGCATCTTGGGTCCACTGGGCACATCAACTATAAATCCAACGGCAAGCTTCATAGGCTCAACATTTCAGCATATGGGGGTACCTTGAAGTGTCGAGTAGCATTTGGAATCATCATGTAGCTCAATCCTTTGCTTTGGGTGGGAAACACTCCCCCAACAATGTATATCTACTCTCTGGAATCTATAAAACCACCTTTGTTATGTTGTTGGATGGAGTGATAATGATACCCTCAAAGGCCTTTGCTACTGTGATAATACTTGTTACCCACCAAAAGTGGGTGACCCTTAGGAGAAACTTTTCTCCTATTCATGTCTTCCAACTGACAACCAACAACCCCTAAGAGCCACTTTGTAGCTGATGTGACGTGCTATTCATGTCTCCTCCATTTGCATCATTCATATGTTTCCTCGTCCATTTGTTAAGAGCACATGTTGGAAGGTGGGCTTCTGATCAAAAGGTACTTTATTCATTATGCAATCGGGTGCTTATGCTTGCTTGTATTTGGGCATTTTGGCATGGATTACAGTGTGTTTGGGAAGAAAGATGTGTTTTGGATATAGCTTTGTTCCCTCACCTTAAATTGGGGGTTAATTTTCTATTCTAGTCCAGTGGGATTGCCCTTAATCGCCCATGGATTTAGGAAGAGGTACTACTTGGAAAACCATGATTGAGATTATGTAGCTCTGTCCATAACTATTCCATACCACTTTCCATTTTACATTAAAATCCCTTATTCCACCTCCCTTATTCGGGTCAACTGACCATTGGTTCGTTGGGATTTGGCATCCCCTCATTCTCATACTTTGGGTAGGGCCTGGAAATGCACCTTGGGAGGTTGATGCAGCTAAAATAAAAATAAAGAGGATATGATAGCCACAAGAAAAAAAGAAAAGAAAAATTAAAATTCAAAGGATGTTTGAGACTTATAAATTAGCACGTGGGAAAAAGCAAGCATGAACTCTACCTCTATCATATGGTCATCACTCAGTTCCTAGGCCAATGATGCCCTATCTCATAGAAGACAAGGAACCCTTTCTTGTCCCAACCCCTGATGGAAAATGAACCACCCCATCCTAAAATGGGGTAATAACTGCTATACATCATACAAAGCAAGCTCTCATTCCTCAATATACTAGCAGTAATACAAGGGATAATAAAGAAAAAGTAAAAGGCAATATATAGGGGTGGAAAAACAAAGGCCAAGATAACTCATGTATCCACGATTTCTCCCTCCTCACAACTTTACACCTAGGATGAGGTATTCCATCATAGATGGTCCCTTTGACTACGTCACTTGGCCATGGAGTTCTTTTCCCCCATCTGTTCCATTGTTATTCACATGGCACCTATCGATTAAAGGGTAGACTAAGGACATGCCACTTCCCTTTGGGGGTTGGGAACACCTAATAGGGTCATCTATTATCCACTCCTTCCCAGGGAGTGTTACCACAAAATCTAGCAGTCTTTGGAGAGGGAAACCTTACAGGACAAAAAGTTAAACTAACCTATAACTACCACTAAATTCTAAAATCTTTTGTTGTGCTTGGTGAGGGAGAAAAGTCCATGAAAATTCAAAATGAATCCTATACATTATGGGGAAAAGGAGGGGGTGAGATGGTGGGGTGGGCATCAAACTCATTTGAATTTCTTCCAAGATTCTTTGGAGAGGCATGTAGCCCAAATAGGACAACCTTACAATATTATGTTTGCACTAATGCTTTGAAGAGAAACTTTCTCAATTTCCAACTTGGTAGCTAAATTTATTTGCATTTATTTAGCATAGAATAGGCGACCTTCATGTCCCCTACTAACCATTTCTCTACACAAGAATTCCCTTATTAACTACATTCAAATTAACACCCAACTATGTGTAATCAATAACTACCTCCAATTTGCCACCATTGAATGTGATGATTATGTTGATGTTCGTAGTTTGGGAAGGTACTTCAACATGCGCCCAAGTGTCTAGGCATGTAATATCCTTAAATGGAAATATTAAGTGTAAACATAAGCTTGCACCATGAACAACAATAAAAATTTGTATACACCCACAATTTATAATTTTGCACAAGAAAAATAAGCTGGCAACTGAGTCATTTTATTAATTTGAGTGAAATGGAGTACAAAATGAGTGGAACAGAGGCACCTGGGCTTGTTATAGCAAGCAATGACAAACCCATGTAGCAAGGAGCTTCCCACAAGTTGCAATGACTCAACCTAAAAAATCCCTGCGTTGCCCTTGAAATTTTGGATGCTACTGCTAAAGGAGGGTGGTTGTACAGGTCTCAAATGTGCTCAGAAAAGGATGAAATTGCACCTAGTGCCCTTTTACATTCAGCTCCACCAAACCTAGAAAAAAATTTGCCACCAAGTCAACCTCCTGGAAACCCACAAAAAGTGCCAGTTGCCTAGTCTCATTGGTTGTATGCATTGCTGGAAATGATTTGATGAGCACTCCTCAAATCCTCCGGAAAATTCCTCCAAAATTCCTGTAATTTTCTCCTCAAATTTCTCCTTGAAACTCCAACCCTTAAGCCCCCAATTTCTCTTATACCTTGACCCCTATGTGCCATTGCCAGAAAGAACCCTGCGTAGGTCTTGGAGGAAAAATGCTTGGTCTAAATTATTCCTTCACTTCCCTCACTCCAAACCACCCAAAATCTCCAACAAATATCTATTGAATTTCCACAATCTTGGATCTAGGATAGAATCTTAAAATCTTTGACGCTACCAAACCAGGAATCTCAATGATACTACTTTTCACAGCGGAATATAAACAACAATAAATCACACATGCACAAAATATAGACAACTTTTTACAGTTTTCAACCCAACTTCGTTATATTAAACAACATATAATACAACAATCTAGGGCTCCCATACCATGGATGATGGCCCTCATACATCCACTAGTACAAGATACAAAACTGGGACTTGGTGACAGTCCATCGACAACCACTCTATCCTCAACAAGATACTTTGACCATTTGGATGTAGTGCACTCTCTCAGGTCCTCTCAGTCGTACCTGGTACCTTCCGGTCTTTCGGCTCTCGATCTGCAGCTCCTGCCTCTATCAATGCTCCAAATCCATCTAGCCACTGAATTTAGGTTATCCAATCTGCTTACTAGTTGATCATTCATCCATCAATGCATCAACATCAAGACTCCTGTCGAGTTGTTCACAACTCCACTTGTGAACAACTCTCAACTGCCCACTGCTGCTCCTCAGCTACTCAAGGACTTCAACCCATTATGGTCTTCCTACACTGCATCGATGAAGACTAACATAGGGTCAGAGGGATGCCACCTATTGCTGAAATATTTCCATCTCCCGCAATGAACACGGGCTAGGAGGACTGCCCATCATCTGTTGTAGAAGTCCTTTTCTACACACAAGTCTCGGGCTAGTCAAAACTGCCCCTGGTTGATCAGACCCTTGAGCTCAACAACTGACTCTCTCGCAACTACCTTTGTCCATCCAGGTGTTGCTCACTGGGCTTCAACTTGGACACTATCATGATGTCCTCCAGCAAACCATAAGAGCCCAATCACATCCACACTTGGCCCACTCTCACGCTACCCTCAAACAGTCCACGAGTGACCAATTCCATGCTATAGCATCTGCACCTAGTTAGGGCATCCTCACACCTAGGATACCCTTACACACGGCTGCCCATAGACTTCTCCACATACACCGTTTTCTCTGCAATAGAGGAGCTATTCCACAAATCTAGGCTCCAAACTTCACTATGAAACTGCCCATTGGTTAGGGCTTTTAACATGCCATGTCAGCACTACCTCCTTGGCTTCCACAGGATGCAACAATTCTGTCCACACTAGGACACCTACATCACTCCATAGTGGGATATACTCCTAGTTGGAGTTCCTTCATGCGGAAGGAAACTCCAACAAATGGCTCCCAACAACCTGCAATGTAGATGGATCCATATTCGGTCAACTCGCTAACCCAACGCACCTCCAAACACTGTTGTTATGAACTTGCTGCAATACTGCAATTCTGGGACTGGTTAGGGCACTAACCAAAGTCCCTAACAACCCAACAAACTAGCCCAGAATTTCTCCTATTGGTTGCGGCTGTCCTCCAAGTATATGTTGCCCTTCATGCTGCTCTTTTAGGGTAGTTTCAACGCAAAACAAGGGAGTGTCTCCTTAAAAGTACTGCGACACCCTACAACACCCTGACTAGGGTTGCGAAAGCCTCTTGGGAGGACTGTCCACCCTTTAGAAAGCCTCCAAACACCTTCGCTGTCCCTTCCTTTCTGCGGCCTCAAATTAGACCTCTCCTCCTTCAACGCGCTGCTTTCTCAAGGCATGTGTTGCACAAAAATAAATGAGTGATAATCCTCCACAACACCTCTTATTTATTCTAAACAATGTTGATTTGGGGTAGCATCGGATGTGCTATAGCCATGAAATTTGGTGGAGAGGCTGGGCCACATGAGATCTCCAATACCTAGAAAGGGTTTGGGCAGATTCTAAAGAGATTAGGAGATATTAAAATAATTGGTTATTTTTAATGGAGTCCCTAAGTCTAAACTTAGGGAAAATAAAATAGTAATGTGTATTAATATGAATCTGTGTTAGAATGGTCCAAAAGACATGGATCAAGCCAGATCTAATCTTAGGCATTGATTAGGGACTTAATCTCGGCCGTTGATATGTCAACAGGAAAAGTATAATAGGAGGCTTGAGGGTCACTTGGAGAATACACCAGAGTGATCAATCATTCTATTCTCTAGAGCGGGATTTGCTAAGAGAGATAGAATTAGTGATCGGGAGATGCAGCTGAGGGGCATTTGAGTACAGAGAGACAGAGAGGCAAAGATAGCATCGGGAGAGCAGCACAGTAGCTGGGAAGAGTGATGCAGAGCCAGTGAGGGCTCACGCAAGGCCACGCAGAGGCAACCGAGAGCTATGCAGAGCTTCAGAGAGGCCAGCGTTGATGATGCAGAGGGCCAGAGGGCTGACGTAGACCCATCCGGGGTGACCCAGGTGTTGATTTGGGGTAGCATTGGATGTGCTCTAGCCACGAAATTTGGTGGAGAGGTTGAGGCACATGAGATCTCCAATATCCAGAAAGGGTTTGGGCAGATTCTAAATAGTTATAGAGATCTTAAAATAATTAATATTTTTAATGGAGTCCCTAAGTCTAAACTTAGGGAAATTAAAATATTAATGTGGATTAATATAAAATTGTTTTAGAATGGTCCAAAAGACATGGATCAAGCCAGATCTAATCTTAGCCGTTGATTAGGGACTTAATCTCGGCCGTTGATATGTCAATAAGAAAAGTATAAGGGGAGGCTTGAGAGTCACTTGGAGAATACACCAGAGTGATCAGTCATTCTATTCTCTAGAGCGGGGTTTGCTAAGAGAGATAGAATTAGTGATTGGGAGTTGCAGTTGAGGGGAATTTGAGTACAAAGAGATAGAGGCAGAGATAGTGCCGGGAGAGCAGCGCAGTGGCCGGGGAGAGTGACGCAGAGCCAGCCAAGGCTCAGGCATGGCCACGCAGAGGTAGTCGGGAGCTATGCAGAGCCTCAGAGAGGCCAGCATTGCTGATGCAAAGGGTTAGAGGGTTGATGTAGACCCATACCAGGTGACGCAGGGCCAGTGCTGGGTAGGGAGGGGCTGACACAGTCCAGAGAGGCGCTGACGCGAGTTTTTGAGGCAGATTTGTGTTAAGTAGCTACTGGAAGGTTTATCCGGGGTTTTAGCCAGCAGATTTTGTCAGAAACTGAAAGGTATTACTGCTAAGGAAATTCTCTGTAGGGTAGGCCAGTTTCGACACCTAGATTGTACTCTGATATTGCTTAATAAGAAAACCCTCAGATAGCTGCACTGGTTTTCCCACATTGGGTTTTTCCGGGGACATTAGTCCAAAAATAATGGTGTCATATGGTGTGATTGTTTCTGTTTCCTTTAGTTGTTGATCTGTAATATGTTGAGCATGCACTAGTGTTTATTTTCAATATTTACATTGTAAATAACTAGGTAGGAATAAATTGAATAAAGTGCATGGAGGGTTTCTAACTATGTAAACTTAGAAAATTCAACAGTAGGGCCAACGTGAGGCAGAGAGGGGCTAATGTAGTCCAAAGAGAGGCTGACGCAGGGGTTTCTGGGGCAGATTTGTGCTGAGTAGCGCCGGAAGGATTATCTGAGGTTTGAGCCAGGAGATTTGTCAAAAACTGAGAGGTATTACTACCAAGGAAATTCTTTGTTGGGTAGGCTAGTTTTGGCACCCAGATTGTACTCTGATATTGCTTAATAAGAAAACCCTCAGATAGCTGCACCAATTTTCCCACATTGGGTCTTTTCCGGGGACATTAGTCCAAAAATAATGGTGTCATATGGTGTGTTTGTTTCTGTTTCTTTTAGTTGCTGATCTGTAATATGTTGAGCATGCACTAGTGTTTATTTTCAATGTTTACATTGTAAATAACTTATTAAAGTAAATAACAAGTAGGTAGGAATAAATCAGATAAAGTGCATGGAGGGCTTTTAACTAAGTAGACTTATAAACTTCAACATGGTATCAGAGCGTGATTGCATATGACGGGAGGACTAAAGGACATCAGCCGCACGGAGCAATAGTAGCAAAAAACAGCTGTCCCAAGGTGACAGAATCTGTTTCTAGCAGAGCAGCAACAAGGACAGGTGATGCAGTGCTTGCACCATCAAGCGTGAGTCGGGAAGAGGCAGCGCAGAGGCTAAGGAAGGAAAGAGAACCCTCACATAGTCCGCGCAGTAGCTGGGAGGGTTGATGTTGTTGGCTGAGGAGGCTGGGTTGCTGGTGCCAGGATTGCGCAGAGCCTAGGAACTCTCACCTTGAGGTTGCTGGGATTTAGAAGGCTGTGGGAATAATGCAGAGTGGAGCTAGTGAGGTACTGTAGTCAAAACAGTACCTGACAGAGCAAGGCTAGAGGAGTTTCTATCGAGCGTTTCTAGCCGAGGAACCCGGATCAGTGGTGCAGTTGCATAAGACGATTAGAGTATGGGTCATCTCGACAATGGTAGAAGGATTTCTAGGAGGGAAATCAGGACTCAGAGGGAGTTCAGAAGAGAACTTCCAGACGGTAAGTAGAGACTCAGAGGAGTCGAACAGAGAACTTCCAGGAGGGAAGTAGAGGAGCATCATGGCACTACACGAGTAAGAGACCAAGATAGACTGGACGGAGCATCGAACTTCGTAGTCTGGAAGGCTAGAATCTTATCCGTACTTGATAAGAATTATGTCAAGAACTTCGCCTTGAAGGTAATAGCTGTCCCAGTTGACCCCAATGATAATGACAGGTACGAGGAGGTGATGGCGAGGGCCAAGAGCATTATCCTTGACGGGGTCAAGGATCATGTAGTACCACACATAGCCGAGAAGGAAATGACATTTGAGATGTGGGAGGCTCTCAAGAAGTTGTACCAGCATACTTCTGTGCAGAGAAGAATGCTTCTTGAGAATCAGTTGAGGTCGTATCAGATGAAGAAGGGAGAACCGATTGACACCTTCCTCGGAGGACTGAATGAGATCCGAGATCAATTGACTGCTATAGGGGTGACACCATATCAGGAGTTGATGGTGAGGACAACCCTGAATGTTGTCTCAGAAGACTGGGAGGTATTTGTATAAAGCATACTGGGTAGAGGGACACTTCCACCTTGGGACGAGATGTGGGCAGCTCTTTGCCAGGAAAAGATCAGACGGCAGTCGAAGATAGGTAGCAACAACAAGGGGATCAAAGTCAAGCAGGAGGAGGAAGATGTTGCCCTAGCATCTGAGGGAAAGCAGGAGAAGCGAAATAAGAAAGATCTCTCCAAGATCAAGTGCTTCCACTATGGGGAGATGGGTCATTATGCAACCCAGTGTCCAAAGAAGAGGAGTAAGGGAGAGTCTTCCGAGACTAAGGCAGTGCCAACACGGGCAGAAGAGGAAGTTTTGATAGATGATGATTGTGCCATGAGTGCACATGCGCCACTTGAGCAGAAGTGGGGAGAGATCAAGCTGTAGTCAGGAGGACTACAGGCGATGAGGGGTAGGATCCTCAAGGTACCCAGCCTCTTGGATTAGACCTTCCTACGGGAGCCCCGACGAGGAGTAGCAAGACTGGCTGATGTGGGTAGAGACGGATGCAGATGGAGCGGTAGAGAGAGCTATAGTGCAGGAGTCCCGAGATAGTGCGAGGCTAGTAGGTTGCAACAGTGCGAGAGGCACAGGAGTGTTGCACAAGTGCAGGATGGCACAAAGAGGTGTGCAACGGTGCGAGATGCAGGGAGTTGTTGCAGCAGGGCAGAGGTCAGAGAGGGAGCACTAGTCAGTGGCAGAGGGAGCTTCAACATCAGTGGGTGTCTCTAGCCCAACAGAGAATTCAGATTAGGAGATCAGTTACTGACTTCTTAGTAACTGAGTTGCAGTGCAGTGGTGGGCAGCACGATGCAACATGATGAGAGGAGGTGTAATGTAGAGGAGTGTTGGGAGAAAGGACCAGCAGCACCATGGATGTAGAGGGAGTTGTCGTATAGATGTAGTAGTGGCAGTAGTAGAACCATGGGCAGCAGTACATGATGCAACAATGTAGAGGATGTTGGGCAGGAAGGCCTAGCATCAGCACAGGTACCGATGCTGGATGATCAGAGTAATACCAGTGAGGAGTATTGTTACAGCACAGTCCTTGCTAAGAGGGAGTGTTGATTTGGGGTAGCATCGGATGTGCTCTAGCCACGAAATTTGGTGGAGAGGTTGGGGCACATGAGATCTCCAATACTGAGAAAGGGTTTGGGTAGATTCTAAACAGTTAGGGAGATATTAAAATAATTAATATTTTTAATGAAGTCCCTAAGTCTAAACTTAAGGAAAATAAAATATTAATGTGTATTAATATGAATCTGTGTTAGAATGGTCCAAAAGATATGGATCAAGCCAGATCTAATCTTAGCTATTGATTAGGGACTTAATCTCAGTCGTTGATATGTCAATAGGAAAAGTATAAGAGGAGGCTTGAGGGTCACTTGGAGAATACACCAGAGTGATAAGTCATTCTATTCTTTAGAGCAGGGTTTGCTAAGAGAGATAGAATTAGTGGTCGGCAGTTGTAGCTGAGGGGAATTTGAGTATAGAGAGACAGAGAGGCAGAGATGGTGCCGGGAGAGCAGCGCAGTAGCCGGGGAGAGTGATGCAAAGCCAGCCAGGGCTCACGCAGGGCCATGCAAAGGCAGCCAGGAGCTGCGCAGAGCCTCAGAGAGGCTAGCGTTGCTAACATAGAGGGCTAGAGCGCTAATGCAGGGCCTCCCAGGGCTGAAGCAGACCCATCCGAGGTAACGCAGGGCCATCGTGAAGCAGAGAGGGGTTGACACAGTCCAGAGAGAGGCTGAAACTAAGGTTTTTGTGGCAGATTTGTGCTGAGTAGCTGCCAGAAGGATTATCCAGGGTTTCAGTGAGGAGATTTGTTAGAAACTTAGAGGTATTAATGCCAAGGAAATTCTTTGTTGAGTAGGCCAGTTTCAGCACTAGATTGTACATTGATATTGCTTAATAAGAAAACCCTTAGATAGCTGCACCTGTTTTCCCACATTGGGTTTTTCCGAGGGAAATTAGTACAAAAATAATGGTGTCGTATGGTGTGTTTGTTTATGTTTCTTTTAGTTGCTAATCTGTAATATGTTGAGCATGCACTAGTGTCCATTTTCAGTATTTACATTGTAAATAACTTGTTAAGGTAAATAACAAGTAGGTAGGAATAAATAAGATAAAGTGCATGGAGGGTTTCTAACTAAGTAAACTTAGAAACTTCAACAAACAAGAGGGCTTTCTCCAATGTCATTCTATGGATTTTATAACTGTCTCATGGCTTATTAACTCCAAGCCGACCTAGACATGTGCAAAACCCATATTTTGACTTCAAAAATTCATAACTCCATTTCTACAACTCGGAATTGGATGATTCTTGTTGTGTTAGATTTGTCTCGCCGATAGCTATCATCCTCATCCATCACATGTTGAAATGTGCTCATGGTTTTGGCCCAAATCTCGATGGGTGCAAAACCCCAAGCTTGGGTTCCAAGCCCACAAGCCTACTTGTGGCATTTTGTTCTCCAATCCGTGAACCTAAGGGCTTGGAGTGCCTCCAAAGCTACAATAATCAATAATATCACTCCAAATCAGCCCTGAATTTGCCAAAATTTATCTAGCTCCACCACTGCCACCCTTTATTGGTGCAAATTCTTCCCCAATGTCTTGGACAAATGTAGAGCTAGACGCAAGCTCCTTGTTCCCTCTCCGGAATGTCTCCCAAAGTGTCTAAGAACACCTCTAGGGTGGCACTCAAAGTCCACCGAAGTAGGAGCCGAGATCTCTGCTTGGAAATCACCTTGTGCTAAGCAGCACTATGTTAGCTTGGCTGAGCAACTCAAGCAAACAACTAGGTTCAGATGTAAAATTGTCAAAAGACCCCAAGCATTAGCCTTCACCTCTTATTCAAGCTTGTTGCATCCTCCTTCCATGTGGGCCCCTTCCTCCACTTAGTTTGATTTTCCCTCCCTCCTCTCTCCACAAATTCATGTTGCCTCCAAGGGGTGCGTATGCATTGTTGGTGGTCCCAAAACCCACCAAAAATTCAATTTTTATTTTCTCCTAAGTTACATCACCAAAATTGATGTCTATGCCAAAATCACTTACGTAGGGGAAATCCTTTGAAACTTCGAAAGTGGCTAAGGGTATCTCCTAGTATTAGAATGAAGTATGAAAGAACAGACTAATGCTCTATAGGCGCTTGATTAGTGCATCTCCTCAAGCCAGAAAGAAAGACCAAGCAACTGAAGATGACTTTGTTTTTATATATTATGGGATTTTCCGAGCAAAGCCATAGAGGGAAAAAACTTAGTTTTTCCGAACTTAACAACCAATCCCAGCTTCAAGAGTCAGTGCCTTCCATCAATCTCATCTGGCTGGCATTCTCATCAATCCTCAGCATGCCGAAACACACATGTTCACATTCCCCGAGAAAAGCGGAGTTGTAGAGTGTTTTTTTATACATCTCCGTACTTTTCAGCCCTAATGAAAAAACATATGAATAGGAAAACTCCGATAAAGAGATAGGGTTCTATACTAGTTGAATAGTCAACGATGAAGGAAATGAGGACGGAGTTATCGAGTCAAACCGAAGCCTCCTTGTCACTTAGAGAATTGGGGATATTATAGTCCCCCCTGCCAAAATTTGCTTGTCCTTAACGAATTTCAATGCTCGATTTTGCCACACCTTCTCACCTTCCCATGTGGCATCCTCCTCAGGAAGATCCCTCCACCTTACCAAAAATCCCTAACTGTCCTATTCCTAAGCTTCCTTTCCCTCACCTCTAATATGGCCTCTGGAACTAGCTCTAGATGACCCTCATCATTTAATGGTGGTAGCTCTGTAGTGGTCATGATATGCTGTCCTAGTTCCTTTTTCAGGCATGATAAGTGGAGGACATTATGCACCTTGCTTCTAGGTGGAAGCTCAAACTTGTAGGCCACCTCTCCAAGTCGCCTAGTCACCTTGTATAGACCATAGAACTGTGGCTTGAGCTTCTTGGCCCCCTTCTGTTTTAGTGAGGGCTGTTGGTATGGTTGGAGGTGTAAATAGACCATGTCACCCACCTCAAACTACCTCTCAACCCTGCGCCTGTCAACATACATTTTTTGTTGATTTTATGCCACCTCTAGATAATCCTTGAGTGCGTTGAGGATTTCTTGGCTCTCTTGGATCCAATCGTTGTACCTTGGGGCTTTGCTATCTCCAAAAATCATGTCAGAAAATGAAAGTGCATCATAACCATAGAGGGCGTGAAAAGGTGACATACTGATTGACATGTGGTAAGTGGTGTTGTAGAAGAACTCTCCAAGGTGCAACCACTTCACCCACACCCCCTGCTTCCTCGTGACATAGTTGCCCAGGTATCCCTCAAACCACTTGTTTACAATCTCCATCTACTCGTCTATCTGGTGGTGGTAGCTAGTGTTGGGAGTGAGCTCTATCCGTACCAACTTGAAAATCTCCTGCTAGAAAGCCCCATGATCCTGTTGTCATGGTCACTAACTATGGTCTTTGGGAGACCATGTAGCCTGAATACCTCTCTAAAGAAGAGCCCAGTGATCAGTGACTAGCTGGTATAGAAAACAAATGGGTGAACTTGGTCAACCTATCCACCACCACGTAGATATAGTAATGCCCCTATGCAACAGGAAGACCGGTAATGAAATCCATGAACACACTCTGCCACTTCCTCTCGGAGTAGGGAGTGGTTGTAGTAGACCCGTTGGGTGTGTCAGTGCTGCCTTGTTCCTCTGACAAACTCCACACTCTTGTACGTGCCTCAGCACATCCCCCTTCAGACCCCTCCAAGGGAAACGCACCCTGATGGCCCTGTAAGTTTTGAGGAATTCGGGGTGTCCTGCCATGGGTGAGTCATGGGCTGCCTACATGATCCTCTCTCTGAGCTATGATCCCGGTACCAAGTATATCCTATCCTTGTAATATATGACCTTTTCCATCACCCATTACTTGTCATCACCAAAGGTGCTATCCAAAATATCATAGGCCTGCTAGTTTTTGAATTACTCTACCAGGAGCTACGCTCTGCAATCTTGAGTAATATCCATAAGAGATAGCGTTGTAGACCTCCTGGATAAGGCATTTGTCACTATGATCTGATTGCCCTTGAAATATTCTTTCTCAAAGTCATACACTTGGATCTTGCTGACCCACTTTTGATGTCTCTCCTGCAACTCCTTTTGCTCTTGGAAAAATCAAAGATTGTTGTGGTCAGTCTTCAACTTGAATTTGTTGCCTACAAGATACCATGGGAACATGGCTAGCACATGCATTATGGCTAGAATCTCTTTTTCATAGATATAGTACATTCGCTCGTAGTCCTGGAGCTTCTTGCTCTCATAGAGTATGGGTTGGCCCCCCCTCATCAGCGCTGGCCCAATGCTCTCACTTGATGCGTCATACTCTAGTACAAGGGTTTGGGAAAAATCCGGCAATGCCAAAACCGGGCAAGTACTCATGACCACCTTGAGGCGCTCAAAGGCCTCCTGCTCTGTGTTTAACCAACTAAATGCCCCCTTCTTCATGAGGTCTGTAAGGGGTGTGGCCAGCTGAGAAAATCCCCTCACAAAGCACTTGTAATATGTGCATATGCCCAAAACTCCCCTTAGCTTCGTCACGTTCCCAGGTCTGAGCCAATCAAGGATGGCACATATCCTCTCCTGGTGGACTCTGACTCCATCCTCTCCAATCACAAGCCTCGAGTACAACATCTCAGTCATCCCAAATTCGCACTTTGGACATCTTGGCATAAAATTGTTTCTCCTTTAAGATGCTCAAGATCTATTCCTAGTGCTTCAGGTGCTCCTCCCATGTCCTGTTGTAGATAAGTATATCATTGAAGAACACCAGGACAAATCTGTGCAGGTGCTTGTAGAACATGTGGTTCATGCAATACTGAAATGTGGTTGGGGCGTTGGTGAGTTCGTAGGGCATCACCAGGAACTCAAATTGCCCATATTGGAACCTAAATGTTGTCATTGGAATGTCCTGCTCGTGCACCCGAATCTGATGTTACCTCGAGCGCAAGTCTATCTTAGAGAACTACATGGCTCCTCTAAGCTCATTTATCAGCTCATCTGTATGGGGTATGGGTTACTGGTTCTTTAGAGTCTTCTTGTTCAAGGCCCTGTAGTCAATGCACATATGAAGGGTCCCATCCTTTTTCTTCACCAACATCATTGATGAAGCAAAAGGGCTTGTACTAGGCCTGATATGCCCCGACACCAATAGCTCTTGGATGGCCCTCTCAATCTCGTCCCTGTAGCCCTTGGGGTGCCTATACAGGTTAGTTATAACTGAATGTACGCCCTCCTCCAACTCAATGGTGTGCTTAAACCCCCAATTAGGTGGCCTACTTGGAGGGATCTCCCCAAAAACCATCTGATGTCTCTCCAATAGTACAAGGATGTCTGGATGAACCTATCATGCCTAAGTCTATTTCTCAGAAATCTTAAGCTCCACCATCCACTCCATATCCCCATGTCACAATGCTGCCTCCATCTAGTGAGTGGATATTGTCTGGGGTTTGTAGGGGTGCATACCCCTCAACACTACCAATTTCCCATCTGGGCCCATGAACTCCATCTCCAGTTTCCTCCAATCGGTGGTGACCCATCCCAATGAGTACAACCTCTGGATACCCATCACCACATTGGTGTTCAGAACATCAACCACAAAGAAATGATCAATCATGGAATAGTTCCCCATAGTCAAAGTCAGACTAGGGAGATATCTCGTGCATTGCATAGTTCGGTCTCTGGGTACCAACAATGAGAACCCCTCAAACGTTTCTATGTGTATGCTCCTCCACTCCACCATCCTGGGATCGATAAAGTTGTGGGTAGCCCCACTGTCCACCAATACTGACACACGCTCTGCACTGTGCCCCTGACCTGTGTTAGTTTTTGTAGCATTAGGTAGGTGTTCTAGTCTCGACTCTAATCAGAGAGGCTAAAACACATGAGATCTCCAAAATCCAAAAATCGTTTCTAGAAATTCCACCCAGACACAACTCAATTAAATTAGTTGATTAATAATTAAAAGTGCCTAAGTCTGACTTAGGGAAATCGATTAATTAATGGGAATTAATTGAGAAAGGTGAGAATTCTCTAGAGACTCACATGGATTGACTCAAAGATGATCTTAGTCATTGAGGAGGATTCAATCATGGATGTTGGTGAGCCAATGAGAGATTATATGAGGAGATCGATGAGGTTGGAGAAAACATACAGGAAGAGCGAGTTTCCTTGGCAATTCGATTTTTCAGAGAGCAGCATCCGGCAAGAAGAATTAGAGTCAGAAGGAAGTAGGAGCAAGAGGGAGAACAGTGGCAGATTTCCGGAGGAGATTTCTAGTTCCAAAACAGTCAGGAGAGGAGGTTGAATTATTTTCCCAGGAGGCTGCATAGGGACTGTGTAGATCTCAAGAGGGAAATTCGATTCAGTTGAGAAGGGGGTCGTTTTAGGTTCCAGAGCTTGGGAATATTTTCCAAAGGGAAAGAGAAATGCTTCGAGAAGCAGCAACAAGCTAGACGACTGATTCCAGAGGCAGTGTGTAGAAGGGACTCTACAAGCACTGCGTAGAGGTATACAAGGGCCAGTTTCAACGAGAAAATTGTTGTCGGATTGCTTATGGAGGGATAAATTTACCTCATATATTTTTCCAGTATTTCTCTCAGATTGGGTTGCTAGATTAAGCATCCAAATTGTACTAAGAATTTTTGTTGCTACATAATAATAAAACCATCATTTGCTATACCGGTTTTCCCACATTGGGTTTTTTTGGGGACAACTGTCCAAAAATAATTGTGTGTGTTCTATATTTCTCAGTTTCCAACATTTTATTTCTGCAGTGTTTTTATTGTGAAGAAATCGCAGTGTGATTAATTCGTTATTTTGTCATAACAAAATAAACTGCATAATTTATTCAGTTAGAAGAATTATTTCTAGTTGCTGCATTTCAAGGAAAAAATGGTATGAAAGCAAAGTTTATCACACAGGAAGCTCATCCAGATTCAGAGGGAGTCTGGTAGTGCGATTTCTAGGTTTGCGTAGAGCCATCTAGGCAGTGCGAGTTGCTGGAAATGGTTCAATTTTTCTAGTGGCAAGTTGCAAGAAAATTTTGAATTTCCCAGGAGAAATTCCAATAGGCATTTGGTGAGCAAATAAGTATTTAATAGAGCAGATTCTTGATTTGGGCGCAGTTGTTTTTGCAATAGTTTAACTATTTCAAAATCAATGTCGGGTGGAAGAGAAATAACACATGAATTATACCCAAGATGTCTCCAGTGAATTTCCCAGAATCCTCCAGTATGGCTGTGGATAGATTTAATATTCAGGAGGCTACAAATCTGTCTTCCAAATTGGAGGATGAATTTGTTTGCTTAACTATCAACTTCACAAGGAGTCTGGTATATAGACAGTGGAGCGTTAGCTCATATGACAAGAGTTAGAGAATATTTCTCTAGTTATAATGAGGAGAAAATGGACTTCCAAATAACAATTGGAAATAGGATGAAATGCACTCCAGTAGGGAGGGGTACTATTGGCTTAAAGAGGAAGTTAGGAGCAAGCACCAGTGTTATAGATGTATTACATGTGCCAGGATTGGGTATGAACTTGATTTCAGTTTCCCAGTTATAGGATAAGGGATATGATGTCCAATTTGTAGGGAAGAGGGTGAAACAGATTGGGGTACGAAGCAATAGATTGTATAGCTGCAACTCAACTCCCCAATGGCATTGGTTAGCAGTGGTAGTAATTGTGGGAAAGACTTGAATGAGTTGTGGCATAGGAGAATGGGACATTTACATCATGGAGCACTTAGAATGCTTAAGGAGATAGTAACAGGTGTTCTAGAATTAGGCATGAAGCATGATGATGTGTGTAAGGGGTGCGTGCTTGGGAAATATGCTAAGGCAACATTCCCAAGAAGTGACAATAAATCAGATGGTGTGTTATAGCTTATACACTCAAAAATATGTGGCCTTATGTCCACTAGATCTCTCAGGGAGTACAAGTATTTTGTCACCTTTATTGATAAACATTCCAGGAAAACCTGGATCTATTTTATGAAGATCAAGGGTGAGGTCTTCGATCGCTTCATGGAGTTTAAGGCTCTGGTGGAGAATGTGACAAGGAAAAAGGTCACTATGCTTTGTTCAAATAATGGAGGTGAGTACACAGGTAGCGAATTCACAAGTTTCTGTGTGAAGGAAGGCATCAAGAGAGAATGGATAGCTCCATACAACCCACAAAAAAATGGGGTAGCAGAGCAGAAAAACAGGGCTATAGTTGGGGCTACGAAGACAATATTATATTACTAGGATTTTCCTAGGTTCTTATGGGAAGAGGCATGTAACACAAATGTGTATATTCAGAACAAAGTTCCTCATAGGGCATTAGGAAAGATAACACCTGAAGAAGTCTTCTTAGGGAAGAAGCCAAGAGTCAATGACTTCAGGATATTTGGTAGCAAATTTATTGCCATGTACTAGATGAGGAGTGCACCAAGTTAGATCAGACTACAGAAAGGGCAAATTTCGTTGGGTATAGCGAACTGTAAGGCATACATGATCTATGTTCCTAGGAATAGGAAGATCATGGTGAGATGGGACGTGAAGTTTATGGAGGACAAAGCCTTCAAGAAGTCTCGCAAGATGCCAACACGTGATCAAAATGAGCCAGCGGAATCTGCATTGGTTTAGCAATAGGAGAAGCCACTAGGACTTCCACAAGCACACTTACAAGGATCAAGTACAGTTACTAGTACTAGCACATGCTGAGGTGCAAGGGATCCAGTGAGTCTATAGCAGACGAAGTAGCAGAGGCAGGATGAGGAGTTGGTTGATTCTCCCACCACTAGTGGTTGAACCAACAGGGAAGTTCATCATACATTGAGAAATGCAGAGGAATTCATTGGAGCTCCTAGGATGAACAAGAGAGAACGCAGACAACCAAACAAGTACCAAGCATTGGTGGCACAGTTTGAAGAATCATCTAGCTATCAGGAGGAAACACAACATCAAGTATTGATAGATGCCATGGTAGACAAGTATAGCTCTATCATGACGAATGATGTTTGGGAGGTAGTGCCAAGGCGTGAGGGGAGGTCAATTGTGGGCTCTCGATGGTTCTATAAGATCAAGTACGTTGCAAACGACAATGGAGAAGTACAAGGCTAGATTCGGGGCAAAGGGGTATGCGCAGAAAGAAGGGATATACTATGAGGAGACCTTCATCCCAGTTTCCAAATATACTTCTAACGAGCCAGTTATATCCCTAACAACATAGATGGGTTGGAACATTCACTAGATGGACATCAAGACAACATTCTTGAATGGGGTGATAGAGGAGGAGGTATACATCGAGCAACAAAAGGGCTTCGAGACGTATGAGAGGGGCAGACATGTGCAGACTGAAGAAAGCTCTATACGGGCTCAAACAGGCTCCTAGGGCATGGTATGGTTGGATTGGCAACTAATTCAAGCAGATGGGATTCGTCAAGAGTGACACAGATCCCAACCTTTACTAATTGATGGTAAAGGATCAACCTCTTATCCTAGCGTAGTATGTGGATGACCTCTTCTTGACAGGGTCATTAGGGCTCATAGAGGATTGTAAGAGGAACCTAGCAACTGAGTTTGACATGAGGGACTTGAGACTGATGCATTACTTCCTAGGGTTGGAAGTGTGGCAGAAGGACGGGGAGATCTCCCTTGGTCAAGAGAGATATGCTACAAATATTCTGAAGGTTTTCATGATGCAAGATTGTAGACCCATGTCTATGCCTATGATTACAAATTGGAGAAAGATCGATGCATCAAAAGATGAGGACGTTGACCCCACCTTGTATTGACAGCTTATCGGTTCCCTCATGTACCTGGTCAACGCGAGGCCATATATTTGTTTTGCAGTCAACACACTCAGTCAGTTTATGGTGGGATCAAAGGGAGTGCATTGTACAATAGCGAGGCACATTCTGAGGCACTTGCGCGACACAATAGAGTATGGATTGAGATATACTCGAGGTGATGGTGTCAGACTATGTGGGTTCACAGATGTGGATTGGGCAACTAATTTAGTAGACAACAAAAACACCTTAGGGTGTTATTTCAAAATTGGGTTGGGGATGGTTTCTTGGTGAAGCAGGAAGTGGAGGTCAGTAGCATTGAGCTCTGTAGAAGCAAATTATATGGCAGCTAGCATAGCCATGTGTGAAGCTATATGGCTTCGGTCGTTGTTGGTGAGCTTGTTCAGTCAGAGGTTGGAAGAGACCAATATCTACTGTGATAATTAGAGTTACATCATGCTCTTTGAGAATCCAGTGTTTCACGATAGGTCAAAACACATAGACATTCGATACCATTTCATGATAAATTGTGTGCAATGTGGATCAGTCCAGATACAACATGTTACCACAAAAGAGCAAGTTGCAGGTGTTAGCGCTTGAGATTTCACCCTAGGCTGAAAAGGTAAATCATCAAGGCTACATCAAACCAGTGTTGCACACATCGCGATTTAATCGCGATAAAATCGGAAAATCGCGATTTTTTCAAAATGCCGATTCAAATCGCGATTTTTATCCAAAAAATCGGCGGAAATTTTTTTTTAACGATTTTTATCGAAAAAATCGCGATTTTTTAAAAAATCGCGATTTTTTCGAAAAAATCGCGATTTTTAAGGAAAAAATCGCGGGAGGCGCGGGCAGCGGGGGTTTTATATGTAAAATCGATTTTTTGTTTATTCATTCAGCAGTCCGCCGCGGAGGAGAAGGAGGAGAAGGAGAAGAAGGGAGGGAGAGGGTTGCCGTCGCTTGTGGGAGCCGATTTTAGGAGGAATCCAAGCCAAGATCGCGAATTTGTCCATAAACCAGGTATGTAGATTAATTTTTTTTTGTTTTGGTTCTCTAAAAACTTTGTTTTTCATTGTTTTTAAAGAATTTTTAGAAATTTTTCATTGATTTGGGATGGGTTATTTGTTATGACTATGAGAACCAATTTTTGATTTTTATTTTCTCATTTTCTTTAAACATTGTTTATTTTTTTTGATTTTTCATTGTTTTTTGGGTTTAGAAATTCAAATTGGGATTTTGGAAATAATTAGCTTGTAATTTTGCAAATGCTAAATTGTAATTTGTATTTACTATTTACTATTATCATTTATGTAATCCTAAATTCCTATTTCCTAATCCTTATTTTTCCATAGGTTTGCAAATTCAAAATTCAAAAACAAACATGCCAAGGAAATTGGATCCTTTCTGGGAATATGGTGACCCTAAAACTCCGAATGATAGACAAAACTTGATTTGCAAGTTGTGTGGAAAGGAAATATTCGGGGGGGTGTACAGGTTGAAGTTCCACCTTGCACAAATCCCTGGACGTGATGTGGGGCCCTGTCTAAAGACAAATGCTGAAATTATCCAAAAAGCCATGAGAGCATTGGGAGAATTAGAGCACACTAGAGACGCCAAAGAAGAACTCAAAAGGCAACTAAGAAGGTCAGTTGAAGGAAGTGGGCCAAGTGGCACAGGTTCTACTGCAGCGTCAGTCAATCCGTTTGCTGCATCATCATATTTTGTTCCTCGAACCACACCTGGTTCACAACCAACTATCGGTTCAATGATGAAAAGAACTGAAAAAGAAAAAGCTGACAAGTTGATGACAAAATTTCTCCTCTGGAGTGATATTCCTTTCAGCATTATAAGGAATAATCCATTTTTCCAACCTACTCTTGATGCTGTTGCCAGTGTTGGCCCGGGGTACAAACTCCCTTCTCTTCATGATTTCAGAGGCCGGCTTCTTCAAGATGAAAAGCGTGACTGCACCCAAAGATTGGAGGATTTTAGGGCATCATGGGCACAAACAGGATGCACTGTTATGTCAGATGGTTGGACTGACCAAAAGGGGAGAACACTTATAAACTTCTTGGTTAGTTGTCCCTTGGGGACTATGTTTATCAAATCTGTTGATGCAACTCATCAAATCAAAGATGCAAAAAATTTATGTGATTTGCTGGATGTGTTTATTTTGGAGGTGGGTGCAGAAAATGTTGTCCAAGTCATAACGGACAACGCTGCAAATTATGTTGCTGCTGGTAGATTGCTTATGGACAGGCATCCTACTTTATTTTGGACACCTTGTGCTGCCCATTGTATTGATTTGATGTTAGAGGACATAGGGAAAATTCCCTTTGTCAAAGAGGCTGTTGACTCATCAAAAACCATCACAAAATTTATTTACAATCACACATCTGTGCTTAGCTTGATGAGAAAATGCACCAACAACAAAGAGTTGGTGCGCCCCGCCATTACACGGTTTGCGACGAGTTTCATATCTCTTCAATCCCTCTTGAATTCTATGTGGGATTTGAAGAGAATGTTTGTTTCAGAGGAGTGGCGTTCTTCGCCAATGAGCCGCAAACCAGAAGGAGAGGCCGTCTGCAGACTTGTTTCATACCAAGAAGACTTCTGGGCAGGAGTGCAGGAGGTGTGCGCTGTCACAGAACCTTTGGTAAAGGTTCTTCGGTTGGTAGATGGTGAGAAGCCCGCAATGGGCTATTTGTATGAAGCCATGGATAGGGCCAAAGAAGCCATTCGGTCCTACTATGATGACAAGGGAGATGATGGGTTCCAGAGACAACTCCTTCTATGGAAGGTCATTGATGAGCGATGGAACAACACACTCCATCGTCCCATTCATGCTGCTGGCCTTTTCCTGAACCCTGCATTTTCTTATGCATGTGGGTTTAATTTTGATGTTGAGGTCGTGGAAGGATTATTAACCTGTGTCCAGAAGATGGTGAAAACTCCAGAAGAACGTATGGAGGTCTCTAGACAAATTGAGCAATATAAGTTGTCAGGTGGCACATTTGGCTTTGAGATGGCTATCAATGATAGGACGGTTAAAATCCCAGGTATTTTTTAGTTTGTAGTATGTACTTTGTAACTTTGTTTCAAATTTCATTGTTTCTTCAAATTCCATTTTTTTCTTATGTTTATTTAAAATTTTCTTTGTAATTTTGTTGTAGACGCATGGTGGAAGATGTATGGTGGCAGAGTACCCCTTTTGCAAAATCTTGCCGTGCGCATCCTCAGCCAAACATGCAGCTCCTCGGGATGTGAGCGCAATTGGAGTGTATTTGAAAAAATACACAACAAGAAGTGCAATAGGTTAACACTTAAACATTTAAAATATTGCAAATTTCCAAATAAATTTTTGAATTCATTAAAGTTTTAAACAATATTTTTTTTATAATATTAATTATTAATTTATTATTTCATGAACTTTGTACAGGTTGGAGTCCCATAGACTTAATGACATGGTCTATGTCTACTACAATCTTCGATTGTGGGTGAAACAACTAGAGAAGACACCTGATACGGAAGCCATCTCATTGGATGGGATTGACACCACTGCTGAATGGAGGGTTGAGACCGAGAGGCCTCTCATGGATCCCACTGAGGATTGGTTAGTGCAGGATGAGGGGGAGGAGGAGGGGGAGGAGGAGGAGGAGGAGGAGGAGCAGGAGCAGGAGCAGGAGGAGTTGGAGGAGCAGGAGGAGGAGGTGACACCGCCTACCCGGGCTACCCGGGCTACCACTACCACCAGTAGAGGACGTGGTCTCCGTCCACCTCAGCCTCTTGTAGCTGCTACTACTAGTTCTTCAGCTTCTAGAGCACGTCAGACTCCACTGCCATTTCCACCACCACAGGCACCAGCTTCTACATCTAGAGGGAAAGAGAAAGCTGTGCCATATTCTCGCAAGAGGGGCAGAGGAAATCAATAGGATTAGACTTTCATTTTATTGTATATGACATTATGACATGATGAGATACATTATCATATTTTTTGTTGATATTTTGAGGCTGAGTTGGACTTGGGACTCAGGACTTACTATTCAGGACATGATTCAATGTTATGTGTGATTTTAGCGCTAGAAATGATATTGAACATCTTATATATTAGTTTTTTTATCATATTTATGTGTCAATGTATTTATTTTATGTTGTAGATGGTTTAGATATTAAAAAAATTGAAAAAAAAATGAAAAAAAATGAATATTTTTGTGCCAAACGATTTTTTTCCGATTTTTTCCCGATTTTTTCCCGATTTTAACGATTTTTCCGATTTTTTCCCGGCGCCGATTAAATCCCGATCGCGATGTGTGCAACATTGCATCAAACCATTTCACCTCGTAGCTAGCCCTACGAGGTATGAGAAGGCTCTCTCGGGTCAGATTTGATAGATCTTTCAATATGTTTAGGCTGACCAATTAAAAATAAAGATTTTAGGCTAGTAAATTGATAGGGGGTTTGATTTGATGATTTGTGGGGGTTTTGGTGGCAATTGGTGGAAGTGCAATTCAAGGTGCGGGGATTGAGCACAGTTTTCACAGGGGGATTTAAGGGGCAAGGTAGGAATGAGTGCTGATGTCTTAATCTGAGATGGATGATCAGAGATGATAGAGGAGAAGCTAAAGAGGGCAAACACACAATTCGAATCCTCTCTAGACAGTAGAAAACATTAAAATTGAACAAACTAAAAAGCTGAGCATGCCAAAACATGAGTTCAAACTTTACCACTTCATCTGTCCAATTTAGAAGCATAAGAGAGATGTGAAACACATAAACAAACTTACAAGAACATGTAGAGAACACACCATCAACAATCAGATCCACAAGAATCCTCAAAGATGTCTGTAAAACCCTGGCTTTCCTTGCCTTCAATTGTAGAAATAGATGCACAATATACAATAAAGCTTCCTTACACAAGAGTCCAACCATCAAAATGAGAAGGAGAGAGCATAATATAGACCATCTAGACCATCTAACTCCTTTCCCCACCTCTAGGGGTCGAGCTCAGCTTTCTAGGAGCAGTTTGAACAAATTCTAAACTAAGAACTAGAAAATAGGCAGCCAAACAACTTGCCTCTATTACTTAGCTAACTCATCCATGCATTAATTTTTCACTTTTTACATCATGGAAGCTTCTAGAAGGGTAAAGAAAGATAAAATCTACCAAAGTGCCATGAAAATATTACATTTATCCATCATCTACAAGTAATAATAGTCAACCATAGTCAAAACAGTGTTTTTTGACCAAAAATGTGAATTCTGGCAAATCTGGAAGTTCTGGTCGCGCCCCTTTGCAGCTGTTTTTGAGTGGGTTCCACTGATCCAAATCAGGTGCAAGATGGCTCATTGGAAAGCTTGGTCTGTCTACTTTCCATCCCAAGTGGAATTTCTGGATTTGGAGTTGATTTGACCCCTCAAAAGTTGATTCTCCCAAGGTCACTTTCTGCAACTCAAAAAGTGGGCAGAAAGTCATTTTTTTGATGTATTTTGAGCTTTTGGAGGCTCAAATCTCAAAATCAGGCTTCTCCCAAGTATTGGTAATTTTTCTCTTTGCATGCCCTTTCCAAAAATGCCAAGTTTTCAAAATTCCGAGCAGTCCTCCAAAATGGTCTCACCCGGGGTGAGACCATTCCAATGGCCTAAACCTGTAAATTGCACAAAAAATTCACAAATGACAATTTTCTCCAAATTTCTTGAAATTTGGGCTGGGAGTCCCCAATCAAGTACCATTCTTAGTCAAAGAGGCTTTGGCCAAAGTTTGGAGTGGATCGGGCGTTTTCCTTCGTTTTTGTGCTTTAGCCAACCGTCCTTGGAGCACCTTCGTTCTCGCCGGTATTTTTGACATTTCTCTCAAACCATGACACCTGTGTAAAAAGTGAAAGAGGTTTTTCTTCCTTGGCATGTTGTGGACAAAAACCTCTCTCAGTTTTGCAAAATTCATCTTTGATTGCTCAGAAACAGCTTTTGAGTGAAACTTGTCCCGATGTGTGAAACAAGGGATTTTGTCGAAATGGAGCGAAATGAAGGGGATAGAGGGCTTCTAAATTCTTGGGGAAATTTTTGGGAGTAGGGAGGGATGTTAGGAAGCAGGGGAAAGTGGAATCTCAGAGATTGAGTGAGGGGAAGGGGTCGAAAAGGGAAAAATACAGGCCAAACCTAGAAAATTGCCATTATGTAGCTAGAAACTAGGGTTTGTGCAAAAATGAAGAATTTGGCGGATCTAAGGGATGGGAAGTGTTTGATAAAGTACTTTAAGGATAGGGGAAGGTGTATGAACATCTGGAAACAAGTTTTGCCAATGATTTGACCATCCAAGAGAAATTGCCTTCAAAACCCTAGGAGAGGGAAATGACCTTGCCTGGGCGCAACATGAAGCATGAACAAGGTGTAAAATGACTCATTAGACACTGACATGATAATGACAACCCTCTGAATGATGATAGGCTCAGCTGAATGATGACATGGACTAACATTTGGGCAAACCCTAGACCTAATGCCTAGTGACCAAATTTTGGCTTGAAGACTCACTGAAATGACAAAATTTGACCTTGACACTTCAAAATCACTTTGTAAGAGCACATTTGATCACTGTAGGAAGGCTGGAAAGACTGACACTAACATTGGCTCCAATGGGGATGGTAGCTCCTTGGAGGTGCCAAGAACCTTAGACATCTGGGAGAGCAGACCAGTGCTTGCAACCATTGGGCGATGGAGTCATTATTTACACCTTTGACACAAAACTTTGACACATTTATTGAATGAAACTTGACTAAAAACTCACTGAAACTTAACTGAAACTTGACTCAATGGCAAACTGAAATAACTTTGAAAAACTCACTCAATAGACCAACACAAATGACTCATGACTGACTTAACTAAAACAAGAACTTACAAATCTTTTTGAAGGGCAGCAGTCCATCAAGATTTGAAATCATGATGACAACCACCGGTGTTTCTTTCAAGACAATATACCATCAAACGATATCAAAATGCCAATGCAACCAATCAAGCAGATGCCTTCTTGATTGATTCTTCTTATCAGATCTTCTGGTCAACAATGAATACTGGTAAATGGGCATCCAAAAACATAGCTGACCATGATCTCCTTCATCACTGAACACTGCAATAAACACTATCACTGCTGGTTGCAACAAACTTGCTAGAGGATCGTGAAAAACATGAAGATTTACCATTGCCACCTCCTGCTGAAAGAACAAGGTGTCTTTTGCTTCAAATTCTGATCTACCTTCATCATGTGCTTCAGTAAAAGTATGCTCATGGGCTTCAAAAATATCTGAACAAATGGATGAGCAGATCTCTTCTTGGAAAAACATTTCAGCACATGAAACATATGAAGAATCTGAAAGGTAATCCTGTATACTATGATCTTCGGTAGTCAGACAATATGGTGGGTGATCTTCATATGATATCACAACCAAATTATCAAGTTCCTTATTACATTCTTCAATCATAAGGAAAGAAACTTTAGCTGATTCTTGAAGTGCACCAATGACATTTCTATCATCTACCATAAATTCATCCAAAGGAACTGTTTCACTTACTTGAATGAAGATGTCATCTTGCTTTTCATGAACTAACTGAATTACCTCCTCATGCAGGCTCTGTTCTGATGGCATGAGAACATTTGGATCAAAAACTCTGTCTATGGTCTCAACAACAAAACTCTCCTTTTCAGGATTCGGCACAAGGTATGCTTGGTCATCACAATCTGAATCTAGAACTGAAGTAGCTGTCCCCTCTTCTTCAATCTGCATGCTTTCTTCTTCTGTGGGCAGATATGAAACAAGCTCTTCTCTTTCATCAATTACAGCCATATGGAACTCTTCAGCTTGCTGATCTTGACAAGTATCCTCTAAGATTTCTATGTGCTGTTGAAACGGATTTTCATACAGAGCTTCCATGATCTCTTCATCCATAAAATTATCATCTTCATAAAACTTCTCAAGGCTTTCAATAAAACTATAGGCATGCTTGCAACAGTCTTGAACTAAATTCAATGATGGATAAGAGTCCTTATATCTTTCAATGAACATAGCATGAAAATCCTTTAAACAATAAATACAAGCAGGCGGCAAACTTTCATACCATGATTGAGCTGTACCTTCCAGAGTGGCCAAGAATATCTTCATCAAACAGTCCTCAGGAAAATTGATCTTTAACTTGCGAACATGCATATGAAATCTAATCAAATGTAAAGCAGCATCCTTCTTACCATCAGCGTTAAATGTGGGCAGATTCCTTGACCAATCTACCTTGGGCATCTTATTCGGAAAACCTGGAATGTGATCTCGGCTCAAGGGAGCATATCTTCTTGCAATCTGATCCATCTTGAGAAATCTCAAAGCTACTGATCTCTCTGCAGTGAAGTCACCATGAAGCACAGGTTGCTGGATTCTTCAGTGAAAGGAGTCGCCAGTGAATGATTTCAGCCTTTCAAGTGTCTGATCGTTGTCCACTATCAACAATCAGATCTGAACTTGATATATGTACTGGGGTAAAAAAATGCAAATGACGTGGTCGTATTCACAAGCTCACGGAGATTGACTGAAGCAGCGTTTATCTACTAACGCTGATGTAAAACAAGAGCGTTTTCGAAGGCTTCTGGCGTAACTTCAGGCTCCGTCTAAGACTTATGAAACAAACACATCAACCCACAAACAAGTTTGTTCTCCCCAGTATGGTCGCCACTATGTTAGCGCTTGAGATTTCACCCTAGGCTGAAAAGGTAAATCATCAAGGCTACATCAAACCATTTCACCTCGTAGCTAGCCCTACGAGGTATGAGAAGGCTCTCTCGGGTCAGATTTGATAGATCTTTCAATATGTTTAGGCTGACCAATTAAAAATAAAGATTTTAGGCTAGTAAATTGATAGGGGGTTTGATTTGATGATTTGTGGGGGTTTTGGTGGCAATTGGTGGAAGTGCAATTCAAGGTGCGGGGATTGAGCACAGTTTTCACAGGGGGATCTAAGGGGCAAGGTAGGAATGAGTGCTGATGTCTTAATCTGAGATGGATGATCAGAGATGATAGAGGAGAAGCTAAAGAGGGCAAACACACAATTCGAATCCTCTCTAGACAGTAGAAAACATTAAAATTGAACAAACTAAAAAGCTGAGCATGTCAAAACATGAGTTCAAACTTTACCACTTCATCTGTCCAATTTAGAAGCATAAGAGAGATGTGAAACACATAAACAAACTTACAAGAACATGTAGAGAACACACCATCAACAATCAGATCCACAAGAATCCTCAAAGATGTCTGTAAAACCCTGGCTTTCCTTGCCTTCAATTGTAGAAATAGATGCACAATATACAATAAAGCTTCCTTACACAAGAGTCCAACCATCAAAATGAGAAGGAGAGAGCATAATATAGACCATCTAGACCATCTAACTCCTTTCCCCACCTCTAGGGGTCGAGCTCAGCTTTCTAGGAGCAGTTTGAACAAATTCTAAACTAAGAACTAGAAAATAGGCAGCCAAACAACTTGCCTCTATTACTTAGCTAACTCATCCATGCATTAATTTTTCACTTTTTACATCATGGAAGCTTCTAGAAGGGTAAAGAAAGATAAAATCTACCAAAGTGCCATGAAAATATTACATTTATCCATCATCTACAAGTAATAATAGTCAACCATAGTCAAAACAGTGTTTTTTGACCAAAAATGTGAATTCTGGCAAATCTGGAAGTTCTGGTCGCGCCCCTTTGCAGCTGTTTTTGAGTGGGTTCCACTGATCCAAATCAGGTGCAAGATGGCTCATTGGAAAGCTTGGTCTGTCTACTTTCCATCCCAAGTGGAATTTCTGGATTTGGAGTTGATTTGACCCCTCAAAAGTTGATTCTCCCAAGGTCACTTTCTGCAACTCAAAAAGTGGGCAGAAAGTCATTTTTTTGATGTATTTTGAGCTTTTGGAGGCTCAAATCTCAAAATCAGGCTTCTCCCAAGTATTGGTAATTTTTCTCTTTGCATGCCCTTTCCAAAAATGCCAAGTTTTCAAAATTCCGAGCAGTCCTCCAAAATGGTCTCACCCGGGGTGAGACCATTCCAATGGCCTAAACCTGTAAATTGCACAAAAAATTCACAAATGACAATTTTCTCCAAATTTCTTGAAATTTGGGCTGGGAGTCCCCAATCAAGTACCATTCTCAGTCAAAGAGGCTTTGGCCAAAGTTTGGAGTGGATCGGGCGTTTTCCTTCGTTTTTGTGCTTTAGCCAACCGTCCTTGGAGCACCTTCGTTCTCGCCGGTATTTTTGACATTTCTCTCAAACCATGACACCTGTGTAAAAAGTGAAAGAGGTTTTTCTTCCTTGGCATGTTGTGGACAAAAACCTCTCTCAGTTTTGCAAAATTCATCTTTGATTGCTCAGAAACAGCTTTTGAGTGAAACTTGTCCCGATGTGTGAAACAAGGGATTTTGTCGAAATGGAGCGAAATGAAGGGGATAGAGGGCTTCTAAATTCTTGGGGAAATTTTTGGGAGTAGGGAGGGATGTTAGGAAGCAGGGGAAAGTGGAATCTCAGAGATTGAGTGAGGGGAAGGGGTCGAAAAGGGAAAAATACAGGCCAAACCTAGAAAATTGCCAGGTTGTAGCTAGAAACTAGGGTTTGTGCAAAAATGAAGAATTTGGCGGATCTAAGGGATGGGAAGTGTTTGATAAGGTACTTTAAGGATAGGGGAAGGTGTATGAACATCTGGAAACAAGTTTTGCCGATGATTTGACCATCCAAGAGAAATTGCCTTCAAAACCCTAGGAGAGGGAAATGACCTTGCCTGGGCGCAACATGAAGCATGAACAAGGTGTAAAATGACTCATTAGACACTGACATGATAATGACAACCCTCTGAATGATGATAGGCTCAGCTGAATGATGACATGGACTAACATTTGGGCAAACCCTAGACCTAATGCCTAGTGACCAAATTTTGGCTTGAAGACTCACTGAAATGACAAAATTTGACCTTGACACTTCAAAATTACTTTGTAAGAGCACATTTGATCACTGTAGGAAGGCTGGAAAGACTGACACTAACAGCAGGTATACACACGAAAGCCCTAGGAAGAGCTAAGTTTGTCTATTTTAGGGAACAGATGGGTATAGTGGAGAATCCTTTTCAGTAGTAAGGACAAGAGATTTTCTCTCAGTTGTAGTAGCAGTAGCAGGAAGAGATCAGTGGTAGCGCAGTACAGGGCGTACAGTGCAGGGTCAACAACAACGTAGATGCAGGATTGGTTCAACTCAGAATGGTAGATGAATCAGAGTTGCGTAGTGGCTTGGTGGGAAGTGGCAGGTTGTCACAATTGTTAGACATCAACATTGAGTATGGGAGGATGTTATGAGACAGTAGAACACCTTCCTCGCTAAGAGGGAGTGTTAGTTTTTGTAGCATCAGAGAAGTGTTCCTATCTCAATTTTGGTCAGAGAGGCTAAAACACATGAGATCTCTGAAACCCATAAATCATTTATGGAAATTCTACCTAGAGATAACTCAATTCTATTATTTTTTCCATAATTAAAAATGTGTAAGTCTAACTTAGGGAAATCGATTAATCAATGGGAATTAATTGAAAAAAGTGAGAATTCTCTAGAAACTCACATGGATCGACTCAAAGATGATCTTTGTTTTTCATGAAGATTTAAACATGGCCATTGGTGAGCAAATGAGAGATTATAAGAGAAGGTCGATGGGATTGGAGAAAACATACAGGAAGAGCGAGTTTTCTTAGCAGATCGATTTTCCAAAGAGCAACATCCAGCCAAAAGAATTTGAGGTAGAAGGAAGTAGGGGCAAGAAGGAGATCAGTAGTAGATTTCCAATTCCGGAAGAGTCAAGAGAGGAGGCCGAATTGTTTTCCCATGAGTTTGGCAAGGACTGCACAGAGCCTCGTGAGGGAAATTTGATTTAGTTGAGAAGGAGGTCATTTCAGGTTTCAAAGGCCTAGAATATTTTCCAGAGAGTAGGAGAAACGCTTCCAGAAGCAGCAACAGGCTAGATGACTGATTTAGGAGTAGATTCAGATAGTGCATAGAAGGGATTGCGTAGAGGTATACCAGGGCCAGTTTCAACGAGCAAATTGTTGTCGGATTGTTTGTGGAAGGGTAAATTTACCTCACATATTTTGCTAGTATTTCTCTGCTGCACTGGTTTTCCCACATTGGGTTTTTCTGGGGAAATTTTTCCAAAAATAACTGTCCCAAAATTATTGTGTGTTATATATTTCTCAATTTCCAACATTTTATTTCCGCAGAGTTTTTATTTTGAAGAAATTTCATTTTGATTCATTCATTATTTTGTTGTAACAAAATAAACAACATAATTTATTCAGTTAGAAGAAGTAATTCCAGTTGCTTCATTTCAAGGGAAATTTCACAATTCATAGTGTTAAGTACTTTAGAACTTCTTAAAGTGAAGCAAGAACACCCCCATAGGGAAAATGGGCCTCCTCCTTGATGTGGTGGTGGCCACAGTGGTTCTCCTCCCGTGAGTTGTGGTCCCCCATCCCCACTGTCTATCTCCTGCTCAGCCTCATCCTTCAGCTCGCTATCTAAGTACACCTCGATGTAATCGGCCTTGCCCTTGGTGCACTTATGCCACGGTGCCCAATGCTCTTGGCATGTCAAACATAACTTCCTCTTTCAGAGGCCCCTCCTTGTTTCATCGTCAAACTGACCATGCCCAATCTCTATTTGACATTGATGGGTTTCTCTGCTCCCTTGAGGAACCATGGGCCTGGTGGGTATAGGGGCCCTGGTCTTCGACCCTGTTACCCACCATCCGTGGGTGGTATCCATAGGAAAAAAAATTCTCCTAGATGGTCCTCAGCCAGTAGCCAGTAGCCCCGTATGGCCACTAGATAGCTTGATGTGCCACTATCTTCGCCACCTGAGCTAGCCATATGCTCCCTTGCCCATCTCTTATGATCTTATGTTTAAAGGTGGGCCCTCCATCCCCGAAGGTATGGCTTGTCATTGTGCAGTTGGGTATTTTTGTTTACTTGTTATGGAAACTTTTGGGCGTGGATTGGTGGGGGGATTTAGCGGAAAGAGTGGGTTTTTCTGTACTCGTGTCTCCTTTGTCCAATTCAATAATTAGCCTTGTATCCTAGTCTCGTGGGATCACCTTTATTGGCTATTAGCTTTAGGGCTGGCACTACAAGGGAAACCCTGATTTTGGTTGCGTGGTCCCGCTTCCTGAAACCATATCTATCACTCCCTCTGCTCATTATAACCCCATTCACCATATTTCCCATCCGAGTCCACATTTGTCCATTGGATCTAGAAGGAGTTAGCCTCCCCTTCCCGTTGTCCACTCCTTGGGTTGAGCCTGGAACGATGCCCTGGAGGTTGATGTAACTAAAAAGAAAATAAAAAGCATATTTTGGCCACTCTGAATAGGAAATGTACCATAGAATGCAAAAGATGGCCGGGACATACAAATTTAGCATGTGGGCAAAAGCCCAACATGAGATCTACCCCTATCATCATGGTCATCACCCTAGTTTCTAGGGCCCCTCATATTGGCCCCTTACATCATGAAGGAACCCATGGTTGTCCGAACCCTTGGTGGGCGATGAACTGCCCCACCTTAAGGGGGTAATCACTTCTATATGCTACACATCGTGTTATCATCCCCTGGAGCCTCGAGCAATTATGAAGAAATATCAATCAAAGGAAAAAGGCATGTGAAGAAGGGTGGAAGAACAAAGGTTGAGGTAACTCATGTACCACTATTTCTCCCTTCTACATTCATATACCCAAGTGTGGGCTTCCCCTATTGTAGCTACCCTTGTACTTTGGCATGTGGCTTGGAGCCTTCCCCTGATGCCCCACTCCATTCCATCATTATATCATGTGCCACCTACTGCCTGATGGATGTACCATGGACATGTCAGCCCCTTTAGAGTTTGAAACCATCTAATAGGGTCCTTGTTTAACCCCCTTTATTGAGCTTCGAGACACCTATACATGCTAAAGTCCACTATGGAAGGGCATGCCACTACGAAGGGTCCACTTGATTCCATGATTTGTAGGCTCCTTTACTTGATTACTCTAATGATTTGTTGTACTGGAAGGCGAGAGATGCATTGGATCTTATACAGGATTGCAGTTGGGTCTCCATTTAGGGTTTGGTCTCCCCATACGGGGTCCAATCCCTCCAGAGGGTCATATTGGCACTTGTAGGGTAAGCGTTGAGAGCCATGGGCCTCCACCATAGTAGAGAGAAGATTGCCACTTCATGGATCCCTCAGCACCATTCATTGATTTCTCATGTTGCACCTTTTTCGATGATGATGATGCACCTGGACCACCATGCCCAGTCGGCTTCACACTTGCACCACACACTTGCCAAATGTTCCAGGGCCTAGGTGAGGATGTGTCTCACCATAGGAGACAAAGGGAGGATTTATGTCATCCCTCCAGCCATTACAAATGGGATACAAGCTCATTCGATTCATTTGGAGACCCATGAGGATGTTATTGTGCCCCCACAACCACTACAGATCATTTTCTTGGATATTAAGGGGCCAAGCCCTTTCTCTTTATGATTGGAGCTCATTCATTCATCATGGCACACTTTGGACTCCACTAGGCCTCTTCAAGGGCCCAACGTCTCAATATATTTACTATTTTTCCCTCTTGAGTGGCTTATCTTTGTATTATGGAGCTATCTTGGTGGGCTTGTCACCAAGTCATGTCATTATTATACATTATTTTCTTATTTGGGGCTTAATTAGGCCTAATTAAGCAAATAAAACTCTTTAGGAAGGATATAATTGATGAGAGCTCATTTGAGTCTCATCATCACTGGGATTTGGATTATTTGTTTCTTCTGAGAATTTCACTAGGCCTTTTGATGGATGAATTGGAGATTTAATGCATTTCGATGTTTGGAAGAGCTTAAATTTTTGTCTTGCAGCTTCTATTTTCTTGCACTTTGATGATTGGAATAATTTCACTATACTTGTGAGTACTCTTTCATGTTTATCTTGTAATTTTGTCTCATGAAATAATCGATGAAATATTTTTGTTCATGAAGCTAGTGTAGTTGCTCTTATGCTTATGCGAAGTTGCTAATTTATCTGTGTGAGGGATTTATCATGTGATTATTGTGAAGTATGGTGAATTTTTGTCCTAGGGGTACATGATTTTTCATGATTTGCCTTGATAAGTCATCATTTTGCAACATAAAGAAGTATACATTTCCTTTGTAACCTAGTTGCTGCTAAGGACATACAAAGTTGTTGGGGAACTCCTTGGTTGGAACCAAGTCTACTAAGCATTGATTTAATTAGATTCCATTCTCCCAATTGGCTAGCCACTGGTCTAGTCCTAAGGTGATCACAAAAGAATATTGTTCTCACCTCTCTCCCTCTTTTCTAAGCCCTAATCTAGTAGGCCTCCTAGGGCATCGTCTAAAAATAATTTCTAGCCATTGAAAATCCTTGAAAATTGGTCAACTACTGCGCTGGGGTCTTCTTTATAGGTCCTCCAAATTTGAGGTCAATCCCACGGTGGAATCTCAAGATATTTCAAGCCCTAACTTGAAGATTGTTCTCCTTCCTAGGTCCCCTTTGGTTAGTGGCTTCATTAGGATCATTGCACTCAAATTCCAAGAGAAATCCAATTCCTTTGATCCTATTCTCCTCCCTAACTTGGTCAAGACCATCAATTTGTTGCTTAAATCCAAATCCTTGACCTTGTTTGGGCCCACTTGGGCTTCTTTGTGATCCCACCACCTTATAAGTTCAATTTCACAAAGATCACTGAGGAACCCTATTATTCTAGGATTCCTTGATCTTGGGCACCTTTTTTCAAGTAATACTCCTCAAACCCTAGGTCTAGATATTCGCTTAGACCTTCTAAGTGAGCCATCCATCTTACTTCTATAGCAAGTAAGCCCATTATCTGAGCCTTTCTTGTGAATAGGCTTTAGGAATCACTTTACATCCTATCATTGATCCATCTATCATAATGATTCCTCTCATACCGAGACTCCTCCCATTAGTGAAAGTCTGTAAAGAACAGGGGGCTTTAGTTGAGGAGGCAGTGGGCTATCGCTCCATTGTTACCACTTGACCTAGTAGTTGCTCTATAGGATCCCCTCCTAGGACCCCTGCTAGTTTGAGCGGTAACATTTTTGGCGCCGTTTCTGCAGAGGAAGCATGCCAACCTCCCTAGTGAATCATTGAGGAATTGATTCATTGATGACAATATAAACATTCCTATGGTGACTCCACAACACCATTCTTAGAATGAAAGGTCCTAAAATCTTGACTTATCATTAAAGAGGTGATGAGTCACCTCATACTCTTTTCCTTTGACAAGGCACTGAATCAAAAGAGCTATAAGCATGAACTTTTCAATCCCTTTAATTTTTCCAATATTCCTAGTGTCCTTCTTCGCCCTCCTCTAGAAGACCTAGATAGACCAATATTTATTAGAGAAGAAGATCCCCAAGAGCACCTCACTAAGTTTGAGTATCAAGTATGTGATCAATCTTATAGAGAAGACATCCACATGATCTTATTTTCCATGACACTTCAAGGTAATGCCCACATATGGTATCAATCATTAACCCCATCCTCTATTTCCTTCTGGGATGATTTTGATAAAGCATTAAAAAAAATGGCTTCATGAAAGAGGTATTTGAGTTGTAAAAGGGTTTCCTTTCTAGTAAAAGGGATGGGGAAGAATTCATTGCCGAGTTCAATCAAAGATTCAGCACTGTGATCCATTTGATTCCCCAGGAACTAAGGCCCCCAAAGGAAGTGGTCTTGGCTACATATTTCAATGCCCTTACTGGGAAATTAGCTTTTGATGTCAGGAATAAGAAGCCTACTGACCTTCTTCAAGCTCAAAACATTACCTTTGACCTTGATCAAACCATGAAAGAAACTTCCATTAACATGATACAAATCAATGATCATAACCTTCCTGCAGGGGCTGAAGATTCATCACTTTATGAAGATAAAACATTGCCCAAAACTAAAAAGGGAAAAAGAAAGAAGTACAAGGAAAGACCTCCAAATCATGCTACCTTAGACCTTCCTCTTAGGATAGCTTTGGATATGCATGACCCTTTTTATATAGCTCTAAGTATCAATGGTCACATCTTAAGAAATTACGTCTTGAATTCTGGGAGCCATGCCCATATCATGCCCTAAGTATCATGAAAAGGCTTGGACTTAAATTTTCCAAAGAATGCACTGGTAAGTTGATGTTAAATTTCGAAGAGGTCAAGGTAGATGGAATAGTGGAGGGATAAAGGGTCTACTTCCATGGGTATCCTGAGAAGGAAGTCACCGTGATCATAATTGTAGTAGAAGTGAATCCAACATGGGGAATGATTTTATCCAAGCAACTCATGGATGATCTGAGAATGTTTGTTGATGAAGATATGTCTAGAATATACTTCCCAATGAGCGAAAATTCTTATGCATCCATTCCTAGGCATGAATTTTTGGCCCCCTTGATTACCTGTTTAGGAGATCCCGATGAAGATTTGAATGAAGAAAACGCTGAGCTTGGGGAATGGAGGATTTTAAAAAATGAGTCCATTAAAGCTTCACCTCCTCAGGGGTTTTGGATAATGTATTTTGATGGGGCTCACTCTAAATCAGGATCCAGGGCGGGTATTATCCTTATCTCTCCATCCGAAGAATATTTGATGTTTTCCTTGAGACTCCAATTCACTTGCACTAACAATGTGGCCGAATTTGAAGCCCTATTATTAGGACTTGAAGCTTCACAATCAAGGAAAATTCAAGAACTGTTGATAATAGGGAACTTTGACCTAGTTGTTTCACAAATAAGAGGAACTTTCGATACCAAGCATGAGAGATTGAAACCCTAGAGGAAAAGGATCATCCATATGATCAAAGGTTTTAAGGAGGTATCTTCCGAGCTCTTGATCGATCCCTTAGCTGGCCAATGTCTTAGCTGTAGGCTGCATCCACTTCCTCAATCATTGATAATAATATTTCCAAGAGAGGGAGATGTGTGGTTGACACCATTTATCGACCTTCCATTCTTGATTATGAGGACTATTGGCCCATGTTTAAAAATAACGGGGAGATAAATAACCTCCTCCAAAATCATGAAGAACCACCCAAAAAAGAGGATGATTTAGTCAATGAACAAAATTTCGATAGGGATGATCATAACATAACCAAGCATGATAGTCTCAATTCACCTAATATAGTCGACCTCAACCTTGGATCTGAGACCTCCCCTCAAATAATCAAGATTGGGAAAGGACTATCCAAAGAAGAAAGGGATGAACTCGAAAAATTGTTAAGGGAATTCAAGGATGTGTTCGCTTGGTCTTGTGATGACCTTAAAGCATATAGTCTTGAAATCATACAACACACCATTTCCCTCAAAGAAGGAGCTAAACCTGTAAGACAAAAATTGAGGCGAATGAATCCCAAGCTCGCTCCCTTGTTCAAAGAAGAACTTCGAAAGATGGTTGATGCTGGGATTATTGCTTCCATCTAACATTCCTCATAGATCTTGAACCATGTGATCACTTGCAAAAACACTGGCAACATTAGGATGTGTATTAAATTTAAGGATCTAAACTAGGTATGCTTGAAAGATAATTACCCATTGCCAAATATGGAGAACTTGTTGCAGAGAATGACCGGATCATAAATGATGTCATTTCTTGATGGCTTTTTTGGGTATAATCAAGTTGTTGTAAATGAGGAAGATCGTTTGAAAATTGCCTTTACCACACCATGTGGAAGCTAAATGTACCTTAGGCTTCCCTTCCTGTTGCTCAATGCTTAGTCCACTTTCCAAAGAGCCATGGATTTCACTTTTAGAGACCCCATAGGAAAAATCATGGAAATATACCAAGATGATTTGACTATAGGTTCCAAAGAAAGAAAAGATCACTGCAAGCATTTAAGGAAAGTATTCGAGAAATGTAGGCAATATAACATATCCCTCAATCCTAAAAAGTCTATCTTTGGGGTTGATAAGGGTAAGTTGCTTGGCCATGTAGTATCTAAAGACGAGATTAGTATTGACCCTGAAAGGATCCAAGTAATCAAGAGTATACCTCCCCGAAAGGACAAAGGCTCATAAGATCGTTCTTTGGAAAAATCAATTTCATAAGGAGGCTCATGCCAAATATTGCGGAAATTGTCAAACCCATAAATAACCTCTTAAAGAAAGACATTCCTTTCATATGGGATAGCACAAAGAACAACTCTTTTGAGGAAATTAAAGAAAGAATTTCTCCTGCTCCTATTCTAGCTAGCCCTGACTATACCAAGGATTTCATTATCTATTCATTTACCTCTAAAAACACTATCGCTGGTATATTCATGCAAAGGGACGATGAGGGAGGATAGCCTTCATGAGTAAACCACTTTGAGATGCTGATCCAAGGTACACTATCACTGAAAACCAGCCTATGCCCTTGTTAAATATCTCAAGTATTATAGGGTGTATGTGCGCTACAACAAGATATATGCATATGTTCCCTACCCTGTTGTGAGAGATGTGCTATCACAAGATGATTGTCTTGGATCTAGGGGAAAATTGGTAGCAAAAATACAAGAATATGACTTAGATATCCGCCCCAAGAAAATCATCAAAGGCCAAGACCTGGCTAAAATGTTGAATGAAAGTAATGACGAAGCCATTCTAGAAGGAGAAAGGGAGAAAATATGCACCACCTCTATTGAACTTGAAAAGGATGATTGGTATGCAGATATAATCTACTACTTGCGTAACTTGTCGGCTCCTCCTCACCTTGTTGATCACAAAAGGAGAGTCTTAAGATTAAGGGCAACTAAGTTCTATTTGACCCAAGATGGCCTTGGTTGGATGAGCCCTGACGGAGTGATCCTTTGATGTGTCAGTAAAGAAGACTCTAAGAAGCTAATAAAAGAATTCCACACAAGATTTTGTGGAGGACATTATGCCGCTAAAACTACTGCACACAAAATACTAAGTGTTAGATATTATTGGCCAACCATCTTTGCTGATACATTGAACTTTGTAAAACGATTCCAACCATGTTAATTATTAGTTGGAAAACAACTCACCACTATGCCCCTAAGAAATGTTGTTGTAAATGTGCCTTTCCAGCAATGGGGTCTTGACTTCATTGGTGAATTCAAAGATTACTCTAGAAATGGGCATAAATGGATTCTCACAGCCAGTAATGGGGTCTTGACTTCATTGGTGAATTCAAAGATTACTCTAGAAATGGGCATAAATGGATTCTCACAGCCAGTAATGGGGTCTTGACTTCATTGGTGAATTCAAAGATTACTCTAGAAATGGGCATAAATGGATTCTCACAGCCACTGATTATTTCATAGAATGGGTTGAGGCTATACCAGCTAAGAAAGAAACTGACTAAGTAGTCATGGATTTCCTGAAGACAAAATTATTACTAGAATTGGTGTCTCCAACAAGGTTGTGACTGACAATGCTAAGCATTCGATTCCATGGTTTTGACATCCCTATGTAATAAATATGCTATAATATTGTCACATTCGTCCAACTATTACCCTCAAGGAAATGGCCAAGTTGAGTCAAGCAATAAGAACCTCGTAAAAATAATTAAACGAACAGTTGGGGAAAACAAATGAAATTGGGATAGAAAGATTAAGTATGCTTTATGGGCCAACCAAACAACCATAAATGCATCAAAAAATTATAGCCCATTTCAATTATTTTATGGTTCTGAAGCCAAATTACCTATCTAGCTCTAGTTTCCCACTCTTTAATACTTAAAAGCTTTCCCTGGCTATTAATTTTAGTTAACAATGGTATGTTCTATGCTTAGCACAATTTACTTCAATGTTCCTTAGTATCCCAATAACAATTTCCAATTTTCAATAGCAATCGCAATAATCGCATTGACAATAAAAGCAGATAGAACATGAAACAAAATGCGGAAGACAAGCCAAGACAAGAGGACACCAGATTTGGTGGATGCCAAGGAAAAACCCCAATGTGGGGAAAACCCTTTGATCAATTCTTCTTCTTATTAAATCAAAAGTTCAACACAGAGAGAGAGTACAAAGGTCAAGTTGACTTGCCTAATACAAAGTCAAAACAACCCTGCAAATTTCTATAGTCAATTGCAGTCAAACTTCATCCATAACCAGAAAGTCAACATTGGTCAAAACAACAGTGAATCGTCCCCAAAGCAACTCGGTCTTCCTTAGTCAAACTCAACTTGATCAAGAGGATGAATTCAACCCAAAACAACTTGGTCAAACTTAGTCAAAGGAGAGATAAAACTATTGTAATTTTTTGCAGTCAAACATCAGTCAACCTTGAAGTCAACGCAGGTCAAACAACCCAAAATTTCCTGGTTTTTGTGCCTAGCAATGCGGCCTAGAAAAATTGAGCCTTTGACTCTCAAAATGTAGTCAAACTTGGTCAGAAACCCCTCGGTCAATGTTGGTCAAACCCGACTCTGAAGTCTCAAATTTTGGCCTGTAATTATGCCCAGAAAATCATGCTCCTTTCCACACGTGTAAGAGAGAGAGGCTGCATAATCGTTGTACGAACCAATCTGATGAAGTGAGAGAAGAATGTGTGAGTGATTAATATGCCAAATGAGGTGTGAGGTCTCTTGTATTTATACAATTCATTTTGGGTGAAGAGACACAACCATTGGGCTTCTTGAGCCTACATGATGATGAGGCTGACCTGAACAATTTGCACGTGTGGGCATAAATTCAAAATCACACTTCTGCTTGTCTGAATGAGATGATCTTTATATCAATCTTGGACCTCTCAAAAATAGGAATCCAATGGAATTATCATCTCCATCAAATGAGTTGTCCCGAGGTGGAATTTGGCCCTAGTTGCCAATTTTAACACTCCCTCTCAACTAGGGTGAATTACACCTGCCAATTCATCTGTCGACATCATGCCATCCTGTTGTCATGTGCCATCTTTGTCATCTCATATCTTCTCTGCTGAACCATGAAGTAATAATGAAGAAGAATCGATCGAGAGTGAGTCACGAGATCTTACCACTCTCCACTGACAAAAATTAGTCTTGAGGTAAAACCTCAAATGACCCCATATCAAGTTGTTGAACACCATGCATCCTAGACATAGGGAGTATGATAGTACACGATGCGTCCATTGGTATGGTCCCTATCTACATTTCCCAACTCATTGGTCAAATGAGAGGAACTTCCCATGAGTCCCGGAACACATGGGTAGGATGTATGTTGGGGCATCAATAGGAAAAGGTGAACCACTCATCCTTCTCATATGCTATAGGAGGTGGTGAACCACTCATCCTATGCATATGTCAATCGTAGGGGAAGGTGAACCACTCACCCTACACACGTGTCTAGTAGGGGAAGGTGAAACACTCACCCTACACACGTCACCATGGGATATCACAGGGGTGTTGAATTTCCACGATCTTGGGTCTAAGATAGAATCTTAAAATCTCTAACGCTACCAAACCAAGAATCTCAACGATACTACTTTACACAACGAAATATAAACAACAGTAAATAACACATGCACAAAATATAGACAACTTTTTACATTTTTCAATCGAACTTCGTTATATTAAACAACATATAATACAACAGTCTAGGGCTCTCATACTAGGGATAATGGCCCTTATACATCCACTAGTACATTATACAAATTGGGGCTTTGTGTCAGTCCATCGACGACCAATCTACCCTTAACAGTATACTTTGACCATCTGGTCATTGTATGCTCCCTCAGCTCCTCTCGGTCATACCCTATACCTGCCCGGTCCTTCCGCTCCTGATATGCAGCTCCTGCGTCTATCGATACTCCAAGTCCATCTGGCCACTGAACCTCGGCTGTTCAATCTGCCCACTAGTTGATCGTTCATCCATCAACTCATCAACACATCGAGACTCCTGTCGAGTTGTTCACATCTCCACTTGTGAACAACTCTCGAACTACTGCTCAGCTACTCAGGGACTTCAGCCCACTATCGTCTTCCTGCGCTGCTCTAATGGCGACTAACATAGGGTACGAAGGGCTTCAACCTATCACTGTAAGATGTCCATCTCCTACAATGAACACGAGCTAGGAGGACTACCCATCTTCTGCTATAGATTTCCTTCTACACACACAAGTCTCGAGCTCCAAAAACTGCTCCTGGTTGATCAGACCATTGAGCTTATCAACTACCTCTGTTGCAATCACCTTTATCCGTCAAGGTGTTGCTCACCGGTCTCCAACTTGGACACTATCACGCTGTCCTCCAGCAGACCATAAGTGCCCAATCACATCCACACATGGTCCACTCTCATGTTGCCCTCCAACAGTCCACGAGAGACCAAGTCCACGTTGTAGCATCTGCACCTATTTAGGGCATCCCCACACCTAGGAGGCCCTTCTATTGGCTGCCAACAGACTTCTCATCAACTGCCCTTTATTGCTGCAATAGAGGAGCTATTGCACAAATATGGGCACCAACAACTTGTCCTCTCCTAGGATATCTATCCAACTGTCATACAAGAGTCCATCTGCAACTCTCCTTGTTGCTGTCCTCTTGTCTTACAGTCTGATGTTCCTGCCGTCACCTTGGCTGCTTGGTACACTACCCAACAGTCCATGTGGGCTCCTCCAAACAACTCCTAATGCCTCCTCAAGCTGCCCATCAACTGATCCACACTCTGGTCAACATATTTGACCCAACATCCCTCCAAAAAAATTGTTGCACATGTGTTTGTATCTTGTTGTTCGTGACACTTGGTTAGGGAACTTGCTGCAGCCCTAAATCCTCTCACAGTCATCAAACAAGCCCTTTGGGGCTGCAACACACCTCAGGAAGCCTACTCCTCACCCATGTTGTCACTAAGGATAGATGCCAAGCCTCAAGGAATCTCCTACGCAACCTAGCTGTGTGCTTTGGCTTGCAGCCTAGCACAACAGCTCTCCGCAAGTAGCGCCTCCAAAATAGTGCCCAAACACTACTCAAACAACAACGTATTTTCTCACAAGGAGCTCGTCCTACAACTAGCCTCCTCGACCTCTAGAACAGCAAACTTGATCCTCCTTTCTAGCCCAAAGACAAACTGCTGCCACTGCAGCTCACTCGGCCTCCATCACAGAATTCAAGCCCTCCTCCATGCTGTCTAGGGCCTCTCCTTTGCTGCGGCTAGGGCTAATTTTAGAGCTCCTTTTCCTTGAGATGATGTTGCACAAAATGGATGCCAACAACACATTAAATCACCCTTTATTTATAGTCAATAAAGGGGCTCCAATGAATTAGTGAAGAGACACATCTATTGGCTAAAGTTTACTTCAAGCCTACATGACTTGAAAACCAATAATTATTTGCCAACTTCAAAAATTCATTTCTCCACTTCTACAACTCGAAATTCGACGATTCTTGAAGCATTGGATTCTCCTTTCTTCCCTCTATCATCTCATGCCATCACATGTAGAAATGTGCTTCAAACATTGCCCCAAACATGATTAGGTGCAAAACCTCAGGCTTGGGTTCTAAGCCCACAAACCTACTTGTGGCGCTTTGACCTCCAACCCTCGAACACTAGGGCTTGGAGTACCTCCGAAGCTACACAAATCAACAATCCCTCTTATCAAGGGAGGTACTTGCAAGACAAGGAAGTAACCATCATCATCTGACGACGACACTAGCCCGTCTGGCACCTATCACTACAACCTAACTTGTAGATGAATCCAGAAATCTCGGTAGTGCCTCTGCCTCATCACATCTGAAACTAAAGATCCAAAACCTCCATAGAGTTGTTCCCTCTAAGGCTAGAATCCCTCTGAGCCTACACGATCTCCACTGGTGCAGTCCTACAAGCACTCATCCTCCTGGATCAAATACCACTCATGAAAATCCCTCCAATCTCGGATATGCAACATCATGATCTGATAAAGACTCTAGCCTGCCAACCTGTGGTCCATCACATGAATCCATATCAATCAAACTGATCTTGTCCATGCCAAAGAAACCCTCGAGCTGTCCCTGTTGAGATGTCAGTGTTGTCATTGATGGCAATATGGATTGAATATATATATATATAGATATATATACAGACAGAATCCCAAGAAGCATTGGACCCAAGGAACAGTCCCAAGGAGCAAGAGGAGTGGTACCAAAGAGATGAGCAAGAAGCAGTTCAAACGAAAGCCATCGGAAGCTAAGAGCAGGAGCCAAGACAAGCCAAGGAGGAGAAGATCCAAGAAAAGACTGCATATGCCCAAAAGAAAGAGCCAAAAAATGAAGAACAGTGATATCGGAAGATCATATCGGTATTTTTGTTGTGTTCGTTCTCCGATGTGCGATATGGACCTCTTATCTCCGATGTGCGATATGGAGCTCTGATCTCCGATATGTGATATGGACCTCTGATCTCCAACCTTTGATATGCGGACCTGGCGTGAATTAAGTTAACGGTTTAATTATTAAATCGCATCTGCCCTTTTATCGGAACTCTTGAATGGCACCTCTGATAAGACCCTCTGATTTCTGATTGCCAATATGGTTGCAAACCCGATTGGTTTTATTACAATGATTCTAATATAATATCGCGTCTGCCTTGTCGGAGCTTTTCTATATCACAAGTATTGCATGCCATGTCATGTTAAAGCTTCTGATACAAACCTCCTATATCCATGTGGTACCGATGTACGAGAATAAAGTGATGATGTGGCGTGTGGGGACCTCTCGGCATCCATTATAATATGATTTCGCATTATTCGTTTGATTAAAATCTATGGCCTTTCCTATCTTGCTACTATAATATGGTTTCCGCAACAATGAAACTATGTTATATTTGGTCGATTATTAACAAAGACCCCTTCTGATAGCTATTTAATATATTTTCAATGTGCCACCTCATGCACAAGTCGGCCTCTCCTCTAATGAACGTGTCTTTTAATTTAATGGCGAAACTCCTATAAATAGAAGTCTAAACTTTCATTTCAACTGATCTAATTCAGCTATCTATCACAAAGAGTAAGACACGGTTCACAACTCGTGAACTTTACAGCACCGAGGAAAAGAAGTTAAAGGCCGAGAAGAGGAAGCAAATTTTGATTGGGTTAAAATTGATGAAACTATATCTCGGACCTATGGATAGTCTCACATGGAGAGATCATATTTGCAAACAAGGGTGCAGATAGATATTTGTGGAAGCTCAGACTTTGAGAGGCTCGGACCTGTAGTAGACTTATGTGTGACACGTTGAACAACTGAAACCTCTGTGCACTCTTGAATAGTGAAGAACTCGAGGTCTTGAACAGTGAAGATTTTGGAGTATTGAATAATGAAGAACTTGAAGCTTTGGATAATGAAGAACAATCCTATTAAGATCTTGGACGGTGGAAAAATTAGGAGTCTGTGGCAGTCTTGTGGAGCGATTGCTTGACTATTGAAGGAGGTCCTGAAGTTTTGAAAGTAAGTCATCCATACATTCTGTTTGTTAATTAAGAACACTGAAGGGTTGGTGTCCTAGAAGTTGGAGCCTCTAAAAACAAGGTTTGAGCCTTGAGAAGGCTAGGGTTGGAGCCTTGGAGTTTGGATCCTCACAAAAGTCCAAGTTGGTGCTTGGAAATGTGAGAATTTCTGAATCTACACATCAGATATCCTACAACAATCATTGGTTTATGATCTCCTACTTGTTCTTTACATTCAACAAGTTATTTAATTACTTAAACAACGATGAAAACACTATTGCAGCCTACACATACATATAGATCATGAACTAAAATAAACTAAGACAATCACACAAGGGACACTGTTATTTTTGGACAATCGTCCATGGAAAAACCCAATGTGGGAAAACCGGTGCAACATATAGAGGGTTTGTATTATCAAGCAGATTTCTAAATACAACTAGGATCCTAAATCCGGATCACCCAATAGAGAATAAATCGGGTAGAAGTACCTCTATCCGGAGATAGATATTTTGACAATTCCAGCAACTCGATGATCAAACCCCACAGATGACAACTGTTGTTCCCAGTGCTACGATAGCTTCTCCAAGCTCTGCTTTGGAACTGCATCACCTCCTCTTGGAGCTGCGTCACCCTCCCAGTGAGCCTCCCTTGCTCAGAAGTCTATTTGCTGAACTGCTGCTCTCTCTGTCCCACAGAAAACCCCAACGTTGCCTCTAAGGGACTACATCAACCCCTCTAGCTTCTGCGTCACCCTCTATGGAGCTGTGCTGTCTCTCCTGCTGCTGCTTTGCCTCTATGCTATGTATCCTCGACCTTGGATTGAAGTCCCTCTGCTGAACTACCCCTCTTACTGCAACTCAAATCACTTAGCTCAACTTTCTCAACAAACCATGCCCCAGAAAAATCGAACTCTTTGATCTCTTAGTGTGTCTCCAACTAACCCTCAAGCCTCCTCTTATAATTTTCCTGTTGATGAATCAACGGTCGTGATCTAATCTCTAATCAACGACTAAGATTAAAACAGGCTTGATCCTCATCACTTAGAACCTTCTCACCCATATTTTTATTAAGACACATTAATATTTTTATTTTCCCAAGTTTAGACTTAGGAACTCATTAGAAATATTAATTATTTTAATAACTCCTCATTCGGGTGGAATTTCTCCAAACGATTTCTGGGTTCTGGAGATCTCATGTGTTCTATCCCCTCCACCAAATTTCGAAGCTAGAACACATCCGATGCTACCCAAAATCAACACTCCCTCTTAGCAAGGAATGTGCTCTAGCAATACTTCTCCATAGAAGCATTAAACTGACCCACTACATCGGTCCTCTGTGCTGCTGATGCTTTGCTTGCTGCCCTTCATCCACTGCACCACTGCTTCATGTACTTATGCCCATGACACTGCCATTGCCACTGCTACATCTATACTGCAGCTCCCTCTCAAAATGCCGCATCATGCTGCCCATAACACTGCGACTGTTAATTGCTGCACTACAGCTCAATTACTGAGAAGTAACTAACTGAAACTTCACCCAAGAAAGTTAGTATGGATGCCTCATGATGGTGAAGCTACCTTTGCTGCTAATCTGTGTTGACCCTCAGCTACCACTGTGCTATTGCAAACTGCTTTGTGCCTCTCGTACTGCTACAACATCCACTGTGCTGCCTCAAACTTTAGCACTCTAGCTCTGCGATTGCCACTCCATCACAGCTCGCTCCAACCGACACCCATCACTTTTCTACTGTCGTTAAGGGCTCCTATAGCCATATGTGATCCAAGAGTTTGGGCACCTCAAGGATACTGCCCCCACATGTAGTCCTCCTGACTACAACTTGATGTCACCCCACCTCCTCTCCAGAGGTGCATGAGCACTCATGGCATAATCGTCATCCTCGCCTTCCTTTTCCACTTTCATTGGAGCAACCTTCGATTTAGAAGCGTCCCCCTTGCCCTTCTTCCAGGGGCACTGAGTAGCATAATGTCCCAGTTCCCCACAGTTGAAGCATCTGACCTTGGTTATGTCCTTCTTCTTTCTCTTATACTGCCCTTTTTGTCCCATTGATGCGAGAGTTGCATCCTCCTCCTTCTTGACTCAGGCTCCTTTGTCGCTACTCCCTGTCTTGGTCATCCCCTTGAGCTCTTCTTGTTGAAGAGATGCCCACATCTCCTCCCAACTAGGGAGAGTTACTTTGCCCAAGATATTTTGGACAAAGGTCTCCTAGTCCTTAGTGACTGCATTCAGGGCAGTCTTGACCATGAACTTAGGATCTAGTGTAGACCCAATGGAAGTCAACTAGTCACGAATCCTATGCAACTTGAGAAGGAAGGGATCAATCTATTCTCCTTGTTAATCTAGGTTGTTATTGATGTCAATATAGCAGTGTTTATGATGGCAAATTCTTTGATACATGATTTCCCATTGACGCCCATTGATCATAATGCTCATAGTGAATATGATGAGATGGAGGACCTGAGTGGATTGAACAGCAAATGACGCAGTAGATCCAGTAGAGAAACAACGATAATAGAGGGGTAAAGAAGAAAGCTATCAGAAGAGTGGGGGTAGGAAAGTACGGACTTCCTTGATCGTGGCTGAAGGCTCGCACTAAATCTTAATCGTCGATCTCATTTTCAACTCTTACATCACAGTCAATGGTGGGGGTTAAGCCTATAGTTAACTCGTGTGCTAGTTGAAGACCCGCAGGCCGTAGATTTGATGACCTCGTATATCCAATGGATATCAGGTCACAAAATGATCAGACGTTAATCTCAAGAACGGACCCGAACTTTTATAGATCAAGGATTTATAATCCTTATCAGCTCCGTAAAGGCAGTTAAGCGTCACGCAAGTTCTCCGGCCGATATTGTTATGAACCATTGGATCCAACGCGTCTTGATCAAACGGTGGAGGATCGACGACTGGGTTTGTTGATTGGGTGGACCAACAACCGTCAGATTAAAGATGAGATCAACGGTGTAGAATTAATCCGATAAGACTTGGGAATAAGTGGACCCAATTGAGTTATCAAAAGAAGCTGATTGGAATATCGCATCCGTCGCATATCGCTAGTCTTGAAGAAATGTAATGATGGTAAACTGCGATTGTGATTAAGGTGATGATGTGGCAAGTGGGACCACCCATTATATGGTTTTAACTATGTTGATATGTGAAGATCGATGATGTTGATATCGGAGGGCAGAGTATGTTATGGGCACGACTTATAAAAGACCTCCGGAAGTTGCGATTGTGATTAAAGGAATGACGTGGCATGTGGGATCTCCATATGGGTAACGTATCTCGGGCATCTATCACAGAGAAGAGGTAACAGTTCGTGAACTTGAAGGAACAGAGGAAGCCGGAAGGTCAAGTGAAGAAAAGAAGAAGTTGAAAGGTCGAGAAGCCATAGGTCTGGCAGACGATGAAGGTACAAAAGAAGTCGAAGATCGAGTGAGAGAAATGTAACTAGAAGGATAGAAGCTAGCTGTAGGTCCAACAGGACAGAAGGAAGCCGAAAGGGCCAGCGGAAGACGAAGATTTGTTTGACCTCAAAGATTTCATCAGTCATCAGTTGAAGGGAACAGTAGACAACACCAACGCTGAAGTATTTGTGAGTTTGTTCCTTGGAAAGCTTAGTGCAGTTCATTGTAGACACATTGAAGTTATGTAAAGACTATTGTAGATCATGATGGATATTTGAAATCATCATGAGGTAACTTTGCAGACTCTTTGTGGGCAATATGAAGAGTTGTGAAGACTTCTTCATATGAAGACAAGTTGTCATTATGATGTAGCATGGAGACTACAATGAAGCTGTAGATTGACAAAATTCAGTGCAGAAAATGTTGGGAGCAGAAAATAACTACCAAACATATCTAGACAAAATATAGCAGAGGATTGGAGCCCAAAGGGTTGGTGTCCTGAAGGTTGGAGCCTTAGACAAAACAAGGTTGGTGCCTTGACAAGATGGGGTTGGAGCCCTTGGGGTTGGTGCCTTAGAATTGGAAGGATTGGTGTCCTTGGAGTTGGTGCTCCTAAACACAAGGTTGGTGCCTTCAGAAGATAGGGTTGGATCCCTAGAGGTTGGAGCCTCACAAAGGACCAAGTTGGTGCTTGGCAATAGATTAGAGCCTTATATATATTGTACTTGTTTTATTGTAAAGATTATATTAATAAAATCATTTATTCCTATTGTTCATTTTTGTGTTCTAAATATAAATGGTTTAACTGGTAAAAATAACAATTGAAAAGGAATATTGATTCACCCCCCTCACTATCTTCAACAATTGGTATCAGAGCTAGTACCTTCACTCAAAGCCTAAGAGCTTGAAGGTGAATCATTAGAACACAAATGGCGAAGCCAAGGAAGAAAGTCTCCAATCCTCCTAAAGATGTGTCTCCCTCTACCACTGAAATAGAAGTCAATCAATTTGAGGAGGCTCCATGGTTCAATGGAATCTTTGATATATGGGAGGCAAGAATGAGGAATTTCTTAAAGACTCAAGGCATTGAAATTTGGAAATCAGTGATAGTCGATAGCATGATTGATGGAGAATCCAAGGAGTACAATGCAAAAGCAATGAAGGCAATTTTGAATGGGCTACCTGATTCTATTAAGAACAATTTAGGAAAATGTTCATTAGCGAAGGGTATATGGGACAAACTTCATAACCTTCACTCAAAAGGAGCATTGACCATGACCACTAGTCAAGAAGATGATGGAAACCAAGAACGAAATCCAGAACCCATCATAGAAGCTAAAAATTAGAATGATGACATCAAGGCTAAAGAAGACCTAGAAGATGAAGAGAATGAAAAAGACTTTGTAGAAGATCTCCTCACTAAACTTATGGCTGCCAAGGAAGAGCTTATCAATTTGAAAAAGGAAAACGAGGAACTTAATAAGAAAGCACTAGCTGGTGACCAAGACCAAACAAGGAAGAAAGTTGACCTTGTCAAGCTTCAAGTACAATAAAGGGATGAAGAGCTTGCCAAGCTTAAGAAGGAATCTCATCAAAGCAAAAGAAAGCATCATGAAGAAGTCATATCCATGACAAATCAATTGGATAAAGAAAAGAGACGGGAAGATACCTTTTCAAGTCAACTTGAACAAAGGCACAAGAACTTGAACAAACTTGAAGAAGAGATTGGTCGGTACAAGGTAGAGGTATCCTCTCTCAAATCTCAACTACAAAAAGCAAGAAAGTTAGGACAAGGAGCCGAGAAGAAAATGGAAGCATTGGCAATCATAGAAGGACAGGTTGATGAAGCAGAAAAGGAGAGAAACACCATGATATGTCAACTAAAAGAAAAGGATGGAGAAATCTTCAAATTAAAATCTAACATCAACCTTCTCAAGGCCAAAACATGTAAAGCTACAAGGATCAAGGAAGAAATGGAGAGCGGTCTAGCAAAGGAAAATGAAGAAATCTTCAAAATGAAGTCAGATATCATCTCCCTTAAATTAGAAGCAAATGAAACAATATGTATTAAGGAAGAGATTGAGAAACAACTTGCTAAGAAGAATAATGATTGTGAAAGATTTGAAGAAGATATTGTCTCCCTCAAGAAAAGGGTTGAAGGGATGGACAAAACCTTGAAGAGCTCTCAAGCCTTGGATGACATGCTCAGCCATCAAAGATGTCCATTTGATTAATCAGGTTTGAGGTATGCAGGTGAATCCTCAAGCAAGAATGATAGTGCTTCAAACAAAAAGGATGTGAGGAAGCCAGAAAGAAATGTTGATGCTCCTAGTTCTAGCAAAGGCAAGGAGAAGAGTCAAGGCAACAATGGAAGAAATCTTGCTCCAAGAAGAAATGTAGATGATGTCAAGGATGCGAGACGCAATGGTTATCATCAAAGGATCTCAAGGCAGAAAGGCTTCAAAAGTACATCAAGGAAAGCCATCTTCCAGGTACCAAAGTTTACTTTTTGGTTATTGTTATTCTTATGCAAACTTTGGACACATGGCAAAAGATTGTAGGGCTTATAATGATCCCCGTCAATCTCCGAGAAGCAATTTCACATGAAGTCATGAATTCTTATTCATGAACAACATAGAATGCTTCAAGTGTCATAACATTGGTCATATGGCACGTAATTGTAACTTGATTTGGGCACCTGCTCAAGATAGAACTATGCCAGATAAGAAAGTTACACAAGTATGGAGAAGGAAGCAAATACAGTTCGAAAGTCCCTTGAACTCTCCAGCCAACAACATAGTTGTTGACTTGATCTTCGACAATCTAAGCATTTGGCGGGGAGACTCTGCCAAAAGGAAGATCGTGCATACAGATAGGGGGAGGTTATGATGATTAAGCATTCTTGTAGAAGCCATCTGTGAATGGGCCTTATGTAATCCTTGATGAGCTATATTAACAATCATTCTTTGATAAAGATCATTTTTTAGGAGCACTACGTTGAAGAACATGATCTTGTAACCATTCTTTGGACTTTTGTTGAAGATGTTTTCCACTTGATCACTAAGCAGAAATTGGAGCAGCAAAGAAGGCCATCCAATGCTAGAGAAATAGGGCAATAACTATGTTGTTGTTATTATAGAAGTTGAATGTATCGACTTAGGGATATAATGTGAGAACAGGTAAATCAAGGACAGTAATAGAGGTAACCTTCAAACAAAGAAACACATCTAGGAATGGAGCTTGAAGCAAGAGCAATTGGAAGAATCTAGCATAATTGAAGCATTACAAAAAGTTGTCAACCAGTGAAAGAATTTAAAAGACAGTTATGGATTGGATATCAAAATCTGCTAGTGGAGATAACCTACGGGTTTTGGTCTAGCAACAATCCTGAATTGAAGATGTTGGACACTGTAAATCGTGATTTCCAATAGTGATCTCCGCATTTTTTGAATCTTGTTGAAACAAGATAAGATCTAATTGACTTGCGGACCTGTCGTAATAAAATAAATCGAATATCAAAATGCAATTATGAAATGCGGTGACCTAAGCATAAACGTGAAGTGTGATGTTTTGAGCATAAAAGTTTGCGGACCTGTGTGTACAGTGCCAATTTATCACAATAACCGTATCGGCATAAGTCTCATGACTACAGTAACAGGGTTATTCTAGTGCAAATAATTTCCAGTGATAAGGCTACTACAAGACATGACATTGTTTTTGAATATTTATATATACATATACCCTTGGTTTAGTACCTGCCAAAAGAAATGATGACCTGAGCAAATTCTCTATAAAACGTTGGCTTCATCATCATTGTTGCAACAGTCAGAAAGGGCGATTTGTAGCAACATCAAGGTACTTTTTGCAACCTGTAATTCTTGTAACCACAGTGGATTAGTCTTGTTTGAAGATCCCATTTATGAACCCTAAATATTGGAGCCATGTATGAGTTACATACCCATAAAAATATGCTATTCATAAAGAACAGGCGCAGTTCGACAGGGGGAATCCTTGTGCACTCCTTTGCCATTGATGTCAAAGGGAGAGAGAAGAAGAATATTGCCATCAATGACAAAGGGGGAGATTGTTAATCTAGGTTGTCATTGATGTCAATATAGCAGTGTTTATGATGGCAAATTCTTTGATACATGATTTCCCATTGATGTCCATTGATCATAATGCTCATAGTGAATATGATGAGATGGAAGACCTAAGTGGATTGAACAACAAATGATGCAGTAGATCCATTAGAGCAACAACGATAACAGAGGAGCAAAGAAGAAAGTTATCGGAAGAGCGGGGGTAGGAAAGTACGGACTTCCTTGATCGTGGTTGAAGGCCCGCACTAAATCCTAGCTGTCGATCTCATTTTCAATGCTTACATCACAGTGAACCGCAAGGGTTAAGCCTGTTGTTAACCTGTGTGCTAGTTGAAGATCCGCGGGGCGTAGATTTGATGACCTTGTATATCCAATGGATATTGGGTCACAAAATGATCAGACGTTAATCTCAAGAACGAACCCGAACTTTTATAGATCAAGGATTTATAATCCTTATTGGCTTTGGAAAGGCGGTTAAGCGTCGCCCAAGTTCCTCGACTGATATTGTTATGAACCATTGGATCCAACACGCCTTGATCAAATAGTAGAGGATCGACGATTGGGTTTGTTGATCGGGTGGATCAACAACTATCAGATTAAAGATGAGATCAACGGTGGATAATTAATCCGATAAGACTTAGGACTAAGTGGACCCGATTGAGTTATCAAAAGAAGCTTATTGGAATATCGCATCCATTGCATATCGCTAGTCTTGAAGAAATGCAATGATGGTAAACCGTGATTGTGATTAAGGTGATGATGTGGCAGGTGGGACCACCCATTATATGGTTTTAACTATGTTGATATGTGAAGATCGATGATGTTGATATCGGAGGACAGAGTATGTTATGGGCATGACTTATAGAAGACCTCCGGAAGTTGCGATTGCGATAAAAGGAATGACGTGGCACATGGGATCTCGATATGGGTAATGTATCTCAGGCATCTATCATAGAGAAGAGGTAACAGTTCGTGAACTTGAAGGAACAAAGGAAGTCGGAAGGTCAAGCAAACGAAATAAGAAGTTGAAAGGTCAAGAAGCCGAAGATCTGGAAGACGATGAAGGTACAAAAGAAGCCGAAGATTGAGTGAGAGAAATGTAAGCAGAAGGACAGAAGCTAGCTGTAGGTCTAGAAGGACAGAAGGTAGCTGTGGGTCCAACAAGATAGAAGGAAGCTGAAAGGGCCAATGGAAGACGAAGATCTATTTGACCTCGAACCAGCCAAGTAAGATTTCATCAGTCACCAGTTGAAGGGTGCAGTAGACAACACCAGCACTGAAGTATTTGTGAGTTTGTTCCTTGGAAAGCTTAGTGTAGTTCATTGTAGACACATTGAAGTTGTGTTAAGACTATTGTAGATCATGATGGATATTTGAAATCATCATGAGGTAATTTTGCAGACTCTGTGTGGGCAATATGAAGAGTTGTGAAGACTCCTTCATATGAAGACATGTTGTCATTATGATGTAGCATGGAGACTATAGTGAAGCTATAGATTGACAGAATTCAGTGAAGAAAATGTTGGGAGAAGAAAATAACTACCAAACATATCTAGACAAAATATAGCAGAGGGTTGGAGCCCAGAGGGTTGGTGCTTTGAAGGTTGGAGCCTCAAACAAAACAAGGTTGGTGCCTTGACAAGATAGGGTTGAAGCCCTTGGGGTTGGTGCCTCAGAATTGGAAGGATTGGTGTCCTTGGAGTTGGTGCTCCTAAACACAAGGTTTGTGCCTTGAGAAGATAGGGTTGGAGCCTCACAAAAGACCAAGTTGGTGCTTGGCAATAGATTGGAGCCTTATATATATTGTACTTGTTTTATTATAAAGATTATATTAATAAAAGAATTTATTCTTATTGTTCATTTTTGTGTTCTAAATATAAATGATTTAACTAGTAAAAATAACAATTGAAAAGGAATATTGATTCACCCCCCCAGTATTTCCAACACTCCCTTCTGCATCTGGTACTATCTCAGCTGATTTTTTAATAGCATCTTCTGTTGGATGGAAGAGCCCTCATACAAGGTGGCCAGCGCCTCCCACGTCTCCCTTGTTGTGTTCTTCTCAGCAATGTGTGGCACTACATGATCTTTGACCTCATCTAGGATTGTGCACTTGGCCTTAGCCTGGGCCTCTTTGTAATTCTTCAATGGATCAACGTCAACCAGCTCAACAACTACCTTCAAGGCATAGTCCTTGATGCGATGTTTGTCTAGGATTGCTAAGATCCTGGCCTTCAAGATGACAAAATTGGATGCTCCATCCAATCTGTCCTGATCCCTCAACCCATTCATTTCCATGTCTGGTCAAAAATAGGATTGGTTCTCTTCTCCCTCTCCTGCTGTCAATCTAGCAAGACTTGGATCTGAATTTCTTTGGCGCAAGAAACCCTCTAAGGAGTAAGCTCCTCTAGACTCCCTCTGAGTCCTGATTTCCTTCATGGAAATCCTCCCGCCAGTTGTGGAATCGCTTCCTCTCTAATCCTCCTTTGCTACTGCAACCCAAATCTAGATTTCTTTGGCTAGAAATCTGTCAAGGTAGTGACTCCCTCTACCTCGACTCTGTCTCCACAAACATTGTTCTACACCAACAGAAACAACGTCCCACTAGCTCCTCAAATCGAATTTTCTCTGCTCCTCTAGCCCCGACAACTTGTTGATTCCGAACCTCTCAGGATTTGCGTTGGCCCAGAGAGCTGACGTATTCACTGCGTGGGCTCCTCTCTTGCTCTGTGTCACTCTCTACAGGCTTGAAATGTGACGTAGGCACTGCGTGAGCCTCTACGTCTCTCCTCTGGCTCTACACCACTCTTGCAGCTACTCCTCGACCTCTAAAACAACACTGTCACTTGGAACAACTGCTTCTCTGCAACAAATTTTCTGGATCTCTCGGCTAGTGTCTTCAGTGTCCTATGATCTGCAATGATCTGATACCATGTGAGAATTTATGAATCTACACATTAGAAATCCTACTGCAATCACTGGTTTATCATCTCCTACTTGTTCTTTACATTCAACAAGTTATTTAATTACTTAAACAACGATGAAGACACTATTGCAGCCTACGCATAGATACAAATCATGAACTGAAATAAACTGAGGCAACGACACAAGGGACATTGTTATTTTTTGACAATAGTCCTGGAAAAAACCCAATGTGGGAAAACCGGTGCAACATATAGAGGGTTTGTATTATTAAGCATATTTATGAATACAACTAGGGTGCCAAATCCGGATCACCCAACAAAGAATAAACCTGGCAGAAGTACCTCTATCCGGAGACAGATATTTTGACAATTCCAACAACTAGATGATCAAACCCCATAGATGACAAATGTTGTTCCCAGTGCTGGGCAATGATGGCTGCTTCAAGCTCTGGGCTAGAACTGCGTCACCCTCCCAGTGAGCCTCCCTTGCTCAGAAGTCGATTTGCTGAACTGGCGCTCTCTTTGTCCCACAGAAAACCCCAACATTGCCTCTAAGGGACTGCGTTATCCCCTCTAGCTTCTGCGTCACCCTCTCTGGAGCTATGTTGTCTCTCTTGCTGCTGCTCCACCTCTCTGCTATGTATCCTCGGCCTTAGACTGAAGTCCCTTTGCCTAACTTCCCCTCATTGCAACTTAGATCACTTAGCTCGACTTTCTCAACAAACCACACCCTAGAAAAATCGAACTCTTTGATCTCTTAATGTGTCTCCAAGTGACTCTCAAGCCTCCTCTTATACTTTTCCTGTTGATGAATCAACGACTATGATCTAATCTCTAATCGATGGCTAAGATTAAAATAGCCTTGATCCTCATCACTTAGAACCTTCTCACCCATATTTTTATTAATACACATTAATATTTTTATTTTCCTAAGTTTAGACTCAGGAACTCATTTAAAATATTAATTATTTTAATAACTCCTCATCCAGGTGGAATTTCTCCAAACGATTTTGGATTTTGGAGATTCTAGCCCCTCCACCAAATTTCGGAGCTAGAGCACATTCGATGCTACCCAAAATCGACAAGCAATAGGTTGAAGCCTGGAAGATTGAAGGGTTGGTGCCCTCAAACACCATTGTACTCAAATTTTTGTAAAAGAGGATTGATGTCCTTACTCATTTATAATAAAATCCTTATTATTATTATTTTTAATTATAATTGTGAAGAATTCTAACTGGTAAATATAACAATTGAAAAGAAATACTGATTCACCCCCCTCTCAGTGTTTCAAACAATTGGTATCAGAGCTAACTTCTTCATAATCAGCTTAACAACTGGAAGAAGGATTCTTAAATCACAATGAAGAATGAGGATTAAAGAAAAACTCCCAAATTTGATGGAACAAACTTTGGCTTTTAGGAGCGTAGGATGACATTCTATTTAATGTCTCTTGGACCTAAAGTATGTCAACCAGTTACTGATGGGTATAAAGTTCCAGCTACTCCACCAACAGATTAGGATGGACATAAAGTTTATGTAGAAAATTCCAAAGCACTAAATTCCATAACAAGTGGAATTACTAATTCAAATTTACAAAAGTTATGAACTGTGATTCTGCCAAGGAAATGTGGGACAAGCTTATTGTTATCTATGATGGAGACTCCAAGGTCAAAAAGGAAAAAATCCAAACACATAGAAGACAATTTGAGAGTCTTAAGATGGATGATGAAGAAGATATTGCAGCCTATTTCCTTCGAGTAGATGAAGTCGTCAACTCACTCAAAGGTTTAGGTGAAACTGTTGAAGAAAGCACAGTTGTCCAAAAGGTTTTGAGATCACTTCTAGAACGTTTTGATTCCAAAGTCAGTGCCATAGAAGAAATGAAGGACTTGGATGACCTAAAAATGGACGAACTTCATGGGATTCTCATTGCATATGAAATGAGAAAAGGAATCCCTAACTCCAAGGAAGCTACATTCAAAGCTTCAAGGTCATCAAAGAAAGGGAAAAATTATAATTATAGCAGTGATGATTCTGACACTGAATCTGAACTAGCTCAATTTGTAAGAAAACTAAGGAAAGGGTCCAAGCTCAAAGGAAAGTATCCTCTCATTTGTTTTAAATGTGGAAGAATAGGACATTATGCTACAAAATGTCCTCATAAACATGATAGTGATGATGAAGACGAATATAAAAAGAAGGTGTTCAAGAATAAAGGGTTTAACAAAAAGAATTTATTCTCCAAGCAAGATGAATCTGATGAATAAGAATTTGTGATTACTAAGAAGAAATCAACTAAAAATACCTTTCCACGCAAAAGAGATGATGATGACTTTGATAAAGAAGATAACTATGCTAGAAGCAGTGAAGTGTTATTTATGCCATTTACAAATGAAGATGATTTGGCACAAGAAGAAGAAGGAGATGTAGATGGTTTACTAATGAGTGCCATTGAAGAAAATGAGAAATTATGAAAGAAGGTCATTTCTCTCAAAGTGGAAAAAGAGGAAGCAAAAAGGAAGGAAGAATTCTTGAACAATAAACTAAAAGAAAGAGAAGAAATTTGTGAAAAACATGAAGCTGAAATTGTTTCCCTAAGAAAAGAGTTGGATCAAGTTAAAAAGAGTTGGCAAATCTCTCAAACTCTTGATAACATCCTTAATACTCAAAGACCTCAACATGACAAGTCTGGAATTGGTTTCAAAGGAGAATCATCAAGTACAAAGGAGAATGTAAAAATCCAAAGAAGTTATGCTAACATCCTTTGCAGTCATCCAAAAGAGGAGAAGCCATCCCACCAAGAGCAAAGGTCCACCTTTAACAACCCAAGGAATGAAGGAAGGCTACCTCCAAGGAAGAATACTACATCAAGTCAAGGCTATCCTAATAGGTATCAAACAATCTTTCTTGGTTATTGCTTTCATTGTAAAAACTTTGGTCATCAAGCTAAGCATTGCAAAGCTCATAAGGATAATATTTCAAGATATAAGATCAATCATCAAAGCAAGCCACGTAGCCTAAAAGAACAAGGACAGATCAAGACTTACAATTCATTTGATCCTTTGGCTAAGTATGATCTTGTTTGCTCAAAATGCAATGATTATGGCCATGATACACAAAATTGTTCATTCAAAAGAGAAGAATTGAAGGAGGAACCCACTACTGATAAATGTGGTCTAGCTTTATGTGCACATAGTGATGAAAATCAATGGTTTGTGGATAGTGGATGTTCAAGACACATGACAAATGACCAAAAGAAGTTTATCTCATTAAATAAGAAAGATGGAAATGTATCTTTTGGAAGTGGATATGCTAAAATTGCGGGAAAAGGAATTGTTTCTCTTGTTAATGGAAAGGGAAAAACTCAAAATGCACTATTGGTGGAAGGGCTCAAACACAATCTTTTAAGTGTTAGCCAGATTTGTGACCAAGGACATAATGTTGTCTTCAATATTAAAGGTTGTGAGATAAGGAATTCCTCCTCGGGAGAACTTGTGGAAAAAGCAATAAGAACACCAAACAACGTATATATTTTGAGTAAAATTCAAGAAGATAAATGTTATATGAGTCGAGCAGATGAAAACTGGTTATGGCACAAATGATTGGGGCATCTAAACTTTGATAACTTGGTTAATATCAGTAAAACAAATGCAGTAAGGGACATTCCAAAAATTGTCAAGCCAGATCAAGTTGTGTGTGGCCCATGTCAACATGGAAAGCAAACTAGAACCTGCTTCAAGACTAAGGAGATCTCAACATCAAAACCTTTGGAGATCATACATGCAGATTTATGTGGACCAACGAGAACTCCAACTCTACAAGGCGAAAGGTACTTTTCTCTATTTGTTGATGACTATACTAGAATGATGTGGGTATTCTTTATAAAGTTTAAATCTGAAGCATTTGAATGTTTTAAGAATTTCAAAGCTCTTGTGGAAAATGAAAAAGAATAAAAAATCAAGTGTCTTAGAACAGATAGAGGAGGAGAATTTACTTCAGCGGAATTCAATGATTTCAGTGATCTACATGAAACCAAAAGAGAACTTTCCATAGCTAAAACTCCTAAACAAAATGGAGTAATGGAAAGAAGAAACGGAACTATGCAAGAGATGGCAAGAACAATGTTACTAGTAGCTAATTTGCAAACCAAGTTTCGGAGAGAAGCAGTTGGAATGACAGTGTATATCTTGAATAGAGCCCAACTAAGACCAAATAATGACAAGACTCCATATGAATTATAGAAAGGAAGACTTGATTTGGCAAAATACTTCAAAATTTTTGGAAGTGCGTGCTTTATGAAGATCAATGATGACTCACTACAAGGAGCAAATCATACAAATGCTACAATAATCGACTACGAAAGATAGTAGAAAGCATTGATGTGAAGATTGATGAGGCACTCCCAGAAAAGGAGATTGAAATCTGTGAAGTGTTGAAAAATGTGTAACTAGGTTCGGTCTTCATTAGTATGAAATGTATTCTTGTAAATATAAAATGAAAAAGAAATTATTATTAGTATTGAAGCATGGGTTTCATGCTCAAGTTCTTTTATTTTATAGGTCAAGCACCCATTGAGTGCTTCTAGGGTTTATCCTAGGTAGAAGAGTCATTTTCATATATGGAACACTCTATGGGCACATTGTATATTGTAAAGAAAAATATATTTTTTCTTGAAAGTGTCAAAATAACTCCAAGATCAAGTCGGCCTAAAGCGCTGTCAAGTCAATCTACATGAAGAGAAATGTCCACCCTTGAAGAAGCCTATGTATAAGAGGAACTCGTCCTTTATTTGGATCATTCTCTCACTCATATCTCATGCGAAGAAGGGAGCAACAAAAGGTCGAAGAAGGAAGTGTGAAGAAGAGAAGGACAAGGAAAGTCAAAGTGTTTAGGTCTCTCTACATTCTTTTGGGAATGCGAAGTTAGGGTTTCTGCATTGGGGAAGTCTAAGGTTTGATTTTGGAAGCAATAAGAGTAAGAAGGCAAGCGAAGGTCTCTTAGGGTTTCCTACTAGCCCTAGGATCCATATCATGGCAAGCGAAGTTAGGGGAAGAGCAATTAGAGGGAGATCGAAGTCTCCTAGAGAGGAGGCAACAGTTGCAGCAGTTACTGGGCAGTAGAATTTCAGATTTACTGGGAGGTCAAAGATATTGTAATTGGAGGCTGAGGAACACTTGATCTTGGAGGGTATTTCTCTGAGTCTAGGTCATGGTATTCGTCAATTGAAAGATCTGAAAGATAAGAAGAGATTTTCGAGTTTTCCCCTCAAGAGGAGGGGTTTTGGTCCTGGCTTGCAACTTATATATTGTGTCATTGTTCTTACTATATTGGTAGTTGTTTGATGTATTGCACATTGGAATAATAAATATCAAAGCTAATAAGTAAAAAGGTAACACAAACAATTATCAAGTTAAGAGAATTAACATATACATTGCCCTATTGAATTCTCAACATGGTATCAGAGCTAAGGTTCTCTAAGGGCATCATGAAGATCTCCTCTACAATGAAGAAGGTCATCAAAAGGATTGCAAGCCATCTCAAGAAAGGTATCAAAGAAGTATGGAGTCTCATATTCTCTTCAAAGAAGGTATCACTCAAAGAAAAGGATGAAGGACTCTTCTCAGCTCTCTGGGACATTCCAAGACGAAGATATCTGGGTGATTGATAACAATGCATCAAGATACATGACTAGTCACTTCCACCAATTGAAGACCTTGTCAAAAGGAAAATCCGCATACTCTGTGGAACTTGGTGACAACAAAAGCTATCCAGTGAAAGGAATTGGATCATCATCTATAAAGCTTGAAGATGGAAGCAACATCCACCTCAACAACATTCTATTTGTTCTAGGTTTGCACAGAAATCTACTTTCTATTTCAAGTTTAGAAGATAAAGGAGATAGAGTAACTTTCATTGATGGAAAAGTAGTTGTATGGGCTAAAGGCACAAGCATAGAACAAGAAAAAGTAATTGGCATCTGAGAAGGAAGGCTCTATAGATTAATATCTCTCGTAAATCATGCCCTACTCCACATTGAGATTAGTCCATGTGAACTTTGGCACTGAAGTTTCGGTCATTTACATTTCAATATTCTACCAACTCTAAATTCCATAGTAGATGGAATACCAAATCTAAAGGAGGATCATGAAGGTGTCTGCAAAGGATGTGCATTAGGCAAGAATACCAAGAGACCATTTGGAAGCAGTGCTTCATGGTCGAAAGAAATCTTGGATCTTATTCACTCTGATGTATGTGGCCCTATGTCTCCCAAATCACTTGGAGGTCATCTTTATTATGTCACATTCATAGATGATCATTCAAGAAAGACTTGGGTTTACTTAATGAAAACCAAGGATGAAGTATTTACTAAATTTCAAGAATTCAAAGCAGAAGTGGAGAACCTTATAGAAAGAAGAACCAAGATACTAATATTTGATAATGGAGGAGAATATACATCCAAAGAGACTATAGCATTCTATAAGGAATCTGGGATTAAGAGGGATCTAATAGTTCCATATAATCCTGAACAAAATGGAGTTGCAGAAAGAAATAACTGATCCATTAAAGAAAGTGTAAAAGAAATGTTACATGATCAAGATTTACCGAAGTTTTTGTGGGGTGAGGCAACAAAGACAACAGTCTACATACAAAATCGATGTCCTCACAAATCTCTAGACAACAAGACTTTGAAAGAAGTGTTCACTGGGAAGAAGCCATCTGTAGGTCATCTCTGAATCTTTGGGTGTCCTGTGTATATACATATACCTAAAGACAAAAGAAAGAAGTTGGATCCTTCCAGCGTGAAAGGCACATTAGTCTGATATAGTAACTCATCTAAAGCCTATAGAATTTACATGAAAGATGGACATCACATTGAAGATAGTGGTGATGTCATATTTGATGAAAGCATAGAATTCAAGAAATCAAAAGAACTTTCTATAGATTCTGATGACGAAGAACTTCCTATATTTGAGGAAGAAGATGACAAGGAAGAAGAAGGATCTCACCATGAGGAAGAAGGACCTAGTGAACCTGTTCAACCTGTGGTCATTCAAGAAACAAGGAAAAGACCTAACTGGTTGAAGTCTACACTAATTGATGCAGAAGGTCATGGGGCAGCTCAAGGATCATTTAGAGAAAGTAAAAGACCCAAGAGATATTTTGGGTATGCTGCATACATGACGAAGTTAATAGAAGCAGAACCATCAACATTTGAGGAGGCTATAAAACATCGAGAATGGAAAGATGCCATGAATGAGGAATATCAATCTATAATGAAGAATGGAGTTTGGGAGATTGTACCTAGGCTCGAGGACAAGTCTATGGTTACTTCCAAATGGATCTATAAGATCAAGCATGTAGCCGATGGAAGTATAAATAAATATAAAGCAAGATTTGTGGCCAGAGGTTTCTCTCAACTCGAAGGCATTGACTATGAAGAAACATTTGCTCCAACAACAAGATATACTACAATTCGATCATTAGTCTCTTTGGCAACATCAATGGGATGGAACATCCACCAAATGGATGTCAAGACTACATTTCTGAATGGCACAATAGATGAAGAAGTCTATATAGAACAACCCTTGGGATTTGAAGCAAAGGATAGGAAGGCATATGTTTGCAAATTGAAGAAGGCACTATATGGCCTCAAGCAAGCACCAAGGGCATGGTATTTTAGGATGGATGCATACCTATAGAGATTAGGCTTCACGAAAAGCTCTACTAACTCAAATATCTACATCAAGGTTGTGAACAATGAAACTGTAATCATTCTTCTGTATGTATATGATCTTCTCTTGACAGGTGTAGAAGGTCAAATTGAAGAATGTAAGAAGTAATTGGCAACAGAATTTGACATGAAGGACCTTGGGTTGATGCATTACTATTTGGGACTGAAAGCTTGGAAAGAACCTAATGAACTCTATTTAGGTCAAGGAAAGTATGTGTTTGAGATATTGAAGAAGTTCGACATGATGGACTATAAATAAATGACCACTCCAATGATCACTAACTTGAAGAAACTAAGAATTTCCGAATCAAGCCTTGTGGATCCCTGCAGATACAGACAACTCATTGGCTCACTAATGTACTTAGTGAATACTAGACCAAACATATGTTTTGCAGTAAATGTACTCAGTCAGTTCCAAGTGGAGTCAAAGCATGACCATTGGATAGCAGCAAAACATATTCTGAGATATCTATGAGGAACCATCAACTACTGCTTGAAGTATGATAGAAGGAATGATGTTCAACTAACTCGTTATACAAATTCCAACTGGGGAGGCAGTGAACAAGATGGGAGAAGCACTATAGGAGGATGTTTAGATTAGGATCCTCTATGGTCTGACGGATAAGCAAACTATTGCTTGAAGTATGATAGAAGGAATGATGTTCAACTAACTCATTATACAAATTCCATCTGGGGAGGCAGTGAACAGGATGGGAGAAGCACTACAGGAGGATGTTTAGCTTAGCATTCTCTATGGTCTCACGGATAAGTAGAAAACAAGGCACCATTGCGTTAAGTAGTGTTGAAGTTGAGTATGTTGCAGCATGCAAAGTCAACAGGGAAGAAATTTGGTTAAGGAAGATGCTATCTGACTTGTTTGAAGGAATGATGAACTCTACAGTGATACATTGTGCTAACACCAGTTGTATTCGTTTGTCTGAGGACCCAGTGTTTCATGGGAAGACAAAGCATATCAACAAGTATCATTGTATACGAGAGCTAGTACAAAATGTTGTGGTGCAGCTACGATATATCTCCACTGATGAGAAGGTAGCTGACATATTGACGAAATCACTTCCAAACAAGAAGCTTGTATACTTAAGGGACAAGCTTGGTTTGGTGGATTTGTCCCCCTTAATTGAGAGGGAGAGATAGACACAACATTCTTTTCTTCACTTGGGAAGAAAGAATGGAGGATTGGGTAACCATTTGGCATTCAATACTTTTTGAGAATGTGGTACGGCATTCAAGATAAGAGTAGTCGTGGACCGATATTCTTTGAGGATTAGCTACCCAAGATAAGAATAGTCCAATGGAATGTCATACTCTATGAACACTTGAGTGGGGTATGTACCTTGGAGAGACAATGATGATGGTGTCTATACATCACTGGTTTCGCCAACATTGTGGTCTGATCTTGTGGAGTGATAGAATTGTTAGTCAACACCTTGCTATATGACAATGCTGGTTATTATGATGCTAGACAGATGGGTTACCAATCCGACTCTTCTTATGAGATCTCTTCAGATTGAGAATGACCATGTACCTCTAATGAATACCTCCCTAGTTAAGAGGGAGTGTTGAAAAATGTGTAACTAGGTTTGGTCTTCTTTAGTATGAAATGTATTATTGTAAATATAAAATTAACAAGAAATTATTATTATTATTGAAGGATGGGTTTCATGCTCAAGTTTTTTTATTTTATAGGTGAAGCACCCATTGAGTGCTTCTAGGGTTTGTCCTAGGTATAAGAGTCATTGTCATATATGGAAGATCCTATGGGCACATTGCATATTGTAAAGAAAAATTTATTGTCTTGAAAGTGTCAAAATACCTCCAAGATCAAGTCAGCCTAAAGAGTTGTCAAGTCAGCCTACATGAAGAGCAACGTCCACCCTTGAAGAAGCCTATATATAAGAGTAACTTGTCCTCCATTTGGATCATTCTCTCACTCATATCTCATGCGGAGAAGGGAGAAATAGAAGGTCGAAGAAGGATGTGTGATGAAGAGAAGGACAAGGAAATTCAAAGTATTTGGGTCTCTCTACATTCTTCTGGGAATGTGAAGTTAGGGTTTCCTCATTGGGGAAGTCTAAGGTTTGATTTTGGAAGTGTTGTCGCACAGATTGACATGACAACGCTCAGATCGGGGGCTGTCACTCTAATCCCGATCTCTCCGTTTAAGCCTATCTTCCGCGGCTAAGGGGGGTAGACCCTATGAGGTGATGAAGACCCACTGTCGACCAGCTGGGTTGGGAGACACGAAGAAACAAGCACTAGATTGATTTGCTGAATTAATAGACCAGTGCCTTATGGGTTTGATTTTTTTAAACGATCACTTAGTAAATATTTCAGAAATGTAAACCAAGTGTAGCAATCATTTATCATCAAATAACTAGAACAGTGCAAGATATCAGTTAAACCCACAAAGTTCTTATAATGACCAAATCTCAATAACGATATCCAGCAATTAAAAATTTGGAGAAAGATCAATGCTTTAAACAACCACGCAATCATGAATCATTAACTAGATATCATATGCAACTAATCTTTAAGATGATCATTCATGTACAGACTTGTCTAAAATGATAAAAATTCATTCCACATCAATAACTTTGAATCTTAGCGTGAAAAAATATGACGTGATAATTTCCCGAGAAACACTGAATTTGACAAAATTTCCCACAATATTTTATTTTATTTTTTTATTTTTTTAAATTTATAAAATCTAAAAAAGTTGAAACTTAACAAATAATAAAATCTAAATTTTTAAACTAAGCTAAAATTAATTCCTAAAACTAAAAACAAACTAAAACCTAAAATTAACGTCTAAAAGCTAATACAAAATTATTGAAATAAATCTAAAATTTAAATTAGAACTAAAATAAAATATACCTAAATCGAAACCTAAGCTCAAATCCTAAATAACAAAACCATGCTAAAACTAAATCTAAATAAACCTAAAACATAACTGCGCAAACGTATATCATTAAAACTAAAGCAATCAAAAATGAAACTCATCGAATGCTGACCCTAACATCTGACTTAACTAAGGAAGACATTGCGACGCTGATTCAAGCACAAAACAAGAAGAATGAACGCGTAATCAGGAAATTTCGACCAGAGCACAGTTGACGGCGGCAAAAAAAATTTGAATCGATTCAAAGTTCACCTGAGCATCAATTTTCGACTGAGATCGGATTTGGATTTGCTACTTGGCGTTTGCTGAATCAAAGAAACTGGTTCACAGAAGCTTTCACCTGATGCCTAACGTAGAAACGCACCGTCGTTTTCAAAGGGACATGCTGCGGCGGCGTGGATGAACGTCGTATCCAAAATGCGTGTTTTCACCTCACGCTGTATCGTTCCAAACCCTGCTCTCTGCGTGTGGGTATATACAGGTTGATAACCAACGCTTAACAGACCTGAAACCTTCTTCTTCACCGGCCAGCAAGTAATCTTACGCAGGTAATAATGTGGGAATGCAAGCTTCTAATAGGGACTGTGCAGATGAACACTGTAGGCTGAGACGCTGGCAAAATAAATAATAAAAAAAAAAAAATGCGGCTGTGGTAAAGCGATTTTTCAAGACTGAGTTTTGCATCCACAGGGCAACGTTTTGAAAATGACAATGCCTTTTTTGCAGGGTTTAGGGTTTGATTTGAGATGCAATTGGTGATGACCGAATGACTGTGGAGAGGTAGCTCGAGCAGGTTCGCAGGTTGGGCAGCTGAAGATGGCAGCAGAAGAGAGTAATAGTGATTTAAATCCAGTAACTTGATCACAAAATTTTCAATCTTTCCCGCTCCAGAGACCCTGAAGAATTTCTAGATCAGATGTACCTGTAATCCGCAAGAGAAAAGAAAAACCGTAACATAATACATGCATAAAACAAAATCTGAAACCCTAGATCAGCTGAGTAATTTACAGATTTTGGCCCCTTAACTGCTAGATTTAGCAATAACAGCAGAAATATTTTCAGAATGTCAGATTCGTTATGAAAACTTCAAAAAATCTCTCATGCAAACTTAGAAAAGAAACTAAATGATTAACCCAGGGAAAAAATAGCTGGGCTCTGCAAGGAAGAGCCTGTGGGAGTTGGCTGGTTCAGCCTAGAACTTCCCCAAACGCCCACCAATCTTCTTCAGTAAGGGTTTTCTGCACAGCTTAAATCAACCATCAGTAAAGAGAGCAAAAATGATGCTAGATCTCAAAAAACAATGGAGATACCTGCCATTACTTCAGAAACCCTAACACCATTCAAACCCTAGCAAGTGAACAAGATACCTGTGCTCACAATACTCTAAAAATAAGCTGTTATTAATGGCTGAAAAATAAAATATGCAGAAAATAAATTAGCTCACAGCACTTCCAGAGAGACACTAGCAAGATTTGAACCCCAAAGTCTTCTTTTATTAACCAGAAAACAGATTACAAGAGAGCTTCTTCAGCACAAGACTCACAGATCGAATGAATTGAAAATGACCCTAGCACCCTACTTAAAGGAAATGATCCCAACGACTAGTTCGAGTGATCCATGTCGAAATGATCTCGACCGTCGATGAGGATCAAGACATCTCTTAATCTCATCCGTCGAAGATGTTAATTTATTTAAAAAATGAAACTTTGCATGCATTCACTCAAAATATTATTATTTTATTATTTTTAGGGTTTTTGCTTTATTTTATAATATTTTTTTTATTATTTTATTATTATTATTTCTTTTTTTTTATTGAATTTTTTAATTCATTTTTAAATGGATCCTCGAACTTAGCCTTTGGAAAAATCACCTAGGACCTAGGACTTAGGACTCATGAGGGGATTTAAAACATTTTCTAACCCTCAAGACACGTTACATCATGACTTTTACAATTTACATCTTAAGGGGACAAACCCACTTAACACAGACCCTCATAAACCACCCAGTTCTGCGACACAACTATAATTTAGCAGATTAACATACTAGGATTCTCCTAAAATTCTAATGACAAAATCCATCCCGGCTTTGGGGTCAGGCTGAAGGAAAACTCTGCCGATCATGGATTGGTGAGATGAAAAACCTTCCGGGACGTAGATTACCATTAGAAAGTTAGGTCCACCTAGGCAATTTACATACACGACTCACATCTGCTAAGATTATTTACAATTTATACATGCAGACTGGGTTTACAATTAAATCGATCAAGCTGCTGATGACTGCAGGATGGCACGGACATGTCGATCAAGTGCTACCCCCTTTTGCAAAGAAAGAGGGGGTGTATTGCATGGGTAGTTGACCGGTAGTGGTCAACATCTGGCTCTACTTGGGGACACGTTGCTGCACTGTAGGAATGTGAGAATCCAGAATCTGCATCCACGCAACACACAGATAAAAATAAGTAGCATCCATCCAAAAATCATCATATACATTAAGCACAGGAAAGATAAAAGCTCTTCATTTATTAACTATCTAATAACATGAAAAGTAAATCTAATCCTAAGACAGAAATGAAATGCCGAAAATACAAGAGTAGGGATAGAAATACAATACAAAGGATGCCCCATGGCATCATATATCATCTCTGAAGAACAACTTGAGCATTTGGCCATTCGCTGGTAGATCAAGTGGTTCGCCATCCAATCTGCTCAAGTGGAATGAGTTTGGTCCAGTTATATCTCGAATGATGTAAGGTCCCAGCCACAAACTGTCAAATTTCTTATGTTTTCCTGGTTTCTCATTCTTGCGATCCCAAAGCAATACCATATCTCCAACCTGCAAAGATCTAGATCGAGAGCATTTATCAAAGCTTTTCTTAATGTTAGATTGATTTTTACATATAGCGTCAAAAGTTGTCCTACGGTTTTCATCTAACTCCACAATTTGATCTATTATATTTTGAACAACGTCTTTATTAGTAGAAAAATTTTGGAGGAGCTGATAAGCTGGCAATTTGAGGTGCACAGGAAAAGTTACATCCAAGCCATAAACCAATTCAAAGGGAGATTTACCAGTAGATTTCTTCTTAGTGATTCTATCTGCCCATAAAGCATACTTGATTTTGCTGTCCCAGGATCTCTTATTATCTCCTACTATCTTCTTGATAATGGTTATGAGATTTTTGTTACTTGATTCAGCCAAACCATTACCCTGAGGATAGTAATTTGACGAATGAGATAAGACAATGCCATACTTGAAACAAAAAGATGAAAACTCTAAGGAACTAAAAGCCTTGGCATTGTCGGTAGTGATCTTAGCAGGGACACCAAATCTAGTAATGATGTTATTTTCAATAAAATCCATAATAACCTTTTCAGTGGCATTCTTAGCAGGAATGGCTTCAACCCATTTAGTGAAATAATCAGTAGCAGTCAAAATCCATGAGTAGCCATTGCTAGAATTTTCATGGAACTTCCCTATGAAGTCCAGACCCCAATGCTGAAAAGGTGCCTCTACAATAACAGGTTGTAGAGGTAGGGCAACAAGCTTCTGCTTCCCAGTGAATAGTTGACAGGCTTGACACGCTCTAACAAACTTGTGCACATCAGAAAAAATCGAAGGCAATAATAGCCAGCTCTCAGGATTTTGTGGGCGGTAGTTCTAGCAGCGTAATGACCACCACAAAATCCTGAATGAAACTCAGAGATTAATCTCTTGGACTCAATGTCATCAACACACCTAAGCACTATGCCCTCAGGATTTCTCCATCCAAGGCCATCCTTCATAAGGCAATACTTAGTGGCTTTTAGTCTAAGAGCCCTGTTGACCACTACCGGTCAACTACCCATGCAGTACACCCCCTTTTTCTTTGCAAAAAGGGGTAGCACCTGATCGACGTGTCTGTGCCATCCTGCAGTCATCAGCAGCTTGATCATTTTAATTGTAAACCCAGTCTGCATGTGTAAATTGTAAATAATCTTAGTAGAGATGAGTCATGTATGTAAATTGCCTAAGTGGACCTAATTTTCTAGTGATAATCTACGTTCCGGAAGGTTTTTTGTCTCACCGATCCATGATCGGTAGAGTTTTCCTTCAACCTAACCCCAAAGCCGGAATGGATTTTGTCATTAGAATCTGAGGAGAATCCTAGTGTGTTAATATGCTAGATTATAGTTGTGTTGCAGAACTGGGTGGTTTATGAGAGTCTATGTCAAATGGTTTTCCCCTTAAGATGTAAAATTGTAAAAGTCATGATGTAAAGTGTCTTGAGGGTTAGAAAATGTTTTAATCCCCTCATGAGTCCTAAGTCCTAGGTCCTAGGTGATTTTTCCAAAGGCTAAGTTCGAGGATCTATTTAAAAATAAATAAATAAATAAATAAAAATAATAATAATAAAATTTTTAATTTAAAAAAAAAATATAATAAAATAAAATTAAAAATAAATAAATAAATAAAATTTAAAAAATAATAAAATAATGAAGTAAAATAAAAATAATAAAATAAGTCGAAATTTTGAGAAAACAAATGCAAAATTTTAATTTTTATTTTATTAAAATTTCGACGGATGAGATTAAAAGATATCTTGATCCTCATCAACGGTCGAGATCATTTTGACATGGATCACTTGAACTAGCCGTTGGGAATTTTTCCTTTAAATAGGGTGCTAGGGGTCATTTGAGATAGATTAGATCTGAAAATCTGGTGCTAAAGAAAGCTCTCTTGTACTCATTTTTTTTGTGCAATAAAGAAAGACTTTGGCGTTAAAAATCTTGCTGGTGTTACTCTTCTGAAAATGCTGTAAGATGATTTATTTTTCTGCATAATTTTATTTTTAGCTATTGATTTTAGCTTGATGAAGATTGATCTGGGCACAGTTATCTTGTCTGATCTTTGGGGTTTGAATGATAGTTTAGATTCTGAAATATAGTGGCAGGTATCTCCATTTGATTTGGGTTTTACTATTGTTTTTTCCCTCTATGTTAATGGTTGATTTTAAGATGTGTAGGAAATCTTAGTTTTGAGTTTATCGGGCGTTAGGGGAAGTTCTCGGCTGAACCAGCCAACTCCCGGATTGTGTTTTCTGAAAGAGCCCAGCCAGTTCTTGATCCTGGGCTTATCATTTAAATTTTTTTATTAATGCATGCAGGGTTTTCTGAAGCACCTCACATTAAGTTTGAAATTTTGAAAATATAACTGTGGATTATTGACAAATCTCGTTGCTAAAGAGTCTTAGATTTGTAAATATTGTAAATTCGTAGCTGGTTTGAAGGGTTTTATTTTTTCCTTGCACATATTATTTATGGGTATTTTGTTTTGCCATTGCAGGTTACAGGTCTGGAAAATTTTTGTGGGGTTTTCAGCAGGCAAATCTGCAGCAACAGGATCTGAAAAAAAATATCTGAATGCAGAGCAATTTAAAATTTACTAGAGAATTTGCAGGTTTTCTTTGAAGAAATTCGAGGGTTTTTCCAGGTTATCTGTTTGCTGCCTGGGGTTTCATTTTGACAAAAGGTTTCAATTTTTTTTTATGCTATCTGTTTGCTGGGGTTTTATTTAAAATTGCTTTCCAAAAATATCAACCAGCAATCTTGCATTCCAAAGGTTTTAAAATCATTCATTTTCAGATCTAATTTTTTTTTTATGAGGGTTTCAAGAAATCTGAAGGAGAGCGAGTTAAAAATTTTTGTCAAGATTTCTGGAAAATATTTAAAGCTCCTCTCACTCTACTGCAAATCAAATCCCTGTCTCCTCACAGCTCCATTTCTGCATTTCTCTTCAGCATTACTTCCTGCGGATTCCTTCCACGCTACTCCAGCACCTACAAACAAAACAAAAAATAAAAATAAAAATAAAAATAAAAAATATTTTGAAAAAGCTTAATAAAAAAAAAAAAAATTGAAAATTCATTTTTTGTGGTCCATTTTTCTATAGCTAAACGCACTTAAAATGTTTATTTACAAGTTGGCTATATGAAAGTGGTAGCTGGTCAGCATTTAAGTTTTATGATCATTTAAAGCATTTAATTTTTCTTGAAGTTTAATTGCTGGATCATTTAAAGGCGTTGTGCATTTGTTGAAAATCTTACATCGTTCGGGTTATTTGATGATAAATGATTGTTTTACATGAGTTTATATTTCTGCAGCATTTGATAAATAATCGTTTAATCATTTATTTCATAAGGCACTGGTCCATTAACTTAACAAAATCAATTTAGTGCTTGTTTCCTCATGTCTCCCAACCCAACTGTTTCACAGTTGGTCATTTATTTTCCCATAGGGTCTACCCCCCTTAGCCGCGGGAGACAGGCTTAAATGGAGAGATCGGAGATCAGAGTGACAGCCCCCGATCTGAGCGTTGTCGTGACAATCTGTGCGACAACAAGCCCTTCTCTTATGAGCAACTAAATGGTTAGGACACGCAAGATTCATCAAGTAATAAACTATGTCCTTATACCACTCATGCTCCGCTAATCTTTGCAATTCTGGCGAAGATAGATCACTAAGACAAAACAAACCAAGAGTCTTTTCATTGCCCTCAGTTAACATCTGAGCTAAACCTTGGCCTTTGACCAGCTTGGTGGGTCTGATTTCCAAATCATACTCCTGTATTTTAGTAACCCACCTAGCACGGGTCCCTAAGCAATCAGTTTGAGTTAATATATCCTTAACAGCAGAATGTGGGACAAAAGCAATGATTTTAGAATAACCCACATATGTTTTAAAGTGCTTAAGAGACTTGACCAGGGCATAGGCCTGCTTTTCCATGGTATTGTACTTCAATTCGGAGTTTTGAAGTGCTCTACTCATGAAAGCAATAGGATGCTCGTGACCATCTTTATTCTTTTGAAGCAAGACACCGGCAATGGTATCTTCGGAAGCGAAAGAAAAAATCATGAAATCCTTGGAGTAATCAGGACTAACTAAGACAGGAGCTTTTGCAATAGCAGATTTGATTTCTTGGAAAGCCTTTTTGCCGTCTTCTTGCCAAACAAATTTTGCATCCTTCTTCAGAAGACTTTGAATAGGCTTAGCTATTTCTGCGTAATTTGGAATAAATCTTCTAATAAAATTTATCTTTCCAAGGAAAGACTGAAGGGACTTAAGATTATGTGGGAGAGGAATCTTTTGAATTGCTTCAATTCTTTCAGGATCAATCTTGATTCCTTCCTTAGAAATAATATGGCCCAGTAATTTCCCTTCCGTTACCCCAAAGACAGACTTAGCCGGATTCAAAGAAATCCCGTATTCTCTCCACCTATCGAAAACCTGCCTAAGATGATTTATATGACTGGTACCATCTTTGGAGAAAACAATAAGATCATCTTGGTAAATTTCAATAATTTTCCCGATTAACCCTTTAAAGGCATAATCCATAGCCCTTTGGAAAGTAGCCCCAGCGTTTGTTAATCCAAATGGCATTCTGATGTATTCAAAAGTACCCCATGGCATTGTGAATGTGGTTTTGTGACGATCTTCCTTTTTAACCCATACTTGATTGTATCTAGAAAAACCATCTAGCAGCGACATCATTCCAGAACCAGTTACTCTTTGCAACAAATTTTCCATGTTTGGCAAAGGGTAATTGTCTTTTTTACATGCTAGATTAAGGTTTCTAAAATCGACACAAAGTCTTATTGTACCATTCTTTTTCCTAACAATCACCAAATTCGAACACCATGTCGAATGCCTAGTTTGAGCGATGATCCCTGCGGCAAGCATCTTTGCAAGTTCTTTCTGGACCAAGGGGCTAACTTAGGATTAATTTGCCTAAGTTTCTGACTAAAGGGCTTAGCATTTTCATCCTTTAAGGGGATAGTATGCTCCATAACATCTTCCCTATAGCCTTTTAATTCGTCATATGAAAAAGCTAAAACATCTCGATATTCGCGAAGTAAATCAATTAACTTTTTTCTTTCCTCCAAACTAGTACCTCTACCAATTTTAACCATTTTCGGGTCTTCAGAAGTACCAATGTTAATCTCGAGATATTCGCCTGGGTCCATCTTGTTTTCTTCTCTCAGCTTCGTGGCATCATGCCGATCAAAATGTTGCTCTAAGGCAACCACATTCCTAGGAGTAGGATTTATGATATGTTCATGATCTAAAGATCCATCCTCCTCAGAAACTATCCAGAAATCCTCAAACTCATCCAAACTATTGAGGAAACGAATGACTTGCTTTTCGTCATTAAAAACCTGCCAATGCTCTGAGTTGTCTGGAACAGATGGTCTGAATATTACTTCCATTTTAATCTTATCGTTAATTAGTTCATCAGACAACTGGAAAGTAGTAGCAGCTACGGCAAGTTCATCTGCCAAACTATTTTGTTCTCTAGGAATAGCTTTGAGGTCAAGAGCGTCAAAGTGCTCCATAGTATCCCACACAGCATTTCGATAGTTTCTTAATCTTTGATTTCTACATGTGAATTTATTTTTAAGCTGCATGATAACTAAATCAGAATCCCCCCTAATGCTAAGCAATTTAACCCTCAAAGCCTTGGCCAATTCAAGCCCCAACAATATAGCCTCATATTCAGCGACATTGTTGGTTGCTTCAAATTCTAATCGATAGGTAAACTTGAAAATGTGACCAAGGGGAGATTCAAGCACTATTCCAGCACCTTTACCATGCCTAGAATATGCACCATCGAAGTACATATGCCAAACTTTACCCTTGAGATCCTTAATCTTGTCATCGGGAGGAATTATAAAATTAGACATGATGGCATAGTTCCCAATGTCAGGTTGCTCTTTAATTATTTCGTTATGAGGTTTCTTAGGATCTTCAACATGAAATTTTCTTTCAGGCTCTCTATTCAATCTTACAAAACCATCACCCCTAGGAGAAGGAATCATAGCATATGACCAATTCATTTGAATGCTTCCTCCTAGGTCCGAGGCCCACTTTCTGGATAACAGCATACCCCAGGCTTCAGGTACATCCACAACAACAATATCCATGACAACCATAATGTATGGGTAAACTGAAAGATGAACTTGTAAATCTTTGATTAAACCATGTACTTCGATTTTCTTGGAATCCATGGCGCATATGTTATAGTAGGGTCTAGAAACTCTTAAGTTAAGTTGCTCCATGACCCTTTTAGTCATAACGCAAGCTGATGCACCTGAATCCAACATACAGTTATTCAATTTATACCCATTGACTAATAAGGTGATAAAGAAAGGCTGGTGATCTTTGTTATCAACATCTACGCTTTGTAGATATATGGGAGCGTCATGATAGTCAACTTCCCTAGTTTTCTGTTGAGAAGTATTGACTTGAGGACCCTGAATCGATTTTAGTAACTTGTCTCTTTGGGAAGGGATTTTAGCAATCTCGGATACAGGAACCCAGATTTTTGCATTGTTAAACCAACTTCCCAAATCGACATCTATTCCAGAGTTTATACCAAGGTTTAAAGTTCGAGTGGGAATCTGATTCCCGCTTTGATCTTTATCCCTTCTCTGATAGGCCAAACCCTTATCTCTAGCAATTTCCAAAATTTTCTCAGGAGAGGGTTTCTCACCATATAACCTAGCCAAAATGTCATCTTCATTTTCAAGGTTATTTATACTAAAAGCAGATGAAGGATTCATAACATCATAACTCCTTTCCTTGACCTCTATCCAATCATTCATAGGCAAAGAGAACTTGCTTCCTACTACGTTTATTTGATCACCTGTTCCAAACATTCCATTATCTAAGATTCTTCTGACGATGGGACAAGTGGCTTCTTCATGAAGAGCATCACAAACACGACAGTAAGGAGGAGCATTATCAACCAGATTAGTTAGCGGATTAGGAGGTCTCTGCTCACTAGATTGACCCTTCCTTTGCCAATTATTATTTCTATTATTATTATTTCGGGGTTGAAAATTTTGCGTTTGCGCTCTTTCCATTTGGATCAACCTATTCTGCAAAGTGTTTATCTCCTTACTATGATTAATTTCCATAGTTTCAATCTTTTGAAGCAACTTGAGAACAAGCTCACTTTCTGGTTCTTGGACTGCTTTTCCCTTAGGTTCCTTTAGTTTCGAAGCAGCCCTATCAAAACCTGGGATCTCAGATTTCCCAGAAGCTGCCTTGTCCTTTTCAAGCTCTATAGCTAAGGCTTGGCAATCTCTATAGTCATTTAGTTTAGCACGCCTTAATTCATAAGAAGGCTCAGGACTAAAGGCATCAATGTAAAAATCTTGGAGAGTTTTATCTGTAGGTTTATAGTCTTGAGGTAATTCTCCAATAATACCATTTAACCTTTTATTAAATTCTTCAACAGTTTCATCCTCTCTCTTTTTTATTAGGCTAATAGCTTCTACGAGGTGTCTTCCCTCTCTCTTATCTCCATATTTTTCTTTAAATGCATTAATGATCGATTGTAAGGAGTCAAACGAATTCCGAGGCTTTTCTGCAAACCAATCATAAGCATCACCTCCTAGAGTCAAGATGAAAAGAGTCATTCTGACATCCTCATGATCAAAATCAGCAGATCTTGCATACTTAGCCATCCATATGTTGAAATCTCGCAAATGGGAATTAGCACTAATGGCATTATCTCCTTGAAAATTAGGCAATTTATCTATCCCAACAGATGGAATATCGTTGGGATATCCTGGAATGTTAGAAAAATTACAAGGGGCATACATATCCATGATGCTGTGCCTAACTTGACCCTTAAAAAGCAAGTGAATATCGGAGAGGGCTTCTTGTCCAAGGTTTCCAAGAAGTGTACGAGAAGCAAGTTTGTGTAATCGTACCCTGAGGACCTTTTCAGGATCAGGAGTAGGGTTGCATAGACTGCTTGGATGTCTTCTAGTGTACACTCTTGAAGATAATATATGAAGTGGAGTCGCCACTTGAACAAGAAGTTAAACAGGGAAAAGCTTGAAATGAAAGAACCAAGGACAGAAAAACTCTATCCCTGGCAATGGCGCCAAAAAATGTTGTCGCACAGATTGACACGACAACGCACAGATCGGGGGCTGTCACTCTGATCCCCGATCTCTCCGTTTAAGCCTATCTCGCGCGGCTAAGGGGGGTAGACCCTATGAGGTGATGAAGACCCACTGTCGACCAGCTGGGTTGGGAGACATGAAGAAACAAGCACTAGATTGATTTGCTGAATTAATAGACCAGTGCCTTATGGGTTTGATTTTTTTAAACGATCACTTAGTAAATATTTCAGAAATGTAAACCAAGTGTAGCAATCATTTATCATCAAATAACTAGAACAGTGCAAGATATCAGTTAAACCCACAAAGTTCTTATAATGACCAAATCTCAATAACGATATCCAGCAATTAAAAATTTGGAGAAAGATCAATGCTTGAAACAACCACGCAATCATGAATCATTAACCAGATATCATATGCAGCTAATCTTTAAGATGATCATTCATGTACAGACTTGTCTAAAATGATAAAAATTCATTCCACATCAATAACTTTGAATCTCAGTGTGAAAAAATATGACGTGATAATTTCCCGAGAAACACTGAATTTGACAAAATTTCCCACGATATTTTATTTTATTTTATTTTTTTATTTTTTTAAATTTATAAAATCTAAAAAAGTTGAAACTTAACAAATAATAAAATCTAAATTTTTAAACTAAGCTAAAATTAATTCCTAAAACTAAAAACAAACTAAAACCTAAAATTAACGTCTAAAAGCTAATACAAAATTATTGAAATAAATCTAAAATTTAAATTAGAACTAAAATAAAATATACCTAAATCGAAACCTAAGCTCAAATCCTAAATAACAAAACCATGCTAAACCTAAACCTAATAAAACCTAACACGTAACTGTGCAAACGTATATCATTAAAACTAAAGCAATCAAAAATGAAACTAATCAAATGCTGACCCTAACATCTGACTTAACTAAGGAAGACATTGCGACGCTGATTCAAGCACAAAACAAGAAGAATGAACGCGTAATCAGGAAATTTCGACCAGAGCACAGTTGACGGCGGCAAAAAAAATTTGAATCGATTCAAAGTTCACCTGAGCATCAATTTTCGACTGAGATCGGATTTGGATTTGCTACCTGGCGTTTGCTGAATCAAAGAAACTGGTTCACAGAAGCTTTCACCTGATGCCTACACGTAGAAATGCACCGTCGTTTTTCAAAGGGACATGCTGCGGCGGCGTGGATGAGCTTGTTCGCAGGTATCTTGCCGTTCGTACCCAAAATGCGTGTTTTCACCTCACGCTGTATCGTTCCAAACCTTGCTCTCTGCGTGTGGGTATATACAGGTTGATAACCAACGCTTAACAGACCTGAAACCTTCTTCTTCACCGGCCAGCAAGTAATCTTACGTAGGTAATAATGTGGGAATGCAAGCTTCTAATAGGGACTGTGTAGATGAACGCTGTAGGCTGAGACGCTGGCCAAATAAATAATAAAAAAAAAAATGCGGCTGTGGTAAAGCGATTTTTCAAGACTGAGTTTTGCATCCACAGGGCAACGTTTTGAAAATGACAATGCCTTTTTTGCAGGGTTTAGGGTTTGATTTGAGATGCAATTGGTGATGACCGAATGACTGTGGAGAGGTAGCTCGAGCAGGTTCGCAGGTTGGGCAGCTGAAGATGGCAGCAGAAGAGAGTAATAGTGATTTAAATCCAGTAACTTGATCACAAAATTTTCAATCTTTCCCGCTCCAGAGACCCTGAAGAATTTCTAGATCAGATGTACCTGTAATCCGCAAGAGAAAAGAAAAACCGTAACATAATACATGCATAAAACAAAATCTGAAACCCTAGATCAGCTGAGTAATTTACAGATTTTGGCCCCTTAACTGCCAGATTTAGTAATAACAGCAGAAATATTTTCAGAATGTCAGATTCGTTATGAAAACTTCAGAAAATCTCTCATGCAAACTTAGAAAAGAAACTAAATGATTAACCTAGGGAAAAAAAAATAGCTGGGCTCTGCAAGGAAGAGCCTGTGGGAGTTGGCTGGTTCAGCCTAGAACTTCCCAAAATGCCCACCAATCTTCTTTCAGTAAGGATTTTCTGCACAGCTTAAATCAACCATCAGTAAAGAGAGCAAAAATGATGCTAGATCTCAAAAAACAATGGAGATACCTGCCATTACTTCAGAAACCCTAACACCATTCAAACCCTAGCAAGTGAACAAGATACATGTGCTCACAATACTCTAAAAATAAGCTGTTATTAATGGCTGAAAAATAAAATATGCAGAAAATAAATTAGCTCACAACACTTCCAGAGAGTAACACCAGCAAGATTTGAACCCCAAAGTCTTCTTTTATTAACCAGAAAACAGATTACAAGAGAGCTTCTTCAGCACAAGACTCACAGATCGAATGAATTGAAAATGACCCCTAGCACCCTACTTAAAGGAAATGATCCCAACGGCTAGTTCGAGTGATCCATGTCGAAATGATCTCGACCGTCGATGAGGATCAAGACATCTCTTAATCTCATCCGTCGAAATTGTTAATTTATTTAAAAAATGAAACTTTGCATGCATTCACTCAAAATATTATTATTTTATTATTTTTAGGGTTTTTGCTTTATTTTATAATAACTTTTTTATTATTTTATTATTATTATTATTATTTTTTTTTATTGAATTTTTTAATTCATTTTTAAATGGATCCTCGAACTTAGCCTTTGGAAAAATCACCTAGGACCTAGGACTTAGGACTAATGAGGGGATTTAAAACATTTTCCAACCCTCAAGACACGTTACATCATGACTTTTACAATTTACATCTTAAGGGGACAAACCCACTTGACACAGACCCTCATAAACCACCCAGTTCTCGACACAACTATAACTTAGCAGATTAACATACTAGGATTCTCCTAAAATTCTAATGACAAAATCCATCCTGGCTTTGGGGTCAGCCTGAAGGAAAACTCTGTCGATCATGCATCGGTGAGACGAAAAACCTTCCGGGACGTAGATTACCATTAGAAAGTTAGGTCCACCTAGGCAATTTACATACACGACTCACATCTGCTAAGATTATTTACAATTTATACATGCAGACTGGGTTCACAATTAAATCGATCAAGCTGCTGATGGCTGCAGGATGGCACGGACATGTCGATCAAGTGCTACCCCCTTTTGCAAAGAAAGAGGGGGTGTATTGCATGGGTAGTTGACCGGTAGTGGTCAACAGGAAGCAAGAAGAGTAAGAAGGCAAGCGAAGGTCTCTTAGGGTTTCCTACTAGCCCTAAGATCCATATCAAGGCAAGCGAAGTCAAGGGAAGAGCAGTTAGAGGGAGATCGAAGTCTCTTAGAGAGGAAGAAATAGTTGCAACAGTTACTGGGCAGCCGAATTTCGGATTTATTGAGAGGTCAAAGATATTGCAGCTGGAGGCCGAGGAAGACTTGATCTTGGAGGGTATTTATCTGATTCTAGATCATGGTATTCATCAATTGGAAGATTTAAAAGATAAGAAGAGATTTTAGGGTTTTCCCCTCAAGAGGAGGGGTTTTGGCCCAAGCTTGCAGCCTATATATTGTGTCATTGTTCTTAGTGTTTTGGTAGTTGTTTGATGTATTGCGCGTTGGAATAATAAAGATCAAAGCTAATAAGTAAAAAGGTAACACAAACAGTTATCAAGTTAAGAGAATTAACATATACATTTCCCTATTGAATTTTCAACATGAAGAAGATTCTATTCTTGAAGATTTTGAAGAAGATACAACAAAGGAAGAAAAGGATCAAGAAAATCAAAAGGAACCATCTCAGACTCCATCAAAAGTAAAATTTGTTCAAAAACACCATCCAAAAGAATAGATTATTGGGAATATAGATGATGGAATACAAACCCGAAGAAGGATGACTAATACACCAAGAAAAGATAATGTTGCCTTACTATCCATGGTAGAACCAAAAAACTTTGCTCAAGCTAGTAAGGACCCTCATTGGGTAGAAGCAATGGAAGAAGAAATGTTCCAAATCGAAAAGAATGAAACATGGGAACTTGTACCTCGTCCAAAAGATAAAAATATAATTGGAACCAAGTGGGTGTTCAAAAACAAAATGAATGAAGATGGACAAATCATCAGAAATAAGGCAAGGCTTGTTTGTAAAGGTTATTCACAAATAGAAGGAATCGACTTTGAAGAAACCTTTGCACTGGTAGCTCGTATGGAGGCTATAAGGATGTTTTTGGCATTTTCTTGTTCAAAAGGATTCAAAGTTTATCAAATGGACATGAAATCAACATTTCTAAATGGTGATCTAAAAGAAGAAGTTTACATGGAGCAACTAAAAGGGTTTGACCTAGCAGAAGGAAATGAATTTTTATGCAAGATTGGATCATTATCTACAACAAGGAGGCTTCAAAAAGGGAGTGGCAAGAAGCAATCTCTACATGAAGATTTTTGCTAGCAATGATGATGGGATGAGCCATGAGTTTTCTCAATATATGTCGAAAGAGTTTGAAATGTCAATGATTGGTGAGCTGTCTTACTTCCTTGGACTACAAGTAACTCAAATTACAACAGGTATGTTCATATCTTAAGAAAAATACCTTAAAGATATGCTTAAAAGATATGGGATGGAAGAATGTGCACATATGAGCACATCAATGACCACAGATTGCAAATGGAGCAAAGATGATGAATCCCCCTCATTAGATGAAACTCTTTACATGTCAATAATTGGATCTCTCCTATACTTAACTGATATAAGACCTGATATTATGCAAGCAATAGGAATGGTGGGAAGATTTCAATCGGCTCCTAAGCAATCCCATTTACTGGTTGTAAAGAGAATTCTTAGATACTTGAAAGGTACTTCTGATTCTGGTCTTTGGTATCCCAAAAGCACAACTCTTACCATGATAACTTACACAGATGTTGATTAGGCTGGAAGTGTAGATGATCAAAAAAGTACCAGTGGAAATGCGTTCTTCATGGGAGATTGTCTAGTATCTTAGTTCAGTAAAAAACAATCTTCTATATCTCTCTCCACAGCTGAAGCCGAATATATAGTTGCAGTAGATTGTTGTACACAAATACTGTGGATGAAGGAAGCATTGAAAGATGTCAACATAGAGACTAATCAACCAATCACCATCTATTGTGACAACACCAGCGCCATTAGTCTTTCAAAGAATTTGGTAATGCACTCAAAGACCAAACATATTCCAATCAAATACCACTTTTTCTAGAACAAGTTGCTGAACAGAATATCAAGTTGGAATACGTCAATACAAAGGAGCAAATTGCAAATATATTTACAAAACCCCTTCCACGAGAAGCATTTGAATATCTTCGCCAAAATATGGGGGTCATTGCTCTTGCATCACATTAAGAGAACACATTGACAAGAGTAGAAGCACCATGACAGGGGGAGCAGCATGACAGGGGGAGCAACTTGATAGGGGGAGTACTTGGGCACCCCATTTGCCATTGATGCCAAAGGGAGAGAGAATACAAAAAGGAGAGGATCCAGGAATATTGCAATCAATGACAAAGGGGGAGACTGTTGAGATGTCAATGTTATCATTGATGGCCATATGGATTGAATATCTATATATATATATATATAGAGACAGAATCCCAAGAAGAGCTAGACCCAAGTAGCAGTCCTAAGGAGCAAGAGGAGTAGTACCAAAGAGAAGAGCAAGAAGCGGTTCAATGGAAAACCCTCAGAAGCCACGAGAAGGAGCCAAGACAAGCCAAAGACGAGCAGATCCAAGACAAGACCGCATATGCCCAAAAGAAAGAGCCAAAAAATGGAGAACAGTGATATAAGAAGATCATATCAACATTTTTATTGTGTGTCCGATCTCCGATGTGGGATATGGACTTTCGATCTTTAATGTGCAATATGGACCTCTGATCTCCGATGTGCAATATGGACCTTCAATGTGATATGGACCTCCGATATGTGATATGGACCTCCAATGCAATATGGACCTCCGATCTTTGATGTTTGATATGGACCTCCGATATGCGATATGGACCTTCGATCTCCAACCTCCAATATGTGAACCCGACGTGAATTAAGTTAACGATTTAATTATTAAATTGCATCTTCCCCTTTATTGGAACTTTTGAATGGCACCTCCGATAAGACCCTCCGATTGCTGATTGTTGATATGGTTCTAGACCTGATTGGTTTTATTATAGCGGTTCTCATATAATATCGCATCCACCTCATCGAAGCTTTTCTATATCGCAAGTCTTGTAGGCCATGTCATGGTAAAGCTTTCGATACAAACCTCCAATATGCATGCGGTGTCGATGTACGAGAATAAAGTGATGATGTGGCATGTGGGACCTCCCGACATCCATTATAATATGGTTTCACATTATTCATTTGATTAAAAGCTATGGCCCCTCCTATCTTGCTATTATAATATGGTTTCCGTAATAATGAAACTATGTTATATTTGGTCGATTATTAAAAAAGATCCCTTCCGACAACTATTTAATATATTTTCAATGTGCCACCTCATGCACAAGTCGACCTCTCCTCTAATGAAAGTGTCTTTTCGTTTATTGGTGAAACTCCCATAAATACAAGTATAAACCTTCATTTCAATTGATCCAATGCAGTGATCTATCACAGAGAGCAAGACACAGTTCACAACTCGTGAACTTTACAGCACTGAGGAAAAGAAGCTAAAGCCGAGAAGAGGAAGCAAATTTTGATTGGGTTAAAATTGATGAAACTATATCTCAAGCCTATGGACAATCTCATGTGGAGAGATCGGACCTACAAACAGGGGTGTGGATAGCTATTTGTGGAAGCTCAGACTTTGAAAGGCTCAGACCTATAGCAAACTTATGTGTGACACATCGGACGACTGAAACCTTTGCGCACTCTTGAATAGTTAAGAACTGGAGGCCTTGAACAATGAAGATTTTGGACTATTGAACAATGAAGAACTTGAAGCTTTGGATAGTGAATAGCACTCTTATTTGGATCTTGGACGGTGGACAAAATTAGGAGTCTGTGGTAGTCTTGTGAAGCAATTGTCTGACTATTGAAGGAGGTCCTAAAGTTTTTGAAAGTAAGTCATCCATACATTATGTTTGTTAATTAAGAAGACTGAAGGGTTGGTGCCCTAGAGGTTGGAGCCTCTAAAAACAAGGTTGGAGCCTTGAGAAGGATAGGGTTGGATCCCTAGAGGTTGGAGCCTCACAAAAGTCCAAGTTGTTACTTGGTAACAGGTTGGAGCCTAGAAGATTAAAGGTTTGGTGCCCTCAAACACCATTGTACTCAAATTTTTGTAAAATAGGATTAGTGTCCTAACTTGTTTATAATAAAATCCTTATTATTTATTTTTTGATTATAATTGTGAAAAATCTTAATTGGTAAATATAACAACTGAAAAGTAATACTAATTCACCCCCCTCTCAGTGTTTCCAACATTCCCAACCATCCATGACAAGACATAAGAAGTTCACGATCTACAAACTGCCACACAACATACTGAAGTGCACTAGGTTCACCACCGATCCACCAGAACTCCCAACCCATCTCATCATGTAGTCTATCAAGACCACATCTCCATGTCTTCAGTTGAACCCTCTACTCCATGATCCAGACACCCACAACTCTCTTTGAGTTGCTTCACTGTGCACACTCTAAATCATTGTCCCTCAAAGTAGCTCAGATACACTCTGATACCATGTTGAATTTCCACGATCTTGGGTCTAGGATAGAATCTTAAAATCTTTGACGCTACCAAACCAAGAATCTCAATGATACTACTTTGCACAACAGAATATAAACAACAGTAAATCACACATGCATAGAATATAGACAAATTTTTACATTTTTCAACCCAACTTCATTATATTAAACAACATATAATACAATAGTCTAGGGCTCCCATACCAGGGATAATGGCCCTCATACATCCACTAGTACAAGATACAAACTAGGGCTTGGTGTCAGTCCATCGATGACCAATATACCCTCAACAAGATACTTTGACCATCTGGCTGTCGCATGATCCCTCAGCTCCTCTTGGTCGTACCCTGTACCTGCTTGGTCCTTCGGCTCCCAGTCTGCAGCTCCTGCCTTTATCAATGCTCCAAGTCCATCTGGCCACTGAACCTCGATTGTCCAATCTGCTCACTAGTTGATCGTTCGTCCATCAAATCATCAACACATCGAGACTCCTGTCGAGTTGATCACATCTCCACTTGTGAACAACTCTTGATCTGCCCACTACTGCTCCTCAGATACTCAGGGAATTCAGCTCACTATGGTATTCCTGCGCTGCTATGATGATGACTAGAAATAGGGCACGGAGGGCTGCCACCTATCACTGCAGGATGTCCATCTCCTACAATGAACACGGGCTAGGAGGATTGCCCATATTCTGTTGGAGATTTCTTTCTCCACACACAAGTCTCGGGCTCCACAAACTGCTCCTGGTTGATCAGACCCTTGAGCTCATCAACTGCCTCTCTTGCAACCACCTTTGTCCATTAAGGTGCTGCTCACCGGGCTCCAACTTGGACACTATCACGCTGTCCCCCAGCAGACCATAAGTGCCCAATCACATCCACACTTGGTCCACTCTCATGCTTCCCTCCAACAGTTCACGAGAGACCAAGTCCACGCTGTAGCATCTGCACCTAGTTAGGGCATCCCCACACTTAAGAGACCCTTCTATTGGTTGCCAACAGACTTCTCATCAACTTCCCTTTGCTAATGCAATAGAAGAGCTATTACACTATATCTATCCAATTGTCATATAAGAGTCCATCTGCAACTCTCCTTGTTGTTGTCTTGTCTTCCAATATGATGTGCTTGTTGTCACCTTTGCTGCTTGGTATGCTACCCAACAGTCCATGTGGGATCCTCCAAACAACTCCTAAGGCTGCTTGGTATGCTACCCAACAGTCCACGTGGGATCCTCCAAACAACTCCTAAGGCCTCCTCAATGTTAGGTCCCTATAATACTAGTGATTCCCTCATTACTATTGTCATTGTATCCCTTATTGTTATTGTTGTGTCCCTATTGTCCTCATATTGTTACTATTATGCCCCATAGGATCCCACTATTTTTATCTTTATGCCTTTGTATTATTATTGTTAGGTCAGCTTTGGTTATATTGTGACCCCTTAGCCTCCTATATATAGAAAGGAGGTTTTTTCATTTGAATCATCTAAGAATTGTTCATTTGTGTAATGTAAAAGAGGTTGTCCCTTCAAAGAGGCTTATTTCTAAGGCGTTGATTTATCTTTTCTATCTTTTTGTGAGCTGGTTTCATAACATTTGGTATCAGAGCTTTGGATTCTAGGGTTTTGCTGCTTCAAACAGGTCATCGTGGAATTTTCGCTATAACGTTTTCCCTACAAAGTTTCAGAAGCTAAAAAAACCCATTTGAGACGAAATCGGTCTGAACCTCGGACCCAAATTTCAGATCTTGTCTCGCTATATTTTCAGAGATATAATCTGAGGAAGTTAGGGTTTTTGTAGACCCCCGAATTACATTCCAAACAAGTGACCTTGGGAAAATTGTCATAACTTTCGCTTTGAGCATCATATTGAATTTTCGTAAGAAGTTACAGAAAGAGGACGGACTATGGTTTTTTGGATATCATTTTCAGAACCTAAGGTTGAAACAATGACCCGCAGCACGTTGTACAAGTTTGCTCTATTGAACCAGTCTATACTCAGGTCATCGTGGGAGATTTGGCATAACTCTTCATTGGAGAATCCAATATTGATCAGACTTGCGGGGTTAGAAAGATTACTCAGAGGGTTACTACAGGAAAAAATTTCAGACCTTGGAGATCCAAAATTACATAGATACATCAGATTCAATATCGAGCTCCTACAAAGTGAAAAAAAGTGTAGTTTTTTTTAAATTTTTACATAAGCTTGGTTTGAAAAATTAGTTTGGAGGAATTCAAAGGGCATAGTGAAGAATTATTATCGGTAATTGATGTCCCGGAGAAAGAAAATGGAAACGCCTAGTAAGCAAGCTGAAAGCTCTAGCATGACTCATGAATAAGCAGAAGAAATGCAACATGATATATCAAAATTACAAGACCAAGTGCAACAAATTTCACTCGCACAAAAAGTAACAGAAGCTAAGATGGATGGTTTAAAGAAAGACATAGAAGCTAAGATGTATGGTAGGAAGCTAAGATGGATGGTTTAAAGAAAGGCGTAGAAGCTAATATGAATGACGTGGAAGCGAAGATGGACGGCATGGAAGCTAAGATGGATGGCGTGGAAGCTAAGATGGATGATTGAAAGAAATGCATGGAAGATTTGAAGACAAATTTGACAAAGTTTCTACAAGAAATGCTTACTAATGGTGAAAGAGTAGTAAAAGAAACTCATGATGAGAACAAAATAAATGTTTATCATGATTTCATAGACTCTAATGTTGGATCGAGGAACCACCATGTTTCAAAGATCTATATGAGGAAATTGATGGCAAGGATCCCGGAACATGGATACCACAGATGGAGCAATTTTTCGATCTCCATAATGTGCAAAACACACAAAAGGTACGCATTGAAACTTTATATTTGGAACCAAATCAATTTGTATGGTATTGATGGCTTTGCTCTCGTAAACAAATTGTCACTTGGGATATTTTTATGGATGAAATGATAGCACATTATGAGCATACAAAAAGCAACACTTTTTTTAGCCAATTGATAAATCTCAAACAAAAGGGTTTAATGATGGAGCACATTGAGGACTTCCAAAAATTGAATATAAGGGTAAAAGGTAAAAGATATTCCATAGGAGCATAGGATTGATGTGTTCATAGGGACTTTAAAAGATAACATCCAACATGAGGTTTGCCTTTGGGAACCAGATTCATTGGAGAATGCATTCAGGTTGGCAAGAAAATGGAAAGCAAAATTATGGCAACAAGGAAACCTACAACACACAATCATAAAGATGGAAGTGTTGTTGCCCCTAGCCATCCACAACCTACAAGGTTGGTACCACAACAATTGGAAGAAAAAAGAGCAAAAGGGCTTTGTTACAGTTGTGATAGCAAATATACTAAAGGTCATAAGTGTGCCGAGAAGAGATTATTTTACATAGATCGTGAAGAGGAGAAAGAAAAGGAACAAGAAACGTCAAAGAAGAGGATATACACCAGGAACAAACCCTAGAAAAATAAGAAATGAATCCAACCATATCTTGTAATGCATTGGCTGGAATTACCACTTCTCAAACTATCAAGATAGAAGGGCATATCAAGAAGAAAAATGTAATAGTGTTGATTGATTCGGGAAGTACCCGTAATTTTATTCATTGTAAGATAGCCAAGGAATTGAATTGCCTCCCATATCCAGCACCAGAGTGTCAAGTGATAGTTGCAAGTGGAGGAACCATAAATTGCTCAAGAAAGTGCCATAATATCAAGCTATCTATGGGAGAATATGTATTGAATAACCCAATGCTTTCCATTCCAATGGGTGGTGCTGGTGTTGTACTAGGAGTCCAATGGCTACAATCCTTGGGTACAATAGCTTTTAATTTTCAAGAACTTTTCATGAAATTCTCTTCAGAAGGAAAGGAAGTTGAATTAAGGGGTATTGCAGGGACACCGGGAAAGATAATCAGCGCTAATGGAATGACAAAGCTTCTAAAGAAAGAACAACGAGGCATAATTGCATAATTATGTTCACTAGAGGTTCCCACATCGAAATCATCCATTTCTCCAGATCTCCAAAAAGTCTTGGACAATCATTCCAAGGTATTTGAGACTCCCAAAGGCCTCCTACCTATTCGTGATCATGATCATAATCATGCTATTAATTTTATTCCAGGAAATGTTCCTCCAAACATCAGGCCTTACAGATATCCCTATGTCCAAAAGAGTGAAATTGAATGTATGGTTGCAGAAATGCTAGAGGTTGGTATAATTCAACTTAGTCAAAGTTCTTTCTCTGCTCTAGTAGTATTGGTTCACAAGAAGGATGGATCATGGCGCATGTGTCCAAATTATAGGGAGCTCAATAAGCTCACGATTAAAGATAAATTTCCCATTCCTGTCATTGATGAATTCTTGGATGAATTGCATAGATCAATTTACTTCACCAAGTTGGATTTTCGTTCAAGATATCATCAAATCATAATGAAGACTGAAGACATTCCAAAAACAACATTTAGAACTCATGAGGGTCATTATGAATTTTTGGTCATGCTTTTTGGCCTTTTTTTTTAATTTTTTTAAGCTGTGGTTCACGGTCACTGAGTGGCCGCTACATCCATGGTAGAGAAGCGGGGCAGTTCCACCCGAAGGGATCTGCCCGTCGGACATAACAGGCCTAACCCCGAGGGCGTCGAGGAGATTTGACCCCGTGACCTCCCAACTGGGAAAGTACTTAGCAACGGGAACTCGACCATTTGAGCTATCCCTTGGGGCTAAATGCTTTTTGGCCTTACTAATGCACCTTTGACATTTTAAGGTTTGATGAATTTCATTTTCAAACCCTTCCTGAAAATTTGTGTTAGTATTTTTTGATGATATACTAATTTATAGCAAGTCTTGGAAGGATTATGTCCAACATGTTGACATGGTGCTCAAACTATTGGAGGGGAAACAATTATATGCAAAAGTTTCCAAATGTTTCTTTGGAGTACAAGAGGTGGAATATCTGGGTCATATTGTATCTCATGAAGGTGTTAAGGTAGACCCTAGAAAAATTAAAACCATTAATGAATGGAAAATCCCCACATCCATAAAGCATCTACGAGGATTTTTCGGGTTGACAGGGTACTATCACAAGTTTGTTAAGAATTATGGGAGAATAGCAGCACCTCTAACAACGTTATTGAAGAAAGATGCATTTTCATGGTATTTAGAAGCAACGAAGGCCTTCGAACATCTTAAAGAGACAATGTGCCAAGCACCAATCTTAGCTACATAGGACTTCACTAAAACTTTTGTTTTGGAATGTGATGCCTCAGGAAATGGAATTGGTGTTGTTTTAATGCAAGAAGAAGGACCCATTTCTTTCGAAAGTCGTGCAATCAAAGGAAAATATTTACACAACTATTTATGAGAAGGAAATGTTGGAAATACTACATGCACTTAAGAAATGGTGACCCTACCTAATGGGAATACACTTCAAGGTTAAAACAGGTCATGAGTCTTAAATACTTTTTAGAACAAAGATTATCTTCAGAAGAGCAGCAAAAATGGGTCACAAAGATGTTGGGTTATGACTTTGAAATCATCTACAAAAAAGAGAAGCAAAATGTTGTGGCAGATGCACTTTCAAGAAAAGATGAGGAGTGGAAGCATTTCTTTGCGACATTTCTATCATCCAACCAGATTGGATAAATGAAGCAAGGGATGAATGGAATAATGATGAGGAAGTGTGGGCACTGATTTAAAAGATACAACAAGATCCCAGTACATCTGATACATTTAGCTGGAAAAATGAATCGTTATGGTACAAGGATTGGTTATACCTATGTAAGAATTCCCAACTCAAACAAAAGATTCTTAGGGAATTGTACACCTCTCCCTTAGGAGGGCACTCAGGATTTCTAAAAACCTACCACAGGGTTAAGAAGGATTTTTTTTGGGATGGCCTTAAACTGGATATTCAAAAGTTTGTGGCGGACTGTTTGGTTTTTCAACAAAATAAAGTTGAAACAATTAAGACCCTGTTGACCACTGCCGGTCAACTACCCATGCAGTACACCCCCCTTTCTTTGCAAAAAGGGGCAGCATCTGATCGACATCGTCCGTGCCATCTTTCAGTCATCAGCAGCTTAATCTTTTTTGTAAACCCAGTCTGCATGTATGAATTGTAAATAATCTTAGCAGATATGAGTCATGTATGTAAATTGCCTAGGTGGACCTAACTTTTTAGTGGTAATCTACGTCCCGGAAGGTTTTTCGTCTCACCGATCCATGGATCGGCAGAGTTTTCCTTCAAATCTGACCCCAAAGCCGGGATGGATTTTGTCATTGGAATTTTAGGAGAATCCTAGTGTGTTGATCTGCTAGATTATAATTGTGTCGCAGAACTGGGTGATTTGTGAGGGTCTATGTTAAAGGGGTTTTTTTCCCTTAAGATGTAAATTGTAAAAGTCATGATGTAATGTGTCCTAAGGGTCGAAAAATGTTTTAAATCCCCTCATGAGTCCTAAGTCCTAGGTCCTAGGTGATGTTTCCGAAGGCTTAGTTCGATGATCCATTTTAAAATGAATTAAAAAATAAAAAAATGAATAAAAATAATAAAATAAATAAAAAATTAAAAAATGAAATAAATAAAAAATAATAAAAAATTAAAAAATAAAGCAAAAACCCTAACTAATAAAATAATAATATTTTAAGTGAATAAAGTGACGGATGAGATCAAGAGATGTCTTGATCCTCATCAACGGTCGAGATCATTTCTACATGGATCACTCGAACTAGCCGTTGGGATCATTTCCTTTAAATAGGGTGCTAGGGGTCATTTCAGATCATTGGATCTGTGAGTCTTGTATTGAAGAAGCTCTCTTGTAAATCTGTTTCTGGTTAATAAAAGAAGACTTTGGGGTCCATATCTTGTTGGTGTTACTCTCTTGGAATGCTGTGAGATCATTTCATTTTCTGCATATGTTATTTTCAGCCATTAATAATAGCTTTTCGTAGAGTATTGTGAGCACAGGTATCTTGTTCACTTGCTGGGGTTTGAGTGCTGTTAGGGTTTCTGAAGTAATGGTAGGTATCTCCATTACTTCCTGAGATCTAGCAGCATTTTTGCCATCTTTATTGACGGTTGTTTTGAGCTGTGCAGAAAACATTTTCTGAAGGAATTTTGTGGGCGTTCGGGGAAGTTCTCGGCTGAACCAGCCAACTCCCGCAAGCATTTTTTGCTGAGCCTAGTTGGATTTGATCCTGGGTCTATCATTCGGTTTATTTTTCTAAGTTTGCATGAGAGATTTTCTGAAGTTCTTCACAGTGACAATCTAAAATTTCTGTTCTTTAAAATGTTTTCTGTGCTTATTGCTAAATCTCGCTGTTAAAGGGGCCAAATTTGTACATTAATCAACTGTCTTAGGGTTTCTGATCTAGGGTTTTGTATGTTTACTTTACACAGATTTTTTTTGGGTTTTTTGCAGTTGCCCAGGATCGGCCCACAGGCGACTCTCTCAGAATTTTGATGCAAGCTTCATAGTTAAATCTGAATGCAATCAATTTTATGGAAAGATCATCCAACGCCGGATTCCTCAGCATCAGATGCCAGGTAAACTGCGGGTCAAACGACTCAGTATCATAAGGCAGCTGTCAAGCTCAGGAAATATCAAGGAAATAAAGTTGCAGCTGTGGAGGTTTCTCTGTCCGCCGTCAAAGATTTCAAGCCAAATTCGTCATCACGTAGGCAAGGGATTCACGTTTGAGTCTCATTGCATCTCCTGACGGCAGCCACGTCCTGCTCTCACCTCTGATAAGAAATATAAAGATAATAAGACTGCGTTCGGCTGCCCTGTTTGCAAATCGATCGAGACCAGAAAGCGTGAGCATCAAGTAAGGAACGGCTGGTTGAAAACATTCGGTCATTTCCCATCGCAGCAGGTAACATCGTTTCAGCATACGCAGGTTTACGCTCTGAACCCATCACTCAGGTAATATCGTACCTGTCCCAAACAGTTTTCGAAATGCTCAGGTAATTTTTGCGTTAAATCCTCTCGCTCTGTTGTCGACTGTGCACCAAACCCAATTCTTTTTTTTGCTGCGTCCAAACCGTTTCACATATGACACCAACGAAGCTTTCGTTCTCGCCTCCGAGCCCTGTCACGAAAACCGTATCACGTCCTGAGTCTTACGCTTCATATTCATAATTTGCTTTGTTTCTTATGCGTAGTTATGGTAGCGTATAGTTAGGGTTTGTCTTTTTTTTTAGTTTTATAAATTCGCAAATAAAAAAAATAAAAAGGGGATTAGACGTAGAGCTAGTTAGATTTCGTCTTTGCTTAGAAATAGATTTTAATTTAGAGTTGAATCTGATTTCGATTTTGATATATTTTTTTTATTTAGTTTATAACTTTTTGCCTAGTTTAATTTATGAATGAATTTTTGTTACGTTATCTTTTAGGCTTTGATGTGAATAAACAAAATATAAAATATAAAAAGGTTAATTTTTTTGATTTAGATTTGTTTTAGTTAGTTTTTGTGTTAGCCTTAGTTTCATTTTTATTTTTATTTATTTTTTAGTTAGATTTTAGATTTAGGTTTTAGGAAATTTAAATTTTTTAATTAACTTTTGATTAAATATTTTTTAATAAAAAGCATTTATTTAAATTAATTTAGGTTTAGTTTTATTTGTAATATAGTTTAGTTTTTAGAATAATTTCTAGTTTTCTTTTTAGATTTTTTATATAAAAAAAAAAAAATAAAAAAAATTGAAAAAGCATAAAAAGTTTTGTGGAAAATTTTCTTCGTCAGATCCAGTTATTTTCGGAAATTGTCATATCTTTCATGCTGAGATCTAAATTTTCAAATCGAGATACGAAATTGATATCTGGTTAATAATTCTTAATTTCGTTGTTGTTTAAAGCATTGATCAAAATTTGGATATCATTGTTGAGGTTTGGTCATTACAAGGCTTTGTGGTTTTAACAGATATCTTGCTTTTAATGATAAATGATTGCTGTTCATGGTCCATATTTTTATATCATTTAACAAGTAATCATCTTTTAAGGCACTGGTCCGCTAAATTAATCAAATCCATCGAGTGTTTTTCATATCGTGTCTCGTGTCTCCCAACCAACTAGTCGACAGTTGGTCTCATCATCTCACAGGGACTACCCCCCTTAGCCGCGGGAGACAGGCTTAAACGGAGGGATCGGGGATCAGAGTGACAGCCCCCGGTCTGAGCGTTGTCGTGCCAATCCGCGCGACAACATTTTTTGGCGCCGTTGCCGGGGATAGAGTTTTTCTGTCCTTGGTGTTTCAACATCTTTTCATCATTCATCGTTCATCTGTCTATCATTCGTTTGAGCCGGCAACGCCAACATTTTTTGGCGCCGTTGCCGAGGATACTTTTTCTCGGTGTTTCAAACGACAAATCATTTTTCTCATTTCTTATCTCTTCATCTGGCCCGACAACGCCAACATTTTTTTGGCGCCGTTGCCGGGGATAGAGTTTTTCTGTCCCTGGAGTTTTATCGACATTCATCTTCTCATATTTCTCATCTCTCATTTTGAGCTGGCAAATTCAACCTTTTGGGTTATCATTTGGATCTTTTATTGCCTTATTTTTCGCCATATCAGTAGCATCTCTTCGGTTTGTTTCTTGTTTGGGTGGCGACTCCATTTTCTCATTTTTCCCAGACAAGAAGCTTTCCTCATATCTGCTTGTGGTTACTTTTTGGGTCCTAGAATCAGATTCATTGTTCAAGTGGCGACTCCACTTCTCTCATCTCTTAATTTTCTTGAGCAGAAATCTCTTTCTATCATCCATTTGATCCCTTATTGTTCATCATGGATTATTCATTTAAACCATGTCATTTTACTGATAATCTCCATGATCTTCCGAAAGAGGCCGTTGGTAAATTATTTAAGTTCTCGGGTGGTGATTCGGTCACTGTTAAACAGCATTTAAACATGTTTACTTGTGTAATGATCTTATATTGTAGATTTCCTCAATATAATCATGAAGATTTCAAGATGCGTCTATTTGTCCATTCTTTAGAGGGTGATGCCTTGAATTGGTTTAATAATTTTCCTAATGATTTTTTCACTTCTTTACAAGACATTCTCAATGCTTTTAAAGATAGATATGATAGTCCAAACAGCTTGCCTTCTGCATCTAAAATTGTGCAACAGAATGAAAGTAATTTGATAAGAGGTCCAGCTGAAAGATCCCAAGACGATTCATCATGTCAGAATGTGTCATCCACCGGAAATATTGCAGATCAAGTTCATGATAGTGAAAAATCAGGGACAAATGACAATGAAAAGGAAGAACAAAAGCAAATTATACGAGATCTAATGATGCTAGTGAGAAATATGGAAATCAACCAAACTAATTATGTCAATGATGTGAAAACTTTATGCACCCACCTGGAAAAACGTAATAGGGAGATTGAGGTCACGCAAAGTCACCATGCTAAAGAAATTGAGGCCATGAAGACTAATCATGAAACAGAAATTAGAATCATGCAAAGCAAGATGTCAGTCTTAGAGGAAAATATGGTGACCATGAAAGCTGATCATGATAGGGAAATTGACTCTATGCAAAACAAGTTATTAACTATGGATGAGGAAATGACTATCATGACGTTCAATCATAACAATCAGTTGGTTGACATGCAAGCGAATCACAAAGAAGAAATAAATTCCATACAACATTACTTGATGGACATAAAGGAAAAGAACAATAAAGTGATAAAAGACATGGAAGAACATCATGCCAGACAAATCAGTGATATCAAGGTTGAACACTCTAGACAGATGGATGCCATTAGAATACAGGTTCAAAGGTTTCAGCAATTGGAAGATGAAAGAAACCAGGTGACATCAATAGATCAGGAGCCTTCTCATTTGCCGCAACAAGCTCCATCTTATTATGAGGAGGTTATTGATTCGATTGAAAGATGGTTAATTGAAGGTGATCCGGATAGACTTAAGAATGATAAAGATCAGATGCGGGCTAAAAAAAGACATGTCACACATATCTTACATACTTCTTCTGATAGCTTTGAAACAGAAAGTACCAGGTCATCAGTAATTCAACCTGCCAGAAAGAAAAAGCGCAAGAGAAAGAAAATAAGAAGAAGATTTGACTCATCAGACGGCCGTGAGCAGCTTGATTTTCGGATAGGAAAGAGTCCTACCATATGCAAAATTGGACATGGCACATCCGACAAGCAGCCGACAGATTTGCCTGAAAGCAGGCAAATGCTCAGTATGCACTATATTGAACACATCTGATGCCATGGGGCATCTTTTGTATCGTATTTCTAACCCTACTCCTTGTTTTTTCTGCATTTTCGTTTCTGCTTTAGATAGTTAATAAATGAAGAGCTTTTATCTTTATTGTGCTTAATGTATATGATGATTTTTTGGATGGACGCTACTTATTTTTTTGTTGTATGGATGCAGATTCTGGATTCTCACATTCCTGCAAGCAGCAACGTGTCCCCAAGTAGAGCCAGATGTTGACCACTGCCGGTCAACTACCCATGCAGTACACCCCCCTTTCTTTGCAAAAATGGGCAGCATCTGATCGACATCGTCCGTGCCATCTTTCAGTCATCGGCAGCTTAATCTTTTTTGTAAACCCAGTCTGCATGTATGAATTGTAAATAATCTTAGCAGATATGAGTCATGTATGTAAATTGCCTAGGTGGACCTAACTTTCTAGTGGTAATCTACGTCCCGGAAGGTTTTTCGTCTCACCGATCCATGGATCGGCAGAGTTTTCCTTCAAACCTGACCCCAAAGCCGGGATGGATTTTGTCATTGGAATTTTAGGAGAATCCTAGTGTGTTGATCTGCTAGATTATAATTGTGTCGCAGAACTGGGTGATTTGCGAGGGTCTATGTTAAAGGGGTTTTCTCCCTTAAGATGTAAATTGTAAAAGTCATGATGTAATGTGTCCTGAGGGTCGAAAAATGTTTTAAATCCCCTCATGAGTCCTAAGTCCTAGGTCCTAGGTGATGTTTCCGAAGGCTTAGTTCGATGATCCATTTTAAAATGAATTAAAAAATAAAAAAATGAATAAAAATAATAAAATAAATAAAAAATTAAAAAATGAAATAAATAAAAAATAATAAAAAATTAAAAAATAAAGCAAAAACCCTAACTAATAAAATAATAATATTTTAAGTGAATAAATCGACGGATGAGATCAAGAGATGTCTTGATCCTCATCAACGGTCGAGATCATTTCTACATGGATCACTCGAACTAGCCGTTGGGATCATTTCCTTTAAATAGGGTGCTAGGGGTCATTTCAGATCATTGGATCTGTGAGTCTTGTACTGAAGAAGCTCTCTTGTAAATCTGTTTCTGGTTAATAAAAGAAGACTTTGGGGTCCATATCTTGCTGGTGTTACTCTCTTGGAATGCTGTGAGATCATTTCATTTTCTGCATATGTTATTTTCAGCCATTAATAATAGCTTTTCGTAGAGTATTGTGAGCACAGGTATCTTGTTCACTTGCTGGGGTTTGAGTGCTGTTAGGGTTTCTGAAGTAATGGCAGGTATCTCCATTACTTCCTGAGATCTAGCAGCATTTTTGCCATCTTTATTGACGGTTGTTTTGAGCTGTGCAGAAAACATTTTCTGAAGGAATTTTGTGGGCGTTCGGGGAAGTTCTCGGCTGAACCAGCCAACTCCCGCAAGCATTTTTTGCTGAGCCTAGTTGGATTTGATCCTGGGTCTATCATTCGGTTTATTTTTCTAAGTTTGCATGAGAGATTTTCTGAAGTTCTTCACAGTGACAATCTGAAATTTCTGTTCTTTAAAATGTTTTCTGTGCTTATTGCTAAATCTGGCTGTTAAAGGGGCCAAATTTGTACATTAATCAACTGTCTTAGGGTTTCTGATCTAGGGTTTCGTATGTTTACTTTACACAGATTTTTCATTTGGGTTTTTTGCAGTTGCCCAGGATCGGCCCATAGGCGACTCTCTCAGAATTTTTGATGCAAGCTTCATAGTTAAATCTAAATGCAATCAATTTTATGGAAAGATCATCCAACGCCGGATTCCTTAGCATCAGATGCCAGGTAAACTGCGGGTCAAACGACTCAGTATCATAAGGCAGCTATCAAGCTCAGGAAATATCAAGGAAATAAAGTTGCAACTGTGGAGGTTTCTCTGTCCGCCGTTAAAGATTTCAAGCTAAATTCGTCATCACGCAGGCAAGGGATTCACGTTTGAGTCTCATTGCATCTCCTGACGGCAGCCACGTCCTGCTCTCACCTCTGATAAGAAATATAAAGATAATAAGACTGCGTTCGGCTGCCCTGTTTGCAAATCGATCGAGACCAGAAAGCGTGAGCATCAAGTAAGGAACGGCTGGTTGAAAACATTCGGTCATTTCCCATCGCAACAGGTAACATCGTTTCAGCATACGCAGGTTTACGCTCTGAACCCATCACTCAGGTAATATCGAACCCGTCCCAAACAGTTTTCGAAATGCTCAGGTAATTTCTGCGTTAAATCCTCTCGCTCTGCTGTCGACTGTGCACCAAACCCAATTCTTTTTTTTGCTGCATCCAAACCGTTTCACATATGACACCAACGAAGCTTTCGTTCTCGCCTCCGAGCCCTGTCACGAAAACCGTATCACGTCCTGAGTCTTATGCTTCATATTCATAATTTGCTTTGTTTCTTATGCGTAGTTATGGTAGCGTATAGTTAGGGTTTGTCTTTTTTTTTAGTTTTATAAATTCGCATATAAAAAAAAAAAAAGGATTAGACGTAGAGCTAGTTAGATTTCGTCTTTGTTTAGAAATAGATTTTAATTTAGAGTTGAATCTGATTTCGATTTTGATATATTTTTTTTTATTTAGTTTATAACTTTTTGCCTAGTTTAATTTATGAATGAATTTTTGTTACGTTATCTTTTAGGCTTTGATGTGAATAAACAAAATATAAAATATAAAAAGGTTAATTTTTTTGATTTAGATTTATTTTAGTTAGTTTTTGTGTTAGCCTTAGTTTCATTTTTATTTTTATTTATTTTTTAGTTAGATTTTAGATTTAGGTTTTAGGAAATTTAAATTTTTTAATTAACTTTTGATTAAATATTTTTTAATAAAAAGCATTTATTTAAATTAATTTAGGTTTAGTTTTATTTGTAATATAGTTTAGTTTTTAGAATAATTTCTAGTTTTCTTTTTAGATTTTATATATAAAAAAATAAAATAAAAATAAAAATAAATAAATAAATAAATTTGAAAAAGCATAAAAAGTTTTGTGGAAAATTTTCTTCGTCAGATCCAGTTATTTTCGGAAATTGTCATATCTTTCATGCTGAGATCTAAATTTTCAAATCGAGATACGAAATTGATATCTGGTTAATAATTCTTAATTTCGTTGTTGTTTAAAGCATTGATCAAAATTTGGATATCATTGTTGAGGTTTGGTCATTACAAGGCTTTGTGGTTTTAACAGATATCTTGCTTTTAATGATAAATGATTGCTGTTCATGGTCCATATTTTTATATCATTTAACAAGTAATCATCTTTTAAGGCACTGGTCCGCTAAATTAATCAAATCCATAGAGTGTTTTTCATATCGTGTCTCGTGTCTCCCAACCAACTGGTTGACAGTTGGTCTCATCATCTCACAGGGACTACCCCCCTTAGCCGCGGGAGACAGGCTTAAATGGAGGGATCGGGGATCAGAGTGACAGCCCCCGGTCTGAGCGTTGTCGTGCCAATCCGCGCGACAACAGACCCCAAGACTATTACAACCTTTATCCATTCCAAGTCAACGTTGGGAGGAGGTTTCAATGGATTTTATCACAGGTTTACCCAAGTTCGAAGGAAAGAGTGTTATCATGGTGGTAGTTGACAGATTTACCAAGTATGCACACTTTTGTGCATTATCTTAGCGATTTAAAGCGAGTACAGTTTCTACTGCATTTATGGAAACAATTCAAAAGATACATGGAAACCCAAAGATTATTGTAAGCGACAGATATCCCATTTTCACTAGAAATTTTTGGACGGAATTATTTTCTTGTCTTGGTACTCAGTTAGTTAGCTTATAGTTCATCTTATCATCCTCAATATAATGGGAAAACTGAGATAGTAAACAAATGTTTGGAAGGATATCTTCGTTGCTTTGTATCTGATAAACAAACACAATGGGTCAAATGGTTGCCTCTGGCTGAATGGTGGTATAACACTTCCTTCCATACTGCAACAAAAGTGACCCCATTTATGGCACTTTATGGATGTCATCCACCATCCATCACATCATATTTAAGAGAAAATTTTAAGGTTCAAGCAGTGGAAGATCACATCGAACATCATCAACAAGCTCATCAACTCTTAAAGGATAACCTCACCTTGGCGCAGAATAGAATGAAACAGTAGGAAGATCAATATCGCAGCGAAAGAAGTTTTGATGTAGGTGATTGGGTATTCCTACAACTACAACCATGTAAACAAATGTCCTGTAAGCAAGCTAAGAAGGATAATAAATTATCACCAAAGTATTATGGTCTATACAAGGTGTTGCAAAAGATAGGTACTATGGCATACAAATTGGAGCTTCCTGCAGCTTCCCGAGTGCACCCAGTTTCCCATGTTTCATGCTTAAATAAGGTTATAGGTGACAAGCTTCCAGTTCAAACAATATTGCCAGAACTTGATGAGGAAGGAAAAATCATATTGGAACCTGAAGTAGTCAAATAAATAAGAACTCAATAGCTACGAAATCGATCAATTTCAGAGTATCTCATCAAGTGGAAGAACTTACCCGTTGAAGATTCCACATGGGAGGGTGAGGATTTTATACAGAAGCATCCATAACTACTCAAGCGTTGAGGACAACACTTTTTTGAATGAAAGGGGCATGTTAGGTCCCTATAATACTAGTGATTCCCCTATTACTATTGTCCTTGCCTTATTGTTATTGTTGTGTCCCTATTGTCCTCATATTGTTATTATTGTGCCCCATAGAATCCCACTATTGTTATGTTTGTGCCTTTATATTATTATTGTTAGGTTGGATTTGGTTATATTGTGACCCCGTAGACTCCTATATATAGAAAGGAGGTTTTGTCATTTGAATCATCTAAAAATTGTTCATTAGTGTAATGTAAAGGAGGTTGTCTCCTCGAAGAGGCTTATTTCTAAGGCGTTGATCTATATTTTCTATCTTTTTGTGAGTTGGTTTCATAAGACTCAAGCTTCCATTAACTGATCCACGCTCTAGTCAACATCTTTGACCCAACATCCCTCCAAAAACACCACTTCACATGCGTTTGTATCTTGCTATTTGTGACACTTGGTTAGGGCACTTGTTGTAGCCCTAAATCCTCCCACAGTCGTCAAACAAGGTTGTTAATGGTTGCGACACACCTCAAGAAGCATACTTCTCACCCACGCTGTCACTAAGGATAGATGCCAAACCTCAAGGACCTCCTATGCAGCCCAATTGTGTGCTATGGCCTGCGTCCTAGCACAACAACTCTCTTGAAGTAGCGACCTCCAAAACACTGCCCAAACACTACTCAAACAACAATGTATTTGCTCACAAGGAGCTCGACCTAACAACCAACTTCCTCAACCTCTAGAACAACAAACTTGGTCCACCTTTCTATCCCAAAGACAATCTGCTGTGACTCAGCTCTGTTAGCCTCCATCATAGAATTCAGACCCTCCTCCATGTTGTCTTGGGCCTCTCCTTTGCTGTGGCTAGGGCTAATTTCAGAGCTCCTTTTTCTTGAGATGATGTTGCACAAAATGGATGCCAATAACACATCAAATCACCCTTTATTTATAGTCAATAAAGGGGCTCCAACGAATTAGTGAAGAGACACATCTATTGGCTAAATTTTACTTCAAGCATACATGACTTGAAAACCAATAATTATTTGCTAGCTTTAAAAATTCATTTCTCAACTTCTACAACTTGGAATTCGACGATTCTCGAAGCGTTGGATTCTCCTTTCTGCCCTTTATTGTCTCATGTCATCTCATGTAGAAATGTTCTTCCAAAATTTCTCCAAACACGATTGGGTGCAAAACCCCAGGCTTGGGTTCTAAGCCCACAAGCCTACTTGTGGCGCTTTGACCTCCAACCTTCGAACACTAGGGCTTGGAGTACCTCCCAAGCTACACAAATCTATAAGGGGAAGGTGAACCACTCACTTGGTACACAATGCACCACATAGGGGAAGGTGAAACACTCACCCTATGGTCACTCATAGCTCCAGAAGTACCCCAAGCCTCTAAGAGCTCCCAGATCTTAGTGCCCAATTCAAGCGAGTTCCACGACTCCAAGTCTCTCTCGGAAGGCTAAGAATTTGACCTCCCCCAAAGGCTTTGTGAGGATATCTGCGACCTTCTCATTAGTCTTGATTTGATAGAGCCTTATTGCTCCCCGTTGTACCATATCCCAGATAAAGTGGTACCCAATATCAATGTGCTTGGAGTAGTTATGGATAACAGGGATTCTCTGAAAGGCGAATTCCACTCTCGTTGTTGCAGAAGATCATGGTGGTATCCAGCACGTGCTCAAATATCTCATTGAAGAGGTCCCTCAACCAAACAACTTCACAACAGGCCATTCTAGCTGGAATGTATTCGGCCTCGGCGGTGCTTAGTGCAACTGATTTTTGCTTCCTTCTCATCCAAGAAATTGAAGCCGAACCCAATGAGAAGCAACATCGAGACGTGCTTTTATGATCCACCACATTGCCAGCCCAGTTAGCATCTGTATATCCATGCAGCCTCAAAATTCTTGGCACTGTATCTCAATCCATAATAGATTGTGCCCTGGAGATATCTCAAGAGATTCTTAGCAACAATCCAATGTATGTGATGAGGCTCAACCATAAATTGACTCAACGTGTTCACAGCGAAGCATATGTCAGAACGAGAGTTTACCAAGAACATTAGGGCCCTCACAAGTTGTCTATATTAAGAAGGATTTGCCAATTCAGGCCTATTGACCACTACGTGTCAATGACCCATAGCAGTACACCCCCTTTTTCGAAAAAGGGATAGTGCTTGATCGATGTGTTCCTGCCATCCAGCTATCATCATCAGCCTAAGGATGATCTTATAATGTAAACCCAGTCTACATGTGTATAATGTAAATAATTTCAGCAGATCTGTGTCGTGTATGTAATCACCTAGGTAAACCTACTTTTTTGGTGACGATCTACATTCTGGGAGGTTTTTTGTCTCACCGATCCATTTTCGGATGGTCGGCAAAGTTTTCCTTCAGCCTTACCCCAAAGCCAGAATGGATTTTGTCACTGGGATCTTAGGGGAGTCCTAGTATTCTAGATCGAGCCTATGTAAAAGTGATTTGAAAATAATCCTAATTATTTGGTTAGGTTATTTTATTACAAATTGCTTGATCTGTTAGATTATATTTGTGTCGCAGAACTAAGTACTCTGTGAGGGTCTTTTGTAAATGGGTTTTTCCCCTTGAAATGTAAAAAATGTAAAAATCATGATGTAAAATGTCTTGAGGGTTAGAAAAATAATTTATCCTCTCATAGGTTAATTAATTAAATTTTATGGCCAAAATTAATTAAAATCCTAAGCCATAAATTTAATTAATTATAGGTCCTAGGTAAATTTAAATTTTCCAAAGGCAAGATTCGTGGGTCTTTAAAATTCAAATTTTAAAAGGTCCAGGGACTAAGGTAAATTCATTATTTTGCTAAATTTTAGGCCTTTGGTCCCTGGGGTTAAGTCAAAGTCAAAATTTTGAGGAAATTAATTCAAAATTTTAATTTTTGAATTAATTAAAATACATTTAATTGGAAAATTCGAAATTTCGTCAATAATTAAAATTTTGACGGATGAGATTAAAAGAAATTTTGATCTTCATCAACGGTCGAGATTACTTTATAAGCATCACTCGAACTAGACATTGGAAAATTTATTTTTAAATAGAAGGTCAGTTGTCAATTGAGATCATCCGATCTTTGGATTGTGTACTAAGCTCTCAAGCTCTCTTGTATACTTTTTTGAATTAATGCAAGTCTTTGGGGTTTCAACGTGTTGTAGTGTTCTTCTTCATGGATTTATGATAATATTGTTTTAATTTCTGCTTAATATTATGTGAAAATTATCAATCAATAGCTCTCTTAGAATAATATGAATACAGGTATCTTATTTAGTTTGTTGGATCTAGGGTAACATTTTAATTTTGATTGAAGTAGCAGGTATCTCTATTTCTTCAGAATTTTATTGTTGTTCTATTTCTCTACTTGATTTGATGGTTGATCTAGTGTTTGTAGAAGATCTCTCAAGTTCTCATTGAGCATTTGGAGATAGTTCTCGATTGGACCAGCCAACTCTCAACACATATTTTCTGAAGAGCCTACTTCATATAAGCCTCAAGATTTATCTAACGATAATATTATTTCTGCAGGGTGTTTTTGGGCTAGTACCTCTCTAAAATTTCAAAATGTTTGAAATATTTTGTGGAAATTTTGATAGATCTGGCTATGAAGAGCCTTAGATTATCAGATCTGGGAGTGGATTTGGACTCATACTGCTCAGATCTGATAGATCTGTAAATTATTTGTATAGATCTATTCTTTACTTGTGCAGATTTGAAATTTTGTAACATAATTTTGAATTTTAACACTTGGGTTTTTGGGATTTTCTCTATTTTTGTACATATTGGGTTTTTCTCTTTTCACTTGTGTAGAAATAGATCTGAGAAATCAACCAAGAAAATCTTCATATCTGAGCTAGATCTAGACCCTGGAGGGAAAGATCTAGGCTCAAAGATTGTTTGCAGGAATAGATTTGATAAATCAGCCAAGAAAATCTTCAGATCTGAGCTAGATCTGGACCTTGGAGGGAAATATCTGGGCTCAAAGATTTTTTGCAGGAATAGATCTGAGAAATCAGCCAGGTAAATCTTCAGATCTAAGCTAGATCTGAACCCTGGAGGGCAAGATGTGGGCTTAAAGATTGTTTGTAGGAATAGATTTGAGAAATCAGCCAAGTAAATCTTCAAATCTGAGATTTTTTAAGTAGATCTGGGGGTTTTGAGACAGATCTAGGCCCTGGAGGGTAATATCTTATCCCAAATCTTTTTACAAGGCCAACGATTAAAGATTTTGCAATAAATTTGAAGATCTGAAGCAAAATAATTTTTTTCAGAACAAGGGTTTCAAGTTTTTGGGCTCCTAAGCCCAGATCTGCCTTCTCCTAGCCCAATGCTAGTTATATTGGGCTTAGTGCTAGCTTTAATTGGCCGTAGATTCCCTTGCTCCATTTCTGATTTGAATATTTGATTATCTAAAGCTAATCATTAGTGGGTTTTTGCAGAAAATTTGGTAAAAATTTGTGTTTCATATATTGAATTTTTTTGGCAACTTGGACAAGTGATCTTCAAAGCCTAGGGCCTAAGAGGTTGATCTCTAAACCATCTTTTTCCTCACTGTTTACTACAGCAGTCATATAACTTTCTAATAGTGGTGAAAAACACATCTAAGTGGTTTAAAATTAACTAAAAAATTGCTAAATACATTAATAAGTCATTTATGTTTGATGTGTATCCAGAATTTGGCCTAGATCTAAATTTTGGGTCAGTATTATCCTTGAATAATTCTGTTTCTGAAGTCTGAAATATGATAGTGGAAAAATTTCATGTGGGTTAGTCTAAAATCAGTTCCTAAGTTGTCTAATACATTAAGGAATTAATTTTTTGATTTGAGAATTCATCACTAGGCTTATTTCATGTTTTAATTGCTTGCTGTAATAAGTATATCAGATCTGATATAATTTCGGAAATCACATCACAACAGGCTGAAAATTTTTGATAATTCATGTGGGCAAGTTTGGAAAAATTTTGGTAAATTTTTGGCATAAAGATATCATTGATAGCTTACTGTTTTCATTGTCATATTGCTGCTGTCATAAAGTTTTTCTTACTGCTGTCCAAAAAATTAATTTCTAAAAATTAAGTACTCTGTCATGGAATTGTGATAAAATGCATATCCTTTGTTTCATAAACTGAGTATTTTTTTGAGCATCTGTTGACATTGATATCAAATTGCAAAGTTGTTTTTGTTCTCTTTGAGCTAAATTGTATCAAGAAGATTTGAAATAAGCTGGTGTTTTAACTATAGTATCTTCAAGAGTTTATTTTTGAAGTCTTCATCTAAAAAAAGGTGAGCATTTCATTTGGGCAATTGAGGGCTTTTGCGGCATAAGTGTTTTCCCATTCTCGAGTTTAACTTCATTTCATCTTCTGGTGCATTTGCATATAATTTAACTTTGCATAGATAAAATTTACTTCCAAGCATAAGCTTAGTCGACAGACAGATAGATCTCCATCCGTCTTGCTTGTTTTAATAGTACTTAAAAAGGTGACCTTGTAGTTGTCAAAGCCACAGTTCTCTACAGCGCCGGAGGCACCAGGTATGTTAGAATTTCAGGAAAGGTATCATTAATCACACCTTAGTGTGCTTCTTCTGATCTTCTCTCTGCCAATTACTACGAAATCAATGTCAATACAAAAAGGATTGAAGTGTTCGCATTTAAATAGGCATTTAACTGAAATTAACCAAGATTCTTGCATCTCACATTAGTTTTAGGATCTGCATTTTATATAAAATAGTCATTCATCTAAGCAGCAGTTGCTAATCGATTACTTGGTCTTAATTTCCCTAGCAAGATCATTGACTCCATAAGGCACTGGTATCAATCGTTTAAAATCTAATCAAATCCTATAAGTCTTGCTAAATCTTAATCAAGTACTTGATCGCTTCACTGTATCTCCTGAACTGGTTGGTTCCCAACTAGTTCTTCTTCATTCCAATTTTCCATAGGGTCTACACCCCTTAGCCTGTTGTAGGGAGAGCTTAAACAGAGAGATTAGGGATCAGGGTAACAGCCCCCGATCTGAGCCGTTGTCGCGCTGCCTATACATTCTATGCGACAACAGGGCCCAACAACACTTCCACATAGCTTCTTGAAGTTGAGTTCCATTAGAGTAGACACGGACTTGCAATCCACCATCCCACATCTCTTGAGCAACTTCACAATGTATTTTCCTTGAGAAAGGAAAATCTCACTTAGCTTTTGCGAGACCTCTAGGCCTAGGAAGTAGTGCATTAGTCCTAGGTCCTTCATCTCGAACTCGGAAGCCAACTCCCTCTTGCATTGATAAATGAGAGTGTTTGTGCCTATCAGAAAAAGATCATCCACATAAAGGACAAAAATGAGAGGCTTGTCATTTTCAACCTCGAAATATAGGGTAGGGTCAACATCGCTTCTTGTAAATTCCATCTTCATAAGATAGCTATGAATTCTCTCATACTAATCCCTGAGGGCTTGCTTTAACGCATAGAGGGTTTTCTTGAACCTGCATATGTGTATCCTTCTATCCTGTACTTCGAACCCCTCAGGTTGTTCCAAGCAGACTTCCTCCCTATGCGAGGCATACAAGAAAGCAGTCTTAACATCCAATTGGTGTAGGCTCCATCCTTGAGAGGCAGCAAGAGCAATAATCGAATGGATAGTGGTATATCGGGAAACTGGTGCAAATATCTCATCATAGTCCACCCCTTCCTTTTGAGAGAAGCCTCAAGAAACGAACCTGGCCTTGTGTTTTTCAGCACTCCCATGAACTCCATGTTTAGATGTGACCACAGACTTGTCCTTGGGTCTAGGGACCACATCCCAGTCATCATTCTTCATGATGGATTCGTACTCATCATTCATTGCATCCTTCCATACTTGGTGTTTCACAGCTTCTTCGAATATACAAGGCTCAAATTGAACAATATTACTCATAACAGTAAGGTACCTTTGATACCTAGTGGGCTTCTTACTTTCACGAAATGTCCCTCTTGGAGAAATATGCTTTTCAGCATCTTCGAGAGTGTCTTTGAGCCACAATGGTCTTTTCCTTGAGGTAGAGGGATCATTAGGAGGTGGATCAATGGGATCCATCAGACCTTACACATTGGGCATAGGCTCATTGGACGAAGTTTCTTCTTGCTTTTCTGTAGCATCATCATTTCTTTTCCTGGAATGGGAGATCTCTGGCTTTCCCAAGAGTAGTGTCTTCATCGAATGTAATAACATGGATTACTTCCACATCTCGTTGAGCAGGCACGTAGTTTCTATATGCCTTCGAGTCTTCACTGTAGCCCACAAAAGTTCCTTTCTTCCTGCATGCTCCCAACTTGTTTCTCTTCTCTTTAGGAACATAAAAATACACAGGACAACCAAATATTCTAAAATGAGAAACATCAGGTTTCTTACCAGTGAAAACTTCTTTGGGTGTCTTGAAATTCAATGCTTGATGTGGACACCTGTTTTGAACATATATGGCAATATTTGTAGCTTCTCTGAATAAGAATTTCGGTAGACCTAGATCATTAAGCATCAAATGGGTGGCTTTCATGATCGTTCGATTCTTTCTTTTAGCAACTCCATTTTTCTTAGGAGTGTATGTTGCGGTTGTCTCCCTTTTAATCCCAACTTCTCTACAATAGTCATTGAATTCATTTGATTCATATTCGGTCCTCAATATTTTGATCTTCTTTCCTGTTTGATTTTCCACCAAGGCTTTGAAAGCATAGAACCATTTGAATACTTCGTCCTTCTTTTTCAAGAAATAGATCCATGTTTTGCAAGAGAAGTCATCCACAAAAATAACATAAGTATCCTCCTAATGATGTTACGGGCAACATAGCAGAGAGGTCGAAATTGACAAGTTGAAGAATATCAAAAGTTTGACTTTCGCTTGAGGGGAATGATCCCCTTGTAATTTTCCTTGCTACACAACCTTGAAAAACACCTTCATGATTCATGTTGAAATCAGGCATACATGTGACCATGTTCCTTTGTAACTCCTAATGATGTTACGGGCAACATAGCAGAGAGGTCGAAATTGACAAGTTGAAGAATATCAAAAGTTTGACTTTCGCTTGAGGGGAATGATCCCCTTGTAATTTTCCTTGCTACACAACCTTGAAAAACACCTTCATGATTCATGTTGAAATCAGGCATACATGTGACCATGTTCCTTTGTAATGAAGGTGGGAAAATCTCTGGTGCCACAATTTGGATTGAAGAGAAGTGTTGCAAGACATGGCTCCTAAAGGACTCCCTCCAACTTGATAAAGACCATCAACACTAAATCCAAGAGTAAATGCATCTTTAGGGTTTCTTTGTCAGAGATGTACCTTTCCATCAATGAATGCTACCTTGAAGCCTTTATCTTCCATCGTAGAAATAGATACTAAGTTCTTCTTCAAATCGGGCACATATAATACTTCTTGTAGATGAATGGTTTGAACTTGATTCAAGTGTAGAGTGACGGTATAGGTGGCATTATCTCCAAGTATGATTTGCAAGTTAGTCTTTTTTTCAACCAAATTTGAGAGGGTCTCTTTGTACCCAGTGAAGTGCCTTAAGGCTCCACTATCAATCAGCCAATGATCCAATTTATCTGGAGGAGAGGCAATGGATAAAGTAGAAATAATATAAAATTCATTTTGTTTTTCTACAACATTACTTTCCTCATACTTGGAATTTCTTGTCTTTTGGGAGGACGACTATTTCCATATCAAGCAGCGGGAGCATTCCTCTTTCCTTTATTGTTGAACTTGTTGTTCCTTAGATTATCATTTCCTTTGTAGTAGTTGTAGTTGTTGTTGTTATTCATTCCTTGGAGTATCCTTCTTGTGAGGAAAATCTCTAGCATAGTGGCCAAACCTGTTGTAATTGGTAGCATCTTCCTTTTCTTCCTTCTTTGAATCTCGACTTAGATCCTTGACCTTGTCTCCTTGGACAAGCATTGTTCTTTCTTTTAGCATGAGTGAAGAAAGAAGTAGGATCCTTTCCATTTGAGGGATTATCTCTCTCCATCATCCTCATTTCTTCTTGAGTGCATCTAGCCAATAATTCATCAAAACCCCAAATCCTCTCATTGTTGAGGATGGTGGTTTAAACACATCCCATGCTCTTGTAAGACCTCCAAGTGCAATAAGAGTGAGCTCCCTATCACCAACAACTTCTCCAATAGATAGAAGAACATTCTTGATTTCAGTAATCCTCATGAAGTAGGACTGAATAGACTCGCCTCTATCCATCTTGATGTCTTTCAACTTGTTCTTGAGAAAGAGGACTTGATTTGCATTGTTTACTTTGAATATACCAACCAATGTATCATACATCTCCTTAGATGTTTCCAAATCAGAAATATAGGAAATTAAATGCTTTTGAATTGAGTCTACAATAATTTGCTTAGCTTTAACTTCACATTTGTTGTACTTTGTTTTTGCAGCAGCAGGTGCATTTGAAGGTGGCTCCACCACTCTTCCCTTTACACATTCCACAACATCATTCTCTTCCAAAGTGAAATCCAAAGTCATCTTCCACGCATGATAGTCGGATTTGTCCTTGAGATTGTCCTCAGATTTGAAGTATGATGTAGTCGTCATTGAAGCTAGACCAATATTCTTGTCCAACAACTTTCCTTAGTGATTGATTTTCTTACTCTTGCTTGGGCTTTGTCTTCACCTGGGCTCTGATACCATGTTAATTTTAGTTAAAAATGGTATGTTCTATGCTTAGCACGATTTACTTCAATGTTCTTTAGTAGCCCAATAACAATTTCCAATTTCCAATAACACTCACAATAATCACATTGACAGTAAAAGCAGATAGAACATGAAACAAAATGCAGAAGACAAGCCAAGACAAGAGGACACCAGATTTGGCGGATGCCAAGGAAAAATCCCAATGTGGGGAAAACCCTTTGATCAATTCTTCTTATTATTAAATCAAAAGTTCAGCAGAGAGAGAGAGTACAAAAGTCAAGTTTTCTTGCCCAATACAAAGTCAAAACGGCCCTGTAAATTTTTGAAGTCAACTTCAGCCCTAACCAGAAAGTCAACGCTGGTAAAAAAGCAGCAAATTGTCCCCAAAGCAACTCGGTCTTCCTCAGTCAAACTCGTCCTAATCAGGAGGATTGATTCAACCCAAAACAACTCAGTCAAACTCAGTCAGAGAGAAAACTGTTGTAATTTTATGCGGTCAAACATCAGCCAACCCTGAAGTCAATGTAGGTCAAACAACCCAAAATTTCTCAGTTTTTGTGTGCAACAATGCGGCCTAGAAAAATCGAACCTTTGACCCTCAAAATGTAATCAAACTTGGTCAGCAACCCCTCGGTCAACGCTGGTCAAACCTATCTATAAAGTCTGAGATTTCAGCTTGTAATTTTCTCCAAAAAAATTGTCCTCCTTGCCACACGTGTGTGAGAGAGAGGTTGCACATTAGTTTTACGAACCAATCTGATGAAGAGAGGGAAGAATGTGTGAGGTATGAATGTGCCAAATGAGGTGTGAGGTCTCTTGTATTTATACAATTCATTATGGGTGAAGAGACACAACCATTGGGATTCTTGAGCCTACATGATGATGAGGCTGACCTGAACAATTTGCACATGTGTGGGCATAAATTCAAAATCACACTTTTGCTTGTCCAAATGAGATGATCTTTATATCAATCTTGGACCTCTCAAAAAGAGGAATCCAAAGCAATCATCTCCATCAAATGAGTTGTCTCAAGGTGGAATTTGGCCCTAGTTCCCTATTACGCACCATTTTGTGGGTAATATCCTTAGGAGAATTTTTTTCTCCAAGATGGTCCTTAGCCAGGCAGCCAGCAGCCCCTTGCAGCCATCAACTAGCTCATTGTGCCTTTTCTCCACCACCTGAGCCAGCCATGTGGTCCCTCACCCATCTGCCATGATCGTATGTTTGAAGGTGGGCCTCCCGAATCTAAAGGTATGCTTTATCATTTTGAAATTGAGTATTGGATTTTTCTTATCATGGACACTTATGGGCATGATTAATGGGGGGATTTGGCGGAAATAATGGACTAGGCTTGTGCTTCTGTCCCTTAGAACCCTTTTAGGAATTAACCTTGTATTCTAGTCCCGTGGGATCTCTTTTACTAACCATTTGGCTTCAGGGATGGTATTTCATGGGAAACCCTGATTTTGTTTGTGTGGCCCCTCTCCCTTCGCTCATATTACCCCTTTTCCACTCATTATTATCCCATCCATCATTTTTCCTGCCTGGGTCCACATTCCTCCATTGGTTCCACATAGGGTTAGCATGCCCCTTCCCCTTGCGAACACCTTGGGTCATGGATTGGAATGAAGCCCGGAGGTTGATGCCGCTGAAAAGAAAGTTAAAAGCATATATGGCTACATTTGATAGGAAAAGTAGGACAAAATGCAAAAGATGGCTGGGACGAAAACATTTTAGCACGTGGGCAAAAGCCAATACATAAGCTCTACCCCATTATCATGGTCATAACCCTGGTTCCTACAGGTTCTATGTGCCTTCTTCATCATATAGGAACCCATGATTGTTTCAACCCTTGTTGGGCGATGAAATGGGCCACTTTAAAGAGGGGATTCCACTGCTATATCTTACACATCATGCTTTAACCCCTTGAGCCCCGAGCAATTAATCAAAGAAAATCATAAAATGCAAAAGGAATTTAAAGAAGGGTGGAAAAATCAAGGCTGGGGCACCTCATGTACCACAATTGCTCCCACCTACACATTATAAACCTAAATGTGGGCTTCCCTATTATTAGCTACCCTTATACCCCAACATGAGGCCTAGGGTTGCCCCTTTTCATCCACCTATTTGTCACATGCCACCACCTTTTGACAAATGTACCTTGACTATATTATCCCTTTTAGAGGTAGAAACCCCCTAGTAGGATACTTGGTTAACCCCGTTAGGAGTTTAGGAGACATTGGCACATCCCAAAGCCTATTATGGAAGGATAGGCCATTATGAAGTCCCCACTTATGTTCCATGACTAGGTAAGCTTATTTACTTGATTTCTCTAATGACTTGTTGTATTAGAAGGTTAGGGGATGTATTAGATCTTATGCAGGATTGCAGATGGTTTTCATTTGGGGTTTGGTCTCCCTATATGGGATCCTAACTCCTCTAGAGGGCTATGTTGGCACATGTAGGGTGAGCGTTGAGAGCCATGGGCCTCCATAGCAGTAGAGTACACTCCATGGATCCCCACAGCCATTCACAGATTTCTCATGGTTCACCTATTGGATGAGGGGGATGCACTTGATCCATCATGCCTAGCCGGCCCCAGATCTACACCATACACTTGGCAGATGATTCATGACTTCCACGATTATGTGGCATCACCTACACCATCATCCTAGCTCTTGAGGGCGACCTACATGCATCTTCGATTTGTTTGGAGACCCATGAGGACACGTGTACCCCCACATGTCATTTGGAACACCACAGGTTATTACAAGGGGCCAACCCCTTGTCCATTGCTTTTGAGGGTCCTATTCTTCATTGTGGCACCCATGGACCTCATTAGGCCTTTTAGAGGGCCCTATGACATGCATAGATTATCATTTGACCTTTTGAGAGGCTTACTTTTTCATTTGTGAGTTAGTTTGGTGGGCTTGTCACCAAAAGGTTGTATTATTAGCACATTATTTTATTTTTTGGGCTTATGTAGGCCAAGGAGGCTAATTTGAACTCCTTAGATGTATATAAATACAAGTGACGTGAAATAATTTCTCATCATCACTTTGCATTGGATCTCTCTCTTCTTTAGAGAATTTCGCACTTATTGTTGGAGGATGAATTGGAGCATTTATGGATGAATTTTGATGTATGGTTATTGGTTTATCTTCTCTTGGATATTCTTTATTGTCATTTGTTGATGGTTGGATATACTCTACTGCATGTAAGTACGAAATTTTGAAGCTATTCTTTGTTACTTTTGTCATATATGCTAGATGAGATTTTCATTGTTTAGAGGTTAATTGGTGCATGCAAATTATTGCTTAATATTGGGGGATTGTCTCTATTTTAACGTTCTCTCCAAGCATTGGCCCTTGTAGGATGAGCGAAATCTCCTAGAGGTAAATTTGACCTTGACAAGCCATTCCTCTTGTACATTTGAAGTATAAAAGCTGCAAGATTGCTTTCACTTGACCTAGAGAGTTTGTGAAGTAATTTTGAGGCCTCCTTGACTGGAAACAGGAAATATTACACATAATCAACATAGAATCCATTCTCCCAAGTACTACAGCACTGATCTACCAAGGGTGGTCACCGAAACTCCTATTCTTTCACCTTCTCCCAAGTCTAGACACATTGGGGTGCCTAGGGCATCAATTTCCCATAAAGTTATCCATTGAAAAAGTTCGATCTCCTAGAAGCTCCTATGCTGGCCTCTATTTTATCCCTCTTCCAGATTTGAAGACATTTCGATGGTGGAGTTGAGAGAAAAGCCAAGCCCTAGCTCCCAGGCCAAAACTTACCCTGCCATCCCCAAGGCTAACACTTCCCAGGGTCTAAACACATCATTGAGTCAAATACTTTCTTTGATCCTTCCCAACTTCTCTAGGGTAAGAAAACCATTGATTATTTCATACTTTCCTCATACCCTAGGCCGCGTCATGTGGTCCCACTCATTCAAAGGGCTATTCTCCAAGAAACATTTGGGATACCAACTTTAACAAGGATTTCGGGTGTGGGAAACTCCTCTCAAAGTTTATTCTCATACACCTAAGCCTTGAAATCCTTCACCTTTCCTTAGAAGACATTGTACCTTGCTTAAGAAGCAAGCAAGCCTTATCCTTCTAACTCTTCTGGGAAAGGGATTGTCTGGGTCACTCCATATCATTTCATTGACTTATCCTTCATCAATGACTCCATAATTTACCAGGTCTCCTCCTATCGGTGAAAGTCTGTAAATAGAAGGGAGTCGTAGTTGAGGTGACAGTGGGCTAAGTCTTCATTTGTTGCCCTTGGCCTAGCATTTACCCTTTAGGTATTCCCCTTAGGTCCCCTGCTAGATTGAGCGGTCACATTGCCAATTTTAACATCGACCAACAAGACGCTATTCAATCTTGTATTGACCAACTTATTGAGGTTGATGAAAATAGAGGGAAAGCCCTTGATTAGCTTCACTGCAGTCATGATAAAATGAAAGCTACTTTTGATAGACACGTCTGAAATAAGGCCTTTAAAATTAGAGACCTAGTGGTTTGTGGGATAAAAGAAGGTAAAAACATGGCATGCATAAAAAGTAGGATAACTTGTGGATAGGTCTCTTCAAGATAGCTGAAATAACTAGCATAAATTCTTACCATTTATAGAGACTTGATGGGGAATCCGTTCCTCTTCCCGTGAATGGGCAACTCCTTAAAGAGTACTACCCTGAGGGCACTTGACTTTGTACCATATGCATGTTAGGTTAGGATGCATTGCATGCTGATTTTTCTCATTATAACTAACATGATATGATATTATTATGCCAGATTAGTTACATTTAGAGAATTTTATTATTTGTTGATTTTATGGCCTAATATTAAGTATGGGCATAAATGGATTCTCATAGCCACTAATTATTTCAAAAAATGGGTTGAGGCTATATCAACTAAGAAAGCAATTGATCGAGTAGTCATGGATTTCGTTGACAACAATTATTACCAGATTCAGTGTCCCCACCAAGATTGTGATTGACAATGCTAAAGCATTCGATTCCATGTCTTTGACATCCTTATGTAATAAATATGGTATAATATTGTCACATTCGTCCAACTATTACCCTCAAATAAATGGCCAAGTTGAGTCAAGAAATAAGAACCTCGTAAACAAAATCAAGCGAATAGTTGGGGAAAACCAACAAAATTGGGATAGCAAAATGAAGTATGCTTTATGGGACGATCGAACAACTGTAAAGGCATCAACAAGTTATATCCAATCTCAATTAGTTTGTGGTGCTGAAGCGAAATTACCTATCCAACTCTAGTTGCCCACTCTTGAATGCTTAAAAGCTTTCCCCGACTAGCAAGACACTATTCAAGCCTGTTTTGACCAACTTAGTGAGGCTGATGAAAATAGAAGGAAAGCGCTTGATTAGCTTGGATGCAGTTACAATAAAATGAAAGCTTCTTTTGATAAACACATCTGAAATAAGGCCTTTAAACCCAAAGACCTAGTGCTTTTGTGGGATAAAAGAAGGGAAAAAACTGGCATGCATAAAAAGGGGGATAACCTGTGGATAGGTCCCTTTAGGATAGCTGATATAGTTAGCATAAATTCTTTCCATTTAGAAACCCTTGACGGATAACATTTCCTCTTCCTGTGAATGGGCAACTCCTTAAAGAATACAACCTTGATGGCACTTGAATTTCTACGTATGCATGTTAGGGTAGGATGCATTGCATGCTGATTTTTCTCATTAGAACTAACATCATATGATATTATCATGCTAGATTAGTTGCATTTAGATCAAAATTGCATTTAGAGTAAATTTTATTTTTTATTGATTTTATGGCCTAATATTAAGCATGGGTGATCATAAGACACCACAAAAACATGTTGCCCCATGTGCTTGGTCTTTGATATGCGCAGGTAATAGGTTTGCGGTCCCAAGAGATTATTGGTGTTCTTATGACCTCCCCATTCGAGTATGTTCGTGCACTCTTCTGAGAGATCGTGTCCTAGTTAGAGCTAGATGTTACACACCATTTGTGGGTGGTATCCGTAGCAGAAATGCTTTCTCCTAGATGGTCCTCAACCGTCAGCCAACAGCCCCTTGTGGCCACCATATAGCCCAATGTGGCACTATCTCTGCCACTTGAGCTAGCCATATGCTCCCTCGCCCATCTGTTATGATCGTATGTTTGAAGGTGGGCCCTCCAACCTCAAAGGTATGGCTTTTTGTTATGTAGTTGGGTATTTTTGTTTACTTATTATGAGCACTTTTCGACATGGATTGGTGGGGGGATTTGGCGAAAAGAGTTGGTTTGGTTTATTCTCGTCTCCTTTGTCTAATTCGATGATTAGCCTTGTATTCTAGTCTCGTGGGATTATCTTTATTATCTATTAGCTTTAGGGATGGCACTACATGGGAAATCCCGATTTTGGTTGTCTGGTCCTTGTTACCCACCATTTTGTGGGTGATATCACTAGGATAAATTTTCTCAAGATGGTCCTCAGTCGACAGCGAGTGGCCCCTTGCAGCCACCAACTCACTATGCCATTTCTCTACTACCTGAGCCAGCCATGTGGTCTCTCACCCATTTTTCATGATTGTATGTTTGAAGGTGGTCCTCTCGAACCTAAAGGTATGCCTTGTCATTTGGTAATTGAGTATTGTAGTTTGCTTATCATGGACACTTTTGGGCATGAATTAATGGGGGGATTTGGTGGAAAGAATGGGCTAGGGTTGTGCTCTTGTCCCCTAGACCCCTTTTGGATATTAACCTAGGATTTTAGTCCTGTGGTGTCCCTTTTATTGACTATTTGGTTTTAGGCATGGTATTTCATGGGAAACCCTGATTTTGGTTGTGTGGTCTCGTTCTTTCGTCCACATATATTGCCCCCTTTCCACTCATTATTACCCCATTCATCATCTCTCCCACTTGGGTCCACATCTCCCCATTGGGTCCATATAGGGCTAGCTCTCCCCTTACCCTTGCCCACATCTTGCCACATTCAACAGGAAAATGCACCACAAAATGCGCAAAATGATCAAGACAAACACATTTAGCACGTGGGCAAAAGCCAATACATGAGATCTGCCCCATCATCATGGCCATCACCCTAGTTCCTATAGGTTCTATGAGCCTGCTTCATCATATAGGAACCCATGATTGTCCCAACCCCTGGTGAGCAATGAACCGCCCTACTTTGAAAGGGGGTATCCACTGCTATATCTCACACACCATGCTCCTACCCCTTGAGCTCCGAGCAGTTAATTAAAGAAAAATCATAAAAAGGCAAAAGACATATAAAGAAAGGTGTAAAAATCAAGGTCGAGGCACCTCATTTACAATGATTGCTTCCTCCTATACATTATATACCTAAGTGTGGGCTTCCATTCTACTAGCTACCCTTGTACCCCAATATGTGGCCTCGGGGTTGCCTCTTTCACTCTCTACTCCATTCATATTTATCACATGCCACCACTCTTTGAAGGATGTGCCTTGGACTTATTGTCCCCTTTAAAAGTAGAAACCAGCTAATGGGATACTTAGTTAACCCCATTTGGAGTTTGGATATTAGCACATGCCAAAGGCCATTATGGAAGGGCAGACCATTATGAAGTCCCCATTTGTGGTCCATGGTTTGTAATCTCTTTTACTCTATCTCCTTGATGACTTGTTCTACTGGAAGGCTAGGGGGACGCATTGGATCTTATGTAGCATTGCAGATGGTCAAAATCTTGGGTTTGGTCTCCCTATATGGGGTCTTAACCCTCCAGAGGGCTATATTGGCGCATGTAGGGTGTGTGTTGAGAGCCATGGCCCTCCACAACATTAGACAACACTTCGTGGATCCCCAAAGATTTTCAAAGATTGCTTGAGATTCGCCTATTGGATGAGGAAGATGCACCTGGTTCACTTTTGTCCAGCCAACCCCACAGTTGTACCATGCACTTGGAAGCTGACCCAAGACTTGTAGGTTGATGTGGCATCACCTACAACATCATCTGAGCCCTTACAAATGGTCTACAGGCATCTTTGACTTACTTGTGTGCCCTCACAACCATTGGGAGCACCACATGTTTATTATGTGGAGAATAAAGGGCCAACCCCTCGTCCATTACTTTTGGAAGTCCAACTCATCATTTTGGCAGTTATGGACTTTATCATGCCTCTTAGAGAGCCCAACGACATATATTATTGATTGTTCGATCTCTTGGGAGGATTATTGTTTTATTTATGAGATAGTTTGGTGGGCTTGTCACCAATAAATAGTTATTTGCACATTATTTTAGTTGATGAGATAATGTAGGTTCAAATTAGGTAATTTGAATTCCTAATGAGTGTATAAATAGGAGAGACATGAATTCATTTGTCTCATCACTTTGGATTGGATCATTCTTTTCTTTAGAGAATTTCGCACTTTTTCTGGGATGATGAATTGGAGCATGGATGAATTTTGATGTTTGGATTGGAGTATTTTATCTTAAAGATTCTTTATTGTCAAATTGTTGATGGTTGGATATGTTCTTATACATGTAAGCACATTCTAATGCTATTCTTTTTTTCTAATTTTGTCACATACATTGTTGTCGGGATTTGTCTATACTAGGGCTCATTTGTTGCATCTCTTATGCGAAGTTGTGGAAATTTTGTTCCTGGATAGTGAATGCTTCATGTATGGGCCATGTATAATGAATGAATGTTCCTAGGTATGTTCCATTACTGAAATTCATCTTGACAAGCCATTTATCTTGCAAAACGAAGTATAAAGTCTTTGAAGTTTCTTTTGTTGTTGCCCTAGTGCCAAGCGAAGTTATCTTTGAGGCCTCCTTGACCTAGAAATTTCGAAGGTCCATAGACAAAATTCTACCTGATTCTAATCTCCCCAAAGGATTAGGCATTGGTCCACCCAACTTCTCCCCTTTCCTCTTCTCTAGGTCTAGTCCTCTAGGTCACCTAGGGCATCAATTATCTCACAATATAACCATACAAAAACTTTGATTTTTGGTCTACAACTGCATCCTCAATAAGCCCTTCAAATTTCATGAGATTCTAATGCTGGGATCTTGAGATATCGCAAGCCCTAGCTTGAAGACCAATTCTTGCCCTTGGTTTCCCTTAGGCTAGAAACCTCATTGGGATCTTTGCATTGCCTTTCATTGAAAATTCATTCCTTGATCCCTTTCCCCTCCCTAATTAGGTCAAACATATCATTGGTTTCTAAATCCTATCCCCTTGACCGAACCTCAGGTCCACTTGGTCCCGTGTGGTCCCATGCACTATTAAGGTTAATTCTTCAAAGATCACCTAGAACCCAAGTTTCCACAAGAATTATAGGGCTTAGGGATCTCCTTTTCAAGATGCATACTCAAAACCAAGCCCTTGAATCTTTCCCCAAGCCCTTCCTAGAGAGACTTACATCTTGTCTTCCAAGACAAGCAAGCCATGTATTTGAGCCTCTCTTGTGAATAAGCTTCTGTGATCACCCCTTGCCCTATCATTCGGCCACCCATTTCATGATCCTTATCAAAACGGGTCTCCTCCCATCAGTGAAAGTCCATAAAGAGTAGGGAGCCTTAGCCGAGGTGATAGTGGGCTATCGCTCCATTGTTGCCCTTATCCTAGTAGTAACCCTTCAAGGATCCCCTTTTATGACACATGCTAGCTTGAGCAGTAACATTGTGGCATCGTTGTTGGGGACACGAAACATGTGTTTGGTTCCCCATACGACATATTGACATAACATTATTGGCGACTCCATTGGAAGAACGAAGCCCTAGTTCTTCATTGAACTTCAAAGTCAATGCTTGTAGGGTGAAGCAAGCATTTGTTAAGGCAATTTCATTCACCCTGGCGACTCCCATGTCATTAAGGACCCAACAACATGTTGACCACATATATTCCCGCCATAGATATGACAGGGACCCCAAGATATCCTTCATCGAAATCCATGAAGAATATGCCAATGTTCAATGGGGATCCACATTCTGCAGCCAACCACGTGGTAAGGTTCATAAGGTACCTTTCAAAGCAAAATATAACTCAACCTTGTGACCAAATGGAATTGTTTGTCCTATCCATTGCCCCAAGTACTAATTGGCTTGAGTCATGTAAACCTAAAAGCATTCCTTCTCTTCCAATGTTGACTATGCACTTCTTGTTGCATGAAGGGCCAAGTTTCCAATCTCATGAAGACATATCCCAAATGTTAGATATGGCCCTTTGAGAGGAGGAAGTTATTGAATATGGTTTTATGCTTGAGGAAGAGTCTCTTATTGATGCATACTTTAATGATGGTGCCAAAGGAGAGACTCATGAATTGGAAAGCATATCCTCTAAGGATAATGAGGAAGATCTCAACAATGTTGCGAAAATCACGATCGGGATTAAATCGGCGAGGGAAAAAAAAATGGGAAAAAATTGTAAAATACAAAAAATATTCATTTTTTTTTTTTTTAATATCTAAAGCATCTACAACATAAATAAATACATTGACACATAAATATGATAAAAAAACTAATATTTCAAATGTGTAATATCATTTCTAGTGCTACATCACACACAACAATGAATCATGTCCTGAATAGTAAGTCCTAACTCCTGAGTCCTAACTTAGCCTCAAAATATAAAAAAAAAAAAAATATAATAATGTATCTCATATCATGAGTCATAATGTCATATACAATGAAATGAACCAAATAACTAATACTATTGATTTCCTCTGCCCTTCTTGTGAGAAAATGAAATAGCTTTCCCTTTCCCTCTAGATGTAGGTGTCGGTGGAGTTGACAGTGGACTCTGCTGTGTTTTAGAAGCTAAAGAACTAGGAGCTACAGGAGGTAGACCACATCCTCTACTGGTGGCAGGGGTACTCTGCGTAGGTGGTGTCACCTCCTCCTCCTGTTGCTCCTCCTCCTCCTCCCCCTCTATGCCTTCCACTACCTCCTGCTCCAACCAATCATTGGCAGACTCCATGAGAGGCCTCTCGGCCTCAACCCTCTAGGCAACAGTGGTGTCAATCCCATCCAATGAGATGGCCTCCATATTAGGTATCATCTCAAGTTTCCTCACCCACAATCGAAGATTGTAGTAGATGTAGACCATGTCATTAAGTCGTCGGGACTCCAACCTGTACAAAGATCATAAAATAATAATTATAAAAAAATATTATTTAATGAATTCAAAAAATTAATTGAAAATTTGGAATATTTTAAGTTTTAAGTTTAACCTGTTGCGCTTCTTGTTGTGTATTTTTTCAAATACACTCTAGTTGTGTTCGCATCCTGAGGAGCTATATGTTTGGTTGAGGATTCGAATGGCAAGCTTTTGCAAATGGGGTACTCTGGCACCATAGCGAGTCCACCATGCATCTACAACAAAATTACAAATAAGATAAACATAAGAAAAAAATGAAATTTGAAAGTTGAAGCAAAGTATGAAGTTATGAACTTGAAGAGACAATGAAATTTGAAACAAACTAAAAAATACCAGGCATTGTAGTCTTCCTATCAACCACAACCATCTCAAAGTTAAATTTGCCACCTGCCATTCTGTATATTTCCATTTATTTGGAGATTTATGCACGTTCTGCTGGAGATCGCACCATCCTCTAAACACAGGATAAGAATCCGCCCATGATCTCAACATTAAATAAGAACCCACATGGGTAAGAAAATGCAGGGTTCATGTAGATCCCTGCAACATGAATGGGACGATGGAGTGTGTTGTTCCATCGTTCATCAATCACTTCCCATAAGAGAAGTTGTTTCTGAAACCCCTCATCTCCCTTATCATCATAGTAGGCTCGCTTGGATTCTTTGGCCCTGTCCATGGCTTCATACAAATAGGTCATTGCAGGCTTGTCACCATCAACTAATCGAATAACCTTTACCAAAGGTTTAGTAACGATACACATATTCTGCAATCCCACCCAGAAGTTTTCCTGGTATGAAACTAATCTGCATATGCCCTCTCCCTCTGGTTTGCGGCTAAATGTCAAAGCACGCCACTCATTTGAAAGAAACATTATCTTCACATCCCACATAGAATGCAAGAGGGATTGAAGAGATATGAAATTGGTGGCAAATCGTGTAATGGCGGGGCGCACCAACTCCTTGTTGTTGGTGAATTTTCTCATCAAGCTAAGCACAGATGCATGATTATATATAAATTTTGTAATGTTTTTTGATGAGTCAAAATATCTTTGACAAAGGAAATTTTTCCTATGTCCTCCAACATCAAATCAATACAATGTGTAGCATAAGGTGTCCAAAATAAAGTAGGATGCCTCTCCATAAGCATCTTGCCAGCAACAACATAATTTGCAGCATTGTCCGTTATGACTTGCACAACATGTTCTGCACCCACCTCCAAAATAAAGACATCCATCAAATCACATAATAATTTTTCATCTTTGATATGTGAAGATGCATCAACATATTTCATAAACATTGTCCCCTTAGGACAATTAACCAAGAATTTTATAAGGGTTTTCCCCTTTTGGTTGGTCCAACCATCTGACATCACAATGCATCCAATCTGTGCCCATGATGCCCTAAACTCCTCCAATCTTTTAGTGTAGTCAACCTTTTCATCTTGAAGAATGCGACCTCTAAAGTCATCATAAGAAGGGATTTTATACCCTGGGCCAACAATTGCAATAGCATCAACATCGGGCTGGAAAAATGGATTATTCCTTGCAACGCTGAAAGGAATATCACTCCAAAGGAGAAACTTGCCCAACAACTTGTCAGCGTGTTCTTGTTCATTTTTTTAAGCATTGAAGTGATAGATGGTTGTGAACCAACTATGGTTCTAGGAATAAAAAATGATGAGGTAGCTACAGGGTTAGTTGTAGACATTGATGTTGAAGTAGAACCAATGCCACTTTCGTATTCACTTCCTAACACTCTCCCTACTAGTTGCTTCTTCAGATTTGCTTTGGTCACTTTGTCTTTCTCTAATTCTTCCAATGATCTGATGACTCTTCGGATTATTTCCGCATTTGTATTGGTGCGAGGCCCTACCTCATGTCCAGGGATTTGTGCAAGGTGATACTTCAATCTATAGACACCCCCTAACATATGATGTCCACACAACTTGCAAGACAAGTTTGATCTATCAAACGCTCCATCAGGTTCACCAAATTCCCATAGAGGGTCCAATTTTCTTGGCATGTTTGTAACTTAGTTGAACTCTTGAGTTTTAATGTAAGATGAAGTTTGAAGTTGAACCTATGGCACAATAAGAAATGCAAGTTGAAAAAAAATTACGTACATAACACAACACATTGAATTTTTGACCAAAAAAAAAAACTCAACCCAATCCAATAATAATAGAAAAAATGCATATTCAAACCCAATAAAAAATGATGCAAAAAAATAGAGCACAAGAAAAAATTAAACTAATAAATCAACAATCAAGTTTTTGTGTTTTTGACCAAAATGAACCCTCTCCACTCTATGCAACAAAAATGAAAAAAAACATCATCAAATCCACTCAAAAATCATTGATAATCAATGGGTTATAGAAACCCAAGCAAAAACAAGAAAAAAACAAAACAAAATGGCCAAATTTGGTGCCTATACCTGGAAATCATGATTTATTGAAGAAATTTGGTCCAAACACGAAGTTTTCTTGCTTGGGATGCTAAAATCTCCCGTTTTTCTCCTCCTTTGCCTAATAGATGCCTTTCTCTCCTCCTCAACTCTCAAACAAGTCCGCTATCTACTAAAAATGAGAAATAAAACTCATCAAATCGCTTATAAAACACGCTCTCCCGGTGCCCCATGATTTTTTCAAAAAAAACTTTATAAAAACGGAGGGATAACATCGGTTGATTCAAATAATCGCAATTTTTGCAACACTAGATCTCAACCCCGTGAGTCCTCAGACATTGCAAGAATGGATGATGGAATATGAAAAGTCTTGCAGGAAACAGATAGCCACTTATTACTCCCAAGAGATTTTCTCCTACTATTGTGAGCAATCGGAAAGGCTTTGTAACACAGAGTGAATATAAAGAGATTCCTACCGATGAACTTCTTCTCGAGGCATTTTATCAAAATCATGTAGTAAATATCTTGGAGATTATTCTTCGAGAATGAATGAAGGAAGAAAAGTCCTCTCTATCTAAAGAAGAGAATGAATGGCATCCTAACCAACACTAAATATATAGTGAAGAATGGGAGGATTTTGAGGAAGATCATTATAGTCAAATAAATGAAGAATCTATGAGTGACTTTTGGGCTGTTGATTGGGTATGATTATAGAAATGAAGACCCCATGGTTTCTTAAGTCCATAAGAATGAGCTCAGGGAAGAAGAAAATGCTCTGCCCCTTCTGAATAGTAATGCCAATCCATATGAAGCCCTTCCTAGTGGTTGGAAAGGTCTCTTATTTATGTTCCAATATGATTCAAACAAAGAAGAGCCTTCCAAGATTATGGGAAATTTTGATGACTCTAATATAGAATAAATTGAGGAAGATGCTCCCCTAGGCCATGCCACCAATAAAAGATTTTCTTCACGTTTGAGCGTTCCTCCCCTGCCTTGGAAATAGATGTTTGTGATGATGTTCATTGCCCTAGTCTTGATGAAGATTTGCTTTCCCCTATGAAGAACCAGGAATCATGGTTTTTCCCCAAATACAATGATGAGTCCACTTCTTGTTTTCCCAATGACCAAAATAGTATCATCCTAAACATGTCTGAGTCTTTCACTCCTTCTTACCCTAAGGATGATAGGCCCGAGATAGTTCTTCATCAAAGATTCATATACTTGGTCATTGACATTTCCATCTCCTGGTTGGAGGATCAAATCCAATCCTCTCGATTGGTGTCTTTTCCTTCTTCTAGGGTTCCTTTCTATGGCATATGGGTCTCTTGTTTTCCCACCTCCCTCCCTCGCAACCCCTCATATCATTATTCCCATTTGTATTGTCAGGTCTGCTGCAAAAATAATCATGGAAGCATGCGTTCTTGTATTGATCAATTGACATGTTGGTTGCATTGGGTCTATGATTATACCTAGCACTTGACATTGTATGTTATGCATGTTAGGGTATGATGCATTGCATGTTGATTTTGCATTAGAACTAACATCATATGATATTTCTCATGGTAGATTAGATGCATCTAAATTAAAATTTGCATATTTTATTTTTCTGTTGATTTTATGGCCTAACATTAAGCATGTGCGATCATGAGACACTGTGAAAGCATGTTGCCTCGTGTTTTTCATCTATTATATGTGCAGGTAACAGGTCTACGAAAACCAAGAAATTGTTGGAGTTCTCGTGACCTCCCGTTTGAGTAGCTTCGTCCACTTCGTCGAGAGATCATGTCCTAGTTGGAGCTAGATGTTATCCACCATTTTGTGGGTGATATCCCTAGGAGAAAGTTTTTCTCCAAGATGGTCCTCAACTGGCAGCTAGGAACCCCTTTTGCAACCACCAACTAGCTCATTGTGCCATTTCTCCGCCACTTGAGATAGCCATGTGGTTCCTCATCCATTTGTCATGATCGTATATTTGAAGGTGGGCCTCCCAAACCTAAAGGTATGCCTTGTCATTTGGTAATTGAGTATTGTAGTTTATTTATCATGGACACTTTTGGGCATGAATTAATGGGGGGATTCGGTGGAAAGAATGGGTTAGGTCTGTGCTCTTGTCCCCTAGACCCCTTTTGGATATTAACCTAGGTTCTAGTCCCGTGGGATCTCTTTTATTGCCCATTTGGTTTTAAGGATGGTATTTCATGGGAAACCCTGATTTTGGTTGCGTGGTGCCACTCCCTCATCCACATATATTGCCCCATTTCCACACATTATTACCCCATTTATCATCTCTCCCACCTAGGTCCACATTTCTCAACTGGGTCTACATAGGGCTAACTCTCCCCTTCCCTTTCCCACACCTTGGCTCAAGCTTGGAATGATGCTCTGGGGTTGATGTAGCTAAAAAAAGAAGTGAAAAAATAATTGGCCACATTCAACAGGAAAATGTACCACAAAATGCACAAAATGGCAGGGACAAACACATTTAGCACGTGGGAAAAATCCAATACATGAGCTCTACCCCATCATCATGGCCATCACCCTGGTTCCTATAGGTTCTATGAGCTTCCTTCATCATATAGGAACCCATGATTATCCCAACCCCTGGTGGGAAATGAACTGCCCTATCTTGAAAGGGGGTATCCACTGCTATATTTCACACATCATGTTCTTATCCCTTGAGTCCCGAGCAGTTAATTAAAGAAAAATCATAAAAAGGCAAAAGACATATAAAAAATGGTGGAAAAATCAAGGTCAAGGCACCTCATGTACCACGATTGCTCCCTCCTATACATTATATACCCAAGTGTGAGCTTCCATTCTACTAGCTACCCTTGTTCTTCAGCATGTGGCCCCCGGGTCGCCCCTTTCACTCCCTTCTCCATTGATCTCTTTATCACATGCCACCACCCTTTGAAAGATGTACCTTGGACATATTATTTCCTTTAAAAGTAGAAACCACCTAATGGGATACTTGGTTAACCCCATTTGGAGTTTGGAGACATTAGCACATGCCAAAGCCCATTATGGAATGGCAGACCACTATGAAGTCCCCATTTGTGGTCCATGGTTCGTAAGCTCTTGTACTCGATCTCCTTGATGACTTGATGTACTGGATGTTGATTTGTGGTAGTATTGGATGTGCTCTAAGCCTCAAAATTTGTAGGGAGGCTTGGACACATGTATTCCACAATACTCAGAAATCGTTTTAGGAAAATTCCACCGAGAGACAGTTTTATTAAAATAATTAATTATTTTTAATGGGTGCCTAAGTCAAAACTTAGGAAATTAAAATAATTAAAGGGTATTAGTCAAACTGTGGGTGAAACTTCTACAAGAAGATGAGGATCAAGTCAGTATGATCTGAGTCATTGATTATAAACTAATCTGGACCGTTGATTACTCAGCTGGAGGATTATAAGAAGGACTTCGATGGCCATTTGGAAAACACATCAGGTAGATACTCAGTTATCCAAGTAAGATCGATAAATTGAATTAGAGGGAGAGTTGAAGGTGAGAAGGAGAGAGGGCATCAACATCAATTACGGGTGCAGGAGCAGAAAGAAGATGCAGAGCAGAGGAGGGATATCGCTGAGGCTGTGACGCTGGGATTGACGTTGGGACTGCGCAGTCCCCACGCAGGAGCTGACGCAGTGAGACGCAGAGGGGGCAGCAGGTCCTCTCCAGAGTCGGAACTTAGCTAAGAAGCATGAGAATATTGTCTGTAATGTTTCTCACAGAAATTCCTCTTCTATTCTGGTGGTTGTATCTTGTACATGAGATTTTTGCTGAAGATCACTAAGGAAACCCTCATCTATTGCACCGGTTTTCCGACATTGGGTTTTCTGGGGACAATTATCCAAAAATTACTGTGTCATTGTGATTATACTTGTGCTAGTATTTTTCCTTGCATTTACTTTCTTCAGTGTTTTAATTGTGAAGGCTACAGTAGAATTTATTTTGATATTTGTTGTAGAAACACGTGAATAACTTATTTATGAAATAATAAGTAGAAGAAATAATATCAGTCGCTGCAGTTGGATTTCTATTTAGAAATTTTCACATGGTATCAAAAAGGGAGTGTAGACTGGAAGAGCCAACATTGAATAGAAGTAGGGAATTAGAAATTTGCTGCATAGGCAGAAAATCGAATCCTCGGAGGAATTGCGTAGTCCAGTCTAAGAGGAAAAAAATTTCATAGGAAAATCTCTCTCTGAGAGAGTTGATAGAGGAAGATTTCCAGATTGGAGGTTTCCAATGATAGAGGGAGCAACACAGAAGCTTCAGCGCAGAGCAGTCTTTAGGTGAAGACGTAGTTTCTCTGCAGCAGTTGCTAGTGGTATATTGATAGTGGGGCTTCAACCTATATGACTGGAGTACAAGAATATTTCTCGAGCTATCAAGAAGAGAAAATGGACTTCTAGATTACTATGTGAAACAAAACAAAGTGTACTCCAGTAGGGAGAGGCACCATAGCATTTCAGACAAAAGCAGGAACTAGCATCCGAGCCACTAATGTTCTGCATGTGCCTGGGTTAGGAATGAATCTGATTTTAGTGTCTCAGTTACAGGACAAGGGATATGATGTATACTTCATTGGAAGGAAAGTATATGTCAAACATCCAAACTGGAAGAAGAAGAGACAAATAGGAGCTCGAAGCAATAGAATATATAGATTACAGCTCGAGTTTCCAATGGCACTGATAGGAAACAATCATAATGGTGAAAAGGAATTGAATGACCTATGGCACAAGCGAATGGGACACTTACACCATGGAGCACTTAGGATGCTAAAAGAGACTGTTACAAGAGTTCTAGTCCTTAGTATTGAGCATGATGATGTATCAAAGGATGCGTAGTAGGGAAGTACCCTAAAGCAACTTTTTCTAGAAGTAACAACAAAGAGGAAGGCATATTGGGATTGATACACTCAGATATTTGTGGCCCAATGTCCATAAGAGCTCTTAGTGGTGGGAAAAGGATAAAGGTATTGCATTCAGATAATGGTGGAGAGTATACGGACAAAGACTAAATAGATTTCTGCGCAAAGGAGGGCATCAAAAGATAATGGACAACTCCATATAATCCAGAGCAAAATGGAGTAGTAGAGCGAAAGAATAGAACTATTGTTGGGGTGGCAAAGGCTATGTTGTATGACCAAAACTTGCCTAGATTCTTATGGGCAGAGGCTTGGAACACAACAGTGTATATCCAGAATAGAACTCCTCACAGAGCAATGGGGAAGAAAATGCCTGAGGGTGTCTTCACAAGGAAGAAGTCAGAGGTGAGTTATCTCAGGATATTCGGAAATGTGGCATATTGTCACATTCTAGACGAGAAGCGTAGTAAACTGGATCAGACTGCAGAAAAGGGGTACCTCATAGGGTATAGCAGACTTCGAAGACATACATAATCTACATTCCTAGCAGCAAGAAGATTGTAGTAAGACAAGATGCAAAGTTCATGGAAGATAGAGCTTTCAGGAAATATCGAGAGATTCCAGCAGAAGGTTAGTCAGTATATGTTCCATTAGTCCAACATCAGTAGGGGTAGCAAGGAGGAAAAGCAGGAGGACAAACACCTAGATCGAGCACAGTGACCAGCACTACTATTTCCTCAGCAGTAGGAAGTCCATGCAGTTCTCAATAGAAGGAACAACAGGAACAGGAGGGGGATTTGATTGAGCCTCCCACCACCAATGGTAGAAACAACAAGGAAATACGACAGATGTTAAGGGACGCAGAGGAGCTTGTCAGAGCTCCTAGAACTAAGAAGAGGCAACATAGACAGCCTGATAGGTAGCTCTTGGTGCAGTAGGAAGAAGAAGTTGGTAGCTCTGAGCTCAGCAGAAGCAAAATATATGGTGGCCAACAAAGCTATGTGCAAAGATATATGGCTTAGAAAACTACTTGAGTTTGTTCCGGAAGAGGATGGAAGTGACCAGTGTTTTTTGTGATAATCAGAGTTGTATTAAACTCTTTGAGAATTCAATATTTCATGATGAGTGGAAACACATTGATATCAGATGTCACTTTATCAAACACTGTGTTCAGCATGGGGTAGTACAGTTGCAGTATGTCTCCACAGGAAATGAGGTAGCAGACATACTCACAAAAGCTCTAGGAATAGCTAAGTTCATTTAGTTTAGGGAGCAGATGGGTATGGTAGGGAATTCGTTTCAGTAGCGGAAATAGGTGGGTTCTCAGTTGCAGTGGCAGGAAATGAGAGGGAGTTGTAGTATAGATGCAGTGTAGGCAGTGGTAGGGCCAACAGTAATACAAATGCAACATTTTTATAGTGGTTGATGGACAATGGTGTCAGAAATCAACAACACAGAGGGAGATGTCACAGAATCAGAGTGATGCTTCAACAGATTTCATTACTAGAGCACATTCCTCGCTAAGAGGGAGTGTTGATTTATGGTAGCATCAGATGTGCTCTAAGTCTCAAAATTTGCAGGGAGGCTTTTTCCACAATACCCAAAAATCATTTTGGGAATTTCCATTTAGAGACAGTTTTATTAAAATAATTAATTATTTTTAATGGGTGCCTAAGTCTAAACTTAGTAAATTAAAATAATTAAAGGGTATTAATCAACCTGTGGGTGAAACTTGTAGAAGAAGATGAGGATCAGGTCAATATGATCTGATCCATTGATTAAAATCTAATCTGGGCCATTGATTACTCAATTGGAGGATTATAAGAAGGGCTTCGATGGGCATTTGGAAAACACACCAGGCAGATACTTAGTTACCCAAGTAAGATCAATTTTCTCACTGGTCGAAGTTCGGCAAGAGAAAATCAAATCAGAGGGAGAGTTGCAAGTGAGAAGGAGAGAGGGCATCAACATTAGTGAGGGGTGTAGAAGCAGAAAGAAGACACAGAGTAGAGGAGGGACAAAGCTAAGGTTGTGACGCTGGGATTGCGTAGTCTCCACGCAAAAGCTGACGCAGAGGGGGCAAAAGTTCCTGTCCAGATTCGTAACTTAGCTGAGAAGCGTGAGAATATTGTCTGTAATATTTCTCACAGAAATTCCTCTTTTATTCTGCTGATTGTATCTTGTACATAAGATTTTTGTTAAAGATCAATAAACAACCCCTCATTTGCTGCACCGGTTTTCCGACATTGGGTTTTTCTGGGGACAATTGTCCAAAAATAACTGTGTCATTGTGATTATACTTGTGCTAGTATTTTTCCTTGCATTTACTTTCTGCAGTATTTTAATTGTGAAGGTTGCCGTAGAATTTATTTCGATATTTGTTGTAGAAACAGCGTGAATAACTTATTTCTGAAATAATAAGTAGAAGAAATAATATTAGTGAATGTAGTTGGATTTCTATTTAGAAATTTTCACACTAGAAGGCAGGAGATGCATTGGAACTTATGCAGGATTGCAGATGGTTTCCATCTTGGGTTTGGTCTCCCTATACGGGGTCCTAACCCTCCAAAGGGCTACATTGGCACATGTAGGGTGTGTGTTTAAAGCCATGGGCCTTCACAGCATTAGACAACATTCAATGGATCCCTAGAGATGTTCAGAGATTGTTCGAGATTCACCTATTAGATGAGGAAGATGCACCTGGTTCACCTTTGCCTAACCAACCCCATAGATGTACCATGCACTTGACAACTGACTTAGGACTTGTAGGATGATGTGGAATCACCTACACCATCATCTGACCCCTTATAGATTTTCTACAAGCATCTTCAACTTACTTGGAGACTCATGAGGTCACATGTGTGTCGTCACAGCCATTGGGAGCACCACAGGTTTATTATGTGGAGAACAAGGGGCCAACCCCTTGACCATTACTTTTGGAAGTCCAACTCATCATTTCGGCACTTATGGACTTCATCAAGCCTCTTAGAGAGCTCAACGGCATACATTATTGATTATTCGACCTCTTGGGAGGCTTATTATTTTATTTATGAGCTAGTTTGGTGGGCTTGTCACCAATAGTTAGTTATTTGCACATTATTTTAGTTGATGGGATAATGTAGGCTCAAATTAGGTAATTAAAACTCCTAATGAGTGTATAAATAAGAGAGACATGAATTCATTTGTATCATCACTTTGGATTCGATCATTCTTTTCTTTAGAGAATTTCACACTTTTTGTGGGATGATGAATTGGAGCATGGATGAATTTTGATGCTTGGATTGGAGTGTTTTATCTTGGAGCTTATTTATTGTCAAATTGTTGATGGTTGGATATATTCTTATACATGTAAGCACATTTTAATGCTATTTTTTCTTTTTAATTTTGTCACATACATTGTTGATGGGATTTCACTATACTAGGGCTTATTTGCTGCATCTCTTATGTGAAATTGTGGAAAAAAAAAATTTGGATAGTGAATGATTCATGTATGGGCCATGTATAATGAATGAGTGTTTCTAGGGATGTTTCATTACTGAAATTCATCTTGACAAGCCATTTATCTGCTTTTGTTGCTACCCTAGTGCCAAGCGAAGTTTTCTTTGAGGCCTCCTTGACCTAGAAAATTCAAAGGTCCATAGTCATAATTATACCTGACTCCAATCTCCCCAAAGAATTAGGCACTACTCCACCCAAAGGTCATCACCTTAAACCTATTTTCCTTCTCCCCTTTCCTCTTCTCTAGGTCTAGTCCTCTAGGTCATCTAGGGCATCAATTATTCGGCGAGATAGCCATAAAAAAACTTCGATTTTTGGTCCACAACTGCGCTGGTGTGTCCTCAATAAGCTCTCGAAATTTCATGAGATTCCGATTGTGGGATTGTGAGATATCGCAAGCCCTAGCTCGAAGACCAATTCTTACCCTTGGTTTCCCTTGGGCTAGAAACGTCACTGGGATCCTTGCATTGCCTTTCATTGAAAATTCATTCCTTGATCCCTTACCCCTCCCTAATTAGGTCAAGCATATCATTGGTTTCTAAATCCTATCCCCGTGATTGAACCTGAGGTCCACTTGGTCCCGTGTGGTCCCATGCACTATCAAGGTTAATTCTTCAAAGATCACTTGGAACCCAAGTTTCCAAAGGAATTATAGGAATTAGGGATCTCCTTTATAAGACATACTCAAAACCCAACCCTAGAATCTTTCCCCAATCCCTTCTTAGAGAGATTTCCATCTTGTCTTCCAAGACAAGCAAGCCACGCATTTAAGCCTCTCTTGTGAATAGGCTTCAAAGATCACCCCTTGCCCTATCATTGGTCCATCCATTTCGTGATCCTTATCATAATAGGTCTCCTCCCATCGGTGAAAATTCGTAAACAATAGGGAGCCTTAGTCGAGTTGACAGTGGGCTATCACTCCATTGTTGCCCTTAGCCTAATAGTAGCCCTTGAAGGATCCCTTGTTAGGACCCCTGCTAGTTTGAGAGGTAACAGTTCCGCTTCCCGACATCATATATATCACTCACTCGGCTCATTATAACCCCATTCACCATATTTCCCATCCGGGTCTACATTTGTCCATTGGGTCCACAAGGACTTTGCCTCCCCTTCCCCTTGTCCACACCTTGGGTCGGGTTTGGAACGATGCCCCGAAGGTTGATGCGGCTAAGAAGAAAACAAAAAACATATTTTGACCACTCTCAATTGAAAATGTACCATAAAATGCAAAAGTTGGTTGGGACATACAAATTTAGCATGTTGGCAAAAGCCAAACATGAGCTCTACACCTATCATTATGGCCATCACCTTGGTTCGTAGGGCCCCTCATATTGGCCCATTACATCATTAAAGAACCCATGATTGTCCTAACCCCTAGTGGGCGATGCACTACCCCACCTTAAAGGGATAATCACTGTTATATCCTACACATCATGCTCTCATTCTCTAGACCCCCGAGCAGTTATGAAGAAAAACCAATCAAAGGCAAAAGGCATGTGAAGAAGGGTGGAAGAACAAGGACCGGGTAATTCGTGTACCACAATTGCTCCCTCCTACATTCATATACCCAAGTGTGGGCTTCCCCTATTGTAGCTACCCGTGTATTGTGGCACGTGGCTTGGAGCCTTCCCCTAATGCCCCACTCCATTCCATCATTATATCATGTGCCACCTACCACCTGATGGATGTACAATGGACATTTCACCCCTTTAGAGTTTGAAACCACCTAATAGGGTCCTTGTTTAACCCTCTTATTTAGCTTGGGGACACCTGTAAATGCTAAAGCCCACTATGGAAGGGCATGCCACTATGAAGTGCCCACTTGATTCCATGATTTGTAAGCTCTTTTACTCAATTAATCTAATGATTTGTTGTACTAGGAGGTGAGGGGATGCATTGGATCTTATACAAGATTGTCGGTGCGTCTCCATTTGGGGTTTGGTCCCCCTATACAGGGTCCAAGCCCTCTAGAGGGTCATATTGGCACATGTGGGGTGAGCGTTGAGAGCCATGGGCCTCCACCATAGCAGAGAGTAGATTGCTACTTCATGGATCCCTCATCACCATTCATTGATTGCTAATGTTGCACCTTTTTGGATAAGGATGATGCACATGGACCACCATGCCCAGCCAAATTCACATTTGCACCACACACTTGGTAGATGTTCCAGGGCCTAGGTGAGGATGCGTCTCACCATGGGAGACAGAGGGAGGGTTAATGTCATTCCTCCAACCATTATAGATGGGATACAGGCTCATTTGATTCATTTGGAGACCTATGAGGATTTTATTGTGCCCCCACAGCCACTTGGGGCACCATAGGTCATTTGCTTTGATATTAAGGGGCCACCCGCTTTATCACTATGATTGGAGCTCATTCATTCATCATGGAACACTTTGGACTTCACTAATCCTCTTCAAGGGCCCAATGACTCATTGTATTTATTCTTTTTCCCCCTTGAGTGGCTTATCTTTGTATTATGGAGCTATCTTGGTGGGCTTGTCACCAAGTGATGTCATTATTATACATTATTTTATTATTTGGGGCTTAATTAGGCCTAGTTAGCCAGATCAAACTCTTCAGGAAGGATATAAATTAATGAGAGCTCATTTGAATCTCATCATCACTGGGATTTGGATCATTTGTTTCTTCTGAGAATTTCGCCAAGCCTTTTGATGGACGAATTGGAGATTTAATGCATTTCAGTGTTTGGAAGAGCTTAAATTTTTGTCTTGGAGGTTTGATTTTCTTTCATCTTGATGATTGGATTAATTTTTCTATGCTTGTGTGTACTCTTTCATGTTTATCTTGTAATTTTGTCCATTGAAATAATCTATGAAATATTTTCGTTCATGAAGCTAGTGCAGCTACTCTTATGCTTATGTGAAGTTGCTAATTTGTGTTTGTGAGGGATTTTTCATGTGATTATTGTGAAGTATGACGAATTATTGTTCTAGGAGTATATGATTTTTCATGATTTTCCTTGATAAGTCATCATTTTGCAGCATAAAGAAGTATAAATTTTCTTTGTAACCTAGTTGCTACTAAGGCCATATGAGGTTGCTAGGGAAGTCCTTGGTGGGAATTAAGCCTATCTAAGCATTGATTTCATTAGAATCCATTCTCCCAATTGTCTAGGCAATGGTCTAGTCCTAAGGTGATCACAAAATAATATTCTTCTCACCTCTCTCCATCTTTTCTAAGCCCTAACCTAGTAGGCCTCCTAGGGCATCATCTAAAAATCATTTGTAGCCATTGAAAATCGTTGAAAATTGGTCAACTACCGTGCTAGGGTCTTCTTGAGAGGTCCCCCAAATTTGAGGTCAATCCCACTGTGGAGTCTCAAGAAATTTCAATCCCTACATTGAAGACCATTCTCCTCCCTAGGTCCCCTTTGGTTAGTGGCTTCATTAGGATCATTGCACACAAATTCTAAGAGAAATCCAATTCCTTTGATTCAAATCTCCTCCTTAACTTGGTCAAGACCATCAATTTGTTGCTTAAATCCAAATCCTTGACCTTGTTTGGGGCCACTTGCGCTTCTTTTTGGTCTCACTACCTTATAACTTCAATTTCACAAAGATCACTTAAGAAACCTTATTATTCTAGGATTCCTTGATCTTGGGCACCTCTTTTCAAGTAATACTCCTCAAACCCTAGGTCTAGGTATGCTCTTAGCCATTCTAAGAGAGCCATCCATCTTGCTTCTATAACAAAACAATCCCATTATCTGAGCCTCTCTTGTTAATAGGATTTAGGAGTCACTCTACATCATATCATTGATCCATCTATCCTAATGATTCCTCTCATACCAGGACTCCTCCCATTGGTGAAAGTTCGTAAAGAGCAGGGAGCTTTAGCTAAAGTCACAATGGGCCATTGCTCCATTCTTGCCACTTGACCTAGTGGTTGCTCTATAGGATCCCCTCCTAGGACCTTTGCTAGTTCGAGCAGTAACATGCACTACGTTAATCATGTCTCAGTTCCTGGAAATGGCGTTCATCAGTGTCGTGGGTTTGTAGGCCCTCACCCATCCACGCAAGGGATCAGATAACCCCTTTACAAATAGAATAATCAACCAAGCCTCAGAGATATTTGATACCATCACTGCCAGCCTTTGGAACTCTGATATGTAAGCCTTTGCGTTGCCCATCTATCTCAAGTGTGTCAACTCCTTGAAATGTGGCTCGGGGTCCTTCCCGTCAAACTTCTCGATCAGTCGTCTTGTAAACTTTGTGTATGGCCAGGGGGATATGAATGTACCCTAGCATGATCAGGACATAGTACCACCTCTCCTGTGCATCCCCCTCCAAGTGCATCGTGGAAAACCTGATAGTGTCTGTCTCACGGATGGGGTCTAGCTGGAGGTAAGTGTTTAACTTTTGAACCCATGCCCTAGATGAACTCTTGGCTGCCCCATTGTAGTTGGGAAGTGTGACCTTCCCAGCTACCTTCTGAACCTCCTGACTCATCTGCCCTCCTCTGTAATGAATCCCAGCTCCAGTTGTACACCTTTCTTTGAGGTGGATGTACTCCCCAATGGACATCACTCTCTGGATCCTTGGGTCGAACCTCTCATACTTGTTAATTCCTGATGCAACTGAGTTCACCAAGCCAACAATCGAGTCTGGTTCTCTCTCACTCCCTGGCTCATCCATGAATTGTGGCATCATGAGACAGCCAGCTTGGCCACACAAAGGGGTGTGAGGCTGCTGAAATGTATGCTCATGCGTGTGGCTTCTTCCCCCTGCTTTGGAACCCCCATCATAAGCCTTTGCGTTGCCCATCTATCTCAAGTGTGCCAACTCCCTAAAATGTGTCTTGGGGTCCTTCCCGTCAAACTTCTCGATCAATCGTCTTGTAAACTTTGTGTATGGCCAGGGGGATATGAATGTACCCTAGCATGATCAGGACATAGTACCACCTCTCCTGTGCATCCCCCTCCAAGTGCATTGTGGCAAACCTGATAGCGTTTGTCTCACGAATGGGGTCTAGCTGGAGGTAAGTGTTTAACTTTTGAACCCATGCCCTAGATGCACTCTTGGCTGCCCCATTGTAGTTGGGAAGTGTGACCTTCCAAGCTACCTTCTAAACCTCCTGACTCATCTGCCCTCCTCTGTGATGAATGCCAGCTCTAGCCATACACCTTTCTTTGAGGTGGATGTACTCCCCAATGGACATCACTCTCTGGATCCTTGGGTCTAACCCCTCATACTCGTTCATTCCCGATGCAACTGAGTTCACCAAGTCAACAATCGGGTCTGGTTTTCTCTCACTCCTTGGCTCATCCACGAATTGTGGCATCATGAGACAGCCAACTTGGCCATGCAGAGGGGTGTGAGGTTGCTGAAATGTATGCTCATGCGTGTGGCTTCTTCCCCCTGCTTTGGAACCCCCATCTCCCTAGGGCTCTGGATCCTGTCGGTTTTTCACCTGTACGCCCATCGACTGCTGCATCATATCCATCATAAGTTGGCCCTGCCTCAACATATGTTGATTTGTGCTTAGCATCTCTTCGAAAACCTGAGTTTGGTCCCTTGTCTATGTTGCTCGAGACCCTCTTGGTGCTCCATTTGTTCTCTAATGTTGTCTAGCTCAGTATTAGAAAATGGGTCTTGACCTTCGGCTCTACCTCGACCTCTATCTCTTCCCCTGCCACACCCTCTCTAGAAAACTACTCCTCGATACCTAGGTGCCATTACCAGTTATTTTCTCCCCACAATGGCTAAGAACATGCTCTAATACCAATGTAATATCCCTAAATGGAAATATTAAGCATAAACAAAAGCATGCACTATGAAAACCAATAAAAATTTGCACACACCCACAATTTATAATTTTGCACAAGAAAAATAAGTTGGAAATTGAGTCATTTTATTAAATTTGACGGAAATGGAGTAGAAAATGAGTGGAACAAAGGCCCCTGGACTTACTATAGCAAGAAATGACAAGCCTAGGTAGCAATGAGCTTCCCACAAGCTGCAATGACTCAACCCTAAAAATCCCTGCGCTATCCTTGAAATTTTGGACGTTGCTGCTGAAGGAGAGTGGTTGTACAGGTCTCAAATGTGCTCAGAAAAAGATGAAATTGCAGTTGGTGCCCTTTTACATTCAGCTCCACCAAACCTAGAAAGGAATTTGCTTCCAAGTCAACCTCTCGGAAACCCACAAAAGGTGCGAGTTGCCCAATCTCACTAGTTGTACACACTGTTGGAAATGAGTTGATGGGCACTCCTCAAATCCTATGGAAAATCCTCCCACAATTCCTATAATTTTCTCCTCAAATTTCTCCTTGAAACTCTAGCCCTTAAGCCCACAATTTCTCCTATACCTTGACCCCTGCGTGCCACTGCCAGAAAGAACCCTGCACAGGCCCTAGAAGACAAATGCTTGGCCTCAATTACTCCTTCACTTCCCTCACTACAAACCACCCAAAATCTCCAGCAAATATCACTCCAAATCAGCCCTGAATTTCCCGGAAATTATCCTGCTCCACAACTTCCTCCCTCTACTGGTGCGAATTCCTCCCCAATGTCTTGGCGACACGCAAAACTGGATGCAATTTCCTTGTTTCCTCTCCAGAATGGCTCCCAAAGTGTCTAAGAACTCCTCTAGGGTGGCACTCGAAGTTCATTGAAGTAGGAGCTAAGATCTTCACCTGAAAACCTCCTTATGCTAAGCACGTTGTGTTAAATTGGCTGAGCAGCTCAAGCAAACAACTAGGTTCAGATGTAAAATTGTCTGAAAGCCCCAATAATCGCCTTCACCTCCTATTTAAGCTTGTTGCCTCCTCCTTCTTCCTTTTGGGCCCCTTCCTCCACTTAGTTTGGTTTTCCCTCCTTTCTTCTCTCTCCACAAATGCGTGTTGCCTCCAAGGGGTGTGTATGCATTGTGGGTGATCCCACAGCCCACCAAAATTTTAATTTTTCCCTTCACCTAAGTTACATTACCAAAAATGATGCCTATGCCAAAATTGTGTCAAAAATTGGGAAGCCTCCTTGTCACTTAGAGAATTGGGGATATTACAAGGCATGTTGAAATCGCCTAATACACACTTAACCTTAGCAATTACTTTAGTTATTAAAGTAATTCCTTTTATAAGACAAACATGAGTTAATCAAATTAAATGCAAAGGTTTTTCATTAGTGAATTAGACAAATCTTAACCATCAATCTCAAGTGAGGTGAGATCTAATTTCAATTGTCAATCATTTTGGAGATTAGGGTTGTGGATTCAATCATAACCCAAACTTATAAAAGGAAGGCTAGGCTAAGGGAGAAGACACATTGAGTAAGCACAAGGCACCGTGAGAGGGATATCTTAGTGGCAAGGTGGAGAAGGAATTCCATTCAAGTGTGTAGGGTTCAAGGAAGGTGAAAGGGGAAGCAAGGGAGATCTATATCAGCCAAGGAGATCAAAAGGACATATCTAGTGCTTGAATAACTCGTTCAGGTCCAGGTTCTTATTGTTTGTATTTTCCATAGTGAGCCATTATCCTAGGAAGAGAGCCCTTGTATGTTTTGAGTTATTAATGAAGAGTTGATTTGAATGGAAGAAATCTATGTGCATGTTATTGTGTGATTATTGCATTTAACTTGCTTCTACTGATTATCTTGTTTGTGTTAAAAATCTAGCTGTGTTATTATTCAATAGATTTGCATAATTTGCTAGAAACTAATTAACTAGGTACTAAGGTTAGAAATTAACATGGTATTAGAGTGTAAACTTTGAAAACCAATCTCCAGAATTGCACATAGGCTAGGTTCATATAGGCATTGCAGGGGGCCAAGTCTCGTCCAGTGATTGTATGAGGAAAGATATTTTTTCGAGTGCTATGTGGCCGAAAGTCTAGCTGCCATCATCTATAGGTGTCGCAAGGTCCCATACAAGATGTAGGGCAAAGGTTCTCTGCTAGCAGCAAACAAATAAGAGGATGCAACAAATGAAGAGACAAGCCACTGGGTCAAATCCAGGGAATAATGGAAGATAGGATAGGTAGAGGTCCAACTAGCATGTGGGCCATAGGCAACCCAACCAAGGGTTGAGTCAGTTGGAGTTGATAGTTACAGAAGCCAACAATGTCCAAGAAATCCTCTGAGGAAATGTATGAGGTTGTACGGTGCCCACGAATGTGTACGATTTTAGCTCAAATGCAAAATACAATAGAGGCCAAATTTGATAGCTGGTATGAAGGACAATGCTAGTTCAGCCAACAGTGATTGGCAGAGGTTACCTTTAGAAGAGAGGGCAACATACCAGTTGTGGGTTTGGCAACAAAAAATTATTTGTGTGTGTTTCAAAGGACCAAAACACAATTCCATAGGATATCCTAATAGATCTATAAACTAGAATTTTCTTCTTGTGGGAGCTAGAAAGACTTAGCACAAGGGAAATGATCAGATTTAGAGATGGAAATAATCAATCTCAGACCTGAGGACCGATTGGATGGAGCATCAAATATCCTTCCATAGAAGGAAAGGGTTACCTTGTCGCTGAAGGAGAATGACCTTTTGGAGATTGTGAATAAGGAGATCCAATCACCAACAGATCTAACACAATTGACATTCCATGAAAAGAAGAACATTAGAACTTAGCATGTCGTCATAGATGCCATGAAGAATCACCTAATTCCTCACTTGGTAGAGAAGAAGACAACTAGGGAGATGTTCAAATCTCTAGCGGTCATGTTCTAGAGTGACAACATGAACAGGTATATGATCTTGAGAAACAAGATCAAATCCATCCAAATGTCAAAGTTTGGTGATGTTACCAATTACTTCATGAGGATCACCCAGACACAAGATCAAAATGGAGCCATTGCGGAGAAATTGGAGGATGTAGAGCTCGTGAATTTTGCACTAAATGGTTTTCCCAAGTCATGGGAACTGTTTATCAAAGGAATCTGCACTCAAGAAAAAATTCCCAATTGGTAGTGACTTTGGGATGATTGCATCTAGGAAGAGACTCTGGAGGAGTCCAAGGCCATCAAACAAGAAGATAAAGCAGAGAACCCAACCTTGGCCATTATGGCCAAAAATGGTAGAGGAAAGGATTCCAAAGGTAACAGTGAGGGTGTAGCCTCTTAGCCAGGGAAGAAGGACTTGAGTAGATCAAGTGCTTCAATTTCCACAAGAGTGGGCACTATGCATCATAGTGTACAGAGAAGATGGGTAAGGGGAAGTTGCAATAGACAAAAACATTATCAAAGGTTCAACTTGATGAGTTTGCAACTAAGTTCAAAAAAGACTTCTCACTTGTCTCTTATTTATCTATCAACACCATCACAAGGAGTGCTTAGTAACTAGGTAGTGGTGCATCAACCATGTGACAGAGGCACATGAGCTATTTAGTAGTCTAACAGAGAGAGACTCAATTTTACATGCGAAGCTTGGTGATGATACCAAGTATGCAGTGAAGGGTGTTGGAACCATTAATTTCTAGTTAGAGTTAAAGGGATGATGGATTCAAAGGATGTGTTATTCATTCTAGGACTGAAGAAGAACTTGCTTTCAATATTAGTCATGGAGGATAGAGGATATGTAGTCATGTTCAAGGATGGGAAGATGCTCATTTGTCTAGAGGATTCATAACCCAAACACATCAATGGCCATTGGGGTTAGAGAGAAAATTGTACAGGTTGAAAGGAAAACTTGTTTGGGCCTTGGTACATGATAGTGACAACCTATGTGAGTTGTGGCACATTAGGTTGGGACACTTGCACTACAAGGTGTTGTTGATTCTCAGGGAGATTGTCACTAGTCTTCCAGAATTCAGCATTGAGCAATAGGGAGTGTGCAAAGGGTGTGCACTTGGCAAGAACTCCAAGGCTTATTTTCCAAGCAACGAGAGTAGGTCTGAGGGATCTTGGAACTCATTCACTTAAAATGTATGTGAATCGACGTCAGTGGAATCAGTACAGGGAGCACAATACTATGTCACATGAGGTCTCCAGTAAGTTTTGGGAGTTCAAGGCTCAGGTTGAGAACTAGACAGGAAAGAAGATCAAGTTCTTGAGGTCTGATAATGGGGGAGGGTAAACCTCCAATGAATTCAAGGATTTTTGCAAGGAGGAAAGGATCAAGAGGGAGATGATAGTCTCATACAACCCTTAGCAGAATCGAGTTGAGAGAGAATCAATCCATCATCGGTCTTTCCAAGGCAATGATACATGACCAGGCGTTGCCTATGTTCCTTTGGGTAGAGGTGTGTAACACATAGTGTGTGTGCGGAACAGGAATCCTCACACAATATTGGGGGACAAGACTCCTGAGGAGGCATTCACAGGGGTGAAGCCAGAGATAGGGAACTTGTGCATCTTTGGTTTTCTAGTATACATCCATGTTCCTATGGAGAAGAGGATGAAGTTGGAGCCTTCAGGATAGAAAGGGGTTTTTGTGGCATATAGTGAGACCTCAAAGGCTTACAGGATCTTCATACCAGGGTAGGGGAAGAAAATTGTGAGTGGGGATGTTAGGTTCGAGGAGATCTTAGCATCCAGGAAGTCTCATGATTTTCCACTAACAGTGACAGAGAATGAGGAGTAGGAAGCTTCAAAGGTAGAATAACATGTAGAGGCTTCCAGTTCATGGAGTTGAACTTCAAGTGAGGGAGAGTCAGTAGCTCTTTTTAATTTTTTCAGGAGACCTAGGTGGTTTGAGCAGACATTGAGGGATACTTAGGAGCATGTGGAGGCTCCTAGAAGCACATTCAGGGAGAGCAGGCCTTCAAAGAAGTTTCCAAACTACATGGCATTGAAAAGAAGAGTCCTTGGAGAGGTAGGGGACCAGAAGGTTTGGAGAAAAGACATAATGGAGGATGATGCGTGGGACATTCTTCCAAGAGTGGAGGGACAACCAGTCCCAGGTGGCTATTGAGGAAGTACCTTCCTTTCTAAGAGGGAGTGTTGATGTTCGTAGTTTGGGCAAGTACTTTTACACTGGCCTAAGTGTCTAAGCATGTGGAAGTCACTTAATACACACTTAACCTTAGCAATTACTTTAATAATTAAAGTAATTTCTTTTATAAGACAAACGTGAGTCAATCTAATAAAATGAAAAGTATTTTTCATTAATGAATTAGATGAATTTGAACAATTGATCTCAAGTGAGGTGAGATATAATCTCAACCATCAATCACTTTGGAGATTAGGGTTGTGGATCCAATCATAACTCAAACTTATAAAAAAGACGGCTAGACTAAGGGAAAAGATAGATTGAATGAGGTCAAGACATAGTGAGAGTGAGATCTCAGTGGTTGGGAGTAGAAGGACTTCCATTCAAGTGTGTCGGATATGAGGGTGCAAGGGGAAGCAAGGGAGATTGAGATCAACCAAGGAGATAGAAGGACAAATGTGGGGCTTGATTAACTGGTTCGGATCTTGGTTCTTGTTGTATGCATTTCCTTCAGTGGGCCATTATCCCAGGAAGGTAGTCCTTGTAAGTTCAGAGTTATTAATGAATAACCAATTTGAAGGGCATAAATCTGTGTGAATGTGATTTTTTGACTGGTGAATTTAATGTGCTTCCACTGATAATTTTATCTATGTTAATCTGAATTCAATGTTAATTTGCCAGGAAGTAATTAACTAGGTGTTCGTGTTAGAAATTAATAATACATATTACCATTATGGCCTTTGTTTTTTGGATTACATTAACTTTCATTTAGGTTAATTGAAAATTTTGTTTAGGGCATCAAGATGTCTTTGGAGACTTTGTGCTTTGTAATAACATCGTATCTTATACATAAATCAATAACAACAAAGCATAACTAGCTATGCATGTTCCTCCTTCCCCGTTCTTCCTAATCCAATCTTGTAACTAATTTATGAATATGCCAAATAATGTTAGAGGGGAGATTCTTTTTTCATCTTGATTTTATTGTTGATTTTGATTTCCATTGATTTATTAGTACCCCAAATTCTACAATAACCTTTTCATATCACTAGAAGGTAACTTCTCTCCACTAAACAAAAAATCCTACTTTCTTCATTGTTTCTCAAAGCTTTATTTGAAGCATTGTATTGAATGCTTTGGAAAAATCAACAAAGCAAAAACAAATCATTAGGGGAATTTTGAGGTAAAAATAAGTCTCAAAGAAAATGTGTATTAACAAAATTGACTTTAAGAGAACCAATAAAATTCAAGATGATGATGTCATCCCCAAGGGTAAATAGTTTTGGAGGGTAAAAAAGAAAACTGCTTTTTTTAATTATATTTCTGACTTATCTCCTTATAGGTTTTCTCAAATGTCAAGTATATGCACCCATTGATTGCATAACCAAATACTACATCCAATAGGTACCTACAGCTACACTTGATATTTGAGTAAGTTAAAAAGAAATAAGCTAAAAATACAATAAAAAGTTAGTTGTTCTTTTTTCCCTTTAAATTTTTTTTAACTCTTTACTTTTTTATATTTTAACTATAAATTTATTATTTTCCTTAGGGCGCCAATTTTAGACCTCAAAATCCCCTAATGACAATGATCTTTCCCTTCCACTTTCTCACAAAAACTTTAATAATTATCAAATGGTCAATGGTTAATTGGTTAAACCAAAAACTAGGTTGAGAGGGAGCCCTAACATTGTTTTCTTCTGAGAATTTACTTATCTTCATCTCTAGAATGGTGTCAAATAGCTTGGAAAAGAAGCTATTAACCATGATGGTTCTATAATTTTTCACATTATTTGCACCAATGCCTTTGTGAATGTATCTCTGTGCTAAACCTGCTAGCTTTGTGTAATATTCCTACTAGAGAAATAACAATGAATACAAACGCATGCACTAAGAACAATAATAAATTTTTTCAAAACCACACGCACAAATCAGTACGACAAGAATCTGGGTGAAAATGTTGAGCCATTTTATTAATCATGGGTGCATGAATGCATCGAATGATAAGAAAGATAGAACCTTGGCTTGTTGAGAAAGCTATGAAAAACCCAAGTGGAAATCTAGTTGACCCAAGCGCTGGAAATGGCCCAAACTAGTACTACGCACTCCCAAGAATTTCTGCTTCTAGCTGGTTGGTGGAACTGAGATTTCTGCCTAAAGGAATGCTTAGAAAATTCTGCAAAAATAACTTTGGACTCCTCACCAAACTGTAATGTCCCCATTTTTATTTTTCTCCATAGTACAGCTAGGGTGAATTTCCAGGGCATGGGATGGCTAGGTTAGTGGAGCAAGTTTATGTCATCAGGGGTCCCGATGAAGTTTTGAGGAATTTTTATGGGGCCCAATGGCATTCGCTTGGCATATTCATCATCATGAGAAGTTCCACACATCATGTTTTTGGTTCCATGACTTTCTAATAAATCCCATAAAACAGGGTTATTATTATTGAGCATAACTGAATTAATTACGCTGAAAGTGGCATTCCGAGAGAAATATTTGACAAAACACCTTAGTGTAATAGCTCATTGGAATTGGAATGAGAAGATCTATAGGATGGGATGCTAAAAAGAGATTTCTGGTGGTCAAAGAGAGTATGGTGGGCGATTTACCATTTTACTTGATTAAAAATGACTTTAATTAGTCATTTAATTAAGGAAAAGCAATTAATGGGAGGAAATGTGCCAAAAGTGACTTAAGTGAAATAAAATAAAATTAGAAACTCACTTAAGATAAAGTCAATGGAGAAGCTTCTAGAATAATAATAAGATAATAAAATAAGATGTTTCTAGAGGCTTGGAGATCTATCCATTAAATCTATAAAAGAGGAGGAGGAGGTCATTTGGAGACATCTTGGATTTCATACTGTTTCTTGTATGAGAGGTTGAGAACCAGGTTCTCTAATTCATTGGTAGCCCCAGGACAAAAACCCTCGGGTATGTTGTTGAGTGTTGGAAGAAAACCCAACTCCCTTTGAGGAGACTTCATCCAAGAGTTTCATAGAGCTTCAGGGATATTGGAGTGAGAATCATTCAGGTCTTCAATTGATGCTTCATTGTCTTTCAGTTGATTCAATGGTAGTTGTCATCGGAGGAAGAGTGCAAACATTATGGATTTTTGTGGGATCAGGATCAGCATAGTAGCAAAAAATTTGGGGGTCCACTCAACGATCATCTTTCCTATTTTGTCTAAGATATTTCCAGTTGTACTTGCATGATATATTATAATAAATGAAGTTGAGTCATCCCTTGTGCTGCATTTTTTGGTGTTATTTGAGTTTATGGGTTTACTATGTTTGTATAATTTTTGGGTCGTTATTTACTGGTGCATTTTGTGGGTTTTCTGGGTCATTATTTACTGGTGCATTTTGGTATAATCTTGTGGGTTTTGGCAAAAATGACGGCATAAAGCTCAACCTACAGGTTTTTCAATTTTGAATTGCAACTATTATTGTTGAAGAATTTGGCAGAGAAGTCGAAAGCCAAGTTGTTTTAATTTTTATAAGGGCCTTGAAATAATTTTGAAGAGACGTTGCTTGAAACCCCAAAGCTGCATATGAAATTCGAAGACTGGAGAACCCATCTCACAAGTGAAGGGCGAATGGCGAATTCGATTTTGAGAAATATGATTTATTTTAAAGTGGGCCAAGCTTTACATTTAGTGGAGCCGATTATTATTTTTTTTGATAACTTTTCAAATTTATGAAGGCCGTATCGTAGTATAGCATATTGTTTTTAAAGGCGATGCACGCGATGTGCTTGATATGACGGTCGGGGCGGATGGTTTGCACACCCCCCGACCTGTTTCGAATCCTGCAGAGCTGCTGCCGTAGCCTATTTGTACCGATGCTGGCGTTCATGTGTCCATGGCGATTAATCACAACGATATGACGGTTGTCAGCCTAGTTCTGACACGTATTTGTAATATATGTATAAAAAAAGAGAGGGCCCATGATGCTTCTGTAGGGAACTAGCCCTGCCCATTTTGAAAAAAAATTGTTTTTAAAGGCGAACCCCATTATTTTATAAAGGCATATGTTTTGTCATGGAATATTATTTTAAAGGAAGTTAAATATTTAATATGGCCAAATTTTATTGTGGTAAAAAATTTAAAAGGTTTCCAAAGCCGCAAATATTAATTGGAATTTTCCAAAGGGTGTGAGACTCAGTTCTGCTCAAAAGGGGAGAAAGGAACCAGTCCAGGAAGAACCCATTTCGCAGCGAAGAAAGGGGAGATGGGTTGCTAGTAAAAAGTCTGCACTTGTCCGTCAAAAGTGAAGAGTTTATTTTCCAGTGGGCAGGCCATTCGATTCTCAGCCAAGGGAAGTTCAATTTCCGCTGAAGGAAATCTCTGCACATCAGTTGAGAGGGACGTGATTACCCACTTGAACAGAGGATTAACATCTCGAGGAAGTTGTGCCATGAAATTTTGGAGAGAGACTAGTTCAAATGGTTGTAACAGACCAATTTTGTACCTGAGTACCATGTGCTTTTTCCACTGGACAAATCAAGCTATGGATTAGTGATTGTTCTGCATGGAAGACTAATTTGTATCGCTGAGTGTGTGTTTTCTCTTCAGTGTGCCTGGCTTGTAAAGTTCTGAGGTGGTTGTTACTTCGTTTCGGAAACCATAAACAACATTTTGATCAGAGGAACAAACTAGACACCTTCCTCACAAATCTAGGCATGTCGCTGACCTTCCTACGCAGTTTGAGGAGAGTATATACCATCGTTGGGAAAGGTCCTTCTTGGGTCACGTGGAGCAGAATATTCATGCTAGACAAGAGACAAAACCGAGCCACTTATAGTACAGTACATATATCATATATGACCCAACTACATTTTGGAGAAAATTAATAGATTTGAGGAAACCCAGTGATATCTCAGATATTTGTAGAGTGGGATTTACAGTGCAACGTTAGCATAAGCTGGGAGGTAATTTTGAGCACCATATCTGCGTGTGGTACTAGAGAAAAACTTGTGGGCATTCCACAGGGTATTCGAGTTATGTCTACAACTTACCCACTACCCTAGTGCGAGTTTTCTTCTGTGACTGGCACTTCAAATCTCAGAGTTGTGTATGTGGACTGCCATTGACATGTAAAATGGAATCGAATCACTTGACTGTCGCTGGACAAAACCAGGCGATACGTATACTAGTGTGGACTCGATTTCTGTAGCAACCACGGAAGCTGTGTTATATTGGTCAAATTATTATTTTGCCACAACAGTGAATCGAGGTTGAATACTTCTCACCTGTGTTTGCTTTTCAACCCTTGGATTCATAAAGGCCATCTTATTGAAGCTGATTTACCAGAAAAAGTAGTCTACAGTGGATGCCATCAAAAGCTCAAAAGTTACCGAGTTCTCTTCTTGTTGTACCAGTATTGTTTTCTTATTAATGCATAGTTGTTCAGTAAATGCTTTCTTGCTCCATATTTTTGTAGCAGTATTATTTAATATTTCTGGGGGAAATGTTAGACAATTATTCTGGAACATTATTCCCATTGGAACCGACAGTATATACCTACAGGGGTTTGTCATGGAACTATTTATCAAAACACCTCACTGAGAAATTCAGCAAACTGAAGAACTAGTAGCATCATTATGACAAATGTTGTTGTCATCATTAAGCCAAAACATGGATCAAACCCTTTTAAAATCTCTTAATAAACTAGCAGCAGGCCCTTCTCCAAGGGGGTCTATGCCATTCTTCAGAGAGAACAACCAAAGAATGTGCAGAAGGGGCAGGAAATAGGGCACAAAATATTGGCACTTGGGACATTTTAAAACACATGAAGGTCACAGTCAAAACCATTTTCAAATTAGATGATCTAGATGCACTCCTTTATGAAGTGAACTAGTTAGAGGGGAAAAAACTAATTTGGGCTCTAAAATTAGTTATGCTTGCTCTCATTCAACATAATTTCTAGGAGGAACCTTGTGAAGGGGTTAGACTTCCAGTTGCATCTTGTTTTAGTAACATCATGAGACTAACCACCCCTATAGCTCTTTACAATGATGATATTATGAGGAGAGTTTTCAAGCTGATAGTAGATACTTTTTAGGACTTGGACAATAATGCAGGTTCTACCTTTGGGAAGAAGCTTGAGATTGTAGAAGTTATGGCTATGACGAGGACTTATGAAATCATGTTTGATCTAGAGTGTGATGGTTTGATCCTATAGATGTTCCAATGCTTCTTCAACATTAGGAAACATCATCTTGACACAGTCATAGCACACATGCAATCCATCTTGTCATCATGTATGAGAGGTCGTGATGCCATTTGTCGGGAGTTGCAATCTCGATTGTTGTCTATTTGGAGGAGAGAGCAGTTGCTATCACCTACTGCTTATGAGCTAGCCGAAAGGTTGGTTGAGCAGAACATTGGGATGTTCAGGGGACAGTTGACCAGGGAGGAGCTACATAGGTTTGGGAGATCATGCAGTAAGAATGAGCTGAGGAGGAAGGGACTTTGCTTCATCTGCAAGTGACCTTAGGGACCTGACCACTCATACTTGAGTGACACTGAGGAGATGCTAGAGGTAGAGAGGGTGGAGATACCTTCTAACCTTCAGAGCGAGGATTCTTCTTTGGATGAGTCCATGGGTTCATACGAGGACGCCTCCAAGGAGCAAGATTCATGTATAGTCGTTGATAGCAGGCCAGATTCATATAGTGAGAAGCCAGTGGACCCTATGGGAGACATTTAGGATGATGAGTCACCAGTGGCGATTCAGCATGAGCAACATATGGTGTAGCATGAGTCAGCTCAGGAGGATGATGTGCGCAATATGCATGATGAACTTTCTGGGGAGAGCCAATTGGAGGTTCATATTGAGCCCGTGGTGGAGGATGAGCAACCACCCTTAGGGTCAGCCATTGATGAGGAGCAGTCAGATGTACAGACAGCTAGCAGGGTGGCAGTGTTTGCAGACACATGTCTTCATGAGATATTGGAGTATGACAGGACAATTTTGCAGGAGATTGGTGAACTGGAGGAGCGTAGAGTTTCCTATCAAACGAGGGAGTTGGTAGTGCATCCATCTTTGGGTCTACCCATTGATGAGGTCCAAATAGATGTAGTGGAAACCAATAAAGCTGCAACATTTTCAACTAGCAATCCTCTCCAAGAGTACATAAATAAGGCGTGCAGGATAGTTTGGCGACCCGTACCCATTGTAGGGAGAGAAGTAGGGTTCTCTCAGCGGATGTTGTCGATTGACCAGGTAGAGCAACACGAGTTCAGCGTGGACCAACATCAACATAGTAGACTTGTTCCTTACATCAGAGTCCATGCCTTAGATTGGCAGTAGATCATGAGTTGATATCCTTTTGATGGAGTATCAACCTTAGTTCGGGGTACTATACAACAGGGGCACTTAGATGAGGGGTTTACTATATGTTTCAGTGGGCAATGGGATGTGGACCAATAGTTCATCAGTATTTCAATAGCACTAGCCCAACATCAACAGAGTGGGTTTGACCTTTGCCCATGCCTGAGATTGGATTGGAGAGAGGTGATAAGTTGGTATTCGCTTGATGGAGCAACGGCTATTGCCAGAGACAGAGCACAGTCTGAGCCAAGGGACTTGTGCGATGATTGGCCATGGTGGCATTGGGATCCAGGTGGATCTACTAGTAGCAGGCTGAGTAAGGGATGGGCATGGGATCTAGGTACTGGGGGATTTAGTCATGTTTGGATTGCTTGGAGGCATGATGTGGACTAGTGGTTCATATGGGATCCCGATATTAGTTTGCAGATGCCTCTACAATGGACAAGTGCGGATTGCTTGAGGTCAATCAATCTTGGGGCGGGAGAATTTGTAATATCCCCATTTTTATTTTTCTCCATAGTACAACCAAGGTGCATTTCTAGGGCAGGGGATGGCCAAGTCAGTAGAGCAGGTTTATGTCATTGTGGTCTCGATGGAATTTTGAGGAGTTTTTATGGGGTTCGATGAAATTCGCTTGGCATATTCATCATCATGAGCAATGCCACCCATCTTATTTTTGGTTCCATAACTTTCTGATAATTTTCATAAAACGAGGTTATTGTCAAGCCAGGTAGTAAATCCACAAATTTCAATCCATTGATTTCATTTAGATTATATACATGAGGGAGAGGTTGTTCATTTCATCTCCCAGTGACTATTCATATTCTCCATTATTTATTTACATCAATTTCAGTTATTCACCCAATCTTGATGATTAGGTGTCAACATTCCCCCCCTTAATTTGAAGGGATGTTCGTGAGTCCAAGCATCATTCTGAATCTTTCAAGCTTTTCTTTTCCAAGTGCTTTGGTGAAGATGCCTGCAATTTGCTCATTCATGGAACAATGGCGGAAATGGACTGTTTTGGCCTCAACATGATGTCGAATCAGAGGATATTTAGTATTGATGTGCTTCGTTCGATTATGGAACTTTGGGTTCTTGGACAACTTTATTGCAGAGTTATTGTCAATCATGAGTGGAGTTGATTGTACTTGTTTTACCTGCAAATCTTTAAGAATTTTCTTGAGCCACACAATTTCTTTTGTTGCCTCAGCTGTTGCCACGTATTCTGCTTCTGTTGTGGAATCTGCTGGAACTGATTGTTTGTGTGATCTCTAGGAGATAGCTCCTGATCCAAGACTCATAGCATATCCTGAAGTAGATACCCCAGTTTCTTTGTCTCCATTGAAGTCTGAATCAGAGTATCCAATCAAGCTGAAGTCGTCCACCTGTGTATACTTGATTCCAAAGGCTTGAGTTCCCTTCAAGTACCTTAGAAATCTTTTTGCAGCAGACCAATGTCCCTCACAAGGTTCTTGCATAAACTTGGAGAGGATTCCAATAGCAAACGAAATGTCTAGTCTTGTTGTAGTTAGATAGTTGAGACTTCCTACAAGCTATCTATACTTTGTTGCATCCTCAAATTCTTTTCCTTCAATAGATGTGAGTTTTAAGTTTTGTTCCATTGGAGTAGTAAGAGGATTGCATTCTGTCATGCCAAACTTGTTCAACAGATCTCCAATGTACTTCTTTTGAAAAAGAAATATGGACTTCGGATGTTGAGTTACTTCAATACCAAGATAGTAATCAACATACCCCAAATCGGTCATTTCGAAACTTTTCCCCAATTCCTTCTTTATGGATGCAATGTAGCTTTCATTGTTCCTTGTCATCAAAAGGTCATCTACATATACCACAAGATATACAATTGTTTTGCCAACTTTTTTGACAAATAAAGTTGCATCATCAAGATCATAATGTTTGAAATTGAGTTTCAGAAGATGCTCAATTAGTTTTTCATACCAGGCTCGCGGTGCTTGTTTGAAGCCATACAAGGATTTCACAAGTTTGCATACTTTATGTTCATATCCTCTCACTGCAAATCCTTCAGGTTGGGACATAAAAACATTTTCTTTTAGATCTCCATTCAAGAAAGCAATTTTTACATCCATTTGATGGACTTCCCAACCGTTCTAAGCTGCTAAGGCAAAGAGTGTCTGGATGGTAGCCCATTTTGCTGTGGGGTCTCCTCAAATCGACCTCATAATCTTCCTTCCTTCTGTGCAAAACCTTTTGCCACAAGCCTGGCTTTGTGCTTGTCAAGTGAGCCATCAGCGTTATACTTGTTCTTGTAGACCCACTTGCAGCTAATTGGTTTGATTCCTAATGGAGGATCAACCAGCTTCCAAGTGCCATTCTTCATGAGGGCATCATACTCCTTTTGCATTGCTTCTTTCCATTCATCATCAGAAACAGCTTCTTTGAAGGAAGTTGGTTCAAAATCTGTAGACAAGTTCGATTCACAATCATAAGAAACATCCATATCAACAGGTGAATTAGAGTCATCTATATCACCTCCATTTTGCTGGTTTGAATTTCTAGTTCTTGTCTTTCCAACCTCATCAGGATGAACACTTTCAAGTGTCTTTGTCAGCCACTTTGGGGGACTTTTCTCACTCCGTTGATTGAGTTGGGACTGAATCAAGGTTGATCTCCCAATTCTATCAATCACATCAGTTAAAGCATCATCTGTTGTTGGAGTTTCATGCAGGGGAGAGTGTTCTTCAAAAGAAGATTCCACATGTTGATCTAATATAGGAATCCCCCCTTCAAGATGTGGAATCTGATTATCAAATTCTTGAAATGATTTTGCATTTGCGAATCTATCCAAGCGATCAAGTTGCCGCTCAACAACATTGTCAGTTTTGGATGATTCAAGAAAAATTACATCTCTAGATACAACAAACTTTTTATTGACTTCATCATAGAGACGGTATGCTTTGGAGGTGTTTGAATACCCCAGGAAGATACATTTATGAATTCTAGCACCAAGTTTGTTTGTATGTACCTTTGGTATTGTTGATGCCTCGAAAATCGCTGCAACAACATTGGGGGATAACCACCCGGTCCGGACCTTAAAAGCAGCTCCTTTTCCGTTTGGTGTGGTGGCTCCGACTGTTCAACTAGGTCCAGTTACCTTCTCCCTATTGCTATTGGTTTATAATGTATCTTTAACTACCAATAGACAGGGACATCAGATCACTTCTTCTTGCTGATCAGGCAAAAGAATGACCCTTAAGCTGATTTGGGTTCAGCCAAGCCACAGTTAAAGTTTTACCTCTTTGGGGAGAGGACTTAAAATAATGTAGAATTTACTCTAAATGCAAGCTTATTCTATGATGCAAGCAAAATAAACTAATCTAAATCCTATCTTAATTAGGCAGATATAGATCTAACCCAACTAAGAGCAAGATAATTAAAGTATTGGGATTTAGATATGTCTTGTTTATAATGAATACCAAGTTAATGAAGTAGTTCAATTAACTGATATTATGGATATCAAAACACATCCTATTGAGACCTCTTAACTGAAATAATAAATCAACAACACTCAGGAAGTAGTTCACATAAATGATATTGATTATCAAATCAGCAAATCCAATAACTAAACAATAATATGTGGAAATAGTTCACAATATATTACCATTCAATAAATCAGTTTTAATAAGGCAGATTTCTGAGTAAATAGTTACTCAGAAATCAGAAATTAATCCATAAGAACAGAGATACATGATAACAACATTGAGACAAACTACCCATATTGACAATAGTGCACAAACATGAATAAAATGACACATTCCTGTTACCATAAAAATGAAACTGATATTTGAAACAGTGGTATTAAAAATACCAATTTATTGCATCCATTTCTCTGATCTTGGTCTCCAACGGTCCTTTACATTGCTTGAACTTCTGCCTTCAAAGCTAAAGCCACAATAGTGAAAACTCTGCCCCTCATACATAATTCAAGATACAAAAGAAAAATCCTCAATAATCCCCAGATCTGAGATTTTCTCTCCTCTCTCCTACAACTCTAAATCCCTATTACAGTAGTGCTTTTAGAAGTCTAGCATTGCAGAGGAGAGCAGCCCCTTATTCCATTCTGCAATCTATTACTTATACTATCTGTGAAGGAATTCTTGAGAGGAAAGTTTGGTGAAGAGAAATCTGCTAAATCCAATTGCTGGAGCATTCTCATTGATTGAGATCCTTTTCTCCATACTTCTTCCACTGTTTTCCTGCAAAAAGAAATCAAAATAAAATAAAATGCAACAATAAAATCAATCATGGCATTGCTGGGATTTAAATCAAATCCAATCAAATTCTATTTAAATAAATAATTGAAAATAAACTATAAACTTTCTCTTGATGCCTGGGATGGTTTAATTGGCCAGAGATATGATTGACGAGTGAATCTGCAATTAGAAGAGGCCTGGACCAATGAAAATAAAACTCAGAAAAAATGATTTTGTTTTCAAAATTCGTAGCTTGATCTTCTGCCTGATTTTTGACCCAATAAATGACCAAATCTGTCAATGAAATCTCCTCAGAAATATTCTCCTTGATTTTCTCTTTCCAATGAGCCGTCCTGTGCCTCATTTGGCCAAGTATAACTCAATTTATGAGCCTCCAAAGTTGATGAGTCAAATCTGGCATGAATCTGGAAATTCTGTTGCTGGGCTAAAAAATTGTAATTAAAAACTAATCCTAAATTAATCTCTAATTAATTCTAATTTAATCACTAATTATAAACTAAACTAATTATTAGTAAACTATTTATTAATTTAACTAATTAATATTTAATTAACTATTTATAAACGAATTTAATCTAATTAAAAACTAATCAATCTTAATCTAAATGATATTTAAATTTTAATTAAATTAATTAAATATTACATATTAATTTAAATAATATAATATATTACATATTATTAATTAATTTAATTAATATAATACATATTAATATTCAAACTAATATACTAACCTACCTTTCATTAACTCCACTCACACGTATGAGTGAGTCGACCAAAAAAAACAAATGGAGTATAAGCCTAAGTTAATGAATGCCCCATTGAGTTATGAAGCGATCGGCAAATCGCATCGGGGGATGACTAATGGGCTTATTGGGGTTCTTTAAAATTTGTTGCGAATAGAACTCCCGACCCGATATCGCATCGGGAGATGGCTAATGGGCTTATCGGGGTTCTTTAAAATTTGTTGCGAATAGAACTCCCGATGCGATTATTTATTTATTTTTTATATTTTTATTTTTTGTTTTAAATTTTAATTTAATTAAATTAATTATATAATATATTAATTAATTTAATTAATTTAAAATTTAATTTAAACTTAAATTTTTATTTTTTGTTTTATTTTTATGAACATAAGTTTCTAAACTACAGCCACTTGGAAAATAAACGAAAAATAAACTGCAGCCACTTGAATGTTTAGATTTTTGAGATTAGGATTTGATTTGGAAATTGGAGTAAATTTCTTAAATCTCGATAATTAATGATTTGGCCGCATAACTAAAAATGAAAAATGTTAGTAAAAACTCGCTACAGGTTAATATTTAAAATGAATGCCTTATTGAACTAATTTATTTACAAAATGCAATATTGTACATTTTATGCATTTTTAACCCAGGCTAGATAAATGATGAGACTTCAAAGGAGTGCCATTTTCAAACCAGTTGACCAAATGAGGCGAAACAAGCGTCAATGGGAAGCTTGTAAAAAATCGATTCTAAGAAAACAATCAAAACAAGAATCCAAAGAAAACTAAAAATTAACAAAAGCGTAGGGCAATCAACTAAAATAAAAATCCAAAAAGGTGTTTAGCCAAAATTTTATAGAAAGGGTCCCCATTATTTGAAGTGAACACATCAATAATGGGGGGGTTGTGTTTTTACCACAACAGGTATCAAGGCAGAACAGGTGGAACCAAAGACCCTGAGATGCTTTACCGAAGGAACATGTCCATACCACATTTCATATGGAGTCTTGTTTCTAATAGCATTAGATGGACATCTATTCTTTATATATGCAGCACATAGAACATCATTAGCCCAAAACATTATCTTTACATTTTTGAAGAAGAGCATGGATCGTACCATATTTAAGATTGTCCTATTTATTCTTTCAGCTACACCATTCTGTTGGGGATTATAAGGCACAGTGGTTTGATGTTTGATCCCATGTTGGCGAAGATAGTTTTTAAATTCATTTGATGTGTATTCTTTTCCATTATCAGTGCGAATAGACCCAACATGAGATTGTGCGTCATTTTCAATCCATTTATGAAAGTTCTTGAATGTTTGAAAAGCATCAGATTTGTTCTTCAATAAATAAACCCAACACATTTTGGTGTAGTCATCAATAAATGTCATCATATATTTATTTCCATTTGCAGAAGGAACAGGCATTGGACCACATAAATCTGAATGAATGAGTTCAAGTTTTCTATGTGCTCTTGAATGTGAATCATGAAAAGAATGTTTGCTATGCTTTTTTAGAATGCAAGCATCACATTGCTTAAGTTTCCTAAGAATTGTAGGCAAACTAGTAACACCATTTTTCTTCAACAAGCGGAGGCTGTCATAGTTCAAATGTCCAAATCTAGCGTGCCATAATAAACTTGATGGAAGTGTACCTTCTTCATAATGAGAATTGTATGAGAAATGTTGTACATGAGCAGAGACACCTTGCAACTTGAGAAGCCTTTCTTCTTCTATTCCCCTCATGACAAGTGAGTGGTTAGATGCTTTTCTTACCTCAAGCTTGCCATCAAACATATGAATGGAGTGACCTTGCTGGCGGATGTGGACCAACGACAACAAGTTTCTCTTGAGCTGTGGGAGATATAGAAAATGATGCAGAAGAAAGTCTAGAAGACCAGGCAGTTTAAGCCTCATTGTGCCAAGCCATGATGGCTTGATTTTTGATTGATCTGCAAAGTATATTGCTCCATCAACATTGTCAGTAAATTCTTCAAAAAAATCTTTTCTATGAGTCATGTGGCAGGTTGCTCCTGAATCAAGCAACCAATCATTTTTCCAAGAAGCAAGTGAAGCATTAAATAAATCTTCATTTACTCCAACATTACATTGTGCCACAACATAGTGAGTGGATTCAGGTGCTTTACCTTTGTCTGTATCATCAGTTTTACCTTTCTATTGGTTTCTTTGCTGTTCAATTTTGTCCCATGGTAACTTGCATGTAAAGGCATCATGTGATCCATTTCTTTTGCAGCGTATGCAGTGCAAATCTGCCTTTTCTCCTTAAGAGTGTCTGCCCCCCCTACCTCTGAAATATCTTCCTCTTCCTCTTCGACCACCTCTTCCTCTGGAAGAATCTTGAGCAGGATGCTTTTCTTTATGATGCTTTTATTTATGAGCAAGGCACACAACCTCTTTAGAAGATTTAGGGGCTGTCTTCTTGCCAAAAGCTTTCTCTCTTTCAACAAATTTTTTCACAAGAGAGTCAAAGGTAATGTCTTTAAGATTTCCATTTTCTTGCAATGACTCAAGAAAATTGGAGTAAGTAGGATAAAGTGCCTTGAGAAAAGTGATAAGAGGAATATGCAAATCAAGTTTAGTGGCTTGGATATCATGTATTATAGACTTTACTTCAGATATAAGAGCAAGAGGATCATTATTTTGCAGTTCAAGAGTGAAGAGTTTAATCATGAGTTGAACAACTTCAAGTGCAGAATGTGAGTCATAGAGTTCTTTCAGCTTTTCTAAAGCTTCGAAAGCAGTTGAAAATGGCGTAATATGGCGACTCACTTCTTCACTTACAGATGTTGCAATTAATGCATAGGCTTTGCTATTCTTGTTTTCCCAAATGGTGAGCTCTTTGTCTGATGTAGGTTGTTCTGGCTGTTTGTCTCCGTCTCCAATGCACACTCCTTTCCACAACTCATTGAAAATGAGGGTGTGTTTTATCATCCGGGACCATTCAGGATAGTTCTCTTTGCCAGTGAGAACTATTCCCACAATGGATATGATTGAATGCATATTGTAACAAAAACTTCTGCTGCAAAATTTTACTCTTAATGGGAAAAAAAATATAATTCTGATATGATTGGACAGCAATTCAACTCGACAGCAAATGTCAATACCCAAGACTGTAAATACACAAAACTGCACAGTGCATTCAACACTTCATGCCACAATGCTTTGACCCACGTCCTCGTTTTAAAAAACTCTATTCAACACATGGCATTTAACGATTTTATATGCCAAAAAACTTCAATACATACACAAGTGGGGCATCAGCATCAGCCCAAAACAACGTTCAATATATATATGCAGCGTTCAGCCCAATACCAGCATTAGCCCAAAACAACGTTCAATATATATATGCAGCATTCAACGTACCAGCATTCAATATATATGCTTTGGTACCAGCGTTCAATATATATGCAACGTTCAATGTACAACACCAAAACAACGTTGAATATGTAGGCAACGTTCAACATACAACACCAAGACAGTGTTGAATATATAGGCAGCGTTCAGCAGAATTCAGACTTGGATAGCAGTGCACATACAATTTTTTATTTAGAAAAACATTCAACTATATCACATAGCCGCTAGATAGTTCCTGAGTCACAGACATTTCTTAAAGTCAAGAACCATTCGAAATTTCAACATTCTTGAGTACCTACACTATATGCGCTTCACATACACAGTAATTTTTTATTTTTGAAAATTACGACAAACATGGAGAGCATTGAATTCCCAAACCGGTGACCAGAATCCTTGAAGCAGACTTGGCTGCTGCTGGACTCTGAGTTCGAAGGCAGTGAGGCTAAGCTCTCCACCCACGTAAGTGAAACCCTAGCTGCTGCTGTAGCGTAGCTAAGGTTTAAAAAACACTCAAGCCTTAGCGACCAAATCCATGGAGGATGCGCCTGACTGACAGTATATCGTTGTTTCTTTCGAAGTTGAGGCCATTGGCAATGGATTTGCAAATACACCAAAGCCATCCCTCTGTCTTATCAACCTCGAGAAACCGTGTTCAATAGTATTGCCATACGCAACATACTAGTTCACAGTTATTAAAAAAATTGCAGGATTTGTTCATGGGTTCACCACAACGCAGAGTAGTTGTGGATCAATATCGCATGGGTAACTGAAAAAAACAAAGGGCGTAATGGTTTTTGAATTTAGGCAGCAAGAAAAAAACTCACATTATTATGCGCAGAAGACACGCAGATAATGATTATGTGTTAGACAGTGGCAGCGATTGTGGAGGGGACAGAGGGCACAGTAGACAGACTCCATAGGGGGCAGTGGACAGACTGCAAGAAACTGGCAGAAAGGAGTTACAACTAATTTTGGGTAGTAACTCCACAAAATTCAATCCATTGATTTCATTTAGGTTGGTGCTTATTATATACATGAGGGAGAGGCTATTCATTTCATCTCCCGGTGACTATTCATATTCTCCATTATTTATTTACATCAATTTCAGTTATTCACCCAATCCTAATGATTAGGTGTCAATAGTTATTATTAGTGGGCATAACTTAATTAATTATGCTCAAGGTGGCATTCCGAGAGGAATATTTGACAGAACACCTTAGTGTAATAGCTTGTTGGAACCAAAATGAGAAGATCTATAGGATGGGATGCTGAAAAGTGATTTCTAGTGGCCAGATAGAGTATGGTGGGTGATTTACCATTTTCCTTGATTAAAAATGACTTTAATTAGTCATTTAATTAAGGAAAAATAATCAATTGGAGGAAATGGGCCAAAAGTGACTTAAGTGAAATAAAATAAAATTAAAAAGTCACTTAAGTTGAAGTCAATGGAGGATCTTCTAGAATAATAATAAAGTAATAAAATAAGATGTTTCTAGAGGCTTGGAGATTTATCTATCAGATCTATAAAAGAGGAGGAGGTCATTTGGAGACATCTGGGATTTGATATTGTTTCTTGTATGAGAGGTTGAAAACCTGGTTCTCTATTTCATTGGTAGCTCCAAGACGGAAACCCTCGGATATGTTGTTGAGTGTTGGATGAAAACCCAACTCTCTCTGAGGAGACTTCATCCAGGAGTTTCATAGAGCTTCAGGGATATTGGAGTGAGGATCATTCAAGTCCTCAATTGGTGCTTCATCATCTTTCAGTTGATTCAGTGGTAGCTGTTGTCGGAGGGAGAGTGCAGCCGTTGTGGATTTTTGTGGGATCAGGATTAACATAGCAGCAAAAAATTTGGAGGTCCACTTAGCTATCATCTTTCCTATTTTGTCTCAGATATTTCTAGTTGTACTCTGCATGATATATTATAATAAATGGAGCCAGAGTTGTGGGGGAGCGCTCCCCCCCCGCTCCCGCTCCCAATCTGCGCTCTGGGCGGGAGTGGGTTGGGAGCATGCTTCCGATAAAAAAATTTCCGCTCCCTGCCAAAATCGGGAGCATCGTTCCCGTCGCTCTCGGAGCGAAAATTACAGCTTGGGAACGATCAGGGAGCGATCGCTCTCGGGATTTAGATTTTCGCTCTAGGAGCGATTCGGCCGACGACGGGAGCAATCTGGCGGAAAAAAAATCGCGAACGCTAAAAAAAATCAAATTTAAAAAAAAAAATTATGTTTTAAAAACACAATGGGGCAAAAAAAATTTCATTATCACTTGAATGAGAGCAAGAGCAAAGGAGCGAGGAGAAGCGATGAGCAAGTGTCGAGGAGCAAGTGGCAAGCCTGCAAAGAGGTAAGTAACTTAGTAATTTAGTTAGTTTAGTTAGCTTAATTTAGTTAAGTAGTAATTTAGTTAGTTTAATTTAATTTATTTAGTTTATTAACTATACTTAGTAAAAAAAATCATGAATCTAAATTAAATTAATAAATCTAAATAAATTAAATTAATTTGCAGATTCAAAAGCCTACAAATATCAAACATCATGGATCTGGCTATATTTTTTGGCATTTTCCTCTTCTTGGTCCCTTTTATGGTTATTATGGTGTTGGAGAGTAGGAAACGGAGGGGCCAAAATGAAGAGGGGGATGAAAAAGTTGGAGAAAGTGGATTTGATGAAAACCCCAGTGAGGAGGAGCTGGAGGAGGGTGAACATGACTCTCATAAAACTAAGCAAGACCAAACCCCATTGTGGAAATATGTTAACAGGCCTAAAGCAGGGAGGGGGTGGAACCACTAAATTTCATTGCCCCCATTGCAACAATGATTACATAAGTTCATACACCCGTGCCAGAAAACACCTCTGCGGGAAAAGGCCATGGGATGGAGACAAACAACTAGGAATCAAAACTTGTCTAGCGGTGTCAGCAGTGGATAGAGCCAAATACGTAAGGAAGAGGAAGAAGCCCAATACAAATCAAAAAAATCAAGGGGTTTCTTTGAACCAAGCTCACAATCACAAGCACAAATAACTCCTTCAGCATCCTCCCAAAGCAGTGGATATGGAGGCACAGGGTCATCAGCTTTAAGGCGTAGAACCATATCAGATTTCCTTGATGAGGGGTGTAGGAATGATGTGGATTCAAAGGTTTACAGGTTTTTCTATGCATGTGGAATACCATTCAATGTTCTTCGCTCACCTTATTGGCACGAAATGGTTTCTGCCATAAATGATGCCCCTAAAGGATACAAGAGCCCTGGGTATGACAAGGCAAGAACTGTTGGACTTGATCATGAAAAATAAAAAATATCACATTCTTTGAATAGAATGACAAGTTCTTGGACTGACCATGGGGTGTCCATTGTATCTGATGGATGGACAAATGTAAAAGGCAAGCCATTGATAAGTGTTCTTGCTATGTCTGTTAGTGGTGCCATCTTTCTAACCGCACATGATTACTCAGACAAGTTCAGGACCGCCATGAACATTGCAGAAGCATTACTTGAAACAATTGACCATATTGGGCCATACAATGTCATCCAAGTCATCACTGATAATGGTCCTAACTGTAAGGCAGCGGGAGCAATTATTGAGGATAAATACCCCAACATATTTTGGTCTGGATGTTTGGTTCACACATTGAACCTTCTGATGCATGGTGTTGTCAAGAACAAAAATGCACAATACAAATGGATTGGTGATTTGTACAAGAAAGGCAAACAAATGATAAAATTTACTACAAAACATAGCAATACCCATGGCCTTTTCCGCAGTCACTCGAGATTGGAGTTGTTGAAGATTGCGAAGACCAGATTTGGTAGCTATTACCTCACCTTCAGGCGCCTTTTGAAGTAAGAGAGTCATTGGCTAGCATGGTATCAAGTCCACATTGGCAGGTATTAAAGGAAAGGGCTACAAATGCAGTGGACAGGCGAGGTTTTGAACTGGTGGAGAAGGCCGCTCTTGATGGTCAGTTTTGGACAAGTGTGAGGCAAGTATTGGATTTCACCAAGCCCATTTATCACATGATTCGATTTGTAGATATAGACGAACTAGTGATTGGCGAGGTGTATGAGCAAATGGATACCATGTTGGGGCAAATAAAAGATATTGTTCATAACAGAAATCTTGACTTGTACAAATTGATTCACGATTGTGTGTGTGGATGGTGGAATAGACTTAATCTTCCATTACATTGCTTGGTGTATATCCTTACGCCAAAATACTACTCTACATCTTGGTTGGGCCAACCTGCACTAGGGGGTGGGATTAGGACCAAACCTCATTTAGATGCAAAGGTAACTAGTGGATATTTGCAAGCATTAGAAAAGTTGATACCTGACAGGGAGGAATGTGCAGTTGTGCGCCTTGAAATAGGCAAATACTTCAATGGCACTGGTTTGTTTGGTAACTTCCATGCAATGGAAGATAGAGATAGATTTGATTATCTCACATGGTGGGAAACATATGGCGCCAGGGACTTTTGCAAAAATTGGCAAAAAAAGTTCTTTCACAGGTTGTAAATACTTCTTCTGCAGAGAGGTGTTGGAGCACCTACAGCCTATGTTACCAGAAACGGGACGGTTGCCACCGTTCCCCGTAAAAAACCTGTAAGAAACGGAAACCAGACGGAAACGCTGTTTTCTACGGTTATTTTAGCTAACGGGTGCATATATTTTATGGGAAATCTTTTACCGGTGGTAGTTCGCTCTTTTGCATGTTATTCTCAGCCCTGTATTTTCACTTTTTATTGTAGATTTCACTCATGTATTCATTCAATAATCTAGAGGTTTATGCCAAGTATATAGAAAGTTGATCATTTCTGTACTATTGTCCCTTTTTTTAGTTTTGGTTGATTTGTTTTCCTTTAACATATATATTGTTAAAATTCATAGTTTAAACACTATTCTATATGTGGCTCAAGAAATTCACATTTAATTGCAAATTCTATTTATTGTTTATATATATATATATATATATCTAATTATTTGGAATTTTTTTAAGGAAACAATAATTAGCTGATAAAAATGTATACACTTAATTGATTAGGAGGCATAAGAATGTATATATTTAATAGTCAATTTTCTAAGCATCAGTTTCTTATTTAAATTATTTAGGTTTTTAATAAAATTTGAGCTGGAAATTTAGTTGAAACTATATTGAAAATTGAAACTAATGCTGTATTTTTTATTTTTATTTTCATTTTCTCTCTCCTCGTTTCTTGAGTGCGAAACCTCCAAACTCCGTTTCTCGTACCGTTTTCGTTTCTCGTTTCGTTTCCGTTTCTCGTTTCTGGTAACATAGCCTACAGCTACATACATAATGTGAAAAGAAACAGACTGTATGAAAACCGAGCAGAAAGCTTGGTTTATGTGCACTACAGGTTGAGGTTGTTGAGTCATTACTGTGATCGGGCTTATGAGGATCCCACATATAAAATTTGGGACAATCACCCAGAGGATGACAATTTGGAGGATGGCACTGTACATCTTGAAAAACTGGAAGAGGAACTTATAAGGGATGAAGATGAAGGAGCTGCAACAGCCATGCCACCTCCACCTCCACCATCCAGTAGCAGTGCTCGAGTTCCGAGTCTTGTTCCTTTGTTGTCGCCACCTCCATCTACAACCTCACGTGGAGGGAATGTACCTTCTAGTTCTCATAGTTGGTCTGTGCGGGAGACTCCTAGAAGACCACCACGACCTGCTTATACTCCTGGAGATTCTCGTGGCAAGGGCCACATGTAGATTTACAATGTACTTGTCTTTTCTAGTTTCTATTAGTTTTCATAACTGTTGAGTTTTGAGTCCTTGACTCTTGACTCTTGACTCTTTCATATCATAATGATGTTTTTTGTAAACAATATATGACCGTGACAATGAAAATTTGAAGTTTGAAGTTGGCAATTATAACTCATTGGTAATGATTGTGAATTATGAATATGATGCTTCGTGAAAGACTAAAGTTGTTTCATTTCACTTCATTATTCATGTTTCATTTTATAACATTTCATTTCATGTTAACAGTTAGAAGTTAGGACTTAGAAATATCTAAGATATTACTTCTTGTAATGGTTAAACTTAGCTTACAAGTACAACTTTGGTGATCAATGATGATAAATGTTATATATTGAATTTTCAATTTTGAAAGCTTGAAGTTGAAACTTTAAGATTGAATTTGATGAATCATGATTCATGAGACTCAATATGTTGCAGTTGTAATATGTATTTTACTAACTTGTGGACATGGTTGATGAAGATTATAATTTCTAGATGATTGATGTGATATGGTTCAATGATCAATCTATTTTTTTTTTTATGTTTTTTATATCTAATTCACCATTCTACATGTTTTTGTTGACATATATGTATCAAAAATTAAAAAATATAATATATATATATATATATATATATTTTAAAAATCACTCCAGGATTCACTCCCAAACTGGGAGCTTCTAAAAATGGTCGCTCCCGCTCCCGTTTTCGCTCCCGCTCCCAAGTAACATTGAATGGAGCTAAGTCATCCCTTGTGCTGCATTTTTTGATGTTATTTGAGTTTATGGGTTTACTGTGTTTGTATCATTTATGGGTCGTTATTTATTGGTGCATTTTGGTATAATCTTGTGGTTTTTTGGCAAAAATGACGGTATAAAATTTATAAAGAAAATTCTTAGAAAAATACCCAAAAGTTCCCGAAAAGGGACATTACACAAACCCACAAAAGCCCATAAATACTTTGCACTGATTTTGGTTGGCACAGGAACCCCCAAAAGTGCGAATTTCCCTCTCTAGATGGTTGTCCACACTATAGGAAATGTTCTGCTATTGTTTGCTCAAATCTTCATTGGAAAGTCTCCAAGCTTTCTACAAAAATATCCTCTGGAAATTCTCTTATTCCTCCAGCCCTTAACTCCTCTAGAAATGAGTTTCCTTCTGTCCCTACGCAAGATTTTCTCAGTCTGCTCTATGCATTGCCTAAATAAGATAAATTTTCCCTCCTATTCTCCACAGCTTCAACCTTGCAAAATGGTACCGAATTCCCGGCCTCAAGATGGAAAATCTTTCTACAAATCCCTAGATCTTCCTAACAACTCCAACTACTGCAATTTATGCCCCGCGAATTGCCTTTATGCCCAAGAATGCGTAGAACTGGGTAAACTCCTGCAATTAATCTCAATGGAAGCCCTGAATTGAACTCCCAAGATACCTCACTAGGTAGACGCTCGAAGTTCTATGAAATGAGGGTGGAAATTCTGCTTGGGACCCCTGTTCTATGTGAAAAATCAATGACCTAATTCCTACTTCAGCAAACTGATAATATTTCACCTACTGTTAAATTAATTGAACAAGTTACTTGCAGTTTTCTACGGAAAAAATTGAAATACATACATTGCAGCCTACACAAAATAAATACTGCGGAAACTAAATATTGCATTGGAGAGAAATAAACACACACATCAACACAATTGTTTTTGGACAATGTCCATGGAAAAACCCAATGTGGGAAAACCGGTGCAACGACTGAGGGTTTTAATTATTATGCAGAAATAACTTTGAATACAAATCATTGGATGTCGAAACTGGCTATCCAATATAGAGAAATGTTGGCAAAGAGTTAGTGAGAAAAATCACACACTGATTTGGGAGATCCAACACGAATTAGGGGCTGGCTGGCTGGCCCCACGCTACCTCTGCACAGGTTCTGCGTCAATCCTACACAGATCTACGTCACACTGGCTAGGCTCTGCATCACCTCCTCTGTTGATCTCTTGTTGTCTAGAAATTTGACCTTATGGCCCTTCGGTCTAACACTTGGGCTACTAGCACTAGATCGCGACTCTTCCAACTGGATTTCAAATTCACTCTAAAGCTCTGTGTTGCCTTTGCGTGGTACTACATTGCCTAACTGAATTGTTCTATGCCCTCTCTGCTTTGCACTCTCCGGATCTAGAAAATTCCCCTCCGAACTACTATCCCTGCCCTTCACTGCATGAAGATCACTCGATCTCACTCCAGCAACTCAATGCTGCTACTCTTGAGAAATTTGATCTCTGATCTCTCATTGGATGTGTTCTCCAAATGCCCATCAAGCTCCTTATAATCTCTCGTTGGAGCACCAACGACCAAGATTAAAACATAATCAAAGGCTAAGATTAACTGGGAGTTGATCCTCGTTTTCTTATAGAAGATTCACACCATATTTAATTAATACCCTTTAATTAACCAAATTTCCTAAGTTTAGACTTAGGGAACTATTTTAAAAAGTTAATTATTTTAATTAAATCATCTCTAGGTGGAGTTTTCCCAAATGATTTCTAGGTATTAAAGAATGCACGTGTCTTAGCCTCTACAAAATCTCGAGGCTAGAGAACATATGATGCTATATAAATCAACACTCCCTCTCAGTGAGGAATGTGCTCTAGTGCTGCAACCCACTGAAGCATCACTTTGTCTCTGCACCATCTCCTGCTGCGCTGCTGATGTCTCGCTGTCGCTGCCATCCAACTATTGCGCAACTTTGATTGCTGCATCCGTGCTGCTACTGAACTGCTGCCAACACTGCCTGTGCACTGCAACCTTCTCCATCTGCTGCTGCTGCAACTGCAACAACTGCAATGAAAAAGCATCCAAAATACTGAACCAACAGTGGTCAGTATGATGCATCTATTTTCCGAGTTTTGATTGTTGCTAGCCTCTGCTCTATCATTGAAGCCTCTACGCTGCTATTGACTCTGCATTGTTGCCAACTCTACTTTACACTGCTCAATCTCTGACCCGCTACTAGCTACTGCATCTGTCACTGTGGCACCTGACTGCACCAATTGCCACTAATCGATCCCTCTACTGCATGTCTTGGGTTCCCGTAGCAAGGTATTGATTCATGAGGTGTACCTCCTCAAGAATCCTGCCCATCCTGTAGCTCTCTGGGGCTACAACCCCAAACCACCCCACCTCACCCTGGAGGTAACTCGGTGATCATGGAAAACTCTTCCTCCAATCTGGAGGACAACCTATCGATATCAGCGGATGAAGCCTGCAGATCCTACTTCTCCTCTTTGTCCTTCTTTCTGAGAGGACACCAAGTGCTATAGTGGCTCAACTTACCACACCTAAAGCACTTGATCTTTGAAATGTCATTCTTTCTTTTGCGCTACTCCAGTTGCTCCTTTGACGCAAGGGTCACGTCCTCCTCTTCCTTTGCTTGCTTTGTCCCATTGTTGCTCCTGCCACTGATGGTGGTCTTCGCCAGATCACACCTCATCTCCTCCTACCGCAGATCAACCCACACACGTTCCTAGTTGGCAGTTTTTCTCTGCCCAGGATATTCTGGACAAAAACTTGCCAATCTTCAGAAACATTGTTCAGCGCTAATTGAACAAACTCTGAGGACTGGGGTGTTGACCCTACTAAAGGCAGCTAGTCCCGAACAACCTGAAGCCTCGTGAGGAAGGGGTCTACTTGCTCCCCTTTCTGCATCCTCGTACATCTCAACTTCACCTCCAAGTACATCTTACGCTGCTCGGAAGATCCTTCGTATAGCATAGCTAAGGTTTCCCACATCTATTGGGTAGTATCCTTGCTGGCTATATGGGATACTACATGATCTTGAACCCCGTCGAGAATGATCCTCTTAGTCTTCGTCATCTCAGCCTTGCACTTCTTGAGAGGATCTGCATCGGTAGGTACAACTACCATAATATTGACATAAGCTTTGAGATCATGCTCATCTAGAAGGCAGGAGATCCTAGCCTTCCATATCACATAGTTGGAGGCTCTACCCAACCGATCTTAATCTCTCAACCCAGTTGATGCCATCTCTCTTGAAAATGTTGAATTGCTTCCTCTTCTGCGTAGCTACTGGTCAGCTATTCGTACTCCCTTCTGGAGTGAGAAATCTCGCACTGCACACAGCTACTGCTGCTCTATTAGAAAAATTCAGACTTCTTGGTTGGAAGTCCTTTGAGGAAGAAATTACCTCAGTATGTTCTATTCTCTCCATCTGACGCTATTCTACCAGCGATTGCTGCAAAATATCTGCATCCCAGCTGAAGCTCTTCTTTGAAATGAAAATAAGTTGCTCCCTTCTGCCTCTGGAAAGCTTCGATTTGGAGATTGAATTTCTCTGTTGACTCACTTAGAGAAATCAATTTCTCCTCAAAACTGCGAGCTCCTTGGCCTAAGGACTGGGCTGCCTCTGGGGTTTCGAATTGCTACCTCTATAGTAATTTTAAACTCCCTCTTCCTTTCTGCAACTGAGCTCTTATGCTCACGATATGTGCTCTGATACCATGTGAAAAATCGATTACCTGATCCCTGTGAAAAAATTATGCTACAACGATTGATTTATTTCTCCTACTTATTTACAATAATAAGTTATTTACCAATGCTTCAGTAAATATCAAAATAAATTCAACTGCAGAGTTTATAAATTATGAACTGAGAAAAGCAAGAGAAACACCATTGCATGAACAATCACATTGACACACTTGTTTTTGGACAATAGTCCCTAGAAAAACCTAATGCAGGAAAACCGTGCAACAGATCTAAGTTTAGGGATTGGAGTATTTCTGGCAGTGTATTTTGGATACCCCAATGAAATGGAAATCCACTCAGAGAAGATAACTGATGAAAAATTTTGAATTTCTCTCAGGAGATTAATTTGGGTTTTTCCTTGCCCCAGCTCCTAGATGACCCATGTGCAGTGTCTGCATGAGCCTACGCAGTCACTATGTGGCTTCTATGTGGAGACTCCCTCCGATTGTGTCACCCTTACTGTTGTTGTGTCTTGTTGCTGAGAAATCGATAATTTATCTGCCAATCACCCATAGTGATTCTTGACACTGATCTCTGCGATCCCCCAGCAATTTTGTGTCAACCTCCTCCAGTTGTTGCATTGTCCATCCTTGGCACTACGCTACCTCTCTAATCCTTCACTATCTTCTCTGAAGTATATTCACTAGAACTAGAAATCACTTCCTTCCAGTATTGCCTCTGATCCTCATTACTTGATCACTTTTTCGAATTCCTTAGTGAACCCTGGCCTAGGAATATGAAACTGACTGATCAACCCTTTGTGTGTTTTCAAATGAACCCCAAGCCTCATTCTTATACTTTTGTCGTTGAAACTTCAACGGCCAAGATTAAGTCTCTAATCAACGGCTAAGATTAAAACTTGACTTGATCCGTCTTCTAGAACATTCTCACCCATATTTTGATTAATACTCATTCATATTTTAATTTTCGTATGTTTAGATTTCGGAACCCCATTAAAAATATTAATTATTTTAATAAAATACAATCCGAAGGGGAATTTCACCAAACAGTTTCTGGGTTGTTTAGAAATCATGTGCCTTAGCCTCTCCACCAATTTTCATGGTTAGAGAACATCTAATGCTACCAAAAACTAATACTCCCTCTTAGGGAGGAATGTGCTCTAGCAACAATGTCCAACTACATGCTACTCTGTCTCTGAAGTATCTCTTTTTTTCACTGTTGTTGCCATCAACACTGTGTTGTTTCCAAAGCCATATAGTGTTGATTTCTGGTAGCATCAGATGTGCTCTAGCCATGAAAATTGGTGGAGAGGCTAACGCACATGAGATCTCCAAGACCCAAAAATCGTTTGAGGAAATTCCACTCGGATAGAGAGATATTAGAATAATTCATATTTTTAATGGGGTTCCTAAGTCTAAACATAGGAAAATTAAAATATTAAAGTGTATTAATATAAAATGGGTGAGAAAGTTCTAAATAGCGAGGATCAAGCCAAATCTAATCTTTAGTAGTTGATTATGGAATTAATCTCGGCCGTTGAAGCGTCAACAGGAAAAGTATAAGAGGAGGCTTGAGGGTCAGTTGGAGACACACCAAGTTGATTAAGAATTCGATTTTCTGGGGTAGGGTTTGCTGAGAAATCGAGTTAGTGATCTATTGCAGTGAGGGGCACTTCAGCGGAAGGCCAAGCATACATAGCAAAGAGGCAGAGATAGTGCCAGAGAGACAACGCAGAGCCTTGGAAGGCTGACGCAGAGGTTGAGGAGGCCAACACAGAAGATGCAAAGGGCCAAGAGGCTGACGTAGAAGGCCAAGGGGTTGATGCAGAGGCAACAGAAGTTGAGCAGAGGGCTGTAGAGCTAATGTTGGGTTGTAGAGGTAGCACTGAGGAATTTTCGTGGGGCAGACTGAGAGCTGGTTAGCTGACGCAGAGCTGTAGAGGGTGACACAGTTTCAGAAAGAAGCTTGGAGCATCTTTCGCTGTCCAGTTACAGAACTGTCGAAGTTGCTGTGGGATCAATCATCCGGTTGCTGATCAGTCGGAATATCTGTCTTTGAAGAGAGGTATTACTGCCAAGGGAAATCTCTGAAGGGTGAGCCATTTCTGGCACCCTAGTTGTAGTTCGAAATTGCATAATAATAAAACCCTCATATCTGCTGCATTAATTTTCCCGCATTCGGGTTTTTCCGGGGACGATTGTCCAAAAATAACGATGTCCCTTGTGTGATTGTCTTAGTTATTTCAGTCGCTGATATGTATATGTGTGAAGGTTGTATTTGTGTTTATTTCAGTATTAATATTAATAAATAACTTATTAATGGAATGAACAAGTAAGAGATAATAAACCAGATAATGCAGTAGGTATTTCTAGTGTGTCTGACTTAGAAATTTCCATCACATATCATTGTGCTAACTGCCATACACTCGGCTTTAGCCGAGCTTAGTGTTACAAACTTTTGCTTCTTACTGCACCAGGAAGTCATCCATGATCCCAGATCCAATACCGAAGCAATACCCAGTGGTACTTTTCCTGTCTACTGAACTTCTTGCCCAATCTACATCAATGAATCTACTCAATTTGATATCATCGCCCTTGGTGTATCTTAATCCAAAATTGACTGTTCTCTACACATATCTAAGAATGTGCTTTGCTACTGCCCAATGTGCTCTTTTTGGTTCCACCATGTACTGACTAAGGGTGTTGACAGCATAACATATGTCTGGCTGGTGTTGACTAGATACATAAGCGACCTAATGAGTTGTTTGTATAAGGTGGGGTCCACTTCCTTGTCTCCGAATGCATCTATTTTCTTCAAATTGGTATCATAGGCATAACCATAGGTCGACAATCCTGCATTTTGAATATTTTTAGAATTTCTGATGCATATCTACCTTGGCCAAGGAAGATCTCACCATCCTGTTGCTAAACTTCCAATCCCATAAAGTAGTGCATTAACCCCAAATCCTTCATTTCAAATTCTGTTTCTAGGGTCTTCTTGCAATCCTCTATGAGTCTGGATGATCCTGTCAAAAATAGATCACCCACATGTAATACCAGAATTAACAGCTAATCTTCTACTAACATATAATAAAGATTGGGATCAGCATTGCTCTTGATGGATCCCAATTGTTGTAAGTAGCTGTCAATTCGACCATACCAAGCTCTGCGTGCTTGTTTCGACCCACACAAGGCTTTCTTTAATCTACACACGAGTTCTCTTTTTGTGTGTTTCGAAACCTTCTGGCTGTTCGATATATACCTCTTCTTCTATCACCCCATTCAAGAACGTTCTCTTGAAATCCATTTGGTGAATCTCCCATCCCATCTATGCTGCAAGGGATATAATGGATATGATAGAGGTATACCGAGCTACTGGGGCAAAGGTCTCTTCATAGTCTATTCCTTCCTTTTGAGCATACCCTTTCACGACGAACCTAGCCTTATACTTGTTTACGCTGCCATCTGCAGCATACTTGATCTTATAGATCCATCTCAAACCCACAACTGATTTGTTTTCTGGTCTTGGTACAATTTCTCAGACATCATTTGTCATAATGGAACTATACTTTTCTACCATGGCATCCACCCACACCTGGTGTTGTATGGTTTCACGAAGAATAGAGGGTTCTTCGACTTGAGGTACCAATGCTTGGTACCTATCAGGTTGTCTATGTTGCCTTTTCTCGGCTTTAGGAGCTCCAACAAATTCCTTTGCATCCCTCAGAGTCTGTCGTACCTCTCGGCTAGTCCTTCCACTGGTGGTGGGAGGTTCCATCTATTCTTCTTCCTGTTGTTGTACCTATTGTTACACTCATAGCTCCTCTTCTCTTGAGGAGATGTTAGAATTGGTTACAGTGCTCAAACCAGATACATGTCTTCCTACTAGGTCTGCTCCTTCTTGCTAGACTAGAGGAACATCCTCAGCCTGTTCTTCAAAAGGCATCTCTCAAGATTTCCTTAAAGCTCTATCTTCTACGAACTTTACATCCCGCCTTGCTACAATCTTCCTACTGCTCGAAATGTAGATTCAGTATGCCTTTGAAGTCTTGTTGTAACCCATGAGATATCCAACTTCAGCAGTCTACTCTAACTTTCTTCGCTTCTCATCTGGAATATGACAATAAGCCACACTTCCAAATATCCATAGGTGACTCACTTCTGGCTTCTTTTTCGTGAAAACACCCTCCCGCATCTTCTTTCCTAAAGCCCTGTGAGGGGTCCTGTTCTGAATGTATACATTCCTGCTACATGCTTTTGCCCACAAAAACTTGGGTAGATTCTAATCATATAGCATCGCCTTTACCGCTCCAACAATAATTTTGTTCTTCCTTTCTGCGACTCCATTCTATTCTGGATTATAACGTGTTGTCCATTCTCTTCTGATCCCTTCTCTTGCGTAAAAATCTATGAAGTTTTTATTCGTGTATTCTCCACTATTATTTGAGTGCAATATTTTTATCTTCCTTTCTGTCAGGGTTTCCACTAGAGCCTTAAACTTCTTAAACCGATCAAAGATCTCATCCTTGGTTTTTAAGAAATAAATCCAAGTTTTCCTAGAATGCTTATCTATGAAGGTGACAAAATACTCAACACCACTGATAGCTCTTGTATATATTGGACCACAGATGTCTGAGTGTATTAAACCCAATACACTTTGAGCTCTATTGTTGCTTCTGGAGTCGCTTTGGCGTACTTTCCTAATACACAACCTCTGCATGTATTATCATGCTTGGTAGTAAGCACTGGAACCCTCGTAACAGTTTCCTTGAGAATCCTTAATGCCCCATGATGTAAGTGTCCCATCCTTCTATGCCATAGTTCATTCAAGTCTTTCTCTTCAATGATATTATTGCATATCAGTGCCATAGGAGACTCGAGTTGCAACTTATATAACCTGTTGCTTCGAGTTCCAATATGGGGCCCTCTTTTTCTACTTAGGATGCTTGACATATACTCTGTTACCGATGAAGTGTACATCATATCCTTTATCTTGTAATTGAGATACTGAAATCAAATTCATTCCCATACCTAGCACATGCAGTATGTTAGTGGCCCAAAGACTATCTCCTGCTACTGTCTGGAATGTAATGGTTCGCTTTCCTACTGGGTGCTTTTCATCCTGTTACCCATTGTGATTTGGAAGTTCATCTATTCCTCCTGATAGCTCAAGAAATATTCTCGTTCTCCAGTCATATGAGCTAAAGCCCCACTATCAATGTACCAATCCTCGGCTGATGCAGAACTCGATAAGCAAGCAAATTCCTCTTCCAGCCTGGAAGCTAATTCGGAAATATTATGATCCCTACTGTTCTCCATGTTGTTTTTCTCTGCTGGTAATTTTTGCAAGGGACTACGTGAATCTTTTGGAGATCGATTTGCTGCCAATGTGGCGCCACCACCCTATATTGCAGAAATCACTGCCATCTTGCCTGATCTTTCCACTGATACCATGTGAAAAAATTATGCTGCAGTGATTGATTTATTTCTCCAACTTATTTACAATCATAAGTTATTTACCAATGCTTCAGTAAATATCAAAATAAATTCAATTGTAGACTTCACAAATTATGAACTGAGAAAAGCAAGAGAAACACTAGCACGTGAACAATCACATTGACACACTTGTTTTTGGACAATAGCCCCCGAAAAAACCCAATGCGGGAAAATGGTGCAATAAATCTCAGGGTTTCTATTATTGGTAGTAAATTTCTGAATACAATTTGGATGCCCCCAGAGAAATGGAAATCCACTCAAAGAAGATAACTGATAGAAAAATAGTGAGAATTTTCTTACACTAAACCTAGAGATTTTGCACTAGCCCCAACTCCTGGATGACCCACTGCGCAGTCTCTGCGTAAGCCTACGCAGTCACTGCATGGCTTCTGTGTGTAGACTCCCTTTGACTACGTCACCTTTGCTGTTGTTGTGTCATGTTGCTGAGAAATCGAGATTTCATCTGTCAATCACCCACAATGATTCCTGACACTGATCTCTACTATCCCCCTATAGTTCTGCATCAACCTCCTCAAGTTGTTGCATTATCCCTCCTTGGCACTACGCTACCTCTCTGATCCTTCACTGTCTTCTCTGAAGTATATTCACTAACTGGAAATCACTTCCTTCTAGTACTGCCTCTGATCCTCACTGCTTGATCACTCGTTCGAATTCCTTAACCAACCCTTCCCTAGGAATATCGAACAGACTGATCAAACCTCTGTGTGTTTCCAAATGAACCTCAAGCCTCCTTCTTATACTTTTCTCATTGAGACTTTAACAGTCGAGATTAAGTCTCTAATCAATGACTAAGATTAAAACTTGACTTGATACTTCTTCTAGAACATTCTCACCCATATTTTGATTAATATTCATTAAAATTTTAATTTTCCTAAGTTTAGACTTGGAACCCCATTAAAAATATTAATTATTTTATTAAACTACAATCCGGGTGGAATTTCACCAAACGGTTTCTGGGTTGTTTAGAACTCATGTGCCTTAGGCTCTCCACCAATTTGTATGGCTAAAGCACATCTGATGCTACCAAAAACTAACAATTCCTATTGCAACAAACTGATAATATTTCACCGACTTGTTAAATTACTTGAACAAGTTACTTGCAGTTTTCTATGGCAAATATTGAAATACATACACTGGAGCCTACACAAAATAAAATACTGCGGAACTAAATACTACACTGGAGAGAAATAAACACACACATCAACGCAGTTGTTTCTGGAAAATATCCCTGGAAGAACCCAATGTGGGAAAACTGGTGCAATAGCTGAGGGTTTTAATAATTATGCAGTAGTAAATCTGAATACAAATCGTTGGATGCCGAAATTGGCTATCCGATACAGAGAAATGTTGGCAATGAGTTAGTGAGAAAAATCTCACATTGATTCGGGAGATATGACAATGATTAGGGGCTGGCTCGTTGGCCCCATGCTGCCTTTGCGTAGCTTTTGTGTCAATCCTACGCAAATCTGCATCACATTGGCTAGGCTCTGCATCACCTCCTCTGCTGACCTCCTAATGTTTGGAAATTTGACCTTCTGTGCCTCCAGTCTCACACCCTGGCTACTGGCACTAGATCTTGACTCTCTCCGCTAGATTTTGAACTCCCTCTGAAGCTTTGCACTGCCTCTGTGTGGCACTTTGTTGCCTCACTGAACTGCACTATGCCTCTTCGCTTTGCACTCTCCGGATCTAGAAAATTCTCCTACAGACTAGTATCCCCGCCCCTCACTACAAGAAGATCTCTTGATCTCACTCCAGCAACTCAACGTTGCTACTCTTGAGAAATTCCATCTCTGATCTCTCATTCGATGTGTTTTCCAAGTGCCCATCAAGATCCTTCTTATAATCTCTCGTTGGAGCACCAACGACCGAGATTAAAACATGATCAAAGGCTAAGATTAACTGGGAGTTGATCCTCGTCTTCTTCTAGAAGATTCACACAAGGTTTAATTAATACCCTTTAATTAACCAGGTTTCCCAAGTTTATACTTACAGAACCATTTAAAAAAGAATTATTTTAATTAAATCATCTCTAGGTGGAATTTTCCCAAATGACTTTTGGGTATTAGAGAATGCATGTGTCTTAGCCTCTCTGCAAAATCTCGAGGCTAGAGCACATCTGATACGACAGAAATAACATGCTAAACAACACTGCTCTTCCTACGCTCAACGACTACAAAAGAGTTTGATTTTTGATGTTAGATAGACAAAAGATCCATAATGAAGGCCTCCTTGTCTTATTTATAATTGCTAGCCCTCTCTCTCTTGGTGGACCCCATCTTCCACTAAATCGCACCTCCTTTTTCTCTCTCCTCATCCACTAGTGTGCATTGTCTCTAGAGGGTTGAACTACCTCTTTTTTGTGGCCCCCACATTCCACTAAGGTTGCAATTTTCCTTTTCTCCTAAGTTCCCATGCCAGAAATGCCACCAATGCCAGAATTGTCAAAATTGCATTATTCCTAAGCAAGTTAGGAAATTTGGATATCAAATTTTGAAGGAACCCATACCGTATGGCTTGATTAAATACATCCTTGAAAAGTGTGTGCAAAGGTGGACCTCCCCTTTTGACCAACCATATCAGTTGTTCAATCATTGAGTGCAAATGCCATTCCATCGGAAAGATGCTTAATTCCTGCCTCATATCTTCATTTATTTCCTCCAATTGAGTACCTTAACACCCCCTCTAGGTTCAAACCTATGGCCTCTTAGAAGAAAACACACATTCTTAACCATTATGTCCATTGTAACTATAGTTAGGCCCCACTAAGACTATAGTTTGAGCGAAAAAAACTTAACCAATTTGCTATGCTTCAGGAAATGGGCAACCTTCCTTTTCCAACAATTCCAATATTATAGTAAACAAATCACATTTCCTTTATTGAAAGGGATAACCTTTTATGTGGCTAGGGTTACCCTATCCCATTAGTTTTCTTTACCCCAACCAAATTGAATGAGTTGTAGAGCCTATTGCTCTTAGGAATTTCAATTTTCATGAAAAGTTTCTAAATTGAGAAGGAAAACCTCCCATTTAACTAATTGTTCGTCAAATCGACAAAGGTGAACAAGTAAAACATACTATGGTGCTCAAAAACTTCATGTAGAAGTAACTTGGAAACCAACTTCATAACCTCGGGACAATGGGTGTTTTGTCTAATAGTACAATCTAGTCCGATCAATATAGAATTTTGCTAATTTTTTATTTTTTATCAACTAAAAATAGTTGAATTTGGAAGGAAAGCTTTCTATATATAATTGCTTAGGTTAACTAGTGACGAAAACTCAGACCTCTAATAAAAGCACACCTTTTTATGTACTACCAACCCATGGTCCTATTACCCACCAAAATGGGTAACCCCATAGGAGAAAACTTTTCTCCTACACTTGATAGCCAACCAATTAGACAGGAAACCTACATCCCCTGTAAGCCACCATTAGTTGATGATATGCCATATATCTCTGCCACTTGCATCAGTCATTTGCTTCTCACCCATCTGATATGAACATATGGATGAAGGTGGGTTGCCATTTAAAAGGTACTTTGATCATTTTGCAATCAGATGCTTATACTTGTTTGTTTTTAGGAATTTGGTATGGATTATGGGGTGATTTGGAAGATTGATAAACTTTGTCTGTGATCTTTTTCTCTCGCCTTACTTGGGGGTTAATCTTTGATCATAGTCCACTGGGACCTCCCTTAAGGCCCTTTGGGTATAGGAGGAGCACTACTTGGGAAGCCTTGTTAGAGATAGTGTGGTTCCATCTTCCAATATGTCATAATTAACACTTTCTATCTTACATTACAAGCCCATATTTCACCTCCATTCTTTGGGTTCAACTTGCCATTGGTTCTTTGGGATTTGACACCATATGTCCACATACCTAGGTAGGGCCCTAAAACATTTCCTTGGGAGGTTGATCCAGTTAAAAGAAATAGAAAGAGCATACCATGGCCACAACGAAACAAAAAAAGAAAAGTTAAAATGCAAAAGATGGCTAGGGACATAAAAATTAGCGTGTCAGCAAAATCTTAGCATGAGCTCCACCTCACTCCTATGGCCATCACCTAGTTGTCGAGGATATATTGCTCAATTACATGAAGGAGGAAACCTTGTCTGTCCCAACCTCGATGAGCGATAAACTAACTCATCTTAAAGGGCAATAAAACTGTTACATCATTCAAAGCAAGCTCTAACCTTAGAGCTATAAGCAGTAATACAAGGAAAAATCAAGAAGTAAAACGCGCACAAAGGGTGTGGAAAAACCAAGGCTAAGTTGGCAACTTATGCATCCACGAATTCTCCCTCACAACCATACACTCAGGATGTGGAATGTGAAAATTCCTAGACTTGAAGGAACCCCTATTGCAGCAAATCTGAATCTACTTCACCTACTTGATTTTTAAGTTACATTCATCAAGTTATTTTTTTGAATACTGAAGCAAATTACTTCTGCAATCTACACTAATTAAATATTTGATCTCATGAAACAGAAAACAAAGCAAAGAACAAGATACATAGGACACACTTATTTTTGGACACAATAGTCCTCGGAAAAGCCCAATGTGGGAAAACTGGTGTAGCAGTTCTGAGGGTTTATTATTATGCAAGAGAAATATCGAAATACAAATTTAGGATGCTCATCTAGCAACCCTTTACAAAGAAAATACTAACGGAAAATCTAAGTGAGTTTTACCTCACTTCACTTGGCAGAATTCCGGCTGATCCAACACAAGACTGGCTAACCCCGACTATCTCTGTGATGGCCCTGCGTAGGCTCTGCATCAGCTTCTCTGCCCTTTGCGTCAGCTATCCCGACTGTTCCTGCAGTTCTGGTTTCTACATGATAGGCAGCTTTTCTGCTCTGCACTGACCCTTCTGGCTCTGCGTGAGGACTACGTGGGCCCAGACTAGCCCAGCATCAGCTCTCCCGGCTACTACGCTGCCTCTTTGCAAGCTGTCAGGCCAGGGTAACTCCAGAATGAATGAGCGGAAGAAAAAACTGATTTCATTATTCATTAGCTAACTATCACTTATATACATAAATATGATGGATCAGTTCATCTTCTTGATGACTGTCCAGTTCACCCATCCGTTGAGGATTAGGTGTCAACATTCCCCCCCTTAATCTGAAGGGATGTTGGTGAGTCCAAGCATCGTTCTGAATCTTTCAAGCTTTTCTCTTCCAAGCGCTTTGGTGAAGATGTCTGCAATTTGCTCGTTTGTGGAACAATGACGGAGATGGATTGTTTTGGCCTCAACATGATGTCGGATCAGATGATATTTAGTATTGATGTGCTTAGTACGATCATGGAACTTTGGGTTCTTGGCCAACTTTATTGCAGAGGTGTTATCAATCATGAGTGGAGTTGATTGTATTTGTTTTACCTGCAAATCTTCAAGAATTTTCCTGAGCCACACAATTTCTTTCGTTGCTTCAGCTGCTGCCACATATTCTGCTTCTGTTGTGGAATATGCTGGTACTGATTGTTTGCGTGATTTCCAGGAGACAGCTCCTGATCCAAGACTCATAGCATATCCTGAAGTAGATACCCCAGTTTCTTTGTCTCCATCGAAGTCTGAATCAGAGTATCCAATCAAGTTGAAGTCATCCACCTGTGTATACTTGATTCCAAGGTCTTGAGTTCCCTTCAAGTACCTTAGAACTCTTTTTGCAGCAGACCAATGTCCCTCACAAGGCTTTTGCATAAACCTGGAGAGGATTCCAACAACAAATGAAATGTCTGGTCTGGTAGTAGTGAGGTAGATGAGACTTCCTACAAGCTGTCTATACTTTGTTGCATCCTCAAATTCCTTTCCTTCAATAGATGTGAGCTTCAAGTTTTGTTCCATTGGAGTAGAAAGAGGATTACACTCTGTCATGCCAAATCTGTTTAACAAATCTCCAATGTATTTCTTTTGAGAAAGAAATATGGACTTTGGATGTTGGGTTACTTCAATGCCAAGATAGTAATGAACATAGCCCAAATCAGTCATTTCAAAATTTTTTCCTAATTCTTTCTTTATGGATGCAATATAGCTTTCATTGTTCCCTGTCATTAAAAGATCATCTACATATACCACAAGATATACAACTGTTTTGCCAACTTTCTTGACAAATAAGGTTGCATCATCAAGATCAAAATGTTTGAAGTTGAGTTTCAGAAGATGCTCAGTTAGTTTTTCATACCAGGCTCGTGGTGCTTGTTTGAGGCCATACAAGGACTTCACAAGTTTGCATACTTTATGTTCATGTCCTTTCACAGCAAATCCTTCAGGCTGGGACATAAAAACATTCTCTTTTAGATCTCCATTCAAGAATGCAGTTTTTACATCCATTTGATGGAATTTCCAACCGTTCTGAGCAGCTAGTGCAAAGAGTGTCCGGATGGTGGCCCATTTTGCTGTGGGGGCAAAAGTTTCCTCATAATCGACCCCTTCCTTCTGTGCAAAACCTTTTGCCACAAGCCTAGCTTTGTGCTTGTCAAGTGAGCCATCAACTTTGTATTTGTTCTTGTAGACCCACTTGCAGCCAATTGGTTTGGTTCCAAATGGAGGATCAACCAGCTTCCAAGTGCCATTCTTTATGAGGGCATCATACTCCTTCTGCATCGCTTCTTTCCATTCATCATGAGAAGCAGCTTCTTTGAAGGAAGTTGGTTCAAAATCTGTAGACAAGTTCAATTCACAATCATAAGTAACATCCATATCAACAGGAGAATTAGAGTTATCTACATCACCTCCATCTTGTCGGTTTGTATTTCTGGTTCCTGTTTTTCCAATTTCATCAGGATGAACACTTTCAAGTGTCTTTGTCAGCCACTTTGGGGGACCTTTCTGAGATGGTCCAGGCTGCTCTGTTGATTGAGTTGGGTCTGAATCAAGATTGAGTCTCCCAATTCTATCAATTACATCACTTAAAGCATCATCCGTTGTTGGAGTGTTATGCAGGGGAGATTGTTCTTCAGAAGAAGATTCCACATGTTGATCTAGTATAGGGATCCCCCCTTCAAGATGTGGAATCTGATTATCAAACTCTTGAAATGATTTCGGTTTTGTGAATCTATCCAAGTGATCAAGTTGCCGCTCAACAACACTGTCAGATTTGGATGATTCAAGAAAAATGACATCTCTAGATAAAACAAACTTTTTATTTAGTTCATCATAGAGGCGGTATGCTTTAGATGTGTTTGAATACCCCAAGAAGATACACTTACAACTTCTAGCACCAAGTTTGTTTCTATGTACCTTTGGTATTAAAGCATAACAGGTGGAACCAAAAATCCTGAGATGTTTTACCGAAGGAACATGTCCATACCACAATTCATAAGGAGTCTTGTTTCTTATAGCACTAGATGGACATCTATTCTTTATATATGCAGCACATAGAACAGCATCAGCCCAAAACATTGTCTTTACATTTTTGAAGAAAAGCATGGATCGTACCATATTCAAGATTGTTCTATTCATTCTTTCTGCTACACCATTCTGTTGGGGATTATAAGGTACAGTTGTTTGATGTTTAATCCCATGTTGGCGAAGATAGTGTTCAAATTCATTTGATGTATATTCTTTTCCATTATCAGTGCGAATAGACCCAATATGAGATTGTGCATCATTTTCAATCCACTTATGAAAATTCTTGAATGTTTGAAAAGCATCAGATTTGTTCTTCAATAAGTAAACCCAACACATTCTGGTGTAATCATCAATAAATGTCATGATATATTTATTTCCATTTGCAGAAGGAACAGGCATTGGACCACATAAATCTGAATGAATAAGTTCAAGCTTCCTATGTGCTCTTGAATGTGAATCATGAAAAGACTGTTTGCTATGCTTTCCTAGAATGCAAGCATCACATTGCTTATGTTTTCTAGGAATTGTAGGCAAACCAGCAACACCATTTTTCTTCAACAAGCGAAGACTATCATAGTTTAAATGTCCAAATCTAGCATGCCATAATAAACTTGATGGAAGTGTACCTTCTTCATGATGAGAAATATATGAAAAATGTTGTGCATGAGCAGAGGTTCCTTGCAGTTTAAGAAGTCTTTCTTCTTCTATACCCCTCATGACAAGTGAGTGGTCAGATGCCTTTCTTACCTCAAGCTTTCCATCAAACATATGAATGGAGTGACCTTGCTGTCGGATGTGGACCAGGGACAGCAAGTTTCTCTTGAGCTGTGGGAGATATAGAACATGATCCAGAAGAAAGTCTGGAAGACCAGGCAGTTTAAGCCTGATTGTGCCAAGCCCTGATGGCTTGATTTTTGACTGATCTGCAAAGTATACTGCTCCATCAACATTGTCAGTGAAATCTTCAAAAAAATCTTTCCTATGAGTCATATGACAGGTTGCTCCTGAATCAAGCAACCAGTCATTTTCCGAAGAAGCAAGTGAAGCATTAAACAAATCTTCATTTACTCCAATGTTACATTGTGCCTCAATATAGTGAGCGGATTCAGGTGCTTTACCTCTGTCTGTGTCATCAGTTTTACCTTTCTGCTGGTTTCTTCTCTGCTCAATTTTGTCCCATGGTAGCTTGCATGTAGAAGCATCATGTGATCCATTTCGTTTGCAGCGAATGCAATGCAGATCTGCCTTTTCTGCTTGAGAATGTCTGCCCCCCCTGCCTCTGAAGTATCTTCCTCTTTCTCTTGAATGCATACTGTAACAAAAATTATTTCTGTTGATAGAAAAATAATTTTGCTAATAAAAAGAACTTCTGCTGATAAAAAAATCCTTGTGCCACAGCCTTCAAATCCTTCTGATATTTGCTAAAAGCATCAACATTTCATTGTACATATCACTGCAATACTACTATGTTTTGAAAAAAATGCTCAAGGGATCACTTCAATATATCACTTCAATGTATTAATATATCACTTCAATATATCAATTTATCATGTAACACTAAAAACACTCTGACTAATATAACTTTGAATGCTTTGAAAACTGCCTTGAATGATATATATGAACACTTTGAAAAAAACAGCGCAATGCTTTGAATGCTTTGAAAACTGCCTTGAATAATATATAAAAAAACAGCGCAATGCTTTGAATGCTTTGAAAACTGCCTTGAATGATATATATGAACACTTTAAAAAAACAGCGCAATGCCCAATACTACAGCATTATCATTCAAATGATAAAGAATTGTGCAATATTACTATTCACCTCCACAAAAAACAAGACTGAGCAATACAATTCCGTTGCCCTCGATTTACGTATAGCACTTGTGGATTGTGATGATGGCCGCCATACTTATGACGTAAGCCATTTGATACGTCCTCTCTGCGTTGCACTTGTTACTAATGTTTTGTGGACCTCCCGCTGGAGCACAGGATCAATACTTCGCTGTCGTTCTCGTTGAAGAAGAGCTTCTGGATGCAGCTGTCACGCAGGTAGGGCAGGCAGTGTAGTATGATCCAATTCGGCTTCCAATTTCGGATGACCCTTCTCAAATTCTTTATAACCGCAGAACGCTGGAGGCTATCTGGGACGGCAAACAGGATGCCATGAACCCATACACTCGGCAACCCTTCCATATTGGCGATGTCATCCCACAGACGGAGGTCAGGCAACGGATGTGCCAATACATTCTCAACAAGAGCAGCCAAGGCATATTTCTAGGGCTTCATGTCATTCCTGACTACACTCAAGTTTTGAATGAGACAGCTATGAAAGATCTGTTGAAAGAAATGGTTGCAGCTGCGATTCAATGTTCAAAGAAGGCGAAGAAGAGACGAAGTCCTAGAAAAAGAAATAGAAAAGCAGATGCCGGTGAATTAGAGCTTTGGAACGCACTGTGGAGAAAATTGAATCTTGTACGTCTTTATTGCCAATACAGGGTAGAAAACAGAGAACTCTTTTGTTCAATCAAAGGATATGAATACTTGTTCAAGGTAATCACTATACCGCTACTAAATTCATGCTATTCACAAACAAGGAGAGGAAGCGGCAATTAAAAGCCCAGAAAAAGACTCTGAAATTAGCTGAAAAGCAGAGGTTAAACGTCAGAGGCGGTGGCAGCGCTATGTCAGGCATATGCACAGAGAGACTAACGTCTATAGTATGCGTTGGTGTCTGTCAGAGGCAGTGGCAGCACTATGTCATGCATATGCGTAGAGAGACTAACATTCATGTAGACAAAGGCGTTATAGCCAGGCAGACGTTTCAGGCAAAGGAGTTACAAGGAATCCCATCTGGGACCTGCGCTCTGATACCATGTCAGGCCAGGATAACTCCAGAATGAATGAGCGGAAGAAAAAACTGATTTCATTATTCATTAGCTAACTATCACTTATATACATAAATATGACGGATCAGTTCATCTTCTTGATGACTGTCCAGTTCACCCATCCGTTGAGGATTAGGTGTCAACACAAGCTCTCTTCTTCTCTTTGTCAGTATTCTTTGGAAAGTCCTTCTCCTTGATTCTCACTGCCCCTCTGCTGCTAACTGATCACTTAGTTCGAATTTCTCAGCTTCCTAGCCCCATAAATCGAACTCCAGATCAATTCTCTCTCTCTGTCTATGTGTGTTACCAAATGAACTCCAAGCTTCCATTTTATACTTTTCGCATTGAGTCTCCAATGGTTGAGATTAAGTCTCTAATCAATGGCTAAGATTAAAACATGACTTGATCCACCTTCTAGATCATTCTCACCCATATTTTGATTAATACCCATTAATATTTTAATTTCCCTAAGTTTAGACTTAGGAACTCCATTAAAAATATTAATTATTTTAATAAAATACAATCTGGGTGGAATTTCACCAAACGGTTTCTGGGTTCTTTAGAATTCATGTGCCTTAGCCTCTCCACCAATTTTCAAGGCTAGAGAACTTCCGATGCTACCAAAAAATAACATGGAAACCCCCATCAGCTAATTCGTTTGACCATGGAACTTGGCCATGAAGTCTTCTCCCTTCCATTTCCATAATTATTATTCACTAACACCTATCAATTGAAGGGTGGACCAAGGAAATGTTACTTCCCCCTTAGGCATTGAAAGCACCTAATAGGGTTGACCTTTAGCCAACCCTACCTAGGGAGAAAACATCTTTGCGAGATCAGGGTCCTCATTTTGGAAGGGGATCCTTGTTTGAAGTATTAAAATTCCCTTAACGTTCAAGCTTGGTTCACTTAGATGCATTATTGATCTTGGTCTTTAATGACTAGTTGCTTTTGCTAGAATCCATGTTGTTATTGTCAAGTGGTCCAGCGACGAAAGTCTTGGGCACCTACTCCACAAATATCCAAGCCCTCCAGAAAAGTATATTGGCACAAACAGGTGAAGCGTTTAGACTCTTGGGCTTCTCACAACATCATAGGATGACACGTCCTAGAGCACCTTCAACACCCAGGACGTTGGTTGATTGTGTCTCAAATTTGATGATTCTATAAGGTGACACATGTTGATTTTTGGTAGCATCGGATGTGCTCTATGTCTCAAAGTTTGCAAGGATGCTTAGACACATGCATTCTCCAGTACCCATAAATCATTTTGGGAATTTCCACCCAGAGACAGTTTTATTAAAATAATTAATTATTATTAATGGGACCCTAAGTCTAAACTTAGGAAATTAAAATAATTAATGGGTATTAATCTAAACTGTGGGTGTAACTTCTAGAAGAAGACAAGGATCAAGACAAAATGATCTAAGCCATTGATTAGAAGTTAATCTGGGCTATTGGTTGTCCAACAGAAAGATATAAGAAGAAGCTTAAGGGGCACTTGGGGAACACACAGAGGGAAGATCAAAAGTTCGATTTTCCGAAGCAGAGCAGTTGCCAGAGAGATTTTCGATAGTGATATTTTGTAGTGAGGGGAAGGGATAGTATTCGAAGGGAGATATTTCCCAGTCAGAGAATACTCAGCAGAGAAGAGAGAGAGAGAGATCCAGTAGAGGCAACACAGTGCTAGGGAGGTTGATGCAAAGCCATGCAAACACAACATAGAAGCTAAGAGGGAATCTGAAAATTTGTTGAAGGAATTGATTGCAGAAGCTAGAAGTTGGGGTGTGAGACCAGGGGGTGCAAATCGAAGTTCCTGGGTAACAAATTGATCCACTGAAGGGGTGATCCTATCCCTAGAGGGTGTGATGTTGGGATGATGCAAAGGCATCGAAGGGTAGTTCATTCAGTTGCTGGATCAGGCTAGATTTCTAGTGATAGTGTGACGTAACCTCACTTATCTCTCTGTTAGTGATATTCTTTGTAATGGGATTGCCGGGAAGGCATCTAGAGATTGTATTTAGAAATTACTATTGCATATTAATAAAACCCTCAAAGTTGCTCCACCAGTTTTCCCGCATTACGTTTTTCCGGGGACATTTGTTCAAAAATAACTGTGTAGATGTGTTGTTTATTTCTTTCTTGTTCAGTTTCTTGTTTCCACGTTTTATTTAAATGAGTGAAGGTTGTAGTGTATTAGTTTCACTATTTGTTTTAGGAAGCAGTAAATATTTTGTTCAATAATTAACAAATAGAAGAAACATAATCAGTTGCTGCAGTAGAGATCTGGGTCACTAGATTTTCACATGGTATCGGAGCTATAGGTGAAACTAGAGAATAGTGTCGGAAAGCCCCAACGCTGAAGGAGAAAGGGAGTTCGAAATTCCTGCAAAGACAGCAATATGAATCCCCAGAGGGATTGCACAGTTCAGGCTAGGAGGGCTAGATTTTTCATGGTAAATCTCTCTCTGAGTGAGTCGACAGAGAGGTAGGATTTCCAGATTGAAATTTGTTAGTGGCAGAGGGAGCAGTGCAACAGAAGCTTCAACGAAGAGGGGTTTCCGGTGGGACACAGTTTTCTACAAGCAATTGCTGGGCAGAAATACATCAGAAGGAAGAAGAAAGACACTTGAGAGAATTTCTTCCTCAGAGAATTCCTAGATAGGGAGTTCAAATTCTCATTTGCTGAGCAACAGCTGGAGAGAGGAGGTCATTCTATATTTCGATTGGCAGAGATGGAAGCCAGTGGACTGAGAGACCAAGACAGGTTGGATGGGGCATCCAACTATGTGATTTGGAAGGCAAGGATGTCATGCTGTTTGGATGAGAATTTTCTTAATGTCTACGTTGACAGCGTGGTAGCTGAGCCCACAAATCCATATCTAATCAAGAAGTACAAGGGAGAAATGGTGAAGATAAAGAGAATGATCCTCAATGGAGTAAAGGATCATATAGTCTGTCAAATCGCTGGCAGAGACACTACCAAGGAGATGTGGGATGCTTTGTCGACGCTATATCAGGGATCTTCCGAGCAACGAAAGATGTACTTGGATCAAAAGATGATATCTATGCAGATGCACAAGGGGGAACGCATTGATCTGTTCCTCACTAAGCTTTAAGAGACCCGAGACGAGCTGGTAGCTGTGGGGTCAACACCTCAAGGTTTCGAGATGGTAAGACTGGCCCTGAATTCAGTGTTTGAGGAGTGGCAAGATTTTTTCCAGAGCATCCTGGGCAGGGCGACTTTGCCAGACTAGGATGGAATGTGGGCAACTCTTAAGCAAGATGAGCTGAGGAGAGACTTGGTCAAGTATAAACTTGATGGAAGAAGCATCAGTGGGTCGAAGCCCAAGGAGGAGGAAGAAAATGCAACCCTCGCATCCAAGGGGCAGCAGGAGCAACAAAACAAGAAGAAATATGTTTCGAAGATCAAATGCTTTAGGTGGTGAATTCGGTCACTACGCAACACATTGTCCTCTCAGGAAGAAGGACAAAGATGAGAAGCATGATCGGAAGGTTGCAGCCATAAAGATCGAGGAGGAGGAGTTCACCATGACAGCTCAGGCATCTCAAGGAGGGAGGTGGGGTGATTTAGAGTTGTAATTCGAATGCACTATAGATGGACAGGATCCTTGAGGAGCCCACCTCTCGGATCAATTCCTTGCTATGGGAGCCAAGATCAGTAGTAGCAGGATGGATCAATGTCAGTTGGTGCAGAGAAGTGCCGAAGTGACAGTTGCAGTGGCTAGTAACGCCAGAGACTGATCAGAATAGAGCAGAGTTAGCAGCAGTGCAGTTGGCATAGAGCAGAGGTCAACAGCAGCGCAGAGGCTTTAAAGGGTCAGCGCAGAGACTAGCTGTAGTCAGAACTCCAGCAACGAGATGCATCATAATGAACAATAGTTCAATAATTTTGGATGCTTTTCCATTGTTGATGCAGTAGCAGCAATAGTTGGAGAAGGTCGTAGTGCAGATGCAGAGTTGGCAGTGGCAGCACGGATGCATAATTAAGAGGGAGTTGCAATATGGATGCAGTGTTGACAGTCGCAGGGTCAACAGCAGTACAAATGCAACATTTGCGTAGTAGTTGGTGGGCAGAAGGAGATGTTACAGAACAAAGTGATGCTTCAGCAGGGTGCATTGCTAGAGCAAATTCTTTGCTAAGAGAGAGTGTTGATTTTTGGTAGCAATGGATGTGCTCTAAGTATCAAAATTTGCAGGGAGGATTAGACACATGCATTCTCCAATACCTAGAAATCGTTTGGGAAATTCCACCTGGAGACAGTTTTATTAAAATAATTAATTATTTTTAATGGAACCCTAAGTCTAAACTCAGGAAATTAAAATAATTAACGGGTATGAATCTAAATTGTGGGTGTAACTTCTAGAAGAAGACAAGGATCAAGCCAAAATGATCTAAGCCATTGATTAGAAGTTAATCTGGGTCGTTGGTTGTCCAATAGAAAGATATAAGAAGAGGCTTGAGGGGCACTTGTAGAACACATAGAGGGAAGATCAGAAGTTCGATTTTCTGAAGCAGAGCAAATGCCAGAGAGATTTTTGATAGTGATCTTTTGTAGTGAGGGGCATGGATAGTATCCGAAGGGAAATCTTTCCCGGTTGGAGAATACTCAGCAGAGAAGAGAGACAAAGAGATCTAGCAGAGGCAACGTAGTGCCAGAGAGGCAACGTAGTGCCAGAGAGGCCAAGAGGGAATCCAAAAATTTGCTGAAGGAATTGATTGCAAATGCCAGAAGTCGGGGTGTGAGACTGGGAGGTGCAAATCGAAATTCCTTGAAAACAAATCAATCAGCTGAAGGGATGGCATTATCCCTAGAGGGCGTGACGCTGGGTTGACGTAGTGACTACGCAGAGGCAGCCAGGGGCAGTGCATTCAGTGGCTGCATCAGGTAGGATTTCCACTAATAGTGTGAGGTAACCTCACTTATCTCTCTGCCAGTGATATTCTATGTAACTAGATTGTCGGGAGGGCATCCAAAGATTGTATTAAGAAATTACTACTGCATAATAATAAAACCCTCAGAGTTGCTGCACCGGTTTTCCCGCATTGGGTTTTTTCGGGGAAATTTGTCCAAAAATAACTATGTAGATGTGTTGTGTATTTCTTTCTTGTTCAGTTTCTTGTTTCCACATTTTATTTAAATGAGTGACGGCTGCAATGTATTAGTTTCGCTATTTGTTGTAGGAAGCAATAAATAATTTATTCAATAATTAACAAATAGAAGAAACATAATCAATGGTTGCAGTAGAGATCTCGGTCACTAGATTTTCACAACAATAACTGACCTAGCATGCCCCCAGGCTGGTCTTGACACAGATTGATGGGACACAGTTGATTCTAAGGCCAAATGAGGATGGTATCACATTGAGAGACTAGGGAGAGCTTGTTGCACCCAAGAACCCCCTAATGCTGGAGTAGAGGAGGCCACTTTTAGTAGTTGGAGACCCATGGAGGCAACTTTGTGGTGCCCCAACTGGATATTGGGACCCCATAGGAGGCAATGAGGTGAATTTGAGGGCCAACCATGAAATCATTGACATGACAGGGTTGTGCACCATTTTGGACACCTCATCACCCTTGGACATGGCATTTGGAGCACTTACATTGGATGACATCAGCCCTAGAGAGCTTACAACTCACACATGTGGGATAATTAGGGCATGTTATGATGAATCTAGTGGTTTGGCTTGTAACCCAAGAAATTTTTAGCATCAAACTTGTTTTAGTGGCTTTTGTAAGCTAATTAGTAGTCCTAATCCTCATATAAATAGAGGACAAACTCATTTGTATTGGATCATGATCACTTGTGACTATTTTGGCCCTCTTGGACAATTTTGATCTTCTTGATTTCTTGTGGATATGTGACTCTATGGTGTACTTTTGAACTCTATTCTATTTCTTTGATCTTGGAGATGTTACTTTGGAACAATAAAGGCTTGTACATGCGTTCTATCTTGTAAGTGTGCCTTAAATATGATAAACTTTTATTCTTGTGTCTAATGCATAGAATAGTTTATTATCTAGGGTTTCTATTATGCTATTTATTGTTAAAAATCAATGTATGGAATCTAGATGATAGCATTGTATGCATTACTCCCTAGTAGAATGTGAATGGAAATCCCTTTGGTGTATCTTTAAACTAGATCTCCCAAGTGATTTTGTTCCCTCACAAAAGTAATAGTTAGGGTTTTGAAAGCTAGGGATTCATTATTCCCTTACTCCTTGCTAGTACTTAGCATATATTACAATCCCATAGACTCCATCATCCCAAGGATTAGGCACTAGCCTTGTCACTTTGTTAATTACTTTCAAAATCAACCATAAATCTGATTTTCTCTCTCTTAATCTCATTTTTGGCCCTTTAATGTCAAGAAGCTAGCTAGGGCTAGGGCACGTTATTAGTTAGGGTTGAAATCGTTTGTTGGTGAAGGGATTCAACATTGAGAGGAGTGTTGGTTGCCTCAAAATAAACCCCTTTTAGTGGCTAATCCATATGTTTCAGAGAAAAAATATTTTTCCCTAGGTTAATCTTTCCCTTAAAAGAAAAGACCCTAGCTTGTCCTAGGCTTCAACTTGGGGCTTGTTGAAGGTTTCTTGTTCCATTGGTTCTTAATATTCATTGTTTGGAAGCCTTTTCTTGGCCTCTTCACTCTAGGTTAATGCATTTGGTTTTCTATCTCTCAAGTCGTAGATCATTTTCATTTGTGCCCTAAAGAGGCCTTATTAGTGGATGTGAATTGTCCTATCACACTTGCTAAGCCTTGTTCTTAGAAAGAGTTGTCCTCTATAAGCCTTTCTGGTCACCTTGATCCTTGAATTTGATATATCCTTAGGTGACCTACCTAAAGGGAAGCCTCCCCAATGGTGAAAGTCCACAAAAGAGCAAGATGTAGTGGTTGTGTTGACAGTGGGCCACACCTCATTGTTGTCCCTTGGTCTAGTTTTTTCCTTGTAGGATACCCCTTACAAAACCTACTAGATTTTGAGACAATATTTTTGGCACCGTTGTTGGGGAGGAATTGAGTCAACCACCTTGTAATTTGAAGATTTAGCTTCACCCACTTTGAAGAGTATCCCAAATGAGAAGTTAGATCCTCTTCTGGTGACTCTTGAATCCAATCCTATAAAATCCCCTGGTAGTTCTTCTGACAATGTCGTAGCTCCAAGAAAGAGGAAGGCTACCTAGAAGATCACTAAAGCTTGTACATCTCCCATTAATCCTACTAGTCCTATGGTTGGGAATCTCTTTGCTGATAACACCACTCCTTTCACCATGGATAGGCCATGGCTTAAAGTTGCATTCAGGCCCTTGGATTTGAGCAATCTCATTGATGCCCCACATCCATTGCCCAAGAAGTATCATGAATGGATCCCCAAATTCAATGGAAATAGTGCCATCACTACAAAGAAACACATCCATGAGTTTTATTGGGTAGTGAGTGCAAAAATAAAAATGGAAGAAGATGTAGTCATGATGTTATTTTCCCCGACTTTTGATGGAAATGCTAGGGACTGGTATCTTAGTGTACCCCAAGGAAGTATTTCTAATTGGGATAACTTTCATGAAGCATTCACGATAAGATGGGCCTCAACTTTAGATGGAGGTATCCTCCTTGAGAAATTCTTTCAAGCTGCTAAAACTGAGAAAGAAACTGTGAAGGAATACACTCAAAGGTTTGATAACCTCCTTAGAGAGATCCCTAAAAGATTCAATCTTACTGATGATGCTATCCTTGATAGGTATCTTATGTCTTTTCATGGAAATTTGACCTATGCCCTTATGGATAAAGGTCCCAAAGACCTAGCAGATGCTAAACTTATGGTTGTTGAGGTAGAACAAAATATAAATGTTGCTAAGATTGATTTGTTCAGCTATCCTAGGGTTAATATTGAATCTAAGATCAAACCTATTTACTAGGTCGATCCTGCTTTGCAGGATTTTGCCCAAAATTTTGATAAGCTTACAAATGAATTGATGCAGGGTCAAAAGAAACTCATGAACAAGTTGTTCATAATAGGGAGATATAAGGGATCTTGATCTAATTTCCCTCCTAAAGCACAATTCAACAAGGAAAAGTCCTTCAACAAAAATGCCCTTGAGGGAGACCGTGCTAATCAATAGTGTGTTCCAAACAAACTTAAATTAACTAACTTGGTGGGACCAGAAGATTCCCCTTAGTGTCAACCTTGTGAGGAGAAACACGCTCAAGAAGAATGTCCTTGTAATCAAGAATAGGAGGAAGAAGATCTTGTACACTTGAATATAGTGAATGACATTACTCCCTTTAAAATCTTTCTTGGTGATCCCACTTCCACGCGGAGCTTGATCAAGTTCATAATGTAAATGATAATGATAAAACCAAGCCGATCATGGTTGTTGAGAATAGTGGAAGGTTTAAAGGTCTACAACATTTGTGGACAAATACTGACCAGGCCCAAGCAAGTTCTAGTTCTGGAAGTGCATCTCAAAATAAGGACAATCGCCAAGCACAAAATCAGAGTAAACCCAAGTTAAAACCTAGGAACAATGACGTTGCATTGGATGTGGACATGACAAATGTTTTGACTAAGGTCAATGTGCAAGCCCCCCTTTTGGAGATGGCTAAGATTCTTGCTCAAAGGAGGAAAATTAGGAAGGCCTTTGACTTTGAGGATGAACCTAATGATCCTCCTATTATCTTACAAAACATGTACTTTGATAAAAAAAATGAAGGTTACATGCCATTCTTGTTGTCTCTAGTGATTAATAACCTCGTACTACATAACTATATGCTTGATTCAGGTGCCTCAACAAATTTAATGCTATTAAAAGTCACACATTAGTTGGAAATGGACATCAATAGGCCTTATAAGAATGTGTGTGGTTTTGACTCCAAGTCTATTCTTGTCTATTGTCTCATTAAAGATGTGAAGGTATCTTTGGTAGCTAACAAGGATATTTTTGTATTAACGGATACTGTAGTCAGTGATGTGTCGAATTCCTGGGGTATGTTACTATCAAGAAAATGGTGTGCTTCAATAGGTGACCAATTACAAATGGATCTATCATATGCCACTATTCCCAATTCTAATGGGACACCTTTTGTGTTATATAGGGAACCTCAAATTCCTGATCATGTTGAAGATATTGCACCTTTCCCTTTCCTCACCCCTCATAATAATAAGGCCATAGTTAGCAAAAACCCAAAGATTGTGAGTCAAAATCCTCCTCATGGGCCCCCAAAGTCAAGTAACCCTCTTCTAGTTCACAAGAGGTTTACCATATTAAGAAATCAAACTCAAGGTTGACCATCCCCAAAAAGAAATGGATCCAAAAACTAAAGAGGCAATACCAGGTAGGTGACCTTGTCCTGGTTGATAAAGATCCTATTCCTGTTAGAATCCATGGCAAAGTAGGTGTAAGATATTTCTATATTGCTAAACTTAATGGTGAACTCTTTCCTTCATCAGTAAAAGGGAGTTGCCTAACTTTGTTTGATGGAAACTAACTATAAACGTGCATAGTAGTTAGTTGCATTGCATATTGTGTGAGCATCCTGTTACCACAAAATCTAGCAGGTCTTGGAGAGGGAGACCCTACAAGACAAAGAGCTAGACTAAGTGCCAACAATGGGACAATGGCCCACTGTCACCACAGCCAAGGTCCCTTGCTCTTTATGGGCTTTCATCGATGGGAGGAGTCCCGATAAGATAATAATCAACTTTAATAGATATTCTAGGGTTCAAGGTACAAGGTGATGAGTTTGGACCTCTCAAGGGAAGCTCAACGTTATGAAATTGTACTCCAAAAGGTACTTCGCTCTCTAGAAGAGACCTAGAAATGACTTGTACAAGACCTAGGGTTTTGTGAATAATCATGGGTGGAGGTACTCCCAAGATCAAAAGGATTCTTATGATATACTTCATCAAGTACTAAGCTCATACAACCCTCAAAGAAGTCCCCAAGTTGAGGAAAAACTAGCTAGGGTTTCCCTCTTAGGGCAATGCCTAGGGAAAGAGATTTTATGGATGAAAACAAGTGGATGTCCACCAAACTTTAGGATCAAGTAGTCAAGACCCTAGGCTTGATATTGAGGCTTTTGGAATCCCACTAAACCTCCTCCTATGTAATTCGCTCTAAGCCCTAAATAGTCATCCTACCTTAAGAGGACCGAAATTTAGAGAGGAGAAATTATGGAAAAGAATTGAGTTTGACCACCAAGGACTTGGACTAGTGCCTTATCCTTTCAACATATGGAGTTTTAGGATGTTCAAGATGAGATAAAACGTCTCTATGGAGGCCTAGAATTGATGCCATAGGTACCAATTCTAAACATTTACCCACTTCAAGAGATAGTGGAGGTTCATGGAGAGTTCAAATATTTTCCTCCACTAGGAACATTCATTACACACCATACATTGAATAAAATATGCAATACTCTACTAAAAAGCCTTTCAAAACTATTTTTCAACAATTAGGGAACAATTTTAGCATATTCTAGAGTAGAAAATCCGTACATTAAACATATTGAAGAGAAAAATTCCATCAACATGAAGCACTTACAAGATGAAATGCAATTTATCCATCCAAAAATCCAAGAAATGGCTCCAAGGAAGAATGTGAACTAACTTCCATACATCTGCATCCAAAAGATCTCTAGTAGCCAAAGAAACAAGTGAAAAAATATCCCAAGAAGACTAATCCAAAGTGTGATGATGATGAGTAGCTCAAATGAGCTCTCATATATTTATACATGATCTATCAAATCTAATTTTAGCCTAGAAGCCCCTCTTAGTTGTCAATTACAAGCCAACCACATACCCAATGTAAAATAAAAAAGATAAACCCACAAGAGGGCCGAAATGCCGACTTCATCATTGCGTGGGCTTCCTAGAGGCATGTGTTGATCTCTCTCTGTGCCCAAGTGAGTCAAGAGGGCTCCATAAATCATCTACAAGGGGTTGGCCCCTCGACATCCTTGCAAATCAAGTGGACCCTAGTTTTGTGTTTGGGGCACAAAATGGGTCTCATGGGTGTTTTGGTGATAGAATAGCATGAATCTACTCCATTGTTGAGGGCTCGGAGAATGGTGCTAGCCCTCCCATGCCTCAAAGAGTCAGACAAACCTCATCTGGGCCTCAGATCAACTGTCAAACCACATGTACATTGCTAAGCTAAGTAGGGCATGCTGGTCCAAGTACATCATCTCGTGAATAATATGGGGCAAAGTGCAAATTGTTATAGTGTTGTAGGTTCCCATGGAGTGGAGTAATGATGCTCTACAAGTATAGGAGTCCCATGGCTCTCAACGCTTCACCTAGAGTGTCATATGCTCCTTTAGTGGACTTAGGCCCCAGTTAAGTTGCCCAACCCATGATGAAACCACATGCCAATCACATATAATGTTGAGTGCTACATCCTCATCATCAGGAACAATAATTCATTAGTACATCTAAGTGAACCAAGCATGTTAATCAAGGGCACTTGAGACTTCATATGGGGTTTCTCTTCCAAATATGGGTTTTTAATGTCGTAATAGTGTTGCCTGCGTAGGTAGTAGTGGTTAATAGACAACCCTATTAGGCATTCCCAACCCCTAAGGGGAAAGACAGGTCCTCGGTACATACTTCAATTAATAGGTGGCATGTGAATGATGATGAAATGGATGGAGATACAAGGATCTCAAGGCCAAATGCCATGGGTACAAGGATAGCAATGATGAGGGATGTCCACATATTGGGTATATAGATGTAATAAGGAGCAATCGTGGATACATGAGTTAACCCAACCTTTGTTTTTCCACCCCTTTATTTACCTTTTTCCTTTTCTTTATATTACTACTTAGGGCTTCAAGAGATGAGAGAATGTTGTGAATGATATAAAGTAGTTATTACCCCATTTAGGTGGGGCAGTTCATTTCCCACTAGGGGTTGGGACATGCACAAGTTCCTTAATGATGTGAAGGTCACTCATGGGCTCTAGGAACCAGGGTGATGGCCATGATAAGGGGTAAAGCTCAACTTTGGATTTTGCCCATATGCTATATTAAATATCCCAGCCATATTTTGCATTTTATAATATTCTTTTTCTTTTGTTTCTTGCTTGTGGCCATGATATGATTTTAATTTTCTTTTTGCTGCATCAACCTCCGGGGCAACATTTCCATGCCCGACCCAGATACATGGACAAAAGGGAGGGGGTGTGTTGATTTCTAGTAGGCTCATCATATCTGCTCTAAGTCTCAAATTTTGCAGGGAGGCTTAGACACATGCATTCTCCAATACCCAGAAATCATTTTAGGAAATTCCACCTCGAGATAGTTTTATTAAAATAATTAATTATTTTTAATGGGACCCTAAGTCTAAATTTAAGAAATTAAAATAATTAATGGGTATTAATCTAAACTGTGGGTGTAACTTCTAGAAGAAGGCGGAGATCAAGTCAATATGATCCTAGCCATTGATTAGAATCTAATCTGGGGCATTGATTGATCAGCTAGAGGATTATAAGATAAGGCTTGATGGGCACTTGGAGAACACACAGAGAGAGTTCAGAAGATCGAATTTCTGAAGCAGAGCAACTGTTAGTGAGAAATTAGAAGTGATCTTTTGCAGTGAAAGGTAGAGATAGTATCCGGAAGAGGGAAGTTTTCTTGGGCCGGAGAGTACAAGGCAGAGAGGGCAGAACATCATCTATAGAGAGGTTGGCATTGGCCCATGCAACATTGACGCAATGGCAGCACAAAGTCTAGAGGGAGATCGAATTCCTGCAGAGGAAACCGAGTTTCAGAAGTCGGGAGCCGGTGTGTGAGACCGAGGGCTAGAAATCGAAGTTTCTGGGCAGCACAGGATCTGAAAGAGGAGCAGCCCAGTCCCCAGTAGAGGTGATGCAGAAACTGCATAGGGGTGATGCAAATTTGCGCAGAGGCTGATGCAGAAGGGACGCAGAGCCTCCTTCTAGCGAGACCAGGGTCAGATTCTTCCAGTGACAAGGTGAGATCATTTCACTATTTGTTTTTTCCAGTTTCTCTCTGTATCGGATAGTCAGTTGGGCTTCCAACGAATTGTACTCATATTTACTACTGCATAATAATAAAACCCTCAAAGCTATGTCACCTGTTTTCCCACATTCGGTTTTTCCGGGGACATTTCTCCAAAAATAATTGTGTAGATGTGTGTGCTTATTATTTCTCTCCTATGTTGTATTTAGTTTCCGCAGTTTATTTTGGTGTAGGTTGCAGTGTATGTATTTCAGTGTTTTCCATAGAAAACTGCAAATAACTTGTTCAATTAATTTAACAAGTAGGTGAAATATAATCAGTTTGTTGCAGTAGGAATCGGGTAACCGATTTTTCACATGGTATCGGAGCACAGATCGTGAGCAGAAGAGCTCAGAAGCAGAAAGGAAGAGGGATTTTGAAATTCCTGCAGAGGCAACAATTCGAAACCCCAGGAGGCAGCGCAGTTCGAAGGCCTGAAGGGCGAAGTCTGAGGAGAAATCAATTTCTCTGAGAGAGTCGACAGAGAAATTCGATTTCCAGTTCGAAAACTTCCAGAGGCAGAACCAACAATGTATTTTTCCTTGCAAAGCAGATCTTCAGCTGGGACGCAGATATTTTGTAGCAGTTGTTGGGAGAGTAACTTCAATGGGAGAGAAGGAGACACACTGAGGGAATTTCTTCCTCATCGAATTCCTAGCCAGGGAATTTGAATTCTCATTTGCTGAGCAGCAGCAAGAGAGGAGGTCATTCGACTTTTTTGATTGGTAGAGATGACATCCAGTGGATTGAGAGATCAGGATAGGTTAGATGGGGCATCCAAGTATGTGATCTAGAAGGCAAGGTTGTCATGCCTTCTGGATGAGCATATTCTCAAAGTCTATGTCAAAAGCATGGTAGATGAGCCCACAGATCCAGATTAGCTCAAGAAGTACAAGGGAGAAATGGAGAAGACAAAAAGAATGATCCGCGACAGAGTGAAGGATCATATAGTCTGCCACATAGCTAGCAAAAATACCGCCAAAGAGCTGTGGGATGCATTATCGACACTATATCAAGGATCTTCCGAGCAATAGAAGATGTACTTGGAGCAGAATATGAGATCTACATAGATGTAGAAGGGGGAATGCATTGATCCATTCCTCATGAAGCTTTAAGAGCCCTGAGACACGTTAGCCGCTGTGGGGTCGACACCTCAAGGATCCGAGATGGTTAGACTGGCCCTCAATTCAGTCTCAGAGAAGTGGCAAGTCTTTGTCCAGAGCATCCTGGGCAGGGTGACTTTGCCAAACTGGGATGAGATGTGGGCAATTCTTAAGCAAGAGGAGCTGAGGAGAGACTTGGTCAAGTGTAAACTTGATGGAAGAAGCAGTAGTGGGTCGAAGCCCAAGGAGGAGGAAGAGAATGCAACCCTCGCATCCAAGGGACAATACGAGCAACGGAGGAAGAAGAAGGACGTCTCGAAGATTAAATGTTTCAGGTGTGGTGAAATGGGTCACTACAAAACATAGTGTCCTCTTAGGAAGAAGGGAAAAGATGAGAAGCATGATGCGAAGGCTTCTCCCACAAAGATCGAAGAGGAAGAGTTTTCCATGACAGCTGAGATACCTCTAGGAGGGAGGTGCATTGATTTAGAGGTGTAGTTTGAAAGAGCTAAAGATGGGCAGGATCCTGGAGGAGCCCACCTCTTGGATCAATTCCTTGCTACAAGAGCCCAGATCAGTAGTAGCAGGATGGACCAGTGATAGTTGGTGTAGAGGAGTGCCGAAGTGACAGTTGTAGTGGCTAGGAGCACCAGAGACTGAGCAGCGCAGAGCAGAGTTGGCAACAGTTCATATGGCATAGAGCAGAGGTCAGCATCAGCGCAGAGTAGAGTTGGCAACAGTGCATATGGCATAGAGCAGAGGTCAGCAGCAGTGCAGAGCAGAGTTGGCAATAATGCATATGGCACAAAGTAGAGGTCAGCAGCAGCGCAGAGGCTTCAGAGGTTCATCACAAAGACTAGTAGCAGTCAAACTCCAGTAGTGAGATGCATTGATGGCACACTAACCCGCCAATACTCTGTTCTTCAAAACTTTTGTCTCCAAATTTTTTTACCATACACAGTGCTTCTGAGTGAGGTTGGCAAATTCAATTTTTGGAGGCCTTTCCTTGGGTATTTTGTCAAGTTTGATGACTCAACAAAAAGTAGACACACGGGGCTACTTGACCCAGCAATCAAAGTTTGAAATGGGCTCTTAAAATTTGATTAAAAAACAATCTTGAACCGACGCAACCCTTCTGTAGGCTGGCGTGACATTTCTGTCTCAGGCGCGACCCTTCTGTTGCAGGTGCGACCTTTCTGTCTGATGCGTCACCTTTCTGTCTGATGCGTGACCCTTTTGCTCCAGGCGCGACCCTTCTGTGACTGAAGGTTTTGTTTTCTCGGAGCGATTTCAAGCAAGAAAAAACATAGAAATTCGAGAATTCTTTAGATCTATCATTGAGAAAACATGCAATTAGGATAAAATACTCACAGCACTGAGCAAATCTATAGATCAATCTCGTTTGGATGCAAAATTCCCAAAGATACACAATTTACTGGATATCAATCTACAGGATTCCACCATTAAACTATAGCAGAATGATTTTTCATCAATTGAAGCAAACAATTTCTTGACATAAGATGATATCAGATACACCATGAAACTCCACTGAATCAATTATGAAAAGAAAAATCACAATCAGAAAAATTGTTCTGGCCCTTACTGACCTCATCTACATTCAACTTCTCTAAAAAAATGAGTTTTTCTCTTTTTATTTCCCCTCTCTAAATTTGAATTTCTTAAACAACCTAATCCCTATTTAATTGGCCTAACACACATAAGCTAACAAACTCTATCATGTCACTCCTAATCTGGGCACTCCAATAAAATTTACAAACAAATAATAAATAAGAACATTTAAAAGGTCCAACCCTCTTTAGTAAATAATTTTGACCGGTCAGGTCAAAGGTAATTTATCTCATTTGATGCTCCTGCATCAGACTCTTGGGGAAGAAAAGAAGGTTCCATCAAGTCTTCAGGATTCATTTTATATTTCTTTAACTCTGCTGTTCTCATCCAACTAGCATTTTCAATTGGTTGTCCCTTCCATTTGATTAGATATTGATAATATGTTTGTCCTCTAGTTTTCTTTGTTACTCGCTTCTCCAAGACTGCTTCCACTTGGTTCTCCTACTGGGCACGGCGCCTTATGTAACCGGCAGTCCCATTGACCTACTTTGTGGTCATTCATTGGACATTAATAAAATTATCTTATCTTATCTTATTATATCTTATCTATTCTTGGCATCTGTTCCTCCCAATTTAGATTCTGAACTTCCTCATCTGCAGGTTCATCTTGTGATTCTACCTATGTTTCCTTGTATGGGTACAAATCTGCAACATTAAAGATAGGGGATATTCCAATTCCTTTTGATAGTTCAATCTCATAAGCATTTGAGGAAAACTTTCTTAAAATTCTGCAGGGTCCTATCTTTTTCATTTTTAATTTGTTATAAGTCCTTACAGGAAATCTTTCTTTCCTCAAGTAAACCATAACTAAATCACCCACTTGGAATTCCTTTTCTCTTCTCTTCACATCAACCCTTTGTTTATACTTCCTGCTACTTTCTTGTAACCTTTGCTTGACATCTTCCTACAATTTCTGCATTTGTTCTACAAATTCTTCAGCATTTGCACTCCTTATCTCTTGTTTTCCCAAATCTCTAAGCTCATATACTCCTCTAGGATGCATTCCAAAAACAATCTGAAATGGGCTCATTCCTGTACTCCTGTTAGGAGTATCATTGTAAGAAAATTCAGCTTGAGCAAGCGCTAAATCCCATTGTTTTGGATGTTTGTAAACCAAGCTTCTTAATATGTTTCCCAAGCTCCTATTCACCACTTCAGTTTGCCCATCCGTTTGAGGGTGATAGGTTGAACTAAAACTGAGGTTTGTACCTAACTTCTTCCATAGAGTCCTCCAAAAGTGTCCCACGAACTTAGTATCTCTGTCTGAAACAATACTTACAGGCAGCCCATGTAACCTTACAATTTCTGAGAAAAACAAATTAGCAATATGAGTTGCATCACTAGTTTTCTTACAAGCAATGAAATGAGCCATTTTCGAAAATCTATCCACAACAACATAGATAGAGTCATATCCTCTTTGAGTCTTTGGCAAACCCAAAACAAAATCCATGTTGACCGCATCCCAAGGCCTGTTTGGTATTGGCAATGGCTGATATAACCCAGTGTTTTGGCTCCTTCCTTTGGCATGTTGACAAATCCTGCATTTCTCAACAAACTTTTTGACATCAGTTTGCATTTTTGGCCAATAATAAAAATAATTCACTTGAGTGAATGTCTTATCTTGCCCAAAGTGTCCAGACAATCCTCCACTATGCTTTTCTTTAATCAAATTTTCCCTCATGGAACATTGAGGAATACACACTTTATTGTTTTTGAACAACAAACCTCCTTGAATCAGGGAATCTAACCATTGGCTTCTATTATGAATCACAGGATTTTGAACAACTGCATATACTTCTTTAAAATATGTATCTTCCTTGTACATGTTAATCATTTCTTCAAATCCTAATACACCAATCTTTAGCTCTTGCATAACCAAATTCTCTCGGCTCAAAGCATCAACAACTTTATTTGACTTACCGCTTGTGTGCTTAATTACAAAGGTGAAACTCTGTAAGTACTCCACCCACTTAGTGTGCTTTTGGCTCAACTTTGGTTGATTATTTATGAACTGTAGTGCATGATTATTAGAATACAAAATAAATTCTTTGGGCAACAAGTAATGCCTCCATTTCTTTAAAGCTTGAATAACAACATAGAATTCTTTATCATAAGATGAGTACTTTCGCTTGGCCTCATTCAACTTTTCATTGAAATAAGCTATAGGTCTCTGCTCTTGACTCAGTACGGCTCCAATTGCTACCCCACTAGCATCAGTGTCAACTTGGAAAGTTTGATCAATGCTTGGTAGGGCTAAAACAAGTTTTTCAGTGATCTTCTTTTTCAACAGTTTGAAGTTTTGGTTTGTTGCCTCTGTCCACTTAAATGGTTGTTTGTTTTCCTTTATTGTTTCAACTATCGGTGCACAAATCTGACTAAAGCTTCTTATAAACTTTCTATAAAAACTTGCAAGACCATGAAAACTTCTTACCTCAAATACGCTCCTTGGAGTTGGCCAATTCAAAATTTCTTGTATATTTTCTGGGTCCATCTTCAAACCTTCTTTTGAGACTACAAATCCCAGGTAAATGAGCTCTTTCTTCATGAAACTGCACTTCTTCAAATTTATCAACAACTTCTCTTTTTGTAAAGTATTTAAAACCAACTTAAGATGCTCCAAATGCTCTTCTTTACTCTGACTGAAAATTAGGGTATCATCACGATAAACTATCACGAATTTTCCAGCATATTCTTTTAAGACTGATTCATCAGTCTCATAAATTTACTTGGTGCATTAGTGAGTCCAAAAGTCATCACAAACCATTCATACAACCCACTATTAGTCTTGAATGCAATCTTCCATTCATCCCCCTCTCTAATCCTTATTTGATGGTATCCACTCTTCAAATATATCTTAGAAAAATACTTTGACCCACTCAAGCAATCCATCAAATCATCCATACATGGTAAGGGAAATCTATACCTAATAGTAATCTTATTTATTGCTCTGGAATCGATGCACATGCGCCATTCACCATCCTTCTTGGGGCTAAGCACTGCTAGTACTGCACACGGACTTAGGCTCTCCTTTATTAGTCCTTTATCCAACAACTCCTGCACCTGTTTCCCAACTTCTTCATTTTCCTGAGGAGTTAGCCTATATGCTGCTTTGTTTGGTAAACTCGCACCAGATATTAAATCTATGTGATGGCTGATACTTATAATTGGTGGCAATGCACTTGGCAATTCATCCACAATAATGTCAACATAATCATTTAGCAGATTTTTAATTTCCACAGGCAAATTATCTAAATTAGTAGAAGTAAAAATTACCTTGGGTTTACCCACAACATCAAAATGCATTTCTTTCTCCTTCTTGACTTCTCTTAGCAATTCTTTTCCACTAATCATCAAAACATTTTCCCCAGCCATTCCTTTGTCCGCTCCATTGTTCAAAGGTAACAATATATGCTTCCTCCCATCCTTCTCTAAGGTATATGTGTTCCTCCTACCATCATGAACAACTTTCCTATCAAACTGTCAAGGTCTCCCCAACAATATATGGCACACATCCATTGGCATTACATCACAAAATATCACATCTTTATATGTACCAATCTGTATATCTACTCGGCACTATTTTGTCACCAAGAGCTGATGTACAGTCTGCAACCAGGACACTTTGTAGGGAGTAGGGTGTACTATCTTAACCAAATCCAATTTCTCCACCATCTTTGTAGAAACAAGATTGTCAGCGCTCCCACTGTCAATCACAACCTTGGAGCATTTACCTTTAGACTTGCACACAGTCTTGAATATACTTTTCCTTTGAGATGACTCATTGGCTTCTTTTTCTACCTTTAGAAATACCTTTTTTAACAATAAAGACTCTCCTACCTCAAGTGGCTCTTCTTTCCCCATGACTGGAGGGCTTTCTTCTTTTGTCTCAACTATATTTACATTCCTTGGATTTGTTGGTTTGTTTTGAGGGCAGTCCCATGACCCATGTCCTAATTCTCCACATGTATAAAACCAAATTTCCCTTCCTCGGTTTCTACCTCTGGATCCAAATCTTCCTCTACCAAAGTCTCCTCTCTGTGGTGGCCAATTACTAGCCCCTCCTGTTTCATTCAGAGAGTGTTGGAATCTTGGTCTGGAAGCTCCTCTTCCTCTTGTTGGATTTTTACCTCTGTTCTTCTGACTTTGCTTCCTCAACAATTTCTCCTCTGCCTTCAAAGCTGCTTGATAGGCACCTTCAATTGTCTTCAGACTTAGCACACTAATTTCATCTTATATCTTGTATCTCAATCCGTTGATATATCAGGCTACTTTTTCCATGTCATCTTTAGCATGTCTTGATCTAATGCTCAACTTATAAAACTCCTTTGTGTACTCTCCAACAATCATTCCTTTCTGTCTTAAGTTTTGTAACTATCTGAAAAGATTTAATTGGTAATCCTTGGGCATAAATTTACTTTTCAATATGCTCACTATTTTATCCCACTGCTTAATCTTGAGTTTTCCCTTCCTTTCTTTGGATATTATTTGTAGCTCATCGCACCAGATGGTTGCATGTCCTTTCAATCTGGTAGCTGCAAATTTCAACTTCTTTTTATCTTCGACCTCTTCATAGTCAAAATACTTATCTAATGCACTAATCCAATCCATTAACTCTTCCACATTAAGGTTTCCTTCAAACAGAGGTATTTCTACCTTCGGTCTTCCACTTGCTTTTGCCAACATCTTGAGAACTTTGGTTGTTTCACTTTCTTCCCCTTCTTCTTCCTCAAAAGATTGTTCTTCAACACAGGCATCTCCCTCATCAAGGACTCTTCTCTAGGCAGTTTCCATTGCCTCCATTCTTTTGCAAAGATGTCTAATTTCTTCAAGCAGTACTGCATTGGCTACAGGTCTTCCCCGACCTATGCCAACTCCTCTCTTGGGTGGCATATTTGTTGAAGTTCTAAGAACAATACTCTAAACCTTGCTCTGATACCAAATGATGGCAAACTGACCCGCCAATACTATATTTCTTCAAAACTTTTGTCTCCAAAAACTTTTTACCAAACACGGTGCTTCTGAGTGAGGTTGGCAAATTCAATTTTTGGAGGCCTTTCCCTGGGTATTTTGTCGAGTTTGATGACTCAACAGAAAGTAGACACACAGGGCTACTTGACCCAGCAATCAAAGTTCGAAATGGGCTCCTAAAAGTTAATTAAAAAACCAATTCTGAACCGACATGACCCTTTTGTAGGGTGGCGCGACCTTTCTGTCTCAGGCGTGACCCTTCTGTGACTAAAGGTTTTGTTTTCTTGGAGTGATTTCAAGCAAGAAAAAACATAGAAATTCAAGAATTCTTTAGGTCTATCATTGAGAAAACATTTAATTAGGATAAAATACTCACAACACTGAGCAGATCTATAGATCAATCTCGTTTGGATGCAAAATTCCCAAAGATACACAATTTACTGGATATCAATCTACAAGATTCCACCATTAAACTACAACAGAATGATTTTTCATCAATTGAAGCAAACAATTTCTTGACATAAGATGATATCAGATACACCATGAAACTCCACTAAATCAATTATGAAAAGAAAAATCACAATCAGAAAAATTGTTTTGGCCCTTACTAACCTGATCTACATTCAGCTTCTCTAAAAAAAATGAGTTTTTCTCTTTTTTAATGCTCCTCTCTAAATTCGAATTTCTCAAACAACCTAATCCCTATTTAATTGGCCTAACACACACCTAAGCTAACAAACTCTATCACTTCACTCCTAATTTGGGCACTCCAATAACTTTTACAAACAAATAATAAATAAGAACATTTAAGAGGTCCAACCCTCTTTAGTAAATAATTTTGACTGGTCAGGTCAAAGGTAATTTATCTCATTTGATGCTCCTGCATCATGCATCATACTGAACACCAGTTCAGTAATTTGGGATGCTTTTCTGTTGTTGATGCAGTAGCAGCAGCAGTTTGCAGTGCAGATGTAGTTGGCAGTGCTAGTGCCAACAGCAACATGGATGCAGAATTAAGAAAGAGTTGCATTACAGATGCAATGTTGACAGTGGCAGGAACAGCAGCAGTACATATGCAACATTTGCATAGTAGTTGATGGACAAGATGTCAGACATCAGCAGCGCAAACAGAGATGCTACATAACAAAGTGATGCTTTAGTAGGTTGCATTGCTAGAGAACATTCCTCGCTAAGAGGGAGTGTTGATTTTTGGTAGCATTGGATGTGCTCTAAGTCTCAAATTTTGCAGGGAGGCTTAGACACATGCAATCTCCAATACCTAGAATTCGTTTTGGGAAATTCCACCAGAGACAATTTTATTAAAATAATTAATTATTTTTAATGGGACCCTAACTCTAAGCTTAGGAAATTAAAATAATTAATGGGTATTAATCTAAACTGTGGTTGTAAATTCTAGAAGAAGGTGGAGATCAATTCAATATGATCCTAGCCATTGATTAGAATATAATTGGACCGTTGATTGATTAGTGAGAGGATTATAAGAGAAGGCTTGATGGGCACTTGGATAACACACAGAGAGAGTTCAGAAGATCAAATTTCTGAAGCAAAGTAGCTGTTGGTGAGAAATTCGAAGTGAGCTTTTGTAGTGAGGGGCAAAGATAGTATCCGGAAGAGGGAAGTTTTCCTAGGCTAGAGAGTACAAGGCAGAGAGGGAAGAACAATGTCCAGAGAGAAGCTGACGTTGGCCCACGCAGAGCTGACACAATGGCAGCGCAAATCCTAGAGGGAGATTGAATTCCTATTGAGGAAATCGAGTTTCAGAAGTCAAGAGCCGGCGTGTGAGACCAGGAGCCTGGAAATCAAAGTTTCTGGGCAGCAAGGATCCAAAAGAGGAGTAGCACATTCCCCAGCAGAGGTGATGCAGAAATTGTGTAGGGGTGACGCAGATCTGCGGAGAGGATGACGTAGAAGGGATGCAAAGCCTCCTTCAAATGAGATCAAGGTCAAATTCTTCTAGTGACAAGGTGAGATCATATCACTATTTTTTTTGTCCATTTTCTCTCTGTATCAGATAACCAGTTGGGCTTCCAACGAATTGTAGTCAGATTCACTATTGCATAATAATAAAACTCTCATAGTTGCTGCATCGATTTTCCCACATTAGATTTTTCCAGGGACATTTGTCCAAAAATAACTATGTAGATGTGTGTGCTTATTATTTCTCTCATGTGCTGTATTTAGATTCCGTAGTTTATTTTGGTGTAGGTTGCAGTGTATGTATTTCAGTGTTTGCAATAGAAAACTGCAAATAACTTGTTCAATTAATTTAATAAGTAGGTGAAATCTAATCAATTTGTTGCATTAGGAATTGGGTAATTGATTTTTCATAGGGTGTGCCAGTGCCTTGTGGACTCAGTGGTCATCTGGACCCATAGAAGGAAAATGATCAAATAGGACTTGTAATCTGCGGAGGGGAGTGAAAAATGTGGAATAGGAAAATGGGGCCACGCTACCAAAATCGGGGTTTCCCAAGTAGTTCCCTTCCTAAAGCCTCAAGGCCAATGGGAGAGATCCCATGGGATTAGGATTGAAGGTTAACCCCCCATTCAAGTTGAGGGAGAAAAACCACGGTCAAAGCCCTTCCTTCTTCCAGTTGATTTTTGGGTAGCATCGGATGCTCTCGAGCTCCGAAATTTTGTGGAGGGGCTAAAACACATGAGATCTCCAAGATCCAGAAATTGTTTGGTGAAATTCCACTCGAATTGTATTTTATTAAAACTTAGGAAAATTAAAATATTAATGGGTATTAATGAAAATATGGGTGAGAAGCTTCTAAGAGACGAGGATCAAGTCTAATTTAGTCTTAGCCATTGATTAGAGATTAGATCACGACTGTTGATTTCTCAACAGGAAAAGTATAAAGAACGCTTGGGGTCAGTTGGAGAACACAGTGAGAGAAGCACCTGAGCTAGATCAAAATTTTGGGGTGTGGTTTGATGAGAATTTCAGAGTGAGTTTCTAGTGCAGAGAGGGGCAATTCAACAGTGGGAATTTCGTCCAAGGCCGAGAATACATAACAGAGAGGCAGCGCAACACCAGGGAGAGACATCACAACTCTAGGAGGGTGACGCAAAGGCTGGAGGGCTGACGCAGTCACTTAGAGGCAGTGTTGGGGTTTCTGTGAGGCAGATCGAGCATCAGTTGAGTAGATTGATTTCTGAGCCGGGAAGGCTCACTGGGAGGGTGACGCAGTGCCAGCGCAGAACTGGGAGTAGCCATCATTGCACAACACTAGGGACAACGTGGTCACTTGTGGGGTTTGTTCATCTAGTTGCTGAATCCGCCAAAATATCTGTCTCCAAATAGAAGTACTTCTATCGGGTTTATTCTCTTTTGGGTGAGTTGGATTTGGCATCCTAGTTGTATTCAGAAATCTGCTTAATAATAAAACCCTCATATTTGTTGCACCGGTTTTCCCACACTTAATTTTTCTAGGGATGTTTAGTCCAAAAATAAATATGTCCTTTGTGTGATTGTCTCAATTATTTTTCAGTACTTGATCTGTATATTGGTGTAGGTTGCAGTGTATTTGCATTAATATTTTTTGAATATTTCTGAAAATAACTTAAAGAACACAAGTAGGTAATGCAAATTAGTTTATTGTAGTAGGATTTCTGATTTGTTAAATTCAAAAATTTTCACACTTCCAAGTCACCCAATAATCCATGCCCAATGAAAAACTAGCATAAGCACTTGATTACACAATGAAAAACACACCTTTTGGGTTGGATTTCCCACCTTCTAACATATGCTATCGACAGATGGGTGAGGAAACATATAACTAATGCGGGGAGCAGAGATAAAGTGGCACATCATATTAGCTATGGGTGGCTATTAGGCGCCGCTGGTTGACGGTTAGAAGAAGATGACCAAGAGAAAATCTCTCCTAGGGGTACCCACTTTTAGTGGGAAACACATACTAAAACCTTGCATTTCATATTATGTTTCATTGTAGATTGGATTGCATATAGTAGAGATTTTATTTTCCATATGGATTTATCTTGATATAAAACATTGGTGATAGGAATGTATAGGTTATGGGTCTATGAGCCTAGGGATTGTCGGACTTCTCATGAACTCTTTGTTCAAGCTATTGGATCATGTGCTCTACAGTGAGCTCATGTCCCTGAGTTGGACCCAGATGTTACTCACCAAAATGGGTAACCCCATAGGAGAAAAATTTTCTCCTACATATGACAAACAACCAACCAATCAGACAGTGAACAACCCCTGTTAGCCACCATTAGCTGATGATGTGCCATATATCTCCACCACTTGCATGAACCATTTTTCTTCTCACCAATCTGATATGAACACATGAATAAAGGTGGGCTGCCATTCAAAAGGTATTTTGATCATTTTTCAATTGGGTGGTTATACTTGTTTGTTCTTGGGCATTTGGTATGCATTATGGGGTGATTTGGAAAATTGATAGACTATGACTGTGATCTTGTTCTCTCACCTTACTTGGGGGGTTAATCTTTGATCCTAATCCAGTGGAACCTCCCTTAAGGCCCTTTGGGTATAGGAGAAGCACTACTTAGGAAGCCCTGATTGAGATAGCATAGTTTCATCTTCCCATATGTCATAATTGACACCTTCCATCTCATTAGGAGAATTTTGAGGTCTAAAATGGGTCTCCTAAAAAAACTATACAACCAAAGTAAACTTTATAAGAACCAACAGGATTCAAGATGATTATGTCAACCATGTGGGATGATGCACCATTTTTTGAGTAAAAAAATGAAATAGATTAAAAAATATTAAATAATAAAACTACTTTTTCAACTCGTATTTTCAACTTATCTCCCTAAGGTTTTACTCAAATTTTGAGCAATCACGTTTTTTCATGTATTTCTCATTTTTCGTGTAGCGGGGTCTATGGAAAGTATGCAACATGGGTACTCCTTGGATGATGAATCAAATTTTGCATCCAACGAGTGTTGCTGCTCAAAATTTGAGTAAACCCATAGCGAGATAAGTTGAAAATATGAATTAAAAAAGAGTCTTTTCCTTTTTTCCCTCTAAAATTTGATGATGTAATCTAATCTTATTTTATTATTTCCACTATTATTTTATAATTCTTTAGGAGGCCCATTTTAAACCTCAAAATTCCCCTAATGTACATTACAGGACCATATCTCACCTCCATTCCTTGGGTTCAGCTTACCATTAGTTCTTCGGGATTTGACACACATATGTCCACATACCTAGGTAAGGCCCTGAAACTTTTCCCTAGGAGGTCGATGCAGCTAAAAGAAACAAAAAGAGCATATCATGGCCACAACAACACAAAGAAAGAAAAGTTAAAATGCAAAAGTTGGCCAGGGACATAAAGATTAGCATGTGGGGAAAATCCTAGCATGAGCTTTACCTCACTCATATGGCCATCACTCGGAACCTGGGCACATCTTGCTCCATTACATCAAGGAGGAACCCTTGCATGTCCTGACCTCAATGAGCAATAAATTGACTCATCTTAAAGGGGTAATAAATCTTCTACATCATGCAAAGCAAGCTTTAACCCTAGAGCTATAAGCAATAATACAAGGAAAAATCAAGAAGTAAAAGACGCACAAAAGAGGTGGAAAAACCAATGCTGAGTTGGTAACCCATGCATCCACGAATGCCCCTTCCTCACACTTATCCACGAATGCTCCTTCCTCACATTTAAACACTCAGGATGTAGACTCCCCCATGAGTTGGTCCCTTTGACCATGGCACTTGGCCATGAAGTCTTCTCCCCTCCATTTCCATCATTATCATTGATTAACACCTAATAATTGAAGGGTAGACTAGGGAAATGTTACTTCCCCTTAGGCACTGGAAGCACCTAATAGGGTTTACCTTTATCCACCCTTACCTAGGGAGAAAACATCTTTGTGAGATCAGGATCCTGATTTTGGAAGGGGATCCTTGTTTGAAGTATTAGACCAGCCTTAACATTCAAGTTTGGTTAATGTAGATGCATTATTGATCTTGGTTTCTAATGATTGGTTGCTTTTGCTAGAATCCATGTTATTCTTGTCAAGTGATCCAACAACCTAGGTCTTGGGCACCTACTCCATAGGGATACCCAGGCCCCCCAGAGAAGTATATTCACACAAATAGGTGAAGCGTTGAGACTCTTAGACCTCCTAGCAACATCATTGGATGACACATCCTACAACACCTCTAACACCAAGGACTTGGTTGACTATGTCCTAGATTTGATGATTCTTCAAAGTGACATAGATGGACCCAATATGCCCCCAAGCTGGCTTTGACGCAACTTGATGGGAAATAGCTAATTCAAAGCCCAAATGAGGATGGTTTCACATTGAGACTAGGGAGGGCTTGTTGCACCCAAGAACCCCCTAATGCTGGAGCAGAGGAGGCCTCTTATAGCAGTTGGAGACCCATGGAGGCCACTTATAGTAGTTGGAGACCCATGGTGGCCACTTTGTGGTGCCCCAGCTAGACCTTGAGACCCCACAGGAGGCATTAATGTGAATTTGAGGGCCAACCCTCAAATCATGGACTTGACAAGCTTCTACACCATCTTGGACACCTCATCACCCTTGGACATGGCATTTGGAGCACTTACATTGGATGACATCAGCCCTAGGGAGCTTACGACTCACATGCATGGGCTAATTAGGGCATATTATGATGAAGCTAGTGGGTTGGCTTGTAACCCAAGCATTTTTTAGCATCAAACTTGTTTTAGGGGCTTTTGTAGACTAATTAGTTGTCCTAATCCTCACATAAATAGAGGATAGGTTCATTTGTTTTGGGTCATGATCCCTTGTGACTATTTCGGCCCTCTTGGAGAATTTTGGCCTTCTTGACTTCTTGTGGAGATGTGACTCTATGGTGTTCTTTGCTATGTAGATTTATTTCATTGGTCTTGGAGATGTTACTTTGGAACAATAAAGGCTTGTACATCCATTCTATCATGTAAGTGCACCTTGAATTTGATAAATTTGTATTCTTGTGTCTAATGTATGGAATGGTTTATTATCTAGGGTTTCTATTGTGCTAGTTATTGTTAAAAATCAATGGAATCCAGATGATAGCATTGTATACATTACTCACTAGTAGAATGTGAATGGAAATCCCTTTGGTTTATCTTTAAACTAGCTCTCCCAAATGATTTTGCCCAGTCTCAAAAGTTATAGATAGGGTTTTGATAGCTAGGGCTTCATTATTCCCTTACACCTTGCCAAGACTTAGCATATTTGACAATCCCATAGACTCCATCATCCCAAGGAATAGGCACTGGCCTTATGATCACCTTCAAAATCAACCATAAATCTGATTTTCTCTCTCCTAATCTCATTTTCAGCCCTTTAAGTTTAAGCCACTAGTTAGGGCTAGGGCATGGAATTAGCTAGGGTTGAAGTCGTTTGCTAGTGGAGGTATCCAACATTGAGAGGAATGTTGGTTGCCTCAAATTCCACCCCTTTTAATGGCTAATTCATCCATTTCAAAGCAAAATTCTTTTGCCCTAGGTTAATCTTACCTTAAAAAAAGACCCTTGTTTGCCCTAGCCTTCAACTTGGAGCTTGTTGAAGGCTTCTTGTTCCATTGGTTGTTCATATTCATTGTTTGGAAGCCTTTTCTTAGCCTCTTCACTCTAGGTTAATCCATTTGGCTTGCTATCTCTCAAATCATAGATTTTTTGTGCCATAAATAGGCCTAATTAGATGATGTGAATTGCTATCACACTTGCTAAGCCTTGTTCTTAGAAAGAGTTGTTCTCTATAAGCCTTTCTTGTCACCTTGATCCTTAAACTTGATATATCCTTAGGTGACCTACCTAAAGGGAAGCCTCCCTAGTGGTGAAAGTCACAAAAGAGCAGGAGGTAGTGGCTGTGGTGACAGTGGGTCACACCTTGTTGTTGTCCCTTAGTCTAGTTTTTGCCTTGTAGGTTACCCCTTACAAGACCCGCTAGATTTTGAGGCAACATGTCTTAGATCATCGGCCTAATTCCCTTGTAAATTAATTAAGTTATTTTGCATATGCTTATCTATTGCAAATTTATATTCAAGATTGTATATCGTTGTTGTCCCTTAGTCTAGTTTTTGCCTTGTAGGTTACCCCTAACAAGCCCTGCTAGATTTTGAGGCAACAGGTCTTAGATCATCGGCCTAATTCCCTTGAAAATTAATTGAGTTATTTTGCATATGCTTATCTATTGCAAATTTATATTCAAAATTGTATATCAGGTTGAGGTCTGTAAAATTTATATACATTAATTAATAATATTTTTACTATCATAACAGGGCATGGTTCCAACAATTGTGGAATGCACCACAAACATGTTGGAGGAATGGAGCAAATTGGTGTTGTCTAGTGAAGCAGAAGTTGAAGTGCTCCAGGAGTTCCACAATCTGACAGCAGATGTTATTGCTCATACAGCATTTGGAAGCAGTTATGCAGACGGAAAGCACTTCTTCAATGTTCAGGATCAACTAATACGTCTGGCAGCTGAATTACTTGATAGAGTTTATATTCCAGGCTTCAGGTGAAAATTTGGAGTTTTATGGCAGCACATCATTCAATTCGAAAAGACTAAAATGTATTTAAATGTAATCGCTTTTGGATAAACACAATTTTTCACTCCAGATTTTTATCTAACAGTAACTTCAGATGTTTTGCAATATTTATTGGACCGAGAGAGATGGGATTTATGCAATGCAAAATTTATCATTACTTTCAAATCTTAACTGCCTGTACGGAATTTAGAGAGTTATGTGTGTCTACTAATGTTCTTGGTCTGCAATATACCATGTAGTGTGCCATGATTTAGAAGATTTTATAATATCCGGCACTGGGTTTTGTGATTTGTGAGTTGCCTCCTCTACAGGTTTCTGCCTACAAGAAAGAACCGGCACTGTTGGAAGTTGGAAAAAGAACTCAGACGATGTATTATGCAGGTAATTGGAGCTAGGGAAAGGATTGCTGGAAAAGAAAAGTCAGGCAGCTATGGTGCTGATCTACTTGGTCTAATGATGTCTGCTAAGAATGCACAAGATGTACGTATGACTATGGAGGAAATCGTTGATGAATGCAAGACTTTCTACTTTGCGGGACATGAAACTACAGCAAACCTGTTGACATGGACCATGGTATTACTGGGAATGCATCAAGACTGGCAGGCGCATGGACGCAAAGAGGTGTTGGAAGTATGTGGAAAAAATGCTCCGGATGCAGATAGCGTGAATCGTCTTAAGATTGTAATGGCTGCGTCAACAAACCTTTCTTTTCAAGCAAATTACAGTAGATTATTATTTTTTTCATATAAGCTAAATTAGAATGATCTAGTGTAGAATCTTTAAGTGGGAGGGTTTAAATGTAGTATCTTAACGGAATTCCTTCACAAAGACCACTGTAAAGCAGTGGGTTAATCCTATAAAATATATATTAACTGAACAAGTAGGTGTATAGGGTCGTAAGATTACACTTACATATATTATTCATTCTCAAGGCAGAATGTTTGGTCGGGCTAAAAATATTGTACACATGTTTGCAGGTGGGAATGATTCTAAATGAGGCCTTCAGACTTTACCCACCAGCAGCGTTTCTGCGACGACATACATACAAACCAATGAAGCTTGGAAGGCTCTCAATTCCTGCAGGCATTGATCTTATGCTTCCAATCCTTGCAATCCACCATGATCCATCGTTGTGGGGAAATGATGCAAAAGAGTTTAACCCATCACGATTTGGTGAGGGAATTGCAAAAGCCGCAAAGCATCCATTCGCATTCATGCCGTTTGGGGTTGGTCCAAGGATATGCGTAGGTCAGAATTTTGCTATGTTGGAAGCGAAAGTGGTATTAGCCATGATTCTGCAACAATTTTCTTTCGTCATTTCACCATCTTACGCTCATGCACCTACCCTTGTGATCACCATGCAACCCCAACATGGAGCCCAGCTCATCCTCCACATGAACTAATGTCAAAATAGGTAGACATCCTCCACATGAACTAATGTCAAAATAGGTATTTCTAATTACACATACAGAAATCTAAAACTCCACCCTTCAATCATATATGCATCCTCAGTGTTTCCAATTCCTATATGCCATACATTATTGTCAATAGTGAATAGTGTTGCTTATACTAAGGGCTTTGTCAAATCTAGAATGTGCCATTTTCTACCAGCATCTTGGTTCATGTGATAGCATTGTCCCTCATTTCAGTACAAACATCATTAATGGTGGTTATTCTATGTTGATTTTCCTTGGCTTGTGGTTCTGATTTATGTGACATCTATAACCATTAAAAGTACAAACATCATTAAATGGTTTCATGATTATTCTATGTTGATTTTCTTTGGCTTGTGGTTGTGATTTATGTGACATCTATAACAATTAGAAGTACAAACATCATTAATGGTTACATGATTATTCTATGTTGATTTTCTTTGGCTTGTCGTTGTGATTTATGTGACATTTATAACAATTAGAAGTACTACCATTACACTGGCCTATATGTTGAAATTTTGTTCCACATCAATACACTTGTTTTAGTTTTGTGTGTTTGATGCATATATTATGAATAATCCACCTGCATCATAATTGTGAGATAAATGTGGTCCCTACAACAAAATAGTTGGCTTTGTTGTGGAAGTTCTTCAACTGATGTGATAACATCTTTCTGATTATTATATGCATAGCTGTAATAAAAGCATAAATGGTCAGTCCAATAGCTAAACCATAGACAAAGATTGTCATCATGGGGTTTCATTCAGAGAGCAATATCATAATACGTGGGTTCATATTGAGGGATATATATTGAGGTAAAAATGACATAATGTATTGGGGGATATATAGGGGCTAAAGGGTTTTTATATTGACATGTATAAAAAATGGAGCTAAGTTAATGACAAAATATAAAGAGGTATAAAAACTATTAATGAATAAATAGATACCTACAATGTCTAGTAAAAGTAGGGATTTTTTTTTAATTGGGAAGGTAGATTGGCTTCACATTGGTAGGTGGTTAAATAATATGATTTTTAAAGTATTTTCCAATATGTAATCAAATTAAAGATATTGTTTAATATGCCATGAATACACGTGATATGTCAGAGGTTCATTGAGTGAAGCCTCTGTGATTGTCATTAGGGTCTAGCTTATATGCTTGTGATTTATAAATTACCATCAATATTTCACTGGAAAAATTTGTCACAACATGTATGATAAAATTACTAAAACATTTACCATTAATTTTTTCTTAAATTCCAAATCCTCTAGTAAGCTAATTTTTTGGTTTAATTAATTAAATAGTTGAAAAGCAAGAAATAGAAAATAGAAAGAAATACACACCATAAAATGTGCAAGTACAAAGAAAGAGGTACTTTTAATGGAGTTACTTGAGACTTGTGGCTTGTATGACTACTACAAAATCTTAAATCCTATTTTTCTCTATAGCTTCCAAGTCCTAGTTGCTCCTCAACTATGGAACAAAATATAATCACATAGAATGGAACACCTACTCTTAGTGGCCTAACTGACAGAACTTGACAGCCAACTAGGTGTAAGGTTTGACTCCTTGAACCCTCAACTAGCGTTATAGGTTTGAGCCTTCTAGAGTCTTCTTCAAAGTCCACATGTAGCTAGCCCCTTACACATGAGTAGCAAGCGCTGATGTGGTATTCACTCATACCATAATGGTCAACATGATATGTCAAGTTGTAAAAGGCATAACTTTTGCACACAAACTCTGATTTATGTGATTCTTGCATTGTTTGAAAGGTCTCTAAGTATAGACCAACATCCCAAGTTCTGATGCTACATTGAGAAAATCTCCACCCCAAAAAATATCATTTAATTCCTCAAAATAGTTTTGGAAGGTTTTAGATCCCAATTCTCCAATCTGGGACCTATTGGTAATAATGACACTGCAAGCTAATTCTTCCAATTTTTACACTTTGAAAGCATTGAGATATATGACAAATAATATAATGATCCAATCAAGGTCAGTTTGAGAGAGAATTTGTTATCCTTCCCACCCAGGTTCAAATCCCACTTGTAATATGTACCTCCTAGGTCGATTAGGGTGGAGAAGATACCAAGGATCTCATTCTCAAGTGATTGAGAGGGCGAGACAAGATGTTGCTTATAAATAAAACAAAGAGAAAACCTAGATAGAATATTGAAGTGAAAGGAATGAAATATGAAAAAGTATCTTTCAAATATATTCAATCTAACCTGGTCAAGAAAATATTTATAGCTCATTTTCTAACTTTTCCTACCAATGTATGAAATTTCTATTGTTTTGACCCATCTAGTAATTTATTTTTTCTGTTATATGTTAATCATGGTTTCCTAGAATAAAAATTTTATCTTCTTAAATTTTTGGAAAGGGAATGAAAGCTAATAAACTTTCAAAGGCAAAGCCTCTTTAGAGCTTCATTTCCTACCATGCCTATCCTTCCCAATTTGTGATAGTTCAAGCTTGATATTGGCAGTCTAATAAAACCTCAATATTAGGTAGTCGAGTATATATTATAAAATCGCAATATCATGAAATGGAGTATAGATGATAAAACCTCAATTGACAAGGCATGAAAAGTTCTAGTAGAGGAGTTTTTTACAACTATGGAAGGCCTAATCTAGATGAACAAGCTTTGGGTTTTGAAATTGAGGCGCTGCATGAAGTTGAATTCTGAAAATATAATATTGAATATATTTATGAAGTAGATGACTAATATCTCATGGTTTCATGATGCATATAAACATCTGCCATATCGCAATCAAATGGTCATGGCTGCAATTATCATCTTTGCATTAAAAACTTATTTGGCACTAGAAAATATGTGACAACTTAATCAATGTTTATGTTTGCAAATCCCACCATTAAAATGGGAATATGTTTTATCTTTGTGAAGAAGAAGAGATATCATCATTGATGCTTCAGGGCAGAAAATATGTTTTATTTTTGTGAGGAAAAAGAGGTATCCTCATTGAGTCTCCAGAGCACAAATTTGGAGCTAATTAGTTCCTCTTGCATTAAAAAATGTCATAACAAGTAGATGGCTTTTAAAATATATAGAAACCAAATGGCGCAAGTCAGTTATCTATATTTATATAGATAGAGAGAGATATTCTTATCTATTACAATTACACATACATGCCCAAAATGATAGAGCAAGTTTCAAATTGTTGATTTATCACGTGATTGTTTAATTATCAAACAATATAGAAGATTAAGAATAAGGAAATTTACCAAGTTTTTTTATTAAAGAACTTGAATGGTTTGTATCTAAATGTTCATACATAGGTGTTTCATTGGCCTTGACTATTATTTCCTTATAGAAAAGACCAAATAAATTGATAAGTACATTAGATGGTGCAATTACGAAAGAGAAGATAGATGCAATAAGAAGATGGAATAATTTCCAGGTGAGTTGAGAGCATTGATGTATATGGTATAAAGTGTTTAACATAATAGTGAATTCCATTAGCACGCTATCTATATATGTTATTCATTGTCATTAAATGCATATGTATGGAACACATACAAAATGACATTTACATTGAGTGAATAATTATGTACTTAACTAAGTGAATCATAAGTAACGAGCATATACTTATTTAAGTTGTGATGGATAATCATCTATATGAAGGAAAGAAACGAAGGAAGTATATTCTTTTTTGTTTATAAAGGACAAAAATAGAGTGGTGAGACTAAGTAGAAAAAAATACAACAAAATAGTGAGTACCTAGAGCATCTCCAAAGTAGTTGATGCTTGAAGTTAAGAGAATAAGATAAAGGGGGTTGAACCCAAAATGGTAAAACTTATATAGTGAAATAGATACATCATATTACATCAAAAGAAACCACCCAACAATAAAGTTGTGTCATAAGGTCCTTCAAAAGAATAAAAGACTATGGATGTTATTGGAGACCATTGTCTTGGTCATTGTTAGAATGAGACGAGGATGCGTTATTCTCTGTTGACACAAATGTTGTAATGTTGAGTCTAATAATATCCTCCAAAGAATTGTGTAGAAGTCGAGAGGCCTTTGTCATATCTCTCCTAGCATTTAAGGTTGATGAATTGGTTAGAGAGGAAAGAAACCTAGTGACGAGAATCTATTTGTATCTATAGGGATGAAAGGGAGGAGAGAAACCTAGACAAAAGGGAATGTGTTAAGGTTGAAGGAGAGTAGTAATTCCTATATGTTGTGAAAGGAACAATAGGACAAAGTGACCTCATGATCTCTCATTCCAGGTAACACTAACTAATGTATTATTGTCTGTGTTAGCGATGACCATGTCAATGGGATGATTAACATCTCTAGTCATTAAGAAGGACTTAAAGGAGGAGGAAATCAACTAAGTAGGTCTCGAAGGTCCCTATGAAGATTGCATCTTAGATGTCACTACTTCTTGATTATATAGGTACAACTATGTTTGGTCTAGGTAGTAAAAAAAAATAAAAAAGAACTTACAAATTCTTTATATAAGTCAAATAAAAATCTTACAAAAACCTATAGTTTACTATGAAATATGGAACTTTAACATTACATATTTTCCATTTCAAAAATGTGTAAGCCATCAACACTTTAAATATGGCATGTAATGATATGATATTATATAGCACATCTAGAAAATATTGTATTTTATCAAATTATATGGGAGGAGTGCAAACACCAGCATGTCTTGTTTAAGAATGGTTAATAAGGTCAACATGTTGGCTTCGTCACTTTATTTTCAATTTTATTTTCCTCCCGCTTTATCCTTAATTTTATTTTCCTTCTTTCTTTTCATGTCCAAGGGTGCTTGGTGAAAAAAGTAATGTAAACCACTCTTGTTGGAACATCGTATAGTGTGGTGTTAGTGTAATCACACATTTTAGTTTATTATTCTAAGAGGTGAAAAAACGAATATCTGACATAATATGTCATGTATAATACAAATTTATATTATTGTAATGATTTTTTTTTTAAACAAAAAACTATTCATGAATTTCAAAATAGTGATCACAATAAGATAGCTATATATGTTAAGTCATTAACTAATGGTAAGTGTATGATTACCATGAATGAAATTGTTGGCTTATAGGACTTGTTTAATTAGAGAGATTTGCTTTATCTAGATAAGACAAAATTAAATACAAATTTATAATCTCATTTTTAAAATACATCATATATTCAACAATAAAATTATTAATATAGTGATTAATAATCTAATTTTATGTAAATTGTCAAAGTAAAACACAAAATAACTTAATCAATGCATAATTAAAATTTATTAATAATTTGATAAAATTAATAAAAATCCAATTGAATCTCAAATATTTTAAACAATGGATGAATTTTTGTGGTCACACTAGGATCTGTATGTTGTGTCACATTATGTTTCTCCATGTGTTGATCTTTGATAGTTTCATTTATACATTGGACCTATGGCATGGCATGTGAAAAATGTTATTTTCCATTAGCACGTTAATTATTAGTATAGGAGAATCCTGCTCAAAATCTTCCACCACTTTAGGTGGAGCTCTTGGGAGCTTGACACCTTAATCCTCAGCCACTACTAGCAACTTAGTAATTTGCAATGTAGGAGAAGTTTAGAGTGGTCCAAATTCCTCATCAACAATAAGATCTCTACTAAAGCTTACTTGATTAGTATCAGTGTCCACCCACTTATAAGCTTTATGAGTGGCATTGTACCCTGTAATAATCAAATTCTTGTTTTTTGGGTCTAACTTGGTTTGCTTCACAAATGGAATCCATATATATATATATATATATATATATATATATATATATATATATATATATAGGAGTTGTCTTTAGTGCGACTTTTTGGACTCTTCGGTGCCGGAATCCGGCGGAAAAAAATTGAGGTGAAATCTTGATTTGTGTTATTTAAACTGGGTTTTTTACTGTATATATGGATTCAACACCCTGGAAAACCCATAGGGCACTTCGATTGTGCATGTTTACCCATCAAGCTTGTGTTTTCAATAAATTCCTTGCCGGATTTTAGAGAAATAAGACCGGATAAACCCACCAGAAAAACTTCCAAAAAGTTGCACTAAAGACAACTCATATATATATATATATATATATATATATATATATATATATATATATATATATATGATTCAATTTCAAATTTAATAACGAAATACATTGATTCATATATCATAAATATTGTATACAATGATTTCAATTCATCATTCATTATTCTAGCATTTGATTAGTACTAAGTAAAATAGTAGATTAAACTTTGATGGAACAATCAATTGAAATTACTCAAACTAAAAAGTAGTTAAAAATGACGAGTCAAAGACTTGGTTTAAGGTTATTAGTATCTAGATTCAAGAATCAACAGTTAAAACTAAAAATGAACAATGGAAAATGAACCAATGTTATCATAATTGGATCGGTGGTGATTGAGTCAATCGGCCCCAAAATTGAGATCTAGAAAAAAAAATGGACTAAAAACCGGCCAACCAAAAACCACATGAATATTCAAATTTTGAAAAAAGTACATAAATATTCATGTGCATCATAGGAATCCAAAGCTTTATACACAAATATGAAAAGTATCTCATATATATAGCAAGAATGTATGTAACCAAAATAACACTTAGTGCAATCCATATTTGAACCAAAATACATCAACAAAGTGGCTCCCAATATAAAAAAATACCTACATATCATCAGAATCATTATGTGTATTTGGATCCTCAACATCAATATTACCCTATAAGCATTAAAATAAGATAGAGAAAGGTTAAGATGTCAATTAAAGATTTTGTTTGGGTGGCAGGTACAATTTTATTAGGGTCATGATAGATGAGCTCAATAATCAATACCACCAACATTGAGGTACACAAAGGCCTTGGTGCTCTTAGTTAAATACTAGTTCCATACCCTCTTACGTGATAGAATCCAATAGTCAAGATTGAGGAGATTGCAACATGATAGAACCCAATAGTTAGGATTGGGGAGATTGCAACATGATAGAATCCAATGGAAGTGTTTCAATCTCCCCAATCCAGAAATCCTAAAAACTATTAATTTTGTTGGATTTTAAGTGGGATTTAAAATTCTACTTTCTCCATATGATATCCAATGAGGTCAGAACCACTCTCAAACATCCTAAGTCAATTAATAGTAATGTTAAAAATTTCATGTAAAATGATGAAAATAAAAGATAAAGGAGAATGCCACTATCACTTTAAGAACTTAACATTACCATTAATATATAACATTGGTAGGGCCCTACGGTTGAATATTAGGTACCCCACTCATAAATTATTGTTTTCAAGCAAATTCGAGGGGAGATGCTTAGTTGTTTTAGAGGGGAGATACCTACAAGCACCCTTTTTTGGGAAACACATAGCCCACATTGGGGAAATGTTTCCCCTTACTTCTCCCTGAGTTTCCCAAAAGGGCGATGTGAGGAAACATTTTCCCAAGTTTCCTCTCATCTTGGGATCATGGGAAACATGGAGAGTGCACCCCCCACCCTAAGGGACGTGTCCTTGTGGAACATTGGTCTATTATGGATGAATATATTTCTCTTTATTTTTTATTTCTCACTTTTGAGCTAATTTAATTAATCAAGTAGAAAAACCAACTAACTAAAAAAATTGGTGTCTAGGAAAACATTAATGATAAAAGCTTTAGTAATTTTATCAAATATGTTGTGATGAATTGTTCCAATGGAATATCCATGACAATTTACAGATCATGACACCTAAGCTAGCCCCTATTGCCAATATTTTTCTAGGGTTTCGCTGTTGGACTTTCCCTTTATGCTTTCATTATGCATATAATAAACACAAAAATACGCTATCATCAATTGAAGAACTTCCACCACAAAGCCAACTACTTGGTTGCAAGGACCACAATCTATGTCACAATTACTATTCATGCGTATTATTCATAATATATGTACCAAAGAAACAAAAATAAAACAAACATATTGATGTAGAACAAAATCCCAAAATATAAATCTCTATAAGAGTAATACTTCTAATTATTATAGACATCACATAGATAACAACCACAAACTAAAAAAATCCACAAAACATAACCATAAAACCATCAATAATGTTTGTACTAAAATGAAAGAAAACACTATCATGTCAACCAAGGGCTGACACCAAAATGCACCTTCTAAATGGACAAAAGGCTTTTAGTGTGGATAATGCCCTTTGGAAAATTTTAAGCAACATTGATATGTGTATAGCATATTGGAATTTGAAGAAAATTAAGGATACATATATGATTAAACTGTCAAGTTTTAGATTTTGTTGGAAATTTCTGGTAATTTCAAACAAATATTGAACAGAGGAAATGCTCTGTTTCTGCCACAGGATCTTTTGCACAGGGAAGCCCCAAAAAAAATTTGTGAGCAGAGCAAAGTTTCTCAGCCAAAATAAACTTGTATTAATTTATGAACTATCTGGTACAATTTTCTTCCTCTCTCTCAGAGGGATTTACCCAAAACATTCACCAAAAAAAACTTTGCCTCTTTTACAAATGATTTTTACACTGCTGTGTAAAATCTTCATTCACATTTACTGCTATTAAAAAGGGATTTTTACATGTACTGTTGTAAAGTAAAATTTTCTTACATGGGTTTACTGCTGTTAAAATAAAAAAACTTTCACATTCACTCATGTGTGAAATTTCTCATTACATTTCAAAATTCTGGGTTTTCACATTACATAAAAAAAAACTTTTTCATTCCCATACGATTCAACGAACTACAAGCACCTTTGAAAGAGATCTCAAATGTTCATTTTCTGCTGCAAGTTTGCTCTGGTTTCAATTTGTTCGCACTGCAATGCTTCCCTGTTTTTTATTCGCTCCTCTGGTTGTTTTTCGCTGCGGCGAACCCTTTTCCCTTTCACCTCCGTGTGCAATTACCATTGAAAATGTCAACGCTCACACATTATATATGGGTTAACAAAAAAAATACATGCCGTATGAAAGCTTTAAATATTTTACCTAAGACTTATGACAAAGCATTAAATGCATTAAATGAAACGGACCTAAGACTATGACAGTTCATTAAATACATTAAATAAAAGCCGGCGGTAAAAGTAAAAGTAACGTTCTGGCAGATTGATGAAGATCCATGTCCGTTGACTTGATCGGATGCATTTCGCACACCTAACTCACACAAACTAATCGAAGTTTAGTGTCCGGGAGATGGGCAGTATTTGGTTCGTACACAAGACGCGTGGCTAGAGCTGATTGTGTCGGAGGCCTCCAGGGAAAAATAGCCTTTGACAAAAGGTGGTGCGATAAGGGACAATGGTTTTCTGAAGTGGTTTTCGGTTGCCGTTTAATGCAGCTGTACAGCAGGTTGAAATTAATATTTCAACACTCCCCTTTAATTTCAACTGTTGGGCATTCAGTCATACCCAAACATTTCCTCAAAAATTCAAAGCTTTTCTGGTCCAATGGCTTTGTCAGAATGTCTGCTACCTGTTCCTGAGTCCTGCAATGTTGTAGAACAATTTCTCCATTGCTCACCAATTCCCTGATGTAATGAAACCTTGTGTCAATGTGTTTCGTTCTCTTATGAAACACCGAATTCTTGGATAATGCAATAGCTGAGCTATTGTCACAAAAAATCACTGTTGCTTTTGCCTGCTCTTGGCCTAAGCTCCTCAACATCCTTCTCATCCAAATTGCTTGACATGTTGCTGCTGTAGCTGCCACATATTCTGTCTCTATTGTAGACAATGCTACAATGGACTGCTTCTTAGAAGCCCATGAAATGGCTCCTGAACCCATGTGAAAAACATAACCGGAAGTGCTTTTCCGATCATCTACACTTCCAGCCCAATCACTATCAGTGTATCCAACTAAATCTGAATGTTCTGAGACATTATATAAGATGCCAAAACTTTTAGTACCTTTAACATACCTCAGAATTCTTTTTGCTGCCTGCCAATGTGCTTCCTTTGGCCTCTCCATGAATCTGGAAATTAAACTAACAGCAAACATTATGTCAGGCCTAGTTGCAGTCAAATACATAAGGCTGCCAACTATGCTCTTGTACAAACTAGGATCAAAATCCTTGCTGTTGTCCTCTTTGCTGAGTTTTAATCCCATTACTGTGGGAGTGATTGCTGCCTTGCATTCTTGCATGTTAAATCTGCCCAACACTTCATTTACATATTTTGCCTGTGAGATAAAAATTCCATTTTAATTTTGATCTACTTCTATTCCTAAGAAGTATCTCAGCAAACCCATGTCAGTCATTTCAAATTCCTCTTTCATGACTGTTTTGAAGTTTTCAATAAGATAAACATCATTGCCTGTAAAAATCACATCATCAACATATAAGACAATAATCAAAATTTTTCCATCTTTTTCTTTGATATAGACTGTGGGTTCTCCCTCACATTTCTCAAATCCATTTTCCAGTAGATAGGAATCTATCCTACTGTACCATGCTCTTGGCGCTTGCTTCAGCCCATAAAGAGCTTTTTTCAATCTGCACACTTTGTGCTCTTCACCTTTCTTCTCATAGCCTAGAGGTTGTTCAATGTAAACCTCTTCCATTAACACTCCATTTAGGAATGCTGACTTCACATCCATTTGATAAACTTTCCATTTGTTTTGTGCTGCTATGGACAGCACTGCTCTCACGGTTTCCATTCTTGCAACCGGTGCGAAAGTCTCCTCATAATCTCTCCCATACTGCTGCTTGTATCCTTTGACAACAAGTCTTGCCTTGTGCCTTTCTATCTTGCCTTCAGCATTGCACTTGGTCTTGTAAACCCATTTGACTCCTATGACCTCTTTACCTTTTGGTAGCTCAACCAAATCCCATGTCTTGTTTCTCTCTATGGCATTGATCTCCTCATCCATAGCTTCTATCCATTTCTTATCTTTAATTGCATCTTCGAAATGAATAAGATCATCAACATGAAAATACAAGGCAAATAAGGAATTCATTCTTTCATTATAAATGTCACTTAAATTTCTGAATTCTTACCTCTTTCATTTGGTGTGCAAGTGCTTGAAGATGCACTTGAATTTCCTCCTTGTGGTGTGCTTGGAGAAGCACTTTCATTTATCCTCAAGGGTGTTCCTTGCTGTCCTTGTGTTGGCGCTGCTATTTGGGGATGTGTTTCAACTATCTCCTCATCATCTTCATCATGAGACAAACAGTTTTTGACATTCACTGTTTTCTCTATGCTTCCATCCCAAGCTTTTTCCTCAATGAACTGAACATCTCTGCTCACAAAAAACTTCTTGGTGGATGGGATATACAACCTGTAAGCTTTGGATTCCTCACTGTATCCAATGAAAATACATTTCTCCCCTTTGCTGTCCAACTTCCTCTTAGCTGATCTAGAATGTGTGCATAGGCCACACATCCAAAAACTTTCATGTGGGTGACTCCTTGCTTTCTCCCACTCCATGCTTCTTCCGACACTTTGTTCATCACTACTTTTGTTGGACACGTATTCAAAATGTATACTGCACAATGTACAGCTTCAGCCAAATAATCATTTGGCAAATGCTTTGCCTTCAACATGCTCCTCGCCATATCCATGATGGTCCTGTTCTTCCTTTCAGCTACTCCATTTTGTTGTGGGGTGTACCTAGCTGTGAATTGCTTATGTATTCCATTTTCTCTACAAAAACGTAGAAACTCCTTGGAGATATACTCACCTCCTCTGTCAGTTCTCAAAACTTTAATATGCAGCCCGCTTTGGTTTTCTACAAGTGCCTTGAAATTCCGGAATTTTTCAAACACTTCACTTTTGTTTTTAAGGAAATAGACCCAAGTTTGTCTTGTAAAATCATCAATGAATGTTAGAAAATATTGGCTGCCTGCTAATGATGGGGTTTGCATTGGTCCACATAAATCTGAGTGGATAATCTCTAAGGGTGCTTTTGCCCTTATGCTTTTCCCTAATGGAAAACTTTCTCTGCGTTGTTTTCCCAAAATACAACCTTCACAAAGGCTGTCCGGTTTCTCTATCAATGGTAATCCTCTTACCATTCCTTTTATGCTCAACAAGTTAAGACCTCCAAAGTTGAGATGTCCAAATCTTAAGTGCCACAACCAATTTTCATCCTTTGGCACACTTTGGAAAGCCTCTTGGGTAACTGCTGCAATTACTTCTTTGTTTTTCAAATCTGTCCTTATTCTAAGAGGGAACATCCTGTTCCTTGTCATCTTCACTTCAGCAATACATCGTTTGCTGGGTACCCTATCCATGATTGTGCATACATCATTTTCAAAGAAAACATTGTACCCCTTATGGACAAGCTGTCCAATACTCAAGAGGTTACACTTCATTCCAGGGACATAGTAGACATCTGCTATGGTTTTCCTTTCACCCTTCTTTGTAAATATTTTGACTTCTCCTTTTCCCATAACAACAATTTTGCTATCAGTCCCAAGTGTGACTTCTGATTTCACGTTTTGATCTAAAGCAGAAAACAGGGCTAAGTTTCCTGTCAAATGGTTGCTGAAACCTGAGTCTAAGAACCATATGTCTTCACTATTTGTTTTAGCCATGTTACAAGCTAATAACACATTATCTTGACTGATGTTTTCTCTAGTGACATTTGCATTTGGTCTATTACTCATATCATGTTGCTTCTTCCTACATTCATTTGCATAATGCCCATATTTTTTACAGTAATAACATTGGGCATTGGATTTCTCATACCTTTGTCCTTGAGCATGATGTTGTCCTCTTTGTTGGCTGTTGCCTTGACCTTGGTTCTGATTTGGGTTGCTGCCTCTTCCTTGAGCATTTGCCGGGCCGTTCCTTCCACCTCTGTTCTGGCTTCTGCCTCTTCCTCTCTTGTTTCCTCTGCCTTGACCTCTTCCTCTTCCAAAGGACATCTGGGTCTTGAAGGCTTTCTCTAGAGATGAGTTTTCATTTCTACTCAACCTCTGCTCATGTGTTATCAGTGATGCATGTAGCTCATCAACTAAAAAGTTTGAGAGATCCTTTGTCTCTTCTATGGTGATGACAATCACATCAAACTTTGAGGGTAGGATCCTCAACAATTTCTCCACAATCCTCCTTTCTTCAAGAACTTCTCCATGAGTTCTCATCTGTGTGACCAATCCAATCACATGTGTGAAGAATGAGTCAATATTGTCTGACTCCTTCATGTTCAGATTCTCAAAATCTTTCCTCAGCAATTGTAGTTTTGTTGTCTTCACTTTCTCCATGCCTTGATAGGCTGTCTTGAGGGTTTTCCATGCTTCTTTGGATGTCTTAGTTGCTGCTATCCTTGGAAACACACTCTCATGCACTGATTGATATAAAAATACTAGGGCTTTGGAATCCTTCTTCCTATTTCTCTTCAATAGGTCTTTCTCTGCCTGAGTTAAACTGTTAAACTCTTCTTCATCTCCTGGTTCTTCAAACCCATATTCAACAAGTTCCCATAAATCTTGAAGGCAAACAGGACTCTCATGGTTATTGCCCAATAGTCATAGTTTTTCCCATTAAACTGTGGGAGCTGGGTGTTAAACATACCCATGCTAGTGCTTGTGCTAGCCATTCCTTGCATTCTCAGATATGCTTCTAAATCTTAACTGTGTGTTTAAAAACTGATTGTTTCTTTCAGCAGTAATACAAAAAAACTTTGAGGAATACCTAGGTTCTTTTCCCTGAGACTTCACTCTGCTGGAGAAGATTTACTACTGCAACAAAACTCCTTCCTTCAGCTTCTTGAACACCTTCAAAGAGCCTGGATCTGCTCTGATACCATGTTGGAAATTTCTGGTAATTTCAAACAAATATTGAACAGAGGAAATACTCTGTTTCTTCCACAGGATCTTTTGCACAGGGAAGCCCCAAAAAAAATTTGTGAGCAGAGCAAAGTTTCTCAGCCAAAATAAACTTGTATTAATTTATGAACTATCTGGTACAATTTTCTTCCTCTCTCTCAGAGGGATTCACCCAAAACATTCACCAAAAAAAACTTTGCCTCTTTTACAAATGATTTTTACACTGCTGTGTAAAATCTTCATTCACATTTACTGCTATTAAAAAGGGATTTTTACATTTACTGCTGTAAAGTAAAATTTTCTTACATGGGTTTACTGCTGTTAAAATAAAAAAAACTTTCACTTTCACTCATGTGTGAAATTTCTCATTACATTTCAAAATTCTGGGTTTTTACATTACATAAAAAAAACTTTTTCATTCCCATAAGATTCAACGAACTGCAAGCACCTTTGAAAGAGATCTCAAATGTTCATTTTTTGCCGCAAGTTTGCTCTGGTTTCAATTTGTTCGCACTGCAGTGCTCACCTGTTTTTTATTCGCTCCTCTGGTTGTTTTTCGCTGCGGCGAACCCTTTTCCCTTTCACCTCCGTGTGCAATTACCATTGAAAATGTCAATGCTCACACATTATATATGGGTTAACAAAAAAAATACATGCCGTATGAAAACTTTAAATATTTTACCTAAGACTATGACAAAGCATTAAATGCATTAAATGAAACGGACCTAAGACTATGACAGTTCATTAAATACATTAAATAAAAGCCGATGGTAAAAGTAAAAGTAACGTTCTGGCAGATTGATGAAGATCCATGTCCGTTGACTTGATCGGACGCATTTTGGACACCTAACTCACACAAACTAATCGAAGTTTAGTGTCGCATACACAGGACGCATGGCTAGAGCTGATTGTGTCGAAGGCCTCCAGGGAAAAACAGCCTTTGACAAAAGGCAGTGCGATAAGGGACAATGGTTTTCTGAAGTGGTTTTCGGTTGCCGTTTAATGCAGCTGTACGGCAGGTTGAAATTAATATTTCAACAGGTTTTTGTATGTTCATTCAGAAATACCTATTTTGACATTAGTTCATGTAGAGGATAACCTGAGCTCCATGTTGGGGTTGCATGGTGAACACAAGGCTAGGTGCATGAGCATAAGATGGTGAAGTTACAAAAGAAAATTGTTGCAGAATCATGGGTAATACCACTTTTGTTTCCAACATAGCAAAATTCTGACCCACGCATATCCTTGGACCAATTCCAAATGGCATGAATGCGAATGGATGCTTTGCGGCTTTTGCAATTCCCTCACCAAATCGTGATGGGTTAAACTCCTTTGCATCATTTCCCCACAACGATGGATCATGGTGGACTGCAACATTGGAAGTAGAAGGCCAATGCTTGCAAGAATTGAGAGGTTTCCAAGTTTCATTGGTTTGTATGTCTGTCGTTGCATAAACGCTGTTGGTGGATAAAGTCTGTGGACCTCATTTAGAATCATTCCCACCTGCAAAGGCGTACACAATATTTTTAGCCCGACCGCCAAACTTTCTGCCTTACGAATGAATAAGATCTGTAAAGTGTAATCTTAGGACCATTGGCTACCTCGCAGGGAGACATCACTCGGCTCGCGGTAAGTTTTTTTAGCAAACAGTACAGCAGATCAAATGATATTACTTTCAGTGATATCCGATGGGGGATTGATCCTATGCCTGTGATGTTTGATAATGTTATGAATGAGGAAATTTCCCGTCCTGTTGATGAGGATGAACTCCTTCGGGCCATGAAAACTTTCAAAAAGGACAAAGCCCCCGGCCCGGATGGCTGGACTATTGGCTTCCTTATCCACTTTTTGATCTCTTTAAAAATGATCTGCTGAGTATGGTCTACGCCTCCAAACAAACTGGTCAAATCCACAGCAATTCTTCCTCCACTCTCATAGCCCTCATTCCGAAGAAAGATGAACCCGGAACCTTCTCTGACTTCCGCCCTATCTCCCTTTGCAATATCTCCTTCAAGATCATCACAAAAATTATTGCGCTCAGAATTAAGGATACTCTGGCCCGCCACCTCTCTCCAAACCAGCATGCTTTCCTCAAAGGTCGTAACATCCATGATGCCGTCGCCTCCACTTAGGAATGCCTTCATTCCATCGCTGTCAATAACACCAAAGCGGCCATCCTAAAAATTGACTTACAGCGGGCTTTTGATGTTATCGACTAGGCATACCTTCAATGTCTTCTCGCCAAAATTGGGTTATCTCCCGCTGTCATTCGCTGGATTATGGGATGCATTGAAAATGTAAATTATGCGATTCTGGTGAATGGCCAGCCTTCCCCTTTTTTCAAGGCTGAGAGGGGCCTTCGGCAAGGTTGCCCCCTGTCCCCCCTCCTCTTTATTCTTGCAATCGATGCCATGAGCCTCCACATCAATCGTGCGGTGGCCCTGAAAGAATTTATTCCGATAAGGATCTGCAAGAACATCAAGATGTCCCACAGCCTATTCGTCGACGACGTGCTCATTTTTGCTGTGCTCTCCATGGCGACCTGGACATGCATCAAATCCATCCTGGATCGTTTTCACAGAGCATCGGGTCTGGCCATGAACAAAGCAAAAACAATCCTATACCATAACGGAGCCGATGAACTCCTTATCTCCCGGATCGCCCAGATTTTTGATATTCATCATCTGCCGCTTTCAGAGGGCATAAAGTATCTTGGGTTTAGTTTAAAGAGTCGCTCCTACAAGTCGACGGACTGGCGCTGGATTGTTGACCGCTTCCACAACAAGCTCGCTATTTGGAGCTTCCGCACCCTCTCTTTAGGAGGCAGGGTTGTTCTTGTCAAATCCGTCCTTTCTCAGCTCTCTGTCTTCTGGGGACACCTCTTCCTTCTCCCGCCTTGCATTATTCATTCTATCAACAGAATTATTTCCTGTTTCATATGGGGAGCAAAGGCTGAGCGGTACAAAATCCACCTTGCAAAGCTGGACTCTCTCTCTCTGCCGAAAAATTCTGATGGATGGGGCATTCTGAACATTAAAATTTTTGGCGCTGCACTCATCTGTAAATCCCTGTGGAGGGGTATTTATGGAACTAGTCTGTGGAGCGATATCGTCAGGCAAAAATATCTAAAAGGCAGGGGAATTGATTTCTGGTTCAGATTCGATACAATCGGCATCAAACGAGGCTCTGCAATCTGATACAGTTTTCGAAAGGTCCAACATTACTTCCTCAGCAATCTAAAATGGAAAATTCATACAGGTAGCAAGATCTTCATTGGACTGGACTCTTTCGCTGGATATAGGGGAACTCTGCTGGTTCCTCCTCCTCTTCTATTCTTCCTCCGCAGATCTGGCTTGTTTACATGGAATCGAATCATAAAGGAATGGAATGGTTCTCTGCCAGTGCTTCGGGATGCTGATGATATTAGCCTCCCAATCGATCTCATCCCCCTTTGGTCTGATCTCTCTTCCTCTCTTCAGCGGGGTGGCTTTCTGCGTTCCACCGTTGCTGACCATCTGATCTGGTCCCTCCCTTTCTCTGCTCCGCATGCAATAGTAAAGGATATATACTCTGATCTCATTTCTGCTCATGCACCTGCAAATAGGCGCTTTCCAGTCTTCTGGTGGAAGCTTCGATGTCCCCTTAAGATTATCTTGTTCTCCTGGTTGGTGCTTTTCAATAAGAACTTAACCTGGGACTCCTTGAGGCGGCGGTCATGGCACGGCCCCAGCAGATGTGCTCTCTGCAAGATGGAGGAGGAATCAAATTTTCATCTCTTCTTCAAGTGCTCTGTTGCCCAACAAATCTGGTATGACCTTGCAGAATTTTTCTCTTTTCAACATCTAAGTTTCATCTCTGTGGATGTAGCTTTTGCCTGGTGGGGGCGCCAAAAATCTCTCCGACCCATTCTGCCCATCACCATCTGGTCTCTCTGGAAGTGGCGGAATCTGATAATTTTTGAAGACTCTTCTCTTTCTGCTAAATTTGTCCTACAATCCGTCTCTGCTCTGTACATTCCGAACAGCTGAATGGTTCCCATGGGTTTTGATTTTCTTCTCAAAATACTGTTAAATAGGTTCATGTCTCATGATGGTTATCTGCTACATGGTTTTTCAGATGCTGCCTACTGGAACTATAAGATGTTCTGAGCTATAAGGTGTTCAAGGACCATCTGAACTTTTTGTCTGTATATCTCCTCAATATAATATCAAGATTTTCTTTCTTGAAAAAAAATAGATTTTATATGATTTACCCACTGCTTCACATTAGTCTTTGTGAAGGAATTCTGTTAAGATAATACACTAAAATCTCTACTTTTTACTCTCTTAAAGTGGCTGACCAGCCGCTTAAAGATTCTACACTCAACTATTCTAATTTAGCTTATATGAAAAAGAAAAAAAATTCTACTGTAATTTGCTCGAAGAGAAAGGCTTGTTTAGGCAGCCATTACAATCTTAAGACGATTCATGCTATCTGCATCTGGGGCATATTTTCCACATACTTCCAACACCTCTTTGCGTGCATGTGCCTGCCAGTCTTGATGCATTTCCAGTAATACCATGGTCCATGTCAACAGGTTTGCTGTACTTTCATGTCCCGTAAAGTAGGAAATCTTGCATTCATCAACGATTTCCTCCATAGTCATACGTACATCTTGTGCATTCTTGGCAGACATCATTAGACCAAGTAGATCAGCACCATAGCTGCCTGACTTTTCTTTTACAGCAATCCTTTCCCTAGCTCCAATGACCTGCATAATGCATCTTCTGAATTCTTTTTCCAACTTCCAACATTGGCGGTTCTTTCTTGTTGGCAGAAACCTGTGGAGGAGGCCACTCTCACAAATCACAAAACCCAATGCTGGATATTATAAAACCTTCTAAATTATGGCACACTACATGGTCTATTGCAGACCAAGAACATTAATAACTCTGTAAATTCCATACAGGGAGTGGAGCTTTGAAAGTGATGATAAATTTTCCGTTGCATCAATGCCATCTCTCTGGGTCCATTAAATATTGCAAAACTTCTGAAGTTATTGTTGGATAAAAATCTGGACTGAAAATTTGTGTTTATCGAAAAGCTATTATATTTATAATACATTTAAGTCTTTTGAGATTGAATGATGTGCTGCCATAAAACTCCAAAATTTCACCTGGAATATAAACTCTATGATGCAGGAGCATCTAGCTGACAGGCAAAGACAAAAGTGAGGGAATATGGTTTTTGAGGAGGACAGAGAGATTAATTCATTGAGTGGAAAGCATACTTGTTTTTTTTCTTTTCTTTTATTTTATCAAGTTACTTAAAGATTAATGTAATAAGCTCTAATTAGGAGTAGTAATAATTAGATTAGAGTCAATGTTTTCAAACAGTTCAGTTACTGTTGTAAAAAGCATGAAAAGAAAATGTACTAGACAACCAGACAAAGTTCCGTATGGGAAATAACTGATGTAACCAATTGAACAAACTGAACAAACTAACAACAGTTAGAACGGTTTGTAAACAGTGCTATTAAATAGTGGAAAAAAGCACAATACGGGGGTTTGGACTGAGAGAGAAATATAGTAAGAAAAAAAATACAATTTTCGGTGCACATAGATCCTTATAGCCTAAGTCACCAGGTTCGAGTTCGAGTTCGAGTTCGGCGACCATGAAATTCGAATAAAGTTCGGCAACTAAAATTTTGTCGATAAAATTCGACATATAGAAATTCGAAAAAAAAATGTATATTAAAGATAGATATGCATATGAGAAATGGTATGGCAGCAAGTCCTGTGAGCAACCATTCATAACTGTTCAAAAAATAAAATACATCTGAATCTTAAAATAATTCAATCTTTTAAAGATAGATTGGCATAAAAAAATATACAAAAACAGTTTTAAAGAATTTTCATTGTCCATATGACACATGATACATGAATACATCCACTAACACATACAAATAGATATTCTTTTGGCAGTTCAATGAAAAACTCTGCATTATAATTTATAAGATACAAAGACGGTTTAAAGTTTAAACTTTAAAGTAGCTTGGCAGTTTTAGAAAATTGTTCATGCAAAAACTAAACTAGAAATCTAAAACAGGAACACAAGTTTTATTCTTGATGTTCCTGTTGCCCACTTGTTATATCAAAAAGTTCTATGTCATCAAGAGCAGTATGAGATGTGAATCCGCTAGATGCTTCAGCACCAGATTCATCAGTGAATTCCCTGTCAGTGTTTATGTCACTATCAATGTACAAATCAGCATCATCCATTGTTGCATTTGGAACAGGATCGATCCATGGAGTAGAAGAATTGGATGACTCTTTAGCCACATTCTTCAATGCCAACTGCAAGTTACTACGAACATAAACAAGATCTTCTAATTTTCCAGATGACAATCTATTTCTTTTTTTGGAATGAATGTGGTCAAAGGAACTCCAATTCCTTTCACATGCTGATGCACTTGTTCCCTGGCTTAAGATACGAATTGCAAAATTTTGCAATTCTGGTGCCCCTGAACCATAAAATTCCCACCATAGTGCTGGATCACTTCTGCTCCTATCATACTTTGCTGATTTTGTTCCAAATAATCCTTCTTCTAACCTGTATGCTCTCAACTGACTTCTGATCAAACCTGCAATCTCTGGATCTAGATTTAGCTTCTCAATAGACTGGATAAGTCCATTCATGATTTCTTCGTCCCTATGTCTTGGTAACCCAAACAATCTAGGGTCCAAATAGCATGTTGCTACGTGTAATGGACTATGCATCATCTTCCATCTATGATCAATTAAATCCCATATCTCCTTGTAATCAGCTTCCACATTATCAAAAGCAGTTGCAATGGCCTCTTTGCAACGATCAAGGCTTTCATAAACAAAACCCATACAAGGTTTGTCACCATCAACCATGCGGAGCACATTAACAATTGGGCCACAAATTTTTAAAACCTTGTTTGCATTTTCCCAAAAGCCATTATTGAGCACTATTTGTTCAACATTTTTCCCCTTAGTTTCTTTTGAGAGGGTAGATCTCTCCCACTTAGTGTTGCAAAAAACAGCTCTTAGGCTCGCTTTTTCCTCAACAACTCTTTTCAGAGTAATATAAAAAGTGGCAAACCTTGTATCACAAGGCCTCAACAACTCTTTTGATGCATTCTTCCTGTATATGCTCAAAGTGAGACGAGGGTTGATGATGAAGTTTGAAATTGTTTTGGCTCTTCGGATTGTTTCATTGACCCAAGGAAATTTGGCTAAGTCATGCAACATTAAATCCAAGCAATGAGCTGCACAAGGGGTCCAATAAATCTAATTATATTTTTCCATAATCAGCTTCCCTGCACCAACACAATTTGATGCATTATCTGTAACAACATGGACAACATTTTCCATCCCAACCTCTTGAATCGCTTCATCCAAAATTCCAAAAATAAATTCTGATGTCTTCACTCGATTCATTGCATTCACTGCCTTCAAGAAAAGTACCTCTTGAGGACAATAAACAAGCACATTGATCAATGGGCGATGACACAAATCTGACCAACCATCACTCAAAATTGTGCATCATGTAAGCTTCCAGGACTCTTTAATATCAGCCAACTTTCTTGTCACTCTGTCTTTCGCTCTCTTTAGCAAAGTTGTCCTTAAAGCTTCAGATCCAGGAGGAACATAGCCCTTCCCAAAATCAATGGCCTTTTTAATTACATTTTTAAAATATGGACTCCTCGCCACATTAAAGGGAATTGCACATGCATAAAAATACTCAGCAACAGCATCATCAACTTCCTGTTTCTCAACAGGTTTCCAGAATTGATTTAATGTTTTCGGCCCACCTGTTTTTGCTTGAGGAGCTGTAGAACTTGATCCACCAATGTTTGAAACTGAATTAATGGTGTTGGAGGAAGACATGGCAATCTCCCTCTCAATTCGCTGCCTCTTATTCACCCTTTTCTGCTTTTGCATCTGTGAATTGGAATGGTCTTTCTCCACTTTGGCTTTTTGTTCATCGGTGATCTTAGTGCAGGCTTCAACACCACCTCCACTTCCATTGCTAATACCGAGAAGGTGATCCACTGCTCTAGTCAAAGTGCCAGTGAAATTATGTCCACACAGCTGACATGAAAGATTAAAACCATCTTTTTGGACAAAATTCCAAGCTACAGCAGTTGATTTTGGGGGTGCCATTGGAATTTAGAAGTCTGAAATGTCTGGCACTGCAATGTCTGAAATGCCTGCAATTTTTTTTGAAATTACATTTTCGTTAGTTAGAATTTAGAAAAAGGAAAAGTGATTAAAAACACTTTGCAGTTTGCACACATATTTATGCTTTTGTATCAGTATGTTTCAAGATTTAGGCTCACAGGCCTGTAGGCTGTAGGCTGTAGCTATTACACGAATATATAGATCTATGTAAATATAATGCAGTGAATTGTTTTCTGGGCAAATTCCAAGTCCAGCATTTGTTACAAATTACCGCTGCTATGGACGTGAATGTGGCTCACAAAAAGGCTGTTATGACCTGCTTCATGTTCATTCTGAAATGGTGTACAAAATTATCAATCATCAAATTATCAATTAGGGTACATGGGCATCTAATGCATGAGAACTCCTTTATTTGGTTGTAAACTTGTAACTTATAGTTGTACTGTTGTGTTTCTTGATGGTTCTGATTCTTCTATTTTTCTTGTAATTCTAAAAATATTTTTATATGTTTTTGTACCCTGCCATTTACCCACCGTGTTCAGATTCTGGCTTTTCAAAAATTTGGCAGATCTGTATTTTGATCTGGTAATATAGAGGAAAGGTTGTCTGCATGAAAGGGTCCAGTCAATGGAATGAGTTTTGTGTTTCCCTCTGGTTTCCAATCATTTTGCACTCCTCCTTTCAAGTTTTGAAACTGATTTAGTTTACTTGAATAATGAGCTTGGTGGTTGTGGCTGGAAAAATTTCAGTTTCTTCCGGCACTGCAGTAACTGATGTACCAGTACAGCATAATAGGAGAGCCTCAGAACCATTTTGTTGATCAGAAGAAACCAAATTCAACTACATGGTTCATTCATTTTAATTGTTTATGATTCTTTGTATTTCATCTTCAGTAGCCCATTTAAGAATCAGTTTTTCTTTCCTCCTATGTACCGTCTGGCAGTATATATGTTTGTGCCTTGACTGAAAATGATTGAAAGTGTCCACTTGAATTGCTTTTGTCTTCATTCATGCTAACATAATATTTTTTAAACCACGGAACCTCTTTGTGGTTCACAATAAAGCAACCATAGAACTCTGGCTGTGTCATGAAGGCAATGATTCGATGGTGCAGGTTTTGCTGAACCTTCTTATTGTGTTGTTAGTTTTTTACTATAGCGTTGAAGTTTTTTACGTTATATTAAGCATTTATAGCTTAAGTTTTTAACATTATATCAGGCATTGGACGTTATCTTTATTTTACAATGAGTTTACCATTGCCTTGGTACAAGAGATTCGAGAACAGTGTTCAAATTTAAAAACGAGATTGTCTTTTACCAAGGGAACTGATAAAGCTGTTTTATTGGCATTGCTACAGAACTTCAGAAAATAAAGGATCTAGTGACGGGAGTTGAATCATTATGGATGGACCATACCACAGACCATAAACTTTAAAGTTTGAAGTTTGAACGAGTCCTACCTGAAGGCTGAACCGTGAACGATGAGCCCTTGTGAACTTCACACTTTATAGGCGTCGGCAGGCTGACAGCTGAGAGTCGAGACGCTGTAGTCTGTAGAGTCACGCCTGCAGTTTTCTCCTCTTAGATTTCCTCGGCCTGCAGTTTTGCACCCTCCAGCACTTGTCCGCACCAAAGGCTCTGCCCTTTACGTGACTGTTAGCCCAGACCAGCCCTTAACACTATAATTACAACTGTTGTTTTGTTGTGAGTCGTGACTGGAGTATGGAGTGTGGTGAGTCTGGACCGCCGGCGCCAACGAAATGAAACCCTTCGCACAAGTTGTAACCCAAACAATGGAACAATGAAACCGGCGAGCAATAAAACCCGCGGGCCGCAACCTAAAGCCTAAAACGCGCGAAAAAAAAAAAAAAAAAAACGAATTTAATCGAACTGTAGGCGAATTTAATCGAACGTCCGGCGAATTTCATCGAATGTCAGGCGATTTTGTTCGAAAAAAATCGAATTCGGCTTGAAATTCGAGTTCGCCATTAAATTCGGCGAACTCGAACGAATATGTTCGTTTGTCATTGAAATTCGCCGAATTTCGAATTTAATGGTTGAAATTCAGCGAATCTGGTGACTTAAGCTTACAGCGTCCTATTCATTTCTGAAATATTTTTTTTTGTATTGAATTACTGTGTGAATATTACCAATGCATGGTCACAGAACTTAAATCGAAAACGAGAGATATTTGAATGTAGAGGTCGTTCAATTCGGAGAAGGAGTAACGGCGCCCATCTACAGGCAACTCCAACAGAATAACCAAACGCACAAGAAATCGTCTATACAAATTCCTATATACGAAATCAGAGTTTGCCTTTACAGTGAAGAGAACAACCACAGTAAATCCAGGTATGCGAACTTAAAAGCATAACCAAAATTCAATTCCAGATAGTTCTTATACAGTCATCAAAAAGTTATTGCCCATTTACATTTTGTGCAAAAAGCTTAAGAACGAACCAGTTCACGGACTTGGGAACCGTAACCATTACCAACATAAACCAAAACCCCATAAATCCCCAAACCCACTCCTACGACTCGACACAGACATTACTCGACAACAGAACTAAGCACAGAGAGTGGCTCGAGGCCAACAACCATACCAAACCACACGCCGAAAGACTCAGGGCAAGTAAACCACAAGTAAACAGAACGATGCTACCCGGAATTCCTTCGGAATAGTCGAGTGTCCAAGCACCGAAACCCTCGGTCGCTCCACCTGCAAAGGAAACCAACAACCGAGAGTCAAATTACAGTGGAAACAAAATACAGAGGATTAAAACAATTTTATTTTTGAATGAGCAAATACTACACAGGGGTTCCGCTTACCTAACAGACAAGCCGTGACCACCGTAACCTCGGATTGTCTTCCTGCTCACAAGGAGCCGAAGACGATTAGAACCAGAAAGAAGGACAAGTACAAAGATATAGCATAGAAGGAAAGCTTACCAGTCAAGTTGGCAGAGGAATCGACGGAGAACGCCACCATTAGTTTGCCGAGACCGTGCATGAGCCGAATCAGTGCTGAAGAACGAGACCGAGAACCACATACTCATCAACCAACACACAGAGGTGACAACAGTGAAAACCTAGGTGACAAATCGAGTAAAGGACGCACAGAGGCAGAGACCCGTAAAGCCGACAACAGAAAACACAGGAACAATCTAGACACAAGCAGAGAAACAAACCTTACCAGGGTTCAACAGTTCAACAGACGAACGAGACACTTCCAAAACAAATTCCGAACCAATGGAGCCGTGAAGACCGCCGAGAGCATGCAGCTCGAAGAACTCGGAGCAACAAAACCCCGGACCAGCTAAAAGAACCCACATTGAAACTTGCAGACTACCAGCTCGTAGCTCAGAGAACCAGGTGGATGAGTTTCGAACAAATACGAAAGAATCACAGAAAAAAATTGTAAGGGTCACCGAGAGCTCGCAGATTAAAGGACCGGAGGAAACACAAAACCAAATGAATGCAAGGGTGGCGAAAACCCTATACCAAGGTGGGGTTTTAGGATTCTAAGAAGGGACAGGTGTCCGCTCAACACATAACCAACGTACCATTACCGTAGAACCTCTTAATTAAATATAGATTGAAAATCAAGTTGCGTATATCTGAAATCCGGTGGTTATAAACATCAATTGACAGTACAACATCAAGTGGGAAGTAACGACGGCGGGACCACGTGGGCTGGCCCCATCACTCTAAGAACTGATTCAGCGGTAAGAAGTATTAGTTGATCCTGAATATTGAAGAAGTGCTTTCCCTCTGCATAACTGCTTCCAAATGAGCAATAACATCTGTTGTCATATTGCGGAACTCCTGGAGCACTTCAACTTCTGCTTCACTAGACAACACCAAGTTGCTCCATTCCTCCAACATATTGGTAGTGCTTTCCACAATTGTTGGAACCATGCCCTGTTATGGTAGTACAAAATTTTATTAATTAATGTATATAACTTTTATAGACCTCTTCTTGATGTATAATTCTAAATATAAATTTGCAATAGATAAGCATAAGTAAAACAACTTAATTAATTTGCAAGGGAATTAGGCCTATGATATAGGACCAAGGGTCGGTAGCACACAAAAAAGTGTGCTTTTATTAGAGACCTGAGTTTCTGCCTCTCGTTAATCTAAACAATTATATTTATAAAGTGTTTTTTGTTAGAAAATATTTGGGAAATTTAATTTTCATTTTTGCAGAGGGGAGAAATTTAATTTTCGTTTTGGCTCGCAAAACTAGGTTTGCGCACCATGAAAGTGATTTCACGGAGCTACCTTCGTGTACCACGAAGCTATTTCCCAAACTTGGATTTCGCTCACCGCAGAACTATTCCAAAGACTTAATGAATACTCACAACAAAAATAACAAGATATGTTTGGAGCAACACACTAAAACTTAGTATTCATTTCTTAAACATGAAAATACATTTACATGACACTACTGCTCATTCACCAGGTAAAATAAAAGTTACAGCGATCCACAGTTAGAACATTTTTGCACCAACGTTTCAAATCCCAAATGGGATCCATCATCAGGATGTGAGAATGATGATAACAGAAGAGCAACAAAGAAATAATAAATAGTGATGAGGATAAATTTTTAGAACAGAGTAAAACAGAGTAACTGTTGCTTTCAGGCGCTCACCAAAAATTGCTCCACCATTTTCTCCACAAAGACTCGTGCTCTTTTCTTTACGTCTTACTCTCTAACCTCTCTATACTATTACAAAATGACTTTTACATTCATATATAACTCAACATACAATTTTACATTTAATTCATGACAAAGCGAAATTAATATGATGTTGTTGTTGAGGGTGTTCAGAATCGCGCAGGTGTTTCTGGAGTGTGGGCAAAGGTTGCTGAATGAATGCTTGCCCATATCTATTTACCAAAGTACATAACTTTTTAAAATGCCTTTGCTGAGTTTCTAAATGGTTTGCGTCTGACTTCAGTGCTTCTATCTTCAAGCAGAGACGCAACCTGCAAAAATACGTCTGACAGGTATCGTTGCTGTCAGGCTGTTTATTGCGGTGGTTGAGATTATTATTTCCAACACTCCCCCTTAATTACAATTGCCACCATTGAAAATTCCAAATAGTGTCTGAGATAAACAAAACTTTCATCTGCCAATGGCTTTGTGAAAATATCAGCAAATTGTTCCTGTGACTTGCAACGCTGCAACACAATTTCATCATTGTTAATCAACTCTCTAATAAAATGATATTTAGCATCAATATGCTTGGTCCTTTTGTGGAAGACAGAATTCTTTGACAATACAATTGCTGAGGTGTTGTCACAGAAAATAGTTGTCACGTCCTCTTGGTCATGATGAAGATCCCTCAACATCCTTCTCATCCAAACTGCCAGACACGCTGCTACTGTCGCTGCGACATATTCAGCTTCTGCTATTGATAGTGGCACTATTGGCTGCTTGTTGGAGGCCCATGAAATGGATCTGGAACCCAAATGAAAAACATATCCTAACATGCTCTTTCTATCATCGACACTGCCTGCCCAATCACTGTCAGTGTAACTAACCAGCCTGAAATCACTAGTTGCTGTGTACAAAATGCCATATTGTTTTGTCCCATTAACATACCTCAAAATCCTTTTCGCTGCTTGCTAATGTGTCTCCTTGGGTGTCTCCATGAACCTTGACACCAAACTTACTGCATACATTATATCTGGCCTAATGGCGGTCAAATACATCAGGCTACCTATCATGCTTTTGTATAATGTCGGATTGACATTGCTACTGCAATCTTCTTTGCTCAACTTCAACCATATGATAGTTGGAGTTGGTGCGGACTTACTGTTCTGCATTTTAAACCTGTCCAAAATTTCTGCAACATACTTTGCTTGAGAGTTAAAAATGCCATTTTCTATTTGTTTCACTTCTATGCCCAAAAAGTATTTTAGCAACCCCAAGTCAATCATTTCAAACTCACTCTTCATGACTTGTTTAAAATCAACGATGAGGAAATCATCACTCCCTGTAAAGATCAAATCATCTACATATAAGACGACAATGAGAATCTTACCTTTGCTCTCTTTGATGTAGAGAGTAGGCTTACCATCACATTTGTCGAAACCATTGTCCAACAAGTAAGCATTTATCCTGTTGTACCATGCGTGCGGTGCTTGCTTCAACCCATAAAGAGCTTTCTTTAACCGATACACTTTGTCTTCTTGGCCTTCAATCTCATAACCAGGCAGTTGCACGACATACAGTTCCTCTTTCAGCACTCCATTCAGGAACGTTGACTTTACATGCATTTGATACACTATCCATTTGTGTTGTACGGCAATCGCCACAACTATGCACACTGTCTCCATTCGCGCGAATGTCTCTGTGTAATCTCTTCCATGCTGCTGCTTGTATCCTTTGACAACTAGCCTTGCTTTGTGCCTTTCAATCTTTCCCTCAATGTTGCTTTTGGTCTTACAGACCCACTTCACTCTAATAACATGTTTTCCTTTCGGAAGGCTCACTAACTCCCATGTGTCATTCCTTTCTATTGCTTCTATTTCCTCCTCCATTGCCGCAACCCATTTTTATTCTTTCATTGCATCTTCAAAGTGGATTGGGTCATCTACATGACAAAATAATGCAAATAATGAATTCAAACCTATGCCACTATCAACTTCATCTTTCTCATAAATTTCATTTAAATTTCTGAATTTTGGCCTTCTTGTGCTCGCTGAAGATGGGCTTGATATGTCACTTGGTGTCACGCTTCATGGTGTGCTTGGAGAAGCACTTGCTTAACTGCACGAAACTATCCTATTATTTGTTGATGGCATTGCTTGATGTCTGCGTTTCTATGCTTGAATAGGAGTAGAGAGAGTTAGAGTTGAAGAATTACTTGTTGATGTTAATTCCTCTCTGTCCACATTTGGTATGCATGCTTTGACATTGATTGTCTTTTCTAAACTTCCATCCCATGCTTCCTCTTCTATGAACTGCACATCTTTGTTGATTATGACTTTCTTGGTTAATGGATTGTAGAGTTTGTATGCCTTGGATTCATCACTATATCCAACACATATGCATTTCTCCCCCTTGCTGTCCAACTTCTTTCTCAACTCATCTAGGACATGTGCGAAAGCCACACATCCAAAAACTCTCATGTGAGTGACATTTTGTTTTCTTCCACTCAATGCCTCTTTAGGAACAATGTTTTGGACACTTTTGGTTGGACATCTATTCAAGATATATGTTGCATAAGCGACAGCTTCAACCCAATAGTCATTTGGCAAATGCTTTGCCTTCAACATACTCCTTGCCATCTCCATAATGGTCCTATTCTTCCTTTCTGCCACACCATTTTGTTGCGGTGTATATCTTGTTGTAAATTGCTTATGAATTCCATGTTCCTTGCAAAATCAAAGAAAGTCATTTGAGATATATTTTCCACCTCTGTCTGTCCTAAGGACTTTGATGTAATGTTCGCTTTTCTTTTCAACAAGAGCCTTGTATTAGCAAAAGCACTCAAACACTTCACTTTTCTGTTTTAGGAGAAAGACCCATGTCTTCTTTGTGTAGTCATCTATGAAGGTCAATACATAGTGACTGCCACCAATTGATGGTGTCTGCATTGGTCCACATAAGTCTGAGTGGACAATCTCCAAAGGTGCCTTTGCCCTCACAGACTTTCCTGCTGGAAATGTCTCTCTATGTTACTTGCTTAAGATACATCCTTAACATATGCTGTCTGGTTTTTCTGTGAGTGGTAAACCCTTCACCATGTCTTTCCTATGCAGCAAATTCAAACCTCCAAAGTTGAGATGTCCAAATCTCAAGTGCCATAACCAGTTTTCATATTTTACCTCTGCTTGAAAGTTTACTTGTGTGACAACTGCCCCTTTTCTTCCATTTTCTTGTGAGTTCATAGATAGTTGTGCTTGTGCACCTTCTTTCTGCAAATCTGATATTATTTTTAGGGGAAACATTCTATTGTTTGTCATCTGAACCTTTGCAATCAACTGTCTGCTTGGAGGCCTATCCAAAATTGTGCACACATCATTTTTGAAGAAGACATTGTAGCCTTTCTGCATGAGTTGTCCAACGCTCATGAGATTATGTTTCAGACTGGGGACAAAGTAAACATTAGAGATGTATTTCTTCTCCCCCTTCTTTGTTAGGATATTAACTCTTCCTTTACCCATGACAGAGACTTTGCTATCAGTCCCTAATGTCACTTCATATTTCACACTTTCATCTAAATCAGAAAAGATTTCTATGTTTCTTGACATGTGGTTGCTATACCCTGAATCTAGATACCATATATCACTATGTTTTTCTTGTGCTACATTACAAGCTAGAAACATGCTATCATGGTTCTGATTTTCTCTTGTGAAATTTACACATGGTTTGCTACTAATGACATATTGCTTCTTTCTACATTTATTTGCATGATGACCATACTTCTTACAGTAATGACATTGAACTTGAGATTTATCATACCTCTGACCTTGTGCTTGATTTTGGCTTGGGCCTTGATTTGGATTTTGATTGCTGCCTCTTCCACTTGAGCTTAAAGGGCTGCTTCTTCCACCTCTATATGGGCTTCTTCCTCTTCCTCTAGCATATGATCTTCCTTTGCCTCGACCTTGACCAAATGAAACTTGTGTCATGAAGGCATGCTCCAATGAGGAGCTTGTTGCTTTATTCAGTCTATGTTCATGAGAAACCAGTGATGCATTAAGCTCATCCACTGAGAACTGTGAAAGATCCTTTGTCTCTTCTGTGGCCACAACAATGGCCTCAAACCTTGCTGGAAAACTTCTCAAAACTTTCTCAACTATTCTTATTTCCTCAAGTGTCTCACCATGAGACCTGATTTGAGTAACCAACCCACTTAGATGTGTAAAAAACGAGTCTATATTATCAAACTCTTTCATACAAAGTGTTTCAAAATTTCTCCTAAAAAATTGCAGCTTTGTTGTCTTTACTTTTGTCATGCCTTGGTAGGCTGTCTGGAGGGTGTCCCAGACTTGGTTGGACTTCATTGCTACTGCAACCCTTGGGAAAATACTTTCATGAATAGCTTGGAAAATATAAAACAGGGCCTTTGAATCCTTCTTCCTATTATCCCTTAACACATCTCTTTCTTGTTGAGATAAGGCATTGTATGCTGCTGCATTTGTTGGTAATTGAAAACCATTCTCTACCAAATCCGAAATGTCTTGAGAAGAAAACATGGCCTTCATTGTAATAGCCCAATAATCATAATTTTATTTGAGAATTAGTCAAACTTGTGCTTGATGTTGCCATTTCTGAGCGTAAAAAAAAAAAAAAAAAAAAACAAAACAAAAAAACAAAACAAAACAAAAACTTTCTACTTGCCGGTAAATATGCTAAAAAGCAATCTGTGCTCAAAAAATTTTCACTGTTAGTAAAAACACTTGTTTTTACACCAACAATATTTAACCCACTCTGATACCATGTTAGAAAATATTTGGGAAATTTAATTTTCGTTTTCACGGAGGGGAGAGGCAGAAAGGTATGACTTTCGTGAAACTAGGTTCACACACCGCGAAGGTGATTTCGCGGAGCTACCTTCGCGCACTGTGAGGCTATTTCCCAAACTTGAATTTTGCGCACCACGGAACTATTCCAAAGACTTAATGAATACTCACAGCAAAAATAACAAGATATGTTTGGAGCAACACACTAAAACTTAGTATTCATTTCTTAAACATGAAAATACATTTACATGAGACTGTCGCTCATTCACCAGGTAAAATAAAAGTTACAACAATTTAAACTTACGCAAAATAACACAGTAAAATAGAGTAACTGTTGTTTTCACATGCCCAAAAAAATTGCTCCACCATTTTCTCCATAGAGACTTGCGCTCTTTTCTTTACCTCTTACTCTCTAAACTCTCTACACTATTACAAAATGAATTTTACATTCATATATAACTCAACATACAATTTTACATTTAATTTATGACAGAGCGAAATTAATATGATGTTGTTATTGAGTGTGTTCAGAATCGCGCAGGTGTTTCTGGAGTATGGGCAAAGGTTGCTGAATGAATCCTGCCCATATCTATTTACCAAAGTACATAACTTCTTTAAGTGCCTTTGCTAAGTTTTTGAATCGTTCGCGTTTGACTTCAGTCCTTCTATCTTCAAGCAGAGACGCAACCTGCAAAAATGCGCCTAACATGTATGGCTACTGTCAGGCTGTTTATTGCGGTGGTTGGGATTATTATATCCAACATCTTCCAAGTTTAACTATTTTTAGTTGATACCTAAATAAAGAGCAATAATTTATATCAACCAAATGGATTATACTATCAGACAAAGGACCCCTTGTTCTGAAGTTATGGAGTCAGTTTCCATGTTACTTCTACATTGCTTTTTCGAGCAGCATAGTATATTGTACTTGTTCACATTTATCGGTTTTCAATTAGTTAAGTTGGAGGATTGGCTTCCCAATTTAGAAAATTTTCGTGGAAATTGAAATCCTAAGAGTAATGGGCTCTAATAATCATTTGGTTTGGGTGAAGAAACTTGATTGAAGGGGGTAGCCCTAACCACAAAAAAAGTTATCCCTTCCAATAAAGGAAATGTGGTTTGTTTACTGCAATACTAGAATTGTTGGAAAAGGAAGGTTGTCCATTTCCTAAAGCATAGCAAATTGATTAAGTTTTTAACACTCAAATTATAGTCTCACTGGGCCTAAGTATAGTTTAAATGGAAATAATGGTTAAGAATGTGTGTTTTCTTCTGGGAGGTCACAGGTTTGAATCAGTAAAGGGGTTAAGGTTAAGAATGTGTGTTTCCTTCTAGGAGGTCACATGTTTGAATCAGGAAGGAGGTTAAGGTGGTCAACTGCAGGAAATAATTGAAGAAGAAATGATTACACATGTATGTTGTTAAGTTATGGTATGTTCTATGCTTATAACAGTTTACTTCTTTTTCTTATTATATTCCACCGATTAGCAATCACATGTACATAAAGTAAAGTGCAGATAGAATATTACACGATCGACAGAAAAAAAAGCCAAGACAAGAGACACAAGATGTGGCGGCTAGCCAGGGACAAACCCCACAATGTGTGTGGAAACTCTTTGATCAAATCTTCTTTTATCTTCAATAATTCAGTAGAGAGAAATAGTACAATAAATCTGATTCATATCAGCAGTAGCAAACCCTAGATCAGCAGCATCAGCATTAGCGGCTTCATTATCAAACTAGGGCAGACAATATCTCACAAACCGACCGTCGAATTGACTTCATTCCACCACCAAAAGTTTCGGCTTCCAGAGGAGGTTCAGATGAACCTACAGCATAGTTCAGATGAGGAGATATTCTAGGCCACGTAGGTCAATCTTTACTTCTGCAGTTGCAACTTCAGTTTCAGCAGTTTCCGGCTTCAAACTAGGGCAGTCGATATCTTGCAAACCATTCATCGGATTGACTTCATTCCACCACCAAAAGTTGCGGCTTTCAGAGGAGGTTCAGATGAACCTACAACACAGTTCCAAAGAGGAGATCTTCTAGGCCACGCAAGTCAATCTTTACTTTTGTAGTTGCAGCTTCAGTTTCAGCAGTTTCTGGCTTCAAACTAGGGCAGTCGATATCTTGCAAACCGTTCATCGGATTGACTTCATTCCACCACCAAAAGTTGTCGCTTTCAGAGGAGGTTCAGATGAACCTACAACATAGTTCCAAAGAGGAGATCTTATAGGCCACGCAAGTAAATCTTTACTTCTGCAGTTGCAGCTTCAGTTTCAGCAGTTTTCGGCTTCACATGTGTGAGAGAGAGACCCATTTCAGCGCAGTAGAGAAGAGACTCATTTCTGCGTAGTAGAGAGAGAGAGAGGTGTGATGAGATGAGTGACTCCAAATGAGGAAAATTCCTCTTATATTTATACACAACGTTGGTGGGTGAATAGATGTGACTGTTGGGCTTCTGAGCCTACATGAGTTGTAGGTCGACTTGATAATAATTCCATAATCAAAATAAATTGATATCTCCATGAATACTTATCGGAATCGGATGATCTTTATATCAATCCTACACCTCTCGACGAGAGGAATCTAATAAAAATATTATCAGCCATGAATAAGATGACCCACATGAAGTTTTGCCCTGGTTTCCAATTTTAACACTCCCTCTCAACCATGGAGAACTTCATCTGCAATCTGTCTATCGGTCGTTACTATTCATCCATCAAATGCACTGCCCTGTACAGCCTGACCCTTGCCCTACTCTGCTCTATTCTGCCTGTTCTGCTTTGTCTTGTTCTGCCCTGCACTGATCTGTACTGTTTTGCTATGTTCTTGCAGTGTTCTGCTCTGCTTTTGTTTGAATTATGAAGAAGAAGAAATGATCAAGGATGTATCATACTGACTCAAAGTCAATCTTAGAGTATGTACCACTGGTCCTAGACCAGTCTCAACCAACCCGAAGTCAGCGTCTTAGTGAGTACAACTCCACTGGTCCTAGACCACTATCATCCTCCACTGACTCAAAGTCAGTCTCAGAGTGCGTACCACTGGTCCCAGACCAGTCTCAGCTGACCCGAAGTCAGCTTCATAGTAAGTACCACTCCTACCACTGGTCCCAGACCAGTATCGCAGTCTTAGAGAGTGTACCACTGGTCCCAGACTAGTCTCAATCGACCCGAAGGCAGCGTCATAGTATGTACCACTCTCACTGGTCCCAAACCAGTACTGCACTGACACGAAGTCAGTCTCGGAGTATGTACCACTGGTCCCAGACCAGTATCGCAGTCTCAGAGAGTGTACCACTGGTCCCAGACCAGTCTCAACCGACCCGAAGTCAGCGTCATAGTATGTACCACTCTCACTGGTCCTAGACCAGTACTGCACTGACACGAAGTCAGTCTTGGAGTATGTACTACTAGTCCCAGACCAGTCTCAACCGACCCAAAGTCAGCGTCATAGTATGGTACAACTCCTACCACTGGTCCCAGACCAGTATCACAGTCTCAGAGAGTGTACCACTAGTCCCAGACCAGTCTCAACCGACCCGAAGTCAACATCATAGTATGTACCACTCTCACTGGTCCCAGACCAGTACTGCACTGACACGAAGTTAGTCTCGGAGTATGTACCACTGGTCCCATACCAGTCTCAACCGACCTGAAGTCAACGTCATAGTATGGTACAACTCCTACCACTGGTCCCAGACTAGTATCATTGATCCCAAATCAATGGAGGTCATCCTAGCGTAGGGAGTACGGTAGATACAACGATGCGTCCATCGGTACTACTATGGTCCCTAACTTCATTTCCCTGCTCATTGATCAGATGAGAGGTACTTCCCATGAGTCCCAGACTGCATGGGTAGGATGCCTCGACAGGAGAACTAATCAATCCTGTCCTCACAGGAGAACACATCAATCCTGCTACAATCGCCGTGGAGAACACATCAATCCAGGCTGCCATGGAGAACACATCAATCCAGGCCTCACAGGAGAACTAATCATCCTGCTACACAGGAGAGCGAATCATCCTGTTCCACAAGAGAGCGAATCATCTTGTCCCACAAGAGAGCGAATCATCTTGTCCCACAAGAGAGCGAATCATCTTGTTCCAGTGTGCACCACCCGGGGAGGGTGAGTCACCCTGTGGTCATATGTTGCTCCAGTAGGAACCGCAAGCCCTCAGAGCTCCCAGAGCTCAATGTATGCAACATGCAAGACCCTTGTACAAGGGTTTCTTGCCGACTCCAAGTCGTTTGGGAAAATCACAGATTAGATCTTTCCTCGGGGCTTTGACAAGGTGTATCAACCTGTACATCATCTTAATGCGATGGAGCCTCCTTGCTCATCAACTTACCATATCCCAGATGATGTCTATCTGCTGGAGCAATCGACGAATACGGGATTCCTCAATAATCAAATCCCACCTTTGGTTGTTATAGAGAATCACAGTGGTATCCAATGTAAATCCAAACAGCTCACTGAAGAGCTTTCACAACTAGACTGCCTCACACGAGGTCATGCTAGCAACAATATATCCTACTTCGGCGATGCTCAAAGCCACCGACTTCTGCTTCCTGCTCATCCAGGATATTGAAGTAGATCCCAAGGTGAAATAGCACTTGGAAGTGCTCTTACAGTCCACCACACTGCCTGCCCAATTAGCATCAGTATATCCAAGTAGTCTCACATCTCCGGTAGTGTATCTTAACCCATTGTGCCATAAAGATATCTCAGAAGATTCTTGGCATCAATCCAGTGAGGCTCAACCAAATATGAGCTCACAATGCTAACTGCAAAACATATGTTCGGATGGAGGTTCACCAAGAACATCAATGCAAATGAGTTTATGAAACTCAGAGGCATTTCCCAAATCTGGTCTGACATCACTACCATATAACTTCTAAAAGTTAATATCCTCGAGGTAGTCACAGGCTTGCAGTCCATCATACCAAATCTTTCCAATATCTTTACCACATATTTTCCTTGAGATAGGAAAATTTCCCTTGGCTTATGCCACACTTCAAGTCCTTGGTCCTTCATTTCAAATTCAAAAGCTAGCTCCCTCTTACATTTGTGAATGAGAGGGTCTGCACCTGTTAGAAAGAGGTCATCCACATACAACACCAATATGAGAGGCTTGTCATCTTCAACCTTAAAGTAAAGGTTAAGATCGGCTTCACTCCTAGTGAATCCCAGCTTCATCAAGTAGCTATTGATCCTCTCATACCATGCTCGGGGTGCTTGCTTCAGCCCATAGAGAGCCTTCTTCAACCTGCATACATGATATTTTCAATCATAAATCTCAAATCCTTCGGGTTGCTCCACGTAGACTTCTTCTTTGATCAAGCCGTGTAAGAATGTAGTCTTAACATCCATCTGATGTGGGTTCCATCCTTGTGAAGCGGCAAGGGCTATGATCAAACAGATGGTCGTATATCTGGCAACAGGTGCAAATATCACATCATAGTCTATACCTTCCTTCTGGGATAAATCACGAGCAACAAAATGAGCCTTATACTTTTCTGTACTTCCATCTGCTGCATGCTTTATCTTGTAAAGCCATTTGGAAGTAACAATTGTCTTGTCCTGGGGTCTGGGAACTACTTCCCAGACATCATTCTCCATAATAGACTCATATTCTATGGTCATAGCACCCTTCCATAGTTAATGCTTGATGACATCTGAGAATGATGAAGGCTCATTTTGTATGATCGTGCTCATGATGGTCAGGTATCCCTGATACCTGTTAAGTTTCTTACTTTGACGAAAGGTTCGTTAGGGTGCAGCATGTCCTTCAACATCATCAAGTATCCCCTAAGCCATGAAGGCCTCTTCCTAGAAGAGGAAGGCTCATGTGGATGAGAATCAATCAGATCCATGGGTTCTTCTATATCAGGCATTGATTCATCATCCTTTTCTTTCGGTTCCCTGGTGTCGGCTTCTTGAGAGCTCCTTAAAGTTAGAAGATTGTTCACCTTGCGGTGAGCTTTTCTTTAGGAGTCTTGGAACCCAATGCTTTATGAGGGCATCAATTTTGTACATATATGGTGGTGATTGTAGTGTTAGCCCATAGAAACTTCGAAAGTATTTGATCATGTAGCATGGCCCGAACAGCTTCCACAATCGTATGATTCTTCCTTCCTGCCACACCATTCTGCTTAGGAGTATGTGGTGTAGTAGTCTCCCTCTTAATGCCAGCCTCAGATATGCCTGAGTGAACCAACTGTAATACATCGGAGGTCTTGCTTTGGCTTGAGGGGAATGGTCCCTTTTGAGCTTTCCTTCGACACATCCCATACATACACCTTCTTTCTCTACTTGGAATTCGAGCATCCCTGTCACCATTTGTCTTACACCGACTATAGCTTTATAATGAAGGGGGGGAAACCTTTAATGCCAAAGATCAGACTAAAGAGATGTGTCATAAGACATGACACCTAACAGACTTCCATCGACCTGATATAATGAATCAACACTAAACCTAAGAGTAAAGGCATCTTTAACATTATTTTTCCATATACATACCTTGCCATTGCTGAAGGTTACCTTGTAGCCTTTGTCTTCCATTGCCGAGATGGACACTAGGTTCTTTTTGAGGTCAGGTGCATTTAATACATCCTGGACTTTCTAGCCTTCTTGAATGGTTGTCCTCTTCCTCGATCCCTAGCTCTCCTCTTACCTTTGCTGTTGAATTTGTCATTCCTTTGATTTGCCATCAGAGGGATTTTGATCATCGTCCCGGTGTGAGTCCTTGCTATTGTTTTGACTTCTCCATTTTTCCAATTGTTTCAGGCAGCAGCGGATGCATTTGATGGAGGCTCAACAATATTGCCTCTCACATGATCCAACACTCCTTGATTCTCAAGGGTTAGATCGATAGACATCTTCCATCTGTGATAGTCAGCTTTCTCACAGAGCTTGTCTTCAGCAGGAAAGAGTGTTGAGGACCCCATAGTTCTTTTAGGATAGCCTTGCCAATCTTCTCTTTGATGATTGCTCTTGCTCTTACTCGGGCTTTGTCTTCACCTCAGCTCTGATTCCATGTTAAGTTATGGTATGTTCTATGATTATAATAGTTTACTTCTTTTTCTTATTATATTCCACCGATTAGCAATCACATGTACATAAAGTAAAGTGCAGATAGAACATTAAACGATCGACAGAAAACAAGCCAAGACAAGAGACACAAGATGTGGCGGCTAGCCAGGGACAAACCCCACAATGTGTGGGGAAACCCTTTGATCAAATCTTCTTTTATCTTCAATAATTCAGCAGAGATAAATAGTACAATAAATCTGATTCATATCAGCAATAGCAAACCCTAGATCAGCAGCATCAGCATTAGCGGCTTCATTATCAAACTAGGGCAGACGATATCTCACAAACCGACTGTCAGATTGACTTCATTCCACCACCAAAAGTTTCGGCTTCCAGAGGAGGTTCAGATGAACCTACAGTGCAGTTCAGATGAGGAGATATTCTAGGCCACGCAGGTCAATCTTTACTTCTGCAGTTGCAGCTTCAGTTTCAGCAGTTTCCGGCTTCAAACTAGGGCAGTCGATATCTTGCAAACCGTTCATCGGATTGACTTCATTCCACCACCAAAAGTTGCGGCTTTCAAAGGAGGTTCAGATGAACCTACAACATAGTTCCAAAGAGGAGATCTTCTAGGCCACGCAAGTCAATCTTTACTTCTGCAGTTGCAGCTTCAGTTTCAACAGTTTCCGGCTTCAAACGAGGGCAGTCGATATCTTGCAAACCGTTCATCGGATTGACTTCATTCCACCACCAAAAGTTGCGGCTTTCAGAGGAGGTTTAGATGAACCTATAGCGCAGTTCCAAAGAGGAGATCTTCTAGGCCACGCAAGTCAATCTTTACTTCTGCAGTTGCAGCTTCAGTTTCAGTAGTTTCCGGCTTCACATGTGTGAGAGAGAGACCCATTTCAGCGCAGTAGAGAAGAGACTCATTTCTGCGTAGTAGAGAGAGAGAGAGATGTGATGAGATGAGTGAGTCCAAATGAGGAAAATTCCTCTTATATTTATACACAACATTGGTGGGTGAATAGATGCGACTGTTGGGCTTCTGAGCCTACATGAGTTGTAGGTCGGCTTGATAATAATTCCATAATCAAAATAAATTCATATCTCCATGAATACTTATCGGAATCGGATGATCTTTATATCAATCCTACACCTCTCGACGAGAGGAATCTAATAAAAATATTATCAGCCATGAATAAGATGACCCACATGAAGTTTTGCCCTGGTTGCCAATTTTAACATATGTGAACTTATGAGAAAAGCATTAAGTAAAATGATTCCAACATGGATTTCTTTGAAAAGAAACAATGGTTATTTCAAGAGAAGATATGAAGTAAGAATTAAGAGTCTTGCCAATGGAAAGGCACTTTAAGTAAATGACTAAACAGCTGAAATGGTTGGTCAAATGGGGAGGTCCACCTTTGTGTGCAATTTTCAAGTATATATCCAATCAAGCCATATGGTATGGGTTCCTTCAAACTAGCAGGTTAGCACAGGGAGACATATTCACAAAGGTGCTAGTACGAGTAATGTGAGAAATTACAGAACCGTCATAGTTAATAGCCCCTTTTCCAAGCTATTTGACATAATTCTATAGAGGAAGATAAGTAAATGGGTAGAAAAAACAATGTTAGGGCCCCCTCTCAGGCTCTCAGGTTGGTTTTCATCTTAAGCAATTAGTCATTGACCATTTGATAATTGTTAAGAGTTATTGCAAGAAAGTGCAACGGAAAGATGATAGTATTTATCTTTGCTTCGTTGATTTTTCTTAAGCATTCAATACAATGCCTCTAAAAAAAATTGGATAAAGAAGAAACAAAATAGGAATTTATGTTGAGTGGAGAGGAGTTATTGTAGAATTGGGGGTACTGATAAATGGACAGAAATTAAAATTAACAGTAATATCAAGATTAAACAAGAATACCCCTCTCCCTAACATTATTTGGCATATTCATAGTTCAGTTACAAGATTAGATTAGGAAGAATGGGGAAGAAGGAATATGCATAACTAGTTAGGCTTTGTGGTCATTGATTTATGTAGAAGATACGATGTTATTGGCAAAGCACAAAGATAGTCTCTAAAGACATTCTAATGCCCTAGACAATTTTTTCAATTAATCCAAATGAAAGCTAATAAAAAAAAAAAAAAAAAAAAGACAAACAAAGGCCATAATGTTAATAGGTACTTGTGATAAGGATATAGCCATTGCATTCAATGGTAAGAAATTGTAGGTAGTTCTTGCTTACACGTAGTTGGGTGTTGATTTGAATGTAGTTACAATAGGAATTCTTGTGTGGAGAAGGCCAAAATGCAGGAAAATGCAGCTACCAAGTTGGAAATTGAGAGAGTTGATCTTCAAAGCATTAGTGCAAACAGTAAGGTTGTCCTATTTGGGCTCCATGCCTCTCCAAAGGATCTTGGAATAAAGTTAAATGAGTTTGATACCCACCCCATCATCCCACCACCACCACCCCCAACCTACTCACCAAACAAAATACAGTAGTCATTTTTCATTTTAAAGTGCTTTCCTCTCTCACCAAGCATAGTGGAAGACCTTTTGAGTTCAGTGGTAGCTATAGGTTGTGGGTAAAACTTGAAGTTTATGCCCCTTGTTCTATCATGCCCAAGCCACTTCTCATTCAAGGTAAGGAAAAGGGTGTGGAGGTGTATGGTTGAATTGATGGAGGCTTTTCTAGAGGCACATTTGACTATGAGATTCCATTTGGGCACACATTACACATTTGAGGTAGGGTTACATGTCTTACATTACCTTTGTTGCATCATTTATGGAAAGCCTTGTTCCCTAGTTGAACCGAGGTCTCAAGACCACATGGATAGAGGATGTGAGTAGGAAGGGAGTCTTAAAACATGAATGCCCTACCTTGGGAGGTGTCCAAGGCATGATATATGGCAAGGAAAGGATCAAACATATCCCAAGGAGAAAACACCCTACATTATGAAGCTCTAAAGCATGACATGTGGTAGGGAAAGGGGTTAATGATCATAAAATATTGAATTCCCTCTTAAAGGAGGTGGTTAGGGTATGTTTAAAAAAAATGGGTGATAAATAATCCTAATAGAGGAGATTCCACATATTTTAAGGAATATATCACCTTTTGGCATGTTGGATCTGAATTGTGAAGAAAAAGCTGAAATTTTAAGGATGTCCATAGAGTTTAAAGCTTATGTGGAGAATCAAATAACTATAAAGACAAAGGTGCTTCCATTTAACAATGGAAAAGAGTACACCGCCAAAGACTTTGATGCCTTTTGTAGGTATGCATGGATCAAGAGGGAGTTAACAATACTCTACAACCTGCAATAGAATGGGGTTGTTGAGAGGAAGAACCATTCCATCATTAAAAAAACCATAGCAATGATATATGACACAGAGTTTCTCATGAGTCTTTGGGTAGAGGCATGTGACATATCTTTTTACATTCTAAACCGTTGTAATCAAAATGTATCAAAGAATAAGGTAATGCAAGTCATCTTAACTAGTGAGAAGCCTTAGATATAATAGTTTTGTTTATTTGATTATCTTATTTACATTTATTTTATTTTTTATGAAAAGAGGAATAAAATTGAACCCTTGAGCATTATGGTACCTTATTTAGGAGATTTCCAAGTCTTAACAAATTCACATTCTTGCATAAAGTAAGATATTGGTGAGCATAGATGTAAAATTTGATGAGGATGCTTGCTCCTCAAAATTCCTTGTATCCTTCCTTGGAGATTGAGAATGATAAAAGGCTCATTGCCCCAAACATGACTTCAAAATAGAAAAATCAGATTCAGATTCACGAGGTTCCAATGAAGAAATTGAAGCATTTAGCTAGGATGCTGAGAGGGCTTACCCAAATTTTGTGGTAGGCATAAGAATAAGTGGGAGCACCAAAATCTACTTTCAAGTGAGAATTGAGACATCACATAAAATATTTCCAACTTATGTTGCACTAATATCTTTTATTATTGATACAAAACCTTCTATTTTTATTTAGGAAAGTACTTAGCAAGCATGGCAGGATTCCATGACGAAGGAGTGTAACTCCATTCTAAAAAATGGTGTTTGAGAGATAGTTCCAAGATGGGTTCACAAATATGTGATAGATTCAAGACGAGTGTTCAAGATTAAGCATGTGACATATGACCAGAACATAGAGAAGTGCAAGCCTTGAGTTGTAGCTAGAAGATTTACCCATAAAGAGAGTTGATTATGATGAGACTTTTGCTCCTTTTTCAAGGTATATTACTATCAAAACCATTGTCTAAGTTCCATCATGTTTTGGTTGAGCTTTATATGAAATGGATGTGAAGAGTGATTTTATGAAATGTTGTGATAGAAGAGAAAATGTATATAAATCACTTGAGAGATCTGGAGATGCATGGGTATGGAACCCATTTCTATAGATTGAAGAAGGCTATTTAGGGGTTGAAGTAGGAATTGTTACCCACCACTTAGTGGGTGATATCCATAGGAGAAAATTTTCTCCTAGATGGTCCTCAGCTAGCATCCAACAACCCCTTGTAGCCACCAAATTTCTCGATGTGCCACTATCTCTGCCACTTGAGCCAACCACGTGGTCCCTCGCCCATATGTTATGATCATATGTTTGAAGGTGGGGCTCTTGACCCAAAAGGTATGGCCTTTCATTTTGTAGTTGGTTGATTTTGTTTACTTATCATGGAAACTTTTGGGCATGGATTAGTGGGGGGATTTGGCAGAAGGAGTGGGTTTGGTTTGTATTCTTGTCTCCTTTGTCCAATTTTATGGTTAGCCGTGTATCCTAGTCCCATGGGACCTCCTTTATTGGCTACTAACTTTAGAGGTGACACTACATGGGAACCCTTGATTTTAGTTGCGTGGTCTCGCTTCTTGATACCACATACATCACCTCCCCTCCACTCAATATAACCCCATTCACCATATTTCCCATCTACGTCAACATTTGTCCATTGGGTCCACAGGGAATTAGCCTCCCCCTCCCTTCATCCACACCTTGGGTCGGGCCTAGAACGATTCCCTGAAGGTTGATGCAGCTAAAAGAAAAATACAAAGCATAATGTTTCTACTCTCAATAGGAAATGTACCACAAAATGCAAAAGATGGCTGGGACACACACATTTAGCACATGGGCAAAAGGCCAACATTAGCTTTACCCCTATCATTATGGACATCACCCTAGTTCCTAGGGTCCCTCATATTGAACCCTTTCATCATTAAGGAACCCATTATTTTCCCAACCCTTGGTGGGCAATGAACCACTCCACCTTAAGTGGGTAATCACTATTGTATCCTACACATCATTCTCTCATCCGCTGGAGCCTCGAGTAGTTATAAAGAAAAACCAATCAAAGGTAAAAGGCATATGAATAAGGGTGGAAAAACAAAGGACGGGGGTCACTCATGTACCACGATTACTCCCTCCTACATTCATACACCCAAGTGTAAGCTTCCCTTGTATTATGGCATGTGGCTTGGAGCCTTCCCCTGATGCCTCGTTTTGTTCCACCATTATACCACATGCTACCTACTAATTGATGGATGTACCACGGACATGTCGCCCCCTTTAGAGGTAGAAAACACTTAATAGGGTCCTTGGTTAACCCCCTTATTGAGGTTGAAGACACCTCTACATGCTAAGAGCCCACTATGGAAGGGCATGCCACCATGCAGTGCCCATTTGATTCCATGATTTGTAAGCTCTTTTACTTGATTACTCTAATGATTTGTTGTATAGGAAGGTGTTGTGCTATTCAAAACGACCCCCCCACACCCCCCCCCCCACCCCCACCCCCCTCCATTTTTTAGTTTAATAGTTAATATTCTATTAATAAATGGGGACCCTTTATAAAAAAACTCTCCAAGAATAATTTAGCACTTAGGTGCTTTCTTTTAAACTTTTAGAAATAAATCAAGATATCAAGTCGAAACCCTTTAAAACTAGCAATTCTCGCCTTTTCGCATACCGCCGAACCAAGTGTGTTAAAAGGTTAATTAATGAACAAAATCCACGAATTGCGATTGAAAAGATCACCGCACTTAACTTAGATATCATTGGACTTTTCATTCAAAACTAAGACTTAAGGAATTTCCCATAAAATGAAGTGCTTATCACAATCGCATATCGACTTTCACAGAACACGCAGCTCATGAAACATATCAAATATGTGAAATGCAATATTTCGGTAGAGCGAGTCAATACTCATCTCATCACAGTAATCACTTAAGAAACCAATCTTACGAACTGCGAGAGTTTGCGAAGTGCGATAAAACCCGGACCTGAGAAAAAAAAATACTATGAATTATATGTTAAGTCCGCCACGTAGTGAAAAGCACTTTATGAAGTAATTACTCATTTAGACAAACTACGCTCTAAATGATGAAGAATATGTTGCTCAGCTCGCATCCCGCAAAATTCTAAAAAACTTTGAGAAAACACATAGTCAAAATGTTGATAATACGATTTGCGATATTGCATCGCAATCGCAAAATCGGCATTTTCGTAGTCTAAACTCGCCACCTTAAATTTTATCCCTTCCCATTTGCAATGTGGTACTTTAATGAGTACTAAAGTCACTGATAAGAGACTTTAGTGGATATTTAATAAGTTTAATGGCATTTATGTCAAAAGAGTGGCTCGACGTGATACGATATATTTTCATCTGTGTTTTGATTAAAAGCTCCTTTCTTGTCACCTTTTTGAGGTTAAATCTATCATTTAATGCTCACTGTCATTCTCGCTTGTGTTTATTTGATAACTTCCATTTGATCCATTTTAGGAAACCTCCGCAGAAAAGATTGTTAGAAAGAATGGCGATGAAGGGAAAGGCAATTGCATCTGAGAAATTAGACATGGTGCTGCTTTTCTTTGATACAACATGTAGTAGAGATGGGGGAACCACGACATTGGAGTCCATGTATAACTTGTTAGAAGAAGAGCATCCTAGGACACTGGTAACAAAGGCCACGACAGATGCTCAGGAGTCATCTGACGCCTCCTATTTCGAAATAGCATGTTCATTCCTGCACTGCATAGCTGCGAGACCAAAGATAATCCCATACATAGATATGATCAAATGGGTAATTGAAGAGGTAGACATCTCAGATAGAACCCTCAAGAATAAAAGGCAAGAACTCATGGGTTCCTTCTCACCAGACAACCTATGATTAATGTACCAGTTACCAGAGCTGCAAAATCTATAAAACAAAGAGTGCCTTGAGCATTTCACCAAGGAGAACGAGGACTCAATAGACATTACGAAGACCTGGAAATCAAGCGGAGGCAAACTCAAGCGAGATAAAACTGGTATGTACTCAATGACATCAATTTCTCCCCCTCATAGTTTTACAGCAGCAATGATGAGTAGGTTACTCGGTAGACCCGATAACACCAAGTTTTCTATGGAATGGGTCTCGTTATTGGATGCAACAGTAAATGCAACAATTATGAACTAGGGTCAAATTTTATCAAACAATTTAACAAAGGCCATTATAGAATATAGAAGGAAAAGAAGTCCTTCTTCAAGGATTTTCCCCCCTTTCTTCATGAGTGCTTTTTTTATGGATGCAATTTGTTTTTGTTCTCAGTTTCCCAATATGGGATGGAAGTGGATTGTACGAAACCCGCTTCCCATCCATAGATATCATAAAATTTTGTGGGAATCTCAATTCCATGCCCATTTTTATAAAATATGTCAAGGGTTTTTGCTATCTATTCATAAAGCAGTATTCGATAGAAGTGCCCCTAGGTTTTCTATAGAGACCAAAGTAGATATCTTTCCAGTAGTTAGATGGTTTAGGGAAGAGACATTCACCTACATCAGATTTTTTGGGGAAGGCAAATTGACTAGAGGATTGAAAGAGCAGAAGAAGGTCATTTGGCCTACATTCCCATTATAATGTGGTGCTTTTGCACTACATGATTATGGATATGAAGTAAAGGAAGCAGAGATTATTATGTCACTCAAATTAGCTACAGTTCTAGTAAGGCAATACGACCCAAATGACATTGCTAAGGAATTTACTACTATGGCAAAATTTAAACAACTCACCCGTGAAGAGGATGCCTTTGACGACCTCTTCCTACAAGCAGAAACTTTTTCACAAGTTCAACATACAACATCACTACTTTTGACCCTAGAAGATATTAATGATTTCTATGTGTACAAGAAAAAGAGATTATTAAAGGTCCCATTGGACCTACTAGAGATTGAACCAATAAGGGAGCCAACTCCCAGCGTAAGCTTGGAGGGTAGCTCCAAATAAAGCTCTGAAGAAGAACCTAAGAGAGATCTATGCATGAGTCAGAACACTCAGAGTGGCAATCTCAAAATGGGGGAGGAAACACAAATAAAGAGTCTGAAAATGACACAGTTGGAACTACAAAGGAAACAACTGAACATGCCTTAGCAAAGAAACAAGTAGAGGTTGCCTCTACTTCAACTCAGTCAAGTAAAGCTCCAATCATTGACCTGGAACAAGAATGGGAGTAGTTCAATAAAAATATCCACACAGACACAAACCCTGAGCAAACATCTGGAATGCAAACTCCCAAGCAAACCCAACATAAGTCAAATCCAGAAACAACAGGGGAAGGAGCTATAGGCACTCAGGACATTGAGATCATTCCTGTTATTCCTACTTCATAATATATTTTAATAATTGAGGAAATGCCTCCATTAGATGTATTCGACAGTCCTACCCACAAGGCTGTAGTCAAAAGATAAAGGAAGAAAAGAAAACTAGATGCCATGGCTGTTACGACTCTGGAAAATGAACCAATGGATATTGTATGGAAGGACTTGCCTGTCGACCCATCTAAGAATCTCACAAAGTTGTCGCAGTCCATAGGATCCTATGCCACAACAACCATTGACAAGGCGGCAAAAGTCCGAATGCTGCTGAAGGAAAAGGAACAGAAAATTATGTTACTAGAACAACAATTAACCCAAGAAATATCCAATCAGCAAGCAGAATTACAAGTAGCCCAGCTCTAAAGATAATTCGAATAGATGAGAATACAACAACAAGCCAGCTTAGCAGAAAAAGATTCATGGATACAAGCCATGATAGATAAATTTAAAGATAATCTGCAAATAGACAAATTCATCAAGGAAGCACTCAGCCTCAATTCCATACTAATGCAGGAAAAGGAAGTATTCTGCCAAAAAATCTCGCAAATAAATCCTTATTGCAAGACTAGTGATAAAGTAACAAACCAAGTTATTGATATGACGTTTGAGTCCGACAAAATCCACAAAAGGATTTCTAAATTTATCACCTGGAAAGAATCAAAGGATGGAAGAAAGGCCGATCTACCAAAGCTGGAGGAGTCTCATAAAGATATTCTGTCTACGGATTGGGATTCTCGGTTGAAACAGGCAGAAAGGGAAATAGCGATAGCAACAACAACAAACATCATAATCGAAGCCATTAAAAAAAAATCTTCATGGCGCCAATCTTGTCAAGGAGTGTGTACCAGGGTTTCTTCTGAATGTCAAACAACTAGAGCAGTAGTGGAGACAGGAAGCGCAAGAAAAGGAGGTGGCAATCAAATAGTTAAACAGGCTAAATTGGGAAACATACTGGTAGTTTCTAGTGAAACCACACAGCCAGTGGATGACTCTGAGGTGTTTAATAACCTCTACACAAAAGATTGTGCCAGCACTAACAGATGCCATATTTGTTGGGCAGTTAAAATCTATAATCGACCAGCCACTTCAGCTCAAGCCAATGATTGATATTTGTGACCTCAGAGATCAAGTTCAAAGGAGTTAGTCATTAGTTTATTTTAATTTTAGTTTTATTTTTGTATATTCTGAGGAAGGTTGTTTGAAACCTCCTAAGCTATTTTTGTAATAATCTATTTTTAGTATTTAAACCCCTCTCATGCATTTAGAGAAGGGTCCAGAATTTTATCAAAAACTCATTTCAAAACATTGCACTTTTGTACTTTTGATAAATTTTTGATGAAATGAATGGAACAGGATCTATTTTCTGAATATCTAGCATGCTCTATTGAAATGCACTTCTGTACTCTTAGAATATGTTGGATTGAATGAAATTGGGTCAATACTGCTGAAGAACATGAGCAAGACTTATCATATATGGTACTTTTATCGTTTTATTATGTTTTATTTATGGATTAAGCAATACTTCTTGTTTCAATTGTTTTATGTATGAAAGTCTGAATTATAGTTTAGCATTATTGCACTTCTGTATGATGTTACCTCTGATTCTATTTTGAATACATGAACAATTTTTTTATATGCGATATATTTCTCTCAATTGTTTTGTCTAACTATTTATACAAAACGATTATTGTTAAACAATTTCATCTCTTTTGGCAATTGAATGATATTTATTACCAATTGTTGTAAGACATCATTGTAGATTGCATATCGTATTTTATTCCCAGGTATATTTATAGTTAGATAGTGTTAAAACAAGATATATGCACGTGTTTAGTAGTTACTTAGCTCAATCATTCCCTGTTACAACATATATCGTCTCACCAACATTATCAAATCTCTCTGGGAAACTGGTCCCATTATCCCCAGTCAAAGCCAGTGTACCAAATGGAAAAGAAGTTGCTTTCAAGGTCTGGACCAAGTGGTTTCCCCCATGTTGTCGCAAATGATTTTCGAGGCTTCAACAAAAGGAAAGGGGACACATTGGATCTTATATAGGATTGCAGATGGATCTCCATTTGGGTTTTGGTCTTCCTATATAGGGTCCAAGCCCTCTAGAGGGTCATATTAGCACTTGTATGGTGAGCGTCAAGAGCCATGGACCTCCACCATAGCAGAGAGTAGATTGCCACTTCATCGATCCATCAACACCATTTATTGATTGCTCGTGTTTTTCCTTTTTGGATGAGGATGATGCATCTAGACCACCATGCCCAATTGACTTCACACTTGCACCACACACTTGGAAGATGTTCCAGGACCCAAATGAGGATGTGTCCCATCATGGGAGACAGAGGGAGGGTTTATGGCATCATTCTATCCCTTACAAATGGTATACACGCATTATCAATCCACTTGGAGACCCATGAGTATGTCATTGTGCCCCCACACCCATATGGGGACACCACATTGAATTTTCTTGGATATTGAGGGCCACCCCCTTGATCACTATGTTTTGAGCCTATTCTCTCACATTGGCACACTTTGGACTCCACTAGACCTCCTCAAGGGCCCAATTACTCAATGTATCTACTATTTTTCCATCTTGAGAGGCTTCTCTTTGTATTATTGAGCTATCTTGGTGGGCTTGTCACCAAGTCATGTTACTATTGTACATTTTTTTTTTAACATCATCGGTTGCTATATTACGTTTCGAAAATAAAAAAGGAGATGAATACTGCTCCCCTGTAGTACATAATTATTCGCCGACTGGTGCTACGAGAGTAGGATTTACAACAACAGTATCCTCCAAGTCCCTGCCACTTTGGCTTTGAGATAAAAGCTAAACTAAAATAGATCCTGACAAATTGAAACGCTAAAAGGCAACATTTGCAGAACATTATCAATCAATATTGAGATGGTTCATATGTCTGACTATTATAGTTGACGAGAAGCTTGATATGCCTGATTGAGGTGCCTGGCTAATCTGCACCAAAAAAGTAGATGAGGTCAAGTCCTGAGAAAAAGAGAGGCCCGAGGCATGATCTTGGAGCGTTGCTCTTGGGGACACTGTTCTTTGAGCGCTGCAAATGGTTTATGCTTCCTAGAGGGTGGATCCCTAAGGGAGGGGTGCCCAAAGATTCCAGAGGAAGGGGGGGGGGTTCTGAGACGTGATACAAAGATAGGTCCGCAGATTCTGAGCAATCAAAGGAACAGAAAGGGAAAAAGGAAGGATTAAGGAGGAGAAGGGGCTCAGGATGGTGATTTCAGGGTATAATGCAGAAATCATAAGAGGGAAGGGGGGGTCTTGAAGGTGAAACGGGGATGCAGGGGAGGGAAGGCCGGAGGGAAGAAAAAAGAACGATCGCCTTGCTGACATCTCATGCAGGTGGATTTTCTGAGTGCGCCAAAGCCCTCTGTATGTCTTAATCACAATGAGAGATTTGTGGTTCTTCAATCCTTCCATCATGTCAGAACTTACACATTTATTGTGAAGCTGATTGGAAGAAAAACTGTTCACAGTCATGGCAAATGATGATAGGTCTCCACGCCATTGCAAACTAAACAACCCAGAGGTTTGGTACATGCCTTGTTGGCCTGTATGTCAGCATTTTTATTTAAACTACACAGAATATGGTGGAAGCACAGATCTTGCATAAGGTGAGCTAGAATGTGATAGCAGCTTAAGATCTGCTGGAGGAAAACATTGAGGGAGTCTCTCTTCTGAATCATTAAGCTAATAACCACTGTCAAATCTCCAAAGATGAAGGCTGCATCTGTACCGAGCTTTCCAAGCTGAATAAGTCCCTGGTAAAGGGTCAGGGCTTCTGCCTTATTGTTGGAAATGTGGCCGAGACCTAATTCATATGATAAGACAATGTCCCCATTATCATTTAAGATCACTCCTCCAATTCCTGTAGCCCTAAGGTTCGACTTTGAAGCCCCGTCAAACAAAAGGCAGTACCTGTTGCAATTTTGGATCCAAGCTGCAAACTCATTTTCCTTAAGTCTAATTTTCCAGTTATGAGGAACAGTGTTTTGTCTGTTCCTAGCCATGATGCCTATCTTCCCACTGTTGTTTTTGTCCAACAAGTATCCAATGAAGATTCGTTCTTCCACTCTGAGCTCGATAATGTCTATATTCCTCTGGCTCTTGGCTGATATGGTTTCAAGGGGAAGGCCCCTTGCTTTGCTACAGAGACTTCTAACAGTCGAACCCTTGTCCTTAAAAACTTTTCGATTGCGAGCCAACCAAATATTCCATAACATGGTGTAGGGAAGAATATCCTAGACCCTCTTCGCTATGCTATTCTTCCTTCGCTGCCAGGGGTAATTATTTTTCCACTTGTGCAGAATTTATCCTATGGTATTTTGATTGCTCTATGGAATCTGATTATTTTGAGACAAATTTTCCCAACATTCAATAGCAAAGGGGCAGTCAATAAAGAGGTGATGGATGGATTCCTTAGCAGCCAGGCAGTTAGGGCAGTGAGAGGGGCCGATAATACCACGCCTTTGCAGATTTTCGGCAGTAAGAATTTTTCCTTTGAGAAGAGTCCATATTAAATTTGATTTTTGGAAGGGCCTCAGACTTCCAAACAGCCTTCCAATAGTTCCAGATTGGCATGGGATGATTGCTGCTACAGAGGAATTGGTAGGAAACCTTAATGGTATATAAGGATCCAGAGGGGTCCCATCTGAACTCATCTAAAGCATTCTTTTTGACAGGGGCAATACTATGCAAATGAGAATGGAGGGTTGACAAACTAGCTTTGAGCTCATTGGGTATAACAGGGAAGGACCAATCAGACCAAAGTAGGGATGAAGGATCCCACTAAGAGATCTGATCCAAATGATGGATACCAACTCTTTCAAAAAAGGAGAGAATAGGACTAAATCCTGCTTGTGTATTAATAGGTTGTTGTCCCATAATTTTGTCAGCTTCAATAGTGATTCTTCCTCCTCCCTTGGGAATTTTGGAGGTATTCTGGGCAATTATATGAATTTATTTTTTGCATAAGTGCCAGATTTTGGTGGAGTCTCTGTTGGGGATGTCTTGATCAAGGAGCTGATGCCTTGGAAAATTTAAATATTTAATTTCTAAGACCTTTTTCCACCATGCAGGAAGGCCGGTGATGAGTCTCCAAACAATTTTGCCTCTGAAAGCTAAGTTAAGAAATTTGGGGGATCTGATGCCAAGATCACCGCGATCTTGGGGCTATATTACTTGCTTCCAACTAATCAAATTGAATTTATTTTTGTCATGTTTCCCTCCTTGCAACAAGAAATGGCGAAGGATTCCTTCCATTTTGTGGTGAAAGGAGGCAGGGGCTTGAAGAAGAGTAAATTGGTATAAAGGCAAAGAGGATATACCGGATTTAAGAAGGGTGAGATGACCAGCTGGGTTAAGCCATATGGAACCCCACTGTTGAACTTTCCTTTTCATCTTATCAATTATAGTGTCCCAGGCTTCTGCCCTCAAGGGCCCTCCACTTACAGGAATGCCCAAATATGAAAAATGAGTCCAGTCATAGTTGCATGAGACCCCAAAAGTTGTAGCAATATTATGGAGAACTTGCTGTTGTATTCCAACCATAAATACAACTTTTTTGCTGATTAACTAGACCACCAGAATAATCCATGAATTTATCCAAAAGGACTTTGAAACACCTGGCTATTGTGATAGAAGCCCCTCCAATTAGCAAGGTGTCATCTGCAAATTGCGAGTGATTTATATTCTTGACTCCATCCCCAAATTTTATTCCTATTATGAGGCCAACCCTCTGATGGAAATCCAGCACTTTGCTAAATGATTCAGCCATCAGAATAAAAAGGTAAGGTGAGAGAGGGCAACCTTGTCTTAGACCACGGGAGGATTGGAAGGCATCACCTAGTCTGCCATTTACGAAAGGTGTGATCCATGGCCCGGTGATGCAAGCTTTGATGAGGTTAATAAAGCCTGCATCAAATCCCATCTTCTTCAAGACGGCCAAGAGAAAAAAGTGTCTCACTCTATCAAAAGCGTTGGCAAAATCAAGTTTGAGGATAAAACCTTTCTCATTCCTGGACTAGCTCGAATGAATGGCTTCTTGGACTAGAAGGATGGAGTCAGCTATATGTCTATTGGCTAAGAACCCCCCTTGATTTTCAGAGATGAGGGATGGGAGAAAGGGTTTGAGGCGAGAAGCAATGACTTTGGACAGGATTTTGTAGGAAGAATTACAAAGGGAAATAGGACGGAATCGGGCAAATGAAGAGGGCTAGTTTTCTTCGGGTATGAGGACCAAGTGAGCGGCGTTGGTGTACCCCCCTATTTTGCACTTTCGCTGGATCCATTTCAACATTTTTATCAGATATTTTTTAATGATTCCCCAGAATGCTCGATAAAAACATATGGGAAAGCCATCAAGACCTGGGGATTTGTCAGGCTGAAGAGTCCATACCGATATGCTAACTTCTTCCTCATCGATCTCTTTAGTTAAACTGTCATTTATTTGCTTGCTTATCCCTGTGGGAAGATTTTGTAATAGCTCAGTATAATCCTCCTGATCTTTAGTTTCTGTAAGGAGGTCTCGAAAAAGTTCTGTTGTTGTACTTTGGATGACGTCCTGATTTACTTTCTTGTTACCTTCAGCATCTATAATGGATCTTACGTTGTTTCTTATCTTTCTGGCTGTTTTTTGCTTGTGAAAAAATGTTGAGTTCCTGTCTCCCCCCTGCAGCCACAGTTGCCTCGATTTTAACCTCCATTTTAATTCCTCTGCTCTTTTGACCCAACACAATTGTGAATAAAGGTCGCTTTCCTATTGTTTGCTTTCTTGAGAGAGGCAAAACTCCTCTATTGCTCTTTGCGTGCTATTAAGGTTGTTTTTAAGCTCCTTTTTTTCCTTTTCAGGTTCTTTATAGCTTGTTTTGGCCCATTCTTTAATTGCCTGTTTGGTTTTTTTAAATTTGGACTCCCAGATGAAGCCAGGGGACCCTTCGACATGCTGACTCCAGGTGCTGAGGACAATTTCTACTACTGCTGGTATGTCATTCCAAAGGGAGCTGTACCTCAAAGGGATGGGTCCAAGATTGCTGTGATATTCCAGCATGAGCGTGATAGGGAAATGATCTGAAGCTGGGCATGTCAAAACGCTAGCGTATCCAATAGAAAACATGGAAAGCAACGAAACATTGATTAGAATTCTATCTAATCTCTCCATAATGTTGCCTGCGCCAATCCTGCAATTACTCCATGGGTATCGTCGATTTTTTGGTACAATGTCCATAAGTTCGTATTCTTGCATGATGTTTTCTAGATGCGTTCTGTAGGGGTCGAAAGTGTCTACCGCCTCTCTTTTCATTGGCATGGAGGATAAGGTTGAAATCACCTCCCAAAATAATGTTGAAGTTCCCTTCTTCATCAATGTTGGCTTTTAGATAGCGCCAATAACAATCCTTGTCTTTGAAATGGTTGGGCACATAAATGTTGTAGATGATTACAGTTTGCCTATCCTCTTTGTTTTCCAAGACTGTTTTGATCCAGTGGTGCTTGATGATTTCCGACTTATAGTTCCATATGTTTAGGTTCCAAATAGTGGCTATTCCTCCTGAAGCTCCTCTTGCTTCACTGATGCTTCCTTTAAACTGTCTCTACTGTTCTATAATACCATTCATTTCCCGCTGACCTTGCTTTGTTTCTTGTAGCAAAATAATTCTAGGTTTCTCATGATGTATAAGATCTCTAAGGGCTGTTATCTTGGAGGGGTGCACAAACCCCCTACTGTTCCAAGATAGGATTTTTATCATTGGAATTGTGGTGTTCGGGGTGGTGGTCGCCCCCCTTGTTCCTTGTTATCTGTTTCTTTATCATGTTGACCCAGGATGTAAGATTCTATAGGTGTCTGAGTTCCCATAGCTATATCTTTCTATGGGTTCTCATCCCGATGCTGCTTAGCGGATTTCCTGCACAGACTAGGTTTCTTATAGGTATCACTAGATCCTCCATGGTATTTACAAGAACTCCTGGTGATTCTGTTTAAGGGAGGATCCAGAGGGGGTTGAGAGGAGATGATCAGGGTCAAGGTGGATTTGGAAGAACTTTGGGGAAGGCTTTCAATGGGGGGAAGATCTAGGGGATAGTTTTCAGGGAGGGAAAGAATGGAGAAGAGGTTAGGTGAAGAGGGTGGAGGAGGGGAACGAGGAGGAGATTTGGAGGGTGCAGGAGAAGAGGGGGAAGGATGACCTGCTGCAGAGGCTGATGGGTTTGCTTCAGGGGGAGCTTTAACCAGGGAGGCTGATTTCTTTTTTTTAACCACTTCCCATTGTTCCTCTTGTGGATCGTTCTCTACATTAATAAGCTTAGTACATCGGTTTTTAAAGTGGCCGTATTCGTGACATACCTTGCACTTGAACGGGATCTGCTCATAATACAGCTGCTGAATGTGGCTCCAATCATCCACTTTAAGCTTGATGGCTTCAAGGAGGCCTTTGCCGAGGTCCACTTCAACGCAAATCCGGGCACAGGCTTGCATGTTGTCTTTTGGCTCACTTTGATCAACATATTTTCCAACTGCATTCCCAATGGCTTGAACCGAATCATCCCCCCAGCAGTGAAGAGGGAGATGAGGGAGCCAGACCCAACCGGAATAGCACTGGGAACATCGAGCTCAGGGTTGAAATTAGGGGTCCATTTGTTGAGATACAGGCCCTTGGAATCCATGAAATAGGGCCCGTTTCTGAAAATTAAATCCTTGTCTTCTTTGGATTCAAATTGAAATGTGAAGTACCCTTTCCCACAAAATCTGATGGATATTTTCCCTTGTATCTTATCAGACCAGTTCCTCTCAACCCATCTCTAGACGGTTTTTGGAGAGGGCCAGTGGCTCGTGAATTGACCAATGAGTCCTTTTTCTGCCAGCGACAGGGCGGCCATGTGAGGTAGGGTAGGAGGCAAGAGAACTTCTTGAAGGCCATCTAGCTTCTTGACAAATTTTGAAACAACAGGTCGAGGACGTTGTGGTGGCAATGATTTCACTAAGTTGGAGAATGTCTGTTGAATGTCGTCTCCCTCCAGTGGAGCCTCCGGAGGGTCCATGAGCGAAGTTCGAAAGCCCAAATGGCTGCGCAGTAGGGAACCCTAGGACGGCAGCGCGCGCAGCAGCCTGATCCAAATCAAGAAAATACATTATTTTATTATTTGGGGCTTAATTAGACCATTTAGGCTATTCAAACTCCCTTATGGATTGTATAAATAGATGAGAGGCTCATTCATTCTTCTCATCATCACTTGGATTGGATTAGTATCTCTTGTGATTTTTGCACTTTCTCTCTCGGACAAATTTTTTGGAGATTCTTGATGCACTATAATGTTTGGATTTTCGCTATTATCTTTGGAGCTTCTTTCGAATGCAAAGTTGATGACTGGATATACTCTCTCTCTGTTATAAGTGAAATTTGATGGTATTTGTTATCTTACTTGTATAATGCATGTTATTGTTACCATTAGTTTTGTATGGGCTATAAATGATGCGAAATTCTTCTTGAAACCTCAAATAATTTATTTAATGCATGCGTTGCTCTTTGAGGGAGTGGGTGAATGTTCCTAGAGGCACCTAATAGGTTAAAAAACTTGAAACTTCATCTCCTTTGCAAATTTGAAGTATAAATCCCTAATAGCCTAGTTGTTGCTTGTGGAAAGGCTAGTGAAGGTAAATTAGGGCTTCTTAGCTCATGAAAATTCCTAATCTAGGTGTATCTTGACTCCATTTAGCCCAAGAAGCAAGAAACTGATCATCGCATCACTGTGGTGGTCAAAATAACCTCTCTTTTCTTCATCTCTTCCAATTCTAGGCCTAACCCTAGAAGGTCTCCTAGGGCATCAAGTGAAATCTTTTGTAGCCATCCAAAGCCCTTCAAAATCAGTCTAGAATTGTGTTGGGGTCTTCTTAAGGGGTCCTCCGATTTTGAGCTCAATCCGACGGTGGAATTCTGAGATATAGCAAGCCCTACGTCAAAAATCATTCTTCTCCCTAGGTTTCCTTGGGTTAGTGTCCTCACTAGGACCATTACTTTTGAATTTCAAGATAAAATCATTTCTTTGATCCTATTCTCCCCCCAACCTAGTCAAGCTCTTCTATTGTTGATATACTCCACACATGTGACCTAGTTTGTGCCCACGTGGGTTCTTTGTGGTCCCACAACTTTATGACTCAAATTCCACAAGGATTACATAGAAGCCATTTATCCTTTAGGATTCTTAGGTCTAGGATACCTCTTCTTAAGGGATATTCTCCAAACCTAGGTCTAGGTATCCTCTTAGCCCTTCTTAGATAGCCAATCACCTTGTTTCCAAAGCAAGCAAGCCAATTATCTGAGTCTCTCTTGTGAATATGATCTAGGAATCACTCCTCATACCATCATTGATATACCTACCTTTGTGATTCCTCATATACTAGGTCTCCTCCCATCGGTGAAATTCCATAAAGAGAAAGGGGCTTTAGCAGAGGTGACAGTGGGTGATTGCTCCGTTGTTGCCACTTAACCTAGTAGTTGCTCTTTAGGATCCCCTCCTATCAACCCTACTAGTTTGAGTGGTAACAATAACCATGTTCTTGGCACTCAAAGATTGATAAGTACCTATTAAATTTGGATTTATCCAAGTTTTGGTTATGATTCTCCAAGTTTTGTATATATTTTAATCTTTATTATTTTGTATGGTAAACTTCATTTGCTTGTCTTGATCTTGGACGTAGATGATTTGGCTTTTACAAGACTTTCTAATGCAAGAAGAAGTTGACTAATGAATTTGACATGAAGGACATTAGATTTAGATGTTAGGTTTAATGTGTGTGAAGCCTTCCTTGGGAAAGGGAATTACATTGTGGAGATTCTAAAGAGATTTCATATACTTAATTGCAAACCCTTGGCCACATCTATGGTCTGAAATCTAAAATTATCTTGTGATTTAGATTTAGATTTGGTTGATACTTCTTTCTATAGGCATTTGTTTGGTTCCCTAATATATCTTGTGAATACCTGATCTGAAAATGGGGCACTTAGGGTTCTTGTCTAACTTACAAGAACGTCTCCCACTTCCAAAGCTTATTTATTCCCAAGTCCTTATGATTAAACAATGCGGAATTAAATATGTGCTTGAAAATAAGGTGTATTCTTATGTTTATTGTTGACTGTTTATGTGTTTTTAAGTCTATTTACTTGAACTGATATAACAGAAACTAAAGTAGCAGATATAATGCAGCAATAAACAACACACATAGGATAACAATTTAATTAGGAGTTCACCCAAAACTCTGGGGCTATGTCTCCATGAACTCTAGTCAACTCAACTAGGCTCTCTGGGATTATGGCAAAGTCCTTTTACAAGCTCTTGGCTCAACTCCACTATTTTACACAGAAACAATGGGTTTAGACACCATTTTATCCCTGGCTCTTGAAGCTCTCGGCTTTCTCGCTCTGGCTCTCGGCTCTGGCTCTGGCTCTTGGCTTTGGCTCTGGCTTTTGCTTAGCTTTCTGCGCTCCTATCTCAGCACTTGCAACTGCCCTTTCTGTCTCTGTCGTTATGTGGCTTTTAAGAGAATCTACGTTGTCCGTTTGTTTCCTCTTTTGGGCTCTCTGTCTGCTCAAATCCCCCTCTGATCGTTAGCAATCATTGCTAAACACCTTCAGGGATGGTGGCCATCTGTTCTGTAATGGAAAGACCATTGGTGCCTTTGAAATCCTTAGAATAGTCATTTTCTGTTTACACAGAGAAATACACTAAAACACAGGAAAACCTGCCAATTTGCCATCTATTGGACCTAAAATATCGTTAAATTTGCCTTATATTCCATTCGGTCCAGCTTTAAATCGTTATAGCAAGTCATCGTTGATCCAACAGTTATTATCAATTTCAGGTGGCTTATGCGCTCGAAGATTACCCGCCCAAAAAAGGTGGTTTTCTCTCTACGGTGCCTAGCCATGTGGCAGCCAGTGTATGGGCTTGGGCGGAGCCCGACCAATACCACTTATTGCCTATGGCCCGCCCGAAATCCCACTGTTACGGAACTCAAAACACATCTCACTGCGTATAAAACCCTTTCGGGTCCCTTATATCACCCCATTCACATTTCCTTTGTATTTATAAAAAATACATTAAAACACTCAAATACCGTCGAATGGCTTTATGGAGGACTTCAAATAATATACATTTGCATTTATACACCCTTTCGGGTCTGGATTCATTGCATCGGGCACATTCCTATGTATTTTGGGTTTTACACCAAAAAACATTAATACACAGAAAATCTGAATTTTTGGATTTCAAAATTTATGAATTTGGCTTATGAAATCTGTCGGGTCTAGCAATCGCCGGTCCGATTTGATCCTGGCCATCCATTCCTTTCGCAATCCGACGATTGAGATTGCACATCGCGATTGCTATCGCATATCATGTCGCATGCGGCCTAGGGGTTCTGTACATCGCCGATCCGATCATTGGTGATCGACGTATCGCACGATCGCAATCACTGATTCCAGGGTCCCGATATCGCATATGGGCCTGTCTCCGACTCGATTGATCGGATTGGTAGATCGGGGTTTCTTCCACTGCCGCTTAAGTCCTTCCCTTTGCCTTTTTCCAATGCGATTTCCATTTATAAGGGTTTTTTACCCATTTTAGGGGATTTTGCCTCTTTTTCCAAAGAACAAAGGGCATCTTCTTTGAGCGATAACTTCTGCATCCTAAATCCATTTTTTTCCATTCAAGTTGCAGTAGATTTAGAATGAAAAGATCTATGCAATGGGGCTATGTCCAGGAACTTCCTTGGACTTTCATTTTTCTTTGTGAGGAACACTTGGACTTAGGAGTTTATCCAAAATCCATTTTGGATCACGCCTTCACACTAAAAGAACTTTTGGTCTCCAAAAGACTGATATACTGATCTGAACAGTACCTAAGAGTAACAACATCCTCTTCTTTCAGACTCCAAACACTTGCCTTGCATAGTGCCTCTGAACCAAAGTCTCTGGCCACTTCCTTTCCTAGATGGGTTGGTCATCCTGGGAAGAATTATCTTCCTCCTTACCTTCTTGCAGAACTTCTGTTGAAATGGTTATAGGAGGTGGTTTGAACTTCTTTGCCTTGATAATTAATCCAAGGTGGCTCAAACAAATGTGAAGTTCTTCTATTCCACAAAACTTTCATTTGTACCTATTTGAAAAGCTGTCAACAACTGTTAACAACAACAAAAATACAGACAACAACTGGATGGCCTAAACTCCTGCTTCAACAAAAGAAACATATTTCACATCTTGTGAACACCTCCATGTCTTACATTTGCATACAAATGATGGACTAGATAACAAGCCCACAAAACATGCCTTTAAACAAATGACCCTTCAAGTCAAGCATGTAGAAAAAGACCATTATGACTCTTTTTCAAAAGATGAAACACTTCATCATTATCTCCATTTGGAGACCAAGTTAACTTCTCCCAAGTCAACATGGCATCACATGCATGTCAAAGCAATCAACCCTGCAAGTTAATTACACATACATGTTCAAAAACAAGGAAATCATCAACATCCCTGTGTTCATGCATCTCCTGCTCATGCATGCATTTCATCCTTCAACTTTCACTTAAGCACACTGTACTTTTGAAGCTAAAATGAAATATAATGTAGATGCATCAATAGACATGCAATCTTAATCAGATAAGAACTCTAACTGTTTCTTACCAATCCTTTTCAAAGGTACTACCTTTGTCTGCACATCAGCATCATCATGTGAATCATCCTGAGACACATCATTCATGGAATCTTCCTTTCCATTTCTGCCATCTTCTCTTTCCACTTTCTTCAGTTTTTGTGGAAGCATTGTTGGATTCAGAGTCCAACATTTTGCAGCAAGATGTCCTTGCTTATGGCAAGAAGTGCATTGCATGTGCATCCTCTTGACAGCATGATTTGCCTTGTCCAATGGACCTTTGGCTTCTTGCTTTTTTTCCTTCAAAAGTTTCATGTATGTGGCCATTCTCTTCCAACATCTAGAAACATTATGGTTATCCAACCCACAGAAGGAACATGCAATTGTTTTCCCATACATATGTGTAAATTTATCATGCTTTGCACAATCAAAAGGAAAATGTTTAGAACCAGATTTATACCTACCTCTTTCACCTTTATTGCCTTCATGAGGAGGTGAAGCAAATGAAGAAGTGGCTCCCTTTGGAACATCATCACTCTCTTCAAGGTTGTCAAAGTTTCCACAACTCTTCGGTTCATGTGTGTGCTTTTGAACACCTACATCCTACAAATGATGTTTCAAGCCATTGCATTCCTCCTGAATACAATCTTCACACTCTGCAATGCAACCCCTTCTTGGAGCTGTTTTAATGGCCTTCATGGCAGCTTTGGAACTTTCTCCATAAGCTTGTCCATAGCCAAGACCCAAATACTTAGGCCTTTCCTCAATCATTATTGGCTCAACAATACCTTGTGCATGTCTACCCAAGCCTTTTCCTTCATAGCCCATCTTGGACATTAGCTTGGAACCTATGCCTTTGGTATGTTTTTCAAAAGAACCAATATGAGCATTCTTAGAGGAATTTGAAGACAAAATGGAATGGTTTACCTCTTCTTCAAGCTGATACTTGACTAAGGCTTCTTGGGCAACAAAGAGTTGTGTCTCCAACTCATGCATCCTTCTTAGGTTCATATTTGCAATATGAAGTTGCCTCTCCATTTCTTGCAATTTTTTAGTAAGCAACTACTTTTCTTCCTTCATGGAATTCAACTGCTCTCTAAGTATGCTACTCTTTCTTCCAACCTCATACATTTATCTCACCATATCCATCATGGTGGACAATTCTTGCTTCTTGTATTCATCAAAGAGTCTTGTGATGAAGAAAGAAGAATTCGAGGACTCACTTGTAGAAGTTGTCATTATGCTAATGAACAAAAGAACTTCAAACAAGATTAATAAAGAGCTTATTCAACAACCTTTTGCAACAAACCTCTTGTGCTCCAAGGATTGCTTTGAGGTCCTTTGGGATAGAAGAATGCCTTCAGCCCTTCTTCCTTCTTCTGCTTCCTGGACTGAGCTATCAATAGCTTTCCCTTCACCTCTACAATTCAAACAATAACCAATCTGCAAACAAGCATACATCAATCCTTGACTGCCCAAACACCTTTCAAACAAGAAACCTTTGCTCTGTCAATCAAGCATTCTGATATAACCTTCTTTGAAGGTGAGGTTAATCAATCTCAGGCTCTAATACCACCTGATCTGAAAATGGGGTACATAGGCTTCTTGTCTAACTTACAAGAACCTCTCCCACTTCCAAAGCTTACTTATTCCCAAGTCCTTATGATTAACCAATGTGGAATTAAATATGTGCTTGAAAATAAGGTGTATGCTTATGTTTATTGTTGACTATTTATGTGTTTTTAAGTCTATTTTCTTGAACTGATATAATAGCAACTAAAGCAGCAGATATAATGCAACAATAAACAACACACATAAGACAACAATTTAATTAGGAGTTCACCCAAAACTCTAGGGCTACGTCTCCATGAGCTCTAGTCAACTCAACTAGGCTCTTTGGGATTATGGCAAAATCCTTTTACAAGCTCTTGGCTCAACTCCACTGTTTTACACAGAAACAATGGATTTAGACACCATTTTATCCCTGGCTCTTAAAGCTCTTGGCTTTGGCTCTAGCTCTCGGATTTGGCTCTGGCTCTTGGCTCTAGCTCTAGATTTTTCTTAGCTTTCTGTGCTCCTGCCTCATCACTTGCAACTACCCTTTCTATCTCTATCATTCTGTGGCATTTAAGCCAATCGATGTTGTCCATTCGAATCCTCTTTTGGGCTCTTTGTCCGCTCAAAGCCCCCTCTAAGCGTTAGCAATCATTGCTAAACACCTTTAGGGATGGTGGCCACCTGTTCTGTAACGGAAGGACCATTGGCGCCTTTGAAATCCTCAGAATAGTCATTCTCTGTTTACACAAAGAAATACACTAAAACACTGGAAAATCCCCCAATCTGTTGTCTATCGGACCTGAAATATCATTAAATCTTCCCTATATTCCATCGGGTTCACCTTTAAATCACTATCGCAAGTCATCGTTGATCCAACGGTTATTATCGATTTCGGGTGGCTTATGCGCTCGAAGATTACCTGCCCAAAAAGGGTGGCTTTGTCTCTCCGGCGCTTAGCCACGTGGCGGCTAGTGTATGGGCTCGGGCAGAGCTCGGCCAATACCACTTACCGTCTATGGCCTGCCCGAAATTCCGCTTGTTACGGAACTCAAAACACATATCACTGCATATAAAACCCTTTTGGGTCCGTTATATCACCCCATTCGCATTTACTTTTTATTTATAAAAATACATTAAAACACTGAAAATATCATCAAATGGCTTTATGGTGGACTTCAAATAATATACATTTGCATTTATCAAACCTTTCGAGTCCAAATTCATCACATCAGGAGCATTCCTTTGTATTTCAGGTTTTACAGCAAAAAAAATTAATACACAAAAAATTCGAATTTCCAGATTTCAAAATTTATGAATTTGGCATATGAAATCTGCCGTGTCCAGCAATCGTCGGTTCGATTTAATCCTAGCCGTCCATTCCTTTTGCGATCTGATGGCTGAGATTGCACGTCGCGATCTCTATCACATATCATGTCGCACACGGCCCAGGGGTTTTGTACATCATCGATGCCGATTCGCCGATTTGATCATCGGTGATCGGCATATCACATGATCACAATAGCCGATTTCAGGGTCCCGATATCTCATATGGGCTTGTCTCCGACCCGATTGATTGGATCAATGGATTGGGGTTTCTTCTGCCTCTGCTTAAGTCCTTCCCTTTGCCTTTTTTTGATGCAATTTCCCTTTATAACGGTTTTTTGCCCATTTTAGGGGATTTTGCCTCTTTTTCCAAAGAACAAATGGCATCTTCTTTGAGTAAAAACTTCTGCATCCTAAGTCCATTTTTTCCCATTCAAGTTGCAATAGATTCAGAATGAAAAGATGTCTACAATAGGGCTATGTCTAGGAACTTCCTTAGACTTTCATTTTCCTCGGTGAGGAACACTTGGACTTAGGAGCCTATCTAAAATCCATTTTGGATCAATACCAAGACTCACGTATGTTTTGAAACTAATATAAATCCATTTCATGACCAAATCTCAATAGTCTCACCAAAAATCCACCAAGCATGGGTTCAAATACTTGATGGAAACAATGCATTATGGCATAAGGTATGTAGGAGATGGTGAGTTATCATTACATGATTCTATCAATTTAGTGTTGGAAAGAGTACTTCTAGTTTTTGTCTTAGCATGGGCACATGTATGATTTCCTGGTTTAGCAGTAAGTAGGAAACAATTTCACTTATTTTAGAAAAGTAGAATATATGGAAGCCTGTTTTTCTTATTGTGAGATCACATGGCTTTGCAAGTTGATAACATAGTTGATTGATCAGATGTTGGATCCCACTATTATTTACCATGAGAACCTAGTGTTTCATGATCATTGTGCACATTGATATTTAGTTCCATTTCTTGAGAGATTTAGTACACAAGGGAGCAATAATTCTAGACTATATTCCTACAAATTTGTAGCTGGCCAACATTTTGACAAAGCTCCTAACTAAGGGAAAAATTGAGAACTCTAAGGGAGAAGCTTAGTTTGATGGAAACACTTTCCTAAAAAAGAGGGAGCAACAGTTCACCAATTGCTCAAATAATGTTCTCCATCACCTTTCATTGTAGTTGTTGACTAGACCCATTCAACGATGGTGATTTGGTAGAAAATAGTTGGGCTGATTGATATGCTTGTGGGAGTGATTTTCAAGAGGGTGAATTTATTATGAGGTTCTATTGTTCTATTTTGGCATTGTTTCCTCAAAATCTAGTAGGTCTTGTGAGAGGCCTCACAAGAAAATATCATACTAAGACACAACAATGAGGTGGATGCCACTGTCACTTTAACACTCCACCTCCTTCTATTTAGTGGAATTTCACCACAAGGGAAGCTTCCCAGTATAGACCACCCAAAGGTATTCTAGGTTAATAGGATTAAGGTGACACTTTGATAGCCTTAATCAAGGTGCTTCAGACTAGGAACGAGGCTCAATTATTTGTGATAAGGATCATACCTATGAAGAGGCCTATAAGGTAAATCTTGTAGTAGAGTTTTCACGATGTGGCTTAGCAATAGCACAATTAGTCATACAAGTGAATGGGGAAGTTATTTTGAAAGATATGATCAAAAAATAAAATGACAAAACTTCAAATGACCCTAAGTTGAAGGTTAAATGTAAAATTAGGGGTTTACAAGCCCTAGAATTGCCTAGGGTTGATGACGTCAGCCCTAGGGAATCACTTTCAACAAAAAATTTTGCTAAATTTTGATGTTTTAAATTCAATCAAGGTGAAATGACTTCAAATCAGCTCAACATCCAAACCCTAGTTGAATCCGGACTAAAACCCTAACCCTAACAACCTGCCTTGAAGGGTTAAAATTGTAAGGAGGGAAAAAGAGAAAGCTTTAAAGTTTTTTTATCACCAAGATGGATGCAACTTCCTTCTATGTACTTGCATGATGGAGTATTAGGGATTTTGACCATGGAAATATTTGATCGGAATGTAAACTTGAAGATTTTTTTTAAACAATTTTGCAAGTGCAATTATATGTGTTTTGCGTAGAGGATCAATTTACTAAACACATAATGATGATTTTTATCTCAGTTTTTTAGAAAATAAAGAAGACATTAGTACCATAATAACATACACAAAACGACAAATGATTAAGTAGTTCACCCCTCATGGGCTACATCTCCTGGTCCAGCTTCCAATGTTGGGCCTCTTCCATTATGCTCAAAAATATGTGTTTACATCAATTTACAATGCTCAGAATGCTAAAAAAATGTCTCAAATGGCTCCAGAATAGTCAAAACCCCCAATTTTGGTTCTTTTTTCACCTCATTTGGAAAAAAATTGAGAAAGTTATGTGTGTTTCTTCATTTTCCCAAATTTTGTAGCTAACCATCCTCCAGTTCGGCCTCAACCTTGCTTGAGCACCCCAAACAAAGAACCGATGCACTAAACCTGGCACATCTCCCGCTCGATGGGTGAATTTGTAGGATTGTTAAGGCTGCCATTAAGCCCTCAGTCCTGAATTTCCTAGTCATGTGGCACCATGCAACCACATAGGGGGTCGAATATTTTGGGCTCTGTCCAGCCCCTATCTCCATGCGTGCATTTGGTTCGATGTTGTTCATGTATCCTTGGGCTGGCCCCTCCTCCACTCTTCACTTGGTCATGCGTTGTTGGTCACATTGAGGCCCCATAGGGCTTGGGGCTAGCCCCTTGTTGGCTGGCCCCCATCTCCTTTTGTGCACCCGGTCTTCGGCGGTGGCATATGACTGTGCAAAAGCCCATGAGGGTTGGTCGTGGGTTGGGCTAAGACCTAGCCCTTGGCCCCCTGCCCATGATCCTATGGTGTAGGGGTGGCTAGGGGTTAGGGCTTAGCCCGACCCCTCCCACATATGCGCATACACCAAAATTTAAATATAATTCATATTCATTTGTATATCAAGTCACATAGCGGTGGCGCGTTGGTGTGGGCCTTGGTTGCTTGGTACTTCATCTCGAGTTTGAATCTCACGGGTGCTGCTTAGCCTCCAACAAAATTTAATTGGCCATTAGGAGGCCACATGGTAGCCAGGGATTGGCCCATGTGGCTCCTCCTAATTGGTCCACCCAAACACAACCATTAACTAATAAAAATTCACCATGCCACAACTAATCAAACAATGATAAGTGGAAGTCATTCACGGCCCACCAAAATACAAAATCAACCCATTCAAATGCCCAGTCATCGTACGGACTGATGACTAGGCATACCTGCAACCCTCTTTCCAAAATTTTTAGTTGTTTCCCAAATTGATCAGAACGCGATTCTGGGAGCATCCAATGTCAGATTTGAGTGAAACAAGTTGCATTGGGTTCAGATTGCCGAGATCTATTTAGTCATTCAAGTTTCGATCTCTGTAGCACACTTTGAATTTTGAGCACTGTTTTGATCCATCAAATCAATCCTCCTCATTGGAAACTTTTGGACCCCAAAATATCTTTATCAATCAACAAATACATGATGCTACATTTCCCTCACCCTTACAGTCTAAATCCACTGAACTTTGCTTGAATTTGTCATTTTGAGCTTTTCATGCAAATACATCATTTTCCTTGATTTTGGAGTCCTTGTCTTGCTGTCATAGAGGATCTTGCTTCAATTTTCCAGAATATGCAGAACAACAAACTGACTTTGAAGGAATAAATAGATTCCTTCCTCGGTCTCCAATCAAAGGAAACTTAAACAATCTCAAATTCTTCTCACCTTGAACACTGTCGTCATGACGATGCTTACCATGTCTAGCCTTGTACTTGGCTTGACTCTTGACCAAATGTGATCGCCATCGCCATGCACCATCCCTTTTCAAAGCCAACACATTATGAAACCCACAAGAAGAATTTTTGGAACCAATGTCCTCTTTGTCAATTTTCTTTTGCATTTTCTCTTTGACCTCTGCACTCTCTAACATTGGCATCTTGTTCACACCAATGTTCAACAATGATGCATGCTGCTACAAATTTACTTCATTTTGTTTACCTCTTTTAGGAGGCAACATGTTAGACTCCTGAAACATCTTATCACATGAATTAGAAACATCAATGAAATCAGATTTCAAACTTGATTCATATCCTTGAAAGGCTTTAGATTCTTCAACACCTTCATGTTTGATCATTAACAATGCAAAGTTATGACTAGCATTAACAATCCTCTTCATTTGTCCCGCATTTATAATAGATGTATTCAAATTCTTACTGTGTGCTCTAACAATGTACTCAATCCCATTCTTGAACAAATGATATTTGTTCTCATGGAGATGAAAAATAACTCTCCTATCATATAGATATGGGCTTCCCAAAACAATACCACATATATCAATTGGAATTACATCAAGCTCTACCTCATCTAGAAAGTTTGCAGTGATTGCAAATTTTAGTTTACATCTTTTTGTCACATGCAATTTTGCATTGTCACATATCCAACCTAAAGGATAAGGTTTAGGATGAGGAATGGTTTCTAAATTCAACTTCTTGACAATGTCTTCTGAGATAAGATTTTCTTGTGAACCACTATCAAACAATGTATCTATCTTGGTATGTTTTGAAATAACTCTAATATGGAAAATCTCTATTCTTGTTTTTTCATCTTGAGTTTCATTGAGACAATTTGAAGAACTAGTACTTGCAATGTCCTTACCTTTCAAACCCATGGTTGTGATCTTTGTTTCATCTCTAGAATCTGAACCTAAATCATGTTGTGTAGTTGCAACTGTCTTCTCCTTCTCCTTGTTCTTAAACTTTTTGGGTCTCATTTCTGGATGAAGTTTCCAACAATGATCTTCATCATGGCCCTCTTTGGAACAATGTTTACATGTAAGTTTTTCTTTCTCCATCTTGATGGCAACATTCTTCTTCCCTTTTCCTTTGAACTTACCCTTTCCTTTTTCTCCAGACTCAAAGGAACTCTCACTAGTTTCTTCATAAATATTTTTCCCTCTTTCCTCTAAATGAGTTTCCTGAACACAAACTTCATCTAGTATGAAATCCTCCAATATATTTGAGAAAAGTATCTTGTGAGGACAAATCTATACCCAAAATCAAATTTCTTTTCGTAAATTCTTGAGTATAAGATTGCACATTTTTCCCTTTAGCTTGCCTAAAGTTCTGCCAATCCATAATAGATTTTTGCATGTATACTAATGGATAAAATTGCCTTCTTATTGCAACAACAAAATCATTCCAAGAGGATAGAACCTTACCATGTTTCTTCATGTCCTCTTGAGTTTTGGCTTCTCACCAAATTAGTGTTTCACCTTCCAATCTAAGAGAAGCACACTGAATCTTGGTTTCATCATTTTTTATTCTTTGTATCTTGCAATACACTTCAATCTAACGAATCCAATTATCTAATCTTTTTGTATTTACCTCTCCATTTTACATAGGCAATTCAAACACAATGTCAAGATTAAGAAAGGGTGTTTTACCATGACCCCTTAGGGAACTTGGATGTGTTTGTGAAAGGGTAGAAGAATTTGAAGATAAGGATGAAGATGTTGATTGAGGTGAAGGTGGTGGTTTGTCACCATTCCCTCCATTCCATTTTGGAGGTTTGTATCATTTTCCTCCATGAGGTTTTGAGCTTTCTCCATACAATCTGGAATTCCTCTCCTCATACAGAACTTTAACCATCTCTGACATCTCAAAGAATTCTTTTCTGAAAGTCTTCTCATCTTCAAATATTTCTTCAGGACCTTGAATCATCATGTACCATGACTATTGAAGCTTGAGGTGTGTTTGTTCTCCTTGAAAAAAATTGAGATCTTGGCTCCACAAGTTCTCCTTCTCCACTTTTGAGCTTCAACCTTGTAAGCATAATTTTTTTTTTGAAAACAAATCAAATCTTCACAAAAACATGTGCTTTTATACCAAAATGATCTGAATATAAACTTCAAGATTTTTTTAAACAATTTTACTAGTGCAAATTATATGTGTTTTGGGTAGAGGATCAATTTACTAAACACATAAAGATGATTTGTATCTAAGTTTTGTAGAAAATAAAGAAGACATCAGTACCATAACAACATACACAAAACAACAAATGATAAAGGAGTTCACCCGTCCTAGGCTACATCTCCTGGTCCAACTTCCAATGTTGGGCCTCTTCCATTATGCTCAAAAATATGTGTTTGCATAAGATTACAATGCTCAAAACGCTAAAACAATGACTCCAACAACTCTAAAATAGTAAAAAACCCCCATTTTAGCTCTTTATGCACCTCAGTGGGCTAAAACTTGAGAAAGTTATTCTTGTTTCTTCATTTTCCCAAATTCTGCAGCTAACCATCCTCAAATTCAGCCTCAACCTGGCTTAAGCGCCCCAAACGTGGAATTGGCGCACTAAATTTGACATAATTCGCACTTGATGAGAAAAATTGTAGGACTGTTAAGCCCCTAGTCCCGAAATTCCTAGTCACATGGCACCATGCGACCGCATAGGGGGTCGAAGATTTTGGACTCTGTCTGGCCCCCATCTCCACATGCACCCTTGGTTCTATGTTGCATATGTGTCCTTGGGTTGGCCCCCTAGGAGCTGGCCCCTCCTCCGCTCTTTGCTTGCTCATGCACTATTGGTCCTATTGAGGCCCCATAGGGCTTGGGGCTGACCCCTGTCTCCTTTTGCACTCCCAGTCTTCGGTGGTGGCATATGACTGTGCAAAGGGCCGTGAGGGCTAGTCGTGGGTCGGGCTAAGGCCTAGGCCTTGCATGGTCCTGTGCCATGGGGGTGGCTAGGGGCTAGGGCTTAGCCCGACCCCTCCCCCATGTACGCATACACCAAACTTTCAATATTGTTCGTATTCATTTGCATATCAAGTCACATAGCGATGGTGCGTTGGTGTGGGCCTTGGTTGCTTGGTACTTGGTCTTGAGTTTGAATCTCACGGGGGCTGTTTGGGGTCCAATAAAATTTTAATTTTCCATTAGGAGGCCATGTGGCAGCAAGGGATTGTCCCATGTGGCTCCTAATTGGTCCACCCAAATACAACTAATAACTAATAAAAATTCACCATTCCACAACTAATCAAATGATGACAAGTGGTAATCATTCATAGGCCCACCAAAATACATAGTCAACTCAGTCAAATGCCCAGTCAGCATATGGATTGCTGACTGGGTGTACCTGCAACCCTTTTTCCAAAAAAAATAGTTGCTTCCCAAATAGATCAGAACGCGATTTTAGGAGAATCTGATGTCGCATTTGAGTGAAATGAGTTGCATTAGGTTCAGATCGCTGATATCTATCTAATAATTTAGGTTTCGAGCTTTTCTGCACACTTTTGATTTTGAGAACTATTTTGATTCACTGGATCAATATCAAACCCTTGAAGAGAGTAAGGGGAAAGATCTAGGTTTTCACTTGCTAACCCTAACTATTAATTTATGTGGGGTCAAATTTACTAGAGAAATGCTCACTAGGAGGTTCTCTAGGAAATTCAAGGATACTATATTAAAGCATTTAAAATTTACAAAGCATTTCATATAAATATAAGCATTTAGACATGGAACATAGAAATCTTAGTAATATTTGTTACATGCAATAATGCTAAATGATATCCAACAAAGACTACACACAATATATCCAAGAACATGCATTCTTTCAATCCCAAATTGACATCTCCACAAAAAGCACTAGTCTCCAATAGCTAAAAATCCACATAAGATCACCTCTCCACAAAGTAGCAAAGTATAATAGCTATGTCAAGTTCTATAAGGGAGGACTAATTCCACTCTAGTTATGATGAATAAAGGAAAGAGGTGATCCTCTGTGTATATGAGCTCTACTCTCTTAATTTTTAATTAAGATTCCCTACACAAGTTTGATTTTTGAGTGGAAAAAAAAATGGGTTACAAGTCAACCCATTAGCTCTATAACAAGCTATGCCAAATAATCCCACACATGTGAGTTGTAGGCCTAAAAAGGTGATGATGTCATGCTCTTTTAGGGCTCCAAATGCTCCATCAAGGCAAAGAGAAGACTAAAAATCTCTCCAAGCATCATTATCATCCTCCATTTGAGGGAAATCTCCAAATAAAGTATCAAGAAGCTCCAAGGGTCCAAAATCTAGTTGTAGATGCCACACATCATCTCCATGGGTGCCAATTAGGCAACATAGTTCCTTCTCTCTCTAGTGTTATGGCTCCATTAGGTGCAACATGTGAAAATTCAGAAACCTAAAAATCCTATTGCAGTAACTAGAAATTATTCACCTAATTTTTAATTTTAATTAACTAGTTAGTTATTGTTTCCTACAACAAAAATTGAATAAATCACACTGCAACCTACACAAATAAAACTGTGGAAGAATAAATGTTGGAAGAAATTTTAGCACACACACATAAATGTACACATTTATTTTTGGATAAATGTCCCCGGAAAAACCCAACTAGGGAAAATGGTGTAATAGTGAGGGTTTATTTTATTATGCAGTAGTGAAATATGAGTATATCTATGGATACCAAATTGGCAATCCAAACAGCAAGAAAATTTGAGCAAAATAATGAAGGGAATTACCCTTCTCCCACAGGATCTGTTGGACTTTCCCCATCAAAACTCAGCCTCTTGGAGCATTGTGTCAGCCTCTACACTGCTCTATGTTGCTGTCTAGACGACTTGCTCCTAACTGGGCTCAGATGAAGTCGTTATGCCTTTAGAAGTTGAGAAAATCATCTCTCCAGCCCTTTGGGACTCCTTCCCATCCTCTGGAACTGAGAACGAAAGTTTCTCCTCACCAAATAGATCTGCATGACTGAAGCACTACGCAGTCTCTCAGCGCTGCCTCTCCGGGATAATTTGACTCACTTGTTGATGCCTCCCTAGATCTGGAAAATATTTCCTCCAACTCACTGTCCCTTCCCCTCAATCACTGCTTCAATATCATTGGCTCTCCCACTGACAACTGATTTCTTCTACTTTGGAAATTGACCTGCTCATGAAATCAAACTATTGAAGTGATTTCTTTGAGCCCCATCGACTTCTTCTTATAATCATTTGTTGAGACTTCAACAACCAAGATTAGATCTTAATCGATGGCTACGATTAACTTGAAATCGATCTATGTGAGTTTCTAGAACATTCACACCTTGAATTAATTAATTATGATTAATTAGTCATATTCCCTAAGTTTAGACTTTGGAAATATTTAAAAATTCACTAATAATATAATTAAGTCGTTTCTAGGAAGAATTTCCAGAAACAATTTTTGGGTTTTGGATATCTCATGCATTCTAGCCTCTCCATAAAATTTCAAGGCTAGAACACATTCTATGCTACAAAAACTAATGCAAAAGCCCTCTTAATCATATTAAAGATGACCATTCTCATATGAGCTCTGGATCATGGCATTCCCATCAGCTAGTGTCAAAGCCATCCTGGGGGCATGATAGGTCCACTGGTACATCGTCAAGAATCATCCATGCCAAGCTAGAGAAGCTCAATGTTATGGCTCCTAGGGGTGCTCTAGGATGTATATCAATTTCTCAAGTCATCAAAAAGGCCCAACACTATGCCAAAGTGGGAAATGTTTCAACTGTTAAGTCATCATGCTCTATAGAGTGTAATGTACAACTTGGGTATCATGTGGAGTAGGGTTCCTGTAAGGCCTCTTCTACTCTGGACTAGATGGTAAAACCAACTCAAACTCAAGTGAAAGAAACCATTGATTCGAGACGAAGATCATAAATGCAACTAAATGGACCATACTTGAGTGCTAGGGGCATATTAATAATTCAAACTGGGATCACCTTCAAATATCTAACTAGACCAAGTCCCATAAAGGTGTTCCCTACCTTTGGATAGGTGGCTAAGTATTCAACCCTATTAGGTGCTTCCATGGAATTTCCAATATTATCCCTTCAATCAATAGGTTTTAGTATAAATACATGATAATGGAGGGGACATACTTCATGATCAAGTGCCATGGTCAGGGGACTAGATGATAGAAGTCCACATCCTAAGAGTATAGATGTAATGGAGAGAGAAATTGTGGATGCATGAACTACCATGCTCAACCTGCCTTTTCCACTCTTTTAATGTGCCTTTTACTTCTTTATGATAATGCTTTGAATAACTCAAGGATCAAAGCTTTATCTTTATGATATACATTTAATTTACCCCTTAAGATGAGGTAGTTTATCACTCATCAAGGTTGGGACTTGCAAGGTTTCCTTTTGATGATGTGGAGTATCAAGTGTTCAAGAATCGAGTGATGGATAATGAGGAGGGTAGAGTCCATGCTAGGATTTTTACTATGCGTTATCTTATGTCCCAACCATCTTTCCATTTTGAATTTTATTTTTCTTTCATTGTGGCCATATTATGCTTTTCCATTCTTTTAGCTACATCAAACTCTAGGGCAATGTTTTCCAAACCTACTCAAGGATGTGGATAAGAGAACGCCAAATATTGCTAAACCAATGATAGTTAATCCAAAGAATGGATATGCTATCAAGTCATAATAATGTGATATGGAGAATGTTAAGTATGTTAAAGGGAGAATGAACATGCTACTTTAATATAGCTCTTCCAAGTATTTCCGCCTATAATCCTAAGGCCTTAGGGGAGGTCCCATTGGACTAGGGCTAAATATTAACTCACTTGGTAAGGTAAGAGGAAAAATTTTCAATCAAGATTGGCCAATCATCTAAATCACTCTGTTATGCGTACTAAATGCCCAAGACATTAAGTAAAAGAACTCAATTGAAAAATGATCAAAGTACCTATTGAATGATAGCCCACCTTCATTCAAGAGGAATTTCAGATGGTGAGAGGTGTAATGATTGGTGCAGATGTTGGTGCAACTGGAATATCATCATCATCAAGAAAATGTGCAAGGTTGGTAGTTGGTTGGTTGTCCAAAATACTATTAGATTTCACAATTATATTGAGAGGGGGGATGAATCATTATAATGATATTTTTACTTATTTAATTCCATTCAAACATCATAAAAAATCACCCCTAGAGGATGATTTTTGGAGCCCTCTTGATTTAGCATGGCACCAAGAGAGCTCAACACATGCCTCCAAGAGGCTTATGCATTAATGACATAATCATTTTAGCCCTCTTGTAGGGTGTTTTCTTATGTTATTACAATGGCTATGAGGTTGGCTTGTAACCTCAATTAGTTTTTTCCCATCATTTGACAACTAAGAGGGGATTTAGGCTAAAATTAGACTTGACTAGACATGTATAAATAGAAGAGACCTCATCCGGGCCTCTATCATCATCACACTTGGAATTCAGCCTCTTAGAAGAATTTCACACTTGTTCCTTCTTAGCTATTGGAGATCTATTGGATGCATTTCGATATTTGGAAGCTATTTTTTATTTTGTTTGGAGCCACTTCTTTGGATAATGGATGGATAAACTACATATTGTCTTGTAAATTCTTATTGTTGAAGATTTTCTATCTTGAAGTTGTCTAATGTATGGAATTGTTGCTTCTAGGTTGTGCTATTTTGTGCCTTAATTGTTGAAAATCAATTTGTAAGACTATCTAGTCAAGTATTGCATACGTTTTTCATTGTACAACATGTAATGAATGTTCCTAATGGAGTAGATCTTTAATCTCTCCATCAAACTCCATTTTATTTTGAAGTAGGTAAATGTTGAATTTGATACCTAGTGCATCAATTTTTAGCCTCCTTAGAAGGGATCTAGCTTATCTATTTCATCCTTGACTCCATATGCGTAAAGGACAAGGCACTAGTCCAAGTCATTGGTGATCAATCCTAAATTTTCTCCATAAATTTATCTCCTAAAAGCAGTTCTTTTAAGGCAAGGGTGAAAATTTAGGGCTTGTAATGAAATCTTATGGAGGAGGATTTTAGGTGATTTGAGAGCCTAAACATCAGGCTTAGGGTCTAGGCTACCTATTCTCCAATTTTGTTGGGAATCCACTCAAATTTCATCCCTAAAGTCTATTTCCCTAGGTGTTGCTCCAAGAGGGAAAACATACTTATTTTCCCCTCAAATTTAAGACTTCCTTGAAGGTTGTATGAGCTTAGTAATTGTTTAAGTATATCATAAGAAGCCATTTTTCCTGGGCGTTGACCTTGCGAATACCTATCACCATCGAAAATATTAAAACCTTAGGTCTTTATCCTCCTTTTCTAGGGCTTTTCTTTTAGAGTGTTTTTCTTCTTTGAAGCCTTGAACCATTATTGAGTCTCTCTCTTGAATGAGTTCCATCTTGATCACTTATCTATTTTAAGTGATCTCCTTCCTACTGGGAATCCTCCTATCAATGAACTTCCATAATAGTAAGGGACCTTGGTTGTGGTGATAGTGGTCCATTGTCCCATTGTTAGTACTTAATCTAGCTCATTGTCTTGTAGGGTTTCCCTCTCCAAGGCATGCTAGATTTTGTGGTAACAAGACCTACTTAGAAGTATGCAGAGTGTGTACTCGTTGGATGTGGAATTTAATTCCGCATCCGATGGTTTTCTACTCTTGACATTTGAATAAAACTACAAGGAGATAAGCCAAAAAATACAATAAAAAAATAGTTTTCTTTTCCATCCAAAATATTTTTCTTTGGGGATGACATCATCATCTTGAATCCTATTGGTTATTTTAAAGTTAATTTTTTTAGTACATTCTTTGTTTTGAGGCTTGTTTTGACCTCAAAATTCCCCTAATGAGTGTAATCCCTTAAGCCTTCCTCCTTCCTCACCAACCATGATCTACTCATCTTCTACATCACTTTCTCCATGTTGGTCTTGGAAGTAGGATTCTCTAATAAATATACTAAAAATAACATCAAGTACTACATTTAGATTCTCTAGGAATTCTTCCTATTCCCCTTGATTATAAGCACACTCTTTAAGAGAATGGAACTTATTGCATGTTTGAAACCAAGAATTTATTTCCTGGCCAATCATGTTGGTTGGGGCAAGAGTATTTCAAACATTTTGTTGTGAAAAATTACGACTAGTAAAAACTTTCTTTTTGGGAGGTATCTATTTGTTAAATTGTGGTTTGGGAGGAAAATTTTTACGAGATATCCTCTCCCTAACATTTCCAACTTGTTCATCATGGTCATCTGCCTCCGCATGAGCTTGAAATTAATTTTATCAAATTTCTGGTAAAATGCTTGCAAAGTAGGATCAACTTAGGCCGTAGGCTTAGCCTTTGGTCAATTTTGGCCCTAGGATAAGCAAGAAGGTCAATATTGTAAGCACTAATATTATACTCTATTTCAATACCAAAGATTTTTCCTTCATCTAAGGTTTTTGGTTTTGTTACTGCAAAATACAGCAGGCCTTACGGAGGGGTTCCATACAAGACAATCACTAGACCAAGTGAAAACAATAAGGTATATCCCATTGTCACCATAGCTGCCACCCCCTAATCTTTATGTGTTTTTTCACCAATGGGAAAGAGAATGAGTATAAGGTCACCTACAAGAGATATTCTAGGTTTTATAGGTTTAAGGTGACAAAATAACATGCTTAGAGAGAGATCAGTGACACAGGTGCATAGATGGAGCAGAAAGTTCGATGAAGACTAGAGCGGAGCTTGCCAATGTGATGGGTTGCTCACATGGTGATGTTGGGAGATATTTTAAATGTTTTATAGACATTTGCATTAGGATGCAAGTTTTTTTTTAGAATAAGTTGGAGGAAATATTTCCTAATGTAAATGTAATTTCAATTTCCCTTATTTTGTGAGAAGGGGAAACGAACCATCACTTGTGACTCTTGGTTACCCATGTTAGATTTATTTATAAAGAAATGAGTGTTTGAGAATAAGAGTGTGTGCAACAGAGGAGAAGTACAATGAAAGAAGAGAGGAGAATATCCAGTGCCAGGAGAAGAGGAAGAGGATGAGAGGCATGGGCTGCACATGCCCACGTTGTAAATCTGACCAATTTAATGTATGTATGGATTTGATTAATGAGTAGTTTGTTTATATCCCCTATGCTTGTTTGTCTCTCTATCTACATACTGTTAATGAGGTTTGTTTGTCTGCACTTGTAAATTCGATTTACAGTAAGAATCTAAATGTGTCACGGTTGTATGCCTTTATGTGAAAGCGATGCTTTGATTTAAGTGCAATCTGGGGATGAACATTTTATCCTTGTGTGTATGAAGTTGTAACTTCACATGGTTGGCGTAGTTTTTTTGATGTGTTATGATTTTTTGTTGATGGTCTATTGATGTGTCTTACTACTAATGGTATATGGTAGTGATGTAGGTGGGTTGTGAGCATTTTTGAGATGTATGCCTATTAGAAATTAGACCCTGCACTATAGATATTGATGTGTGTGTCGATTTCTGGTGAAGACTGTCAACTTTGTTGAAGACTATGAACTGTGATGCATATAGATGGTTTGTGCAACATATGTAGGGCTGCAACCTGCATAGTATGTGTGGGTATGCTAGTAAATTCCATTGCTTGTTGTTAAATGTGGGGAGTCTTCATGTGTGTAGAAAACAGAGCACCCAGTGAAAACCCTTGTAGATTTGTCCCTATCCAGTAAATTCGAGTTAGAGTTGTAAATCCCCATGAAGGAGGGAAAATGAGGTCTTGTGTAATGTTAAGAAGCAAGTCTAGGTCATGAATAATCGACTCTAGGAAGGGCCGAGTCATTTTAGCTTCTTGGAATACTTCAAGACAATGTTTTGGGATGCTACAAAAATATTTTACAGTGCCCACATGGATTTGACTGCGCTGCAAAATATTTTGCAGCGCCTATAACAAGCATTTTCTAGGATTGTGAGTTTAGGTTTTTGAAGCCTGTTTGGCCTGCTCGGTGTATCATTGGATAAGTGAATCCCATGTGAGTTGGGTGAGGCTAGGAAAAAAATTGGAAGGCTTGAGAGAGATTTCTCATGGATTTTGGCAAAGGAAATCTCCATTCTTATTTTGACTGCATATTTTAAATAATTTGTTGAAATTCTTGAATGTGTTTAAAGAATAGCTATGGGTGTTTGTGTTAGATTATCCTAGGTTATGGGCATCCAGGGTAACCTGTCCTATCCCCATCAAGTGGTATTAGAGCCTTAAACACTCTTTGGTGATGAGAGCCTAAATGCTCCTTGGTGATGCTTACATGTTCGAAGACAACTTGATAGTGAAAAGGGGCTGAAGAGAAAAGGAACCTTACATCAGTAAGTAAGATGATTATAGTGAGTGAAGAGTTTATGTGTTCTTGAGGAAAAATAACTGTATTGGTCATAAAGGAATTGGTTCAGCAAGTGGACCTAAACTAGGTCAAGGGTACAGAGTTAATCGCTCAAAGATGGGCTTGACCTAATTGGGGAGGAGAATAGGATCAAAAGACTATTGTTCCTTTGAAATACAAATACAATGACCCAAGTGAGGACACTAACCCAAATCACCCTAGGGAAAGAGATGGTCTTGTAGCTAGGGCTTGCTATACCCCAGGATTCCACCATCGGAATTGCTTGAAATTTGGAGGACCCATTCTGATGGCTACAAAGAGATTCGTTTGATGCCCTTTGTGACCTTCTAGGGTTAGGCTTAGAAATTGGAAAAGTGAAGAAAAGGGAGGTAAATTTTACTACCAAATGGATACTAGGATCAATGCCTTATTGCTTGGGCTTAATGGAGTCAAGATACACATAGATCATGAATTTTCGCGAGCTAAGGATCCCTAATTGATATTTTCTTGCCTCTCCAAGGGAAAAAAACCATATCAATAGAGATTTATACTTCAAATTTGTGAAGGAGACAAATTTTTGAGGTCTTTAACATAAGAGTTGCCTCTAGGAACATTCACCCAATCCTTCAAAGGTTTCTGCATGCATTTAATCACTTATTCAAGGTCCTAGAAGAATTTTGCATTACATTTAACCCATACAAGAATAAAGATAAAAACATACATACAGTTTACTAGTAAGATAACAAGGATAACATCAAAAATTCGACTTACATGAGAGAGAGAGTATATTCTATTGACACTTAATCGTTGGGATTGGGTGAATATATATAAAATAGTGAATAGAAAATAAGGAAAATTGGAATATGAAGATACACTAGGAGATGAAGCCTAAGAGTCTCTCCCTCCATGTATATATCTATGATTAGCCTTAATGTAAAAACATAGTTCATTTGAGGAGTTACCTCTTGGCCTGATATGGTATCAGAGCACAAGTCCCAGCCCCATTTTTTGGTTCCTTTCTACCCTTGTAACTCCTTCCTGCCTCTATTCTGCATTTTTGCAGACTAACACATTTGCCTTCTACCTGCACAAATTCCTCATCTTCTCGTCGAAGAAACTCACTCAAACTTGGTGCACATCCCTAATCAATTAGTCAAATTGGATGCTAGAGCGGTGAGGCCACAACATTTCAGTCAACCACGTAGCAGAAGCATGGAAAGCCTTGACTGGTGTTTTTGTGATGTTAGTGTTATATGTAAAAAAAATCAGATGCTGGTAAAGATTGATTGAATGGCGAAAGCATAACTGTGACTATGTTAATTTATATTTTTAGAAAACAACCCCGAGATTTTTACCACTAGTGTCTCTCGGTCAAGCTCTTGGTATATCTCTCAGTTATAGTGAATGTATTGGCATGTATGTAGTGGTATATAACACATCACAAACACATCACATACCCGCCTCTTCCACTCAACTCCCGGCACCGCTCCCTCGCTCTCCAGGCACTGGTTGCATGTCTACATGCAACACACATGAGATTGTCCCTCCTCGTGGCTCTGTAAACCACCGATATTGTCATGCTTTGGTTATGTTACGTTGAACGCTCTTATATATATACCACTCCAAACTCTTGGTTACAATACATAGCTCCCAGCTATATATACATCTAGTTTTTACATCCTGCATACTCCATATTACCACTTCTTAGCATTCTTGTGGTTTTAATATAGTTGTGGCTTCGTTGAATGGTATATAACTCCACAATACCACCATACCATTGGTTAACACCACCACCATATCGTGCAACATAACCCTCCTCCATATACTCCCTCCCCAAAATAATATCTCTGTTGTATATATACATATCAAAATTGTATTTTTTAACAAAATTACTAGCAAAGGTATTTTTTTTTACACTGTACACATATTTTTAATGCATTCATTGATATCAATTGTTGGAGTAGTTCTCTCTAGAAAAGAGAACTATCTTGAATGGTCAAGGAAGATAAAACACACTCTCATTTTCAATGAGTTGTGGAAAGGATTTTGTGTAGGAGAAGAAGATAATGAACCTGCAAAGCCCACCTTAGATAAGGATATGTTCATTTGGGAAAATAAGAATAGTAAGGCCTATGCCTTGATTGCAACATCTGTAAATGAATAGGTGAGTCGCCATATTTCACCATTCTCAAATGCTTTTGAAGCCTTACAAAAGTTGAAGGAATTGTATGAATCAAACTATGAACTTGAGGTTGTCCAATTGATGATTAAATTAAGAAAAGCCTTTCAGTAGAAATCACATAAGAGAAATTTTTGGCCGACGCGTTGTACAATCTTGAATTGAAAAATGATGAATCTCTTGATTTAACATCAGAAGTTAGATCCATTATGCATGATATAAAAATCATTGGTGTTCAAATATACATTCCTTTCATAGCTTATGTCAAGGTACTATATCCCACTTATTCAAATTACCTTGAGTCATTGCAAGCAAGTGGAAACCTTAAGGAGATTACTTTTGACTCCCTTGGGAAGAAGTTTGTTGAGAGAGAAGGATTTTTGGAAGAAGACAACTCCTCAGTCGTCTAAATAATTTGTGTGTCTTGCACATAGATAGAATAATAATGCACAAGATTCTTCTAGAGTAAGAGTTGGCCAAAGAGGAAGAGGAAGAAGGAATTTTAGAGGTAGGGGGGTAGATAGTTCCAAGGAGAAAAGTTTGAACTCCATTGCATATGATGCAATAGAGATGGACATGATGCATCCACATGTAAGTTACCTTGGGACAGAATTGAGAAGGAAAGAAATGAAGCCAAAGGTAAAACCAATGACAAAGGGAAAGGTAAAGCACCCAAATCCACTCATTATGTTGTGCCACATTGCAATATTGGAGTAACTGAAGACTTATTTAATGCTTCACTTGCTTCTTGGAAAAATGATTGGTTGCTTGATTCAGGGGAAACTTGCCTCATGACTTATAGAAGAGAATTTTTTGAAGAATTTACTGACAGTGTTGATGGAGCAGTATACTTTGTAGACAAGTCAAAACTCAAGCCGTCAGGGCATGGTATCATCAGGTTCAAATTGCTTGGTCTTCTAGACTTTCTTTTTCATGATGGTTTATATCTCCTAGAGTTAAGGAGAAAATTGTTGTCTTTGGTCCACATCCACCAAAAAAGGCACTCCATTCATATGTGTGATGGCAAGGTTGAGGTCAAAAAAGCATCAGATCGATCACTTGTCAGGATAAGGATAGAAGAAGAAATACTTCTGAAGCTACAAGAAACCCCTGCTCATGCACACAAATTCTCATACATTTCTCATTACGATTAAAGTACATTTCCATCAAGTCTCTTATGGCATGCTAGATTTGGACACTTGAACTATGACAACCTTCATATGTTGAAGAAAAGTGGTGTTACTGGTTTGCCTACAATTCCTAGGGAACTTAAGCAATGTGATGCTTGTATCTTAGGAAAGCACAACAAACAATCTTTCCATGACTAACATTCCATATCACAAATAAAATTTGAACTTATTCATCAGTCTTATGTGGCCCAATGCCCGTTCCTTCTTCAAATGGAAATAAGTATATGATTACATTTATTAATGACTACACTAGAATGTGTTGGGTTTATTTATTGAAGAACAAATCCAATGCTTTTCAAAAATTCAAGAAGTTTCATGCATGGATTGAAAATGATGCACAATCTCATATTGGCTCTATTCGCACTGATAATGGAAAAGAATACACTTCAAAAGAATTTGAAAACTATCTTCTCCAACATGGGATCAAACATCAAACAATTGAGCCTTATAATCCCCAACAGAACGGAGTAGCTGAAAGAATGAACAAGACAATATTAAATAAGCTACGTTCCATGATGTTTTTCAAGAATATAAAATTGATGTTTTGGGCTGATGCAGTTCTATGTGTTGTATATATAAAGAATAGATTTCCATCTAATGCTATTAGAAACAAGACTCTTTATGAAATGTGGTATGGCCACATTCCTTCGGTAAAGCATCTCAGGGTATTTGGTTCCACCTGTTATGCCTTGATACCTAAGGAACAAAGAAACAAACTTTGTGCAAGGAGTCGTAAGTGTATCTTCTAGGGTATTCAATTACCTCCAAAGCATACCATCTCTATGATAAAATTAATAAGAAGGTTGTAGTATCTAGAGATGTGATATTTCTTGAATCTTCCAAGGCTGACAATGTTGTTGAGTGGCAGCTTGATCGCTTTAATAGATTCAAACATGCAAAGTATTTTCAAGAATTTAATAATGAGATTCCACGTCTTGAAGGGGGGATTCCTATGCTGGATCAATCTGTGGAATCTTCTTCTAAAGCACTTCCTCCCCCACATGAAGCTCCAACCACTAATATATATGACACTTTGAATGATGTGATTGACAAAATTGGGAGACTAAATCTTGACTAAGCCCTAACTAAATTAACTGAACAACCTATTCCATCTCAAAAAGGTCCTCCAAAATGGCTGACAAAGACACTTGAAAGTGTTCATCCTAATGAGGTTGGAAAGATAGGAACAAGGATGTATACTAGACAAAATGGAGGTGATGTAGATGATTTTGATTCATCTGTTGATATGGATGTTTCTTATGATTGTGAACTGAATTTTTCTTTAGAATTTGAACCAACTTCCTTCAAATAAGTCTCTTCTTATGATGAATGGAAAGAAGCAATGAAAAAAGAGTATGATGCGTTGATAAAGAATGGCACTTGGAAGCTAGTTGATCCTCCATTGGGAACCAAACCAATAGGCTACAAGTGGGTCTACAAGAACAAGTATAAAGCTGATTTCTCACTTGACAAACATAAAGATAGATTTGTGGCAAAAGGTTTTGCACAAAAGGAAGGAGTCAAATATGAGGAGACTTTTGTCCCCAAAGCAAAATGGGCTACCATCTGGACACTTTTTTCCTTGGCAGCGCAGAACAGTTGGAAATTCCATTAAATGGATGTAAAATCTACTTCCTTGAATGGAGATATCAAAGCGAATGTTTTTATGTCCCAGCCAAAAGGATTTGTTGTGAAGGGTCAAGAACATAAAGTACGCAAGCTTGTAAAATCCTTGTATGGCCTCAAGCAAGCACCGTGAGCCTAGTACGAGAAGTTAACTGACCATCTTCTGAAACTCAACTTCAAACATTATGATCTTGATGATGCAACTTTGTTTGTCAAGAAAGTTGGAAAAATAGTTGTATATCTTGTGGTGTATGTATATGATATTTTGATGACAGGGAACAATAAGATCTATATTGCATCCATAAAGAAGGAATTAAGGAAAGGTTTTGAAATGACAAACTTGGGGTATGTTCACTACTATCTTGGTATTGAACTAACTCAACATTCGAAGTTTATATTCCTTTCTCATAAGAAGTACATTGGAGATCTATTGAATAAGTTTGGCATGTCTGAGTGCAATCCTGTGAATACTCCAATGGAATGGAACTTAAAGCTCACATCCATTGAAGGAAAAGAATTTGAGGATGCAACAAAGTATAAACAACTTGTAGGAAGTCTCAACTACTTGACTACTACCAAACCAGACATTTCATTTGATGTTGAAATCCTCTCCAATTTTATGCAAAAGCCTTGTGAGGGACATTGGTCTACTATGAAAAGATTTCTAAAGTACTTGAAGGGAACTAAAGACTTTGTACTTAAGTATACACAAGTGGGCGACTTCAGCTTGATTGGATACTTTGATTCAGACTTTGATAGAGATAAAGAAACCGGGGCATCTACTTCATGTTATGTTATGCGTCTTTGATAAGGAGTTGTCTCTTGGAGGTCACACAAATAATTAGTTCCAACAGATTCCACAACAAAGGCAGAATATGTGGCAGCAGCTGAAGCGATAAAGGAAATTGTGTGGCTCAGGAAAATTCTGGAAGATTCGTAGGAGAAAAAAATGCATTCAACTCCTCTCATGATTGACAACACTTATGCAATAAAGTTGGCCAAGAACCCAAAGTCCCATGATCAAACGAAGCACATCAATACAAAATACCATCTAATTCAACATCATGTTGAGGCCAAAACAATCCATCTATGTTTTTTTTTAACATGATCGAATACTGTTATATTATAAAAAGCTTCAGCAGGGGGACAAGTCCCATTACAAATACTAGAGGAAGCGAAGCAGAATTGATTCAAAATGGGCACGTAGTCCCTTGATCGAATTCACTAGGCTTGATTTTTAAGACTTGGAAGGCATATCGGCTATATTGCCATATGAACTGACCTAGGAGCAAATAGTATTTACAATGCATAAGATGGCTTTACCGGAACTGATTAACTGAATCATCAGGCGGTGGCTCTTTTTTATCACTGTTCTTTGTTGAGGCCTCTCCTTGCATGCTTGGATTCATGGATCTTATGTGGTTGATGGCTTCTTCCAAGTGGTTGCATTTCTCTTTGAGGCCTTTGATTTCCGCCCTCTATTTTTGAAGTTTTTTCTTCTTGGATTTGTTCTCTGTCTGAACTTCTTCTTTGAGGTCGTTGAAGTGCTTGGTGAAGCGGGCAATCATGAAGCAATGCGCAATTGGAGCACTAAACTGGCTGAACTGAAGCACCTCGAGCTATTTATAAACCCACTCAAACATTAGAGCCTCTGAATGCGGGTCGAGCTACTCTGAGATATTCCTGTCCCGGATGTCATTTCGAATATTTCTTGGACAACCTCTGAGGATTTAGAAATGACTGTTGCCTAACTTCTGAGTGATCTTATCACGAGACTCTTCCCGGTCCATTATCGAGTACATATTTTCTATAAGCTTGAGGATTTCTTTGGCAATGCTTATGATGTGGGAATGGATACTGTCAGTGGGGAGGGAATCGAACATCCAGTTGCATGTATTAAAGGAAGAGGCAGACTTTTTATTGAGATGACTGTTGGAGCCTTGGATCACGAGCTCGACTGTGGTGAGGGGCATCTTATGGGATTGGTTTATCATAAGTGATGTCGTTCTCACGGGCCTGCCCTGTGGATCTGGTGACTGCACTATTGGCGAGAGAATCTGCCTTGATATTGTGATTTCTCATGACATGTTTGAATTGGATGATCCCCAACTGTTTTGAATTTTCCTCGATCCTGTGCTTGATTCTGTTGAGGGCCTGGTTTTTGAAGTCACCCCCTGAAACCATAGCTGCAATCACAATTGCCGAATCGCCAATTATGACTGGATTTTTGGCTTGAAGTTTTTTCAGGATGCAGGTACCTAGAAGAAGGCTATAGGCCTCTACCATATTGTTTGTTGTGCTTCCCAATCCCCATTCATAAGTGATGATGACTTTCCCATTTTGATCTGTGATTATTCCCCCTGCTCCTGCTTGGCCGGGGTTGTTTTTGGAAGCGCCATCAAACTGGAGAGTGAAAGTCTTTTGCTCTTGAATCCACTGTTCTATTTCTTTTTGAGTTCCCCTGAGTTTCCATTTTTTTTCCTTACCTGACTTTGCTGGAGATTGTTTTTTCTTTGAATAGACCAACTGGAATTTATTGTACCATTCTTCCTCTTCTTTCTGCCAATTAGTGTGGTCGGTTTTTGTTACTGTGTTGGCACTTATCATTTCTGCTACTAGGCCCAAATTTTTTGCGAAAGTGCGAGTTGGGTTTGGTTTTTTATTTTTGAAGATGCAGTTGTTCCTGGAGAGCCAAATTTTCCAACATAGAGCAGAAGGAATGCATCTCCATAGGCAAGTAATGGTGGCTTTGCCTTTTCTTGTATGGGGGTAGCTTTTTTCCCAATTTCTGTTGAGAGTTGTGAGTTGATTGAAGTTCTCTCTAGGAGGCCTCAAAGGGCTGAGAATTTGGAGCCAACAGTATTGGGCAAAGGAGCAATCAAGGAATAAATGTTGGTTTCTCTCCTCCTCCGAATAGCAGAGGTAGCAAATTGAAGGACCTTGAATCCCTTTTTTTTTTTAGATTTTCAGCAGTGAGGATCTTCCCTTTGAGGAGGGTCCACACAAATTTTTTTATCTTTGGGAGGCATTCGTTCTTCCACACTACTGATTGAAGGTTCCAGTTATCTAGGTTGTTGCTAGATTGGAGGAGTTGGTACCCATCTTTCACAGTGAACTTTCCTCTGCTTGGGTCCCAAACGAAGCTGTCTTGAGAAAATTTATTTGTTGGAGCAGCGCCCATCAACTTTTTCTTCAGATCTGCCCACTGATTTTTGAGGTGGTTTGGAAGAGGAAGGTCCCTCCAAGCAGACCAACTGTTGTGGTCCCAAACTGAGATATCATATAAAGAGTGAATGCTTTTAGCCTCCATCCATATTTTCAGGGGTCTGAACTGCTGGAGAAGGTTTCTTGGCTCCAATCCCATAATTCTATCTGTCCAGAGATTTATATCTTTTCCATTTCCAGGGGACTTTGAGATATGATTTTTGATTTGGGGAATGACTTTTTTGATGAGTCTCCATGCCCGAGTACATGGTCTTTCCATGATCAAATCAGTGAGTACCTTGGAATGCTGCCCATTAAGGTATTTTTTTTTAGAGCCTCAACCCACTAGCTACCATTTTCCATTAGCATTCTCCACACAAGTTTGAAGCCCATCGCTTTATTAGTTAGGCTTGGAATTTTGATGGATATGCCACCTTTTTCGAAGGGGAGGATCACCTGTTCCCATCGGACCAAACTGAATTTTTTTGTATCTTGTTTCCCTCCCTGCCAGAGAAAGCCTCTCATAATTAACTCCAATTGTTTGTGAATACTTGCTGGGGCCAAAGTGACAACATACTTATAAATGGGAAGGGCTGAAAGAAGAGCCTTTATGAGGATGGTCCTGCCCGCTAGGTTTAACCACGACAGCCCCCAACTTTGGAGAAGCCCTCTCATTTTTTCAATCTGCTTGTTCCAAATCTCAGACTTGACAACTTCCTTTGCCAAGGGAAGGCCAAGATAGGAAAAGTGGCTCCAGTTTCTTTGGACTGGGATGTCCATGATTAGAGAGATTCTTTGCATTACTTGAAGTGAGACATTCCATGTGTAGATTCTGCACTTTTTGTTGTTAAGCGATCCCCCTGAGACAGCCAGGAAAGTGTCCAGGATTCTCTTGAATCTCCTTGCAATTAAGCTTGAGGCTCCTCCTATTAAGAGGGTGTTATCGGCAAAGAGCGAGTGATTTATTTCTTTTATTCCTCTCGCTATACTTATACCTGTTATCTCCTTTTTCTTCCTTATATTTTCCAGATGTATGCTTAAGGTTTTTGCCATGATGATGTAAAGGAAGGGTGAGAGGGGCCAGCCTTGTCTCAAACCTCTGGAACTTCGGAAGTAGCGACTAGGCCTTCCATTGATTAGGGGAGCTGTCCAAGGATTTGATATGCATTCCATAATGATGTTTATGAATTTGTTGGATATTCCAAACTTCCGAAGAACAACTGCTAAGAATTGGTGATTGACTTTGTCGAAGGCATTTGCCATGTCAAGTTTTATGATCATACCTATTTCATTTCTATGGAAACTGCTGTGGATTGCTTCTTGGACCAGAATGACATTGTCCGTTATTTGTCTTTTAGGGATGAATCCTCCTTGGTTCTCTGAGATGAGAGTGGGCAAGAGATTTTTCAGTTTGTTTGCCAAGATTTTGGTGACTATTTTGTAGGAGACATTGCAGAGGGAAATGGGTCTGTAGCGATCAAAGGAGAGGGGGTTTGGTTCCTTGGGGATAAGCGCCAAATGGGAAGTTTTTGTATTTTCTCCCATCTTGGTTTTTTTGAAAATATTTTTGACCATCTTGATGAAGTCTTTCTTTATTATATCCCAATGAGTCCTGTAGAAAGCAATTGTGAAGCCATCATGTCCGGGAGCCTTGTCAGGCTGCATACTACACACAGCTTCTTTGATTTCTTCCGCCAAGACTTCCTATTCCAACTTGTTGTTTTGCTGCTCATTGATTTTACATTCTACTGGTTGAAGGAAGTCCACACTGTCCATAGGCTGATAGTCAACAGTTAAGAGAGATTTGAAGTGATTGTGGGCAGCTTCTTTGATTTCCTCTTGCTTTCTTAATTCTTTACCCTCAGCAGTGATTTTATCGATTTGATTTCCAGCTCTTTTGAGCTTGAGGTTATTAAGGAAGAAAGATGTGTTTTTGTCTCCCGCACTGAGCCAGAGGCATCTCGATTTTTGTCTCAGCTCCTCTTCCTCAGCTCTGTTCTGCCTATAAAGTTCCCTGAATATTTCATTTTCCTGAGATTGCTCTTCCTTTGAAGTTTGTTGATCCTCCTTTTCCTGATTCCATTTTTCCAATTTTCTGTGTAGCTCTATTTTTTTTTTTTTTTTTTCTATTGTTGCATTCTCTTTTGCCCACTTTTTGATTGCTGATCTTGGGAATTTTAATTTGGATTCCCAGACATAGTGGGGGGATCCAATGACTTCCATCTCCCAACTTTCTTTGATGATCTTGCAGAAATCCTCCTTGTTGTCCCATATTTTATTGTATTTAAATGGGATTGGGCCGAGATTTCCTATTCTATCAAGGATCAAGACGACTGGCTTGTGATCTGAAGCTGTGGCATGGATGATCTTACTTTTTATTGAGGAGAAGCCTGCTACTATACTTTCATGGATTAAGATCCTCTAAAGTCTTTCTTCGATATTATGTGTTCCTGCTCTCTTATTGCTCCATGTAAATTTCCCATTGCATGGTGGGATGTCGATTAGTTTATAAGTTTCTATTATTTCTTCCAGAGCGTCTCTTGAAGGGTCAGCAAGGTATTTTCCTCCTATTTTTTCTTCAGTGTTTCTTATTAGGTTCAGATCACCACCCAGAACTGTATTCCTATTTTGACTTACCTGCAGCTCTGATTTGATAAAATCCCAACAGTATGCTTTGTCCCTGTAATGGATTGGAGCATAAATGTTGAGCACAGTAAATTATTCTTTTGTGATTTTATTTTTGAGGTTAGTTTTGACCCACTAGTAAGTTGAGTTTTGTCTTATAAGGTCCCATTTTCTCTTGTTCCACAATGTGCCTATTCCTCCTGAGGCACCCAGTGAGTCTGTTGCTGTTCCTGCAAAGATTTTGTGTATTTTTATAAAATTTTGGAAGTCTTGGTTGGACATTTTGGTATCTTGGATCGGGAAGAAATCTGGCTGCTCTTGACTGATTATATCCCGCGCTGTGTTGGATTTTAGAGAGGAGCCCAAGCCCCTGCTATTCCAAGAGACCAAATTCATTACTTACTGGATTTTTGGTGAGCCCCGCTCTTCCCCTTTATCTTTCCCCACTTCCTCTTTGCTTGGCTAAAAAAGAGTCCATGGGTTGTTGAGTGCCCGTGGACATTTTTTAGCTGTTGTTTCATCTCTTATTTCTTTATTTGATTTCCTGCCTGCCTTTTTTGGTGGCTCTGAGTTGTTTCTTACTTCTTTGAGTTTGTTTCTTGTTAAGATATGATCTATGGTGGGAGGGGGTGAGGGGAAGATCTGAGAAGGGGAGTGGATGACTGCTAGAGTAGTGGATGAGGGAGAAGAAGGGGAGGAGGATGGGTCTTCGTCCACCAGGGATTCGAAGGGATTTGATGTAGAGGGGAAAGGCTGAGTCAATATGGGAGGGGGAGCGAGGCGAGTGGCTTGGGATTCAGGGGGAGGCTTTGGTTTAGGGCCAAACTGTTTGGGGTTTGTTTTCTTTTTTTTTGACTTGTTCCCATGTGTCTTCACTAGCTTCAACATTTTCATTCATTTCATTTTCTTTTAGTTTACTACATCTATTAGAAACATGACCATATTCATGGCATACCTTACATTTGAATGAGATTTGTTCGTAGTCCAGCTGCTGAATATGGGTCCATTGGTCCACTTTGATCTTGATAGCTTCCGGAAGGCCCTTTCCTAGGTCGAATTCAACACAAATCCTTGCACAAGCATGCATATTATCCTTTGGTTTGCATCTGTCGATGTATTTTCCCATAGCGTTCCCAATGGCTTTAATCGATTCATCTCCCCAACAATGGAGAGGGAGGTGGGGCAAGCGAACCCAAACTGGGACTGCATTAGGTATATCCATTTCTGGGTCGAAGTTAGGGGACCATCTGTTCAGGTAAAGATCTCTCGAGTCCATGAAGTAGGGACCATTTCTGAAGATGAGATTCCGGTCTTCTTTGGTTTCAAAGAGGAAAGTATAGTAACCCCTTCCACAAAATCTAATGGCGATTTTTCCTTGAATGTTTGCGTTCCAATTATGCTTCACCCATTTCTGAACAGCTCTGGGAGAGGGCCATAGGCCAGTAAATTGTCCAACTAGGCCTCTCTCCGCTAAAGAGATCGTTGCCTTCCTTAGGAGACTAGGAGGAAGAGAGATTTCTGGGATGTCAGCCAGCTTTTTAACAAACTTTGAGGTTGTAGGTTTGTTTCTAGTGGTTGCATTTTCGGAAATGAGAGAGGCGAAAATCTCAACTTGGTCTTCGTTTTCTTGCAACTGGGAGGGATCAATCCTAGCCATGAGAAGATCTGGAGGAAGCCAGTCTCGGCACTGGCCGAAGGAGGGGCGGGGTCCAAATGCAGGGAAGTTGAGGGGGAAGGAGGAAAGCCCAGTAGCAGGGGCTGCCAGGCAGGGAGCCTGCGGAGGGCCGCAGGAGGTGAAAATGCAGAGGCACGGGGGCTCTTGTACAGAGAAACATGGGGGTCGACTATAGGGGAGTCGTGGAGGCCCAGCAGCAGGGGCTACCAGGTGAAAGGCCTGCGGAGGGCCGTAGGAGGCAAAGTTGCAGAGGCGCGGGAGCTCCTATTCAAAAACTTGCCCTACCAAAAAACAATCCATCTATGTTATTGTTCCACAAATGAGCATATTGTAGACATCTTCACCAAAGTGCTTGGAAGAGGAAAGTTTGAAAGATTCAGAATGATGCGTGGGACTCACTAACATCCCTTCAGATTAAGGGGTGGGATGTTAACACCTAATCATTGGGATTGGGTGAATATATGTAAAAAAGTGTAAATAGAAAATAAGGTGAATTGGAATATGAAGATACACTGGGAGATGAAGCCCAAGAGTCTCTCCTTCCATGTATATATCTATGATCAACCTTAATGCAAAAACACAATTCATTTGAGGATTTACCTTCTAGCTTGACATATTTGTTTATCAACTTTACATTAGAGAAGATCCAAAGATAATAATGAAAATACAAACATCATAGTGCATTGAGAAAAGCTCCAAAAAATCATCCCAACAAAAAGTGTGAAAATTTCATAAGAAATACTAATCCAATCCAAGTGATGATGAAAGAAATGAATCATCATTTCATCTATTTAGAAAATCCAATAGGGGATTTGAATAGCCTAATTCATCTTACTTAGCCCCAAATAATAAAATAATGCTCAATAATGACATGACTTGGTGACAAGCCCACCAAGATAGCTCAATAACATAAAAATAAGCCTCTCAAGAGGGTAGAATAATCAATATAATGAGTCGTTGGGCCATTGAGAAGGCCTAATGACGTCTAGAGTCTTCCATGATGAGAGAATGGAATCCAAACATAGTGGACAAGGGGTTCGTCCCTTGTTTCCCAAGTAAGTCACATGTGGTGCTCCCAAGTGGGTGTGGGGGCACAAGGACATCCTCACGGGTCTCCAAGTGGATCAATAATGCCTGTAAACCATCTATAAGGGCTAGGATGATGACATAAGCCCTCCCTTTGTCTCCTCCAGTGAGACACATCCTCATCTGGACCCTGGAAACTTTGCCAAGTGTGTGGTGCAAGTGTGGATCCGGCTGGGCATGGGAATCCAAGTGCATCATCCTCACCCAAAAGGTGGAACATGAGCAATCTATGAAGGGTACTGGGGATCCATGAAGTAATTCTGCTATGGTGGAGGCCCATGGCTCTCAACTCTCACCCTACAGGTGCCAATGTGGCCCTTTAGAGGGCTTGGACCCCATATATGGAGACAAAACTCCAAATGGAGACCCACTTGCAATCCTGCATAAGATCTAATGTGCCCCCTTTCTCTCTAATACAACAAATCATTAGAATAATCAAGTAAAAGAGTTTACAAATCATGGATTCAAATGGGCACTTCATGGTGGCATGCCCTTCCATAGTGGGATTTTGCATGTACAAGTGTCACCAGGCTTGACAAGATGGTTAACCAAGGACCATATTAGGTGGTTTCATCCTTTAAAGTGGGGGACATGTCCATGGTATTCCATAAAATGGTGGGTGGTATGTGATATAAATATGAGATGGAGTAGGGTCAAGGGAAAAACTCCAAGCCACATGTTAGGGAACAAGGGTAGCTATAATATGGGAAGCCCAAACTTGGGTAAATGATTGTAGGAGGGAGAAATCATGGTACATAAGTTAACTTAACCTTTTTTTTCCACCCTTATTCATATGCATTTTTCCTTTTTTTTTGTTTTTTCTTCATAATTGCTCGGGGCTCTAGCGAATGAGAGCATGATGTGTGGCATATAGCAGTAGGTATCCCTTTTTAAGGTGGGGAATTCCATTTCCCACTAGGGGTTGGGACAACCATGGGTTCCTTAATGTGGAAGGGGCTCATCTAGGGCCTATAAGAAGTAGGGTGATGACCATAGATAAGTGGTAGAGATTATGTTTGGCTTTTTCCCATGTGCTAAATTTGTATGTCCCGACCATATTTTGCATTTTATGGTGCATTTCCGATTGTGATTGGCCAAATTATGTTCTTTATTTTCCTTTTAGCTGCATCAACCTTTGGGGCATCATTCCAGGCCTGACCCAAAGTGTGGATAAGGAGAGGAGGAGGCTAACCCTTTGTGGACCCGAATGGGAAATATGATGAATGGGGTTATAATAAGCAGAGGGGAGTGATGTATATGGTATTGAGAAGTGGGACCACACAACCAAAATCATAATTTCCCATGTAGTTCTAGCCCTAAAGCCAATATCCAGTAAAGAAGATCCCATAGGACTAGGATGCAAGGATAACCATCAAATAGGGCAGAGGAGACAAGAGTACATACCTAGCCCACTATTTCTGTCGAATCCCCCCACCAATCCATGTCCAAAAGTGTCCATGAAAAGTAAACCAAAATACTCAACTATACTAATGAGAAGTCATACCTTTGGGGTCGAGAGGCCCACCTTCAAACATACGATCATAACAGATGGGCGAGGGACCACATGGCTGGCTCAAGTGGCAGAGAAATGGCACATCGAGATATTTGGTGGCTGTAAGGGGCTGTCGATTGCTGACTGAGGACCATCTAGGAGAAAATTTTCTCATATGGGTGTCACCCACAAAGTGGTGGGTAATAAAGGCCTCAAATCACCAAGCCAAACCTTCCTTCAAGTAGACAAACTCCTCCAAAGTCACCAAGTGTTAGCTCTTCAAATATTGCTTTAATACATAATTTCGGCTCCCACAACAACATAACTTCAGACTTGCAGTTACTGCAGAAATTTCAGCCCCCTGCAACTTTCCCAGAAACCTTAAAAATGTTGCACGTGAGAGAGTGAGATGCTACAAACTTTGATTTTTCTTTCTCCTTGGATTAGGTCTTCTTCTCTTTGAATTCACTCTTCTTCTTGTCTCTTTCTCTAGAAGATCGAATTTGTGTGAATGCTCCTCCAAATCAGTCAAACTGTCTCTATTTATACTACTTCCATAGGGTTGAATTCCCTTCAATTGGGAAAACTTCTCCAGGACAAAGCTAACATGGTGAGGAGGGGTAAAATGATTGTTTTTTACTTAAAATAAATTTCTTTACACGATACAAAATCCCAAGAAGGGTATAATAAATGTGGCAATGACTCTTATGACTCAAGAAAAAACTTAGAAGCCTTCAATGGAGGCTATGACCTAGAAAATAAATAAAAGAGCATGAAACCCATGCCTCAAAAATAAATTTTCTTTTACAATAAAATTTATTTTTCTTTCTTTTGACCAATACATTACATCATGAATCAAATACAATTATGAAGACTAACACTAGTTACATTCTTCAACAGTCCATATTAACTAGGGAGGTATTCATAATAATACATACATAGGTACAAGGATATATTCAAAATGATATGTTCTACGAAGATTCATAGCATACACAATGCTAAAGATTAGATACTTGACCAAGTATCTAACCGGTTGGGATTAGGGAGTTATCCAAGCTTCTGCCACTATAGGTGCCATCAAGCTTCAGCTCTAATGCCAACCCATAGGGATATGGGTATTGTATCCAAGGTCGGAGGTCCACAAGAAAAACGATACCCTCCCTCTTCGGGATCTGAACATCATAACATGTCGACTAGATGTCCTAATATAGTGGTACTTGTTATTAATATGCATCATCCTAGCATGGAACATGGGGTCTTTAGATATCTTGAAGTTGCTTTGATTATCAAAAGTTATAATTGTAGGATCTAATGGTCCTCCAAACAAATTCGATAGAAAATTTCTTAACCAAACTGCTTCTTTTCCTACTTCACATGTAACAACATATTCAGCCTCAACACTACTCAAAGCAACTGTATCTTATTTTCTATTCATCTAAGAAATCATTACATATCCAAAACTGAAACAACCACTGGTAGTGCTTCTTCCATCTATTTCACTTCCACCCCAATCAGAGTCAATAAAACTTGTTAATCAAATCTCCTTCCCATCATATTTTAGGCAGTGATGAATAGTTGCACGTAGGTATCTAAAAATGTGCTTTGTAGTTATCCAATGATCATGATGAGGCTCCAATTGAAATTTACTAAGAACATTTACAAGAAAGCATATATCAGGTCTAGTGTTCACCAAGTACATCAAGGATCCAACCAACTTCTATTAACATATGGGATCAAAAAGGCTAGAATTGAAACTTATCTTCTTTAGATTTGTGATTATAGGAGTTGTCATAGGCTTGGAATCCATCATTCATCCAGACTTATGCAGGAAGGAAACAAAATAAAAATATAAACATAAACACGCATCAAAAATAAATCTTCATTTCATTAATATCAAAGAACTGAAAGATGCTTACAAGCAAAATGGAAATAAACTAGCTCGAGTGATGGTAGCTTATCTCTTAGAAGAGATGTGGCAGCTACATGCCTCTGAACTTAGTTACAATGAGGTTCAAGGGAATTTTTATTATTGAACAACAAAAGGAAAACCCTTAACAACCAAAACCCTAACCCTAGGAGATGAAATGCTAAGAGTTTGTTGGCCCCATTAGGGTTAGTTGGGAAGCCAACTTCCCAGGGTCATAACATGGTAATATGATCTTTGTTTGGCATGTATGATACCTCATTGGAAATATATCTTTGAGTACTATAGGATTTGCGACAAGCCCATAATTGTAAACCTCAAAAAAACAATGTTTAGCGGGTCAAAACAGCTCCAGAAGTTCAGGACCTGAAAAACTACTAAAAACAGTAAATGTTGCTATAATCAATGAAATTGATGAAACCAACTGGAGATCTAGGTGGAATAGGTGGGTGACCACCATTATCCACATGGATTAGTCCTCTCCCCTTAGGAAGCAATGGTTCGCATTACGTGCAAAACCTCCATGAGGTAAATAAATTTTTGTTGAACCTCGTCCCTAGTGAACCACTTGCCCTAGTGAAGGAGTTGGCCTTCTTTGGCAACTCGATATAGTTGGATCCTCTGCTGGCGAGTGTTCTTGATCTGTGTTTCCATGATTTCGTCAGTTGTGACTTGTTCGATGCATATTGTGTTGAGCTTTGTTGGTTTCAGCTACTCAGCAACGTCGGATGTGTCCAATAATGGGGGAAAGTATGGTTGTAAACTCACAACCAGTCCACATTGAACACTGGGTGTGGACCAAGGAATGGTGGAATTTTGATATTGAAGGAATTGTACCCTACAACCTTGGTGATGGTGTATGGCCCATATCAAAGCGGGAAAAGCTTGCAATGGGGCCGAGTGAGGCGCTCCTTCTGCAAATGTAACCAAACTTTGTCACCTACTTGGAACTTGTGTGGCACCCAATGTTGATCATGACGCTTCTTGTACTTAGAATTGGCTTTGTCCAATATGTCATGGACATGTTAGCGGATGTGCTAAATGCGCTCAATGAAGTTGTTAGCCCTATCAACTTTAGATTGGACATGAGCCGAATCTACTTGAGTAGTTGCAAAGGGTATGGCCACATCAATGGGACATAGTGGCTAGAATCCCAACCCCACTTGAAAGGGGCTTTGGCTAGTTGAGCTATGGAGAACTCTATTGTAGTTGTGTTATACATAGGGGGGATTCAAGTTGTACATGCGTAGAATGTGCACGATCATCCTGTTGATGACCTCTATTTGGCCATCAGTTTGGGGGTGGAAGGTTGCAGACTTAGTGAGCTTGGTATCTAGCATTGACCAGATGCTTGACCAAAATGTACTCCAGAACTTGTTGTCTTGATTAGAGATAATGGATTGTAGGATCCCAAAGTGTAGCCACAATCGTTCAAAGAAGAGCTTAGCAGTGGCCTCTACTATGATACTCTTCTTGTAGGCCACCAAAATGGCCATCTTAGAGAATATGTCAACGACCATGAAAATGTAGCCGTTTCCATGCTTAGTAGAAGGAAGGCCCGACATGTAATCCATGGAGATGGATTCCCAAGGCTGACTATGAGTAGGCACAGGAGTTTATAGAACTTGCTTCTTGAATGTTGATTTGGCAATGGCGCAGACAGTGTAGGATCTGTTGTACTTCCCAACATCCAGTCGAAGGTTCGGCCAATAAAAACACTTCTGCAACATTGCCACTGTTTTCTCTACTCTTAAATGTCCAACGACCCGACTGTAGTGCGCCTCAAAAATCATCTTGGCATGCTCACTTAAAGGAACACAGAGGTGTCCTGAGTCGAATTCTATATCACTCTTGTAAAGATGCAGCCACTTGAAGTCTCATGTCCATAAGAGTTGAGCACAATGGTCAGCACCATAAATGGTGGTCGGCTGAGATAGTTTACTACATTATTGGTGCTACCCTTCTTGTACTTGATGTTCAAATGGAACTGTTGTAGTTATGTGGACCATTTATGATGGTGATTGTTCTAAAACTTTCCCTGTGTCTACCTGAATTGCAGGGGTCAGTGGTATTTGTGGATGATCATTTCCTTCCCCAGAATGTAATTATTACATTTTCTGAAAACCTGCATAATGGAATACATCTCTTTGTCATAGGTGGGATACTTTGAGAATGTGTCTGAAATTGTTTCACTGCGATATGCCATCGAATTCCCTTGGTGAGTAAGAACTATCTCAATAGCATAGTTGGAGGCATCTATCTCAATCTCAAATGGTTGTTGCAGGTCTGATAATGTGAGCATTGGTGTAGAGCAGAGGCGATCCTTTAATTTGGAAAATTCCTTCTATTTGGATTCAAACCAAAATAACTATGATTTCAGTCCACCCTTGGTGACTTGACTCAAAGGCCAAGTGATATGAGAGAAACCCAACATGAACCTGCTGTAGAAATCAGAAAGATCCAAAGAGTTGCGTATCTCTGTTAGAGTGGTTGGGGATGACCAATCTCGAATAACTTGTATCTTGGATGGGTCCACATGCATAGTCTGCTTATCAATGATGTACCCCAAATATTGAACCCAGGTCATACCAAAAGTGAATTTCTCCAAATTGGCACACAACTTGTGTTGTCGCAGGGTTTGAAGGACCTGCCAAATATGGTGTAGGCTCTCTTCCCAACTCTGGTTGGAGATCAAGATGTCATCTAGGTACAGTACCATGAATGAGTTGGTGAAGGGCCGCAACATGTCATCTATTAACCTCATGAAGTTTGTGGGGGGAATTTTTTAACCCGAAAGGCATGACCAACCATTCGAAAAGGCCCTTTTTGGATTTCAAGGAAATCTTCCACACATCGAAGGGTTTGATTAGCACTTGGTTATAACCAAACTTCAAATCAATATTGCTGAAATATTTGGCCCACATGAGTTGGTCTAGAAGGTCATCAATCTGTGGGATTGGATACCTATTTTGGATAATGATTTTATTCACTACTTGATAGTCAATACAGAGTCTCTAGAATACTTAGAAATCATTTTGGGAAATTCTGCCCAGAGACAATTTTATTAAAATAATTAATTATTTTTAATGGATGCCTAAGTATAAACTCATGAAATTAAAATAATTAAAGGGTATTAATTAAGCTGGGTGTGAAACTTCCAGAAGAAGACGAGGATCAAGCAAAATGATCTGAGCCATTGATTAGAATCTAATCTAGGTCATTGACTGATCAACGAGAGGATTATAAGAAGGACTTCAATGGGCATTTGGAAAATCCACCAGGCAGATAATCAACTACCCAATTAGATTGATTTTTTCAGTGGATGAAGTTCGACAATAGGAAATCAAATTAGAGGGTGAGTTGCAGGTGAGAGAGAGAGGGTATCAGCAATAGTTGAGAATGCAAGAAACGATAGGAAGAGGCAGTGCAAAAGAGGGACACAGATCACCCACACAAAGGTAGTGACACAGGGACAGTGCAGTCATTGCGCAAAGGGAAATTCAGTGTGGCTAGCATGAGGGAATAGGTCCTCTCAGGGGTCAGAAATTCACTAGGGAGTGGAGAAATTTGTTTATAAAATTTCTCTCAATGATTCTTCTTCTATTCTTCTATCTGTAGATTGTACATGATATTTTGTTGAAGAATAATAAAAGAAACCCTCATTTGCCACATCGGTTTTCCCACATTGAGTTTTTACAGGGACAATTGTCCAAAAATAATTGTGTTAATGTGTTATTGTTGTGCTAGTATTTTCCTTACATTTATTTTTTCCGTAGTAATTGATTTGTGAAGACTGCAGTGTATGTATTTTTATATTTTTTGTAGATCACTGTAAATAATTTGTTTCAGTAAATTAACAAATAGAAGAAATGTTATCAGTTGGTGTAGTAGGAATTGGAATTTATAGATTTTCAATGAACTTGACCTAATGTGCCCTTTCTGCAACAACTCCTGAATCTGCCTCTTAATTTCATCTTTCTCCAGAATAGAGCATCAGTAGATCAGTCTGTTTAGTAGCAATGCCCCCAAGGTCAGATCGATGGAGTGATTGACGTGATAGTGTAGGAGTACCATGTGGGTGAGGTGAAGATTTCCCTGTACTCCTCCATGACCTTGTCCATCTGTTGTTTCCATGTAGAGGAGCCATGTATAGAGGTTGTGGATGTGGCCATAATATTCTTCTTTCCCCTAGGGCGAATCATAAGGAAGACAAAATTTCTGGTCTCGGAAATGATCTTACTGCATTGCTTCATAGAGATCAAAGAGATGGTGGTAGGCGGTGCTACCTTCCATATATTGCATAACTTATTTCCCCAAAGAAATAATAACAATGTGAGGCCTAGACTCATACATAACATGGTGCTTCCACAAGTATGGTTGGCCTAATAATACATCACAACCTTTAAGAGGATAAACATTATACAATACCTCATATGTGAAGGACTTGATGTTGTAGGGAAGGCAACACTGCCAGCTGACGCGAATATCTCGTCCTTGGTGAAGCTACCCGATGGTGTATAACTGCAGGTGTGGAGTGGTTAGTAGGTCCAACTGCTTCACGATCTCTATTGAAATGAGGTTCTTTTGGCTTTTGCTGTCGATAATGAACTGTAGCAGAGAACCCTACACCCACATTTGTGAGTGGAAGAGTCGTTCCCCCTCCTCTAGATCTTCAGGCTCAATATTTTGTATCTTGGTTGTGGAAACGGTGGCACTGGGCTCCACATCAATAATATGCTTCCCTTCGTCATTCCCCTTTTCAGGTTTCAAATCAAAGTCGGAACATGCATCTTATTCGAGAGCCTACAGCTCGACCACTAGTCATTGCTTGGCTCGACACTCACTTGTGTTGTGATTGAGGCTCTTATGGAACTTGTTGGATACCTATACCAATAGGTTTCATATTTCATGATTGGCAAGGTAAAAGTCCAAATATGCTCTGCTTTGATGTCACAAAGATCCCATATTTCCTAGAGAACAAAAGGTGTGTAAAGTGTTTCAATGTTGATGACCTTATTTCAATCTTGATGGATGATCCAACAGTTTAATCTGGGTCATGCCATGTTTTCAATTTTCCGCTATAGACTAGAGAAAGAAGTCTGTCCAAACTGCTTAATCTTGGCAGACAACTAGTTCAGGTAGAGAAGAAAAGGTTCCCAACAGCTTAATCTGGGACCTTGGAGGAAATAAGGGTAGAAGTAGATAGAAATAACAAAGAAAAAGCCAAAGAAAAGAAAAGGCAAGTAAGGGTCTGCAAGTTCAAGTGCACCCTCCAAGAAGAAATAAAAAATGCTAGGCAAAATAGTTGGGTAGGTAGTTGGGGTTGCAGAAAGGTTATCCCTATCATTGCAAGAATGGTGATGGTGGGCATCAAAGCAAAAGTTGCAGCAAGGACCATGACTAATTTCCCTCATTCCCCTCCAATTTCATTTCTAACATTCCCCCATCAGCTAAGATTCATGGAAAAGACTAAGGTTTCATGGTGGTTCTTAATCTTTAGAAGCCACATTTCCTGTCTAAAAATCTTTTCATTTTGATATACTCTCAAAACCAAGTTTGTTTCACATAAACTTAAATGGTTTCCCCTCCACTCACCCCCTCATCCACATTAACTCTAATTCTACTATGTAAATCCCCTATATTACCTTTTCCCCTATTACTACTAACACCACGGTGTATAAACCCCAAAACCTTATAAATACCCACCCCCTTGGCATTATAGCCAATAAAGTCTCGAGTCAGGGATCAAATGACACCAGGTCATGTTGATGAACCTATGCCAACTACCTCTTCCCCTTCATGAGCTAATTCCTTCATTTTGACCCCTTTTTGCACATAAAAACCCCTAAAAGGCCTAAAGTCCCACCTTTACCCGCTTCAATGAACAAAAGACATGAAAAACCCACCTTCCGCTCTATAACCAAGGTTAGCGCATGTAAATTGTTTTTTTGAAATACCTTGGAAATTCGTTCAAAACATGTTTTTATGCCTCCGCCCGATTCCGTATACACTGCCCATGTCACCTCCCCGATGACCGTTAGATCAGGCCCTCCAGATCCGACGGCCCTGAACGCGTCGGAGTCCTTCCGACGTCCGACAGTTATGTGTACTATCCCCCTGTCACGTCAGTCATCCGACCACCGTCCGATTAACCTCTGCAGATCTAACGGTCACCATGACGTCGGAGCTCATCCGTTGCCCGAAACTTACCTCCCGACGGCCGTATTTTGAGTACGTCACTCCGCTGCCACGCGCCCTCACCACAATGCGTCGGAGGTACAACTGACAAATACCGCCCCGTACCGGAAGCGGTGCGATACGAAACCACTGCCGGTTTCCGGTTTCCTCATCCCGCTCGCTTACGCCCTTGCCGCGTCAGCAACCTGTCAGCGCTCCGTCACCCAGGTATGCTGTCTCGTCATTCCCTTGTCCTGCCATTGGTCCACCTGTCCTCCCACCTCATCACCCCTGTGGACCAACCAGACCCCGCCACGTCACCCGATGACGTCAGCATGACGTCATCCGACCTTGACCCCACCAATGACGTCATGCTGACATCATCGCAAAAAGGCGCCAAAGTATTAAAATCTATATTATGGCCAAAAATCACGTTTTTACGTTTTTTTTCACTCATTCGTCATTATTTCTGCCTCATGCGCTCGCGTCCAAGCCTGCTGTCAACCTGCTAAATCGACCAGGAGACCTCCGGAGTACGAGTCCAACCTGCATCTGCGACCTTTGCTCACTGTTTTACCAGGTATTTTTCATCGTTTGTCCTCTGTGCGCCTGCAATTCTCTGAACTCACTCTGAAAGTTTAAAGAAAGTTAAAACTTAGAAATTCACCAGTGAATTCCTCGGCAGAGCCTTAAATTTCCAACTACCACCTCGAAAAACACCAGCCGAGCTTTGTTCTACCTACATTCTGTTAAAAACTAGGTTCTGTCTGCGCAATCGCGGCAGGCTCATTTAAACCAAATTTCACCATTGAGAGAGACAAGGAAAAGCCAAACATTGGTCCTAGTTGCTATAAATAGTGTTTAAACTGCTGTAGACTCTGCATTCACCCTTTTCCTCAGACATTTTCATTTGTCGCAAAGAGAACTCTGGTTGTGTTACTCTGCATAGTAACACAGTCCTTGAAGAAACAGAAATCCTAAAGGAGAACAATGGACCCCCCTGTAGCTCCTATAGCCCTCAATGTAGCTCCCCTGAATGCCCCTCACAGAGCATTGGACTGGAAAGCATTAGCTGACTTAGATTATAAGATATCAGAAGAAATGCTAAGCAGGAGCAGGTTTCATCTCCAAATACTAAATGAAATCAAAATCCAACATCAGAATGGGACAGACATCTTGGGAATTTGGGATTCCTCTCTCCCAATCTTCAAGCTACCACAGGTCAACCAATTCCCAGAACTCATCCACTTATGTGCTGAGTATTATGATGCATCCCAGAGGGCAGTGCTTGATTCTTCGGGCGCAATTTTGTTTTTTATTACCCCTGAAGCCATCAGGGAGATGCTGCAGTTCAAAACAGATAAGAAGTTGGTCCCTCTATCACTAGCTGATTTGATTATGGAGGGAGCCAGAATGACAGAGGCCCAGATTACAAAACTTAACCAGTTATTTATCAAAGCTAACACTGTGCAAGTCCCTCCCTTCAACTATGTCTACCTCAACCAATTGGGCCTGGACCTTGTTGACATGATCAGTCCCATCCTGGGATATGATTCAGTGGAGTATGTGGATGAAACAGTTATGCACCTAATGCTCATGTTTTCTCCAGGAAGAAAACCAGTCTGCTATGACTATGCCACATACATCTCAGACAAGATGCATGAGCAGTTGATGAACCTATCAAGAGAAAGGGTATTTAAATATACTTCTTACATATATCATTTGCTTTTATACTTCCAGCATGAGAAGTTCTCCTTCCCAATGAAAAGAGAAGATGCACAGGGAAATTTGAGATCAGTGGTGTACTGGACATCTGCTTTCCACCTCAATTTCTATTCTCCATACACCTACTGTGAGTTCATTGATAACTTCATTCATCCAGCCATGACTCTACTTTTGGGCTCACCTCCTCCCAGATTGACAGATGATATGCAAAGACTCCTGCATTTATCAAAAGCATACAGCATTGGGGATTGGTACTTCTACCAACACCACACCGTTATTAGAATATATGGGTGTGAGTTGCCCCCATTTAGACTACCCAGGTTTGTGCCCATGAGACTATTTGCCTTAGAATACTTCAGGCAGTTTGGCTTTGTGGATATGTTCCACTTTTCAGGCAAAGGTAAGAAGGCACAGCTAAAAATCAGAAGTCAACTTGGCCATTTCCTCTATAACGAAAGGGATGAAGGGTGGAAGGAGGCAGATAGAATACTTGGGGGCCTTGGTCTCAAATACAGCTTCCTATGGAAACCTTATGACCCTAACAACTTCATTACCATGAGGAGGCTTAAATACAAATTGTCTGCTTATGATCATTGCAACCTTCCTCACATAGAAAAACATGCCAATCAAAGTAAATGGAGGAGAAGGACTTTAGAGGAAGCTGTTACTCAAGAAGAGCTTAATCAAAGAGCTCAAAGAAACATAAAGAAAATGGCTGACCTTGAGTTTTATTCACAGGTCAGCTCACTACCAAGCATACAAATTGGAGCAGCAGCATCCTCCTCAACTGCCCAACAGCAAGCCACGAGAGTTGCTGGAAATATATCAGAGAAGGGAAAAGAAAAGGTGATGGAGATAGAGCCAGAGCAGCAAGAGCAGGAACAGCAACTAAAACAACAGCAGCAAGCAGAAGGGCTGCAGCAAGGGCAGCAAGAAGAATCAGAACAGCAAGATCAACAACACCAAGAAGAACAAAGGCAGGAGCAGTCTGCCCAGCAAAAGGAAACAGTGGAGACTCCTCAGACCACTGAAAAAATGGTGCCTGCAAGACAAGACACTACCTTTGATGCCTCGGTCCTTCAAACTCCACAGAAGGAGGACCTAAGTAGGAAAAGGGACAGAGAAACACCCATGACTTCATCCATCAACCAAGAGGAGAAGAGACAGAGGTTAAATGACTTCTCAAAGGAAGATGCAGCAATTAGACAAGCAATGGGTATGAGCCCACCCAGCAAGGAAGCCTCGGTGAGTTCCTTTCACCAAGAACAAGACAGAACCATGGGAGGGGAGGTCACTTCCTCCAGCCAGCAGAGGGAAGGAGAGGTAGGCATCAAACAGCAATTTATAGACATCAAGAGGAGGAGTGATCCTATCAAAGTACAACTGTACAATCACCTGCTAAACATGGCTCCTTCCAATCAGCAGAGACTTATGTCTGCTTTTGATGTAAGTGAAGGCAAAATGATAATGAGTCACTTTATGCCTACGGCGCTCCAACCAGAATCTACTGCAGATTATCTCAGGACTAATCTAGAGGTCCTGGCCAAGGACATCCACCCAATGGATAAAATTGAGCTGCACAAGCAAACTGGTGAAATGGTGTACGCCTCCTTGGCAGACAAAACTTTGGAGAATTATAAATTAACAAGCAGTCTGAATGCCACAGCTTCCCAGCTAGAATTGGAGAGAGCTTCATCTCAGGCCAAAGACAACAGGATAAAATCCCTGGAGGAAATCATTATAGAAATCGGGCACAATCCCAATGACATCAAAGGGATACAAGAGATCCTGAAACTTAGAGATGCTGACATGGCTGCATTAAGGAAGAAATTCAAACTCCCAGCTACCATTCACCCCCAAACAGATGAGGTAGCCCAACAAAGGATGGAAAAGGATGCCACAGATCTACTAATATCTATATATAAGCAGCTCCTGCAGACACAAGAGAAATTAGGAGAGTCTGAGGCCGCACAGGTGGCACTGCAAGCAGCACTAAAGCAAAGGGAAGAGGGCCAGACCTCTCAGCCTCCCCCAGTCATCAATCTTGAGAACACTGCTCCTACCACTGTGCCTCCACCTCAACAAACTGAGCAAACAGCTACATCCACTTCAGCAGCACCTACAAGTACAGAACAAGCACATAGCCTAGACATGCAGAAACTGAGGAATGAGATACAAATCCTGGAAGCTCAAATGACAGAGCTGCATGAGACCAAGGAAAAACTGGCCAAGATCGATGATAAATATGATAAATCAAAAAGAGAAGTGGCAGAAAAGGGCAGGGAGATCAAGGCCCTTAATGACAGGATCAAAGAGCTGGAAAAGCAGCTCAGATTGGATAAGATCGTATCTGAAGTCAGAGCAATGATATGGGCCAATATTGGCCAATCTGTTACAAATCAATGGCAATACATTGAAACAATCCATGAGCAATTAGAGCTCATCCCAAAAGCACAAAAGGAGGTCCATAGAGCAAGAGCTGCATTGAGCAATATGCCTGAAGTGGCCACCAGAATGATCAATGTACTCAATAATAGGACAAGCTCTCAGTTAGCCACCATTGGAATCACAAACAGAACTGAGACTATTCAAATGATCAAGAGGGTGCTTACTTTGAGAAATTTGGTGCAAACACTGGACAGAAGAACTCAGGATATGCACACTGAGGTAAACAGGTTCATGGAGAGATTTCAGGTATTGCAGAACAGAGGACTCCCTAGCTTACTGAACAGCGGAGGGAAACTATTCACCCATGAACAGTATGCTAAAAGAGTAAACATTTTTGCCTCAGCACAGATCAATGAGAAGGCCAGCACTTCAGAAGACATGGGACCTATTACAGGGCAGGATTTCTATAGTAAAATAGAAAATCTATTTTTTATAATGAATGAAATTAATCACTTGTTTGATGTAGCCCCAAATTTTTTCAAATATACAGAGGCAGAGGAAACAATGGAGGCCATTCTCAGGCATCAAATGCCTCCACAGGACTGGTGGGTCAAGGCAATTCAAATGATTTTATGAACAGCAGGCCATCCACTAAATTTCGGTTACAGAAAAAACTGAATTGTCATGCACAGGACAGTTTATTTCGGTCAGCAGGCATTTAAGACGAAAGCTGAGCCAACTCAGCAGAGCCCATAGCCAGCATAGCAAAGGGAAAGCTACAGGTGTCCCAGCCGAGAAAGACATCGGAACAGCTCCACAACGCCTTCTTCAGCATTGATGCGGATCATTCCAACCGACTCGTTGGATTCCCAAAGCTAAAATATCTTCTGACAAATGCAAAAGCATTTATGTTGTATTAAAGGAAACATTAACTTTTACTCCGCTGTAATGACAAAGTTGGTGAAGGAGTTATTTCTCAGATGACTCAACGCCTTGATATTTTGTAAAGATGTTTTGTATATATAGAGCCCTCGCACTAGAGAGAGGGTTGTTGTTGATTTCTCCTGAAGAAGTTCTGATGCTGTAATCCTTTTCAGAAGTTAATAGAGCAAAGCAATGGAATTTCTCGGATTTCTGAGGTGTTGGATGCGTTCTGGTGTCTGTTGATAACTACTGGATCCCTGTGTATTTCATCATACAATAAGTCTCTGTATCTCTCTCTGTTATTCAGTTGTTTGTTAAAATCCATATATGTCATCTGTTTCAGTACTAAACAACAAGGAAAAAGAATAGCTTTCAGGATTTATTCAGTGAGTAACCTGAGTTCAATCTGCGTTGTTTATTAATGTTTTCTTCAGCTGTAATCTAGTTAAGTGTAATTCTTAAATGCTGCACTTGTGGAATACATCTATCACAGTGACCTTTGTCACAGGAATTCAAGTTTTGCTCCTGTGCAGTTCACTTTCATCCACCAGCTCAATAGAAAATTCTTAATTGCTTTCTGTTGGTCAACATACATAACCATTTGATCTAGTTTGTCTGTTTAAAATACACAATAGGCCCTGCAGTTTGAGCACCACCAAACCAGCGTATCAGATCATTTCACAACTTCAGACTCCATTGCCCAATGGTATTATACTGTCTAAACACTGCATCATAAGACCTGAAAGGAATCCTTCAACCAAAACATAAACCAAAACCTGAGCATAATAGCTAGCCTAAAATACCATCATAACAGAGACAAATCATAAAGAGAGAGCCCTCTCTGGTTGCAGTTAGGCTAGGAACTGTAACCCAAAGATTGGTTAGTGGTTACCCCAGCCGTATTCCCTTGGGAGTCATAGGGAACAACCTGGGTGTTAACATAATTGGCGACTCCGCTGGGGACTTTTAGATTTTGTTATTACTATCTATCTTCCAAAGCCATCATCAAGCCCGAAACCAGCCAAGAGGCCTTAGAACTGTTTCTGTACCACAGTCACAGCTTTAGGGAAGAGCTAGATAGGGAATCTTCATCTTAACTTTGAAACATATATAGCCATTTCAAAATCTTTATCCAGTCCTTGTATACATAAAAAACTTCCTATAAAATTCCTGAAAAAATAGTTGGAAACTGGCTCCTAAGAAAAATCCTCGGCACACTAGGGCAAATCCTGACCCTAATCCACCCATCGTTGTTGATAACCCAAATACCATCCGAAAAAACATCAGGAAGCAACAAAAACAGGACCAGCCTGCCATTTTGACCTCGATTGCAGACTTTCCTAACCTTTCTACTCCACTTAAAGTTCTCTTTAGGTCTGTCCTAGGTTCTCCTAGTTCACCATCAACATCTCAAAGTCCTCCTCATTCACCTTCATCCACTGCACATACTCCTTCAACCACTCTCCCATTAGTTACCCATCCCATTAACCCTGTTACACCAGTAATCCCTGTTGTCCCATTTATTCCTGTCAACCCTATAAATCCCATAAACATGGCCAACAGGTATGCACCTCTGCAGATACCAGCTAATGCTGCAGCTCTACCTCAAGATTATCAGAGCAAAATCTCATATTTTGACTCCAATGGCTCTCTAACAACTGTCCAACATGCCAAGAAGATGCAAGACCATTTTGAGACCTATGAAATAGATGATGACAGTGTCCGAATGAGGATGTTTGTTCAAAGCCTTACCGGGGATGTGAGAACTTGGTTTAGATCCTTGAATGCAAATTCCATTGCAACTCCCAATGATCTGTATCAAGCCTTTACTACCAGATGGGAGAAGAAGAAAGATCCCCTGCACATACTTGCTGAATATGAAACAATCAAGAGAGGTCCCCAAGAGACCGTTTTGGAGTATTGTGCTAGATTCAACAATGTGTACAATGCAATACCACAAAACCTAAGACCTCCTCCCGATTTGGCCTTGTACAAATTCCCTGATGGATTTGATCCTGACATGGCATATCAGTTGAAGGAAAGAGAACCTGAAACCCTTGAAGATGCCCAAAAGGCTGCTGTCACAGTGGAGGCAAACCTGATTGCCAAAAGGAACAGGGCAAGGTTAGAAAAGAGAAGCATATACAAAGAAGAACCTACAGCCCTTGATCAAAAACTTGATGCAATACTTAATGGTATGAGAAGATTGGGTGATAGGGTAGAATCGGTAGAGAGAAAAGCATCATGGGAGGCACCACAAAACAATCCTCCTAGGAATCCAAATTTTAGGAGAAACCTAAACCCAAACATTGGCAAGCCCAGTGCTGACCAAGACATAAGACCCCCTTTCCAAGAAAATTATGCAGAAACTTCAACACCAACTGAGCCCAATGAAGATCCTGAGATTAATTTAATAGGTCTGGATGGTAAAAGCCAAGTTTTTCTAACACAAGAAGATCATGAGGATGATGAAAGTAAACTATTCCAAACTAAATCAGGTGAATCCTTTGATTTTAAGCAAGGCTATGACACCGCAGTTTATGAAGTCCATAAACAGTATAAGCTAAGGAGCAGAACTGTAAATATTAACCAGCCTGAAAAGGAAAAGGATAATCAGCAGCCTGAAAGAGTCACAGGCACGGAACCTGGTGACAAAATAAATTCACATACACAACAAATGATTGTTGAAGAGATCATTGAACCATTGCCACCACAACAACAGCCTTTGGCAGCCTCATCCTCATGCTCTAATCTAAACTCTGTTCCTCATGAGATGAGTGAAAAGGGCAAGCCTAAAAGTCAAGATGAAAACCAGCAAGAAGACTTGATCAACAAAGAAAGAACTGTTATCCATAACCTCAAAACCCAATCTGATAAACCTTTTGACTTAGGTACAGAAATTGGCAAACTAAAGATAGCGATTCCCCTCTCAGAATTAGCTAAGCATGACATCTATAAACGACAGATCAAGAAATCTCTACAACTTACTAGTAGCATAGATGATGTCAATGTGCTGGATGACACTCCTGAATTGCTGTTTGGTCCAGAAGTGGATGGAAAAACAGTAGTTACAGGAGTATTACCTTTTTATGTTAGCTTACACATCCATGATAAGGTACTACACAATGCAATGTTTGACTCAGGTGCATCTCACAACCTTATGCCAAAAGCTGTCATGGAAAGACTGAACCTAGACATAACAAGACCATATAAGGACCTGTTTTCTTTTGACTCCAGCCAAGTCAAATGCCTAGGGCTCATAAAAGATTTATGTGTGTCCTTGGTTCAATACCCAAATAAGACAATCCTAATGGATGTGGTAGTTGCTGACATCCCACCCAAGTATGGGATGCTGTTATCAAGATCATGGGGAGCTAAACTCCAAGGTTCTCTGCAATTAGACATGTCATATGCCACCATCTCTGTTTTTGGGCAACCAAAAAGACTATATAGAGAAACACTGATGAAATACATGGTCAGCAGTGAGGAAAAGCCTCAAAATTTCCCCATATATGCTATCCATTCAGACATAGACTCATATATCCTTTTCAATGACACCACAACTCCCTTGCAAGGGGAAATTGAAATCAAGACAATCATACAAAAAAAGGACTCAACTGAAAGTATCACCACCCACGAAATAGCAGCTAAACAAACACTAAATGCTGTTGCTGTTTTAGATCCCAAGCATAGCCAATCAAGTGAGGAAATTGCCCTAGAAGACAAGCTTGAGACAAAACCCCAACTCCTGCTTACATTGCCATCCCATGAACCGATCTTTAAATCCCCTGTCAAGCAAGATATCCTGTGGTCCCTAGAATTTGATGGCTCTGTCAACAAGTTAGGGGCAGGAGCTGGAGTTTGGATACATAACAAAGAGAAAACCCATGCAGAAGGCAGAGCTTATAGATTAAACTTTAGATGCACTAATAATATGGCAGAATATGAAGCTCTGTTACTAGGTCTCAAGCTAGTAAAGGCATTACAAGCTCCTACAGTCTCGATCATGGGAGATTCTGATCTAGTGATTCAACAAGTGAAAGGAAGCTTTGTCACCAATGATAAAAGGTTGCGGTCTTACAGGTCCGCTGTAATTGAAATATTGAACACTTTCTTTGAGTTCCTTATCACAAAAATTTCAAGAAGCCACAATCTCCATGCACACAGTTTGGCGACATTTGCCAGCACTTTCAAATTTCCACTGGAACCCAACAACTGCTTCACTGCCGAGGTCAAGTACAGACCCTCCATTCCAAACAATGTCAAAGATTGGCAAGTGTTTGATGATGACAAGCAAATAAACAATTTCTTGACTTTGCAGCAGGAATTTTCAGGATTAAATATTGACAATGACAAAGCAAGTCAATCACAAATACTCTTTCAACAAATGGTTCATCCAATATCACCTAGAACAGCAAAACAATTACTGAATCCAACCAATTTCAACAACGAAGACATTCAGCAAATTCACCAAATTGACTGTGAAGAGGCGACCAGCGCTGAGGCTGAAATCATAGAGCTGAAAGACAACTTTTTACCCGCTGGTTTGGCTCCTTTGGAAGACATTTTTAATTCAAATGATGTTCCCAACAAGCCAAAAATGCAGCCCATCAACAATGCCATAGAAGAGTACAACATAGGCACAATTGACAAACCCAAAATAATTAAATTGTCTGCATCCTTACCTCCTGATCAAAAGCCAAAATACATTGACCTTTTTAAAGAGTTCCAGGATGTCTTTGCGTGGAGTTATGAGGACCTGAAGTCCTATGACACCTCTGTTATTCAGCATACCATCCCTCTCAAGCCTGATCAAAAGCCCTTTAAACAAAAATTGAGGAGAATCAATCCTATGCTTCTCCCAGCAATGGAACAAGAAGTACAAAAAATGTTTAAGGCAGGCATCATAGCACCGATCAGATTCTCTGAATGGATATCCAACTTAGTCCCTACAAGAAAGAAGACTGGTGAAATTAGGCTGTGTGTGGACTTAAGAAATCTGAACCAGGTATCCCTCAAAGACAATTATCCCTTACCTAAGATGGATCATATTCTCCAAAGAGTGGTAGGGGCCTCAAGGATTTCATTACTTGATGGATTCTCGGGTTTCAATCAAATCCTAGTACACCCTGATGATCAAGACAAAACGGCATTTACAACCCCATGGGGAACTTTCAAGTATGTTAAAATGCCTTTTGGGTTGAAGAATGCCGGGGCAACATTTCAAAGAGCAATGGATATTGCTTTCGCAAAGGAAATTCATGATTTCCTTGTCATTTATTTGGATGACCTCACACCTTTTTCTAAGTCTGACCAAGAGCATTTGGAACATTTGAGACAGATCTTCCTAACATGTAGGAAATATGGAATTTCGCTGAATCCCAAAAAATCCCTGTTTGGCCTAGAGGAGGGTAAACTATTGGGCCACATCATCTCTAAAGATGGCATAAGAATTGATCCAGACAGGATACAAGCGATCCTACAAATGCCCCACCCAAGAAATATAAAAGAATTGCAAGGATTCTTGGGAAAAATCAACTTCTTAAGGAGATTTATTCCAAATCTGGCCGAGTTGATCAGATTGCTTAACAACATGTTAAAGAAAGATTCAAAGGTCAAATGGACTGTTGAAGCCAAGCAAGCCTTTGAAGGAATAAAACTGGCCCTTACCCAAACTCCGGTGCTGACCAATCCTCAGTTTGACAGAGAATTCATTATCTTCTCTTTTGCCTCCCAGCATACTATTGCTGCTGTTTTATTACAGAAAGATGACCAAGGGAATGAGAAGCCTATTGCCTTCTTCAGCAGGGCTCTTAGAGATGCCCCTCTAAAATATCAAATTATGGAAAAACAAGCCTATGCTTTGGTCAAAGCCATTAAAGACTTTAGGATTTACATCCTTTATTCCCATGTTGTGGCGTATGTACCAAGCCCTATTGTCAAAGACATTCTCACCCAAGAAAACTTAGAGGGCAGAAGAGGAAAATGGATTGCCAGCATACTTGAATTTGACATTGAAATAAAACCTACAAAGCTAATAAAAGGGCAAGGCTTGGCCAAATTAATGACAGAATCAAATTTCCAGGCCCTAGATATCAATCAGCTGGACAGTGAAACAGAGCTGGCGACTCCAAAGATCAATGTAGCCTTTGAACAATCTCCTTGGTACTCTGATATCTGTTATGTGTTACAAAACCTGTGTGCTCCCCCAGGACTGTCCAGAACTAAGTGTAGGTTCCTAAAAATGAAAACATCTAGATTTTGTGTGATGGATGGAAATTTACTTTGGAAAAACCATGAAGGTATATTGCTGCACTGTTTAATTGAAAATGAAACTAACAATATCATGCAGGAGTTTCATGCAGGACACTGTGGTGGACACTTGTATTGGAAGTCCACTGTGGATAAAATACTAAGGGCAGGGTATTACTGGCCCACCATGTTCTCGGATGTTAAGAAATTCACCACCTCATGTCATCAATGTCAAGTGTTTGAGGGCAAAAGACAGTTGCTGCCACTTCCCTTAAGGCCCATTGCAACAGAGAGACCTTTTCAACAATGGGGTTTGGATTTCATTGGGGAAATTCATCCCTCATCTTCAGGCCAACACAGATGGATTCTAACAGCCACAGACTACTTCACCAAATGGATCGAAGCTGCCCCATGCAGACAAGCAAATGATTCAATAATTATTCAATTCTTGGAGAACAATATACTGGCTAGATTTGGCTGTCCAGATAAGATAATAACAGACAATGCTGCTGCCTTCAGATCCAAGACAATGGTGAACTTCTGCCACAAATTCCACATTACTTTGGGCCATTCTACTGCTTACTATCCTCAAGGAAACGGCCTTGCTGAATCATCAAACAAAAGTTTAATAAACATCATAAAGAAGGTGCTTGAAGAGAACAAAAAGAATTGGCATAAGAAACTGGTCAATGCTTTATGGGCAGATAGACTAACAACAAAAAGATCAATTGGGACCAACCCATATGAGTTAGTCTATGGATTAGAAGCCAGATTTCCTTCATCACTAGGAGTGCCTGTTATGAAGCTTCTGCAAGAGAGTCAAGCAGAGCCAAATGATATGCAAAGGAGGATCAATCAGATAATCTGCTTACAGCAAACTAGGGAACAAGTTTTCAGCAGAGTTCAGATATTACAAGAAAAATTAAAAAAGGCCTTTGATAGAAGAACTAAGGCAGAAGATTTCAGCATTGGTGACAAAGTCTTAAAGTGGGATGCAAAAAGAGAAGAGAAAGGAAAACATGGAAAATTTGATTCTTTATGGAGAGGACCATTTGTTGTCCAAGCAGTACAAGGTAGCAACACTTACTTCCTTAAAAGTCTGACTGAAACTGACTTGGATGAAGGTCCTGTCAATGGCAGGATGCTTAAGCATTATTTTGACTATTTCCCATGAGTGCAACCTGAGGTTCCTTTGTATATATGCAGATGTACATATTATTTTCTGTTTAGATTGTAAAAATGCAGTTTTCTAAGTTATTCACCAACCAGCAAAGGGCAAATAAAATCAGAAGTCTACCAAGAAGGAGAGCACCAAATTTGGTACTTCAAAGCAGCAAATTTTAAGGATGACATAGGCAGCAATGGAGCAAGGCAATCTGACCTGCTGTTCTTGGTCTTTCAAAGGAAAAACCATCCCCATGTGGAGCCACTGTTGGATACCTATACCAATAGGTTTCATATTTCATGATTGGCAAGGTAAAAGTCCAAATATGCTCTGCTTTGATGTCACAAAGATCCCATATTTCCTAGAGAACAAAAGGTGTGTAAAGTGTTTCAATGTTGATGACCTTATTTCAATCTTGATGGATGATCCAACAGTTTAATCTGGGTCATGCCATGTTTTCAATTTTCCGCTATAGACTAGAGAAAGAAGTCTGTCCAAACTGCTTAATCTTGGCAGACAACTAGTTCAGGTAGAGAAGAAAAGGTTCCCAACAACTTAATCTGGGACCTTGGAGGAAATAAGGGTAGAAGTAGATAGAAATAACAAAGAAAAAGCCAAAGAAAAGAAAAGGCAAGTAAGGGTCTGCAAGTTCAAGTGCACCCTCCAAGAAGAAATAAAAAATGCTAGGCAAAATAGTTGGGTAGGTAGTTGGGGTTGCAGAAAGGTTATCCCTATCATTGCAAGAATGGTGATGGTGGGCATCAAAGCAAAAGTTGCAGCAAGGACCATGACTAATTTCCCTCATTCCCCTCCAATTTCATTTCTAACATTCCCCCATCAGCTAAGATTCATGGAAAAGACTAAGGTTTCATGGTGGTTCTTAATCTTTAGAAGCCACATTTCTGTCTAAAAATCTTTTCATTTTGATATACTCTCAAAACCAAGTTTGTTTCACATAAACTTAAATGGTTTCCCCTCCACTCACCCCCTCATCCACATTAACTCTAATTCTACTATGTAAATCCCCTATATTACCTTTTCCCCTATTACTACTAACACCACGGTGTATAAACCCCAAAACCTTATAAATACCCACCCCCTTGGCATTATAGCCAATAAAGTCTCGAGTCAGGGATCAAATGACACCAGGTCATGTTGATGAACCTATGCCAACTACCTCTTCCCCTTCATGAGCTAATTCCTTCATTTTGACCCCTTTTTGCACATAAAAACCCCTAAAAGGCCTAAAGTCCCACCTTTACCCGCTTCAATGAACAAAAGACATGAAAAACCCACCTTCCGCTCTATAACCAAGGTTAGCGCATGTAAATTGTTTTTTTGAAATACCTTGGAAATTCGTTCAAAACATGTTTTTATGCCTCCGCCCGATTCCGTATACACTGCCCATGTCACCTCCCCGATGACCGTTAGATCAGGCCCTCCAAATCCGACGGCCCTGAACGCGTCGGAGTCCTTCCGACGTCCGACAGTTATGTGTACTATCCCCCTGTCACGTCAGTCATCCGACCACCGTCCGATTAACCTCTGCAGATCTAACGGTCACCATGACGTCGGAGCTCATCCGTTGCCCGAAACTTACCTCCCGACGGCCGTATTTTGAGTACGTCACTCCGCTGCCACGCGCCCTCACCACAATGCGTCGGAGGTACAACTGACAAATACCGCCCCCGTACCGGAAGCGGTGCGATACGAAACCACTGCCGGTTTCCGGTTTCCTCATCCCGCTCGCTTACGCCCTCGCCGCGTCAGCAACCTGTCAGCGCTCCGTCACCCAGGTACGCTGTCTCGTCATTCCCTTGTCCTGCCATTGGTCCACCTGTCCTCCCACCTCATCACCCCTGTGGACCAACCAGACCCCGCCACGTCACCCGATGACGTCAGCATGACGTCATCCGACCTTGACCCCACCAATGACGTCATGCTGACGTCATCGCAAAAAGGCGCCAAAGTATTAAAATCTATATTATGGCCAAAAATCGCGTTTTTACGTTTTTTTTCACTCATTCGTCGTTATTTCTGCCTCATGCGCTCGCGTCCAAGCCTGCTGTCAACCTGCTAAATCGACCAGGAGACCTCCGGAGTACGAGTCCAACCTGCATCTGCGACCTTTGCTCACTGTTTTACCAGGTATTTTTCATCGTTTGTCCTCTGTGCGCCTGCAATTCTCTGAACTCACTCTGAAAGTTTAAAGAAAGTTAAAACTTAGAAATTCACCAGTGAATTCCTCGGCAGAGCCTTAAATTTCCAACTACCACCTCGAAAAACACCAGCCGAGCTTTGTTCTACCTACATTCTGTTAAAAACTAGGTTCTGTCTGCGCAATCGCAGCAGGCTCATTTAAACCAAATTTCACCATTGAGAGAGACAAGGAAAAGCCAAACATTGGTCCTAGTTGCTATAAATAGTGTTTAAAATGCTGTAGACTCTGCGTTCACCCTTTTCCTCAGACATTTTCATTTGTTGCAAAGAGAACTCTGGTTGTGTTACTCTGCATAGTAACACAGTCCTTGAAGAAACAGAAATCCTAAAGGAGAACAATGGACCCCCCTGTAGCTCCTATAGCCCTCAATGTAGCTCCCCTGAATGCCCCTCACAGAGCATTGGACTGGAAAGCATTAGCTGACTTAGATTATAAGATATCAGAAGAAATGCTAAGCAGGAGCAGGTTTCATCTCCAAATACTAAATGAAATCAAAATCCAACATCAGAATGGGACAGACATCTTGGGAATTTGGATTCCTCTCTCCCAATCTTCAAACTACCACAGGTCAACCAATTCCCAGAACTCATCCACTTATGTGCTGAGTATTATGATGCATCCCAGAGGGCAGTGCTTGATTCTTCGGGCGCAATTTTGTTTTTTATTACCCCTGAAGCCATCAGGGAGATGCTGCAGTTCAAAACAGATAAGAAGTTGGTCCCTCTATCACTAGCTGATTTGATTATGGAGGGAGCCAGAATGACAGAGGCCCAGATTACAAAACTTAACCAGTTATTTATCAAAGCTAACACTGTGCAAGTCCCTCCCATCAACTATGTCTAACTCAACCAATTGGGCCTGGACCTTGTTGACATGATCAGTCCCATCCTGGGATATGATTCAGTGGAGTATGTGGATGAAACAGTTATGCACCTAATGCTCATGTTTTCTCCAGGAAGAAAACCAGTCTGCTATGACTATGCCACATACATCTCAGACAAGATGCATGAGCAGTTGATGAACCTATCAAGAGAAAGGGTATTTAAATATACTTCTTACATATATCATTTGCTTTTATACTTCCAGCATGAGAAGTTCTCCTTCCCAATGAAAAGAGAAGATGCACAGGGAAATTTGAGATCAGCGGTGTACTGGACATCTGCTTTCCACCTCAATTTCTATTCTCCATACACCTACTGTGAGTTCATTGATAACTTCATTCATCCAGCCATGACTCTACTTTTGGGCTCACCTCCTCCCATATTGACAGATGATATGCAAAGACTCCTGCATTTATCAAAAGCATACAACATTGGGGATTGGTACTTCTACCAACACCACACCGTTATTAGAATATATGGGTGTGAGTTGCCCCCATTTAGACTACCCAGGTTTGTGCCCATGAGACTATTTGCCTTAGAATACTTCAGGCAGTTTGGCTTTGTGGATATGTTCCACTTTTCAGGCAAAGGTAAGAAGGCACAGCTAAAAATCAGAAGTCAACTTGGCCATTTCCTCTATAACGAAAGGGATGAAGGGTGGAAGGAGGAAGATAGAATACTTGGGGGCCTTGGTCTCAAATACAGCTTCCTATGGAAACCTTATGACCCTAACAACTTCATTACCATGAGGAGGCTTAAATACAAATTGTCTGCTTATGATCATTGCAGCCTTCCTCACATAGAAAAACATGCCAATCAAAGTAAATGGAGGAGAGGGACTTTAGAGGAAGCTGTTACTCAAGAAGAGCTTAATCAAAGAGCTCAAAGAAACATAAAGAAAATGGCTGACCTTGAGTTTTATTCACAGGTCAGCTCACTACCAAGCATACAAATTGGAGCAGCAGCATCCTCCTCAACTGCCCAACAGCAAGCCACGAGAGTTGCTGGAAATATATCAGAGAAGGGAAAAGAAAAGGTGATGGAGATAGAGCCAGAGCAGCAAGAGCAGGAACAGCAGGAACAACAACTAAAACAACAGCAGCAAGCAGAAGGGCTGCAGCAAGGGCAGCAAGAAGAATCAGAACAGCAAGATCAACAACACCAAGAAGAACAAAGGCAGGAGCAGTCTGCCCAGCAAAAGGAAACAGTGGAGACTCCTCAGACCACTGAAAAAACGGTGCCTGCAAGACAAGACACTACCTTTGATGCCTCGGTCCTTCAAACTCCACAGAAGGAGGACCTAAGTAGGAAAAGGGACAGAGAAACACCCATGACTTCATCCATCAACCAAGAGGAGAAGAGACAGAGGTTAAATGACTTCTCAGAGGAAGATGCAGCAATTAGACAAGCAATGGGTATGAGCCCACCCAGCAGGGAAGCCTCGGTGAGTTCCTTTCACCAAGAACAAGACAGAACCATGGGAGGGGAGGTCACTTCCTCCAGCCAGCAGAGGGAAGGAGAGGTAGGCATCAAACATCAATTTATAGACATCAAGAGGAGGAGTGATCCTATCAAAGTACAACTGTACAATCACCTGCTAAACATGGCTCCTTCCAATCAGCAGAGACTTATGTCTGCTTTTGATGTAAGTGAAGGCAAAATGATAATGAGTCACTTTATGCCTACGGCGCTCCAACCACAATCTACCGCAGATTATCTCAGGACTAATCTAGAGGTCCTGGCCAAGGACATCCACCCAATGGATAAAATTGAGCTGCACAAGCAAACTGGTGAAATGGTGTACGCCTCCTTGGCAGACAAAACTTTGGAGAATTATAAATTAACAAGCAGTCTGAATGCTACAGCCTCCCAACTAGAATTGGAGAGAGCTTCATCTCAGGCCAAAGACAACAGGATAAAATCCCTGGAGGAAATCATTATAGAAATTGGGCACAATCCCAATGACATCAAAGGGATACAAGAGATCCTGAAACTTAGAGATGCTGACATGGCTGCATTAAGGAAGAAAGTCAAACTCCCAGCTACCATTCACCCCCAAACAGATGAGGTAGCCCAACAAAGGATGGAAAAGGATGCCACAGATCTACTAATATCTATATATAAGCAGCTCCTGCAGACACAAGAGAAATTAGGAGAGTCTGAGGCCGCACAGGTGGCACTGCAAGCAGCACTAAAGCAAAGGGAAGAGGGCCAGACCTCTCAGCCTCCCCCGGTCATCAATCTTGAGAACACTGCTCCTACCACTGTGCCTCCACCTCAACAAACTGAGCAAACAGCTACATCCACTTCAGCAGCACCTACAAGTACAGAACAAGCACATAGCCTAGACATGCAGAAACTGAGGAATGAGATACAAATCCTGGAAGCTCAAATGACAGAGCTGCATGAGACCAAGGAAAAGCTGGCCAAGATCGATGATAAATATGATAAATCAAAAAGAGAAGTGGCAGAAAAGGGCAGGGAGATCAAGGCCCTTAATGACAGGATCAAAGAGCTGGAAAAGCAGCTCAGATTGGATAAGATCGTATCTGAAGTCAGAGCAATGATATGGGCCAATATTGGCCAATCTGTTACAAATCAATGGCAATACATTGAAACAATCCATGAGCAATTAGAGCTCATCCCAAAAGCACAAAAGGAGGTCCATAGAGCAAGAGCTGCATTGAGCAATATGCCTGAAGTGGCCACCAGAATGATCAATGTACTCAATAATAGGACAAGCTCTCAGTTAGCCACCATTGGAATCACAAACAGAACTGAGACTATTCAAATGATCAAGAGGGTGCTTACTTTGAGAAATTTGGTGCAAACACTGGACAGAAGAACTCAGGATATGCACACTGAGGTAAACAGGTTCATGGAGAGATTTCAGGTATTGCAGAACAGAGGACTCCCTAGCTTACTGAACAGCGGAGGGAAACTATTCACCCATGAACAGTATGCTAAAAGAGTAAACATTTTTGCCTCAGCACAGATCAATGAGAAGGCCAGCACTTCAGAAGACATGGGACCTATTACAGGGCAGGATTTCTATAGTAAAATAGAAAATCTATTTTTTATAATGAATGAAATTAATCACTTGTTTGATGTAGCCCCAAATTTTTTCAAATATACAGAGGCAGAGGAAACAATGGAGGCCATTCTCAGGCATCAAATGCCTCCACAGGACTGGTGGGTCAAGGCAATTCAAATGATTTTATGAACAGCAGGCCATCCACTAAATTTCGGTTACAGAAAAAACTGAATTGTCATGCACAGGACAGTTTATTTCGGTCAGCAGGCATTTAAGACGAAAGCTGAGCCAACTCAGCAGAGCCCATAGCCAGCACAGCAAAGGGAAAGCTACAGGTGTCCCAGCCGAGAAAGACAGCGGAACAGCCCCACAACGCCTTCTTCAGCATTGATGCGGATCATTCCAACCGACTCGTTGGATTCCCAAAGCTAAAATATCTTCTGACAAATGCAAAAGCATTTATGTTGTATTAAAGGAAACATTAACTTTTACTCCGCTGTAATGACAAAGTTGGTGAAGGAGTTATTTCTCAGATGACTCAACGCCTTGATATTTTGTAAAGATGTTTTGTATATATAGAGCCCTCGCACTAGAGAGAGGGTTGTTGTTGATTTCTCCTGAAGAAGTTCTGATGCTGTAATCCTTTTCAGAAGTTAATAGAGCAAAGCAATGGAATTTCTCGGATTTCTGAGGTGTTGGATGCGTTCTGGTGTCTGTTGATAACTACTGGATCCCTGTGTATTTCATCATACAATAAGTCTCTGTATCTCTCTCTGTTATTCAGTTGTTTGTTAAAATCCATATATGTCATCTGTTTCAGTACTAAACAACAAGGAAAAAGAATAGCTTTCAGGATTTATTCAGTGAGTAACCTGAGTTCAATCTGCGTTGTTTATTAATGTTTTCTTCAGCTGTAATCTAGTTAAGTGTAATTCTTAAATGCTGCACTTGTGGAATACATCTATCACAGTGACCTTTGTCACAGGAATTCAAGTTTTGCTCCTGTGCAGTTCACTTTCATCCACCAGCTCAATAGAAAATTCTTAATTGCTTTCTGTTGGTCAACATACATAACCATTTGATCTAGTTTGTCTGTTTAAAATACACAATAGGCCCTGCAGTTTGAGCACCACCAAACCAGCGTATCAGATCATTTCACAACTCCAGACTCCATTGCCCAATGGTATTATACTGTCTAAACACTGCATCATAAGACCTGAAAGGAATCCTTCAACCAAAACATAAACCAAAACCTGAGCATAATAGCTAGCCTAAAATACCATCATAACAAAGACAAATCATAAAGAGAGAGCCCTCTCTGGTTGCAGTTAGGCTAGGAACTGTAACCCAAAGATTGGTTAGTGGTTACCCCGGCCGTATTCCCTTGGGAGTCATAGGGAACAACCTGGGTGTTAACAGAACTCACACCATTTCCTTGTGTCCTTCTTTGTCTTCATGGTGTTATTCTTTGCTTGCAGCTTTAGCGGGTTGTCCTGGGTCACCCTGCATTGGCTTTTTACTTTGTTCTATGGTTTGGGGGCGCTTTTCCCTTGCTTTAGATTCACAAATCCAAAATCTCTCTTCTTCTATTTAAATTTCTGATCGATCTTGATAGCGTATCGATAGGTAGCACTAAGTGAGGAGATGTCCAGGAACTCCATCCCATCCTGGATGTACTTATGTAGATAGGCACGATACTTGAGTACCAAATGCCGCTCAAAATCCTTGATACCTAACTTCGTGTGAAGGGTAAGAAAATTATTTGTGAACTCTGGCATGCCTTGGTCCCTTCCCTACTGCAGCGTGGTCCACTTTATGTATTTATCTTCATAGCTCTCAATAATGTAATATTGTTCCTTGATGGAATCTCGAAAATAATTCCAAGTGGGTGCGGTTGGAAATAGTGAGAGTTCCCTCTCATCCTTCTATTCACACTAGGTTTCCCACCAATCCTTGACATGGGGGGCGATTTTGAGGAGTGCAAAAAGTAATCTTTTACCGAATGGAAAAGTCATGAACCCAAAAAATATCATTCCAATAGATTTAACCATCTACCTACAACATTTGCATCTATCTAGCCTTCAAATATTGAAATGTAAAAGTTAACTTGTACCTTAAAGCGAGTGGTGGCTCTAGAGTGGTTGCTGAATGAAAAACAATTCGAGCCCTAACTCCCTATACCTTGACCTTGTTTGGGACATGTAGAGAAAAACAGAGAAAGAGAAGACTACTCTGATACCACTGATTCAGACTTATATGAGAACGCAACATAATATAGATATAAACATAAACATAAACATAAATATGCATCAAAAATAAATCTTCATTTCATTAATATCAAAGAACTGAAAGATGCTTACAAGCAGAATGGAAGTAAACTAACTCAAGCGATGGTAGCTTATCTCTTAGAAGAGATGTGGCATCTACATGTCTCTGAACTTTGTTACAATGAGGATCAAGGGCCCTTTTATTATTGAAAAATAAAGGGAAAACCATAAACAACCAAAACCCTAACCTTGAGAGATGAAATGCCAAGAGTTTGTTGGCCCCGTTGGGGTTAGTTGGGCAACCAACTTCCCAGGGTCGTAACTTGGTCATATGATCTTCATTTGGTGTGTGTGGTACCTCATTGGAAAGATCTCTTCGAGTACTTAGTGTAGGCATAAGCTTACTCATACCTCAAAAAAATGACATTTAGGGGGTCAAAACAACTCCAAAAGTTCAGGACCTGAAAAATTGCTAAAAATAGTAAATGTTGTTATAATCAAGGAAAATGATGAAACTAACTGGAGGTCTAGGTGGAATAAGTGAGTGGCCACCAATATCGACTTGGATCAATCATACCGAAATTTTTTAACATCTTGATTATGTACTTTCCTGGACCAAGGTATATCTCACTAGGTTTCTAGCAAACTTCGAAGCCCAAGTAGTAATGCATAAGTCCTAGATCTTTCATTTCAAATTCAGATGTGAACATCTTCTTACATTCTAGAATTCTACGCTCCACACATGTAACAAATAAATCATCCACATATAAAGGTATAATGACCAGTTCATTCTCCACTATCTTGATGTAGATGTTTTCATCTATAGAACTTTTGACAAAGACAATACTTAAAAGATAAGCATCCATTCTTGTGTACCAAGCCCTAGGAGCTTTCTTCAATCCATATAGAAATTTCTTTAATCTACAAATGTGAGATACCCTATTATTTGTCTAAAATCCTTTTGATTTTTCAATATATACTTCTTCATCTATGGTTCCATTTAGGAAGGTTGTTTTGACATCCATTTGATGGATATTCCATCCCATAGTGGCTGCTAAAGAAATCAAAGATCTAATAGTAGTGTACCTGGTAGTAGGATCAAAGGTTTCTTCATAGTCCATTTCTTCCTTTTGAGAGAAACCCCTTGCAAAAAATATTGCTTTGTGTTTTTCTATGCTTCCATGAAAGACATGTTTGATCTTGTAAATCCATTTGGAAGTGACAAAAGACTTGTCACTAGGTCTAGGAACAATTTCCCAAACCCCATTCTTCATGATAGATTGATATTCTTCTTGCATTTCTTTCTTCCATTCTTCTTGATGAACGAATTCTTAGAAATTAGTAGGTTCATCTTTAAATAACTTTTTCATGCATGTTACATATCTTAAGTATCTTTTAGGCTTCTTGATTTCTTTAAATGTGTCATTCCCTACTTTGTGTCCTTCAACTTCTTCAAGTGTAGCTCTCAACTAGGTTGGTCTCTTCTTTACTTTTGGAATTATAGTAGATTTAATAGGTTCACTTGGTCCTTCTTCTAGATTTGAGGGTTCTTTTCATGTTTCTCTGCTTCTTCAAATAATGGTGCATCTTCTTCATCAAATTCAATAGGTATATCCATGGATCTTTTGTATACAATATTTTCATCAAATATGACATCCCTGCTAACTTTGATTTTCCTTTCTTCTTTGATGTAGATTCTATAATATTTTGATGAAAGGCTATAACCAACGAAGATACCTTTTGTACTTATAGAGCCTAACTTATTTCACTTGTCTTTTGGAACATGAATGTATGTGGGGCATCCAAATATTCATAGATGATATACACATGGATTTTTCCCTAAGAATGCTTCTTCTGGTGTCATATTATCAATAATTCTATGAGGACTTCTATTTTTTATGTATACTATTGTCATGATTTCTTATCCCCATATGAATTTTGGTAGGTCTTGATCAAATATCATAGTTCTTATTCATTCCTCAATGGTTCTATTCTTCCTTTTTGCTACTCCATTTCATTCGGGATTGTATGGAACTATGAGCTCCCTCTTAATGTCCTCTTCTTTGCAGTAAGCTATAAGTTCCTTAGAAGTATATTCACCCTCATTATCAGATCTAAGAGTTTTTATCTTTCTTTCCGTTAGGGTCTCTACTTTAGATCTAAATTCGTTTAACTTTTCAAATACATCATCCTTTGTCTTGAGAAGATAAATCCATGTCTTTCTAGAGTGATCATCAATGAAGGTCACATAATATAGATGGCCTCTAAGAGATTTATCAGACATGAGTCCACATACATCATAATGGATGAGGTCTAGTATTTCTTTAGACATTGTGTCATTTCCTGTAAAGGGTTTCCCAGTATTCTTTCCCAAGGCACATCCTTTGCATACTCCTTCATGGTATTCCTTAATGTTGAGGAATACCTTCACCATTGGACTTAGAGAGGGTAGTATCTTGTAGTGAATGTGTCCATATCTTCTATGCCAAAGCTTGATGGGACTAATATCCATGTGAACAAGGGCATGAGTAGATGGTGTTATAACTCTATATAATCTTCCTTCATGAATTCCAATAACCCTTGCCTTTTCAAAACTAGAATCTTTTCCCCAAACCAAAGCTTTACCATCTACAAAAGCAACCTTATCTCCTTTATCTTCTAAACAAGAAATGGAAAGTATATTATTTTTCAAACTTGGGACATAGATAATTTTGTTGATATGTATCTTTCCTCCACTTTCTAGCTCCAAAGATGTATATCTAAGGCCTTTGACTACATAGCTTTGTTGTCTCCAAGCTCCACGGAATGAGATGATGATCCTTTTGATAATTTATGAAGTTGTCCACTTTCTCCTATCATGTGTCTTGAGGATCCAATATTATTAATTCAAGCATTTTCATCATCAAGTGTGCCTGTAAGTGTAGCTAAGAATCTTCCACCCTTGAATCTCCTAGATAGATCGTGGATGATTTTTACACCAAATCTTCTTGCAATTTTCAAGAGGTTGAGTCCCATATTCAAATAGTTTGCCATTGAGAGGATGATATTTCTTCCAATATTGCTTTCCTTCCTTCAAATTATAACTAACAAAGTGATATTCAAATATTCCTTCTTTCACCTTAGCTTTGATACCATGCTGAGAAATCAGTGCATATAGATATTATGTTTTGATTCCTCTTTTATTGATAATTACTTATGATGTGTGTTGGCTTATTTTACTTCTTTATTATGTTGTCTTTCATTAGGAAATTACCAAATCAAAAGTGCATGAAGATACCAAGAACAAGAAACACAATATGTAGGCACTTAACTAGGGAAAAACCTCTATAAAGGGGAAAATATAGTCAAACTCTTCCTCTAGTAGATTCAAATCAAGATGAGACAATCCAAAACCATTTTGACCTAGATAAACAGCTCCTGCAATCACCAAGCCAACCCTTCCTTCAATTAGACAAACTCTGGAAAGTCACCAAGTTTTAGCTCCTCAAATATTGCTTTAATCTAGAATTATGGCCCCCACAATAACATAATTTCGGACCTACGATTACTGAAGAAATTTTGGCCCCTGCAACTTTCCCAGAAACCCTAAAAATCTCGCATGTGTAAGAGAGAGATAGAGATTCTCCAAACTTCGATTTTTCTTTCTCCTTGGATTAGGTCTTCTTCTCTTTGAATCCTTTCTTCTTCTTGTCTCTTTCTCTTGCAAATCGAACTTGTGTGAATGATCCTCCAAATGAGTTGAATTGTCTCTATTTCTACTACTTCAATAGGGCCAAATTCCCTTCAAATGGGACGACTTCTCCAAGATATGGTGGACTTGATGAGGAGGGGTAAAATGATCATTTTTGACTCAAATTAAATTTCTTTGCATGATACAAAAGCCCAAGAAATATTGTTTGATGTTCAATGAGCGTCTACACTAGACATTTGACTAAACTTATAAGAAGATAAGATTAAAATACAATAAAAAAGTAGTTTCCTTTTTTCCATGAAAATTCATTATTCTTTTTATTTTAATTATCATTTTAATATTTTCCTTAGGAGGCCCATTTTAGACCTCAAAATTCCCCTAATGTGGAAGTATATTGAGCACTACTCTCTATGATAGACTTAAGCCCTATCTCACCACATATATTACTATATCTCTTCTTCCTTTTATTGGTAGCTTGTACAGCTTTAGAAACTTTCTCCAAAGTTGGCCACTTGTTCTTTGAAATCAGGAACTCATTTCAAGGATGAGGAACATAATGAAAGTTGTCCTCACTAGAAGATTTAGACGTTGAAGTAGGAGGTAGTAAAACATTATCCATAGTTGTCATGATCCCTATAGTAGTGAATCTAACCTCTCCCTCTATCTTATTCGTAGAATGTGATACCTTAGGAATATCATCCATCTTATGGAAATAAGAAGCAAAGGCAGTAACCATTACCTAAACTTTGGGGCAACGAGCAATAGTTTGAGATTGATTAGAAACAACATTCGACCCTTCATTCATCACGAATAAAGGGGATTTCTCTAAGACAACATCCATATGCTTTTGTTCGTCCCACTTATATCCCTCCTTATAGTATCTAAAACTCACTTTTTCCCTCCAAATCAAGTTGCGTGATACAAGGTAAATGGGTACACATTTCTAGAACATAAACACACTAGAAACATGAGCCCCCAAATATTTGGAAACTGGGAAACGTTTATATATATATATATAGAAACTTGGAAAGAAATCATTATGAATAAATAACCAAGGATATTTAAATGCAAAACATAAATGACAAGCAATGTATCACCATCACTTATATGAGGATCCTCATCATTAATATCACCCTTTTCCTCCACCTCAATCCTCTAGAGACATCAGTCAACATCACCCAATTTTGATGAAACTACCTAATCCAAGATTTAAAATATGTTACAAAAATCCTAGCATGCTTAATCAATGATTTTGGTTTGATTGAAGGGTATGTTTTTGTTAAGCCCGTGACAAAGGAGTCCAACAAGAAATATCACTAAAATTGAGGTACATAAATGGCTTGGTTTTCTTGATTAACTAAGTATTCCATACTTTCATACATGATAGAAAATTATGAAAATAATCCTAAAACTCTTAAAACTGTCAAGTCTACTGAATTTTCAATAGGATATGAAATTCTACTTTCTCCATACTAATATTGATGAGGTTGGAAAAATATATGAAATTCTTCTTTCTCCATATGAATATTAACAAGGTCAAAAACGCTCTCAAACATCCCGAAACAATTAATGGTAATGTTAAAAATTTAAGTAAAAGTGACATTTCTTTACTTTAAGAATTTAACATTACAATTAATTAACAACATTTTGGTGCAAACTCAGAGTGAAACCCTTTTTAAAGGAAAATTTATGGTCCTATAGGTTTATAAATGTGAAATTAGTTCATAATTAACCTCTAATTATGAAACAAAACCAAAAACATGGTTCCCAACAGTTAAATCAAGGAAAAATCAAATAAATTTCATTTGGAAACGCATTGTACAACCGTTGAAACATGTTTCAATTTGTATGAAACACATTTCCAACATGTGAAATGCATTTCATACAAACTAATACATGTTTCAGTGGACCTTAAGAGTTTTAATACAAAAACACAACAGATACACCTGGGGGGTGGGGGGTAACCAACAAGCTTCCTGCAACATAACTCGAAATGTACTTCCTGAAGGGATGGTCACAATATTGCACAAGGTGACCATACTAGTGATATAAAATGCATCTAAAAGAGAGATTTGTGGAATCAAGTTGTTGAGTATACATCAAGTCACCAATCACAAAGTCTAGGCTCTCATAAAGTCCTTCGACAATATCAATTTTAACCAATACTTTAGCTATCAACTACCTATTATTGATCTCATAGTTCTCATCCATCATAACAATATTTTGAAGTAGGTCTCCCAATATTTTGATGCATTCATTAGTCTAAAATTCAATAGGGAGTGCTAACAAATTTACACAAATGGGTATTTCAGAAGAAACCTTAGATCTTGACTCAAAAGAAGAATGCCCGAAGGTTTGAGATGCAAAATATTTGAACCCCAAAACCAACTCTTGTCTAATATCATTGATGCATATTCCTTTAATCTAAAAATGAACCCAATCCAACTATGGGACAAGTTATGGAAGGATGGTCCATATATAGTCAATGGGAGCCACTAATTCTATATCTAGTCATTCAACGTTTCCATCACTTCCCACCTCCCTATAAATTTCTTGACCAAAGTTTTGCTCGAGTAATATAATATTTGGATAACCCTTATGCCTTCACCTATGACTAGTTGCACACTTCCTCTTTTCTTCCATTAAACTGCCTTCCTTTTCCTTAGCTTCATCTCAAACCCAAAAGTTGATTATTTCCAATCCACAACCCTACAACTTGATAAGTAGGATAGATCCAAGTTTCCATGAATGAATCCACCACCACAAAGATGATCCTGCAATCCAAAATACCATATGGAATTCTTGTTAAACGAGTTAAGGGATAGAAACCTAGCTAGTTGTGATTGTTCCACTACCAAATGCCTTTTGATAAGAAGAAATTTATGGAGAGTGAAAGGAAAAGTGGTGATCATTGTTCTTTGTTGATCAAGATCACTAATTCCAATTGCTATTGTGTGACCCTTTGTACTAGAACCAAGCCTATCCCCTTTAATGCCTTAACATTAGTCTAACATGCTTATTTGACGCCAAAAACACACAAAAAACCACCCAAACCTAAAATGTTTCAAAATACAATGAAATAATGACCCGCTTATCTACTTTAGAAAAACAGAAAGTGCCCGTTCATAGAACATCCCCTTTGTACTTACACTTGAGTACTTAAATCTCTGAATCCCCTTTGTGGGGTCATTTGAGTAATCAACCAGCTAAACATCTTTAAAATCCTCAACTAGAGTTTCCATGGTCACATCCTCCCATAGAGAACTTTAAATTATCTTATCCATTATATACATGCATTACCAAAGATAGACATGACATTTAGGAAATTTTGAAATGGGGATGCTCTTTTTGCTTTGTGATAGAACAATGATAAGTGTGCTTCTATTAGAGGCCTGATTTTAGGGGATTTGACAAACAATTAAGTGAAAATAATCGATGACTTTCCTTTAATGTGCAAAAATATGTGCCAATCATTTTTTTAGCTTTCATGTTTTACCTTCAAAAGCTCGAGGTGAAAAGTAGGACCGATGATCTTTCTGTGCTGTACCCATTTCTCTCCCTTCAATCCCACAAGGCCCTACCCAAGAATCTGCCTGGCAAGGGGATTACCAGACCCCTTTTCATAGTGCTCAAACCTGTCAGACAATATCTGCTTGATAAGCTAATATGAAAATCACTCGCGAGTGACCTTAGTTAATGCATTAATGAATGAAGGTATTAGAGATTCATGTGTTGGTGCGTGTCTATGTTGTTTTAGGCAACGAATCGATCAGATTGTAAAATACACAAACACTGGAAGAATGGAAAACAGTAAGGGAAACACAGTAAGAAAATGCAAGAACATAACAGATTAATAAGGAGTTCACTTTATTCTCCAGGGCTACGTCTCCGGTCCAGCTTTTAGTGGTGGCCTTCTTTTATTGTGCCTTTAAAATAGAGATTTACAATGAGGAGTTAAATTTGAGTCTCCTGAAATAGATAAGGTTTGGTAGGGTGGTTCTTGGATTCCCCAAGCCACTAGAGTGCACAAAATCTTTTCCTTTCCAAGTCTTAACCTCTCTGGTCTTTAATACGAGGAGCCCAATGTGGTGTTCAATTCTCGACAGATCCTCACAGGGATTGCTTGAATCTCTCAAGCCTTCTGTCTGCTCGATGTTGCCTTAGGTCAGCTCGAATCTCTGTTTTTTGCTTCTTGCTTCACTGTCTTTTCTTCGCTCTCGCTCTCTCTGTCTTCGTGTTCTGTTCTCTATCTATTCATGTCTTGAAGCCAATTTGTCCTTGACTATTCGCTTCCTCTTCTACCCCTTCGGATCGCCTACTGCTATTTGCTTGGAGTTCCTTGCCTCTGCATCATTGCCAACATCCACAGGGAGGTGGCCACTTGTCCTCTCACGAACTGTGCCAGCTCTTCCTCAACACTTCGGTATTTCAATTACATTGTGGAATGACTCATCTGCCAACTCGACAGTCAAATCGGACTTCAGAATTTTATATACCGTGACGTAATCCCCTTGTCAAATCCGGTTTCTCCATCGAGCACAATCTCCGCCATCAGATCTAGAGCCCCTATATCCTACGATGTTCACTCATTTCGCGTTGTTGACTTGCTTGACCGTTAGTGCATGATGAGAGGCGGTTTTCTCTCTCATCCGCTAGACACGCGTCATGCGCTGAATGGAATTTCTCGTTTTCTTCCAAATCCACTTACCACCGAAGGATGCCTCCGATATACCGCCGGTTTTGGAGCGCGGGACCCGCCTTTTGCCTTAGCACTTTACGTATGGTTTCCCAGCTTCCCATGAAATTGAGCGCTTCGAGGCTTTTCCTTCTCGAGGGGTTTTGCCTAGCGATGCACGATTAGCGCTAATCGCGCATCAGAAATGGCCTCCGTTTCCCAATCTGAGCTTCCCAACTGCCAGTTTTACCTCCTGCGCGGTCTCCATGGGCCTCGGTCAGCGTGCTTCGATTGAGGTCCTCGTCGTTCCTTGCTAGCTGCAAACTGCCACTGTCCAGAGGTATTCTTGATCGCTCTTTGTTCATGAATTTTGAAGTCTATCTTGATTTGATACAGTCATAGCACTTTGATAATTTTTCATCAATCCAATTCGGATCACGGACTTCCCACTGAAAAGCTTTTGGACCACCAAAAGTTGGTTTTCAAGCATTGACTAAGTGAGGGTACAATTGTCTCACTTGTCCAATCTCTATCCACTTTGCATTGCTCGACTATGAACCCTTGAGCCCAATTCTGATGTACTCAACATCTCCTCTACGCGTCGTCCTCACCTTCCTGTCCAGAACTATGTCTTCCTGCAATTCATTCAGATATTCAGGTAGCATGTCATCAATAGAAGGAAATTGACTTTGCTCTTCAGGATCCTCAATTAGTGAAGGTTCAAACAATCTCAAGCCATCTGCATTTACGACTGAGTAGATGTGCATGTATGCTGGTAGATCAAGGTGAAAAGCATTCTCACCAATCTTCTCAAGTATCTTGAAGGGTCCATACCTTCTAGGATTTAGCTTTTTACCTTCACCTTGCATCTTGTCCTTGCTGATATACAGCCAGACTTGGTCACCAACTTGGAAATTATGCTCCATCCAATGCTTGTCATGCCTTGCCTTGTATTTGGTTTGGCTCTTTTCGAGCTGTTCTTGTACTACCTGGTGGGTCTCTTGGATTTGTTCAATGAACCTAGTTGCCCTGTCCACATCACTGTGTCCCTCAACTATGGTGTATTTACCAAAGACAAAATCCAAAGGAGACCTTGGTGTGAAACCAAAGCAGGTCTCAAAAGGAGATATTTGTGTATAAGAATATTTTTCTCTGTTGTAAGCATGTTGCACATAACACAAATGTTCATCCCAAAGCTTAGGATGTTTGCTACAATATCCTCTGAGTAACTGGATCACTGTCCTGTTAACTACTTCTGTCTGGCCATCAATTTGTAGATGAAAAGCTGTGATTTTCTTCAGTTTGGTGTCCATCAGTTCCCACAGACTTGACCAAAACTTCCCCATAAATCAGGTGTCTCGATCAGATATAATAGAAGTGGGTAATCCAAAATGAACCCATACATGTTCAAAAAATAGTTTTGTAGTTTGTTCAGCTGTAATATGTTTATTACAAGGTATCAAAATACACATTTTGTTGAACCTATCCACAACAACATATGGATAATCATGACCTTTCCTAGATTTAGGTAGTCCTCCAAAAAAATCCATGGAAACACTTTCCCAAGGGTGAGAAGGGACTGATAATGAAGTGTACAAGCCTAGTTTTCTATTGCTGGGTTTGCTTTTGACACACATAGTACACCCTCTCACATATCTAGAAACTGTCTCGTTCATTTTTGGTCAATAACAAAATCTTTGCAGCTGTGCAACTGTTTTACTTACCCCAAAGTGACCTGATATTAGAGAAGTGTGCAGTTCTCTAATTATCTTTACTCTTTCCGTTTGTGGAATGCATAACTTTCCACAATGATATAAGAGTCAGTCCTTTATATGATAATCCAATTCTTCTACTCATTTTCCTTGACTTAAAGTTGCATATACATCTTTAAAGTCTATATCTTGAGCATATTGTTCAATGTAACTCTCATGTAACACAGAATTATGCTTAAGTATAGTCGATGCATTTATAATGGGTCTAGATAACATGTTTGCAACTTTATTGTGTATGCCCTTTTTATATCTGATGACTAAATGAAACTATTCTAGAAAAACCATCCATCTATAGTGCCTTGATTGCTGCAACTTAGTTTGGGAGTGTAGAATTGAAGTGGTTGATGATCAGTATGTATTACTATCTCTTTTCCCATTAAGTAATGTTTCCACTTTTTCACACTCTGTACTAATGCATACAATTCTTTATCAGATGTAGGATAGTTAACTACTACAGAATTAAATGTGTTAGAATGTCAGGGTTTACCGTGCTGTATAAACTCTTCTCCCATGGTGTAGTCACTGGCATCTGTTTGGATCTCAAATGGTCTTTGAAGATCAGGCAGTGCTAGTACAGGTGTTGTACTAATCTTTTCTTTCAAGGTGTCAAAGGCTTTCTGTTGTTTGCCTCCCCACTAAAACACCTTGTTCAATCCTGTTAAAGCGTGTAAGGGAGCTGCAATTAAGGAAAAATTAGAAATGAACTTCCTCCAATATTGTGCTACTCCTAAGAAGCTTCTAACTTCTGTAGCAGATTTGGGTTTAGGCCAGTTTACAATGACTGCCACCTTAGAGGGATCTATCTTCAATTCACCACCCCCTACTATATGACCCAAATAATTTAGAGATGTTTTGCCAAATTCACATTTTGAGAGTTTAACATGAAGTTTTTCTCTTTTCAAAACATCTAGTGTCTACTTAACATGCTTTAAGTGTTCTTCCAACTTTTTGCTAAAATTCATAATGTCATCCAGATACACAATAACAAAATTATCAAGAAAAGGTTTGAGTACATCATTCATTAATTTCATGAAAGTAGTAGGAGCATTAGTTAAGCCAAAAGGTATAACCAGCCACTCATACAATCCCTACTTTGTTTTGAAAGCAGTCTTCCATGCATCTTGTTTTGCAACTCTGACCTAATGGTATACACTGTGCAAGTCTAGCTTGGAGAAGTAAACAACTTCTTTCAATTGATCTAAAAGATCATCTATGCGAAGAAGGGGATAACGATTTTTTATTGTTATCTTATTCAATGCTCGGTAATCAATGCACATTCTCCATGAGCCATCTTTCTTTCTCACCAAAACGATTGGTGACCCACATGGTGATGTGCTAGGTCTAATGAACCTTTTCTGGAGAAACTCCTGCACCTGCTTCTTGAATTCAGTGTTCTCTATATTAGACAACCTCTTATACCTATGACTGCGATGGTTGTTTCATCTCCCAAGTCTGACCCCAAATCTTTCTAAATAGCTGCAGCAGTCTTCTTCTTCTTTCCCTCGAACTTCTTAGGTTTCAGCTCTAGATGCATAATCGAACAATTCTCATCATGATGCCCATCCTTTTTACAGTGAGTGCATGAAGCTTTGCTTTTCTCTGTAGTGTTAGCCTTCCCAGATTTCCATTTCTACTTTTTTTTCTCCTTATTTTTGCTTGCAGTGAGTTGGGATGATCCCCCAGCTTCTGGACTTCCATCCTTTCCTCTAGCTTCTAGATGAGTAGCTTGTACAAATACCTCATCTATACTAGTGAGATTAAACATGAGGATAGTATGCCTCATGTAGCTGTGTAGACCACCAATGTACTTCAACAGAGTCTCGGGTGAGTCTAATGAGATTCCTAGAATCAATGCTCTCTTTCTAAATTCTTGAGTGTATCTTTCTTTCTCACCAAAACGATTGGTGACCCACATAGTGATGTGCTAGGTCTGATGAACCCTTTCTGGAGCAACTCCTGCACCTGCTTCTTGATTTCAACATTCTCTAAAGCGAACAACCTCTTATACCTGTGACTGCAATGGTTGTTTCATCTCCCAAGTCTGACCCCAAATCTTTCTAAATAGTTGCAGCAGTCTTCTTCTTCTTTCCCTCGAACTTCTTAGGTTTTAGCTCTAGATGCATAATCCAACAATGTTCATCATGATGCCCATCCTTTTTACAGTGAGTGCATGAAGCTTTGCTTTTCTGTGTAGTGTTAGCCTTCCCGGTTTTCCATTTTTGCTTGCAGTGGGTTGGGATTTTCCCCCAGCTTCTGGACTTCCATCCTTTCCTCTAGCTTCTAGATGAGTAGCTTGTACAAATACCTCATCTACACTAGTGAGTTTAAACATGAGGATAGTATGCCTCATGTAGCTGTGTAGACCACCAATGTACTTCAACAGAGTCTCAGGTGAGTCTAATGAGATTCCTAGGATCAATGCTCTCTTTCTAAATTTTCTTGAGTGTATCTTTCTTTCTCACCAAAATGATTGGTGACCCACATGGTGATGTGCTAGATCTGATGAACCCTTTCTAGAGCAACTCATGCACTTGCTTCTTGATTTCAGCGTTCTCTAAAGCGAACAACCTCTTATACCCGTGACTGCAATGGTTGTTTCATCTCCCAAGTCTAACCCCAAATCTTTCTAAATAGCTGCAGTAGTCTTCTTCTTCTTTCCCTCGAACTTCTTAGGTTTCAGCTCTGGATGCATAATCCAACAATGTTCATCACGATGCCCATCCTTTTTACAGTGAGTGCATGAAGCTTTGCTTTTCTGTGTAGTGTTAGCCTTCCCGACTTTTCATTTCTGCTTTTTTTTCTCTTTATTTTTGCTTGCAGTGGGTTGGGATGATCCCCCAGCTTCTGGACTTCCATCCTTTCCTCTAGCTTCTAGATGAGTAGCTTGTACAAATACCTCATTTATACTAGTGAGATTAAACATGAGGATAGTATGCCTCATGTATTTGTGTAGACCACCAATGTACTTCAACAGAGTCTCAGGTGAGTCTAATGAGATTCCTAGAATCAATGCTCTCTTTCTAAATTCTTGAGTGTACCTTTGCACACTTTGCCCTTTCAATTGTCGAAGAGTTTGCCAACTCATCATGGATTGCTGCATGTAGGTCAATGGATAGAACTGCTTTTTGATTGCAGAAACAAATTCACTCTAGACAGAAATAGTCTTACCATGTCTTTTCTTGTCAACTTGGGTCCTGCCTTTCCACCAAACCAAGGCAGTGCCTCCAAGGCGTAGGCTTGCCAGCTGAATCTTGCTCTTGTCTGAATCGATATATTCTACACTCTGTAATAAACATCAATTTGTCTAATCCAATTTTCCAGCTTTTCTGCATTCAACTCTCCATCATATATAGGTAAATCAAATTTAACATCTAGTTTGATCAAATATGCTTTCTTTTTAGGACTATTAGGAGGTGTGAGAAAGATTTCCTCTTTCCCTTTGCCTTTTGAGTGGTCATGGGAATGTGACTTATCTTCTCCTTTGTCGTGTTTAGAGCCTGATGAATCTTCATCCTTATGTTTTCTAAAGTACCTATACATTTCTCTACCATGGACTTTATGGCTAGGAAACTATCTATGAATTGAGAGTCTGGCCACATAAAACCTTCCTCTGACATTGTCTTCCGATAATAGACTCTCCCAATTTCAGGATTAGTTTTGACCAACTCTCCTTCTCCTAATTTGAGCTTTGATCTAGTTAGCATTCAACAGCTAAACCAACACAAACTTGTCTAACCTTAATTGCCTAAAGCTCTGATACCACTTGATCTGAAAATCACTCGTGAGTGACCTCAGTTAATGCATTAATGAATGAAGGTATTACAGACTCATGTGCTGGTGTGTGTCTATGTTATTTTAGGCAACATATCGATCAGATTGCAAAATACACAGACACTAGAAGAATGGAAAACAGTAAGGGAAAAACAGTAAGCAAATGCAAGAACACAACAGATTTAATAAAGAGTTCACCTTATTCTCCAGGGCTACATCTCTGGTCCAGCTTTCAGTGGTGGCCTTCTTTTATTGTGCCTTTAAAACATAGATTTACAATGAGGAGCTCAATTTGAGTCTTCTGAAATAGATAAGGCTTGGTAGGGTGGTTGTTGGATTCCCCAAGCCACTAAAGTGCACAGACTCTTTTCCTTTCTAAGTCTTGACCTCTCTGGTCTTTAATAGGAGGAGCCCAATGTGGTACTCAATTCTTGACAGATCCGCACAGGGATTGCTTGAACCTTTCAAGCCTTCTGTCTGCTCGATGCTGCCTTAAGTCAGCTCGGCTCTCTATTTTCTGCTTCTTGCTTCACTGTCTTTTCTTCGCTTTCGCTCTCTCAGTCTTCGTGTTTTGTTCTTTGTCTGTTCATGGCTTAAAGCCAATTTTTCTTTGATTGTTCGCTTCCTCTTCCGCCCCTTTGAATCTCCTACTGCTGTTCGCTTGGAGTTCCCTACCTCTGCGTCGTTGCCAACATCCATAGGGAGGTGGCCACTTGTCCTCTCACGAATTGTGCCAGCTCTTCCTCAACGGTTCAGTATTTTAATTACACTATGGAATGACTCATCTGCCAACTCGGCAGTCAAATCGGACTTCATAATTTTATATGCCGCGGCTTAATCCCCTTGTCAAATCCAGTTTCTCCATCGGACGCAATTTCCGCCGTCAGATCTAGAGCCCCCAGATCCTACGGTGTTCGCTCATTTCGCGCAGTTGACTTGTTCAACCGTCAACGCGCGATGAAAGGCGGTTTTCTCTCTCATTCGCCGGACACGCGTTGTGCATTGAATGGAATCGCTCGTTTTCTGCCAAATATGCTTACCGCCCAAGGATGCCTCCAATATGCCTCCGGTTTTGGAGCGCTAGACCCGCATTTCGCCTTAGTGCTTTCCCTATGATTTCTCGGCTTCCCATGCAACCGAGCGCTTCGGGACTTTTCCTTCTCGAGGGGTTTTTCCCAGTGATGCACGCATCAAAAATGGCCTCCATTTCCCTATTTGGGCTTCCCAACTACCAGTTTTTCCTCCTACGTGGTTTCCATGGGCCTCGGTCAGCGCGCTTTGATCGAGGTCCTCATCGTTCTTTGTTGGCTGCAAACTGCCACTATCCAGAGGTCTTCCTGATCGCTCTTTGTTCATGAATTTTGAAGTCTGTTCTAATTTGATACAGTGATGGCACTTTGATAATTTTTCATGGATCCAATTTAGATCATAAGCTCAGGGTGAGGAACAATCAGCGTAGGTTTCGACAGACCAAACCAAAAGATAATTGTTCACCTATACATATATCGAATACAAAAACAAAGACATATCAAATACAAAACAAACTAAGAAAGGAATTGTGTATTAATTAATGAAATGACTATACTTTTTAATTAAAGTATTGGGTATCCCAGATCCTTCTCTTCCTATACTATTCAGATGGATATTGTTCAACAATCTAATTGCACCAACCCAATGCCAAAACTCAGAAGAACCTGAATATCTTGAAATTATACAACAGCAGAAGCATCAGAGAGTACCATATGTTTTGGTCCACTGGTGCAAATGTGGAAGAACTCGAGCAAGTATCTCATGTGACCATGGCATGGCTGTGGACGTTGCCTAGGTGATCATTTGAGCAATATCAGCAGCATTTCCATTGAGTAGCCAGTATGGAGGTCCTCTGATTCCTTGCGATTCAAAGCACCTCTTGATTTGCAGAGGTTTCCACCATATGAGCGTTGCAATTTTCAGAAGAGCCATTGAGCAAGCAGACAGAGCTTCCAAAACCCAAAATAGCCATTCCCTATTGAGACCCAATGGAGATGAGAAAAAATGGTTTTGTTAAATAGAGCACAAGTTTTGGGTATCACTCTGATTTCCCCTGTAGAATAGCTTGTAATAACAGAACGACTACGTATGGTTTATGTCATCTCATGCACACCATGCACGTCTAATTGGAGCACTGTGACTCGTGGATTGTGTAGTTAAGGTCATTGTCACATGTCCTACTTCAAGAAAGAAATAGTCAGAGAGCCTATCATCACTTTACATCGCATGAATTCACGTTGTTATGGAACGAGGACGATTTCCATTAATTATAAAATTTTGATGTTTCTGGGAGTATTATTTTTCGCACCAAACAATTTTTCTTTGTAACATCAAGCAAGCTAAACTTCTAAAATTGCTATGGAATAAGGTCAAACATTGCATTTTGGAAGGCGGGCCTTCCGTGTTTAAAGTATAGCGTTAAAGATATCTATCACGATTGTTGTTTTATCATCGTGGGGAGAAATATATAGGCTTTAGGTTGTTGTGTTATCTTGTCCCTTATCGTTTCCATTTTTCATGTTTTTTGGCTTTGTCTAATTATCAATGTATTTTATGCTTTAGTTTTTAAATAATAGGAAAATATATTATAATTTAATTATTAAATTAGTAGTGGGACAATTATTATTGGTTATTATTTTTGAATGTGGATTAAAGGGAAAATTATCGTTGGTTGTTATTCTAGAATATAATCTAACTTATCACTATTATTTAAGGAAAATCAAATCACTTAGAATTACTTGCTAGTGGTTGTAAGGGGGCAAAGCTTTCACACCTGCGAGATGCTTTTGAGTTCTTGGGTCATTAATCTATTTCCTTACACCCAAAGAAAACAAACTCTTAGCCTTTAGGTTCTTGGGTCATCAACCTATTTCCTTACGTCCAAAGAGAACAAACTCTTAGCTAACTATTTCCTTTACTACAAAGAAAAAAATTCTTAGTCAAGTAAAAATAGTCCAACTATTTCCTTTAGTCTAAAGAAAATATCATTTATAATAGAATTTAGCGACCTAAAAATTTTTAATCATAATTTAAAGCTAAAGTTACTTTTGGATTTTTCAAAAGGTTTAGATTTTTTTTAAATATTTAAAAATTTTCAATTATTTATAATAACAAAAATTTTATTTTTTATTTCTATTTTATTGTGTGAAAGAATAAATTATTTTAACATTTTTATTGATTCAAAATTATTTATCTTAATCTAATCTATTTGTTGTCATTTTTTTAGCACCTGTAGCAGCAATGCTTCAAGAGATATAGAAAGCTTCCTGGAGACAACCTCTGGGTTGATTGTAGACCAATGCCTAAGACATCTTAGATAGAGGAGTGCGTGGAAGATTATCTGCAAGGGGGTTTCTACAACACTCCAATTGTCACATAATTAAAAAAGAATAAAGGGAGCTTGGTTCAATAGTCTGTCACCCAGGTAAACTCAAGTCAATACATGGATCCAAATGCGTAGGGGGTAAATCGGGGCAGCTTTAAAGAGAAATGTCTTGTTATGGTGGCTGGCACACAACAATGAACAACTTAAAAAAGAAGTTGTAGTAAAATGAAGAGGAAGAAAGAAAAAAAGGAAATAGATGCATAGGGCTGTAAACAAGACAAAATCCTACGCAACAATGTTCCAACAGAAGGATGGAAGGTAGAAGAGATGGAATGACAAAAATAGTGGAGCGTTAATTAAGGTCCCAAAATCTATGCATCATGAGTACACTTATCACTAAACAACATAAGTAAATCTGTGCTCATACAGGTACTACAAGTTAATCAAATAACACAAGTAAATTTATAATTACTATAGGTACTATATGCTATTAAATAACACAAGTAAATATGCAATTACCACAGGTATTGTTCTCTATTTAGCAGCAAAATATACAACCATGAAAGTATGAGACCAACAACTTCATTACACAATTTCGGTAGAAGAGGAAAACATATATAAAAATGAGATTTACAGAGGGGAAAACATACTGTGCATTACTCTGATTGGAATCACCAAAGAGTTTCATTAATCCAATATGAGTCCAACATATCAGCCCATTTACATTCAGCCATATATCACTCAAGTCCCTCATCAATAGGCAAGTAGAACCCAAAGTGGAATTGCAAAATTCAAACCCTTAGGTGCAGAATTCTATAACCTCGATTAAGTGTTTCTTCCTCCCTTTTATAAGGAGAGGGAGAGCTTTGTAAAACAGTTACAAAATATACTGGCTTGAACTCCTGCTGTCTCAGTGTGCAAAGGCCTGCTGCCCAAATTATTACAATCGAGATTTGATTCCCTTCTTGGAAATAAACATAAATTACAGAATAATTAGAAATAAAGAAAATTGAAAGGTGATGGTATGAATTATCCCTCTGTTATTCCTATGAAGGCCTCTGATCATCCCATGTCTCTGCCATGATGTGCCTCTCCTGCTGCTCGGTCAGTTCCTGTCGCTTTCATCTTAATTGCTCGACTTCCCCACTCTCTTGAACTAATAGCAATCGACTATGGTTCCTGTTATGGAGCATAAGCAGAGTTTGTCCAAGCAGTGCTTCGGTGTGTATTTGAGCAGAGTTCCATGTCAAGCCATTAAGTCTTCCTAAGTCCCCATACTGATTTATCGTTGCACCATACTTCATTTAATGCTTCGGTTGCCGACCCATCCGCCTTCAAAGCCTTGTACCATACCATCTGGGCTTTATGACAGCAAGACTTTTACTCTTAAAGGTGCTACAGAACAACAAGTTATGATGCTCCTTGGCCCCCTTTGGTTTAGCCCCTGTCTGCATTTCTTCTCATATGACCAGGGGCTATGACTAGGTGCTTAGCCCAATATTAGAGGCTTCTTATCGGCGGCTTGCAATCAAGGATTTTTAACTTCATCAATTGTCGATTGCCAATACCCCTTTAGTGCTTAAACTATGATTCTTCGGCCCTTTATGTGACCGCGAGCTAGCCTCCTTATCAAGGCCCCTTTATCACATTATTGCAGTTGGATTTTTAACTTGGACGCAAAAACATGCCTCATCCTGTGATTTTTTATTGCCGATGTGACGCCATCCACTACCACGTGTCACCTTGTGAGTGGTGACACATGTCACCCTGTTTTGGCCCCTTATGAACCCTCAAAACGTTAAATTTGCATGCCACATGTCCTTTGTACTGCCAAGTGTCCTCCATACTTCAACTTCATGATGACGTCAGTTGCCCCGGGTTTTTATCAGATCCAATATTGTTCTGCCATATGGCCCCACTATAGGAGAGAGAAAGGGCCCACCTGCCCTTGGTTTTTCGTTGAATTTCTTTGTTAAATGCTTTTTGACCTTCCCTGGTGATTTACACTATCATATTGCAACTCACGATATCGTAATATTTTAGTGTTGTCACCTCGTCAACACACCGATTCACAGATTTACGATACGCTCCCGGACCTCCAATTGCCGATCATATTGAACCTTTGATTGCCTCGTCGTTCCAAGGCCTCCGATCACTGATTCACCACGGAGCTTTGACATTAGCAATCATTGATATCGGCGATTGTTAATCGCAAGTTTGCTCTATCCTCCCCTACTTGTTGCTTTGAAAAACTCCAATTACGATTTGCGATGAGCCTTACCCTTGGTCTATATCTCTTTGTTTTCTGGCTTTCAAGGGTAGCTTCAATCTGCTATAACTTCGGGTCCAGAAGTCCATTTTCAAACTTCCATATACCGTTGGAAAACTCATTCAAGCACTATGCAATGGAGAGGGTATGATTTAGCTTTGAGAGCTTTTGTGGCTTGGGAGATGGCTTCAAACTTCACTGCTCTTTTTCACCTTTTTCGCAACTGAAAAAACATTTAGCAGTGAGTGACAACACCATTACTATTAATTTACACTCCTGGACCTCCGATCGCTAATCATATTGAACCTATGATTGTCTCATAACTGCCAAGGCCTCCAATCATCGATTTGCCCCGGAGCTCTGACATTGGCGTCACCGATATCAGCGATTGCTAATCACAAGTTTGCTCTGTCCTCCCCTACTTGCTACTTTGAAAAACTCTGATTGTGATTTGCGATGAGCCTTACCTTTGGTCTTTTTCTCTTTGTTTTCTAGCTTTCAAGGGCAGCTTCAATTTGCTCTAACTTCGGGTCCAAAAGTCCATTTTTGAACTTCCATATACTATTGAAAAGCTCGTTCTAAGCACTATGAAATGGAGAACATCCAATTTAACTTTGAGGCTTTTATGGTTTAAGAAATAGCTTTAAACTTCACTGCTTTTTTTTACATTTTTCACAACTAAAAACACATTTAACACTGATATTAATTTTTGTTAATAAAAAATTTAGTACATAAAATAACATGAACTCATTAAATGTTATTATCTATTTCCCTCCTTAGCGAATAAATATCATTTTTAATTAAGTAATTAAAAAAAATTGTGTTTGCAATGCTATTCAATTTAAGTATGGCGTAAATATTTTTTATGTACTAATTGTATGACATTGATGTTAATATTTAGAAATGAGAATAATTATGATGTAAATATTTTTTAAGAAATTATATTACATGATATCGATGTTAATATTGAGATAAATTGTAAAGTTAGGCCATCAAATATTTTTGTTAATGTCATTTTATAAGATTAAATAATTTTTATTTATTTATTATTTTTTTTTAATTATAAAATTTAAGTATTAAAGTGTAATATAAAAATGTTGTATTAATTTATATCAGTTTATCTTAATTTTAATCTACTCAATTTAAATTTAAAGAGAGATTTGTTTTTTTTTAATTCTTAGTAGGTTTAGAATCAAGATAAATTTATATTGATTTTTAATAATATTATTTATATATATATATATATATATATATATATATATATATATATAATTGCATTTTATGTTTAAAAATATTTGCATTAACAAACTAAAAAAATATTAATTAAAAAATCAATGTTCACCATAGATAAAATATTTCAATTTTCACCTTAATTTTGTATCAAAATTTATGTAGAGAGATACAATAATTGAAAGTAAAAGAATAATTAGTCTACTTTTTAGTACAAAGAATATATGCAATTGGAGTTGGTAAATGGCTTGTAAAAATAATATTATTGATACTACACCATATGTAATTCATTTTGTTTTTTGACATGTAACATCTTAAAAAGTATTAATAACAAAAAAAAATCAATGTATGTATGTATGGAGAAATTTCATATTTAAAAAAATATTAATAACCAAAATAATTCTATATATTATATAAAACCAGTCTAAATTAACAATTTATTATAGTTAAGTTGTTCAAAATAGCATAGAACTATCTTAACTCTAGAGAGCCAAGAGGAACCAAATATTTTTTCAAGTTTTGCATTCAAAAAGAGATTTAAATCTTGAGAGATTTGATCCCTCTTCGCCCTTAGTAAATCTAGAGTTAAGATAGATCTATGCTAATTTTATTAAAACTCTAACGATACATATAAGTACATATATATGTAGCAATTTTCCATAACATATTTTATAAAAAAAATTATATATATAACTTAGCAAAAAAAATTATAATTATTGAATTTTTCTATACTTATTGTTTAAATTTAAATATAATATCAGTAAATATAGTAGTTATGAATATAAATCATTATTTTAAATTATATGATCACATAGATTTTCATTTATAACTATTATTATATTATATATTTTACATTTCAATATTTGAAAATATTTTTGTTTTTAATGATACATTTAATAATTACATTTATTGAGTTTTTATAGGCTGATTAATTATATATTTTAAAATATGATTTTAGGAATGTGGATTATTATTATTTTAATGTAATGTGTATGATATCATTTTATTAGAAAAAAATGGTTTTTAATTTTATTAATAAAAATAAAATTACAATATAACAAATTAAATTGAATCAATTTGTTTTTTTATTTAATTTTTATTTTTTTAATTAAGCCAACATTATATTTTATTATTATTATTATTATTATTATTAATGTTTAATTTTACGGACATTATATCTTTCTTATATTAAGTCTATACTTAAATGTTTACACTCATCTATGGACACTATCGATGGAATTATCTATGCTTTTAATGTTTTTAATTAAAACTAACCAAACATGTATGTTCACTTTTTTTCTTCTTTTTTTTTTTTTTTTAGTCGATATTGTTTTTTATTTAAAGAATATTTTATTTTTATTTTGAAAGAGACACGTGTCAACTCAAGGTTGAAAGAAAGAAAGAAAGAAAATATTTTAACTTCCACGAGGCTAAAGATAGCTTATGGGACATATTGCTTCTTCATCTGCTTGATGTATTCAACCCTTTTTCCTGTGAAGCTTCAAAATAAATGCTCCTAGCTTCTCAACAAACCCCTCACTAAATAGATTATCCCAAGAGCTAGATGTCAGCATATCTGCATAACTTTCCCTATTGTCTTTGAAGACCACACATTCTAAAATGAAATGTTTTTCTGTTTCCACTTTTCTGGAAGAACAAAAAATGCATACTCTTTCCTCCCACACTTCCTTTGGCCTTTTCCAGCGCCCTATTTCACAACGGAGTTGATGAGAATTAGTCCTTAACTAAGCAATAAGAATTTTGGCTCTCCAAGAGATATTGGCTTCTATGTATGCTTTTGGTTGATGACTATGAGTGGGATTAAACACTTCAATATAGTAATTTTTCTTTCTTCCTAGCTCCTTATCCCAAGTACACTTGTAGAAATTTTCCATAACAAAAGATTTTATCTCTTTTTTGTTTATGGGACACGCATTCAAGAAAATATCCCATTTACTAAACCATTTGTTATTTTTCTGCATCCAAGTTTTTTTGTTCTTGCACAATCTATTATTAAAGACAACCTTAGATCATCTACCCTCTTCCACTTGCTCAATTTTTTTTAAATACCTTATGACTCACACCATAGCAATTGCTTCAATAGGAGCAATCCCTGTTTCACTTAACAAGATATCATAAGGAACTGCACTTTTACTCTTAAATTTGTTTATAATCAAACGTTCTGAATTTTCTCAATTTGTCTCCACTGCGTGTCGGATGTACTGCTAGCCCATAGTTCACAACCATAGAGAATCAACGAAATCACTAGAAGCCCAAAAAGAGTTTGAGTGGTTTTGCCTCTCTACACCTATTTTGAAAAGAAAAAAATGCTTTCCAACCCCCCAAAGTTCTTTTCTTTCTACAACCATTCCAGTTTAGATTTTTGTTGAAGTCAATTCCGAGCTATTTGTAATTTTCAACTTCTTCCAGAATGTTGCCTTCAAAGTAGAACTTACGTTGGTTATGTTTTCTTTTCTTAGAGAAGACCACTACTTTCATTTTGCTCATATTGACTTGCATCCCCACGCTTCTACAAATATTCTCAAGGGATAGTAAGTGCTCTTGCAAACCAAGAGCCAATTTAGCAATCAGAATAAGGTCATCTGCATACAAAAGAAGCCTAATAACAAACTTGCCCAAATAGATACCATCATCCCCTTGCAAATTTAGAAACTCCTCAAGCTTGTCAATATATAAACCAAAAAGGGTAGGAGACAGTCGGCAACCTTGCTTGACCTCAATATCACTTCTAAAACTTTCAGAAATGCCTGCTGAAGTTCTAATTTTGACTTTCACCTCTTCATACAGCCTATGCACAACTACTCTTAAATTTTTAGGAACCCCAAGTTCCTCCATTCTATGCCAAAGCTTAACCCTAAGAACAGAGTCAAAAACTTTTCTGAAATCAACAAAGCAACAAAATACTTCTTCCTTTTTCCCCCAAACTTTTTCAATGATGTGCCTTAAAGTTATGGTCTAAAACCTGCCTGCCCTTTAGCATGCTTATCTCTTTCTTCTGCCCACTTGGTAATGTTGTTTTCTAGCATGCTTCCAAATAGCTTTGCAAACAAATGGTTTATCATGATGGTCCTATAATTGGAGGGACTATTGAAGTCATCGCTCTTGAAAAGAGGTATTTCCAGACTAGTTGTCCAATCTGTGGGGAGCCCTTGTTGTATGATGTTGCTGAATATTTTTTCAATGTGAGGTGCAAGAATCTTTGAGCCCCACTTTAGATATTCTGCATGGATTTCAGCTAAGTCTTTTGGTTTTCCAACACCCAACTTCATGAAACCCATCTCTACCTCTTGTATCGTGAAGGAAATATACATTCCCATAAAATGCATTTCTCCTTACAAAATTGAAATATTTATAAATTTAATTACAATATTCAAACTTGTACCATTAATAAAATATGTTATTAAAATAAAAAATAAATAACAAATTAAAAAGAAAAACTATTGTAAATACAATTTATTTAATTTTGTTTAAAAATAATTTTACAAACAAATAGGAATTGAAAATTTCTATTTAATCAACAATGATATGAATTTGATAATTATAATAATAAATTTTGTGAAGGGTTCTTTATCATTTCTTCTTCTTTTTCTGAAATGTGAGGATCTGAAACCTCTCATCCCTTTGGCTTTTGGGGTTGTCTCATTTTTCCTTTCTGGAACTTTCTTAGCATGTGGACATGTGTTCTACAGGTGTCCTGTTTGAAAATAGATACGCCACCTAAATGTTGTATGTTCAAAATGTAGTGGTTGGGTCCATTAAAGATTATTATGAGTTAGGTGAATGTGATTAGATATTCTTTTACTAAGGTCTACCTCTACACATATTCAGATTCTGGCAAAAGTTAAAATTCCTTTTTTTAGTTCTTTCGAGATCCATCTTTATGAAATTTCTTAGTGTATTTCTAATGCCCTCTAATACTTGGCTAATTATGTATTCTTTTTATTCCTTTTTATGTAGATATTTGTTATGAGAATTTAACTAGATTTTATATTATTAATTATTAGTAGTGTTACTTAATATAATTTTTTTTAATTTATTAAATATATTAGAGTTGATATTTTTCTTGATCTAAAAATTTGGATTCATGTATTCTCTTTAGTGAAGGGCTTATGTGTGAAGAAATTGATGGAAAGGGATCTTTACACTAACTATATAATTGTGAAAATTGGGATGAATGTTGTGGATGTCATCTGACACACTTGTCAGACCATTAGTAGGCAACCATGGCCACCACCTAGTGGTAGAAGGTCATATGTGACATAGGAAGGGTATTATATGGAGGAGGCCAACACTCATCAATGTTTTGGGGAGAAATTTGGTCAAAATTATACACGATTTGGACATGGCATCCATCGCAAAAACCTAATGCACGAAACTTATGGATGTGTAGGAAATAGAGGCAAGCTAAGAAGGGAGACGGCAACTTGAGATATGACACATCGAGAAGGCAGAAGCTCATACGTATATAATGCTAATAATACATACCAATCATGGTTAGCATAGGTGTGAGCTTGATAGAGGGGTTTATAGTCACCTCACTTTGGACCATTATCCTCCTAATAATTGGATACACCAAGCATACAATAGATTTCCTCATTTCCTCTCATTCATTAAATAGGAAACAAAACCTAGTTAGTTGGAAGAAGGAAGAGGAAAACTAGACAATAATTGAGAGGTGGTGCAAGAGTGTGAATGGACTATTGGGTACTTATTCTAGCTTTTGAGGGTAAACATCTCAAGCATGAGGGAAAGGAATTGGATGAGAAGGAGAAATAAAGAGTAAAGAAGGAGAATGAGGTTGACTCTACCGTGAACACAAACCCAAAGCTAGGGTCAACCACCTTTTTGCAAGGCAGACTACGAAGCTAAACTTAGACATACTTGAGCCAAGGATAAAATCACTAAGGTTCAAGGAATTGTGTAGGGGTTTGAGGGTTGGCATAAGGCCACCATTGTGAATCTACTAAAAAATTTGAAGGCCAAGGTTAGATGTCAAATGGCTACCACAAATAACAAGAGGATTGTTGAGGACCCTTTCCATATCATATGAAACATGGGATTCTCAAGAAATAAGACTACAAGGTCTTCCTTAACCCTAGACCTTTATTGGCACACTAAGAAGTGGAATGCCTACCATCTTGAATTAATCTCAAGACTAGAAACCCACTTCTAAAAGAGTTAATGAAGAGTTTCTCCAACTAAATGATAAATATTACTTCTTGTTGCAAGGCCTCCAAGGTTATACCAAATTCTAGAAGATGAAGAAGAGAGAGCAAGAGAAGAACATCAAGTTAGTGAGAACCCAACTATCCATCTCCCTAGATGAAGAGGAGGAAAATCATGTTCATTCTCAAGCTAATATTTACATTTGAGTTTACTTATTTTAATATTTTACTTCAAACGTTTATGAGGCCAAGGGCCAATATTCTTATTGTTTTTGATAAAATGGAATGGATAGAGACCATGATATGTCATATATCACTTTATTTTGATTATGTTAAAATATAGAAGCCAAAGGCCAAAACATATTTAGATAGATTTCACTTTTGTTTATAACAATGTTTAGGCCAAATACTTGACAAGCCATTACAAGGAAATTAGTTTAAGGTTTCTTAGCTAAATTTATTTACCATACATGTAAATAATTATTTTATCCTTGTTAAATAAAATTGATAACCTGCCTCCCCCCGATCAGGTTGTGAGCGGGAAAATCTCCATAAAATCAACCTGTAATGGGAGGTCCATAGATCCCAAGGGGCCTCTACGCCACCCTCCACATGCACAAAGCACATGGAGGGTGACATATTGCATGTTAGCATTCAATGCAAGGTTGAAAGGTGTTGATAACAAGAAAACGTGGCAAGCTCCTGACCTTCCCATTAGTGAAATTGGTAATTATTTCCTCTGTGTTATGTTTTGGTATTGTAGTGGAGTTGAGCAGTTTGGAAAGCCATCGAGGAAACCTGTGGTGATAGTTCGAAGGGCTCAGGTCCTCCTACAGTGGGTTCAGGTCGCTAGTTTCGGGTATGTCTTTCACCTTTTTATATATTTCTTTATCATGGCTCATCTTTATTTCCTGTGGGGTTCATGGAAGAAGGGATGTGCAGTGAATGGAATGGTATGGCAGAGGTCTTCCCGAGAGGGTTATGTTGTTGTTGATTTGTTTGAAGGTTGTTTGGTTTTTCTATATCCATGTGTCGGTATTCTTTGGATTTCTGCTTGCTCACATGGGCATGTTAATGATAAGGCCCATAGGCCACCACTAGATTCTTTGGTTGTGTTAGTGGAATCTCCTTTTATGTTTTTCTCTGGTTGTGTGTGGTTGTGTCCCTGAATTCCTATGGTCTCATCCTGGTAATGGCAAGATTCATCATACCCTCCCTTGGTCTGTGTTCTGGTGGACTTCTGGTTATGAACCTTGGGACTATTCCTGTTTCAGGGACCTGGGTTGCACTAAGAGATACCAACATTTTTTGTATGGGTCGTGGTTCTTACACTTGTTCATCCTAGCAGGTTCCCTGGCTAGGTGCGATCCTTGGAAGCTCTCGACTCTTGGGTTTTGGCTTGCTCAGGGCTAGTTTTCTATTCTCACTCCAGTTGATTTATGTTTATAGTGTTTGTCTGTTGTCATAAGCACTATGGCTCACAACATATGGGAGAGGGAAGACTACCAGGGTCTCCTACGGTCTTGGGAAGCATGCCAAATCAGACAATTCTCCTAATACTTCTACTGGAAAAACTCGCAGATGCAAGTCCACCTCCAGGATCATAGACGAAGCAACCAACGCATATCATGTGGGCTCAGCCACAGTTCATCGGATTATTGCCTGGTGGGAAGAGAATTTAAATAAGGAAGCCAAGTTTCAGGCTATTGATGTGGAGGACTAGAAGACCTTGGTGCCTGATCCTGGGCACTCTCGGGGTTGCACCTCTCAGTGCAAACAGACAACTCACTTATATTGGTTGATGAAGAACCTTTTGGGCAAAGACCTGGAGCGCATGTCCTCAAGCTCAGCCATAAAAGCTTAGAATTTTCTGGATTATAGCCAAGAATTTCAACAAATCAAATTATAGCTGCAGAAGAAAAATGGTTGTCTTAGTCGTATTGAACAACACATCCCTTGCATTCCTCATTTTGAACTTCTCGGGTCAACTCCAAATGACCCGACCCCAGTTGACTTAGCTGACGACAAGTAATCTTGTGGACCACCTTGTTTTAACTTTTTAGTATATGCAATAATTTATGTCTTTTCAATACTTTCAGTATGTTTGTAGATACCTAGATGTTAGGCAGTATAAAAACAATCATACATTTCTAACATGACTGGATAGACTTATTCTATTTTGTTTTTGGATGGCTTATCATGTTGATAGGTGGTCGACAAACCTGCTTTCCCTCTGGGCAAGTTGAGGTCACCTAATCATTGAACATTTGGATGTAACTTGCTTCTTGTTGAAAGACAAAGAAAAAGAAAGGTCCTACCAAGCTTACCAAAAAAAAATTGATAACCTACCTCTTTATATGTGTGTGAGAGTGTAAGACCACTTAGCGGATTCAAAATAAGAGTCATTGATGAATGAGCTCCATGAAAGAAGGGGAAATGGAAAACCATATCATCGGATCTAGCTTCAAATCATCAATTCAAACTTATTGTTAATATTAACCAACATAGATTCATCTTACGCTTTGATCTACCAAGCACCAAGAGGGATCAAATCTCTTAAGGTGAAAACCTCTTTTAGAGTACAAAACTTGAGAAAAGGTTTGCACCTTTGGAGCTTTGATCCCTCTCGACCCTTGATAAATCTGAGCTTAAGATGGATCAATTTTAGTTCATGTGTGTCATGTGTCAACTCCTTTGTTAGAAGTAAAAGAATTCTATATCTTTTTATTTGAGCAACACACCAATAAAATGTTTTAACCATAATAATTTTTTATTTTTAGTTACTTTATATAATATGTACACAATTTACATTGAAATATCTTTAAATAGAGTATCTCCTCATATCCAGAATTAGAAAGCATGTATGTATGGAGTAGGAACTCTCTCTCTCTCTCTCTCTCTCTCTCTCTCTCTCTCTCTATATATATATATATATATATATATATATATATATATATGCACAATTGAATTCTTTTTGTTATTAATATTATTGTAAAGTGCTACATATTAACACCATATTAAGCATTGAAAAATCACACATCTCCCTTATAACGTGAATAAGAAATCACTCTTTTCAATAGAAAGCACTTATATATTGTTTTAAATCGATATAAAATTATTTTACATAAAGTGGGCATTGCAATATTTTATTTATTGTGAACATTAAAATATTTTCTTATTGTCCCCCCCTCTCCCTTGCCCTTCTCTCTCTCTATCTATATATATGTTCATATATTTTATCCAAAGTACATTTCGAAATATGGATTAATTACAATTAGATCATACTGTAAAAGTAAATGTACGATAATATTTTGTACATTCATTTTTTCATCAATTTTTCTATGTCTCTTTATGTTCTAAAATTATGTTACTTAATACAGAAATTGAAATATTATTGCAAAAGAAAAAAAAATAAGAATATTTGTTTTAATTATAGACGAACTAGAAATTTTTACTATCAATTACTTTATCACTTTCTATAAAAAGTTTATGTAATTATGTTATTAATTTTAAACATTAAAATATATTTTGTTCATAGCTCACATTGAAATATCTTTTTGTTATTTTATTTATGTTTAGATTCTTTGTATTAACATTTTTTAAATTTTAATGTCACTGATAAACAAAGCACTTCTATATTTGCTATAAACAAAACTATTGCAGAGATACTTGTTGAGGGGCCCGAAGTCGGGTCAACAACAAGGGGGATACCCACCCGGTCCGGAACCTGGTTGGCGGCTCCTTGCCCGTTTGGAGTAGCGGGTCCGACTGGGGGTAATGGGACCAGTTTCCCAATGTGATGTGTGTGTGTGTGCGTAGAGTCTGATGATATTAATCTAGAGGTTTTTCTAAACTAGTCTCGATTCTAACTGCTAAACTAACTCTATGCTAATGTAATCTAATGAAGAGAAATACATCTGATCTATGCTAACCCGGGGTGTTTTTCTTTTGTTTATGCGATCTAGAAAGATTTCTAACAGCAGCTGGTAATAAAGATCATTCAACTGATATCAGAATATAAACCAATAAAGATAAACCATTCTGCATAAGAAGTTAGGCAGAATAGTTGTGAACAGCATATCGCATAATCAGTCTTCTATATGTTAAGCATGATTAAATGATCCCACCGTACAGAAGTGCCAAATGGTAATGCAGACATTCATACAATAACATATAAAGAACTCAGCTACATATCACTTTAGGGATACTAGCATAATCTAGTCAAGAGATAAAAGTACCATTTATGACTAACTTCACCAATAAACTTCAAGTAATAATGATTTATTTCTACTTGTTCTAACATCTGCTAAGAGTACAGAAGTGCAACATCAGTAACAGATATTAAAATGCAACCATAAATAAATCTTGATCCATCTATTCATCAAAAACCTCCTCTGAGGGTGCAGAAGTGCATGTTCTAAGGATAAGTTTTTTGACAGATTTCCGGACCCTTCTCTAAAAACCATGAGAAGGGTTAAATACTACTAACTAATCAATCTTAATTACATGAAATTAGGGAATCGGCTTCAAATGACCGCCCTTTTACTAAAAGAAACTTTATTTCTAAATTTAAAATCTAATTTCTGACCGTTTCTGTATATTCTCTTTAGTGCTGTCAACAGTGCAACGTTTTCCTGGGAAGAGTCGGCTGGCCGCTTTCTTCTTTCGCTCTGGAGATAAAAGTGGAAATAACAGGAGCTGGCACTTCCTTCCGGCAGACCAGAAGATATTTTCGAAAACCTTTCTCTAGCTGGGTGTATTCGCCACGTGTATACTTAGCATAACCCAGGTTCTTCTCGAACTGATTTTGCTGTTGCTGTTTTCGGTTTCCGGTCGTGCGAATGACTGAGTGGGTTAGGAGTCGTGCTGTATGGACATCCCCCTGTTTTAAGAATTGTTTCCGTTCTTTGTTCCAGGTTTTCCTGAAGCGTCTTCCTTCTCATGCGCTTCTTTCTCTGCTTTACCAAGTCTGAGCTTCAGGATCTTTTCTGAACACGCTGCTTTTGTGCGCCTTTGACTCTGAGTCTTGAATAGTCTAATTTCATCAGTGCCGGTTGGCTGATAGTCTGGAATCCGCGGTTCTGCTGCATGCGGCATCCGTTTGCGGAGGCATTCTCTCTTTACTATCTGATTGGCGCTTTCCTCTTTCCCTCAAATGTTTCCTGCATATAAACTTATATTAGTTGCGTGTCTTGCAGTCTACGCAAAGAAGAAGGGAAATGAAAAGATTTGACGTGAAAGTATTAATCTCTAATGAATGCATAACCCTGACATTCATCATGACTTGACTCTTCGATAAATGTAATGCAATCATTCCTAGATACTCAAGCATGTGGTCATTAAATTTCTTCAAGGCGCGCACTTAATCCTGGGTTTATCGTGTGATAAGTCTTTTCAGATCGCAGATCGCAAATCGCTGCCATCGCAGATCGCAAATCGCTGCCATCGCAGATATCGCAAATTTTGTTTAATGGTTATGCCGTATAGCGCGATGCTTGCGATTTGCGATATCGCATATCGGCGATCGGCATTTCTCGAAGGTCTTCTTTTAAAGGGGCGCGTGTGATGTATGCGACGCGATGAACTTCGCATCGCTCCTTCGCAGTCTTGCTTTTCGCGCTCGAGCAATGCTTCGGCCTTTCTTTGCGATGCGATTTAAGCCTTAGGGAGAAAAATACAAAAACTTTAGAAAAATATTTTTTGGGATTTTTGTTCAGGGTCCCCTCTTTGCTTGACGTTATTGCTAATGTCAAGTGAAGAAGGGGGGTTGTTGGTGACCACAACAATACTCTAGTCACTCATTATTTTGTCACAATTTTGTTCTTCTTAGTCCATTACCCTATTTTGGTTTCTTATAGAAAATAATATTGCGTCTTTTTTTTTCTCTTTCATAGAAATTCTTACCCACTAGAACTTAAATAAGAGCATACTTGTTACTTATGATTTAGTTAGTTAAATAAAAAACATTCCCTAAATGTAAACACCACTTTTTATGTGTCATCATATATGTATTAAAATTAATAACAATAACAAATATAGATAGGAACCAATAACATTCATATATATATATATATATATGTTAATGTTAGTAACTTATTGGAAATCATTTCCTCTTTTTAGTGCATCTAGTTTCTCTTTTATAAGTGAATTGTTTAATGTACTTATCAATTCATTTGGTGTTTTCTTTCTTTTTTTTGTAAGTGAACCATATAATGTACTTATCAGTTCATTTGGTATCTACTACTATGCATTAGTAGTTCATTCAATGAAACACTTATTATGAACATTTGTGGGCAAACCATTCAAGTGCCTTAATGCTAAATTTGGTAATTTACCTATTTTTAATCTTCTATGGTGTTTGATAAGTAAACAATCACTTTGTAAATCAACAATTTAAAACCTGCATTATCATTTTTGGGTATATGAGAGTAGTTAGATAGACAAACATGTCTCGCTTTATCTCTATAGAGGTATATAGTTTCCATGCACCATTTGTTTGTTTTCTACACAACTAAAAGGGTATCAACTTTTCATGACCTTTTCCACATAAGAGGAATCAATTAACTCCAAATTTATGCCATAGAGACTCAATGAGTATACCTCTTCTTCCTGAAATGTTGATTTTGGGTAGCATCAGATTTGCTCTAGCTTTGAAATTTTGTAGAGAGGATAAAGCATATGAGATCTCCACAACCCAGAAATCGTTTGGAAAAAATCGACCCGGATGAGGAGTTATTAAAATAATGAATATTTTTAATGCGTTTTTAAGTCTAAACTTAGGAAAATAAAAATATTAATGGGTATTAATAAAGATAAGGGTGAGAAGCTTCTAAGAGATGAGGATCAAGTCTTTTTTAATCTTAGTCGTTGATTAGAGACTTAATCTCAGCTGTTAATTCATCAACATAAAAGTATAAGAAAAGACTTGAGGATCATTTGGAGACACACCGATAGATACTTACTATCCCAAGGAAAACCGATTCTCAAAGAGAAGGAGATCGATTTCAAAGAGAGTTGCAGGGTGGAGGAAGAGGAGGGAATTAGTAGCAGTTAGTGACTGAGGAGGAGGTGACGCAGGGGCATTGAGAGACAATGCAGAGGGAGACGCAACTCTCACATAGGCTGATGTAAAACCATGTAGAGTGATGCAGAAGTGACACAAAAGTCAGAGAAGGGTCTCTAGGCTGTCAAAAAGTTTCTAGGGGAAAGTCTCAAGTGCTTTCTCTCACTTTCTTTGTAAAATCACTCCTTGTAAAGCGATTGTTGTTGAAGATTAATAAAACCCTTAGTTATTGCACCGGTTTCCCCACATTGGGTTTTTTCGAGGACAATTGTCCAAAAAACAACTGTGTTGATGTGATTGGTTCTTGAGCATGTATATCCGTGTTTTTTTTCTCTGTGTAATTATGTGATAAATGCAGTAGAATTTATTTTAATGTTTGTTGAAGGGATTTCGTAAATAAATTATTGTGAAGAACAAGTAGATGAAATAAATCAATCGCTGCCGTAGAATTTTGGGTTAGAAATTTTCACATGGTATCAAAGCAGAGATCCAGCAACAAGAGAGAAGAATCAGCTATGGGTTAGGAGCATGATGTAGAGGCATCAACTCAAAGTGACTCACACAGATTTCCAAATAAAGCACAAGGGACATGAATCACGATTATTCTATGTTATCTTCTAGGCTAGAAGAAGAAGTCACTTGCCTAGCAAGCTCTGCCTCTGTTATGCTCTTAACCTGCAAATGATACCCAAATACAGAATATGCGAAGAAAAGATACCCAGAACACAAAATAGCAATTATTTTATTATTCAGAGAGTAATGTTCACTTGCCTCTTCAAGGGGGCAACCTCCAATAGAGCAGAGCTCGATTACAAAATAAGACACGATGCTCCTCGCAGGGAGTCTCTATCCTTTATATATGACTCATACATGCAATACCACGAATCAATACCGTGGGTTTTATTAATACCAACTATCTAATACTACGGCCCATTTGCAACTAACTGTGGTCCTGTCATTAATTGCGGGTTAACCACTTACAAATATTAATATGGGCTTTATTGACTCTTGACTATGACGTGATCCCATTACATAAATACAGGGGTTAGGGTGGGACCCTAACATGCCCTCCCCCTTAAGACTAGCCTTGTCCTCAAGGCTGAAGCTGCGGAAACTGCTGAAGAATAGTGGCTGGTTCCCAAGTTGCATCTTCTGGAGAGGTGTCTTTCCATTTGACGAGGACTTCCTTAATCATGCAGCCACGTAGGTGCTTGTCTCGTGTGTCTAGGACATGTTCGGGTTGAAGCCAGATTGACCCTTCTTCGTCCAATTCAGGTAAACTGGTTTGAATGCGGCAATTGTTCCCAATCACTTTCTTGAGGCACGATACATGGAAAATTGGATGGATTTTTGCAGTAGGTGGCAAAGCCAACTTGTAAGCCACTTCTCCAATGCACTGAAGTACTTGGTATGGTCCGTAGAATTTTGGAGATAGCGTCTGACAACCCTTGTCTTTGAGTGATGTTTGTTTATATGGTTGCAGCCTCAAAAAGACCTGATCCCCTTCTTGAAATTGGCGCTCGGAGCGATGCTGGTCGGCCTGTTGCTTCATGCGGTTCTGAGCTTGATGAAGATTCTCTCTAAGATGGGCGAGCATGGTTGCGCGGTGTTGTAGGAGTTGATCCACTGCTTGTACTTTTGAACACCCCTTGAGATAAGAAGTAGGGGAAGGCAAAAGTTGACCATATACTGCTTCATAGGGAGTCATTTTGGTGGTGGCATGATAGTTGGTGTTATACCACCATTCAGCCAGAGGTAACCACTGTACCCAAAGGTGTTGCTTTTCTGAAGTGAAACACCGAAGGTAGATTTCTAGACTTTTGTTGACGGCTTCGGTTTGACCATCCGTTTGCAGATGATAGGAAGTACTGAGTTTGAGTTGAGTGCCTTGTATCTTGAAGAGTTCTTGCCAAAAATTACTGGTGAAGATCGGGTCGCGATTGGACACAATAGAAGTGGGCATGCCATGCAATTTGAAGATCTTATCCATGAAAGATTGAGCGACCAAAGTTGGTGTAAACGGGTGGGGTAGGGCGCAGAAATGAGCATACTTCGACAGTCGGTCCACAACCACCATGATGACTGACTTGTTCCCTGACTTTGGAAGACCTGTAATGAAATCCATAGAAACCTCCGTCCAAATTGATGTCGGAATGGGCAATGGTTGTAATGTGCCTGGTGTGTTGACGGTTTCCCCTTTGTGGCGTTGACAGACATCGCATTCTGCTACGAAAGTAAGGATGTCCTTTTTCATGCCTGTCCAAAAAAATTATCTTCTGGTGCGAGCATACGTCTTCTGAAAGCCCGAATGTCCTGCAATGGGAGATGAGTGCAATTCTGCCAAAATGCGACTTTTGAGGGTGTATGTTGGTGATATTACGACTCCGTCCCTGTAGCGAAGAATATCATCCTGCCACGAGTAGCCCTTGGTGGAATTTGGATCTACCTACAATTGAGAAATGAGTTGGGATAGCCCGGGGTGTGAAAACCATTCCCTGTGAGCCTCTTCAATCCATTCTGGAATGGGGAGGGAAATTGCTAGTAGAGTACTTTCCTCCTCAAATTGGCGAGATAATGCATCTGCTACACTATTGTCTTTCCCTTTCTTGTAAATGATCTCATAATCATATCCCAGCATTTTAGCGAGCCATTTATTTTGTTGTGGCGAGGATAGGCGTTGCTCCAAAAAATATTTAAGACTGTGATGATCTGTGCGGATTTGGAAACGTCGCCCCAATAAGTAAGGTCGCCAGGTCTCGACTGCATGTAAGATGGCCATCATTTCCTTCTCGTAGGTAGATTGGCCCAGATTCCTCCCACTTAGTTGTTGGCTTGTGAAGGCCAAAGGTCACCCTTCCTGCATTAAGACCGCCCCAATACCTGTACCCGAAGCATCACATTCAATGACAAAAGATTTGGTGAAGTCAGGTAGTGCTAAGACTGGAGTGGAACACATGGCATTTTTTAGAGCTGTAAATGCCTGTTGGGCTTCCTCATTCCAGAAGAATGAATTTTTCTTTAGGAGTTGAGTGAGGGGCTTCGCTATGCGACCATAATTGCAGACAAATTTACGATAATAGCCTGTGAGACCCAAAAATCCTCTCAAGCTCTTCAAGGTCTTAGGTTGAGGCCATTCTTGCATTGCCTGGATCTTTTTGGGGTCCACCTTGACACCTTCACGCCCCACAATGTGGCCCAAATACTCAACTTCTGCCATGCCAAACGAACACTTGGACATCTTGACAAATAATTTATGCTTGCGGAGCAGTTGCAAGAGTAGATCTACATGCTGAAGATGTGCAGCCCAAGTGCCACTATAGATGAGGATGTCATCGAAGAAGACAAGGACAAATTTCCTGAGATATGGTTTGAGAATGTGGTTCATAAGGCTCTGAAAAGTAGAGGGGGCATTACAAAGACCAAATGGCATGACCAGGAACTCATAATGGCCTTCATGAGTTCTGAAAGTAGTCTTGGGAATGTCGACTTCCTTCATGCGAATTTGGTGGTAGCCTGAGCGAAGATCTAGCTTAGTGAAGAATTGAGCCCCATTGAGTTCATCCAGCAAATCGTCAACCACCGGGATGGGAAATTTATCTTTGATTGTCAACTTATTGAGGGCCCTGAAGTTGGGACACATCCGCCACTCCCCATCTTTCTTGAGCACCATGACTACTGGGGATGAATAAGGACTAATGCTGGGACGAATGACACCTGCTTCCAAAAGTTCCTTGATTATTTTTTCTATTTCATTCTTTTGGGTGAACGGATATCTGTAAGGGCGCACATTTGGGGGTTGGGCCCCTGGAACCAAGGTGATGCTATGATCATGTTCCCCTCGCGAGGGTGGAAGCTCATGAGGCTTGTCAAAGACCGACAGATGGTTATTTAAAATCTGTTGCATCTCAGGATGAATTGGCAGAGACTTGGTTTCGACTGCCTGGATGGCATTAAATTGAGCTACCACTCCATGATTGCCCTTTTTAACAATTTTTCCATCCTATGCGAGCTGATGATAGAGGGGGCTCCCGCCTGGAGTCCACGGAGGGTATGTGTGTAGTTGTTATGCTTAAAACTCATGTATAACTCCTGGAAATCCATTGTGATTGGCCCAAGAGTGCGGAGCCATTCAGCGCCGAGGACAATGTCGCAACCCCCCATGTGTATGGCAAACATGTGGGTTTTCAACTGATAATCCCCCATTTGAAGTTTGACATTTTCACAGCGGCCTTCACATTTCATTGTGCCCCCATCCGCAATTTGGACTTGGAAGTTAGAAACTGCTCGTACAAAACAATGCACTGCTTCTGCGACTTTTTGATGGATGAAATTATGTGTACTTCCACTATCAATCAAGACTACTATTGGGCGATGTTTAAGAAAACCTATGATTTTGAGAGTTTGAGGGGAAGAAATCCCTGCCAACGCATGCAACGAAATAACTGGTTCGTCAGAGACATTGTCCTTTTAGTTGTCATCTTCTAGCGCCTCATGTTCCTCAAGTGGTGGATCTTCCTCTGTTGAGTTGTAGTCAGTGGCATCTATTTGAAAAAATTTGGGCTCCTTGCATTTATGACCTGGGGAGTATTTTTCATCACAGTAGTAACATAGTCCTTGCTTTCTTCTGTCGGCCATTTCCGCAGGTGACACCTTTTTGACCTTAAGTGTTTGAGTTGTGTTGTGAGCCTGTGGGGGGTGACCTTTAGCAGAGAAATTTGGGCGACTGTATTGGGCTACTAATGCACGTTCCACTTTACAAGCTACCTTGCAAGCCTCCGTCCACGTGGGAGGGTGGTGCAGTAGGACTTGAGCTTTGATGGCTTCTTTAAGACCGCTGATAAAACATTCCGGGTAGAACACATCTGAGAGACCCCAAGTGCGGAAGGCTAAGGCTTCAAAAGCTGTAATATATTCATCCACTGTACCAGTCTGTCGGAGCTTAGTAAGATGACCCAAAAAAGATGATTCCTGGTCAAAGCGATCTTGAAGAGATTTTGTAAATTGGGTCCAAGTCCTAAAAGGTCTAGTGCAACGTTGATGCCATTCCCACCATTGCCACCTTTCATTGTCCAAATACATGCTCCCCAACATAAGCTGAGTCTCATTATCTAAGATGTGATTCAGTTTGAAATACTACTCCATTTGTGCTATCCATGCCGATGCGTGAGAATCGTCAAATTTATGCATATCCAACTTGGGAGGTCGCTGACTAGGTTGTTGGTGGGTGTGCCAGATGTGAGGAGAGTGGCTAGACTCACCCTCATTGTGTCCATTGCCATTATACGCCTCCTCGTGGGCTTGCTCCTTACCCTTTGGGATTATTTTCTCGACCATGCTACATAGTCCGCTAAGCTGAATGTGGATGTTTTGCACGAACTCTTCAAGTTTGTCCATCCTTTCATTGGCCATTGCTTGAGCTCTAGTTTCTACCATACAACAACCTGATTTTTTGAAAAGTGGGACCGCCTAAAAAAATTTCACTAAGAAGTGAATGGTACCACTGTGCTCAGCTCGTCGTCCTGATTCTGATGGGCTAGATCACCAATAAGTGCCCCGGAGTTTTACTCCTTCCTTATCAATACTGCAGTCGCCAAATCCTCAAAATGTCAATGCGGCCAAAAGTCCTACGAAAATTATACCCCGGTATAGGAATCCTTCACAACAACTCTGATCTGGTGGATCTGATAGCTCTGGGCGGTGGAACAGACTGCTGCTGCGGATCTGATGGATCTAATAGATCGGAATGGCTGATCGGCGAACTCGAGATTGCGAGACTGATGTCTGCTGCTGCTGCACCCCTTTGCACAAGCGGATCTAGAAGAGATGATGTGTGATCCCCCGATAGAAAAGGGAACTATGGTCTTGAGGAGTGTCAGGTGCTACAGATCGCAATATACATAAGGGTCTGGCAGTAGTACTCGGCCCAATGTTTCAGGGCTCTAACTAAGGAGGATCGACCGTACCCTTAGTCGTACAACCCGACTACCCTATCATACGGGCGAGTAATCTCTCCAAGTGCTGTTCTCGGTGTACTATAGCCGCCAGACGGCCGACGGTTTATCTATGGCGAGGTTTCAAGGGAGCCTAGGGGGCTTCCGATATACCCAGAGGGTACGTGGAAGACAGTCTGTGCGCGGTTTGTCTAATGCGCTACTACTCGAAGGGGTACCCACAGGGGTTACAAGGGAGTCCAACAGACGTGACCACCTCTTGTATTTCCTGCGTGCATGCCTCCGCAAATCCGCAGGTTTATGCGCTCAACGACAGATCCCGTGGTTTAAAGACGCCGGAACACGTCTCTAGCCAAAAAAAATTTTTGCTAAGAATTGGAGATCCCACCGGCCCTGGAAAGTGCTCTGAAACCACTTGTTATGTTCTTAACCTGCAAATGATACCCAAATACAGAATATGCGAAGAAAAGATACCCAGAACATAGAATAGCAATGATTTTATTATTCAGAGAGTAATGTTCACTTGCCTCTTCAAGGGGGCAACCTCCAATAGAGCAGAGCTCGATTACAAAATAAGACACGATGCTCCTCGCAGGGAGTCTTTATCCTTTATATATGACTCATACATGCAATAGCACGAACCAATACCGTGGGTTTTATTAATACCATCTATCTAATACTACGGCCCATTTGCAACTAATTGTGGTCCCGTCATTAATTGCGGGTTAACCACTTACAAATATTAATATGGGCTTTATTGACTCTTGACTATGACGTGATCCCATTACATAAATACGGGGGTTAGGGTGGGACCCTAACAGCCTCCTCTGAGGTTTGGTATATAGATAGTGGAGCTTCTTGGCATATGACAAGAATTCGAGAATGTTTTTCAAATTATGAGGAAAAAAGGATGAATTTTCAAATCAACATGGGAAATAAGGCAATGTGTACCCCCATAGGAAGAGGTATTGTAGTCTTTCAAACCGAAGCAAGAGAGTGGTTTCGAGCAGCCAATGTGTTGCATGTGCCAGGGTTGGAGATGAAACTACTCTTCATATCTCAACTTCAAAACAAGGGCTATGACATTTTCTTCATTAAGGAGAAAGTATATGTCAAACACCCAAGTTGGAAAAAGAAGGCCCAAATTAGAATCAGAAGTAACAGTCTATATAGATTACAACTAGAATCTCCAATGACGCTGATAGGCAACAATGGAGATACAAATTTGAATGAACTATGGCATAAGAGGATGGGACACATACACCATGGGGCTCTAAGAATTCTCAGGAAAATAGTATCAGGAGTTCCAGAATTAAGTACCGAACAAGATGATGTATGCAGAGTGTGCGCTCTAGGTAAGTATGCCAAAGCAGCGTTTTCTAGAAGTAACAATAGAGCTCAGAGTGTTCTAAGATTGATACACTCAAACATTTGCAGACCTATGTCCACAAAATCTCTTAGTGGTCCTGAATACTTTGTCACCTTCATCGATGACCATTCCAAGAAGACTTGGATCTACTTTCTAAAAACCAAGGATGAGGTTTTTGGTCCATTCAAAGAGTTAAAGGTACTAGTAGAGAATATGAAAGGAAATAAGATAAAAGTGTTGCGCTCAGACAATGGTGGGGAGTACGTTGACAAGGAATTCACCAATTTTTGCACTAGGGAAGGCATCAGAAGAGAGTGGACAACTCCCTACAGTTGAAGCATAATGGAGTAGAAAAAAGGAAAAACAAACTATTATGGAAGCAGCTACGACAATGTTGTATGATCAGGATATGCCCAAATTCCTATGGGCAGAAGCATGCAACACGATATTTTATGTCCAGAATAGGACTCCACATAGGGCATTGGGAAAAATCACTCGGAAAGGGTCTTTACTGAGAAGACACCTGAAGTCAGTCATTTCAGGATATTTGGGAGTTTGGCATATTTCTGTATACCTGAAGAAAAGAGAAAGAAATTAGATCAAATTGTTGAGAAATGATATCTTGTGGGATGTGGCAAGAATGCTAAGGCATATAGAGTCTATCTTCTAGGAAGTAGGAAGGTAGTAGGTCAACGGGATGTAAAGTTCATGGAAGACAGAGCTTTCAAGAAATCCCAAGAAATGTCTTCCAACGAGCAGTCAAAAGACAATCCGTTGGTCCAACCACTTCGACCAACAGAAACTAGTACCAGCAATTCTCCTAAAGGAAAAACTTCAAACAGGAGAAATCTCAAGAAGAGGAAGAGCTGATAGATGTACCCATTACCAGTGGAAGAATGATTCGAGAACTTCGACAGATTCTACAGGTTGCAGAGGACTTCTTTGGTGCACCATGGAATGATAAAAGGGAGCGAAGACAACCAGACAGACACTAGGCCCTAGTAGCTCATATTGGGGAACCCTCTAGTTTTCAGGAGGTCGTTCAACATCAAGTATGGGTAGGTGCTATGGTGGAGGAATATAGTTCTATAATGGTCAATGATGTCTAGGAAGTGGTACCTAGGCCAAAGGATAGGTTAGTGGTAGGTTCAAGATGGATCTACAAAGTCAAATATGTTGCAGATGGTAGTGTGGAGAAATACGAAGCTAGGTTTGTGGCTAAGGGGTATGATTAGAAGGAAGGGATAGACTACAAAGAAACCTTCGACCCAATAGCCAGGTATACTTCTATTAGAACCATGATATCTCTTGCAACACATATGGGGTGGGAGATTCACTAGATGTATGTCAAGACAACGTTCTTGAACAGGGTGATAGAAGAAGAAGTATACATTGAACAACCAGAGTGTTTTGAGACACATGAGAAGAAATCTCATGTATGCATATTATAGAAATATTTGTATGGGCTTAAACAGGCACCTAGAGCATGGTACAGTAGAATTTATGGCTACTTGCAAAAGATAGGGTTCGTCAAGAGTGACACAGATCCTAATCTCTACTATCTCGTCGTAGAGAATGAGCCTCTAATCCTAATGTTATATGTGGGTGATATTTTCCTAACAAGATCATCCAGGCTCATAAAAGACTGCAAGAAGAACCTAGCCACGGAATTCAACATGAAGGACTTGGGACAGATGCATTATTTCCCGGGGTTGGAATTTTGGTAGCAGAAGGGTGAGATCTTCCTTGGACAAGGTAGATATGCTACATAGATCTTGAAGAGATTCAGGATGCAAGACTGTAGACCTATAGCTACCCCAATGATCACCAACTAGAAGAATATTGATGCATCAAAAGATAAAGACATTGATCCCACCTTGTACAGACAGCTTATAGGGTCCTTGATGTATCTTGGTCAATACCAGGCCAGAAATTTGTTACGTTGTCAACACCCTCAGTGAGTTCATGGTGAAAACCAAGAGGGCGCACTGGGCAGCAATCAAACATGTTCTCGAGTATATACAAGGAACAGTCAAGCATGGGCTATTGTACACCTAAGGCAATGACATCAGGCTGAGTGGGTTCACTGACGCAGATTGGGTTGGAAGTTCAATAGATCGGAAAAGTACAAGTGGGTATTGTTTCAACATTCGATCAGGAATGACCTCTTAGTGTAGTAGAAAATAGAAATTCATGGCTCTGAGCTCAGGTGAAGCAGAATATATGGCAGCTAGCGTAGCTTCGTGCGAAGCCATATGGCTTAGGAAATTACTTGTGAATCTATTCAGAAGAAGGATGGAAGCGAGGAGGATATTGTGTGATAATCAAAGTTGCATCAACCTCTCTGAGAATGCAGTGTTTCATGATCAATATAGGCACATCGATATCAAGTGCCACTTTGTCAGAGACTGTGTCCAACAAGGGGCAGTACAGTTGAGGTACACTCCTACAGGAGAACAGGTGGAAGACATCCTCACCAAGGCTCTAGGAAGAACAAAGTTTCTTTATTTAAGGGAGAAGATGGGGATGGTGAAGAATCCATTTTAGTAGCAGAAATGGATAAGTACCGGGAGTCGCAGTGCAACAGTTAGCAGTGGCAGTGCTATGGGTAGCATGACGCAGCATGTTGAGAGGGAGTTACAGTAAAAATGTAGCAGTGGCAGTGGCAGTGGCAGTGTCATGGGAAGAAGTATAGGAAGCAACAATGCAGTGGATGTGGGGCAGCAGGCAAAGCATCAACATAGAGAATCGATGCGGAGGATCAGTGTGATGCTTCTATGGTGAAGCATTGCTAGAGCACATTCCTCGCTAAGAGGAGTGTTGATTTTGGATAGCATCAGATGTGATATAATTTTGAAATTTTGTGGAGAGGCTAAGGCACATGAGATCTCCAAGACCCAGAAATCATTTGGAGAAATTCCACCTGGATGAGGAGTTATTAAAATAATTAATATTTTTAATGGGTTCCTAAGTCTAAACTTAGGAAAATAAAAATATTAATAGGTATTAATAAAGATAAAGAATATTCTAAGAGACTTGATTTATCAATAGGAAAAGTATAAGAGAAGACTTGAGGATCATTTGGAGACACAACGGCATATACTCAATATTCCAAGGAAAATCGATTCTCAAAGAGAAGGAGATCGATTTCAGAGGGAGAGTTGCAGGGTGGAGGAAGAGGAGGGTATCAACAGCAATCACTGACTGGGGAGGACATGACACAGGGGCATTAAGAGACAACCCAAATGGAGATGCGGTCTAGGGGAGATGCATCTCTCACACATGCTAACGCAAAGGGATGCAGAATCACATAAAGTGACGTAGAAGTGATGTAGAAGTGGGAGAAGGGTCTCTAGGGTTCCAGAAAGTTTCAGGGGAAAGTCTCAAGTGTTTTCTCTCAGTTTCTCTGTAAAATCATTCCTTGTAAAGCGATTGTTGCTTAAGATTAATAAAACCCTCATCTTTTGCATTGGTTTTCCCACATTGGGTTTTTTTGGGGACAATTGTCCAAAACAATTGTGTTGATGTGATTGGTTCTTGTACATGTATATCATTGTTATTTTTCTCTGTGTAATTATGTGATAATTGCAATAAAATTTATTTTAATGTTTGTCGAAGGGATTTCGTAAATAACTTATTGTGAAGAATAAGTAGGTGAAATAAATCATTCGCTGTAGTAGAATTTCGGGTCAGAAATTTTCACATGAAAAAAGATAAAACATTCCCCTTTTGATGGAGGAATTTGGAAACATAAAAATTGATTAAGTTGTTACATACTTTCTAATGTCAAATAAGTTTTTAATACAAAGACGATAATTGTAGCCATAACCATTTGATTATGTTATGATAGTCTTTCATATGTATCACACAACTATAAGATATTGATCCTTCACTTCAAAATACATTCAATAAACTCCTTTCAAAATTCAACTTCATGTGATACCATTATTTCAAAACCCTTAGCTTTCATGTAGATTCAAGCCTTCCATAGTTGTAGAAAACTCTTCTATAAGAACTTTCTACCCCCAGTTGCACTGAGGCTTTATCACCTATACTCAACTACATGATATTAAGGTTTTATCACCTATATTGAATTGTGAGATATTGAGATTTATCAAGTTTGAACCATCTCGAATCGGAAAGGATAGGCATAAGAGGAAACCGGGCTTTGAAAAGATTGTCTTCAAAAGTTGATAACTTTCATTCACTTTCCAGCAATTTAGGAACATAGGATTTTCATTTTAGGAAATGATTACAAAATAAAAGAAACACAAGATTATACATAAGTCAAAACAATAGACATCTCATACACTAGTATGGAAAGTTAGAAAATGAGCTATAAGTCTTCTTCTTTTTCATATTATATTGAATATATTTGAAAGATGGTTTTTCACATTTCATTTATTTCACTTTAGTAGTCTATCTAGCTTTTTTATTTGGTGAGAATCAACATCTCACTCCACTCTCTTGTCAATCCAATCAGACTTGGGTGGTTTGGAGGAATGATTATTACCCTCTCTGTCTAGGGTCAATTTCACGAGTGACATGTTAAGCTCTTAATAAGTATATTGTTATAATGGCCTTGAGCCCTATGTTGACAAAGTCTCGATCTTCTAAAATCCGCTTTACCTTAGGTATATATCATCCTTGAAATGAGGGAAAGTGCCTAGCAAGTTTCCTAGGGATATATCTTCCATAGTACTTAAAAAATATTAAAAATATTGTCCCATCCTCTTAAGCACTTAAATGAGAATGACAATGTTGGTACCTTACTAGCACCAATTGACATAGGAAGGGAAAACCATCATAAGTGGGATTTCAACCCACATGGGGAGATAACAAATTTTCCTCTCAATCCCCTAACCTAGACCTTATTGAAAACCTTTTTCTAGGGTTTACCTTTTGCACTTACCCTTTACGTTTTTATTTCAACTATTATGCATATAACAATTAGAAAAGGATGACATTGCATCAATGTAAGAATTTTCACCTCAAAATCAACTTCTTCATTAAAAAAGATTTTGGTTTAGAGATTATGTTATAAATCACCTTTGTGTCACAATTATTATACATGTAGGTCATTCATAATACACATCAAGTATACAAAATTAAAACAAGAACACTAATTTAGAACAAAATTCCAACATAAAAGCCACTGTAATAGTAATGATTGTATTTATTTTGGAAAATCCATAGATAACAACTATACAAGCTAAGGAGAGTAGGCAAAACATAACCCTGAAACTATCAATAGTACCAAAATGAGAGATAACACTATCACATCAAACCAACCAGGGACATGCACCCAAAAGCACATTCTAAATTTTGGAATGGATAATGCCTATTTTTAATTTAGGGAGTTTTAGATTTTCATAGATACATGTTTTTCAGTGATTTTTATAGATACATGTTTTTTCAGCGTGGCCATTTTGACATTAATTCATGTTGAGGATCACGTGGGCTCCATGTTGGGGTTGCATGGTTATCACAAGGATACGTGGACGTGCATAGGATGGTGAAGTGACAAAAGAAAATTTTTGTAGAATCATGGCTAACACCACTTTAGCTTCCAACATAGCAAAATTCTGACCCACGCATGTCCTTGGACCAATTCCAAACGGCATAAATGCCGATGGATACTCTGCGGCTTTTGCAATTCCCTCACTAAATCGTGATGGGTTAAATTCGTTTGCATCATTTCCCCACAACGATGGATCATGATGGACTGCAAGGATGGGAAGCAAAAGACCAATGCCTGCAGGAATTGAGAGCCTTCCAAGCTTCATTGGTTTGTATGTCTGTCGTTTTAGAAACACAGCTGGTGGATAAAGTCTCAAGGCCTCATTTAGAATCATTCCCACCTGCAAACATGTGTAAAATATTTTTAGTCCGCCAGCCAAATTTTCTGCCTTGAGAATTTAAAAAAATCTATAAATGTAATCTTGGGATCGTCTAAACCTACTTGTTTAGTTAATATAGATTTTGTATGATTTAAACACCGCTTCACAGTAGTCATTGTGAAGAAATTCTATTAAGATACTACACTAAACTCTCCTCTTTTAGTTTCTCCTAAACTAGCTGATCAACCAAAAGGATTCTACAGTTCATTATTCTGATTTAGCCTATATGAACATAATAATAATCTACCATAATTTGCTTGGAGAGAAAGGTTTGTGGAAGAAGCCATTACAATCTTAAGGCGATTCACGCTATCTGCATCTGGATAAGCATTTTTTCCACATACTTCCAACACCTCTTTGCGTGCATACGCCTGCCAGTCTTGATGCATTCCCAGTAATATCATGGTCCATGTCAACAGGGTTGATGTAGTTTCATGTCCAGCAAAGTAGAAAATCTTGCATTCATCAACGATTTCCTCCATAGTCATGCGTACATTGACCCTCGCCTGTTTCTTTCTAGCAGACATCATAAGACCAAATAGATTGACTCTATAGTTGCCTGACTTTTCTTTGCCAGCAATCCTTTCCCTAGCTTCAATGACCTGCACAATGCATCTTCTGAGTTCTTTTTTCAACTTCCGACATTGCCTGTTCCTTCTTGTAGGCAGGAACCTGTTGAGGAGGCCACTCTCACACATTACAAAAGCCAGTGCCGCATATTCTAAAATCTTCTAAATCATGGCACACTATATGGTATATTTCAGATTAAGAAAATTACTAAACACGCATCACTATCTAAATTATACATCGGCAGATGAGCTTGAAAGGGATGATAAATATTCCATTGCCATCTCTACCGGTCAAATAAATATTGCAAATCTTCTGAAGTTACTGTTATCACCAAAAGATAAAAATCTGGAGAGAAAATTTGTGTATACCCAAAAGCGATTATATTTATAATACATTTGAGTGGTTTGAGATTGTATGATGGTGCTTCCATCGAAACTCCAAATTATCACCTAAAGCCTGGAATATCAACTCTACGAAATGATTCAGTTGCAAGTATTATTAGTTGATCCTGCATATTGAAGAAGTGCTTTCCCTCTTCATAACTGCTTCCAAATTCTGTGTGAGCGAGAACATCTGCTGTCAGATTGCGGAACTCCTTGAGCACTTCAACTTCTGCTTCACTAGACAACACCAATTTGCTCCATTCCTCCAACATATTGGCAGTACGTTCCACAATTGTGTTGGGAATTTCTGATAATTCCAGAACAAATAGAGAAAAAATGCTTTGTTTTTTAACATTCTGTTTTTAACACAGAAAACTAAAAATCTTTTGCCGAATTGTTGGGGATTTTTCTGGTAAAATCCCAAAAACAAACAAACAGAACACACAGAGGCAATGCTCTGTTTCCTTATCTCCACAGGATCTTTTTGCACAGGGAAGCTTTAAAAAAATGACTGAGAACAGAGTATTACATACCCAGAAAATGATTTCTATTCATTAAAATATAATGCCTGATACATATTCATCCTCTTTTACTGAGAGGGATTCACCAAAAATACATTCAGCCAACAAAAAAAACTCTGTCTCCTCCTGAGAATTTACACTGCTGGTGTGTAAAAACCCATTTACATTTACTGCTGTAAAACCCCTTTTACATTTACTAGTGTAAAACTATTTTTACACATACTGCTGTAAAAATAAATTTACATATGCAGCTCAAAAAAAAATTATGTGCACCTCCCTGTTCTCTCTTTATGCACTGCTGTGCAATATCTCACCTTGCTTCACTCTACGCACTGTTGTGCGATACATTACATGCCTCACACAATGGTCGACTCATAAAAACCATTTCATAAACTTATGCGCTCCCCCTTGTTCTGTCTTTATGCACTGCTGTGCAATCACAAAACTAAACTCCCATGCATCTTCTCTTATGCACTGCTGTGCAATATCTTCACGCTGGTCAACAAAAAAAATTCACACGCACATATGCGCTCCCCTGTTTTTCTTAGCTTGCACTGCTGTGCAAAAACCTTGGTTTTTAGCTGCGGCTTCGTTTTACAATGGTCAACTCGCGCTCAAAAACATAACTTATATGATATATATGCCATACAAAAAATAATACGTAAGAGCATATGCCCATACCTCCAACTTATAAAAAAACATTAAAACTAAAGACTCTTACCAATACTTCTACGGACACAATTAAAGCATTGAATTTCTTTACCGGCGGTCAACCAAACTTCAACTTTACTCCACGCAAAGTTATTAATGTTGGCTCATATGCTACTTTGGTTGATGGACGGCGGAGAACGACGAAGCAAATCGGATGGTGGACAAGGATATCGGAAGACCATTTGCTGCTGAACGATAGCGTCCGATAAACCTGTACCGAAGCAAAAATGGCTGAGGACGCGTGGCTGAAATTAATTGGATCGGGCTCGTGTGTACGGAAACTGCTCTCACCGCAAAAGCGGTCCGAAATGCATCAGACGGTTTGCTGGTTTCGCTGAGCGGTTTCGGGTGCTGCGTGCTTGCTGAGTTGATGGCGGATTTGGCCTGCCATCGCTGTCCACGATTTTGTCGTCGCTGTCCACAACGCCTGCAGTTGGAATTAATATTCCAACACGAATATGGTGTTTCAGCAACACAGTTTCGTCAATTACTTAATGCAGTGTTTTAGCAACGGTGTTTCAGCAACGCTGAAACTGGCATTTCAGCAACACTCTGTTTTGACGCAGCGTAACAAAAAAAATATTTTCTGAAAACTGAATTTTAACAGTGCACAACAAAAAGGAATTTGTATTCATTAACAATACTTCCTCTAACAGAGAGATTACTACAAGACTGCTTTAAAGACAGTTCAAAAACTTCAAAAAAAACTTCACACTGTAAAAATAAATTACATTAATGTGTATGCACTGCTGTACATTACAGAAAGCAAAATAATGTCTCCTCTAAAAATCAACACGTTGTTTTTCACTGCTATGTCTGCACTGCTGTGCATCTACAAAACACTTTGTTTTTGCTCAAAATTAACGCTGCTGTAACACTCTGTTTCTTTCTTGAAAAGACTGGCCCTGCAGTTGAAAATAATATTTCAACACTCCCCTTTAGTTTCAACTGCTGGGTTATCAGTCATACTTAGACATTTCCTCAAAAACTCAAAACTTTTCTGTCCCAAAGGCTTGGTTAGAATGTCTGCAACCTGCTCCTGAGTTTTGCAATGTACTAAGACAATTTCTCCATTGTTTACCAACTCTCTAATATAATGAAACCTTGTATCAATGTGTTTCGTTCTCTTATGAAACACAGAATTTTTGGATAATGCAATCGCAGAACTATTGTCACAATAAATCACAGTTCCTTTTGTCTGCTCTTGGCCTAAGCTCCTTAACATCCTTCTCATCCAAACTGTTTGACATGCTGCTGCTGTAGCTGCCACGTATTCTGCCTCTGCTGTAGACAATGCTACAATAGGCTGTTTTTTAGAAGCCCATGAAATGGCTCCTAAACCCATGTGAAAAACATAACCGGATGTGCTTTTCCGGTCATCTACACTTCCAACCCAATCACTATCAGTGTATCCAATTAAATTTGAACATTTTGAAGTAGTATATAAAATGCCAAACCTTTTAGTACCTTTAACATACCTCAGAATCTTTTTTTCTGCCTGCCAATGTGCTTCTTTTGGCCTCTCCATGAATCTGGAAATTAGACTAACATCATACATTATGTCTGGCCCAGTTGCAGTCAAATACATGACACTGCCAACTATGCTCTTGTACAAACTAGGATCAAAATTCTTGTTGCTGTCCTCTTTGCTGAGTTTTAATCCCATCACTGTGGGAATGATTGCTGCTTTGCTCTCCTGCATGTTAAATCTTTCCAACACTTCATTAACATATTTTGCCTGTGAAATAAAAATCCCATTTTCACTTTGTTCTACTTCTATTCCTAAGAAGTATCTCAGCAAACCCATGTCAGTCATTTCAAACTCTTCTTTCATGATTGTTTTGAAATTTTCAATAAGGTAATCATCATTACCTGTGAAAATAACATCATCAACATATAACACAACAATTAGTATTTTACCATCATTTTCTTTGATGTAAAGGGTGGGTTCTCCTTCACACTTTTCAAATCCATTTTCCAGTAGATAGGAATCTATCTTACTGTACCATGCTCTTGGTGCTTGCTTCAGCCCATAAAGAGCTTTCTTCAATCTGCACACTTTGTGCTCTTGGCCTTTCTTCACATAGCCTAGAGGTTGTTCAATGTAAACCTCTTCCATTAACACTCCATTTAGGAATGCTGACTTCACGTCCATTTGGTAAACTTTCCACTTGTTTTGTGCTGCTATGGACAACACTGCTCTCACTGTTTCCATTCTAGCAACTGGTGCAAAAGTTTCATCATAGTCTCTCCCATACTGCTGCTTGTATCCTTTGACAATCAGTCTTGCCTTGTGTCTTTCTATTTTTCCTTCAGCATTACTCTTGGTCTTGTAAACCCATTTAACTCCAATGACTTCTTTTCCCTTTGGTAGTTCAACTAAATCCCATGTCTTGTTTCTTTCTATGGCATTAATCTCCTCATCCATAGCTTCTATCAATTTCCTATCCTTAATTGCATCTTCAAAATGAATAGGGTCTTCAACATGACAATATAAAGCAAATAAAGAATTCATATCTTCATTTGCTGCTTCTTGTTCATAAATGTAATTTAAATTTCTGAACTTCTTACCTCTTTCATTTGGTGTGCAAGTGCTTGAAGAAGCACTTGAATTTCCTCCTTGTGGGGTGTTTGGAGAAGCACTTTCATTTTTCCTCAAGGGTGTCCCTTGCTGCCCTTGTGTTGGTGTTGTTGCTTGGAGTGTTTCAGCCATCTCCTCATCATCTTCATCATGTGACAAAGCGCTTTTAACATTCATTGTTTTCTCTATGCTTTCATCCCAACCTTCCTCTTCAATGAACTGAACATCTCTACTCACAATCAGCTTCTTGGTGGATGGGTTATACAACCTGTAAGCTTTGGATTCTTCACTCTATCCAATGAATATACATTTCTCCCCTTTGCTGACCAACTTCTTCCTTAGCTGATCTCGAATGTGTGCATAAGCCACACATCCAAAAACTTTCATGTGGGCGACTCCTTGCTTTCTCCCACTCCATGCTTCTTCCGGAACTTTGTTCATGACTGCTTTTGTAGGGCATCTATTCAAAATGTACGCTGCACAATGTACAACTTCAGCCCAATAATCATTTGGCAAATGCTTTGCATTCAACATACTCCCCGCCATGTCCATGATTATTCTATTCTTCCTTTCAGCAACTCCATTTTGCTGCGGGGTGTACCTAGTTGTAAACTGCTTATGAATTACATTTTCTCTACAAAAACGTAGAAATTCCTTGGAGATATACTCACCTCCTCTATCAGTTCTTAGAACTTTGATATGCAGCCCGCTTTGGTTTTCTACAAGTGCCTTGAAATTGCAAAATCTTTCAAACACTTCACTTTTGTTCTTCAGAAAATAAACCCAAATTTTTCTTGTAAAATCATCAATAAATGTTAGAGTATAGTGGCTACCTGTAAGAGATGGAGTTTGCATCAGTCCACATAAATCTGAGTGAACAATTTCTAAGGGTGCTTTTGCCCTTATGATTTTCCCGCATGGAAAACTTTCTCTATGTTGTTTTCCCAAGATGCAACCTTCACAAAGGTTGTCCGGTTTCTCTATCAATGGTAATCCTCTTACCATTCCTTTTCTACTCAACAAATTAAGACCTCCAAAGTTGAGATGTCCAAATCTCAAGTGCTACAACCAATTTTCATCCTTTGGTTCACTTTGGAAAGCCTCTTGAGTCACTGTTGCAATCACTTCTTTATTTTTCAAATCTGCGTTCATTCTGAGAGGGAACATCCTATTCCTTGTCATCTTTACTTCAGCAATACATTGTTTGCTAGGTGCTCTATCCATGATAGTACATACATCATTCACAAAGAAAACATTATATCCCTTTTGCACAAGCTGTCCAATACTTAAGAGATTACATTTCATTCCAGGAACATAATAAACATCTGCTATGGTTTTCTTTTCACATTTTTTTGTTAAGACATTTACTTCTCCTTTTCCCATAACAGAAACTTTATTATCAGTCCCTAGTGTGACTTGTGACTTCACATTCTTATCTAACATAGAAAACAGGGCTATGTTTCTTGTCATATGGTTGCTACAACCGGAGTCTAGAAACCATACATCTTCACTCTTTTCTTCAGCTATATTATAGGTTAAAAACAAATTGTTTTGGCTGATATTTTCTTTAGTAAAATTTGCACTAGTTCTATTACACATATCATGTTGTTTCTTCTTACATTCATTGGCATAATGCCCATATTTTTTACAATAATAACATTAGACATTGGATTTTTCATATCTTTGTCCTTGAGCATGATGTTGTCCACTTTGTTGGCCGCTGCCTTGGCCTTGGCTCTGATTTGGATTGCTGCCTCTTCCTTGAGAATTTTCTGGACTGTTTCTTCCACCTCTATTTTGGCTTCTACCTCTTCCTTTCTTGTTTCCTCTGCCTTGACCTCTTCTTCTTCCAAAGGACATATGGGTCTTGAAGGCATGTTCTAGAGATGAGTTTTTATTCCTACTCAATCTCTGCTCGTGTGTTATCAGTGATGCATGTAGTTCATCAACTGTGAAGTTTGTGAGATCCTTTGTCTCTTCTATGGTGGTGACAATCACATCAAACTTTGAGGGTAGGACCCTCAACAGTTTCTCCACAATCCTCCTTTCTTCAAGAATCTCTCCATGAGACCTTATCTGTGTGACTAGACCAATTACTTGTGTGAAGAATGAGTCAATATTATCTGACTCCTTCATGCATAGATTCTCAAAATCTCTCCTCAGCAACTGTAGTTTTGTTGTCTTCACTTTCTCCATGCCTTGACAAGCTGTCTTGAGAGTTTTCATGCTTCTTTGGATGTCTTGGCTGCTGCTATCCTTGAAAACACATTATCATGCACTGCTTGATACAAAAATACGAGGGCTTTTGAATCCTTCTTCTTATAGCTCTTCAACATACCTTTCTCTGCCTGAGTTAAGTTATTAAACTCTTCTTCACCTGCTGGTCCTTCAAATCCATCCTCAACAAATTCCCATAAATCTTGTGAGGCAAGTATAGCCTTCATGGTCATGCCCCAATAGTCATAGTTTTTTCCATTAAACTGCGGGAGCTGAGTATTAAAAATACCCATGCTAGTGCTAGTGCTGGAGCCAGCCATTTTTGCACTCTCAAAAATATTTGACTGTGTATTAAAAATCATTGACTGTCTTCAACAGCAACACAAAAATTCTTGAAAAATACCTTGGATTATTTCTTGACTGAATCTTCACTCTGCTGGAGGAGCTGCTGCAGCAATAAATCCTTCCTTCAACTTCTTTGACACTTCAAAGAGCCTGGACTAGCTCTAATACCATGTTGGGAATTTCTGATAATTCCAGAAAAAACAGACAAAAAATGCTCTGTTTTTTAATGCTCTGTTTTTAACACAGAAAACTAAAAATTGTTTGCGGAAAACGGTGTTTCAGCAACGCAGTTTCGTCAATTACTGAATGCAGTGTTTCAGCAACGCTGAAACTGGCGTTTCAGAAACACTCTGTTTTGACGCAGCGTAACAAAAAAAATATTTTTTGAAAACTGAATTTCAACAGTGCACAACAAAAGGGAATTTGTATTTATTAACAATACTTCCTCTAACAGAGAGATTACTACAAGGCTGCTTTAAAGACAGTTCAAAAACTTCAAAAAAACTTCATGCTGTAAAAAGAAATTACATTACTGTGTCTGCACTGTGTACATTACAGAAAGCAAAATACTCTGTCTCCTCTGAAAATCAACACACTGTTTTTCACTGCTATGTCTGCACTGCTGTGCATCTACAAAACACTTTGTTTTTGCTCAAAATTAACGCTGCTGTAACACTCTGTTTCTTTCTTGAAAAGTTTTACACTGCTGTGTGTAAATTTTCATTCTTTCATAAGCACTGCTGCGTATAACAAAAAAAAACTTCTGCACTGTTGTGCATTACAAAGAGAACTCTGTCTCTGTTAATTTTGACACACTGTTGTGCTTCACATTACATTTTCATATTCAACAAAAAACTGAACATCACATTTTTTCTTGTGCTGTAAAAACAAAACTACACCTGTGAATTAAAAAAAATAAAATTAAAATCTTACCTACATTTACCAACCACAGTAATAAATTACCATCATTCTGTGAGTGACCACCATTCCGTAATAAATCGCTGTGTAACGGCTGATTCAGGCAAGGACTGGGGCTGTGGCTGTTTAATGGCAGATTCATCAATGCAAAGGTATGGCAGTTGATTCATCAGTATAGGGGTATGGCAAAGAGGTATGGCGGTTGATTCATTAGTACAGGGGTATGGCAAAGGACTGGCCCTGCAGTTGAAAATAAATTTTCAACAAATTGTTGGAATCAAACCCTGTTATGGTAGTAGAAATATTATTAATTAATTAATATTTACAATTACACAATTTTTATAGACTTCATCATGATATATAATTCTGAATATAAATTTGCAGTAGATAAGCAACTCAACTAAATTTTCAGGGAATTAGGCCCGTGATGTAGGAGCATGTGTTCGTAGCATTAAAGTAGCTGTGTTTTTATTAGAGACCTGAGTTTCTGTTAGTAGATAATCTAAACATCTATATTTAGAAAGTTTTTCTTTGAGTTTAACTATTTTTAGTTGATACATAAACAAAGAGAGAGCAGCGATCTCTATTGACCGGGCTGGAATGTCCTTTAAGACAAAGCATTCCTTGTCCCAAAATTATGCAGTCATTTTTCGAGTTTCTTCTACATGGCTCTTTCAAGCACACCCTAGTATATTGTACTTGTTCACCTTTGTTAGTTCGAGGAACAGATAGTTAAGTTGGAGGATCGCCTTCCCAATTTGAAAACTTTTAATGGAAGTTGAAGTCCTGAGAGTAATAGGCTCCAATAATCATTCAATTTGGTTGGGGTGAAGAAAAGAAATGGGAGGGGGCAACCCCTGCCAAAAGAAGATGCAATCTATTTGAAATAGCACTAGAATTGATGAATAAGGTTTCCTATTTCCTAAAGCATAGCAAATTGTCCGAGTCTTTCTCACTCCAACCACAGTTTCAGTGGGACTATACAATGGACCTAATGGTTAAGAATGTTTGTTTTCTTCTGGGAGGTCATAGGTTTTAATCGGGATTGGGTGATGGAGTAAGAAATAATTGCATATGTATGTGAACTTAATGAGAAGAATGTTAAGGGAAATGATTCCAACATGGATTTCTCAGGAAAATAAACAGAAGCTATTTTATAAGAAGATATAGAAGCAGGAATCAAGCATCTTGCCAAAGGGAAGTCACCTGAACTAAATGGTTTAATAGCTGAAATGGTCAAATGGGGAGGTCCATCTTTACACACACTTCTCAAGGATATATCTATCAAACCATTGGTAACAGTTCCTTCAAAATAGCAGGTTAGCATAGTGATACCTATTCACAAAGGTGCTGATATAAATAATGTGAGAAATTACAGAACCAAAATAGTTATTATCCTTTTTCCAAGCTATTTGGCACTATTCTAAAGAGGAAGATAAGTAATTGGAAAAACAAAAAACAATGTCAGGGCTCCCTCTCAAGTTGGTTTCTAGCCTAACAAATTAACCATTGACCACCTGGTAACTGTAAGAGTTGTTGCCATGAAGTGCAAGGCAAAGATAACAGAAAATACTATGTACCTTTGCTTTGCTTTGTCAATTTTGCTAAAGCCTTCAATACAATGTCTCAAATTAAACTTTGGGAAAGAATGGAGAAAGTAGGAATTCCAGTCGAGTGGGGAGAAGTTACCTTCCAATTATATGAACAGGTTATAGAAGAATTGGGGTGTTGGAAAATCAATGTGTTTTTAGATTAAAATTGATTCTCCTTGATAATTACTTGTGATATTTGTTGGCTTTTTATTACTTAGTTTTACTTCATCAAGCAATTACTAAAACATGAAGATCACAAAGAACACAAATATAGGCTCCAAGCCAGGGAAAAATCCCACAATTGGGGAAAACCCAAACAATCCTCCTCTTATAGAATCAGATCAGAATGAGACCTCCAAGACCCAAAGACAAAGACTTCCTCCAAGCACCAAGTTAGCCCTCCATTCTCTGTCAAGATTCATCTTCAATAAGATGGTTTGATCTGTCACAAGATCCCTTGTCCACAATGGATCTTACAGCCCTCCAATAGCTCGCATATCATGGATACTACAGCTCGCACTCCATATCTACTACAGTCATTTTTTAGCTCGCATACTATCATGCAGGAAGTCTGCTATAGCTCATATTGTTTCATAGAATTCTGATCACAGAAAACTTGCATCTACTCCATAGAAAACTCGCACATGTTCTTTTGCCTTCATTCAGAACTTCCACAAACTTGCTACAGAAAACTTCAATGAACTTTTCTTGAGAACTTCCACGAACTTGATACAGAAAAACTTGCATATATTCTTAAAAGAACTCCCATATCTTTCCACAGAACAGCAACGAAAAAATGCATACCAAAATGAAGGAGAACAGGTGCCAATATATACTTGTTTGCAACTGTGAAGGGTCACATCTGTTGATTAGGCCGACTTGACCATTTGGAGGATGGACTTGGTCTTATGGAGGTCAATTTGACTCTTTTTGACTAAACAAAAATTATTTTCCTTTTTCTTACAAAGTCCAAATGGACCTTTGACTCAAATTTAATTCTTTGATTTAATCACAACCTAGAAGCGTGAAGAACATGCTTAACTAAAGTAATAATAATAATATAAATATTCTTCTTCTTTTTGCTTTTGATACAAGTACAAAGATAAATATGAAGATCAAACCTAGTTACTTTTCCAACACTCCCACTTAAGTAAAGAGGTAATCATAATGACTTGATAGGTCTATCTTAAGTTGAAATATTCACATGAGAAGGGATCCATATTGATAAGCATCAATGATGATAGACTATCATCATAGCTAGTGTTGTCATATTACCAAGGCCTTGACAAATACACTCTGTCTCTCTACAAGATTAGAGCACAATGCTGGGAAGCATTCTGTGGGACACTACACTGCCTTTCCGAGATAAATACTCCACCTAAGATACCCAGAGTATGTCCTCCACTGGACCATTTCCCTCAAAGAAATGTCTATCCACCACACTCTTCTTTATCCAAGTCCATGTACTTGACTTCGGATCTCCATCCTACTCCATCACAGTACAAGACTCAAGTATGTCTGTTCAAAATGCTTATCCAATCCACCATTCTCCTTATCCATTTCCATGTACTTGACTAAGGATATCAATCCTAATCTGTGACACTACTTGACACAAGGAGAACCAGTTTCCAACCTTACTCCCTCTCAACCTGACCGGAGAAATCCATGCTCACTCCCTCTCAAACAGGGAGAGTACATCAACAAGCCTCAGCTTGTGTTGGAAGTACTCATACTTCCCTTACATCAGCTACCTGTTGTTGTTGTAGCTTCCTCAACTAGCCCTCTTATCATTAAGTTTTCTCATCTTGCAATTCCTGAACTAGGGCTCCAAATCTACCTCTTAACAGATCATGATTCCTTCTCTCATGATCCTATACTTGAGGTCTTCATCTACCACATCATCCATATCTACCCATTTGCTATTCTTTTGGTTATTTCAGAAGATTGTTCCTAGAGCGATCACGTTTGCCCTAACTTTGTGACAAATCAGCGGCTCTTGTCACTCTTCTTAGGGCCTTTAGATCTACCCAACTTGTCAACCATATGGCTGCTCCAAAATGTTGCATTTTAGGGCTTGCATAGTCTGCCCTCTAAACATCCTTCCAACTACATTGGAATACTACTTCTTAGGGCTACCAAATCTGCCTACTATCCATCTCTTTGCTGCTCCAAAGGTGACAGAACTAGGGCTTCACAACACTGCACCAATAACCATTTTTCTACACCAAAGGATTGTACTTAGGTTAATCAAACAAGCAGCCCTCTTACCAGAAGTATGCACCAGAAAACACTATAATTGGGCTACTCTAAAACACTATTCAGAACTCCATGAATAAATTTTCTCTTCCTCTCTAGTCACAACCCTTCTCTCTGCCCAATCATATGGACATCTATTCAACAACCTAAGGCAACACCACTGAAAAATCTTGCATTTACTTGAGACATTGCGTCCCTTACATGGTCAACAGACCTGGGCTTCTTAGGTCTCCTTTAGTGTCTCACTATCCCTTCCTCTATATGTTGGACAGAGCAAACATCAGACTTAGGGTTTCTTGTCAAATGCCCACATAACATTGAATGACCTTTTGCATACAATGTACTTTGGGCTTCATTGATCTTCCCACTTATCAGTGATATAACTGTTACCACTCAATCTAGCAAAGGTCTCACGTGGGGTACCCAAGGGACAACTACTAGACCAAATGACAACAATGGGACAAAGACCCACTGTCACCTCAATCAATGTCCCTTGCTCTTTACAGACTTTCACTAATGGGAGGAGTTCCAGTTTAAGGTAAATCACTTGAATGATAGGATCAATGGCAAGGTATGATGTGATTTCCAAGACCCATCCAAAGGAGAGGCTCAAATAATGGCCCAATGCCTCAAGAAGAAGTTAATGGCTCTCCAAGAAAGGCCTACAATGAGACCTAGGAGGAAAGGTTATTCACTAACAAGGGATACTTCTATACCTAAGGATTCCTAAAAAGGAAAGACCTCTCTGTGAAAATTTGGTGATCCTGAATCCTACTGCAGTAACTGATAATATTTCTTCTATTTGTTAAATTACTTAAACAAATTATTTGCAGTTTTCTACGGCAAATATCAAAATACATACACTGCAACCTTCACAAATAAAATTTTGCAGAAAATAAATACAAGGAAAATACTAGCACATATATAACCACAGTGACACAATTGATTTTGGACAATTTTCCCTAGAAAAACCCAATGTGGGAAAGCTAGTGCAGCAGATGAGGGTTTCTTTTATTAATCTTCAGCAATAATTTATGTACAAGACAAAATAGAAGAAGAGTCACTGAGAGAAATTTACTAGTGAATTTCTCACACTCCACAACAATTTTTTGACCCCAAAGAGGACCTCTTGCCTCTTTCGTTGGCCCTTCTATGTCACCCTCTGCGTAGTGACTTCATGGGCCCAGCGTCAACCCTTCTGCTACATTGACTGTGCCCCTCCTCCACGCTGCCTCTTCCAGATTCATCCTCCACTCTCAGACTATGCTGATGGCCTCTCTCTCCCACCTACAACTCGCTCTTTGACTCGATTTTCTCTTGCCGAACTTCAGACATTGAGAAAATCGATCTGCTTGAGCAACTGAGTATTTGCCTTGATGTGTTCTCCATCTACCCATCGACTTCTTCTTATAATCTTCTGTTGGAGCACCAACAACCAAGATTAAAACATAATTGATGGCTAAGATTAACTAGAAGTCACTCCATGTCTTCTTCTAGAATATTCTCACCATGACTTAATTACTACCATTTAATTAACCAGATTTCCTAAGTTTAGACTTAGGGAATCATTTGAAAAAGTTAATTTTTTTAAATAAGTCGTCTCTAGGTGGAATTTCCAGAAACGATTAATGGTTTTTGGATAATACATGTATTCTAGCCTCTCCACAAAATTTTGTGGCGAGAACACATCCGATGATACAAAAATCAACACTCCCTCTTAGTGAGGAATGTGTTCTAGTGTTGCAACTCACTGAAGCAACACCCTGTCTCTGCTTTACCTCCTGTTGCGCTGCTGATGTTTGGCTACTCCGCCCATCACCACTGCGCAACTCTGATATGAGCTGCATCTTTGTTGCTAATGACCCTGCTGAATTGTTGTCAATTACTGCCTCTGCACTACAACTCCCTCTCATCTACCGTTGTTTCAACTGAGAATCCAACTGCTACTGAAACGTGTTCTCCACCATACCCATCTATTCCCTGAACTAGATGAACTTAGTTCTCCCTAGAGCTTTCGTCAATATGTTTGCCACTTGATCTCTTGTGGGGACATACAACAGCTGGATTGTCCCACGTTGAACACAATCCCTAATGAAATGACATCTAATATCAATGTCGCTCCCATTTTCTTCATGAACAAACTCACTAGTGATTTCCTAAGCGATATGGCTTCGCACATAGTTGTGCTAGATGCCATATATTATGCTTCTGCTGAGCTCAATCCTACTGACTTCTGCTTCTTGTTGCACCAAGAGATCATCCCTGATCCAACGCGGAAGCAGTACCCAGAGGTACATTTCCATTCCACTGAACTACCTGCCCAATCTGCATCTGTGAATCCGCTCAACCTGGCGTCTACTCCTCGAGTATATTTTAACTCGAGTCCGACTGTTCCACGCACATATTTGAGAATGTGCCTAGCTGTTGCCCAATGCACCCTTTTCAGTTTCACCATGAACTGAATAAGGGTATTAGCAGTGAAACAAATGTTTGGCCTGGTGTTGACCAGATACATGAGTGACCCAATTAGATTCTTGTACAAAGTGGGGTCGACTTCCCTGTCCCCTAAGGCACCTATCTTTTTCCTGTTGGTAGTCATGGGTGTTGCCATGGGTCTGCAATCCTGCATTCTGAATCTCTTTGGAATTTTTGTAGCATATCTCCCTTGCCCAAGGAATATTTCCCCATTCTTTTGCCATACTTCCAACCCAAAAAAATAGTGCATCAACCCCATATCCTTCATGTCGAATTCTACTACAAGGTTCCTTTTGCAATCCTCGATGAGCCTCGATGATCCCGTAAAAAACAGATCATTTACATATAAGACCAGAATGAGAGGCTCATTCTCCACCATCAGATAGTAGAAGAGATTGGGATCTACATCACTCTTGATGAATCAACTACTACAAGTAACTTTCAATCTGACCATATGAAGCCCTTGGTGCCTGCTTGAGCCCATACATGGCTTTCTTCAATCCGCATACATGGATACTCTTCTCATGAGTCTCGAAGCTTTCAGGCTGCTCTATGTACACATCTTCTTCTATCACCCTGTTCAAGAATGTTGTCTTGACGTCCATCTGGTGAATTTCCCATCCCATCTGTGCTGCTAGGGATATGACAGATCTGATAGAGATATATCTAGCAACTGGAGCGAAAGTATCCTCATAGTCTATTCCTTCTTTTTGTGCATACCCCTCTGCCATGAATCTAGCCTTATACTTTTCTACACTGCCATCTACGACGTATTTGATCTTGTAGATCCACCTGGAACCCACTACTAATCCATCCTCTGGTTTAGGCACCAGCTCCAACACATCGTTTGTCATGATAGAATTGTACTCTTATACCATGGCATCCACCCACACCTGATGTTGTGTGGCTTCCTGAAAACTAGAGGGTTTTGCAACCTGAGCCACCAAGGCCTGGTATTTATCAGGGTGTCTGTCTTGCCTCTTATCTTTTCTAAGAGCTTCGACAAACTCTTTTGCATCCTTCAAGGTCTGACGCACTTCCTTACTCGTCCTACCACTGGTGGTGGGAGGTTCAATCTATTACTCTACCTGTACCTACAACTCTGTCTATTGAGAAATTCCTAGATCTCCTGCTCCCGAGGAGACACTGGTGCTGGTCACTGTACTCGAATTCTGTGACTGTCCCCCTGCTTGTTCTACCTACGGTCCCTGCTATTTTTGGAGTAAAGAAACATCTAATGACTGATCTCATGTAGGCATCTCTCGAGATCTTCTGAAAGATTTTCCTTCCATGAACTTTACATCTCCCCTCACTACATCTTCCTGCTTCCAGGAACATAGATTCTGTATGTCTTTGAGGTCTCGCTATATCGTACAAGATACCCATTTTCTACAGTTTGATCCAACTTACTACGCTTCTCATCTGGAATGTGACAATAGGCCACACTATCCTTCTGTTGAGAAGATGTTGCACAATGGATGATTAACAAGCCTCATACTCACCTCTTATTTATACAAAATAAGTTGGCTCCAAAACATCACATTCTAGGGGTTGTCCAATCGTCACATGCCTAAAATATCTTTAGGTCGACCTTAAGCATAAGTCACAACCAAACAACATATGACTTCAAAAATTCATAACTCCTCAACGACAACTCAGAATTGGATGATTCTCATTGCGTTAGAATCGGCTCGCCGAGAGCTATCATCCTCATCCATCACATGATGCGTTTTTGGCCCAAACATCTATGGGTGCAAAACCCTAGGCTTGGGTTCTAAGATGAAAAACCTACTTGTGGCGCTTTGACCTCCAACCCTCGAACACTAGGACTTGGTGTGCCTCCCAAGCTACACAAATCAACACTCCCTCTTAGTGTGGGAGGTACTTCCAAGACTAGGAAGTAACCATCATCATTCAGCGACAACACTAGCCCATATGGCACCCATCACTGCAACATACCCTGTAGATGAATCCAACAATCTCAGTAGTGCCTCTGCCTCATCACATCTGAACCTGAAGGTCGCAAACCTCCATAAGGTTGGTCCCTTGAGGCTAGACTCCATCTAAAGCCTACACGATATCCACTGGCTCAGTCCTACAAGCACTCATCCTCCTGGATCAAATACAACTTGTGCAAATCCCACCAATCTCAGATATACAACATCACGATCTGATGAAGATTCTAGCCTTCCAATAACTAGTGAATCACATGAATCCATATTGATCAGCCTGATCTCATCCATGCCAAAGAAACCTTGGAGTTGTACCAACCATCCATGACAAGCCAATAGAATTCCACAATCAACAATCTACCCTATAGCAAACTGTTGTTCACCAGGCTCACCACCAATCCACCAAAAGTCCCAGCTAATCTCGCTGCTAAGCCAGTCAAGGCCATGTAGGAATTTACAGGGTAAGTTCCTCAGACAAAACACCAAAGGACACTGCTCACAAACAGATCATAGATCAATACACCAGTATTATTGACGTGGTTAAAACCCTCAAAGAGGGAAACAGTCCACGGCCTGAGCCAACGCAACCACTTCAGACAATTTATTAATAAAAGAATGAAAATTTACATAAGCTTCTCTCATGAATGGTTACCCTACAAATGACCCTCCATGCTATTTAAATAGAGATCATGGACCAATCGGGTGTTAAGCCACGGATCAAGTGTCGGTAATACTGAGGAGAGAATGAACTGTCGGATCACTACATATCGTGATCGTCGAATTGTAAGTTACAAAAGTACATAGTAAAGAAACACACTTTACCTAACTCTACACTAGACCAAGTTATACTTAACTATTTCCTATGTGTCGGAATATCCTAACAGACCACATCTCCATGTCTTCAGCTGAACCCTTTGCTCCATGATTTAGACACCCACAACTCCCTCTAAGTTGCTTTGTTGTGCACACTATGATTCACTGTCCCTCAAAGTAGCTCAGATACCCTTTGATACCATGTTGAATTTCCATGGCCTTGGGTCTAGGATAGAATCTTAAAATCTCTAACACTACCAAACTAAGAAACTCAATGATGCTACTTTGCACAGTGGAATATAAACAACAGTAAATCACACATGCAAAAAATATAGACAAATTTTCTTACAATTATCAACCCAACTTCGTTATGTTAAACAAAATATAATACAACAATCTAGGGCTCCCATACCAGGGATAATGGCCCTCATACATCCACTAGTACAAGATACAAACTACGACTTAGTGTTTGTCCATCGACAACCAATCTGCCCTCAACAAGATACTCTGACCATCTGGCTAGTGAAGTCAACTCTCTCAGCTCCCCTCAGTCATGCCCTATACCTGCCCAGTCCTTTGACTCTCGATCTGCAACACCTACCTCTATTCATGCTCCAAGTCCATCTTGTTGTTGAATCTCGACTATCCAATCTGCTCACTAGTTGATCGTTCATCCATCAACGCATCAACACATTGAGACTCCTGTCGATTTGTTCACAGCTCCACTTGTGAACAACTCTCCACTGCCCACTACTGCTCCTCAGCTACTCAGGGACTTCAGCCCACTATGGTCTTCCTGTGTTGCACCGATGAAGACCAACATAGGGCACAGAGCGCTTCCAGCTATCACTGCAATATGTCCATCTCCCACAATGAACACGGGCTAGGAGGATTTCCCATCATTTGCTGTAGAAGTCCTTCTCCACACACAAGTCTCGAGCTCCACAAACTGCTCCTAATTGATCAAACCCTTGAGCTCATCAACTGCGTCTCTTGCAACCACCTTTGTGTTGATTTTTGGGTAGCATCGGATGTGCTTTAGCTCCGAATTTTTTTGGAGTGGCTAGAACATAGCGATCTCCAAGACCCAGAAATCATTTGGTGAAATTCCATTCGGATTGTATTTTATTAAAATAATTAATATTTTTAATGGGGTTCCTAAGTCTAAACTTAGGAAAATTAAAATGTTAATGGGTATTAATGAAAATATGGGTGAGAAGCTTTTAAGAGATGAGGATCAAGTCTAATTTAATCTTAGTTGTTGATTAGAGACTTAATCTCAATTGTTGATTCATTAACAAGAAAAGTATAAGAGGAGGATTGAGGGTCGGTTGGAGATACACCAAGGGAGTATATTGATTAGTCAGTTCAATTTTTTGTGGCACGGTTTGCTGAGAGAATCAAACCAGTGATCTGTTGCAGTGAGGGACAAAAGCAGAGATTTAGGTCGGAAAGTAAGTTTTGAGCCAAAGAGTATATAGCAGAGAGACAACTTGAGTGACAGGAAGACAACGCAGAGGCCTACGAAGATCAGGAGGGACTCACGTAGAGCCTACGCAGTCCAAGAGGGGCTCACACAGTGGTAGTCCAGAGTGTCGTCTATAGTTTGAGATTTTCCTGGAAAAGTGAAGTTCTGAGCTGGGAGGGTTGAACGACAGCCTTCATCTAGCAGATCAATCCAGCAGTTGGGTTGACGCGGTCCTCCAGAGGCAGGATGCACGCCCACACAATTATGGTGCTAGGGACTTCTCAATACTTTTTTGGGAGGCGTGCTGAGATCAGCTAGGGACTTCTCAATATTTTTTGGGAGGGTGCTAGATCAGTCATCAGATCAACTGGGGCTTGGGGATGAAGTAAACCCTCATATGTATTTCTCGCTGCTATGATTTCTCTGTAAGGTTTTTAGTGTGAGAGACAACCTATTGTACTCGGATTCTGCTTCCTTAATAATAAAAAACCCTCTATCTGTTGCACCAGTTTTCCCAAGTTGGGTTTTTCAGGGGACGTGTTTTCAAAAAATAACAGTGTCCCTTGTGTGTGTGTCTCAATTATTGCTTCAGTTTATGATCTGTATACCAGTGTAGATTGCAATAGTGTTTACATCAACATTTATGTAATTAAATAACTTATTGAATGAGATAACAAGTAGGAGATGTTAAACTAGTCACTGCAATACGATTTCTCTTTCTAGATTAAGAAATTTTCACATGGTATCAGAGCTATTGCAGATCATAGGACGCTGAAGTTGTCAGCTGAGAACATCCAGCAGATTTGTTGCAGGGAGGTACTTGTCCGAGTGACAATGTCGTTCTAAAGCCAGAGAAGCAATTGAAGGGGTGACGTAGTGCAGGAGGAGTGACACAGAAGCTCATGTAGTGCCTACATTAGCTTCTAAGCTAGGAGGAGGTGACACAGTAGACGAGAGGAGCCCACACAGTGACTGCGTCAGCTCTCTGGGCCAGTGCAGAAGCTAAGAGGGACAGATCGGGCTCACGCAAAGCCACGTCAGCTTTTTTGGACTGAGAAGGAGTGATGCAATGGTTGGAAATGTTGATTTTGGGTAGCATCGGATGTGATTTAACTCTGAAATTTTGTGGAGGGGCTAGAATACATGAGATCTCTAAGACCCAGAAATCATTTGGATCCTTGAGGTGCCCAAACTCTTGAATCACATACGGCTATGGGAACCCTTAATGATAGTATCAGAATGAAGGGAGTCAGTTGGTACGAGGGATGATGGAGCAATAGTGGCAGAGCTAGAGTGCCAAAGTCTAAAGCAGCGCAATAGAGTGTTGCAGCAGTGCGGGAGGCACAAAGCAAATACAACAACAACGCAGTAACATCAAAGGATCAACACAGATTAACAGCAGAGGTAGCTTCAGCATCATGGGGTATCCAGACTAACCAATATGTCAACTTTTGGGTGGATTTTTAATTGCTTACTCTCAGCAACTAAGTTGCAGTGTAGCAATTAGCAATGGCAATGCATGGGCAACATGATGCAGCATATTGAGAGGGAGTTGTAGTAAAAATGTAATAGTGACAGTGGTAGTGTCACGGGCAATAGTACAGGTTGCAACAGTGCAGTGGATGAGGGGCAGTAGGCCAAGCATCAGCAGGGCAGAGGACCGATGTTGTGGATTAGTGTGATACCTCTGTTGGGAAGTATTGCTAGAGCACATTCCTCAATAAGAGGGAGTGTTGATTTTTGGGTGGCATCAGATGTGCTCTAGCTCTGAAATTTTGTGGAGGGGCTAGAACACATGAAATCTCCAAGACCCAGAAATCATTTGGCGAAATTCCACCCGAGTTGTATTTTATTAAAATAATTAATATTTTTAATGGGGTTCCTAAGTCTAAACTTAGGAAAATTAAAATATTAATGGGTATTAATGAAAATATGGGTGAGAAGCTTCTAAGAGACAAGGATCAAGTATAATTTAATCTTAGCCATTGATTAGAGACTTAATCTCGGCCATTGATTCATCAACAGGAAAAGTATAAGAGGAGGCTTGAGGGTCAGTTGGAGATATACCAAGGGAGCATATTGATTAGTTAGTTCAATTTTCTGGGGCACAGTTTGCTGAGAGAATCAAAACAATGATCCGTTGCAGTGAGAAGGGCAGAAGCAGATATTTGGATCAGAAATTAAGTTCCGAGCCAAAGAGTACGTGGCAGAGAGGCATCTTGAGCGACAGGAAGATAGCACAGAGGCCTACGCATCCGCCCATAGTCCTACCAATCTGGAAGGCTCGTCCTACCCAGAATGCTCTGGAGTCTAGAAAAATACCTCCCAATCCTCTGAGACTATGTTCAATGCGGTCCTCACCATTAATTCCTGATCCGATGTGGCCCTTATGGAAGTTAGCTGGTCACAGATCTCCTTCAATCAACAGAGGAAGACATCTATCTGCTCTCCCTTTTGCAACTGATATGACTGCAGTTGATTTTCAAGTAACATCTTCCTTTGCATGAAAGTATGTTGGTACAATTTCTTCAAGGCATCCCACATCTCATTTGTCATGTCCTTCTCAGCAATATGCGGCACCACATGATCCTTGACCCCATTAAAGATGATGCACTTCGCCCTAGCCATTGCCTCCTTGTACTTCTCATTTTCATTTGGGTCAACTAGGATCACTATCGTTTTCAAGGCAAAATCCTTGATGTGATATCTGTCTAGAATGGACAAGATCCTAGCCTTCCAGACCACGAAGTTGGATGCACCATCCAACCTATCCTGATCTCTCAGTCCATTCACGGCCATTATGTTACTCTTCTTTCAACTCCTCCGAGTCTCTTAACTTCCCTCCTGGAAGTCCTCTGTTCGACTCCTGTTGAGTCTCTCAACTTCCGGTCTGGAAGTTCTTGATTCGACTGCCTATGAGTCTCGATTTCCCTTATGGAAATCCTTCCTCCTTGGTCTTGCCCTGTTAGGTACTGTTCTAACCACAGTATCCCACCAGCGTTGCTCCGCAAATTACCCACAGCCTCCTATACCCCAACAACTGAAGGGTTGAGCCACTTGGATCTATGCAATCTCGGCATCAGCAAATCAGCTCCCCTAGCTAACTACATCAGATCTCTTGGCCTCTGTGTGACCCTGATTCTACCTCCCTTAGCCTTTGCATTGCCTTACTCTAGCCCAGAATGATGATGCAGTCTCTCCACATCACTCCTTCCTTTGTCGCCTTCTGCACAGATCATCTCTGTCACTCGGGACAACTGAATCTGTTGTTATTGATCTACTAGTTTATGCCTTTAGTTAGTGGTTTGCAACCACCCTCTGATACCATGTTGGAATTTCTAAGTCTAACCTATTAGAAATTCTTCCTGTACTATCTGGTTTATTTCTTCCTACTTGTTTAATTACTTAACAAGTTATTTACCATGTAAACACTGAAAATAAACACAAGTCAATATCAACATCTACATATCATCAATTGAAAGAAAACAAGCACACAAGTGACACAGTTATTTTTGGACCAATGTCCCCGGAAAAACCCCATGTGGGAAAATCGCTACACCTATTCAGAGGGTTTTATTATTATGTAGTGTTCAGAATACAACCAAGGTACCAGAAATGGCTCACCAACAGAGAATTCCCTCAGCAGTAGTACCTCTCCTTAGAGACAGATATTCCAGCTGATTAATCACCAAATTAACGATCCCATAGCAACAATTTCAGCGTCCACTGCTCTGCGTCACCCTTCCTGGCTCACCAACACCCAGCCTGTCCCACGAAAATCCTCCCATCACTGCCTCTTGGCCCTGCGTCAACTTTGCCAGCCTCTGCGTCAGCCCTTAGACCCTCTGTGTCACCCACGTTGGCCTTGCCTGGCTCTGCGCAACTCTCAGTTGCCTCTCTGTAGCACCCAGCTACCTCTTTGTCAACTTCTCCAGGCTCTGTGCATCTCCCAGCTGCCTCTGCATCAACCACTCCAAGCTCTGTGATGTCTCTCTGGTACCAAATCTGCCTCTCTGCTATGTATTCACTACCCCTCGCCGCTGATCGTTGATTCTATCTCCTTAGAAAACCCCACTCTAGAGAATAGAATGACTGATCACTCTAGTGTGTTCTCCAACTGACCCTCAAGCCTCCTCTTATACTTTTTTCGTTGGTCCATCAATGTTCGAGATTAAAGCTCTAATCAACGGCTAAGATTAGATTTGGCTTGATCCATGACTTTTGGAACCTTCTGACCTAGTTTTATATTAATACCCATTAATATTTTATTTTTCCTAAGTAGTTCAACTAATTTAGCACAAATGAAAGCAAACATGAATTACAAACATCCACAAAATAGTCTTACAAATATTCATAATCCATGCAAGAATAACGTGACGGCCATGAGGCTTCTGATATTAAGTAAAATTCACAAGACACATATATACAGTGAACACCACTAGCCCCAATAGTGGAGTGTTGGAGCCACTCCTTGCTCCCCAAAAGAACTAGCTTATCTCTCTAATGCCTTACGGAAGGAACCAAGGTGAAAATTCCTTTGCTTGTACAATGAGGGTGTATTTATAACAAATAGGGTGATCCTTCACCTCCCTTGTGACCCTTGGACTACCCTCATGATTGTTCGAATTTTCTATGACCTTTTGACTTCTTATATGATTTTTCACATTACATGAATGACTCTTGGACTTCCACTTTACATTATATTTATCTAATATTAAATTACATATTCCACAAAATGATGTGGAACATGATGACTCATGACATGACACTGAAAACATGTCAATTTCAAGTCACATTTCTTCACTTCTTTCTTGGTATCTTCTAAAATATGGGTCATGATATTCTTTATCCTCCAAATGGCTTAGAGATGAGGAGTCTTCAGTGGAACTTTATCTCCAACTGTTGTCTCAATTTGATGTCCCTTTACTTTCTCTCGATTGATCAGCTTGTCTTTGTAGCTAATAAAGTGTCTTCTGGTGTGGCCTCCTTCTCCATCTCCTCCTTCGCCATATTGCCATAGAATGATAGAGTACCAGCATCAGCAATCCACTCAAGACAAGACGACATCAGTCTAATAAACCCCTAGTCTCGGATGTTGTATGATGATCCACTAACTAAGCCGAAACCGAGTGACAAGCTGAGGGAGAGGCTCAGTGACTACATAGTTTCACAGCTTAGGAATTCAAGGGTGAAGCTTGAACCTTAAGACTATGCAATGCGCAGTTAAGGCTAGATTGGGTAAGTATATTGCACAGTTTTGTGATCCAGTGAGCCACGCTAAGGGGTTTTGAATTGTTTCGTTCAATTGTGTAGTTCTAGAAGGCAGAGGAGGTCAGGTGACTACGTATTTGCACAAATAAGGAGCTCAAGGGCTGGGCTTTGAGGTCTGATACTGCGTACTGCATAGTTCAGGCCTGGCTAGAGGGCATGATGGCATAGTTTTGGAGGTCAAGGCCTGAGCTTAAGCACTGAAATTATGAAATGTGCGGTATTGCAAGGATAGGGGGCCAAGTGATTGTAAAGTTACATATTTCAAGAGTTCAACACTGAGGCTTGAGCACTGAGACTGCGCAATACGTAGTGTTGGCTTGGCCGAAGAGAAAGATTACACAATTTTGGGACTCAGGGGTTGGGCTTGAGCACCGAGGTTGCGAAATGCACAATTCTGGGAGACAGATACTGCGCATTGCACAATGCCAAGAGACAAGGTTTCTACTTGAGGACTCAGACTGCACAATGCGCATTTTAGGAGGGTTGGATGAGGCTAAGTGGTCCGGTTGAGAGTTTTTCCAATTTTGACTAAGTGTTGAATCAATGAGAGGAAGGTGAGCATGATCACACACTTAGATCACTTGACAAAATGACAAGGAACACTCAGAACATATGAATACATACATTCCTCAATGCAACAACTTTGTGACGACTCCTACCAAGTGCGACACAAAAGATACACTTTGCGATGAAAGCAGCGACACTTTTGTGACAGTGTTTGAAACTTTGGAAATGAGTTGAAAACATGTATACATGATAGGAAAAACTCATATCACAAATATTTCCGCTTGAAACAATCCAAAACTCCACTTTATGCGATAAACGATAGTTCCCACACCCAAAGACAACACTTGTGATATGACAAGAAAAGTGTGAATGACACTTGCAAAATGCAAATGAAAATGAAAGAAACACATGCCAGAGTGAGGATAACATGAAAATGACACTAATTAGAGTGAGAGAAAGAAAAAGTGATAGTCAAAAGCATGAAAACAACACTTGCAGCAGGAAGGGTGCGAATAAGTGACAATTGCAAAACTCACCAAAATAGAAGTACAAATGAAACTAGAAGTGAGAAACTACAAATGTCAGTGTGCATTGGCTGTCAACATGGATTGATCATAGAGGCTTATTCAAGCTTGCGTGTAGGAGTGAGTTCAATAATTCATTGCAGAATAAGCATGTGCAAGTAGGTGACTTCGACACTTACAATCCAAAAGGGAGCTCAAAGACTTAACAGAGCTAGAAGTGACTATGGAAAGGTCAATCGCAAGATCCATGGTAGGCTCCAAATTTCAAGTATATGTGAAAAATTGGAGGTTGTTTGTCACAACGACAACACCATCATATATTAATACTAATTACATATGCTCTGTACCAAATGATCCAACTTTTCCTATCTATTTTACAAAAAAAGGAAATTGCAATACTTAAAAAGAAAATGCTATTACTCATCCCTAATAATGAAGTTTTTATCTATGCAATTGATGAATATGAAGAAAATAATGGCAACATTCCAAGCCATCAACATATAGCTAATTTTCCTTCATAAATTATAATGAAATGATATATGATAATTGAAATATATGCTTTCAATTATCATGCACAATATGGCCTAGTAAACGGTGCAAACATAATACTTAAATCACACACTCATTCAGATAAAGTTAATGTTCTGTGGATTTAGTTCCAAGAACCTTATATTGATCATCAACAATATAGAAAACTAGCTTATCTATATACTATAAACATATCACATGAGTGGCCACCAAGACTAATAATATCAAAACCAATCTCTATAACAACACAGGTAGGTCATCTGAAAATTCAAAAATAATTTCTAATTCAACTCACATGTGCACGCACATTGAATAGGTCATATGATTTAATATTAGGTGGTCTTGCATTCAACACTACTAGAATACATTTACATGCCTTAATATACACAACTATATTGCATTAAAAAACATCTAGTAATTGTCTTTTATAAATGCTCTTACAAACAATAATTTCAAGGTTAAGCAAAAGTAGATTGTGAAATGGAATGTCTATAGAGTGTAGAAAAATGGAAATTAGAATATGAATGTCCATCATTATATTCATTGATATCCATCTATGTTCAAACATATGCAACCTTCATGTATATGTTAATGACATATCCAATTATTATGACGCAATGCAATTTGATGTCTTTTACTTGCATGAAACATATATGTCATTGTACATGAAAATTGAAAATATTGTAAATTTCAACTACATATAAAATTGCATTATGCATGGAGGAATGATATTAGTCAAGAAACATATAGCCATGCTTAGGCACATACATTTCAGAGAGCAAAATACAGAAGCATAATTAGCAAAAGTAATAATTCATGGATTGGAAATTGCTATACTCTATGTAGCATCACACGCAACTTTGAACAACATATTCGACATTGTTGCAAAATCTTTATTTCATTTACATTTGAAGGACATCATATTTATATTAGGATACTTCAACATTGATATGTTACAAACTAATAAAAAAAAAAACTAGAAAACTATGTGAACAACTACAATCTCCATTTGTTGCTAAAAAAACAAGTAGTCTACATAAATTGTTTATTAATCATGTATGGTAAAATGTAACTAATGTACAATACAAAGTTTTCATATTAGACACATATTGGTATGATCATGGCACATATTTTTCTTACTTCAATTATGATATGGATATCAAACGCATTACAAAAACACAAATTTTCTATACATCTTCAAATATGTACAAATTATTTTTTAATCTTTATTCACCCAAAGCACATTAGTGCATTTCCATCTGTATTAAACCAAATAATATGCCCATATATATTTTTTCATCTAACAATATCTCTTGTACTTCAATTACGATACACATATAAATCATATTACAAAATTGCAATTTTCCATACCTTTCTAAATACGTACAAATTTCTTTTACATCTTTACTCAACCAAAGTATATTAGCATATCTCCGTATATACTGAACCAAATCATATGACAATATGTCTAATGCACTCAACAATACATTTGCATGCAGACTTAATATATTCTTCGATCTAAATTTTATCAATAAAACCACTGTAAATTGAACAAAAATAAGGGTGAAAAAAGACAAAAAACATGGAACAAAAAACACGAAAGTACACACTTTTCACTTTTCTTTTCATGTATTTATTACAATTTTGCTTGCCACATATTACTTACATCTATAATAATTTCATATATATAGAGAGAGAAAGATTTGTAAAACTAAACTAAAGATATGTTTCTATTGTATAATTGATATATATCGACATTTGTAAAACTAAACTAAAGATATCTTGCTATTGTATATGATCTGAAAATCACTCTTGAGTGATCTCAATGAATTAATTAACGAATGAAGGTATTACAGACTCATGTGCTGGTGTGTGTCTATGTTATCTTAGGCAATGGATAGATCAGATTGAAAAATACATAGACACTGGAAAAGGGAAAACAATAAGAGAAACATAGTAAGTAAACACAAGAACACAAAAAATTAATAAAGAGTTCACCTAATCCTCCTGGGCTACGTCTCCGGTCCAGCTTTCAGTGGTGGCCTTTCTTATTGTGTCTTGAAAGCGGAGTTTTTACAATGAGGAGATCAATTTGAGTTTCTTGAAACAAAGGATGCTTAGTAGGGTGGTTCTTGGATTCCCCAAGCCACTACAGTGCACAGACTCTTCCTTGCCAAGTCTCGCCCTCAACTGGTCTTGAATGGGATGAGTCCAATTTGGTACCCAGTTCCCGACAGATATCCTCTCAGGGATTGCTCGAACCTCTCAAGCCTTCTATCTGGTTGATGCTACCTTACTCTGCAGGTTAGCTCGGCTCTCTGTTTTCTACTTCTTGCTTATTCTCTATTCTATCTCTATGTCTCATTGTCTCCTTCTTTCTTACAGTGCTCGCTTCACTCTCACTTCGTGCTCTCTTGGTCTCTGTCTGTTCATGGCTTAAAGCCAATATGGCTCATGACTGTTCTCTTCCTCTTTCACCCCTTCAGATTGCTTGCTGTTGTTCGCTTGGAGTTCCCTGCCTCTGCATCATCGCCATTGTGTAACATCTCGCAGGGAAGTGGCCACTTGTCCTCTCACGAACTGTGCCAGCTCTTCCTCAAACTGTTCGATATTTCGGTTATGTTGTGTAATGATTCATCCGCCAACTCGGTGGTCAAATCGGACTTCAGACTTTTATATGCTGCAACTTAATTCTCCCTTCAGATCCGGTCATTCATCAGGTGCAATCACCACCATCAGATCTAGAGCCCTTAGATCCTATGGTGTTCGCTCTTATCGCGCAGTTAACATGCTTGATCGTTAGCCCGCAATTAGAGGCGGTTTTCTCTCTCATCCGCTGGACACGTGTCGTGCAATGTATGGAATCGCTCATTCTCCTGCCAAATCCGCTTACCACCCAACATGCCTCCGATATTCTGCCGTTTTTGGAACGCGGGGCCTGCCTTTTGCTTTAGCGCTTTCCCTACAGTTTCCTAGCTTCCCATGCGACGGGGTGCTTTAGGGCTTTTCCTTCTCAAGGGGTTTTGCCCTAAGCGCTAATTGCGCATCAGAAACGACCTTCGTTTTTCGATCCGGACTTCCTAATTGCCAGTTTGCATCCTGCACGGTCTCCATGGCCCTCGGTCAGCGCGCTTTGACTGAGGTCCTCGTCGTTCCTTGCTGGCTACAAACTGCCACTGTCCAGAGGTCTTCTTGATAGCTCTTTGTTCATAGTTTTTGAAGTCTGTCCTGATTTGATACAGTCATAACACTTTTATAATTTCCATGGATCCAATTCGGATCACGGCCTTCCCACTGAAAAAGCTTTTGGACCACCAAAATTTGGTTTTCAAGCATCGATTAAGTGAGGGTACAATTGTCTCACTTGTCCAATCTCTATCCAGTTTACACTACTCGGCTTTGAACCCTTGAGCCCAACTTTGAGGTACTCAACATCTCCCCTACATGTCGTCCTCACCTTCATGTCTAGAACTGTGTCTTCCTGCAATTCATTAAGATATTCAGGTAACAGGTCATTGATAGAAGGCAACTGACTCTGCTCTTTGGGATCTTCAATTAGTGAAGGTTCAAAGAATCTCAAGCAATCTACATTTACGACTGAGTAGATGTGCATGTAAGCTGGTAGATCAAGGCGAAAAACATTCTCACCAATCTTCTCAAGTATCTTGAAGGGTCCATATCTGATAGGCTTTATCTTTTTACCTTCACCTTGCATCCTATCCTTGTTGATATACAGCCAGACTTGGTCACCAACTTGGAAACTATGCTCCATCCGATGCTTGTCATGCCTTGCCTTGTATTTGGCTTGGCTCTTTTCTAGCTGTTCCTGTACTACCTGGTGGATCTCTTGGATCTGTTCAATGAACCTAGTTTCCCTGTCCACATCACTATGTCCCTCAACTGTGGTATCTTTACCAAAGAAAAAATCCAAGGGAGACCTTGGTGTGAAACCAAAACAGGTCTCAAAAGGAGATCTCTATGTAGAAAAATGTTTTGCTCTGTTGTAAGCATGCTGCACGTAACATAAATGTATATCCCAAAGCTTAGGATGCTTACTGCAATATCCCTGAGTAACTAGATCATTGTCATGTTAACTACTTCTGTTTGGCCATCAGTTTGTGGATGAAAAGCTATGCTTTTCTTCAGTTTTGTGTCCATCAGTTCCCACATACTTGACCAAAACTTCCCACAAGTTGGGTGTCTTGATCAGATACAATGGAAGTGGGTAATCCAAAATGAACCCATGCATGTTGAAAGAAAAGTTTTGCAGTTTGTTCAGCTGTAATCTGTTCATTACAAGGTATCAAAATACACATTTTGCTGAACCTATCCACAACAACATATAGATAATCATGACCTTTCCTAGATTTAGGCAGTCCTCCAACAAAATCCATGGAAACACTTTCCCAAGGATGAGAAGGAACTGGTAATGGAGTGTACAAGCCTAGTTTTCTATTGCTGGGCTTACTCTTTGCATACATAGTACACCCTCTTACATATCTAGAAACTGTCTCATTCATTTTTGGCCAATAACAAAATCTTTGCAATTGTGCAACTATTTTACTTACCCCAAAGTGACCCGATATTAGAGAAGTGTGTGCTTCTCAAATTATCTTTACTCTTTCAGTTTGTGGAATGCATAACTTCCCACAAGGGTATAAGAGTCGGTCTTTTACATGATAATCCAATTCTTCTACTCATTTGCCTTGACTTAAAGTTGCATATACATCTTTAAAGTATATATCTTGAGAATATTGTTCAATGTAACTCTCATGTAACACAGAATTATGCTTAAGTATAGTAGATGCATTTATAATGGGTCTAGATAACATATTTACAACTTTGCTATGTATGCCATTTTTATATCTGATGACTAAATGAAATTGTTGTAGAAAACCCATCCATCTATAGTGCCTTGATTGCTGCAACTTAGTTTGGGAGTGCAGATATTGAAGTGGTTGATGATCAGTATGTATTACTGTCTCTTTGCCCATTAAGTAATGTTTCCATTTTTTCACACTTTGTACTAATGCATACAATTCTTTATCATATGTAGGATAGTTAACTACTGCAGAATTAAATGTCTCAGAATGATAACATATGGGTTTACCATGTTGTGTCAACACTGCTCCCATGGCATAGTCACTGGCATCCGTTTGGATCTCAAACGGTCTTTGAAGATCAGGGAGTGCTAGTACATGTGCTATACTAATCTTTTCTTTCAAGGTGTCGAAGGTTTTGTGCTATTTTCCTCCCCACTAAAACACCTTGTTCAATCCTGTTAAAGCATGTAATGGAGCTGCAATTGAGAAAAAGTTAGAAATGAACTTCCTCCAATATTGTGTTGTTGCTAAGAAGCTTCTAACTTTTGTAGCAGATTTGGGTTTAGGCTATTTCACAATGACTGCCACCTTAGAGGGATCTATCTTCAATTCACCACCCCCTATTATATGTCCCAAATAATTCAAAGATGTTTTGCCAAATTCACATTTTGAGAGTTTAACATAAAGTTTTTCTCTTTTTCAAAACATCTAGTGTCTACTTAACATGCTTTAAGTGTTCTTCCCACATTTTGCTAAATATCAAAATGTCATCCAGATACACAATAATAAAATCATCAAGAAAAGGTCTGAGTAAATCATTCATTAATCTCATAAAAGTAGCAGGAGCATTAGTTAAGCCAAAAGGCATAACCAGCCACTCATACAATCCCTGCTTTGTTTTGAAAGCAATCTTCCATGCATCTTGTTCTGCAACTCTGACCTGATGGTATCCACTATGCAAGTCTAGCTTGGAAAAATAAACAGATTATTTCAATTGATCTAAAAGATCATCTATGCGAGGAAGGGGATAATGATTTTTTATTGTTATCTTATTCAGTGCTCGGTAATCAATGCAAATTCTCCACGAGCCATCTTTCTTTCTCACCAAAACGATTGGTGACCCACATGGTGATGTGCTAGGTCTGTTTCTTGATTTCTGTGTTCTCTAAAGCGAACAACCTGTACATTCCAGTGTTAGGCAATGGAGCATCTTGCTACAAAATAATATCATGCACTATTTCCTTTTTGGGCGGCAGACCTTTAGGTTCTTGAAACAAGATATCATACTCTGAAACAACCTTTTCTAAATCGGCTTGCTATTTAGCATTACAACTTTCAAATACATTGGTTTTATCAGGTTTCTTTTCCTTTACAACCATCAGTAAGAATTGTTTGCATGAATTTATCATTCTTTTCATCTGCCCTGAGTTTATGAGAGTATAATTATTCTTGAGCTTATGAGCTCTTATAAGGTATTCAATTCCATCTTTAACAAGTAGATACTTGTTCTCAGCTCTATAGAAAATAACTTTTATGTCATACAAGTAAGGACTTCCTAAAAAAATTCCACATATATCCAAAGGAATTATGTCTAACTCAACCTCATCGACAAATGTTGACCCAAAAGAAAACTTGAGTTTGCATTGTCTAGTCACTTGTAGTTGTGCTTTATCATTTAACCATCCTAATGGGTATGGTTTCTTGTGAGGTGTAGTCACTAATCCCAACTTCTTTACAATTGCTTCAGAAATTAAATTACTTGTGAGCCACTATCAAACAAAGTATCAATCTTTTGATGTTTGGAAATTACTCGAATATGGAAAAGCTCATGTCTTTTTCTCTCATTTTCTTCATCAATAGTAGATTATGCAGAATTACTAGTAGATGCTTCAGAATTCTTACCTCTTATATCTGTGGCTGCAATAGTTGTTTCATCTCCTGAGTCTGACCCTAAATCTTTTTGAATAGCTGCAACAATCTTCTTCTTCTAGCCCTTGAACTTCTTAGGTCTTAGCTCTGGATGCAGAATCCAACAGTGCTCATCATCATGCCCATCCTTTTTACAGTGAGTGCATGAAGCCTTGCTTTTCTGTGCAGTGTTAGCCTTCCTTGCTTTCCATTTCTTCTTTCTTTTCTCCTTATTCTTGCTTTCAGTGGGTTGGGATGATCCCCCAACTTCTAGACTTCCATTCTTTCCTCTAGCTTCTAGATGAGTAGCTTGTACGGATACCTCATCTATACTAGTTGGATTAAACATGAGGATAGTGTGCCTCATGTAGCTGTGTAGACCACCAATGTACTTCAACATAGTCTTAGGTGAGTCTAATGAGAGTCCTGGAATCAATGCTCTCTTTCTAAATGCTTGAGTGTATCCCTGTACACTTTGCCCTTTCAACTGTCAAAGAGTTTGCCAGCTCATCATGGCTTGCTGCATGTAGGCCAACGGATAGAACTGCTTTTTTATTGCAGAAACAAATTCACTCCAGACAAAGATAGTCTTACCATGTCTCTTCAGGTCAGCTTGGGTCCTGCCTTCCCACCAAACCAAGGCAGCACCTCTAAGGCGTAGGCTTTCCAACTAAATCTTGCTCTTGTCTAAATCGATATTCTGCACTCTGCAATAAACATCAATTTGTCTAATCCAATTGTCCAGCTATTCTGCATTCAACTCTCTATCATATATAGGTAAATCAAATTTGACATCTAATTTAATCAAATATGCCTTCTTTTTATGTTCAAGGCTATTAGGAGGTGTGAGAAAACTTTCTTCTTTCCCCTTGCCTTTTGAGTGGTCATGGAGGTGATACTCATCTTCTCCTTTATCTTGTTTGGAGCCTGATGAATCTTCATCTTTGTGTTTTCTAAAGTCCCTATACATATCCTCTACCATGGACTTTATGGCTAGGAAACTATCTATGAATTGAGGGTTTGGCCCCATAGAACTTTCCTCTAACATTGTCTTCTGAGGATAGACTCTCCTAATTTTAGGATTAGTTTTGACCAAATCTCCTTCTCCTAATTTGAGCTTTGATCTAGTTAGCATTCAACAGCTAAATCCAACACAAGCTTGTCTAACCTTAATAGCCTTGGGCTCTGAAACCACTTGATCTAAAAAACACTCTTGAGTGATCTCAGTTAACTAATTAATGAATGAAGGTATTACAGACTCATGTGCTGGTGTGTGTCTATGTTATCTTAGGCAATGGATCGATCAGATTGCAAAACACATAGACACTGGAAAAGGGAAAACAATAAGAGAAACACAGTAAGCAAACACAAGAACACAACAAATTAATAAGGAGTTCACCCAATCCTCCTGGGCTACATCTCCAGTCCAGCTTTCAGTGGTGGCCTTTCTTATTGTGTCTTTAAAGCAGATTTTTTACAATGAGGAGCTCAATTTGAGTCTCCTGAAATAGATGATGCTTAGCAGGGTGGTTCTTGGATTCCCCAATCCACTAGAGTGCACAGACTCTTCCTTGCCAAGTCTCGACCTCAACTGGTCTTGAATGGGATGAGTCCAATTTGGTACCTAGTTCCCGACAGATATCCTCTCAGGGATTGCTTGAACCTATCAAGCCTCATGTCTGCTTGATGCTACCTTAATCTGCAGCTTAGCTCGGCTCTCTGTTTTCTACTTCTTGCTTATTCTCTATTCTGTCTCTCTGTCTCACTGTCTCCTTCTTTCTTATAGAGCTCGCTTCGTGCTCTCCTGGTCTCTATCTGTTCATGGCTTAAAGCCAATACGGTTCATGATTGTTCGCTTCCTCTTCCGCCCCTTCAGATTGCCTGCTGCTGTTCGCTTGGAGTTCCCTGCCTCTGCGTCATCGCCACTGTGTAACGTCTCACAGGGAAGTGGCCACTTGTCCTCTCACAAACTGCGCCAGCTCTTCCTCAAACGGTTCAGTATTTCGGTTACGTTGTGTAATGATTCATCCGCCAACTCAGTGGTCAAATCAGACTTCAGACTTTTATATGCCGCAGCTTAATTCTCCCTCCAGATCCGGTCATTCATTAGGCGCAATCTCCGCCGTCAGATCTAGAGCCCCCAGATCCTACGGTGTTCGCTCTTATCGCGCAGTTGACTTGCTTGACCGTTAGCCCACGATGAGAGGTGGTTTTCTCTCTCATCTGCTGGACACACGTCATGCACTGTATGGAATCACTCGTTCTCCTGCCAAATCTACTTACCGCCCAACATGCCTTTGATATTCCGCTAGTTTTGGAGCACGAGGTCCGCCTTTTGCTTTAGCACTTTCCCTATGGTTTCTCGGCTTCCCATGCAACCAAGCGGGTTGGGGCTTTTCCTTCTTGAGGGGTTTTTCCTTAAGCACTAATCGCGCATCAGAAACGACCTCCATTTTCCGATCTGGACTTCCTAACTGCTAGTTTGTGTCCTGTGCAATCTCCATGGGCATCGGTCAACGCGCTTTGACCAAGGTCCTCATTTTTCCTTGCTGGCTACAAACTGCCACTGTCCAGACATCTTCCTGATAGCTCTTTGTTCACAGTTTTTGAAGTCTGTCCTGATTTGATACAATCATAGCACTTTGATAATTTCCATGGATCCAATTCGGATTAGTATAATTGCAATATGGTAATTCTCGAAGAAGAAGAAGAAGAAAAATAGGTCAAGTAGTCGAGGAAACTCGACAAGTTTCCAAAAGGTATACGTGTACAACAATTATGAAAATATGGCTATTTTTATTTACAATATTGATGCCTTTTATGATTAATTAATGCACATATGTACAACTAGAAATATATAAAATAGGGAATGTTGAACCAGTGGACAAAGCACTAACAAACAATCCTCCCAAACAACGCAACAAAAAATTATGTATAGATTAGTCATCATAAGCTATCATTTCATTACTTATGCAAAATATATATGCCTCTCTATTTGAAGTATACTAAAATATGCAAATACTATTTTCAGTTCAAATGAAATAGAAGTAAGAACAAGTGAATTAGTCATTGCACTACAAAATGACCCATCAAAAAGGTATGTATATGATATTCTAAACAATGTGGTTTATTTAAATTTTGACATTTCATAGAACAAAGATATAAATAGAGAAATGTACCTTCAATTATCACTCTCCAAATAAACAATGTATATAGGAAAAGACATATTCCTCCACTCACAATATCAATAGAAGACATGAACAATCACAGAATTGGATAATGATTTTTCAAGGACATAATGGTTATATAATGGCACATATTTCATCAAAGAAAACATAACACAATAAGTCTATGTGTTGGTTTAATAGATGATAAAGGAATGATGATAATAACATTCACTATCCTTAGACACCTAATCGAGTGACATGCTAATTTTTTTTACAACGTAGTAGTATATCAATTACAAATTTCGAAGTACCACCTAAAATTGGATATGACCATGGTAACTGTGATAAAATAATTTCACTTGATGAATCAAACATCATAGAAACCGAGCCTCTAGTTTACAAAGAATGTAGTTTCATTCCAAATGCAACAATTATGCACTTTTAAAACAACAACGAAATGTGCCCAATTGGCATGATTGATGTACCTATCACACTTGCAAAAGGGATGGGATTGCAACACATATTGTGTATAAAAGATGGAACAAAGCAATAGTATGTGTTTGCATATCAATTATTTTTAATTTTCAAAAGATAATATGCACTAATTCATATCACATAACTATTGTAATGTCCTCCCTTACAGTTACAATTTCTCGAAACATATGAACACTACTTTATTTCAATGGTACACTAACTGCAAAAAGGAGAGTTTCCCCTAATCCTCTTCAAACTATAACAAAAGAAAAAAGAAGTGAAAGAAAGAATCTTTTGAAAAGCACAATCAGCCTTCATAATGGAGCTTAATACATACATAGTAGATGACCTCAAAAGAATAATTACATCCACTAATGTTGTAGGTAGGGCAATACTGATATTTTTTGCCAATTTTGTATTTTATATGTAATATTGTACATTAATATTTAAATATCTTACATATAAGTTAAAGGTGTGTTGATTGTATCAAATGCATATTAAACACCATTTGAATCTGTTTGTGCCATTTAACTGACCTATCAGGTCATCCATCTCCATAAAAAATGGAACAACATCTCACCGCCTAAAATGCAACGATAATACATGTCCTTTCTTATACAAACATTATCTACATGCTACAACATGAGCAATTAACAATAGCATTGTGCAATGCACTCTTAGGCAGGCAATATTACATGGTTTACTCCTTTTTAAAACACATCATATGAAGCATATATTCAAAAAGATCAGCCATTATCTACATGTTACATTATTTATGAATCGATGGTAGGTTCATACTCAATGAAGATAATGTGGTGCTACATGTCAGCTGATAACTGAAAGTTACATTAACATAAAACTTAAAAATATATCTTTCCAAATATGTCCTATGTTCAACTGATAATGGTGGCCTTTTTTCGAGCGTATCTTTTGCTATACAGATCACTAAAAAATAACCAAGCACCATTTGTTCCAATCCAATAACTTGGATGACATTCAACAAATGCAAAGTTTGGAGTCTTAGCAATGGGACATAAATTGTAAGTTACACTGGCTTTATCCATTTATGCACCTGGATAAAAGTTAGAGGTATGCATAAGCCAACGATTCTAGATTACATACATTTAGATGACAAACCATAAATGTTTTTCTAAATCACCCATATTGCTCAATGCTCATTGTTCTTGGTCTTCACATTTTCGAGTCAACCTTAAGCCAATGTGGATCTTTTTTTTTTGCTCACATAATGCTAGTTTTACATATTTTTTATCCAATTGTCTCTTTTACACTGTTTCTTTTTTGTTGGCTTGACCCACGAGGGATTTGAACCTTGAATCTCATAGTTTACATAATACTTCATAACACAACATCTCCAATTAAATTGCCCCCTTGTGAGAGCCTCTTTTACATCGTTATAATATATTAAAGGGTATAAGTTTGTTAAATAACATTTGAAAACCTACATGTTACAACTAAACCAATATGTTAGATTTTAAGGCTTCCATTTAAACTAATATGTTAGATTTTAAGGCTTCGGTTTGAAATTAAGTATAGGTTAAAAACTATATATATATATATATATTGTTATGTGAAACCTATCATCATCACTGCTACTTTTAAAAGGGAGTAACATCAATAAATCTCAGTTATAAAAATTAAAGTAATCTTCATAAACCTAATATATTATAATTGTTTACCTTTAATTTGCTTAGCGCCTTTATCCCCTACGAACTTATGCAACCCTACCAACTTCTGCAAGCAGCATTCATCCCCTCTCTGTGCAGGAATTCCCGCGCCTATTGTGACCTGTCTTACAACATTAGTATATCTCAACCGCAATTTATTCGAATACATTAGAAAATACATGAGTGGCGCAATTTATTCGAATACATAAATACATGACAGGCGTTTAAGCAATTCCATTTCATTCAGCTCTGTTGCCGAAAGGCTTATTAAAAATTCAAACTCTCGAGGATCACCTGGGCTCCATGTAGCGGCTGCAAGGTGAATGTAACGGCAGGTGCATGGGCATAAGATGGGGAAGTGACAAAAGAAAATCGTTGCAGAACCATGGCCGATCCCACTTTTGCTTCCATCAGTGCAAAGTTCTGACCCACGCAAATTTTTGGATCAGATCCAAAGGGCAGGAACGCGAAGGAATGCCTGGCAGCCTTGGCGATTCCCTCACTAAATCGCCCTGGGCTAAACTCATTTGCATCATTTTCCCATAAAGCTGGATCATGGAGCGTTACAAGGATTGGAAGTATAAGTTGGGTGCCTGCGGGAATTGAGAGCCTCCCAAGTTTCACTGACTTTACCGCTTGACATAGTATACCCACTGGCATCATTTAGAATCATTCCCACCTGCAAATGACCACAATTTCTGCTTCAGAAGAGGATGAAGAATATCTATAAAATGTAACATAGATTTTCTATGATTTACATACTGCTCTGTGAAGCAATTCTGTAAATTTCTATATACAATTATGTTAAGATTCTAAATTGAAATGGTTAGGTTGGTTCAGATAAACTTGATTAGGTCAAGTTACCAGCTGTTGCGGCCTTTCAGGTTTAGACAAGCTATTGTTTTATCCATGATATTATTCTTTAATATAACTTGTTTAAAAACCAGAATACTCTGCTAATTTGTCTCAGTGGCCAGGGGAACAAACACAACAACAGTGTTTTAACACTACAACTCTCTACTCCGAATGTTCTGTGATCCTAACAGAAATCTTCTATTTATTTTTTCTTTTCACCCCTCTAGAGATTCTACATTTCCATTTCATAATTTAACCCATATAAGAATAATAATAGTCTTTTGAAATTTACTGAGAAATAAAAAGGTTTTTCAGAAGCAGCCATTACAATCTTAAGGTGATTCAAGCTATCTGCATCTAGATAAACATCTTTTCCAAATACTTCTAACACCTCTTTGCGTCCTCGTTCTTGCCAATCTTGATTCATTCCCAATAATATTATGGCCCATGTCAGCAGGTTTGATATAGTTTCATGTCCTGCAAGGTAAATAGTCTTGCATTCTGCAAGGATTTCCTCTTTCGTCATGTTTACTTCTTGCAGGTTGCTCCCCGCCTGCTGCATTTTGGTAGACATCATTAGACCTAGCAGATCATTACCGTAGCTGCCTGACTTTTCTATGACAGAAATCTTTTCCCTGACTTCAATGACCTGCATCACAGCTCTTCTGATCTCTTTGTCTACCTTCCAAAGTCGCCTGTTCTTTCTCGTAGGCACAAATCTGTTAAGAAGACCAGTCCCACGAGTTACAAAAGACAATGCCAGATATTAGAAAATTTTCTAAATCATGGTACACCTATGTTGAAGACAAAGAACATGCCCTATTACAATTCCGAGAACAGTATTCAGAAAAAGTCATACTAAGCCAATACAACACATCATGTCTTCAAAAGTAAAACTCATGCTAATCAAGAACCAAAATTACAGAAGAACATTGTTAAACAAACAGAAGACTGTAAAGTTTTTACGAGTTTAGATTGAAAAGAAATGATATAAAAATGTAGCAGTAAATCCCATATTCCTGGGACAAACAAGTATTCAAAAGCTTTCAGACCATTATGAACTGAAAAGATCATATCCAAGTACGTTTTATTCTATTCTATTGAGAATAAAAAAGTGTGATGCCATTAAAACTTGAATTTCTCACATGAAACCTGGAATATGAAAGGTAGAACGTAATTCGTCAGTAAGAACCATTTGTTGGGATTGCAGATTGAAGATGTGCTTTCCCCCTGCATAATTGCTGCCAAATGCTGTGCCAGAAATAACATCTGCCGTAAATTTGCGGAACTCCGGGAGCACAACAACTTCCTTTTCACCAGAGAATACCAATTTGCTCCACTGTTCGAACATAGTGGTGGTACAATTCACAAATGTTGGAACCATGGCCTGCTTCGGTAATAACCAATGTACGTACCTTTTACAGACCGTTTATAATTCTGAGTAGCACATGTAACACTGCAGTTCTCATCTTGAACAGCCTAATTTTGTCATAACAAGCCTGTGCTCTATTATCTATGTGCAGGGATTCAACATTATTAAACGAAAATGATCAATCCGTCTTTGGGAGAAATTCATTGTCTTGTGTTACTTTTCATTTTTTTGGAATCAAGATATATTAACAATTCAAAAAAAAATGAAAATACTAAACCAATCATTAATTTGATGCAAATCAAATGCATAATACTTCATATTTGTAATATATCATGCTTATTCTGTCCTCCTTTCGTAACAAGCCTGTGCTCTATTATCTATATGCAGGGATTCAACATTATTAAATGAAAATGATCAATCTTTTCTTGAGAAATTCATGGTCTGGTTTTTTTTTTTTCGGAATTAAAATGATATTAACCGTTGAAAAAATTGAAAATACGGAGAGCCGATAAACTCATCCCCTGGTTTGTTTTTTTATTTTTAAAATCAAAATAATATTAACGATTAAAAATAAAAACTGAGCCAATCATTAATTTAATGTATAATACTTCATATTTATAATATATAATATTTTTAGTGTTTCATTTGAATTGAAAGATTTGATGAAGGAAGAGGAACAAACTTACCTTTATTAGATACCTGATGTTGGGAAACTAGATCTGACCCCAAAGTAGAAAAATTCCATGTTTTTACCTTCAAAAGATCCAGATGAAAAGCAGGAGCGATGATTCTTCTGCGCTGTGCCCATTTCTCTCCGTTCAAGCCCAAAAGTCCCTGTCTAGCCACCTTGTTAGAAAATGGATCCAAAGGAGGTGATTCATAATGCCCAAGCTTGTTGGACAGTATCTCCTTGATAAGCTCAAGGTTGCGAACATTCAGCCTGGCTTTAGGACCATGCCAGTAAACAATATCCTCACCTATATGTCACATGTAATCTCCCACTAATTAATTAAAGAATAACCTGAAGAACGGGGATAGTGAATGCATTGAAATTATGAAAAGCAAAGCATCAAGAGAAGAGAATACCATAGGTTTTAGTCCACTCATCATAATGAGTAAGAACTCGAGCTACTAAGTCATGTGACAGATGCATGTGTGTGGACTTTGCATGAGCCATCATCCGTCCCAGATCAGGAGTATTTCCATAGAGCAGCCTGTACGGGGTCCTCTGATTCCTTGGGATTCAAAGAACCTCTGCAGTTGCATAGGTTTCCACCATGTGACCGCTCCAATTCTCAGCAAAAAACTTGCCGAACACACACATAAGGCTACCTGAAACCAAGCAAGCCACTCCATATTGAGACCTAGTGAAGCTGAGACAAAATACAACGTTGAGTTTTCAGAGCAGTAAATTTGGTATGTGTATATATATTTTACTCTGTTACATGGGAACCCCTCCTCAAAGTTGGGAAACTTGTTTCAATGGTTCCTGTGTTCCCGGGAGCTTTGGAACTGTATGGTTGGGGAATACAAAGTTTGTAGGAAATATTTTGAACTGCCAACAAAACATGAGCCTAAGTTGAAACCTTTGCAGCAAGAAAGGCCAGAGACATCCTTAACAGCGATATCCTTATTTGAGAAACTAGAGCAATCTCTTGGTGGGTTAAGGAAGAAACTGGAGCAATCTCTTGATGGGTTAAGGAAGCATGTGGCACCTCGATGTAAGGGTGATATTTGGGATGTCATGCTGATGAGTATTTCTTTTGTTGTTTATGTATATATATCGCATAAGATTGTGTGTGCATATTGTATGTGGCAGTCAATGCTTAAACATTAGAGTTGCTTTACTTTTTCCCTTAAGAATAATTAGAGAAACATAAGTAAAATTGTTCTTTCGTATTTTTAACCCAGATTGTTTCAAAGACTTGTCATGTGCCATAATGAACTTGACATTTTAATATTTTATATATATAAAGAGAGAGACACCCAAAAAATATATTTATATATAAGAGACATTACATATTTATTATTTATATATTTAAATTGATTTTAGTATTTGAATATTTTGATTTAATATTAATTTTGATTATTATATAAATTATATAATTAATTTTTTATTTTTTTATTATATAATATTACCGTTCTGGATTAGCCATTTCTTATAAATTTTGAGAAAACCTCTAGTCATTCCGATACCTATACCCAAATTCTCATGGATATCCGTCCTTATGACAAGTGGGGCTTGTCTCTCTCCACTTCGTTGAAAAGAGCAAAACACAACCCATCAGAATACTGTAATCGATAACTTCAGTAAGGACGGCATGAAGAGCTAACAGTGTTGTAATGGACATCGTCCCATCGAGAGCCATGAAATACACAATCTGCATAAATGATTGGCAATGCTGTCTACTCTGTGTTGTTGCAATCACTATAAAGCAAATCCACTTGCTGTAATTTAGAATATTCTGGTTGAGAGTGCGCCCGTCATTGATCTTTGCAATCATACATGAAAGACCTTATCTATTTATAGGTGGAAGTGCATGTGCTGGCCCGTGATTGATCATGTTTTAACTGAACGAGTAAATTAAAACAAAAACCAAGTGACAAGCAGTTGAGAGAGTTACAATCCAGCTGTTTCGCGCTTGTCGCCAACAGTGAGGCTAATCATGAGGATGTGGAGGGGCGCTGAATCTCATAGTTGAAATATTAAGCATGGTATTGAATTTATTATTGATTTAGTGTTAAGTAGATGAAAACAAAGTGATATTTCATAGATAATTTTATTGAATTAGTGTTAAGTAGATGAAAATAAAGTGATATTTCATAGATAATATTAAAAATTACTGAATAGATTATTGACTTAGTGTATGGTGTTTAATATTTGTGTATTAAATTAATCATTGATTTAATGTTTTTTATATTTAGTTGATTAGATGAAAATAAAATAATATTCAATAAATAATATGAAAAACTCTAAACTAATTATTAACTTGGTACATAAAACTCTAATATTATTAACTTGGTACAATCAATATGTTTAAGTTAAATCACATTGATTATATTTTATATTTAATTAATTAGATAAAAATAAACTAATTATCAAATTAATACATAATGCTTAATATTTAAAATAATTACACATGGCACATTTTCTTATTAAAAAATGTCAACCCTAACACAATTAGCCAGGTCAATAACGATGACCTCAAACCTCACCCCACCCTCTGTCACTTGCTTTGATGCAAGCATAAATGGGTAATATCTCCACTTGCATTTGCTATGACTTCTGTGATTGTAATGCGAGAGGAAGAGAATCACAATGTTCTGTAGGTATGTGCTTTTTAAAATCTCTTTGTAATATATTTCACTTTTTTCTTCTTCTTTTTTTCTTTTTTTTTTCTTTTTCCTATCTTGTATTTGTATATGAGTTGTGGTGGATTGGAAAAATTGAGAGAATGGAAAAATATGAGTAAAGAAGATAGAGTTTGATATTGTTGACCTAGATTTTCATTGATGTCAATATGACAATATTTTGGATGAGTAAACAATGATGTGAGGCCAAGGAGAAGTAGAGCAGATCCGTGAAGAATCAGGAGGAGAAACCAGCGGAAGAGCAGTTAACAGAGGAGCCATATTGTTCATTAGAAGGAACAAAAAGGAACACGCATCAAGAGGAGAAGCCAGCGGGAGAACAGTTAACAGAGGAGCCATATCATGCGATATCGGAGGAATAACAGAGCAAAGCTATCACAGTGTAAGAACGGGGGAGTAGAGCTATCGGAATCCAAAGGAAGAACTATCGGGAGTATCGCATATGCCAGGAGTATAATGAAGGAGTACAAAGAGCGGAGGAGTATATAGATATATAGATGCGATATAATAACACGGACCCAAACAGGTTATAGCAACAATCCTTAATATGACATCGTATCCGCGTTCAACAGCTAACTGGCGGGTTTGTAATAGTGGCAGTGGTTTTCAGGCGAACTCAAGGCTATAAGTGGTATTTAGGGCTGATCACCCGATACCATTCATTGACCGATGCGTGGCAAGAGAAGGAGAGAGAAAACCGCCTTATCGGGCGGGTAATCCTTGCACATGTAGCTCACCCGATATCGTTGTCGAGCGTTGGATCAAATACGGTTTTGATCTATGGTGCAGGATCACCAAGCAGCTTTGTTGGTCAGGTGTAATATCAACCATCAGATGGAATGGTAGGATCTATGGTGGAGGATTGATCCAAAAAAAGGTAAGCATCGATAAACGTGCCAAGGCTATGGAAAAGCGGAAAATGCAAGTTCTCGTGTATTTGTGTATATTTCCATTATACGACGGTTATAATAGAATTAAAGGGAAAACTGTCGAATGTGATATACTATGGACCCAACGGATGCATTAACAACCATTTAATATCATATTGTGTGCGCCTTATCGGAATTATCATATCATAAGTCTTAATGGGATGCCACATTGTAACAGTCGATTGCGATATACAGTTGCGGACCTGATGGTCCTATTATATTGTGCCCTAATGATATATCACGTCCATCATGTCGGGAGTTATGTATCGCAGAGTTTAAAGCCTGTGTCATGTTAAAACTGCGATTGCGATAATAACGCGGACCCGACTACACCATTGTAATATGATTTAACATATTATCACATCTGTTGCATATCGCATATATTGTAAAGCATTGCCACTCTATAAAGTTCCAATTGCGATAAAGGTGTGGATGAGCGGACCCGATGAAGTTATAAATGCAGGCATAATGCATTTGAAGTCCGACCTTAAGCGGTTTAGTCGGTGACATGGCAGGTGGGGCCTCCTGATTGCTACAGTGTCTCCGTAAACAGCAAAGTCATGTGTATGAACATTATTAAAGAAAAAAGGGACCTCTCTGATATTGTTTAATAAGCATCATTTCCTATGTAAATCGGCCTACTCTTCTGAATTAATGTGTCCGTGAAGCATTGGTTAATTCGAATAGGCAGAGTAAACTACAGCGACCGAGGAGGGAAGCCGAAGGATCAAATGAGCGCAGAAGAAACTACAGTGACTGAGGAGGAAGCTGAAGAGCCAGGGAAAAGAGGAAACCGATGGTCAGAGGCATCAAGAAGATACAAAAACAAAGAACAAGGAAAGTTGAATGTTGTTGTTGAAAAAACTAGAAGAAACAGAGGTAGTCGTAGGTCCAGCAGGACAGAAAAGGGCCAAAGGTCCAACGGGACAAAAAAGGGCCGAAGGTCCAACAGGACAAGAGGCATTCGAAGGAAGAGCATCTCTGCTGATCGTGTTACCCTGTGAAAGACTCAAACCTGTGATGAATTAATCAGGTACACAATGCAGTCTATAGAACAATTTTGTGATGTAATAAATAATGTTTTATCTGACATTGTTTGAAGGGAGAAGTAGCCAACATAGAAGTAGTCATGCTGAAGCATTTACTATGATAGTGAGAACAAATGCTTGAATAGAAAGTTGGTTCTTGTGCAAAGCTTAGTGCAACTAATAGTAGACTCACTAAAGTTGTGTGGAGACATCATCAAAGATTATGATGGCTATTGCAGACTCTGTGTGGACAGTATGAAGAGTTGTAAAGACTCCTTCATAAGAAGATTAGTTTCCATTGATGTTGTAGCATGGAGACTACAGCGAAGCTGTAAACAGACAAAACTCAGTAAAGAAGAGTTCTGAGAGCAAAACATTACTATCAAATATGCCTTGACAAGATTGGGTCGGAACCCTTGGGGTTAGTGCCTCAGAAGTAGGAAGGATTGGTGTCCTTGGGGTTGGTGCCTCAGAAGTTGGAAGGATTGGTGTCCTTGGGATTGGTGCCTCAAAAACTAGAAGGATTGGTGTCTTTGAGGTTGGTGCCTCAGAACTGGAAGGATTGATGCCTTGGGAGTTGGTACTCCTAAGTCCAAGGTTGGTGCCTTGATAAAAATAGAGTTGGTGCTCTAGAGGTTGGAGCCTCACAAAAGTCCAAGTTGGTGCTTGGCAACTGATTGCCACCATTTATATATTGTATCTGTTTTACTGCAAAGATTATATTAATAAAAGCATTGATACTTGTTGTTCATCTTATATTCTGAATATAAATGTTTTAACTGGTAAAATAATAATTGAAAAAGAAATACTAATTGACCCCCCCTCTCAGTATTTCCAACAATTGGTATCAGAGCCAGTACCTTCATTCAAAGCCTAATAGCTTGAAGGTTGATCTTTAGAACACAAATGGCGAGGTCAAGGAAGAAAGTATCCAATCCTCTTAAGGATGTGTCACCCTCTACCACTAAAATAGAGGACAATCAATTTGAGGAGGCTCCATGGTTCAATGGGAACTTTAATATATGGGAAGCAAGAATGAGGAATTTCTTACAGACTCAAGGCATTGAAATCTAGAAATCAGTGATTGTTGATAGTAGGATGGATGGAGAATCCAAGGAGTACAATGCAAAATCAATGAAGGAAATCTTGAATGGGCTACCTGATTCTATAAAGAACGATCTAGGAAAATATTCATCAGCAAAGGGTATATGGGACAAACTTCATGACCTTCACTCAAAAGGAGCATTGACCATGACCATCAGTCAAGAAGATGATGGAAATCAAGAAGGAAATCCAGAACCCATCATTAGAGCTGAAAATGAGAATGATGACATCAAGGCTAAAGCAGACCTAGAAAATGAAGAGAATGAAAAAGATTTTATAGAAGATCTCCTTGCTCAACTTATGGCTGCCGTGGAAGATATTAACAATTTGAAAAAGGAAAATGAGGAACTTAAGAAGATAGCACTAGTTGGTGACCAAGATCAAACAAGGGAGAAAGTTGACCTTGTCAAGCTTCCAGTACAAGAAAGGGATGAAGAGCTTGCTAAGCTCAAGAAGGAATTTCATCAAAGCAAAAGAAAGCATCATGAAGAAGTCATATCCATGACAAATCAATTGGATAAAGAAAAGAAACGAGAAGATACCTTGTCAAATCAACTTGAACAAAGGCACAAGAGCTTGAACAAACTTGAAGAAGAGATTGGTCAGTACAAGGTAGAGGTCTCCTCTCTCAAATCTCAACTACAAGAAGCAAGGAAACAAGCACAAGGAGCTGAGAAGACAATGGAAGCATTGGAAATCATAGAAGGATAGGTTGATGAAGCAAGAAAGGAAAGAAACACCATGATATGTCAACTAAAAGCAAAGGATGAAGAAATCTTCAAATTAAAATCTAACATCAAACTTCTCAAGGCCAAAACATGTAAATCTACAAGGATCAAGGAAGAAATGGAGAGTAGTCTAGCAAAGGAAAATGAAGAAATCTTCAAAATGAAGTCAGATATCATCTCCCTTAAAATAGAAGCAGATGAAGCTACTTGTATCAAGGAAGAAACTGAGAAACAACTTGCTAAGAAGAATAATGAGTGTGAAAGATTGGAAGAAGAGATTGGCTTCCTCAGAAAAAAGGTTGAAGGGATGAACAAAATCTTGAAGAGCTCTCAAGCCTTAGATGACATGCTCAGCTATCAAATATGTCCATTTGATAAATCAGGCCTCGGGTATGCTCGTGAATCCTCAAACAAGAATGATAATGCTTCAAACAAAAGGGATGTGAAGAAGCCAGGAAGAAATGGTGATGCTCCTAGTTCTAGCAAAGGCAAGGAGAAAAATCAAGGCAACAATGGAAGAAATCTTGCTCCAAGAAGAAATGTAGATGATGTCAAAGATGCGAGAGGCAATGGTTATCATCAAAGGATCTCAAGGCAGAAAGGCTTCAGAAGTACATCTAGGAAATCTCCATCTCCTAGGTACCAAAGTTCATTTTTTGGTTATTGTTATTCTTGTACAAACTTTGGTCACATGGAAAAATATTGTAAAGCATATCATAAAGATAGATGTTATGGTCCCCAACCATCTCATAAAGATAGATATTATGGTCCCCAACAATCTCCAAGAAACAATTTTGCAGGAAGAAATCATGAATTCTTATTCATGAACAATGTAGAATGCTTCAAGTGTCATAACACTGGTCATATGGCACATGATTGTAACTTAACTTGGGCTCTTACACAAGCTAGAACCATGCAAAAGAAGAAAGTTACACAAGTATGGAGAAGGAATCAAATAAAATCCGAAAGTCCCTTGAACTCTCTAGCCAACAACACATGTTATTGGCCTAAATTTTGACAATCTAAGCATTTGATGGGAAGAGTCTTCCAAAAGAGATGATGCACACAGTTATGGGGAATCTGTGATTCTTGATCATTATTGCAGAAGCTATTAGTGAAAGTGTCCTTATGAAATCCTTGTTGAGCTATATTAACAATCATTCTTTGATAAATATCATTTCTCAGGAGTACTCCATTGAAGAACATGATCTTGTAACCATTCTTTGGACTGTTGTTAAAGATGTTTTCCACTTAATCTCTAAGTAGTATTTGTAGCAACACAGAAGGTCATCTAATGCTAGAAAAATAGGGCAAAAAACTATGGTGTTGATATTACAGATGTTTTATGTCTTGACTCAGGGATTTAATGTGAGAAATGGTAAATTATGGACACAAATAGCGGCAACCTTCAAACAAACAGATACATCTGGAATGGAGTTTGAAGTAAGAGCAGCTAGAAGCATATAACAAAACTGAAGCATTGCAAGAAGATGCAAATCAACAAAAAGAATTTAAAAGACAGTCACAGATTGGATATCAAAATCTGCTTGTGGAGATAACTTGCTGAGATTTTTTTTTTCAAGAACACAAGGAAAAGATGGCTCATTAAAAGACTATGGAAAGGAGAATGTTGTGAAGTCGAATATAGCTCAGTAACTTAAGGAGAAGCACAGAACTACAAAGGAGCTCTAATCTAAAGAGAGATAGCAAGAAAGACAATTTCAATGGCATTTTTCTCTTGATCCGGACTATGAAGACCTCTTAATTCTGGCTGTGGAGACAACAGAATATGGATTAAAGCATAAAAACCTGGACTTGATCATTTGGTGTGTGTCTATTTGCAATCTGGTTGAAAGCATTGAAGTGGAGCATCCTTAAGCATTATTAAAGCCATGATAAAGTAGTTCTGAGACATGAAGAGGGGATAATGTGATAATTGATGATAAAGCATCAATCCCTCTATCTTGAGTAAAAAGAAGAGCACTATTACACGTGGAGTAACATACTCATGAAGATCTACAATTCATAAAGAATAGAAGCAATTTGATAGGGTGAGTCCCTGAGCACTCCTTTGCCCTTGATATCAAAGGGGGAGAGAAGAAGAATATTGCCATCAATAACATAGGGGTGATTGTTGACCTAGATTGTCATTGATGTCAATATGGCAATATTCTGGATGAGTAAACAACGATGTGAGGCCAAGGAGAAGTAGAGAAGATCTGTAAAGAATCAGGAGGAGAAGCCAGCGAAAGAGCAGTTAACAGAGGAGCCATATTGTTCATTAGAAGCAACAAAGAGGAACATGCATCAGGAGGAAAAGCCAACAGAAGAATAGTTAACAGAGGAGCCATATCATGTGATATCAGAGTAATAACATAGCAGAGCTATCAAAGTGTAAGAACGAAGGAGTATAGCTATTAGAAGCCAAAGGAAGAACTATATGGAGTATCGCATATGCCAAGAGTATAACAAAGGAGTACAAAGAGTGGAGGAGTATGTATATATATATATATATATATATATAGATGTTATATAATAACACGGACCCGAACAGGTTATAGCAACAACCCTTAATATGACATTGTATTTGCGTTCAAAAACTAACTGGTGGGTTTGTAACAGTGGCAGCGGTTTTCGGGCGGACTCAAGGCTGTAAGTGGTATTTAGGGCTGATCACCCGATACCATTCATTGACTGATGCGTGGTAGGAGAAGGAGAGAGGAAATCGCCTAATCGGGCGGGTAATGCTTGTGCATGTAGCTCACTCAATATCGTTGTCGAGAATTGGATCAAATACAGTTTTGATCTACGGTTGAGGATCACCGAGCAGCTTTGTTGGTCAGGTGTAATATCAATTGTCGGATGGGATGGTAGGATCTACGGTGGAGGATTGATCCGGAAAAAGGTAAGCATCGATAAATGCGCCAAGGCTATGGAAAAGTGGAAAATGCAAGTTCCCGTGTGTTTGTGTATATTTCCATTATACAAGGTTTATAATAGAATTAAAAGAAAAACTGCCGAATGCGATATACTATGGACCCAATGGATGTATTAACAACCGTTTAATATCATATCGCGTCCACCTCATCGAAATTATCATATCATAAGTCTTAACGGGATGTCACTTTGAAACAGTCGATTACGATATATAGTTGCGGACCCAATGGTCCCATTATATCATGCACGTCATGTCGGGATTTATGTATTGCAGTGTTTAAAGCCCATGTCACATTAAAACTGTGATTACGATAATAACGCAGACCTAACTACACCATTGCAATATGATTTAACATATTATCGCATCTGTCGCATATCGCATATATTGTAAAGCCCTGCCACTCTATAAAGCGTCGAATGCGATAAAGGTGTGGAGGAGTGGACCCGATGAAGTTATAGATGCGGGCATAATGCATTTGAAGTCCGGCCTTAAGCGGTTCGGTCGGGTTTTTCCATATATTCCTGTGTATTTCAATATTTGTATTGCTCGAGGTTTTCTAAGCCAAAAGCTTATAATAATGGTTCTGATAGTTCAGTGGGCCTAAACGATGGCGATTGTGATGGTGACATGGTAGGTGGGGCCACCTGATTGGTACAGTCTCTCCATAAACAGTAAAGTCCTGTGTATGAATGCTATTAAAGAAAAAAAGGGACCTCTCTGATATTGTTTAATAAGCATCATTTCCTGTGTAATTCGGCCTACTCTTCTGAATTAACATGTCCATGAAGCATTGGTTAATTCGAATAGCAGAGGAAACTACAGCGATCGAGGAGGGAAGCTGAAGGATCAAGCAAGTGCAGAGGAAACTACAGCGATCGAGGAGGGAAGTCGAAGGATCAAGCGAGCACAGAGGAAACTACAGCGATCGAGGAGGAAGTCGAAGAGCCAGCGGAAAGAGGAAACCGACGGTCAGAGGCATTAGGAAGATACAAAAACAGAGAACAAGGAAAGTTGAATGTTGTTGTTGAAAAAACTAGAAGAAACAGAGGCAGTCGTAGGTCTAGCAGGACAGAAGGGCCGAAGGTCCAACAGGACAGGAGGCATTCGAAGGAAGAGCATCTCTATTGATTGTGTTACCCTGTGAAAGACTCAGACCTGTGATGAATTAATTAGGTACACAATGCAATCTGTAGAACAATTCTGTGATGTAATAAATAATGTTTTATATGACATTGTTTGAAGGGAGAAGTAGCCAGCAGAGAAGCAGTCATGCTGAAGCATTTACTATGACAGTGAGAACATATGCTTGAATAGAAAGTTGGTTCTTGTGTAGAGCTTAGTGCAGCTAATAGTAGACTCATTAAAGCTGTGTGGAGACATCATCAGAGATCATGATGGCTATTGCAGACTCTGTGTGGACAGTATGAAGAGTTGCAAAGACTCCTTCGTAAGAAGACTAGTTGCCATTGATGTTGTAGCATGGAGAATACAGTGAAGCTGTAAACAGACAGAACTCAGTACAGAAGAGTTCTGAGAGCAGAACATTACTATCAAACATGCCTTGACAAGATTGGGTTGGAACCCTTGGGGTTGGTGCCTCAAAAGTAGGAAGGATTGGTGTCCTTGGGGTTGGTGCCTCAGAAGTTGGAAGGATTGGTGCCTCAGAAACTAGAAGGGTTGGTGTCTTTGAAGTTGGTGCCTCAGAAATGGAAGGATTGATGTCTTGGGAGTTGGTGCTCCTAAGTCCAAGGTTGGTGCCTTGACAAAAATAGAGTTGGTGCTCTGGAGGTTGGAGCTTCACAAAAGTCCAAGTTGGTGCTTGGCAACTGATTGTAACCATTTATATATTATATCTACTTTACTGCAAAGATTATATTAATAAAAGTATTGATACTTGTTGTTCATATTGTGTTCTGAATATAAATGTTTTAACTGGTAAAATAATAGTTGAAAAAGAAACACTGATTCACCCCCCTGCCCCAGTATTTCCAACAAATATGAATAGGTATAAAGTGAGTTGATTTTATTTTATTTTGTAAAATTGTGGACAATAGAGTTTGATAGGAATAAGTATAAGGTGAGTTGATTTTTTTTGTAAAATTATGTTGTAAGAATTGAAGAAAATAGTTAATGTTTTGAATATGATTATTTTTTAAATATGTTGTTTTAAGTGTTAAGTTTAAGTGGTTTATAGTTAGATGTGAAGTTATTTGATAATTGTAATTTTATTTGATATTGTTGTTAATTGTAACTTGTTACCAATCACGATTTTTCTCTGATTCCCTTGTATTAATGGGTGGCTGATAGTTTACCCAATTTACTATCCAGAAAACTACTATGGATTTCTTAAAATTTCATTCCAAATAAATAAAATAAATGAATAAATAATTATCTTTTACATCACATTATGTATCGAGGCCAAATTACTATATAATAAAAATAAAATATGATATGTTACTTTAGTATTATAATGATAACATATATATTATGTGAAAACATTAACCTAAAACTAACTATAATATATATATACATTAAAAAAACCAATAAAAATCCAATCCATTATCCATTTAATAAAATGCTAGTGCATCGTTTTATTATTACATTCCTAATATTTGTATTATGTGAAAACATTAACTGGAATTTAACTCATAGTTAACTACATAAATAGAAGTTGAAAAAAAAGACATAACAGGTCATATTAGTAAAATTTCAACTCATTATTCTTCACAGACATGATTAGATTGAATGTAGTTTGGAAGCTCTAACCTACTTGACCAAGATTAATATTCAAATGAATGTTATTATCATGTGGATATTGTGTTTCATTAGTTAATTATGGAATAAATATCTGTAACTTGGTAGTTAGCCCAAAAGTTTCAATTGTTGGTTTTCAAATAACATTATATTTGTAATGATTGAACTTTGAAAGGCATTAACCATGTCTTACACTTGTGGATGGTTTATTTTATAAATTTTAATGCCATATTTGTTCATTTTAATTTATTATTTGTAAATATTTGTATGGAAAACCTCTATTTTTTTAGACAAACCTCATGCATACATATGAATGGAAGATTATGCATGGATGGAGAAGAACTTTTAAAAAATCCATGTTGAATGATATTGTAAATAAAATCAAACAAGAGATACATTAATAACGTTGAAATACATACTAAAAAAATCATAATATACATATTACATTAAAATAAATTTAAATATAATAACCTTAATTATATTAAATTTCAAAACTTTATTTTCAAATTTAGTTAAAATATTTAATATTTACAATAATCTCTATATATGTACATACCATCTTTGTTATGGATAACACATTAAAAAGTTAAATTTAAAAAATTGTAGATATTGTATAAATAAAAATAAAATTATTTTCATATATATAGAGATGTTACAGTGTAAATTTATATTAATTTTGTATCTACCAATTACAGTTGTTTAAGTTTTACACATTAAAAAAAGGTCTGTATCTTAAGATATTTGATCACTTTTGACCATTGATCAATATGGAATTAACACTAGCATAGATCCACATAGATTCATCTTAAGTATGGATATTAAAAAAAGGTTTGTATCTTAAGATATTTGATCACTTTTGACCATTGATCAATATGGAATTAACACTAGCATAGATCCACATAGATTCATCTTAAGTACGGATATTAAAAAAAGGTTTGTATCTTAAGATATTTGATCACTTTTGACCATTGATCAATATGGAATTAACACTAGCATAGATCCACATAGATTCATCTTAAGTAGGGATGTAACATGAACAGAGAATGATCAAATTTCTGCATGAGCCCAAAGAGGGATCAAATTTCTTAGCATACAAATTTCTTTACAGTGCAAAATACAATGTGTTATTTTTCATCGTTTAATAAATTGTATTTTTGAATGCTAAATAAAGCATATATATGACCAAATAAAGATTTTAATCATAAAAACTTAATTTTTTCATGATATATATATTTTTTTAAATGATATATAATATATACATCATTTATATTAAAAATATTTTGTATCACATATACATCTAGACATTTTATCAGGAAAATTAAAATATTTTATTTTAGTAAGTTTTTTTTCTATATATAGATATATATGAAGTTGGATATCAACATAAATCAGTTAAGATAGATTTTCAAATAGTTCATTTAAATTTCTCATTGAAATATTTTTGAAAAGTATAAGATTTAAACATCTTATACAATTTTTTACTTCTATTCATTTTTTTATTATAGCCGACATTATTTTTCTATTTAGAACTTTATTTTTATTTTTTATTTTTATTTTAAAGGGGGACAAAGGGATAGAATTACACATCCCCTCATATTGGGTTGTAAAATGAGCTTACCGGCTCAATAAAAAGTGAAAAAATGGTTTAAATGAGTATATTAATTAATTTTGGCATATTTTATGGGCTCAATGAATTTATGCCAAAATTTATTAATATACTCATCTAAACCATTTTTCACTTTTTAAAATTAACCTTTTATATATAAAAAAATATAGAAAAAAAATGTGAAAATCATAATTATAACACGTGAATGATGCATTCAAGATCCAAAACAACATAGGTTAACAAAGACAAATCCAATAATATGTATATTGATCCAAAACAACCTAGGTTAACAAAAACAAATCCAATAGTATATATATCGATCCAAAACAACATAGGTTAACAAATGGAAAAAATATTACAAAATTGCAATTTTCTATACTTTCTAGATACATACAAATTGTTTTTACATCTTTACTCAACCAAAGTATATTAGCATATCTCCGTATATACTGAACCAAATCACATGACCATATATCTAATGCACTTGACAATAAATTTTCATGTATTAGTTAATATATTCTTCCATGTAAATTTTATCAATAAAACCATGGTAAATTAAACAAAAATAAGGGCGAAAAAGGGAAAAAACATTGAAAAAAAACCACGAAAGTACACATTTTTCACTTTTCTTTTCTTGGAGTTATTACAATCTTGTTGGCCATATATTACTTACATCTATATATATATATATCAACATTTGTAAAACTAAATTAAATATATGTTGCTATTGTATAATTGCAATAGGGTAACTTTTGAAAAAGAAGAAGAAATAATAAGTCAAATAGTTGAGGAAACTTAATAAGTTTCCAAAAGGTATGTGTACAACAATTATGAAAATATGGTTATTTATATTTACAATATTATACCTTTTATGATTAATTAATGCACATATGTACAACTAGAAATATATAAACTAGGAAAGGTTGAATAAGTGGTCAAAGCATTAACAAACAATCCTCCCAAATAACACAACAACAATTTATGTATAGATTAGTCATCCTAAGCTATCATTTCATTACTTATGCAAAATATATATGCCTCTCTATTTGAATTATACTAAAATATGCAAATACTACTTTCAGTGCAAATGAAACAGAAGTAAGAACAAGTGAATTAGTCATTGCACTACAAAATGACCCATAAAAAGGTATGTATATGATATTATAAACAATGTGATTTATTTAAATTTTGACATTTCACAGAACAAAGATATAAATAGAGAAATGTGTCTTCAATTATCGCTTTCCAAATAAACAATGTATATAGGAAAAGACATATTCCTCCACTCACAATATCAATAGAAGACATGAACAATCACAGAATTGGGCAATGATTTGTTAGGGACATAATGGTGGTATAATGGCACATATTTCATCAAAGAAAACATAACATTAAGTCCATGTAACAAAGATATAAATAGAGAAATCTATTTTCAATCATCTCTCTTCAAATAAACAATGTATATAGGAAAAGACATATTCCTCCACTCACAATATCAATAGAAGAAATGAACAATCACAAAATTGGACAATGATTTGTTAGGGACACAATGGTGGTATAATGGCACATATTTCATCAAAGAAAACATAACATTAAGTCCATGTGCCAATTTAATAGGTGATAAAGGAATGATGATGGTAACATTCACTATCCTTAGACACCTAATCTAGCAACATGTGGATTTTTTTACAAGGTAGTAGTATATCTATTACAAATTTAGAAGTACCACCTAAAAGTCCATATGACCATGGTGACTGTGATAAAATAATTTCACTTGATGAATCAAACATCATAGAAACCATGCCTCTAGTTTATAAAGAATATAGTTTCATTCCAAATACAACAATTAAGCACTTTTCAAATAACAATGAAATGTACCCAAATGGCATGATTGATGTACCTATCACACTTCAAAAGAGATGGGATTGCAACACATATTACATATAAAAGATGGAGATTCTTACGACAACAAAGCAATAATATGTGTTTGCATATCAATTATTTTTAATTTTCAAAAGATAATATGCACTAATTGATATTATATAACTATTATAATGTCTTCCCTTACCGTTTGAATTTCTTGAAACATATGAACACTACTTTATTTCAATGGTACACTCACTAAAAAAGGCGAGTTTCCCCTAATCCTCTTCAAACTATAACAAAAGAAAAGAAAAAAAATCAAAGAAAAAATCTTTTGAAAAGCACAATCAACCTTCATAATGGAGCTTAATACATACATAGTAGATGACCTCAAAAGAATAATTACATCCACTAATGTTATAGGTACAGAAATACTTATATTTTTTGCCCATTTTAATTTTATATGTAATATTGTACATTAATATTTAAATATATTACATATAAGTCAAAAGCGTGTTGACCGTATCAAATGCATATTCAACACCATTTGAATCTATTTGTACCATTTAATTGACCTATAAGATCATCTACCTCCATAAAAAAATAGAACAACATCTCACCACCTAGAATGCAACAATAATATTGTCCTTTCTTATACAAACATTATCTAAATGCTACCATGTAAACAATTAACAATAGCATTGTGAAATGCACTCTCAGATAGACAATATTTCATTATTTACTCCTTATTTTAAAACACATCATATGAAGCATATATGCAAAAAGATCAGCCACTATCTACATGTTACGTGATTTATGAATCGATGGTAGGTTCATACTCAATGAAGATAATGTGGTGTTACATGTTCACTGATAACTAAAAGTTACATTAACATAAAACTTAAAACATCATATGAAGCATATATGCAAAAAGATCAGCCACTATCTACATTCAATCGATGGTAGGTTCATGCTCAATGTAGATAATGTGGTGTTACATGTTGACTGATAACTCAAAGTTACATTAACATAAAACTTAAAAATATATCTTTCCAAATATATCTTTGTCAAACTAATTTGAGGATTCTTCTATACTGCTTTTGGTTTACTTATCAATTAGTTACAAAACATCTGAAAGTACAATGCATCTGTTGGTTATTTGGAAATTCGAGTTTGAATATAATTTCATTTTCAAATGCCATACCATGAAACCTGTCATAATTACTAAATTATTTACCATGAAACCTATCATCATTACTGCTACTTCTTTTATTTGAGAGTAACATCAATAAATCTCAGTTTTAAAAATTTAAGCAATCTTCATAAACCTAATATATTATAATTGTTTACTTTTAATTTGCTTAGCGCCTTTATGTCCTACGAACTTATGCAAGAAGCATTCATCCCCTCTCTCCGCAGGAATCTCCGCGCCTATTGTGACCTTTCTTACAACAAAATATACCTGAACCGCAATTTATTCGCATACATTAGAAAATACATGACATGCTCAATTTATTTGAATACATAAATACATGACAGGCCTTTAAGCAATTCCATTTTATTCAGCTCTGTTCCCGAAAGGCTTATTAAAAATTCAAACTGTCGAGGATCACCTCGGCTCCATGTAGCGGCTGCAAGGTGAATGTAACGGCAGGTGCATGGGCATAAGATGGGGAAGTGACAAAAGAAAATCGTTGCAGAACCATGGCCAATACCACTTTTGCTTCCATCAGTGCAAGGTTCTGACCCACGCAAATTCTTGGACCAGATCCAAAGGGCAGGAACGCGAAGGGATGCCTGGCAGCCTTGGCGATTCCCTCACTAAATCGCCCTGGGTTAAACTCATTTGCATCATTTCCCCATAAAGCTGGATCATGGTGCGTTACGAGAATTGGAAGTATAAGTTGGGTGCCTGCGGGAATTGAAAGCCTTCCAAGTTTCACTGACTTTACCGCTTGACGTAGCATACCCACTGCTGGTGGATAAAGTCTCAGGGCCTCATTTAGAATCATTCCCACCTGCAAATGACCACAATTTCTGCTTCAGAAGAGGATGAAGAATATCTATAAAATGTACAGTCAAAACCATGCACACTGTAACATAGATTTTCTATGATTTACATACTGCTCTGTGAAGCAATTTCGTTTAGATTCATACTGCTCTGTGAAGCAACTTTGTTTAGATTTTAAATTGAAATTGTTGGGGGTGATTTAGGTAAATTTCACCATGTCAAGTTACCAACCAGCTATTTTCAAATTACCAACCAGTTATTTTCAGGCTCCAGGTTTATGACTAGCCATAGTTTTAGCGATAATATGACAAGCCATAGTATTATTCTCCAATGTAATTTATTTATAAGCCAAAATACTTTGATAATTTGTCTCCGTGGCCACTAAGAACACAATAATCTTATCTTTAGACACCACCACTTCTCTCCAGGTTCTATAATGCTAACAAAAATCTCTTAAAATATTTTGTAATCCTAAAAGAAATCTCTTATTTATTTTTTCTTTTCACCCTATGGAGATTCTAGATTTCCATTTCATAATTTAACCCATATAAAAATAATAAGTCTTTTGAAATTTACTGAGAGATAAAAGGTTTTTCAGAAGCAGCCATTACAATCTTAAGGTGATTCAGGCTATCTGCATCTGTATAAACATCTTTTCCAAATACTTGCAACACCTCTTTGCGTCCTCGTTCTTGCCAATCTTGATTCATTCCCAATAATATTATGGCCCATGTCAGCAGGTTTGATATAGTTTCATGTCCTGCAAAGTAAATAGTCTTGCATTCTGCAAGGATTTCCTCTTTCGTCATGCTTACATCTTGCAGGTTGCTCCCCGCCTGCTGCTTTTTGGTAGACATCATTAGACCTAGCAGATCATTACCGTAGCTGCCTGACTTTTCTATGGCAGAAATTTTTTCCCTGCCTTCAATGACCTGCATCACAGCTCTTCTGATCTCTTTGTCTAACTTCCAAAGTCGCCTGTTCTTTCTCGTAGGCACGAATCTGTTAAGAAGGCCAGTCCCACGAGTTACAAAAGACAAAGCCAGATATTAGAAAAGTTTCTAAATCACGGTACACCTATGTTGAAGACAAAGAACATACCCTATTACAATTCCAACAACAATATTCAGAAAAAGTCATACAAAGCCAATACAACACATCACGTCTTCAAAAGTAAAACTCATGCTAATCAAGAACCAAAATTACAGAAGAACATTGTTAAAGAAACAGAACACTGTAAAATTCTTATAGGGAGTGGAGATTGAAAAGAAACGATATATAAATGTAGCAGTAAATCCCATATTCCTGGGACAAAAAGTATTCAAAAGCTTTCAGACCACTATGAACTGAAAAGATCATATTCAAGTACCTTTTATTCTATTCTATTGAGAATGAAAAAGCGTGATGCCATTAAAACTTGAATTTCTCACCTGAAACCTGGAATATAAAAGGTATAACGTAATTCGTCAGTAAGAACCATTTGTTGGGATTGCAGATTGAAGATGTGCTTTCCCTCTTCATAATTGCTGCCAAATGCTGTGCGAGAAATAACATCTGCTGTAAGTTTGCGGAACTCTGGGAGCACATCAACTTCCTTTTCACCAGAGAACACCAATTTGCTCCACTGCTCCAACATAGTGGTGGTACAATTCACAAATGTTGGAACCATGGCCTGCTTCGGTAATAATCCTATTAGTGCTGGTCCAAAGTACGTACCTTTTACAGACCATTTATAATTCTGAATAGCATATGTAACACTACAGTTCTCATCTTGAACAGCCTAATTCTGTCATTCCTTCATAACAAACCTGTGCTCTATTATTTATGTGCAGGGATTCAACATTATTAAAAGAAAATGATCAATCCCTCTCTGGAAAATTCCATGTTTTTACCTTCAAAAGATCCAGATGAAAAGCAGGAGCGATGATTCTTCTGTGCTGTGCCCATTTCTCGCCGTTCAAGCCCACAAGTCCTTGTCTAGCCACCTTGTTAGAAAATGGATCCAAAGGAGGTGATTCATAATGCCCAAGCTTATTGGACAGTATCTCCTTGATAAGCTCAAGGTTGCGAACATTCAACCTGGCTTTAGGACCATGCCAGTAAACAATATCCTCACCTATATGTCACATGTAATCTCTCACCAATTAAAGAATAACCTGAAGAACAGGGATAGTGAATGCATTGAAATTATGAAAAGCAAAGCATCAAGAGAAGAGAATACCATAGATTTTAGTCCACTTATCATAATGAGGAAGAACTCGAGCTACTATGTCATGTGACAGAGGCATGTTTGTGGACTTTGCATGAGCCATCATCCGTCCCAGATCAGGAGTATTTCCATAGAGAATCCTGTACGGAGGTCCTGTGATTCCTTGGGATTTAAAGAACCTCTGCAGTTGCGCAGGTTTCCACCATATGACCGTTGCAATTCTCAGCAAAAAACTTGCTGAACACACACATAAGGCTACCTGAACCCAAATAAGCCAATCCATATTGAGACCTAATGAAGCTGAGACAAAATACAACTTTGAGTTTTCAGAGCAGTAAGTTTGGTATGTGTATATATATTTTACATGTCAAGATTATACTAATCTATTTGTTTTTAATGTATATTTTAATATAATTAAAAAATTGAATTTTTAATTATTAGATTAATGAGAAGTTTTAAATAAAAGAGTTATTTATAATAATATAATATGAAAGTGTAGATTTTTTGGAAAAATACATTTTGATAAAGTATAATTTTGGTTGTATAGTAGATTAATTGGTTTTTTAATAGATATTTGATTTTAATATCTAATATATGTTTCAATTTCGCATATTAAAGAAAAAGGACTAATTTCTCATTAGAAAAGAAAGATTAAAGAAATTAAAGGAAAATACTAATGATAAAACACTATTGCAGGGTTTTGAAACAAATACAAATGGCAACATCCAAAAATAAAGCTTCTTTTGAGAGCAAGTCTGTTAGAACATTATGCTCCTTATGATAGTTGAGGATTTCATGAAGATTATCAAATTTTTGTTGTAGTTGCCAGATCTTTCTTTTCCATAATTCCAACTTAAGAATTCTAAGATCCATATTTCCATTGAATCAGAAGGTTATTATTTTAGAATCACCAATCAATTTAAAAACCTTCACCTACTTCCACAAAACTAACCTCAAAACACACAATAAAGTAATCAACTCAACAACAATGTTCCTATTATTTCCAATACTTCCAATTACCTGGCTTACATTTCAAAATGACATAAACAACCCAAAATATATATGTAAATTTAATGATATGTATTTATCCCATTGGTTTTAGATAAATTATGCTTTATCTAAAACCTAAACCTAATGCAAGTTGTGGAAGGAAGTGCATATCCTGATGACAAGTGGGGCTTGTCTCTCTCCACTTTGTTGAAAAGAGCAAATCACAACCCATCATAATCCTGTCATCGATAACTTCAGTAAGAGGAACCACCTATAAGAATTGGGGCAGAAGCAAGGACGGCATGAAGAGCTAACAGTGTTGTAATGGACATCGTCCCATCGACAGCCATGAAATGCACAATCTGCATAAATGATTGGCAATGCTGTCTACTCTGTGTTGTTGCAATCACGATAAAGCAAATCCACTTCCTGAAATTTAGAATATTCTGGTTGAGAGTGCGCCCTCCATTGATCTTTGAAATCATACATGAAAGACCTTATCTATTTATAATAGAAGTGCATGTGCTGGCCCGCGATTGATCGTGTTTTAACTGAACGAGTAAATTAAAAAAAAGCCAAAGTGACAAGCAGTTCAGAGAGTTACAATCGCGGTTGTCGCCAACAGTGAGGCTAATCATGAGGATGCGGAGGGGAGCTGAATCTCATAATTGTATGGTAAATATTAAGCACTGTATTGAATTTATTATTGATTTAGTGTTAAGTAGATGAAAATAAAGCGATGGAAAATATAAAAGGTTCGCAATAAACTATTGATTTAGTGTATCGTGTTTAATATTTGTATTATTAATTTAATATTTTTTATCTGATAAATAAGATGAAAATAAAATAATATTTAATAGATAATATGAAAAAACATTAGTGACTTAATATATAATTTAATATTTTTATATCTAATTGATTAAATGAAAATAGAGTAATATGAACCCTGCGAAAAACTGAACTAATTATTAAATTAATCCATAATGCTTAATATTTAAAATAATTATACCAGGCACATTTTCTTATAAAAAGATGTCAACCCTACACAATTAGCCAGGTCCATAACGATGCCCTCAAACCTGGCACCCTCCTCTGTCACTTGCTTTGATGCAAGAATAAATGGGTAATCTCTCCACTTGCATTTGCTACGACTTCCGTGATCGTAATGCGAAAGGAAGAGAATCACAATGCTCTGTAGGTGTGTGCTTTCTTAAATCTCTTAGTAATATATTTCACTTTTTTTCCTTTTGTTTTTTTTGGGTTTTTCCTCTCTTGTATTTTTATATGAGTTGTTGTGGATTGGAAAAATTTAGAGAATAGAAAAATATGATTAAGGAAGATAGAATTTGATATGAATAGGTATAAGGTGAGTTGTTTATCTTGTATTTTTATATGAGTTTTGTATTTTTATATGAGTTGTGATGGATTGGAAACATTTAGAGAATGAAAAAATATGAGTAAGGAAGATAGAGTGATATGAATAAGTATAAGGTGAGTTGTTTCTTTTTATAAAATTATGTTTTCAGAATGAAAGAAAATAGTTAATGTTTTGAATATGATTATTTTCTAAATATGTTGTTTTAAGGGTTAATTCAAGCGGTTTATAGTTAGATGTAAAGTTATTTGATAATTGTAATTTTATTTGATATTTTTGTTAATTGTAACTTGTTACCAATTATGATTTTTTTCTGATTCCTTTGTATTCATGGGTGATTGATGGTTTATCCAATTAACTATCTAGAAAATTACTTCAAAATTTTTATAATTTCATACCAAATAAATAAATAATTATCTTTTGTATCATATTATGTATGATGGCAAATTATCATATAATAAAATGTGATTATATTACTTTAATATTAGAATGATAGTATATATATTATGTGAAAACATTAACCTAAAATTAACTAAAATATATATATATATATATATATATATATATATATATATATATAACCAATAAAAATCTATCCATTATCCATTTAATAAAATGCTAGTGGATCTTTTTACTATTACATTCCTAATATTTGTGTGAAAACATTAACTCGAACTTTAACTCATAGTTTGTAACGACCTATCTATAAAATAAATAAAAATAAATTATATTAATTAGTTAATAAAATAATAAAAATAAATTAAAGATAAAGTATTATATTAAAAACAAACAAAATAATATTAAATCAAAAATCAATATACCTTTAAAAAAAGATATATATATATATATATATATATATATATATATATCACGTGACATGAGAAGGGTGTCATGAGAAGGTGAACCAGAATATTTATATCACTTGACATGAGAAAGGTGTCACGAGAAGGTGAAGCGGTGGGTTGCAGGTGGAGGGAGCGACCACTGCCAAGAAACAACAGATAAGGAGGAGGGAACAATTTTGAGGGGAGAAAAAAGAGGAGGAAAATTGCTACAGAGTTCATGAAAACGAAATAATAAAAATAAATTAAAGATAAAGTATTATATTAAAAACAAACAAAAGAATATTAAATCAAAAATCAATATACCTTTGAAAAAGAAATATATATATATATATATATCACGTGACATGGGAAGGGTGTCATGAGAAGGTGAAACGGAATATTTATATCACGTGACATGAGAAAGGTGTCACGAGAAGGTGAAGCGGTGGGTTGCAGGTGGAGGGAGCGACCACTGCCAAGAAACAACATATAAGGAGTAGGGAACAATTTTGAGGGGAGAAAAAAGAGGAGGAAAATTGCTACACAGAGTTCATGAGGAACGATTGAGCCTTGCTTGTTCTGAGGTTTCTGGGCACGGGGGAACAGTCTGCTTCAGCTGAGAAGCTTACTGGACTGAGTAAGCGAGGTTCTGCTCAATTTGGCTGGGTGGTTTCAGTCTTTTGGTAACGGGAGCGAAAGCTGAAGCAAATCTGAAGTCTCTTCATTCGCAGGAAATCAGGTAGGTACTTCTCATCAAATCATTCAATTTGATATATGAAATTTATTGTTAAATTTCAGAGCAGGTTCATGAAAATTTCTTATGCTATTCAGAGTAAATTTTGTGTAATTTTAGAACAGGTTCATATTGATTTAAAAAAAAATCATTTACAGTCTTTACAATAGCTCTTTAAAATTATTCTTAGTCTTTACAATAGCTGCAGCTGTTTAATTTATTTACGGTCATTACATAGTTAGCTAAAAAAAGAGGTGACATGTCATATTAGTAAAATTTCAATTCATTATTCTTAACGGACATGATCAGACTGAATGTAATTTGGAAGCTCTCACGATTAGTATTCAAATGAATGTTATTATCGTGTGGATATTGTGTTTCATTAGTTAATCATGGCATAAATATTTATAATTTGGTAGTTAGCATGAGAGTTTTAGTTGTTGGTTTTCAGATAGTTTGAACTTGGAAAGATATTAATCATGTTTTACATTTGTGGATGATTTTTTTATAAATTTTAATATTATATTTGTTCATTTTAATCTATTATTTGTAAATGTTTGTATGAAAAATCTTTATTTTTTTCAACAAACCTCCTGCATACATATGAATGGAAGATTACCGATGAATAGAGAGGAACTTTTAAAACAATCATGTTGAATGATACTGTAAATAAAATCAAGCAAAAAATACATTAATAACATTCAAGCACATACTAAAAAAATCATAATATACATATTACATTAAAATAAATTTAAATAATAATAACGTTAATTATATTAAATTTCAAAACTTTATTTTCAAATTTAGATAATAAACATATGTAAATATTTAACATTTACAATAATCTCTATATATGTACATACCATCTTTGCTATAAATAACACATTAAAAAGTTAAATTTAAAAAATTGTATAAATAAAAATAAAATTATTTTCATATATATAGAGATATTAAATTTATATATAATATAAATAATATTATTAAAAAACAGTATAAATTCATATTAATTTTGCATCTACCAATTACCGAGTGAATCAATCGTTGAAGTTTTACACATTAAAAAAAGGTTTGTATCTTAAGATATTTGATCATTTTGACTCTTGATCGATATGGAATTAACACTAGCATAGATCCACATAGATTCATCTTAAGTACGGATGTAACATTATCTTAATCACTTTTGACCCTTGATCAATATGGAATTAACACTAGCATAGATCCACATAGATTCATCTTAAGTATAGTTGTAACATGAACCGATAATGATCAAATTTCTTAGAGTGCAAATTTTTTTACAATGCAAAATACAATGTGTTATTTTTCATTGTTTAATAAATTGTATTTTTGAATGCTAAATAAATTATATATATGACCAAATAGAGATTTTAATCGTAAAAACTTAAATCTTTTTATGATATATACATTTTTTTTTAAATGATACATAATATATAAGTCATTTATATTAAAATATTTTGTATCACATATACATTTTGACATTTTATGGAAAATTAGAATGTTTTATTTTAACAAGTTTTTTTCTACATATAGATATATATGAAGTTGATATCAACAATTAGTTAAGATAAATTTTCAAATAGTTCATTTAAATTTTCGAGTGAAATATTTTTTTAAAGCATAAAATTTAAACATCTTATACATTTTTTTACTTCTATTCATTTTTTTAATTATAGTCTACATTATTTTTCTATTTAGAACATAGCTTTTATTTTTTATTTTTATTTTAAAATTGGGTTGTAGAATTTGGAGGCTCAATAAAAAGCGAAAAATGATTTAGATGAGTATATTAATTAATTTTGGCATATTTTATGGGCTCAATGAAATTATGCCAAAATTTATTAATATACTCATCTAAACCATTTTTCACTTTTTAAAATTAACTTTTTCTATATAAAAAAGATAGAAAACAAAAATTGAAAATCATAATTATAACACATGAATGATGTATTCAAGATCCAAAACAACATAAGTTAACAAAGACAAATCCAATAGTATGTATATTGATCCAAAGCAACATAAGTTAACGAAGACAAATCTAATAGTATGTGTATTGATCCAAAGCAACATAGGTTAACAAAGACAAATCCAATAGTATGTATATTGGTGGACATAATTATTGGCGGAAATAAATTTAGAAATTAATTGAAAAAAAAAAACCAACAACCAAAAAAACAAAAACTGTGTTACAAATTGAAATTACAACACATCTAATAACATTCATATTGCTTCTTATGGATAATATTGTTATACAACAAATTGCAAATTAATAAAAGAAATAGTCAAATACAATTCTTATGTACATATCAACTTTCTGATAACATTAATAATCATCCTCTCCTCAAATATTTTATTAAATAGTATTTTATATATATATATATCATCCTCTCCTCAAATATTTTATTAAATAGTATTTTATATATATATATATATATATATATATATATATTATCAAATAATATTTAATAGAGAAAAACAATATCTCTTTATCCCTTGTCTATATTTTCTTTTTATATAATTGATTTATGTAATAATATGATAATTGTTTTATTGATGATATTAAAAATAAGTAAAAGTAAAATAAAAAATATATTACTAACTCAGATAAATAATCTAATTTTTTAAATAAAACTATTATTACAGGTCAAAATTCATTTAAAATTTATATAAATTTAAGGAGTTGTGGCGGTGGAATTGTCGGGACAGTCAAAAGTGGCCGGAATCCAGGTAAAACAATTTCAAAAAATCTTGTAGATGCAGTGTTTGAATCATGTTTTTGATAGCTGAAATAGATTCAGCGCCATCAAAAATCTCTAGAACACCTAAAATAATGAAGTTTGACAACTTTTACTTAGATTTACAAAAATCATCTAATAACATTCATATTGCTTCTTATGGATAATATTGTTATACAACAAATTGCAAATTAATAAAAGAAATAGTCAAATACAATTCTTATGTACATATCAACTTTCTGATAACATTAATAATCATCCTCTCCTCAAATATTTTATTAAATAGTATTTTATATATATATATATATCATCCTCTCCTCAAATATTTTATTAAATAGTATTTTATATATATATATATTATCAAATAATATTTAATAGAGAAAAACAATATCTCTTTATCCCTTGTCTATATTTTCTTTTTATATAATTGATTTATGTAATAATATGATAATTGTTTTATTGATGATATTAAAAATAAGTAAAAGTAAAATAAAAAATATATTACTAACTCAGATAAATAATCTAATTTTTTAAATAAAACTATTATTACAGGTCAAAATTCATTTAAAATTTATATAAATTTAAGGAGTTGTGGCGGTGGAATTGTCGAGACAGTCAAAAGTGGCCGGAATCCAGGTAAAACAATTTCAAAAAATCTTGTAGATGCAGTGTTTGAATCATGTTTTTGATAGCTGAAATAGATTCAGCGCCATCAAAAATCTCTAGAACACCTAAAATAATGAAGTTTGACAACTTTTACTTAGATTTACAAAAATCCCTACGACATTTTTTCAAAATATAATCAGAATTTCCATAACTTTCAAGTCAAAAAACATAATCGATAATGGTTAGACGTCTAAATTTAAGATCCCCTTTGACTTTGTAGAGTGCAACTAGCAACGTGCATATGAGATACGAGAAGTGAGCACATTTAGTATCGTTGTGTCGTGGCCATCCTTAAGTCAATTGCAGATTCCCCGAATATTCGGGAATCCAATAGACATGGGCGCGGTCAATTTTTTGACCGCGCCCATGTCCGTCGGATTCCCGAATATTTGGAGAATCTACAATCGACTTAAGCTCACCATTGTGTCGTTGATTTGGGCGTAGGGCAATTGGAGAAAACTCGTGAAAGACACAACAGTGTATGTCGTAAATTCCCTGTTGTGGCATGAAGGAGTGTTGTGCCATTTGCGACTACGGCCTAAGGAGGAGGTGAGACTATTTTCAATATGCATTCTAAGAGCTTTGTAACGCTTAGCCTAAGAGGTTCGTAACTCTTATGGCCATTGCTTAAGATCTACTCTACTCTGTTCTCGAGTATGAAGAGTCACCCCTAAGCTTCCAACTATTTATTCTATTGCTTAAAAATATCTAATATATATTGCTGAGAGTATAACCGGTTAACAATATTACTAGTAAGAGCTTCATAACCAAGAGAGCTGGCCTAAGCTAAGGGGGGAGCTTATTAACCCAGAGTAGAGCTGGCCTAAGGGGTTTGATTCGTTGTGCCCTGTCCCCTATCCGCCTTAGCCTTTGCCCTGTCCCTTGTCTGTCTGCCATGCCCTGTAAGTTTGGAGGTTGTAGTTTGTAGCCTTACTTAGCCAGTCTCCTGTGCCTTATCCGCCCTGGATGTTCGCGGTCGATAAACGGTCTCCACCTTAACTTCAATAGCCCCACTTCATTCAATAGTTTCAAGAGATAGGCTAGTAACTTTTCCTTGGCTATAAAGGATCCCCTGACCCTTCCTAGCGGTAAGAGAGAGAGGAGCCCGTCCTCAATGTTCTCTATTTGCCTACCTCCTTTGTTTCCCCTCCCTCGGTTCAACCAGCAAGCCCGACCTTTCACTTTGAATCTTGCTTGCCTCCTTCGGGGATTGAGCTTTGTTACCTCGGGTTTTTTGCGTCCCTGGCCTCGTCATTCAATAATTCATTCCTTTCAATCTGGTGCTGAAAGAGAAAGGTAAGTAATGTCTAAGGCTCTTCCCTCCATAAGTGAATACGTTGTACCCACTTCATAAGGCAATGGATAAAGGTTGAATAGATGATGCCATACTTGCTACTGGATTCTTTCCTAGCTTCTAGGGTTGTTGTGACTCTATATATATAGGATGACGGTATAAAGGGATTGAAATATATACTGGTCCCCTACTGATCTTCCTGGTGTCATGAATAGGTTGGTAAGTAACTCCATCCATCATCGTAGGGTTCCGGCTAATATAAGAGGGTAAGGCGATGATCCATCCCATCCACCCATGGCTCCTAAGGTAAGGACCTCATCTACGGCATATGGCAGGGAGGTAGTGATAGTTTCGGTTCTACGAGGTGGTAAGGGCTAAGGTTAGAGAGATATGGTAAGCATGCCGATTATCCAAGGTCTAAGGTGAGAGCTCATCCATCAACCCATCCCAATCCCGATTCCCATGTTCCATTCCCATTCCAATTCCCATCCAACGATCCAACGATCCTACCCATGGCATCCTTGGCTTCTAAGGGATACCCTCCTAACTCACTACATGATTCCAGGGATAGGGCTACAAATCTCCTCCCTCTACAAGTTCGTGCAAGTAAATAGAAACCAAGGTAGTGTGTAATGCCCCTGGCTACTAGTTGAGTATTTTTGGCTTATCTTCTCAAGCCGGAGTGGTCGGGCACCAAACTCTGCAAGAATGATGGGCTGAGGGATTCTCTACTTGCATCTAATGATGCGTCACAAGAGGAGGGTCTGCACTCTCTCAACTGAAGACCAGACTCTAGCAAACCAGGTCGCGTGGGGTCCAGAGAATGTGAGTTCTGAGCTTGAGTGCCTCTCCCAAGTATAACGCTAGGCATCGTTGGTCTGGATATCGGAAAAAGGTGGAGAGGGAGTTATTAGACTCCCTAAAAGGAAGTGAAACCAACCACGTATCTCATAGTAACGAGGACATCTGAATATAAAGTGCTCCTCTCCCCTCTATGGGAGATCCAACATAATCTGTCCTCCCGTGGTATCAGCGTCCACCTGAATCTGATGCTAACCCACTCTGAATTGGCCTAGGGGGATCATGAGCCCATGCATCCAATGCCAAAATAGATAAGGGGCCGCACTATGAGGAATCGCAAGATGGCTCGACTAAAAGGAGAGGAAGGAGGGCGGACGTTTCAATCGGTAAGATACGTTATATTATATATGTCATTATGCATTCGGAGTTTCATAGCAAATTAGTAGTAAAACTACCGAAAAAAGAGAGTAGGGTAGAAATCAAATGAATATTATTCAGTAGTTTCTTAGCAAATGATTAGGATGCGTAAGCAGGCTCGACTAACAGGACCCTTTAGGGGGCTCGACTGATAAGGAGAGGAGAGGACGAGCTCTTCTAGTTTTAAGTACCTGTTGCCGGGATTGCCTACTTCCAGTTCTGTGTCATAGGTTGTGAAATTCATAGTAGCTTTTTTTTCACAAGGATCAGTGACTGTATTTTGTTCACGACTCCAGGTATGGGCTCGAGTAGGAGCTTAGGTCTTTTGAGATATGGAATTTCCATCCCGTTTCAAGAAGAAGACTTTAGGTCGTATCTCCTGGTCTTGTCTTTTAGGGAGTATCTATTTGTAACTGCCTTCTTTGGGGAAGATGGATCTGAAGGAAGTTGGTTGAGAGCAAAACTACCTCTTTGAGAAGGAGCAGCCCAACTCGCAGTAGGGAAGATCTTATCGTCTTTTCAGTACCTCTTGGCACCGAGCTCTATTTCCGTGTCTCGAGAAAGCAAGCGCAGGTCTTCTCGGGGAGAGGACCAAGCGATAGGGCAAGCGCAGTAATAGTAGTTCGTTTCAAGAAAGGAGCTTCAGTCTCTCTGCTTTGTGAAGATCTCCTCGCTCAACCATTAATGTGGGATCGAGTTGTCTCTTCCCTCTTTCGCGAATATGGAACGAGAGAATGGTACTCGTTTTTATAAAGGGTAATCTATTTTCGTTAATCCCTTTTCGTATTTGCTTTTATGAGGGCTCGAAGGAATGGTTTGAAGCTGTAAAACAAGCTGAACCCACAAGCAATAGTTTCGACCGGATGGAGGGTTGGCTCCCCTGATCTCTAAGTCAGCAAGCTAGACCCAGCTTCCGTTCCTCGATTGAATAGGAGTGGAGAAGCTCTCTGTGTGAGAACTGGAATGTGAGGAGAAAGATCCAAGCATCGAAGACTCGCTTTCGTGACTAGCTCCTTGGATGTAGGAGTTACTGGAGCGCGCACTGTAGCATGGACGACGGAAATACCAGTTCGCGTATAAAGAGAATGGAGCACGCACAATGGAGTAGGCACGAAGGAAGAGTACCCGTAGAAAGAGAATGGAGCACGGACGGAGGCAGGGTGTAATGCCCTGGCATTCTGGACAGGGGCGCACCTTCACCCGACGGGCGACCCGGGGGGACAACTCGTGGGCGACCCGTGCACGACGGGCAGGCGACCCACGGGCGACCCGTGCACGACGGGCGGTTGCCCCGGGCGCGCTACCCGTGTGCGGCAGACAAGATCACAGGTTCGGGCGAGCTGCGGGTTCGGCAAACGAAGGCAGGCACAGGCGAGTTGCAGCAAACGTGAGCTGGGCACAGCGACCCGAACCGGTAGCGAAGTCACAGCAGGAAGCTCGGGCGAGCTGAAACGGTGACTCGACCCAAGGGCGACCCGCACCAAACGGGCGGGCGACCCAAGGGCGAACCACACCCGAAGGGCGAGCTGACATCCGGGACACGACCACGAGCTGGTGGGCGGAAGTGTGACCGTAGGTTGGTTCAAACGAAGGTGTGGACAGTTGGGCGTGCGGACGCGAACGAAGGGAGGACGACCCGGGCGGGCGTCCATCCACACGGCGGGCGGACAGGACACGACAGTGGAACGGGTGCAAACAGCGAGTTGGTAATGTAGCGCAGGACGGGCGGACAGAACAGCGAAGGTGCAAGCTGGGCGACAGTCTTGTGAGCTAATGCGACGAGCTTATGGAGCACTCACGAAACACATGTAAAATTAAATGCGAAGGGATGCGAGTTTATAAGGGCGAAGGTCGACCTTGCCTTTGGGCAAGGGCAAGGGCCGACCTGCCCATAAGTTAAATTTGGGGCTTCATCGCATATGTTTGGGGTCGGCTTGAGAAGCTAACGCCCCTCGAATGGACGAGTTGGAAAGCTATATAAAGATGGCACAAGGCAGCTCATTCATCATCAAGCAATCGATCAATCAACAACGCACTTGCTCTCTTGGTGTTCGCTCTAGGAACAAGAGAAGGCAAGTGCGCATTACTCGTGCGCATTTGGTGAATAATTGCGCAGTCAAGCCGAGATCAGTTCGGAGGTCGAAACAGGTCACGGTAGAACAGTTGGTGCAGAAAATAACACGGTGGAGTTTGGTAGCTCGGGCGAGCTCGTGCCTACCGGGTGTATTTTGGTATCGGGCTGTTGTAAACGGCAATCTTGCCGCTGTTGTAATTATCTAAGTGTTGGCCGCGGATTATTGCCGGGCACACTTGTTGTAACCGAGTTTTCTTATAAAATTATATCGGGCAGACTCTTACCGGGAGTTGCCCCTCCCGTTCTATATTATTGTTGCAATTGTCTTTCGGTTTGAATTGCATATAATGATGTTATGAATGGCTATGTGAATTTATGAAGATTAAAGGTTATGATTATAAGTAAAGGCTTGTTTATATCGGTTTTAAAACTGGTTATGTTGGTTAAGGCGTAGTCCATAAACGGGAACTTGTTAAAAAGTGAACGTTCGGTGGTGCCGCACCCCGCCGGGCACGGAAAAAAATTAACCGTAGACTTGGGGGCGTGACAGGTGGTATCAGAGCTCGGTCTAGAGCTGGTGAGCAGGGTTGCTCACACACTTGAAGGTTGACAGTTGGCACGGTTCTTACAGGTGACTTGGGGAAGCCGATGAATGGTCGAAACAAGGTCGCAAAAGAAGATGGCCGCTAACTCTCAAGCCGGGTCTAGCCATACAATGAAGGATCCCGTGAAGGATCCTCATCTTGAGTTCATGGGAAAGGTGATTGAAAAGATAGAGGCTTTGGAGTCTTCTTGGAATCAAGATGTGGACTCTCTTACTAAAGAACGAGAAGCAATCTTGAAGGTCAGAGAAGAACTGCTGGAACTCCGTACTCAACACGAAGAGCTCAAGACACAATTTGAATACACAGATCTTCTGTGTACACAATTGGAAGGAAGAGTCAAAGAGGTCGAAGAATCGAGAGATCAAGGCCTTGCAGAAATCACAAACTTGAAAGGGACTCTTGACAAGGTAAATAAGAGTCTTGATCAAGCCAAGGACGAGATTGCGGTATTGAAGAGGGCCGTGAGGTATAACTCAGGTGGAGGAGTACCTCATGTAAAGGTCAAAGAGCCGGAATCTTATGACGGTACAAGGAGTGCAAAAACACTTGGTAACTTCTTGTGGGACATGGAGCAGTACTTGGAACGGTTAAGTCTACCCGATGGGGAGACACAAGTCAAGGTAGCTGCTCAATTCCTGACAAATGATGCCAAGATGTGGTGGCGAAGGAAGGTAGATCAGATTATCAATGGTAATGCTGATGACATCACTTCGTGGGACGATATGAAGAAAGCTTTGCAAACCCATTTCAGTCCCCAGGATGAAACATGGGAAGCAAGGACAAAGATCAAGTTCATCAAACAAACCGGAAGCTTGCAAGCATATCAGCGAGAGTTTTCAAGTGCAGCCTTGGAACTTCCCGACATGGCGGAAAAAGACAAAGTGTTCAACTTTATTATTGGGTTGAAACCTTGGGCCCGCAACGAGGTGAAGAGACAGAAGATTAGAACACTTGAGGAGGCTTTTGCTGCGGTTGACAAGCTGGTGGACCACTATGATGAGGCTTCCAATGAAAGAAAGAAGCCCGACAAACCGAAGGAAAAGAAGAAGGAGGATACTCCGAAAACAGATGATGGTGCAAAGATGAAGAAGCCTTTAAAGTGTTGGTTATGTGAGGGACCACACACGGTGAAGAATTGCCCATCTAAACCAAAGTTGAATGCAGTTACACAACCTGCCGAGGAGGATGACAATGCTTCTGTAGGAATGATGCAGATACTTGGTGCAGCTGCTACTACGGAAGTACCTTCTAGGAGGGATCCAGAAAGGAACCGGTTAGAGTATGTTCAAATGAAGATCGGTGGAGCTGATGTACTCACTATGGTCGATAGTGGGGCTTCACATAACTTCATGAGTGAAGATACCGCAAGGAGACTTGGGCTGAAATTTGTACCTGTGAAGGCACAAATGAAGACGGTGAATTCTCCTCCGATGGCAATCCTTGGTATGGCCGATAAGGTGGACACTACACTTGGTGAATGGACCGGAAAGGTGGATTTCACCATAGTGCGGATTGATGACTATGAGGCAGTATTGGGGATGGAGTTTATGAAACAGTTTGAAGCTATGGTTGTGCCACATTTGAGGAAGCTCTTCATTTACGATGGAAGGGAAGATGTGCCCATTGGTGTTCCAACCATTGGTGTAACAAAACCCGATCGTAAGTTAGGAGGAATGCAGATGGAGGACAAGGTAAAGGTAGACAAGAGGTTGTCTACGATGGAAGCAAAGATTGCAGAACAATCTGTGGTCATCCGAACACTCAGATAGCATCTCAGACTTATCGAGAAGGCTAGAGTTGGTGGAGGACGATGATGACGATGATGAGCTATATGTGAGGCCGAACATCCAGAAGGAAGATCGGGAAGCATATCTACAAAGGATGGAGGTTGAGGATCCTGATAGATGGATCGAACTGATTAGTGAGGGAGAGCCCCCAGGCTCTTCTCGCTCCACATCTTCTTAGATGACAAAGAAGATGGGGCTCATTGTTAAGCTGCTCATGGCAGTGAGCCCTCAACTTGGATGAGCAGGTATGGTGGACATAACATGCTGCAGAAAGATGGGGTTTCCATGGACCTGGGCATGGAACAGTGAAGTTGAGTGTTGGCACATGGTTGGATGTGTGACACTTGGTATACATGGGCAGTTAGCTCATGGAGATGTCTTGGTAGAGAAATCACTAAGGCGGAATGTTGTCGGGACGACAACGTCTTCAGGTGGAGGAGAGTGTAACGCCCTGGCATTCTGGGCAGGGGCGCGCCTTCACCCGACGGGCGACCCGGGTGGACAACTCGTGGGCGACCCGTGCACGACGGGCAGGCGACCCGGGTGGGCGACCCGCGGGCGACCCGTGCACGACGGGCGGGTGCCCCGGGCGCGCTACCCGTGTGCGGCAGACAAGATCACAGGTTCGGGCGAGCTGCGGGTTCGGCAAACGGAGGCGGGCACAGGCGAGTTGCAGCGAACGTGAGCTGGGCACAGCGACCCGAACCGATAGCAAAGTCACAGCAGGAAGCTCGGGCGAGCTGACACGGTGACTCGACCCGAGGGCGACCCGCACCAAACGGGCGGGCGACCCAAGGGCGAACCACACCCGAAGGGCGAGCTGACAACCGGGACACGACCACGAGCTGGTGGGCGGAAGTGTGACCGCAGGTTGGTTCAAACGAAGGTGTGGACAGTTGGGCGTGCGGACGCGAACGAGGGGAGGACGACCCGGGCGGGCGTCCATCCACACGGCGGGCGGACAGGACACGACAGCGGAACGGGTGCGAACAGCGAGTTGGCAATGTAGCGCAGGACGGGCGGACAGAACAGCGAAGGTGCGAGCTGGGCGACAGTCTTGTGAGCTAATGCGACGAGCTCATGGAGCACTCACGAAACACATGTAAAATAAAATGCGAAGGGATGCGAGTTTATAAGGGCGAAGGTCGACCTTGCCTTTAGGCAAGGGCCGACCTGCCCATAAGTTAAATTTGGGGCTTCATCGCATATGTTTGGGGTCGGCTTGAGAAGCTAACGCCCCTCGAATGGACGAGTTGGAAGGCTATATAAAGATGGCGCAAGGCAGCTCATTCATCATCAAGCAATCGATCAATCAACAACGCACTTGCTCTCTTGGTGTTCGCTCTAGGAACAAGAGAAGGCAAGTGCGCATTACTCGTGCGCATTTGGTGAATAATTGCGCAGCCAAGCCGAGATCAGTTCGGAGGTCGAAACAGGTCACGGTAGAACAGTGGGTGCAGAAAATAACATGGTGGAGTTTGGTAGCTCGGGCGAGCTCGTGCCTACCGAGTGTATTTGGTATCGGGCTGTTGTAAATGGCGATCTTGTCGCTATTGTAATTAACTAAGTGTTGGCCGCGGATTATTGCCAGGCACACTTGTTGTAACCAAGTTTTCTTATAAAATTATATCGGGCAGACTCTTACCGGGAGTTGCCCCTCCCGTTCTATATTATTGTTGCAATTGTCTTTCGGTTTGAATTGCATATAATGATGTTATGAATGGCTATGTGAATTTATGAAGATTAAAGGTTATGATTATAAGTAAAGGCTTGTTTATATCGGTTTTAAAACTGGTTATGTTGGTTAAGGCGTAGTCCATAAACGGGAACTTGTTAAAAAGTGAATGTTCGGTGGTGCCGCACCCCGCCGGGCACGGAAAAAAATTAACCGTAGACTTGGGGGCGTGACACAGGGCATCCTATGCTACAGACGTTCTCGGCCGGAGGCGCACAAACCATTAGTTCAGTTCAGGGCCGGAGGCGAAGGTCAGGAGCTCCGGTCAGGAAAGCGGAATGATAGAGAGATCGGTATCAACAAGCCTTTCCTGGTAGCGACGGAAGATAGGTCACGTGCACGAGAACGGTATAGCAAATGCGACTGAAAGAGTGGAAATTAGAAAGAACACGTAAAGTTGCTGAAACTGAGCTTAATTCACGCTATCAAGGCCGATCTGATTCAATCTTCGGGTATCCTAATACTCTTGCTTCTCCTTTTTGGGTCGGGGGTGGTGGCTTTGGTTGGGTCTTGACCCGGTGAAAGGTTCGACGTTCTTGATACGGATTTGTCTTTATACGGTTTTTCGGTTTAGCAATGTGGATCGAGCTAAGGAAGCTGCCACCTGCACCGTTGGGCATGAGGAGTTTGCGGCCTGGACATTGACTTAATCGATGCATCGAACGTGTTTCATGCTTTGATGTAAATTAGAGACAGTTTGTTATTGCCTGTTGATCGAGTGGACAAAGTCGTGAGGCCCGACTCGGAAGGGAAACTGCCAGCACAATTTTATGGTTCTGCCCGTAGGAGTTAGACTGGCTAGTTTAATTTGCAGCGAGGTTGATTTTGTTGGGACCAGAAAAGATAATTTTATTAAAAATAATATGAATGATAATCAAAAGGGAGATTAGTTTTTGTTGAAAATTTTATTGAGTCGAAACCACATTTGATTTTGAAGTAAGACCTAGAATTATTTTTTGATTGTCTAAGAATTCATCTTCTATAAATGAAAGGAAACCATGTAAATCATTAATAAGTTATTTCAAATAACAAAATTTTCCCTAAATAATGATAATAACACTATTAATTAAAATTTACAAATAACTATTTTCATTACCTATTAACAACTAAATATAATGATTTTAATTATTTTTAATAATACTTGAAAATGTTTTTAAAAGTGATATATATATAAACAATAAATAGAGTAAATGCTCTCTTTATATCCTTTGTTAATAGGTTTACTAAAAGAAAAAATATAACATTATGGATGAATAAAAAGATAAACAAAAGTTAAGCTTTAAATGATTAAAAAAATAAATACAACATTTATAATAATAAAAATTTTGAAATGTATTTGATTTAAAAAAAATAAAAATAAATAAATAAATAAAATTAGAAATGTCAAAAATGACAACGATAAAGATAATTAATTATAAATTTAATGTTTAGATATTACTTATCAAAATCAAAATCAAGTATAATTCATAATTCTAGAAAAATAAAATAATAATGTGCCACAAAATCTTATGAAATTGTGAAAAAACTATTGGATTTTATTTATTTATTTATGAATGATTAAATTACTCAATATATGTTTAGTGGCATATTTATATGACTAAAAAATCATTTAAATAAAAGAGAGGTGGGATAGTATAATCAATACATTGTTTTTTGGATTTTTCTTTGGGAAAGATAATGTCAGTGATATTTGATTCTTAAATAATCATTATACCTTGAACTATATTCATATTTTATTAAAATAAACAAATGGTCAATATCCCGATATAATTTTGACATAAAAATTTATTTAAATATTTTTTTATTATGTATAATATTGACACTAAATAGTGTGTATATATATATATAACAAATAAATCAGTATATTGCTTTATATTACAATAAAAAACCAATTCTCGCGAAATTTAATATACTATATATAAGAAAATCTTAAATGTCTCTTTTTGTTATTCGATGAGAAAATCTTTTTGTTATTCGATGAGAAAATTTATAGTAGCTAGTTTGCATTTTTCTAATAACATCACATTATTAATTTTTTTCTAAAACTATTTTAAGACTAAATTTATTATTTATATTACTTATCTTTGCTTACTATAACCTATATGGGAAAAAGTAATTGAATACATTACATATTTTATTTAAAATTCAAATGTTACGTTTGGATATTTTCATTTAAAGTTACTTGTCGCATTTTAATATTCGTCAATTAGTTCGATTCAGCGTAATTATCCTTAAATTTTGATTTTTTTTAAATATAGAGATGATATAGGCCGGACATCAAAGTGGAGGATGGGGAGATCAAAAGCTCTTCCTTCTTTATCCAAAACTTTAAAAAAATATTAATGGATTGTGGTTTATATTCCTCAAAGCTTAGACAGAAGCATAGGAGAGGGTAAGCTAAAGCAATGATTACATGTAGATTTGGTAAATTTTGAAACATATAGATGAATTTTTAAAGTATACTGGCGAATTTTTTCCAAACTAAAAATTTTAATTAATTATTTGAATCTTAATTCAAATTCAAACTTAATAATCACTCAGTAAAATTTAATTCAAACTTAATAATCACTCAATAAAATTTAAATCGCTTAATGAAATTTACTAAACATCACGTGTAAAGTTTAAAAATTTTCCCACACGGTCAAATAAGTAAATTTAAAATGCGAAAAAAAATCATTATGTGGTGTGTCACTACCTGAGTTTGCTTATTTTATTTGAAAAACTAACCCGATTTATTTCGAAGTAAAACCATATCAAAGTGATTTGATGTGTGGATTTTGATTCGAAGAGAAGGGGCAATATAACACCTCAAACTGTATGAACAAGTTACTGTGGTTATTAAGTTTTATTTTTACTCTAGTTTTTAATGTATTAGTTTTTTTCATTTTAGTTTTGGAATGTTAAATAAATGAGGCTGAGAGGCCAAGATATATTTTGTTACCTCATTAATGAATAATTAAGAGTTGAAATATTTTAAATAATAAGAGTAAAAGTATTTTGACAGGAAGTGAAAGAAATAGTTAGTATCCTCAGCAAAGAGTTAAATAAAAGAAATAGCTACTCATCCACTGGCTCAGGTTAAATAAAAGAAATAGCTACTCATCCACTGGCTCAGGAAGAGGAAGTGATATATAAATGGGAAGAAGAATCAATGAAGGGGGATTACCCAGATATCCTCCTTGAGCTAGGTGAAACAAACCCAGATATCCTCCTTGAGCTAGGTGAAACAAACCAGTAGAGAAGATGGAAAAGACTTGGATACAGTTCACTAAGTATAATACTTGAGGCTGCACTCTGAGTCTTGAGGCCCAAGGTACCTAACTGTAGTGGAGTGGACTCAATTAACGGTAGTGGACTCAATTAACTGTGTCGAGGAGGAAGTGCTCCGGGGAGATTCTGTGAACAAATAAATCTGTGAAGACTGTATCTTCGTCACTGGTAATGGAATTCTATGATAACCAGTTCGAAGCTTTGGTTAGATATCGACTGAGAAGGGGAAAGTAACTGACAGCAGACAATCATTCCCAAATATCCAGATATTACCATCTATTATTCTACAGTCAATCTTTTTAAAACAGTAAAGGATGCCACCATATACCATTCAATTCCAGAATTCAATACGCATAGTAAAGATTCATTCATTCTATTAAAAAGAGAAGACTGAAACTATAAATAGGGTCGAGCCGACAGTTACAGGCCCGACCCTAAAGCCAATGGAGTTCCAAAGATATTAAATAAAACCCTAAACACAGAGGGGAACGCTGAGAATGCTGTGAGAGTACCTGAGGAATCAATATGGGAAAACTAAACCAGTTATCAACTAAAAACAGAGGAGAACGCCGAGAATGCTACGAGAGTAGCTGAGATTGGGGGACTCCAACAGATGGCGGTCTGCTTGTAAACAACAAACCCAAACCATCCATTAACTGAGATTGGAACTGTCATAATACAATAAAAACTTAACCGGTTTCATGAACACCGGATTTCTCACCTTCCTGAGGACGATATCGGTTCTGGCTGACTTCCACAGGATGAGAAAGCCAGTGAAAAATCCCTGAACAGTTGGGGCAATCAATCAAACACCAAACTGGACGAAAACCTGAGGCGAAATCCAACCATAAACAGTACAAAACACTGGAACGGTGAAGGGACGAGTGCGATAGAGTACCACTAGGTGAGGGTATGGTGCAAACCTCCATTGAAAACAGTCGAAACAGTCATGAACCCATTTGACGCAGCGAAGGACCAGCTCTGTTGCAGAGCAACGAAGCCAAAAAATCAACAATTCCAAATGACTCCTCAGTCGGTCGAACGTGGGGAGTTAATTACTAGGCTAAACCTTAACCTCTCCAAACCGTCGGATCGCCAACCCCAGATCCCTATTGGATAGTAAATGCGGTCTGAGATGAGGCCGATATAACGCGCCGCGCAGTGATGAGAGTGAAAAAAAAATAGCAGCCTGTTATATCAGCTCCATGTCAGGCCGCATTTACTTGGAAATAGGACTTTCCCAGATTCGGAGGGGGTAAATCATACCATCTATCGCGTGCCAACCAAGTCCTCTGGCAAGTACATGCAGTGGTCTTCTCTACACTAGTGTCGCGTGGAACAAGGTACTGGTAATAATAAACCAAAGTCAAGTTATGTATGTCAACCCCAACGAGAAACCACGTGAAACTTAAATCTGAATCCATCGTAAAATTTGGGACTGCGATGCATAGTGGGAGCATTAATCACAAGACAGATCCAATAAGTGTTACAGTGAGCGTGTGACATCAGCAAATTGTGGTAGTTGGAAAAGAGAAGGCGCGTGGAGGAAGGCACTCGCTATATTCAGTGAAACTGAAAGGAGAGCCTATCTGAATTTACTGACTGAATTAATGCGATGTGATGGTACTCACATTACTCATTTTAATGTATAAATATTCATTACAAAATGCATGTATGTAATGATAGCTCAGTGACATGGATGATATCATCGAGGTTCATAACGTAATTGTGGTGGGAGTTGTCTTTAGTATAATTTTTTTGGAGATTTTGGTGACGGAATTTGGCGGAAAAAATTGAGGTTAAATCTTGATTTGTATTATTTAAAATGGTTTTTTAACTGCATATTTGGATTCGACATCGTGAAAAACCCCTGGGACGCTTTGATTGTGCAGAAATTAGCTATCAAACTTGCAATTTCAATAAATCGCTGCCGGATTTTGACCAGAAAAACCCAGCGGAAAAGCTTCCAAAAAGTCTCTTTAAAGACAACTCCATTGTGGTGTGATATATATCACCCCGGAAAACCTCACTAACTAGATAGACTTGCCCGCCCTAATCAATGTTGAAACATCAACCTTCTATGTGGGTTTAGTAGAAAATATTTTACATCAATTTTTTCATTCAAACATTTATGATTAACTCTGTAATATAAAATAAGATAAGATGTGAACAAAATAAAATGTGAACGGAGTTAACCAATAAGATGAGAGAAAAATAAATTTAAATACAGAATTAAACTATAAACACTTGATAAAAAATTTAAATCAACCTCAAAATAATATAAATTTGACCATAGATAAACTCAGTGCAATATCTTCTTCTACAATAAAGATAATAAAGAAAATATAAATTCTTTTCAAATATTTCAACCATAACATACGAAAAGTAAAATGTTAAAAAGGTATTTCTTACCAATATTAGTATCCTATATTAAATAGTTATGATAATATATTGTTTTACAAAATAAATTATATCTATTTCTTACAAATATTAGTATCCTATATTAAATAGTTATGATAATATATTGTTTTACAAAATAAATTATATCATTAAAATATTTGTTTTTCGAATTCATTACATAAAGGTGATTTCACATGCATTACATAAATCTTTTCCGGATGATAAAAATGTTATTGAGGAATACTAAATTGTTTAAAATTAATATTAACCTACATAATAAAGAATAAGTCAAATAATGTTTTATAATATGTATATTTTAAAATAGGATTTCTAAAATTATAATTTAATTATTAATAATTATTAAGTGGTTGAAGGGATTTAATCTCCACAAAATATCTTAAAATATTCTTAATAATATACAAAAATCACTAATTGAGATTTATTTCTAATTTCTCTTTTATTTAAATTAAAATACTATGTGAAGTGAGTTATAGTTTTTTGGAAATGTGGTATTGATAAGCCTTGGTATTTACTCATGATATTGTAACAAAGCCTATTTACAAATTAAAAATCTCCATGTTAAAATAGAGGTAAATCTCCATAGTCAAGAATCTTGCTCCATATGTTTTTTAAATGTATATATATTTAAATTATATATTAATTCTTTTATAATTAATGATAATAATAATTTAAAATAAAGTTACAATTTAATTAGTTTTTATGATTCTTTTAATTTTAGTAATGTTAGATTGGAAAAACTAGATTGTGTGGAAGTGTGTCTACACACATGGGAACTTATGTCCATTGCTCATTCAACCCACCCTCTTAGCTTGGTAATGTACCTAAGAATCATGCTCTTGTTCATTCCTCCAATTTTGGATGATAATAAGTTGTTTCTTGGGGTTATGATTTCTTGGTCATGATAATTGGTTATTTCTTAGTGTTATCGGTTTCCTAATCATACTAACCTCTTGCTCTTCCTAGTCATACTTACCTCTTAATCTTTTCATATGTCTGTTGTATTAGGATTTTGACATATGTTTTGGTTTCTTTCTGGTAGCCAACAAATCTTTTAAGTGTAAGAAGAAAGAAATTTACAAAAAATATACCCAACAATAAAATCATTTAGACTTACAAAAAATATTAAATATATCATAAAATGATTTTATATTTATTAGTATTTATCAACTATTTAATTTATAATTATATTAATTTAATTAATTAATATTTAACTTTAAAATTTTTTTTTTTTAACTATTAATAATCCAAATCACATAGATATTTTAAATGGGCGTCAGTATAAAAATGTTTTGGTTATTGAAAATGGTCATATCTTTATTAATATTTTTCAAAATACTTCATAGGTTTGAAAAGAAAATGATAACTAAACAAGCCGAATAATATAACATAATCACTTCGATTTTGGCTAAAAACTTAGAAATATTTTTCTTGGAACAATCAAAATTTCATTCACTAGGGATTTAGATAGTAGAGGTAGTTTTTTACTATATTTAATGTCAAACAAGGTAAACCCTTAACCCTTTTTATTCTCACGAAGCTCCCTCAATATAGAGATGTCATATAAATTCCTTTTAGAATTCCCTACTCTACATAGTTTATTATATTTTGGAATTGAGATTCTTAATTTCGGTGATAAGGATTTATGATTAAGGATTTATGATTATATAGTGCAGATGATAAAGAGATTTGCACCTTTAAGATAATTAATGTAGTTTTCTATTTTAAGTTTAGGATTGGGATAAGTAATATAGATACAGATTTTAAAATATTATAAATTATAAAACATTTTAATTATAATTGTATAGAGATCTTGTAATTTTAAATTTCATAAGATAATTATTTAATTTTAAATATATGAATTTTAAATGGTTTTTATTATTTTTTAATCTGATATTTCTTTCTATAATTACATTATTTTTCAATTTGATATTTCTTTTTATAATTATTATTTATTAAAGATATACATTAGCATTTAGCCATAGAGAGAAATAGTTGAACTTATTCACCAATTTTGTTTTGTTTTTTTTTTTTTTTTTTCAACATAGTGCAATTTTTTATTATTAAAAAAGCAATACATTAGCACAATTTGCATAGATATACTAGGGATCAGAGGCTTCCCCATGATTATAGTTAAGATACAACAATAGAAAAACAACATAACAACCTAATTGAGACAAAATAGAGGACCCCTGTAGGTAACGTTGATAAACAACTCAACAGACTACATAATATAGTCATATAGGAAAAGGCAAAAAAAAACAACAAACTCAGACTCCCCCAGTCAAAGGGAGAAAAACCCAACATGGCTCACAGAATCATCAATCAACAACTTATATTGAACATATCTAGGAGCCAAAGAGCATACTTGCTTGGACATGAGGTATGCCATGACTTTTTCTCATGGAAAATATGTGAGAAGGAAATTCTCTTGAAGGACATCTTCAGATCGCAAATAAGAAACATCCAATGGTGAAGATGAGGAGTACAAAAGGAAGAAACTCCCTTGGCACAATTGATGACAATCTGGGAGTCTCCATAGATGTCAACTTCCTCAATGTCTAACCAAGGAGCACAACGAGAGCACCCCATAATGCCAACAATTTTTCCCTGCAATTAGAACCAACTTGGTCGAACTAAAAGAAATGATAGGAAAACCCTCGATCTAGGACAATGAAAACTCCGCAACCACACTGGCCATCCTATGAAGCTCCATCGAAAAAGGAAACAAGGGAAGACATTCCAATCTCAAGCGTAAAACAAGTTCACGAGGTTGGCTTGGGGCATTAGGGGTCTATTTCTGAAAAGAAGGCATGAATTCTAATGTAGGTAAGACTCACATCCGAAACTAACTGTTGGAAAACACAAGCATTTATGTTCCTCAAAATGCCTCAGAGGATACACAAGGGAAGCAAACCATACTCTTGATCTTGCTCGAACCAAAAAGATAGGCAATCGCTGATTGAGGTTCTAACCACTAATGAACTCTGGTTAAACTAAATGGACACCTCCTTCCAGCCTTAACAACAAGAGAATAGATCAGAAAGAGGTGTAGCACATCCTCCTTGACCTTCCCACACATCGAACAAATGTCAGGACCTTGGAATCCTCTTTTGGAGAGGTTCTCCCATGTTAAAATTATGTTCCTGTATACCAGCGAAGTAAAACATTTCAGTTTGAGGGAACCTCCCAGCTCCACATATTAGACAACCATAGCAATTGGGAAACTAAACCCTACTTCAGAGAGATGTAAGAGTACACCTCTTTGACCAAGATTCTTCCTTTAATCTCCTTGCCACCCCACACAAGACGATCAAATCTATCAAACAATACAACCCCTGCTTGACATAGATTGAACCTATATTGTTCCCATTTCGCTTCCAACCAAGATGGAAGGTGCAGGTCTGAAAAACTAGGCCATGAGGGAGAGGAAAGGGAGGAAAAAACATCAGGGGCAATATGTGCCAGATAGTATCTACCTGATTCATGGAAAAATTGTAATGCATTGACCAAGAGGAGATGAACCTAGGTCATACCTTTTATATCATCAAGGAAAATGGTGACCCTGTCTCCCCTGCCAACTTCCCACCTTAAATTAACACATAACCAAATTTTAACCTTCATTAAACTATGCCAAATGAAGGAAGCTTGTTTTTTTCAAGAGCACCAGAGCTTACCCAATCTTCCATATTGTATTTGTAAATATATTTGTCTTTAATAATATGATGCCACATACCATCACCTATAAGATCCCTCCAGAGATTTTTTGTTAGGACGGCGAGGTTGAAAATCTGAGAATCACGAATGCCCCATCCCCCATCATCCATGTCCCTTGTGAGAGATTTTAGGCTAGCCAGATGATTTTTTTCCCCATTCCAACTCTGCTCCATAAGAAATTAGCTATAATGGGATCTATTTTGCATATGACAGCCTTTGGCAGGTGGAATAGGTGCATCTAGTAAATTGATACGCCCTATAAGACAATGTTTACCATCACAAGTCGACCTCCCAAGGAGATCCATTTATGCTCCCACAGGCCCAATTTGTGCTTGAACTTACCAATAAGCTAGTCCCAATCGTGGTTATTATAGCAATTTAGTTTTAGATTGAAACCAAAATACTTGAAACCTTTCATGAGAGATCAGGATTTGACACCAAAAGGATTGGAAATCGCCTCAGTAGTCCCCACATCCACCTTGTCAAATATCAGTTCAGATTTGTCACATTTCATGAAGAGATTAGAGGCTTTACCAAAATTAGATAAAATGAGATGAAAAGTATGCCATTCCTTAATTTGGGCACATCCAAGATAAAGAAGGTCATCCATGAACATGAGGTGGGTGGATCTTGTGCTTATCGACACCCTATAGCTCTCAATAAAACCATTTGTCACTACTTCACTAATGCCCCTACTCAACCCATCTATAACCAAGATGAATAGAAGAGGAGAGAGAGCACATACTTGGTGCAGGACTCAGGATATCTTAAATAAAGATGTTGGTCTTCCATTAATCAGAATGGCTAAGTTTTCAAAGCATACACAAGCCATAATCCATGCCGAATGCCTTCTCTCTAGGCCTATCTTGTGAAGAATCAATCGTGGCAAGTCCTAGTCAATCATAGCATATGCTTTGATCAAATCTATTTTCATGAGGCATGCCTCCATATTCCGGGTTTTGATTGAGTGGATGCATTCTTGTGCAATCGTCACTGCATCATGTATCTTTCTATTTGGAAGGAATCCAAATTTCTCAAGAGAAATGTGAGGAGAAATAATCTTTTTGAATCTATTAGATAATAATTTGGAGATAATTTTATAGATTGAATTACACAATGATATAGGTCTAAATTCTTTGAAAGAAGAAGTGTTTTTAGATTTAGGGATCAAAGAGATGAAAGTAGCATTGAATGCACCTGATATATGGCTTGTCATTTGAGATTCTTCCGCCATTTGTTCCAAATCAGATTCCATAATGTCAAAAAAGTGAATGAAAATTTCAATTGGCCAGCCATCAGATCTGGGAATTTTCACTTTTGCAATGGATTTCATAACCATGAATAACTGATCTTGTGTGATTAGAGTATCCAATAGTTCAGTGGCCTCAGAATCCACCATACGGGGGAAGTTATTTGCAATCTCCATTTGTGCTTCCGCATTATCCAACTGAGAAGCGGAGTATAGGAGTTTAAAATAGTGCTAAACCTCACTCTAGATGTCATGTTGTGTTGTGATCATATTATTTTGATTGTCTCTGATGTTTTAGATGGGATTTGATTGTTTTATTTTTGAAGCCACCCTATGGAAAAAACGAGTGTTTCGATTACCACCAGCAACCCAAGCAATTCTAATTTTCATTCTCCAATGATCTTCTTGTAATTTTAATAATATGTCTCTTTTTGTAGATAGTTCAATGATCGCTCTCTTTCTATACTCGTCAATACAACTAGGGTTTGTGATATCAATCATTTCTATAATTTTCTGATCAATGAGGGCCAAATTCCTATTATGTTCTATTTTCCTCTTCATAATCAATTGTCTAACCATAGATTTTAGTCTTTTCAACTTGAAAGTTAATTTCTCCATGTAATGTTCTGGGCAATACTCCAAAGGTTGGGACCAAGAATTTTTAACTAACTCTGCAAAATCATTTTCTTTGAGCCACATATGATTTAATTTAAAAGTTATGCCCTTCGACTCATATTCCCCATTCCACTCCAGGACGACGGCTTCATGATCATAGATCTTTATAAACAAAGACCATGATTTCAACTCTTTCAATCCTTCATATATTGATAGATTAAAAGGAAAGTGATCAAGTCTCTTTGTTATTCCATCTACACTGGTCCGCCCGTTCCTCCAAGTAGGGCGAATAACCTTAAGGATATTGTGTGCAAAGAGATCTTTGAAAAAATATACAAGCAAATCATGGTTTCTTTTTTCACCCCAAACTTCCCCCTCTTCCAATGTAAGATTCATATCCTCAACCAAAATGAGGTTATGCATCTCCAGTAGACCACATGAATCGAGATTCTCCCAATAATTCCTTTGATTGGAGTAGGGAACATATGTGTTGACAATACGAATCTTGGAGCTTGTTCCCCTAGAAAATCCTATCAAAATGTTCCCCGCCCTAGATTTGTATGCTTTGAATTGGAAAATATTGGGGTTCCACATGGTCGCCAATCCCCCAGATTGCCCAAATGCACTTGTAGCGCAGACAACCCATGAAGGGTAGATTTTTTATAGCATATACCTTATCAAACATAGTTTCCTATAAGAGCACAAACGACAGATTGTTTGTGAATATAATATTATGCAGGGACCGTCTTTTTTAGGCAAATCCCAAGCATTGAAGGTTGATTGATATAATCTTCGTGTAACAACCCTAGTCAAAAATCCATGTAATAAAGTTAATAAATGAAAATAATAACCAAGGTCATAAGACACGTATTCTAAGCTGAATGTTGGGCAAAAACATAGTGATGGAAATCACTTGTGATTAATTAATGGCTATGGAAATTGGAAAAGGCAATGGCAAAGGCTTTCAAAAGGCATGAGGCATTTATTGGCATTTTATTTATGAAAACAATGGAAAATAGGAGAAAAGGAAGGTGAAAGGTCATAGGTTGTATGTGATGACGAAAATGAAGGAAAATAATGGAAAATGAATAAAATATAGGCTTCATTGATAAAGATGCTTCTAAGGATCAGTTCATAGATTTTTTGTCAGTGTTAAGTTTTTCATCAGTTTTAGCTTGGAGCTCTCTCTATTCTCTCTCTCTCATACTCTTGGACACTTAAGAATTTTCTTGGAGCACTTTTGGAGAAGTGTGGCATAATTGGCATTTGGATTAAGAAGGAAAAAGAAGAGCAAGAAAGTGCAAGTGGACATTGGGATCATCATATATATCGGCTTTTCTTGCAGGTACCAAGTTGCATGTATGATTTCCTTGCTATTTTTGGCATGCATGTGGTTTCTTGGATATGATCTGTCATTGGCATGGAGGATTGCCTGGATTGACAGTGGTTTTTCCTAGCCTTTCCATTTCCTGGATAGTCATGGTGTTGTGAGTTTCTTTCCTTTTGTTTTTTGGTTGGTTCTCATGCTCCTTATGGTTGTGGGTTGAGTTACCAGTTCTTGGAGCCTTGGTTGGAAAACCGATCTGGAAGCCTTGTAACAGCTTGGGTTGAGACACTAGTCCTAGAAGCCTTGGTTGGAAAAATACTCTGGAGCCCTTGGTGGGTTGATTTACTAGTCCTGGAAGCCCTAGTTGGACAAACACTTTATAGCCCGACAACTGTTGTGGGTTAAGTTACTAGTCCTAGAAACCTTGGTTGGAACAAACGCTCTATAGCACTTGACTACTTGGGTAGATACTGATATGGTGATGGTTATTGATGTCTGACCATGAGGTGGAATCACTAGTTTAGGGTTGTGGTGGTTTGGCCTCTGGAAGTCATGGTTTGGTTTTGTTGGAGTTGTTTCATGAGATCCCACATTCATGCTTAGAATATGGCATGGGGGTGATTCACTGAAAGAGAGATTTGGTTCAACCCAATCTATGGTTGGGTGGTACGTAGAAGTCCTTGACTTGGTTGGATTTTCATATGTTAATAATAGATCATTTCCTTTGGTATTTTCATGAGTAAATGTGTTGTTCATTATGTGGCTTTAATAGTTGTTTCATCATTGATATATCTCTAGTTATTTGTTGGTTATGAGCATGTTTTACGATAATCTTGATGTATGGCTCTCATCATGTTTTGGTTAATATAAGAAATAAAAATGAATGAATGATCTAATAGATAACAATCTAGCTATTGGGAGGGGATACCAATCCTCCTTGACGATTCTCAGATAAGTATGAGACCCCTATTATCAGATATGTTGTTATGACTTGTAGATTTCATGTTTACGATATGTTTGATGAAATGATTGTCATGGCTCGTAGGGGTCATATCGAGTCCTTTTTCAATTTTTTACATTAGTAACCTTGTTTCAATGTTATTTATCAATTCTGGAAGTTTCATGAAGATGTAGGAAGTGGCCTGAGTCCTGGCCCTGAAAAAGTGGCACAGAATCTAGGGTCACTGGCACAGAACTTCCTGAAAAATGCCACAGTCGCATGTATGCCTTGTTGTGGGAGTGACTGGAGGGTCTCAGTCACATTCATGGCTTGTCATGGGAGCGACTGGGGGTCTAGATCAGAAAAACATCAAGTTATGTTAGTGGTTTGGCACCTAGAAGGGTTGGTTGTCATTTGAAGGTTCTGTAGCACCCGAGGAAGGTCATATTGGTCTTGTCTTGTCAGTTCCACTTCCTTAATTGTACATGGGGAGTTGAATCATATCATAGTAACTCGTCATCACATGTTTACCCTGATGGACCATTTAGCTTGGGTAAATGTAGGAGGAGGTAGTTACAGAGTGGTATCAAAGCATGGTGATGTTCTACTTGGGTGATTTTTGGTTTCCATTCTCCTTGGATGAATGTGATGTCATGTGTACATGTAAGTTGCATATATGTTCATTATGCTTGTGGTATATGTGTTTTTTATGTATGCATGGTACTGTTCATTGCTATCGTTGTTATTTCATGCAGAAGATGATGACGTTGTGTTAAGATGTGTTGTCATGAATGTATGTCGATTTTTTATGTATTGTTATGCATAGTACCTAGTTGGTGTTATAATTGTGGCATTACGCATGGTAATTGGGACGATGATTGAGATGACATCTGTATACTGTGATGATTATGATTATACATATATTGTGCTAATCTAGTTGATCTTGGAGACGATATATCCTCCCCTGAGCTACACAAAGGTACATTGGTTTGTTTATATTTTGGTTTAGCTGACATGATATACCTTGCATAAAGAGAAGATCAAAGATGACTAGCAAGATGGTAGACTACAACTCACGATATTCTCCCTATAGATCATATGAGAAGCATGGTGAGGGATATTCTCCTGACATAGCATACACTTTAAGAAGTTTGAAGGCATAAATAAGGAGTTTCAAAGAAGACAATGATTGAATCATTCAATCACAAGAGAAAATTGCTAAGGCACAAGAGAAACAAGTAGAGGTCAATGCAGTTATTCTTTAGAGCTTGTCAGACTTACAGAGACAAGGACGACTTAGTATCAGTCATGGATAGGAGGATATGACTAATGGGGCATATGGAAGTAGGTCTCATGGTGGGCACAAGTCGGATAGAGATGACACGGTTAAAGAAGGAAGATTCTTGGATACACCTGATAAATGAGGTAGTAAACATGTGTTTTACTATAGTTTTGGTTCATATAGGTATCATGGTCATCATCGCTATCATCCTTATAGGAGGAGTGATAGGGGATATTTGTCGAATGAGTTCAAGAAAAAAATCCACCTACATTTGATGGGGAAATGAAGAAGTCACAGGATGGAGAAGCGTTGTTGCTTGGGATGAATAATTTCTTTAGATTGCAAGATTACTTAGAGAACATGAAGGCCATAATAGCTACATTCAATCTTAAAGGTAAAGCAGATATCTGGTGGGAAGATGTAAAGAATGTCAGAGGTATTCATGAATAGGATTTGACTTAGAGTGAATTCAAGAGACTTTTCAAGAAGAAGTATCTACCGGAGAGATACTCTGATGATAGGGAGAAAACAATTCTATGAGTTGAAGATGGGCACTATGATCGTGAGGAATACACTAGCAAGTTCTTAGAGTTATTGAGGTATGTACCTTATATTAAGGAGGAGAAAGCAAAGATTCAAAGATTCATCAATGGGTTGTCAGTAGCATTCAAGGACCAGATTGAGTTTTATGAGCCTAGATCATTTGAGAATCCATTAGGAAGCTAAAGCATTGTTATGATAAATCAAAGCGCAGATCTGAGACTAAGCAGGATTGGAAAGGTAATGATAAGAATAAAGGGAAATGGGATAAGAAGCGAACAAGACCTCCTGAAACAAGTAACAAAGAGAATTTTGTACTGCCTAAGATGTTCAATGCACCTAATTGAGGATAAGGATTTTAGTCTAAGGAGTAGAACAAGGGTGATGGTAGGAAACCTTTGCAGTGTTGGAATTGTGGAGGGGAGCATCACAGAAGAGATTTTCCACAACATACGGGTGGTAGACCGTATATTTATAGTGCTCAGGAGGCACAGACGATGGGGGGTGTTGGAGAGGGTATTCCTCGGATCTATGCAATGTTAGATAACAGGAAGGAATATCACCAGACATATATTATCGATATGGACGGTAAGCTTTGTGATCAAGTTTTTTCTATTTTTATTGACCCTGGATCTAATTATAGTTATGTTAATACTGACATGGTGGATAAGATTGGTTTGAATAAAGAAGTGCATGCAGAGTCTTGGTTAGTTCAGTTGGCTACAGGTACTAAGAAGCGAGTTCATCATTGGGTAAGATCTTATGCATTTGAGTTGAATGGTATGCCTACATTAGCATATTTGAATGTACTTCCATTGGGATCATATAGTATGCTTTTGGGTATGGATTGGCTATATCTCCACAGGACTAAGGTGGATTTTTATGAAAATGCTATTGAGTGCTTGGATGACAATGGGGAACAAGGAATTTTGCAGGGTAAGAAGAAGGAAACATCAATTATAATGGTGACAACTATGTAGGAAAAGTGTGGTCATAGGAAAGGGTGTGTGTTATTTGCAATACATGTTTCTAGTTATAAAGTTAAGGAAGTTGAGGATGTGGATGTCTTGAGGAGGTATCCATTTTTACAGCAGCTTCAGGATGTGTTCCCTGTAGAGATTTCAAAGTTTTCGCCTCACAACGAAGTGGCTTTTTCTATTGAATTGGTACCAGGGGAAACACAGACATCAAAAGCACCATACAGGATGAGCACACCAGAGTTAGTAGAATTGAAGTTGCAGTTGAAGGAAATGATTGACAAGGGATACATTAGGCCAAGTGTGTCGCCTTGGGGTGCACTAGTGTTGTTTGTGAAGAAGAAGGATGGTACTCTCAGGTTATGCATTTATTACAAGTAGTTGAACAAAGTGACCATCAAGAAAAGGTATCTGTTGCTAAGGATCGATGACTTGGTTGATCAGTTGAAGGGAGAAACAGTGTTCTCGAAGATTGAATTGAGATTTAGATATCATTAGGTATTCATTAAAGAAGAGGACATCTACAAGACTTCTTTCCGAACCAGGTATGGGCATTATGAGTTTGTTGTAGTCCTTATCTAGACAAGTTTGTTATTGTATTCATTGGTGATATATTGGTATATTCTAAGAGTGAGGAAGAGCATGCCGAACATTTAGGAGCAGTGTTGAGATTGTTAATAGAGCACCATCTGTATGCCAAGCTTAGCAAATGTAGTTTCTTTCATACAAAGGTACATTACTTAGGACATGTGGTTTCCAAGGAAGGCATAGTAGTGGGTCCATAAAATATAAGAGCTATCATGGAATGGGAAACTCCCAGGAATGTGGATGAGGTAAGATCATTCATGGGGTTAGCAAGTTATTATAGGAGGTTCATTAAAACCTTCTCTTAGATTTTCTATCACATTAGATCATTACAGAGGAAAGGTAAGAAATTTGAATGGACAGGGGAATGTGCAGTCATTTGAGCAATTGAAACAGTTGTTGAAAAATGCTCTAGTTTTATTGATTGCAGTGTAGGTTTTAACCCTGTTTAGAACTTACCTGCATATGAATTCTAAAAAACAGAAAATAAACAAAGGGAAGAGCATAACACATAAAACAAATATACACAGATATTTTCCACTGGATCCCAAAACCGGGACTACCAGATTGATTTTTCATTATGTTCCTTTCAATGTTTCAATACATATATATACATGCCGAAGCATCCAATACCATGGACCGAAAATCATCGCGCCCAAAACCATATGCGAAAACCATGCACAAAACCATGGGTCCAAAAAAAAATTCCCACGGGACACTGCCCCAGACCCCGTAGAGGGGGGCTAATTGCCCCCCTCAAACCCCTCCTACAGGGGGGGGTTGTCACCCCCGCTGCGCATCGGTGCAACGAAGGGGGGGCTCTGCCCCCCCCTGACCCCTCAGTTTAGCTAGGGGGTCTAGTCGTGGAAAGAATATAACACAACCCAACATTCTCCCACTTATTGTTTTCTTTCCACAGGAGAGCTTAGTCATTTATCCAGCCCTGAAACGCCCATAGTTTCTCTACACTAAGAGAACTTCTCAGCACTTACATATTTTGTCAATGCATCTGCAGTATTCTTCAAAGTGTCCACCTTTACCAGCAACACCTTTTTGTCTTCTATCATATCCCTCATAAAGTGATACTGAACATCAATGTGCTTTGTCTTGGAATCATAAGAAGGGTCCTTTGCCAATAAAATTGCACTTTGGCTATCAAAGTCTATCCTTATAACTCCTTGTACTAACCCCATGCTTGAACACAATATCTGCAACCAAACTACTTCCTTGCTTGCATGAGTGGCTGTCATGTATTCTGCTTCTGTAGTTGATAGTGCTACTACAAATTGTTTCTTACTCATCCAACTGACTGCACCTCCAAATAGTTTAAACACATACCCACTTGTAGATCTTCTATGATCCAGATCTCCAGCCCAGTCTACATCAACAAAGCCATGGATATCCAAAACTCTGTCCAATCCTAGTCTTCCTTGGACCTAAAAACCACTAGTGCCATGGAAATACCTAAAAACCCGCTTCACTGTTGTCCAATGCTCCTTCCCTCGTTTTGACATAAACCTGCTCAATACTCCCATTGCATGTGCATTGTCTGGTCTAGTACAAACCATCGCATACATCAGGCTACCGACTGCACTTGCATATGCAACACAGGATATGTCCTCTTCCTCTTCTTGTGTCTTGGGACACTGTTCAACAGATAACTTTACACCTACAGGAATAGGAACCTTCAAGTTTACTATCCTGCATATTAAACCTCTGCAGTATTGTCTTGACATACTTCCTCTGGTTTAACCAGATCATCCTCTTTTCCCAATCTATTTTAATTTCCATGCCCAAAATATAGTTTGCAACACCAAGATCTTTCATGTTGAATTTGGAGGACAATTGGGTCTTCAAATCTTGGATAATTTCTTTGTCATTTCCAACCAGCAACATATCATCCACATACAAGACCACATAAATAACACGGTCGCCAATTAATTTAAAATACACACAGTGATCTGCCTTGTTTCTGGTGAAGCCAAGTCCCCGTATAAACATATCAAATTTTTGATACCACATCCTTGGTGATTATTTTAACCCATATAGAGAATTTTTTAACTTGCATACCCATTCTTTCTTACCCTTCACTGCAAAGCCTTCAGTTTGCTTCATGTATATCTCTTCTTCTAGATCCTCGTGAGGAAATGTTGTCTTCACATCCATTTATTCTACCTCAAAATCAAAAGTAGCAGCAACAGATAAAAGTAATATAATAGAAGCTACCTTGGCAACAAGAGAAAAAATATCACCAAAATCAATTCCCGACACCTCGGAATAACCTTTTGCTACCAATCGAGCTTTGTATTTCTCCACCTTTCCTTCTGCATTTGTCTTCTTCTTGAACACCCATTTGCCGCCAATGGGTTTCCTTCCAACCAACAACTCCACCAGATCCCAAGCCTCATTTTTGTGCAAATATTCCATTTCATCAACCATGGCCTCTTTCCAGAGTTTTCCATCCTCTGAATCTACTGCTTCCTTCACAGTTTTGGGATCATCATCAATAATAGATAAACCAAAATTTGAACAGAAGTTAGATGGACTATACCTTTCTGGTTGCCTTCTCTCTTGAACTGATATTCTCACAATGAGATTTTGTGGCTCTTCGTCTTCTGATTCCTCTTCTGTTGTAGAGTTTGATTCTTCCTCCTTTAGCTCAAACTCTATATTCTCAGGTTCTTTTGGTTGGACTTCATGTTTAATAACATATTTCACCTCTTTGAACACCACATCTCAGCTATATACAACCTTCCTTGTTACTGGGTTCCAAAGCTTATAGCCTTTTAAACCATCCTTATACCCAATAAAGATGCACTTTTCAGATTTACTATCCAAATTTGTTCTTTTCTCCTTTGGGACATGTACATATGCATCACATCCAAATACCCTCAGATGTGAAAGAGAGGGTTTCTTACCAGTCCATACCTCTTGTGGAGTCTTATCCTCCAACGCTGATGAAGGTGATCTGTTGACCAGGTAACATGCAGTCTCCACCACCTCTGCCCAGAATTCCTGTCCTAACCTGGCACCACTGAGCATGCTTCTTGCCCTTTCCATCAACGTCTTGTTCATCCTTTCTACAACTCCATTTTTCTCAGGTGTGTATGGAGTAGTCTTTTGTCAAGCAATACCACACTTCTTACAGAATTCTTCAAATTCCTTCTTGCAAAACTCTCCACCGTTATCTGTCCTCGACACCTTTATCTTCTTCTCTGTCTGGTTTTCCACCAGAGCCTTAAATTCTTTAAACCTGTCAAAGGCTTCAGATTTCTTCTTGAGGAAATATATCCATGTATTCCTTGAGAAGTCATCTATAAATGATACATAGTACACAGACTTACCCAATGATGGAACCTTCACAGATCCAATCTGTTTCGCCCTCTTACCACAAGAAGGGAAACTCATCCGATTATGCTTCCCATATACACAATTTTCACAGAAATAAAAATCCAGAGACCTATTAGTCATACCTTCTACCATACCTTTACCATAAAGTATTTGAAGGCCCTTCTCTCCAATATGTCCAAGCCTTTGATGCCATAGCATGGTATTTTCTCTAGAGACCACTAGATTTTCTGCTCCACTTTCAGGAACCACAGAACTGTTGTACCCATCAACAACAATGCTACCTTGCAGCTTGTATAGAGTTCCAATCCGAACTCCCCGCATCAATACCAGTGCTCCCCAAACCATCTTGCAGGTATCTTTCTCGAACATTTTTTTTACACCTGCATCATCTAACTTGCTTACAGAAATCAGATTTCTGGCTAATGCAAGAATATGCATAACACTCGAAAGTGTTATAATACTTCCACCTCACAACTTCAACTTGACTTTTCCACGACCAATGATTCTAGCCTTCCTGTCATCTCCCAAGAAGACATTACCACCATCATATTTCTCATACTCACGAAACCACTCTCTATGCGGAGTGAAGTGAAAGGATTCACCTGATTCAATCAACCATGCCTCATGATCTACATGTGTACTTGAAGAAGCCAAGTACACATCCCCACCTTCATCTAAGGTGGTTTTCACCTCTGCAGAAGGAGCATCATCAGATCCCTTTCCTTTGTTGAGAGATTTAGATTTATAGTCCCTTGTGTAGTGCCCTTCCTTTCCGCATTTCCAACACACCTTTACAGGTTTTCCTGGAGATTTAGATCTCCCACTCGATGACTTATTTTTGTTTTTGTTATGGGACCGTCCTCGTACAGACAGGGCATCACCATTCTGGCTCTCCATATTTTTCCGTCTCATTTCCTCCGTCAGCAAGGATGAGACTATTTCATCAAACTGCAAGGCAGTTGCATTTCTACCTATTGCAATAACCAGACCATCCCACGAATCTGGTAGAGAACACAACAAACTGATGCACTTATCTTCATCTAAAATTTTAATGTCCACAGATAATAACTGACTTACCACATTATTAAATGCGTTCAGATGCTCTGTCACTGAGTCTCCATTTTTCATCCTCAGGTTATACAACTTTTTCCGTAGGAACATTTTATTCACTAGAGACTTAGATTAGTAAAAAGTCCCTCACTTGTCCCACAAAACCTTCGTCGTAGCTTCCCCTGATACATTCAAAAATACTTAATCTGAAACACACAATTGTATTGTGCTCTTTTCCTTTCATCCAACTTCTTCCATTCTTCATCGGACACTCCCGTTGGTTTAGTACCTGGATCCACTGCGATCAAATGATCTTTATCCACCAACAGATCCTCCATCTTGAGTTTCCACAACTCAAAACTCTGACCATTAAATTTCTCGATCTCTATCTTTCCACTGCTCGCCATCTTCTTTCACCACCAGAATCGATCCCACAGATCTCCCACTGAACAGGGTCTACCACAGGCCCGAGCGAAACCCCTCAGCAACAAAGGCATCCCCTTGAAGCAAAAACAACTCTGATACCAAATGTAGGTTTTAACCCCATTCAGAACTTACCTACATATGAATTCTAAAAAACATAAAATAAACAAAGGCAAGAGCATAACACATAAAACAAATATACACAGAGATTTTCCACTGGATCCCAAAATCGGGACTACTAGATTGATTTTTCATTATGTTCCTTTCAATGTTACAATACATATATATGCATGCTGAAGCATCCAATACCATGGACCGAAAACCATCGTGCCCAAAACCATGTGCAAAAACTATCGTGGCCAAAACCATGTGCGAAAACCATGCACAAAACCATGGACAAAACCATGGGTCCAAAAAAAAAATTCCCCGGGGTGCTGCCTCGGACCCCGTAGAGGGGGCTAACTGCCCCCCTCAAATCCCCTGTGACCACCCCGCTGCGCATCGGTGCAATGAAGGGGAGGCTCTACCCCCCGATTTAGCTAGGGGGGCTAGTCATGGAAAGAATATAACACAACCCAACATGCAGATCCAGATAAAGAATTTGTAGTGTGTATAGATGTCTGCAAGAGAGAACTTGGTGGAGTATTTATGTAGGAAGGACATGTAGTGTGTTATGAATCAAGGAAATTGAATGAGCACGAGCAGAATTATGTGACGCATGATCTTGAGTTAGCAACGATTGTCCATGCATTGAAGATGTGGAGACATTATCTTCTTGGCAGAAGGTTTGTATTGATGAGTGATCATAGTGGATTGAGATATCTATTTCACCAACCAAACCTGAATTCCAAACAATCTAGATGGTTGGCCACGATTAGTGAGTTTGACTTTGAGATTAGGTATATTAAAGGTAAAGAGAACAAGGTTGAAGATGATCTTAGCAGGGAGATATAGGTAAATCACATAGCAACTATAAGTTCATATTGAACATATCTACAAGATCAGATCTTATAGGTAAGACAACAAGATGACAGGTATATGGAGCTTATGGGCAGGATACGACAAGGTAAAGGTGATCGGGATGTGGACTGTCGTCTCATAGAAGATGTGTCGAATGACAGTGAGCCTAAGAATCTTATCTTGAGGGAATTTCATGCTAATCCATAGTCAGGTCATCGAGGAGATCATAACACATTGACAATGGTGTAGAAGTTCTATTATTGGTCGAAATTGAAGAAGGAAGTGGCAGATTTTGTGGCTAGATGCTTGGGTTGTTAACGGGTAAAGGAAAAATGTAAGCACATAGGTGGATTACGAAAGTCGATTATGATTCCAGAGTGGAAATGGGAGGTCATTTCCATGGATTTCATTATAGATTTGTCGAGGACATCTAGACAACATGATTATATCATGTTTGTAGTGGACAGGTTGACAAAGGTAGCACACTTCATTTCAATGAAGTCTACTTATTAAGATAATGATGTAGCATAGGTCTTCATCAAAGATGTAGGGAGGTTGCATGGTGTTTCGAAGAGGATGTGTCAGACAGGGATGCCAAATTCACTTCCAAGTTCTGGAAAGATTTATTTGCAGGTTTGGGCTCATAGTTGGCCTTCAGCACAACATATCATCTGCAAAACTATGGACAAAAAGAGAGGGTCCATAGGATATTGGAGGACATGCTGAGGATGTATATTATGCATCAAAAATGAAAGTGGGAAGAGTATCTTCTACTGGTTGAGGTCACTTACAACAATGGGTATCAGGAGTCTCTAAGGATGAGTCTGTTTGAGGCACTCTATGGGTGGAGTTGTAATAATCCCAGCAGTTGGAGTGATCCAGTGAATAAGGCGTTGATTGGCAGAGATGGAATAGGAAATGCAAGTAATAAAGAAGAATCTGAAGGAAGCAAAATATAGATAACATAGTTATGCAAATCAAAATAGGATGTTTAAGGAGTTTCAGGTTGGGGAACATGTGTACTTTCACATCAAGCCCAATAAGAGCTTCTTGAGGATTGGATCATGTGCCAAGTTGGCACCTTAGTATTGTGGACCTTTCAAGATTCTTGAAAGGATTGGACTAGTAGCCTACCGACTTACACTACATCCAATAGTGAAAGTCCATGATGTTTTCCATGTGTCATTACTTAAGAAGTATGTTAAAGATGTTGATCATATGATTGAATGGTATGTATTGCAAGTGGATCCAGAATAATAATTTCAGTAAGAACCTCAATGCATTTTGCAGAGAAAGATGATTATGCTCCAGAACTGAGAAATCGAGCAGGTTAAAGTTCAATGGAAGCAATTTGGGCTCAATGAAGCTACATGGGAGATGGTTGATCAGATGTGGGTTTTGTATCCTTCTCTATTTGTTGGTTGAGCGGATGTATTTTGGTATATGTTTTGGTATAAGTATATATGTATATGGATGTAAATAACGCCATGAGTTTTGTTATAAATATCCAATAAGCGGTATGGTTGTTATGTTGTTATGTTTCTATGTTTGTCATGTTGATTTGCTTTCTAGCAGGTTGTTAATTATAAATGCTACAACGAGCTAAGTTATAAAGCTCCATGGGTAGTATGTTTTTCTTTTTAGCAGTCTTGTTGGTTATAGGTGTCATTGAACACCGAGGATGGTGTTCACCCAAGGGGGAGGGTTATGTGATAGCACTGGTCAAAAATCCATGTAATGAAATTAATAAACACAAATAATAACCAAGGTCATGGGACACATATTCCAATCTTAATGTTGGGAAAAAACATAGTGATGGGGATCACTTGTGATTAATTAATGGCTATGGAAATTGGCATAGGCAATGACAAAGGCTTTGGAAAGGCATGAGGCATTTATTGGCATTTTATTTATGAAAATAATGGAAAATAAGAGAAAAAGAAGGTGAAAGGTTACAAGTTGCATGTGAGGAGGGAAATGAAGGAAAATAATGGAAAAATGAAGAAAATAGAGGTCTCATTGATAAAAGGGATTCTAAGGATCATTTCATAGCTTTTTTTTCAGTGTTAAGCTTTTCGTTAGTTTTAGCTTGGAGCTCTCTCTCAACCCAATCTATGGTCGAGTGTTATGTGGAAGTACCTGACTTGGTTGGATTTGCATATGTTAATAAGCGCTTTTTTCCTTTGATATTTCATGAGTAAATGTGTTGGTCATTATGTGGCTTTAATAGTTGTTTCATCATTAATATATCTCTCGTTATTTGTTGGTTATGAGCATGTTTTACGATAATATTGATGTATGGCTCTTATCATGCTTTGGTTAGTATATGAAATAACAATGAATTAATGACCTAATAGATAACAATGCAGCTATTGGGAGGGGATATGAATCCTCCTTGACAAATCTCAAATAAGTATGCACTACAACAAAACAGGCAATTTGCACCAGATTTAGCACCAGATTCTAGCGCATTTTTTTCTCAATTGGGATGAGCAACCTGGCGCTAAATCTGGCTCTATTGTACAATTTTTAAAGCGTCCTTTTTTGCACCAAATTTTGCATCTTTTTTACGCCAAATTTTCCATCATTTTCTGCATCATATTTTGCACCAAGATTTTCATTTGGTTTTACAACAGGTTTTGCTTCTAGTTTTGTGCCTTTTTCTGCATCTATTTTTGCATCATTTTTTGCTTCCTCTTTTGTGGAATTCTTTGCTTCTATTTTTGTGTCATAATTTGCATCGATTTTTACACCATCTTTGACATCTTATTTAGCGCCTTTTTTTACATCCAATTTGTGCCAATTTTTGCATCTGGTCTTATGCCATCTTTTGCTTCTAATTTTGTACTTATTTTTACATCTATTTTTGTGCCAATTTTTCTGCCTTTTTTTACACCATCTTTTCCATCCAATTTTGCACCATATGTTGAATCTGATTTAGTGCCAAATTTTGCATGCATTTTTGCACCATTTTTTGCATCCACTTTTGCATTTTATTTATCTCCCTTTTTTGCATCCTATTTTGCACCATATTTTGCATTTAATTTTGCATCATTTGTTGCATCCAATTTAGCATCATTTTTAACACCATTTCTTGCATCCAATTTTTCATCCTTTTGAGCATCTAAATTTGCATCCTATGTTGAACCATATATTGCATCCACCTTTGCATCCCATTTTGTGTCTATTGTTACGTTCACTTTTGAGCCATTTTTTCGTCTACTTTTGCATTTGTTTTTGCACCAAGTTTTGAATGATTTGTTGCATCATTTTACATCCAATGTTGCATCTCAATTTGCATCCAAAATTAAGCCATTTTTATGCCCATTTTTGCACCATTTTTTCTTCTTTTGTGTCCAATTTTGCACCATTTTTTATGTCCAAATTTGCATCCTTTTTGGTATCTAGTTTTTCATCCTTTTTGGCTTCCAAATTTGCATCCTTTTTTCTGCCACATTTTGTGTCCACATTTGCATCTCATTTTGCACCTAGATTTTAGTTGGAATTTTCATCTAGTTATGCATCATCTTTGACATCCTTGGTTTCACCATTTTTTAGTCCCATTTTGCATCTTTTCTTACATCCTTTTTGCATCCTAATTCTACACCATTCTTTGCATCCTCATTTTGGTGTCCATTTTTGCATCCTTGTTTGCACCCAATTCGGTATCCTTTCATTTGCCCTATTTTGTTCCCTTCTTTGTGTCTAGTGTTGCACCCTTTTTTAATTTTACTTTAAAAACCTTTTTGTGTCATTGTTTGCATATTGTTTTGATGGCTATTTTAACATCCAATTCTACTCCCAATTTTTCATCCATGGTTAAATCCACTTTTGGCTTCTTGTTTAGAGTTTTATTTTTATTTCCATTTATGACCACCTCTATGGGTTCATTTTACTAAGTTCATTTACATAGTGAAATATATTAAATTTTCTAAATATCATTTTGCTGTAGGATTTAATGCATGGTTAGATGAAAACAAAACCCTCTCAGTTTATCTCAGAAACCTAGGACAAACCAATTAAGAGAAAGGTTGTTCTAAGGCTTAGGATTCTTAGTAGATCAAGATGTAGAGTATAGATTAAGAAAAAGAGAATGAATTCTTGTGAGTCCTCGCATGCAGGTCTTCTTGGAGTTTTTCGTATAGCCAAGAAGCGCTCCTAGCTAGCTCCAAAGCTTGGTCCTACACATAAGAGAGAGAATAAAGCAACCTTCACAACATAATATCTTAATAATCAAAACTATAAAAAACATATAAATATTATTGAATAAATAAATATAAACCAAAAACCCATGCATACATTAGTTAAATAGAAGAAGTAAAGAATGAATAGAAACATATGGAAGGAAGAACAACTGATCTATATGAATAAAGGAGTTGGAGGAAAGTTACAACAATCAGATATAGTTGCAACATCACCTCCCCCAACTCATAGCTCCAAAACTCTCCCTCTCAAGACAGATCTCAAGAGCGTGACAATACAAAATTCCCATCATTTTTTCAATGGCAAAGCCTCTAATATATAGGAAAGTGGAGGCTATGAAGATTTCCAAAATTCCTCATTAGTTCAATTTGGGAAAAATCTTTTGGGTGAATAATGTTTCCTCATATAAAAAAGGAATTTTCCACTTTTTAGATGCTTTTGTGCTTAGGAAAAAGCTTCCCCATGCTTTATGGCTCTTTCCCACTTTTGTATGCTTTTATTTTTTAGGAAAAAGCTAAAGATGAGGATAAAGAGATTACATTCCACCATATGTTTCCGAAAGTGACCAAGAATGTCAAATTCAAATTCTAGTTTGCTTATGTTTTAGTTTTTTTTTTAATATATATTTAGTTTTAGTATTTTTTTTTTCTAGAAAAATATATTTAGTTTTTGGTATATTTTTCTATAAGAAAAATTATATTTTGTTTTTATAAAAATGGATTTTAAACATTCCATTCATGCTAAATTTGTGATTTTATGATAGGAGTTTAAATTATATATAGTAAAGTAACTTAATGTCATGTGTCGTGTTGCTGAGATGGGTGTTATACATCTCTTTCTTGCTAAGTTATAGAATGTGCTTGGGTTTTCTTAATGCAATAAAACTAATTATGTTCTTCATGATATCTTGAAATGTTCATCTTGAACCAGGCTAATAAAACAATAAAGTTAAAATAGGTTTTCCTTTGTCCTTTATAGATCTTTGTCCCCATTAATCTTGGTCTTAATAGATTAATTGTCTTGTGGTGGCCTTGAGTGGTCACTTCCATTAGTTGCATGCTTTGTAGTTTTCAGTTAGTGACATTTTTTAGGCTTGATAATATGTTATTTAATTTATCAAAATGTGTTATTGTCCATATTATTGTTAAATATTAATATTAAATATGCTGATTTTTAAGCATGTTTTAGCAAAACTTTCCCAAAATGTTTATAGATTGTATTTTATAATGCAATTATTCTTTGCTTGATGAAATTGTTTTGGATATATTTTTTAATGATTCATTGATTGATGAAATTGTTATGGATATTTTTTTTAGTATATTAAATTGTATGTGATAAAGTCAAAAATCACCTCTTTTTTAGATTTTCATTGATCAATTTCCCTTAAGGCCATCAAGTTCACCATTTGGTCCCAGGTTAAGGAAATATAGGAGTCATGAAGTGGAATTGTCCAAGCACTTAAATCTTGAGACATGTTTCTTTTTAGTCACTTTATACTTTCTTTCTATGTAAATTTTTGATGAAAATAGTCTTGGAACATGAGGGGCGTCAATAGTAAGCGAAAACAAACTCCTAAAAGAAAAATGGTATGCAAAGCACCCATAAATAATGTTGATATAAGAAGCAAAAATATTAAGTGAGGTTCAACCTCATATAATTAGAAAATGGGGGAGGAATTTCCAAGTAGTAGTGATTGATGCTTAGAGATACTTGGGTGGAATGGTTATTATTTGAAATGATTAAGACATCAAGGTTACCAATATGTTTACCTCTTTCCGCATTATGACAATACAATTTTAGTTAATTGACATTGAGGACTACTACCATGTATCCAATGTCTATGACTCCAATATCGCAAATGGAAAACCTCTATTTCTCAATTCTATTTCTAGCACAAGTAATTTATACTCCCCATCTCCATGGATTGTTGGGAATGACTTCAATATTATAAGTGTCTCGAGGAAAAGAAAGAATGAATCGAAATGTTTAACAAGATATTTTGTAAGCTATACCATTAAAGCCACAAAGTAGTCTCCATTAAAGTTGTCAATAAATGAGTCTCCAACCCACACATGTGGATCAATGAGATGTAATACATGTGTGTGTGGTTACGAACTCAATACACCTCTATAATAACTCCACAAACTTATGTATTTCACTCTGTCACATAAATTGACAGTAGTGTGACATAAGTAAACCAAGAGTAGACATGAAAGCCTTAGGAAACAAACATTCCTTAGATCCTCAATTAGGTGCTTAAATGATGAAGTGAAAATGCAAGGGGAAAAGAAGAATTCATGATTTAACCATCACATACATGTGATCAAGTGTGACTAGGAGTGTATATATTCATATATTTTCCAAAGAGGGAGTGAATACATGAGTTACCATTATTGGCCCTTATTTTTCTTTCTTTTTCATTTTCTTATATATAGGACTTAGGGAATAAGGTTTTCATAAGTTTGGCACAACTCATAGATATAAGATTTACATGAATTTTCACTTCAACCTTAGAGTTTAGACTTAGATAAATCAATATAGTGTATGTTTAATGATTTTGGCTTTCACTTTTTTATTGTATTCCATCACAAATACAAAAGGGGAAATATTTTGCCACAAATCTATGAATGCTTAATCATAAAGTCGTCATGTGATGAAAACAAATTAATGATGTTATTCTCTACGAAAATGATGGGTATTCTTGAGAAAATCTTATGCTTGTGGATGTTTCCTCCCTGGTTGAGAGGGAGTGAGGATAGACACCATGTTATGCATGTGTCATGTACTATGGCTAGGATTAACAATCGTAAGCCTAGTAAAGGCACTAGTAGGGATAATGGTGGATTGGATAAACATCTGGGACCAATATTCTTTGAGAATTTGGACATTGACTAGGACTAATCGCCATAAGTCAAGTACATTAATCCAAGATAAGAATAGTCATGAGGATTGACATTTTCTGGTGTCAAATATTATGATAGTGGATTAGGAAATGATCATGTGAGGACATACCTGGTAAACATCTTGGTGGGGTAAGTGCCTTGAAAGGCAGTGGTGTCCAAATTTATGCCTCCCAACATTGTGCTCTGATCTAATGGATAGATAAACTTGTTAGTCAAGGCCTTACTATTTTGAAAATTTTGGCTATGATGATGTAAATCATCATTGATGCTTATCAATCTAGATCCCTTCTTATATGAATATTTCAACTTGAGAGTACTTTTTTGTCTCATTATGAGTACCTCGCTAGTTTAGAGGGAGGGTCATCATCTTCATTATTTCCATCATCACCACCATCAATGTGATCATTATTGTCATCATTTCATTATCATCATAATCACCATTCATGTCTTCTTCATGATCATGATCATCATCATGATTTTGTATATTGTCGTCAATTGTTCATAATTATAGGTATCATAAGAAGTATCACCAACCTTAGGACACATGATATATGAAAGAAAAATAACCACTTTATTTTTTAGAAATGATTGATGATCATCAACATCACTACCATTATCATCGTCATTATAATTGTCATCATCCCCATCATCATAACTAATATAAGTTTTATCATAATTTTTTTCATCTTCATCATGAACATCATAATCATCATTCATGCCATTATTGTTCTTGATTATGACCAAGATGAAAATAATGATAATGATGATCAGATGATGATGACTTGGAAGATGACGCCAAAGATAATTATTATGATTTTTACCATGATAACATTTAAAAATTGGGAGGAATGGCCAAGGTCATTAGCATCATCATCATTGTCATTGTAACTCCCATCGTCTTTATCATCATTGTCATTATCATAACAATCGCAATTCATGTCATCGTCATCATCTTCATTATCATCATCGTTATAATTATTGACATTGTCATCAGTTGTTCATAATTTTCAATGTCATAAGAAATATAATCAATGCAAAAGATATGATGTGTGTTGGAAAATGGATGCAAAAGTAAACAAAAAAATGGGGGTAAAAATAGACGTAAATTTGGATGAAGAGTGGACACAACATAAGTAGATGCAGAACAAGACAGAAAAATTGAACAAAAGTGGATGAAAAAGTAGATGCAATAGTTCATACAAACTTGAACACAAAATAGGACTCAAACATGGATGAAAAAGTGGAAGAAAACATGGGCACAATAGTAGGCATAAAACTTAGCATGAATTGTGGTGAAACAAATGTGGATACTCCAATGAATGTAAAAAAAAAGGGACACAAACTTGAATGCAAAAAGAAGGAAAACTTGGATGAAAAAAGGGATGTAAACATGGGCCAAACATGGGTGCAATAGTGAACACAAAATTAGTTGCAAAACTAAACAAATCAAAAGTGGATGTAAAAGTAAATTCGAAATGGGATGCAAAAAACATAAACAATATTTGATGCAAACTTGGACACAAAAGAGGATGCAAATATGGATGCAATAGTGGAAGAAAATGTGGGTTGCAATGATAGGCATAAGATATGGCACAAATAATAGCACAAAAAAGGTGGATGTAATAATAGACACAAAACAATATGCAAACTTAGATGCAAGACAAGATGCTATAAGGGATGTAAAAGTGGATGCAAACACGGGTGCAACATGAGAAACAAAATTGGATGCAAAATATGGATGAAATGGAAGTACATGCAAAAGAAGATACAAAATGAGATGCAAAACCCAACACAAAAGTGGATGCAAAAATAGATGAAATATTTTATGCAAAAGAGGATGTGAAGATGGATGCAAAATTGGAAGCAAACGTGGGTACAACGGTATGTGCAAAACATGGAACAAATTTTGTCACAACAAAAGTAGATGTAATGATAGATGCAAAAAAAGAAGCAAATGAAGATGAAAAATAGGATGCAAAAAGGGATGTAAAAGTGGGTGTAAACATGGGTGCAACAATGGATGTAAAATAGCTTTTGCAACTTATTTGAAAGAGCAATTTTGTCCCAACAATTAGACTTGTAGCATAAAGAACATGGTTAATACATATGATTCGACCAAAAAGTAGTTACTACCAAAATTCAACCAAAAAAAATATTACTGCATAAAAATAGAATTAAAAACAAAAAAAATAAAAACAAAAATTTCCCAAATTAAAAATAAATAAATGATAAACTTTTTTTTACCAAAATTTAGTGATTTTTTTAGTGCTAATACTAACATCACCATTACAACAAGATATTTTTTTAGTGCTAATATTGCCATTACAACAAGATATAAGAGGGATATAATGCAAAAAGTTTAATAATAATATGTATGTAGAAGATGGTCTTCAGACTGGTGAATTCATGATAATCAATGGGACTACAATCAAAATAATTGGATGTTATTTACTTTTTTACATAGATTGTCAAAATAATTGCATAAATCGATTTTTTTTAACCAAAATTTAACAAAAACTTTGCTAGTGCTAACATTAGAACCACCATTACAACAAGATATCTTTCTAGTGTTGACAACACCATTATAGTAAGATAACTCAAGAGAGACAGAAAATTTAAAAGTATGATAGTAATATGTATCCAGAAGATGGTAGTGAAACTAGTAATTGTTCATTCTCATTATCATAATCATTGTCATCATCATCACCATCATCCTTGTCATCGTTATTGCCATCATTACATTATCATCATAATCACCATTCATGCCATCATCATCATCATTATGGACATTGTTTGCAATTGTTTATAATTATAGACGTTGTAAGAAATATCATCAACCCAAAAAATGTGATCAGTGCTAGAAAAGGGTTGTTTAGGACACATTGATATACGTAAGAGAAATAACAACTCTATTTTTGAGAGATGGTCGATGATCATCATCATCACCACCATTATCATCGTCATTGTCATTTTTATCATCCCCATCATCATCATTAATGTAATTTCTATCAACATTGTTGTAATCATCATCATCATTCATGCCATTATTGTTTTTGATGATGACCTAGATGAAAATGATGATGATGACACCAAAGATAATGCTTATGATTATGACAATGACAACATCTAAAATTGGGAAGATTCGCTAAGGTCATTAGCATCGTCATCATCATAATCATTGCCATCATCATCATTAATGTCATTGTAACCACTATCGTCTTTATCATCATAATCACAATTCATGTCATCGCCATCATCTTCATTTTCATCATTGTCAATATTATTGACATTGTCATCAATTGTTCATAATTGTCAATGCCATAAGGAATATCATCAATGCAGAAAATATGATGAGTGTTGGAAAAGGGATGCAAAAGCGAACATAGAAATGGGGGCAACAATAGAAGTAAAATTGGATGAAAAGTGGATACAACATAAGTAGATGCACAACAACATGAAAAACCTAACACAAAAGTGGATGCAAAAGTAGATGCAGTTTTCAATGCAAAATTGGATGCAAACATGAAGGCAAAAGTGGAAGCAAACATGGGTCCAATGGTAGGTGTAAAACTTGGCACAAACTGTGGTGAAACAAATGTGGATGCAACAACGGACACAAAAGTAGATGCAAAAATGGATGAAACAAAAGTGGATACAATAGGGGATGAAAAAACATACACAATATCTGATGCAAACTTGAACACAAAAGAGGATGCAAATGTGGATGCAAATGTGGAAGCAAATGTGGTTGCAATGGTAGGTGCAAGATATGGTGCAACAAAAGTGGATGTAACAATAGACAAAAAATATGCAAAATAAGATGCAAAAATGGATGTAAAAGTGGAAGCAAACATTGATGCAACAGGAAAAACAAAATTGGATGAAAAAAATGGATACAATGGAAGTAGATGCAAAAGTAGATACAAAACGAGATGCAAAACCCAATGCATAAACCTGACACAAAAGTGGATGCAAAAACAGATGCAATATTTGATGCAAAAGAGGATGTGAACATGGATGCAAAATTGGAAGCAAACGTGGATACAATAGTGAGTGCAAAACATGGTGCAAATTATGGCATAACAAAAGTGGATGTAATGATAGATGAAGAAAAAGAATCAAAGTATGATGCAAATGAAGATGTAAAAAGGGATGCAAAAAGTGAAATTTAAAATGGGTGCAACAGTGGATGCAAAATTGTATGCAAAAGTGGATGCAATAGAAGTCGATGCAAAAGTAGATGCAAAACGAGACACAAAACCCGATGCAAATCCTGGTCCAAAATTGGATACAAAAAGGGATGCAAAAATAGATGTAGTAGTTGATGAAAACCTAGATGCAAATGAGGATGCAAACGTGGATGCAAAATTATAATCAAAAGTGGGTGCAAAAGGAGGTGCCAAACTAGGCGCCAATTGTGGTACAAAAATATTAGATGCAATAGTGGGTACAATAATAGATGCAAAAGAGGATGTAAATATGGATGCCAAACAAGATGGAAAAGTGGATGCAACAAAAGTAGATGCAAAATTATATGAAAAACTAGACACAAAACTCGATGTAAAACTTGGCGCAAAAGTGATGCACAAATGGATGAAAAAATGGATGCAAAAAATGATTTAAAAAAGGATGCAAAAGTCGATGCAAGTGTAGGTGCAAAAAGTGGATGCAAATGAGGATGCAAAAGTATGTCAAACAAAAATAGATGCCAAAATTGATGCAAAACCTGGTGCAAAGGATGACACAAAACTTGGCATAAAATTTGGTGCAAAACGTGGTGCAAAACCTATCGCAATACCTGGTGCTAAACTTGGTGTAAGATTTGGTGCAAAACTTGATGCAAATTTTGTGTCAAGTTTTGCACCATATTTGATAAATGGATGCAAATAGCACCAAAAATGGGCTCTAGATGCAAAAAAAAGAAGTAAAAAGGGACGCTAATCGCTGGTTTTGTTGTAGTGATGAGACCCTTATGCTCAGATCTATTGTTATGACCTGTAGATTTCATGTTTACGATATGTTTGACGAAATGCCTATCATGGCTAGTGGGGGTCAGATCAAGTCCTTTTAAAGTTTTTGCATTAGTAGCCTTGTTTCAATGTTATTTATAAATTTTGGAAGTTTCATGAAGTTTTGGGCAGTAGCCTGAGTCCTGGCCCTAAAAAAGTGGCACAAAATATGGGGTTGCTAGTACATAACTGCCTAAAAAGGCCACAGACGCACGCATGCCTTATTGTGGGAGAAACTGGAGGGCCTCAGTCGCATGAATGGCTTGTCATGGGAGAGACTATGGGTCTAGATATACAAAACATCAAGTTGTCTCAGGGGTTGGGTACTCGAAAGGGTTGGTTGTATCCTTAAGGTTCTATAGCTCTTGAGGAAGGTCAGATTGGTCTTGTATTATTGGTTCCACTTCCTTAATTATACATAGGGAGTTGAATCAAATCATAGTAACTCTTTGTCACATGTTTACCTCGGTGGACCAGTTATTTTGGGTAATTGTGGGAGGATGTGGTTACACTTCGTCATGTGGGCATGTAAGAAGGATTATCGCCTCCAAGGTCCTTCAAATCAGAAGATTAATTTGAGCATATAATACCACTGGAGGATCCAGGTTCATATGAAGGATAAAGAGTCTCCTCTACAACTTCATAAAAACACAAATTAAGATCGTTTTCCACACCAGTATATGATGAAATTTTATTATATTTAATACCATTCTTCTTGTGCGATGAAAAAATCTTCCTCCGATTAGGATTATTGAGTGTATTTTGATCCAAAAGTAAAGGCTTGTTGGTCGATAGAGGCTCCAAAGAGAGAGATCCATCTTGATCTTTGGCAACCATATCCTGATCCATCGAAAAAGGATATGTTATTGTCACTTAATGATGAGCTAGTTGAGAATGTGTCTTTAATATGGGCTTGGACTCATTGTCATTAAGTTGGGTTGATTATTTGGTACCTAAAAGAGCAATAGGAGAATCAAACGACCAACCCCGGGCTTTCTCTCCCCAACAGTCAAGAAAAGAATGTGGCATAGACTTATGAGAAATCTCCATGTCTTGGCACCTGTGAGTATCAACAAGAGAATTGATAGCTCTCATATTACCATCAGATATGATATGTGTATCATGTGATGTTGAGGGAGCATCAATAACTATTGTGGAAGATTTGTTGATATGATCAACATCCGAAAAGTCTACGTTTCTCTCCATACTGGGACGTGTTAGCTCTGCTACATTCTTTAACACTTGGAGGACCAAATACTAGCTCAGCCGTGTGTTTATGCCGAAAGGGAGCTCACAGTAGTCATTTACCTTCTTCTCCTTCAGCTTTCTCATATTCTCGTAGCCCTCCGTATCTCTGATTTTCTCCTAAAACCTCTTCATTCTCCGCTTTCTTTGTTCTCCTACAAAACTCAGCATAAACCCTTTTCCTTAAGCCCTGGGCACTTATACTTTCAAACCCGCTACCTCCATTTTACCTTTGAAACTCTGCGTAATCCCGTGTTTCCTCTGACCCCTGAGCGCTAAGCTTTAGCCACCATATAACCCGACCATATGACTCGGCGCTTTCATAACTCATGGCATTAATCCCCACCGTCGATTGCGCATCACGATCTAACGGTCTCTGTGCTTTTCCCACTCGTTAACCTAATAGCTCTTTCCACCGTCCGATCGTTCCTGCCGCACGATCCAATGACATTTTCTCGTTCCACACCCGCGAACTGCCCGCGCGTTAAACCACGAGGAAAGCGGTTTCCCGCCGATCCCATCCGCCACGCGTCGCTGTTATATTGGATCGCTCAGTTGTGTACGTATACCACCTACCTCCGATAAGCGGTGCGGGGAATACCGCCTGCCACCAAAACCACCTCCCCACGCGTTAAACCCCACGCTGCTTCTGCGCCCGACGACCGTTGGATCTCCCCGCCTGAGATCCAACGGCCCGCGATCTCCCCGCTCTCCTATCTCCCGATATCTTCCGTAAATTGATCCTCACCGCTCATCTCCTAGATCCAATGGCTGATATTTGTCCCGGTCTTGCCCATGCCTCCGCCATGAAGTCTACGCCACCTTTGATTGAGTCATGCTCCCGAAAGACAAAGCGATCAGCTACCAAGTACTCTGCGCAATTACTACTTCAACTACTGCATTCAAGAGCAGTATGGCCGAAGGAAGAGAAGGACAGCCTCGAGCAGTTGAAGGCATTAACCAGTTATGGGGCTTCTTGCAGTCAACACTCCACCTGCTCGAGAAGGACAACAGAATATCAGAAAGGATCAGATTTGTTCATTAAAGCTAGCAGAACGTAGCAGAGACTCCATCAGAGAATTAAGGTGGTTGGTGGTCCATTATGACCTCTCCACACATAGAACAACAGAACATCTTTGTAAACAAACTCTATATATACCCGGAACACAGATGTAATCAGGGTTGATGGTTATAGTTCTAATGTAAGGTTCAACTTCTGGAGACTGTAACTACTGTGATACCTGCAGCGTCTGGTCTTCATTTTCAGCTAATACAAGTTTCTTTTGCTATTAATTGCTCACTTTCCATTTCTGCTATGTTCTAGGTTGTGCCTGTTATGCATTTTTCGTGCGCTCTTGATGTTTAGCATTAGAGGGGCTATCATCCCACCTCTGTGTTAGAATCTGGTATGTATCATTGAATGTGTTATGCAGGTTTCTGTTTACTAAGTGCCATAGAGTTGTCATCCTGTTTGTGCATTAGGAAATAGATTTGCAGACCTCTTTACTGGTTGCAGCTAGCCATCACATGGTCTTGTGCATTTGCTGGAGTGGTCAGTTTTCTCCATGTTCACTCAATCCTCAAACTATGAGTAATTGGTGTTCTAAAGCCTTGTAGTCTGGGGGTGTTCACCCATGTCTGGGGTTAAGCATAGTAGAAGTGGTTATCTGGCTTGAATATGCATCATTCCTTCCATTCATCCACCTATTTCCAACATTTTTGTTGAGTTTGTAATGTTCTCGAGCATCTCTAAGATACAACCTAGGAGAGTTTCTTGGGGTGATAACATTATTGGCACCGTTGCCTGGGAGAGGAGATTGAAGCTTAGCTTCCCTGGGAGACGACACAGTTCCAAGATTTGATGATAGACAAGGTTTGGGCACATTTCTGGTTGTAATCATCTATCTAGCGACTCCATTGGAGGAAGACCAACCTTTGGCGACTCCACATTGTAGTTTTGGCTCAGTTTGTGAGACACACTCAAAGAAATCCTCAGAAGTCACCAGCTGAACCAGTGCCTGACCCTGAGAGATCGTTAAGCAGAAGAAAATTTTGTTGAAAGGAGCATCAGGATCAGGTAAGCCTTAATAGTCCCATGTATCTCTGCTAGTGAAAGTCACCTTAAGAGATTCATAAAGCTCCTTAGTCATTCATTTCCCTTTCGGACCTCAGTTCAAAGAAGCATCCATGCTGTCTATCATATTCCTCTATCTTTGTCATCCTTTTCAATGATCCATACCACTCAATCTACCAGTATCCTTTCATATACCCCAATCATGGTAGGTCAGCAAGCTCTTACAAAGATAGAAAGAATCGTTGCTGCTAGGTATGGGCCTTTGGTCTTGCCTGTCCCTTTGAATGCCATGCCTGCGGGAGATTATCAAGAATTTATGCCTAAGTTTACTGGTACAGAAGGAGTAACAGCTGAAGAGCACCTAGAGTCTTTTTATTATTATGCTGATAACAAGGATATCAATGAAGAGGATGTGTGGATGAGGGTTTTTGTCCAAAGCCTAGATGGGGAAGCTAGAAAATGGTTCAGAGAATTACCCCCTAGGTCTATTGCAGACATTGAGGCTTTAGATGATGTGTTTTTAAAGAATTGGGTGGGTAATAAAGATCTTCTCTTTTATTATACTGAATTTGGGAACTTGCAGAGAGAAGAGGGTGAGCTGCTGTCTGATTTCAACAAAAGATTCAACCATATGTACAGTAGAATACCATGTGAAATAAAGCCTACCCCTACTTCTGCTATGATTACTTATGCCAATGCCTTCGATTCTCAGTTCTGCCTGCTGCTAAGAGAAAGAAGATGTGCTTCTTTGGTTGATATGCAAAATGTAGCCTTTGAAGTAGAAGCAAACATCATTGCTGCAGAAAGAGTTGTAGGTGATGCTGAAAGGAGAAGATAGGGGGGTGAGTCCTCATCATCCTTAGATCTTAAGATCGATATATTGGCCAGGATGATAGAGGCATTAGCCTCTGAAGTTTCCAGACTAGAAGCTGAGCAGTATTCTGAAGAAGCAGGAGCTCCTTGTGACTTTTCTCTTCCAACTCCAAATCCATATAGAGGAGCACAGGAGCAGTTGCAGTTTTTGCAAAGAAATCAAGATGCAAACGAAGATCAAAGGGTGAAAACCCTTTTTCAGAATATAGTCATGGAAGAAGAGCAATATGAGGAAGAGGATGAGGTCCATGGTTTGGAAGACAAGGGCAGTGCCCCTTTCCTAACTAGAGCTGCCTATGAAGAAGCATTATCCAATGGCATTGCTCATCAGTTTTTTGTACCTGTAGAACAACAAGCTCATCAGCAGAAGCAAGTAGCAGCAGGTCCCACCATCCTCCAAGAATTTGTGCCTGAAGCCAGCTCATCTGCACATGGCTATGCAGATCTGCAAATTTTCCAACCTGCTTTTGTCCCCTGCCCAGTGATCAAAAAGGGAGAAGAAAGCTCCCTATCATCTTTTGCTTCTCTGTTTGTTCAAGAGACAATCCCTCAAAGTTGCCCCCTGAACACTGAGGCATGACAAAATTCAATGCTCAAGGCTGATATGGGTAATATCTGTCTTGATATTCCAAAACCTACTCAGGTAGCCTCCACACAAATTGAAAAGGCAGCTTGCCAGATCACAAAGGAAGAGGGTTCACAGTTTTGGGACTCCTCCTTGGATGTGGACTGTTCTAAGCAAGATGCAGGAGCAGATGATGTCTCTGTGTTCCCCGCACAAGAATACATTGGTTCACCATTCATATTAGTTGTGCAGGCCACAAATGACACAGAGAAGTACACAACATTCATTGTTATCCAACAGGTGTACAAAGGCTCCCATGAAGAACATCCAAGGATGAGAGTATACAGAAAGGGGATGAAATTTGAATCATCTATACCTGATAAGGCCAAATGCCCTAAACTTTTTGAGGTAGATGATCAAATAAATCCAGTTTTGCAGCTCTATGATGAAGGGGCCGAGAGAAGGAGAAACAATTTTGATGGCCCAGCAGATGGTCAATTTTTGAAGATTTATGTTCTCAGGCCTTAATGATTGTAAGCATTTTCGTTACAGGTTTAGTGTAGACTTAATTTGACTCCATGCCCAATGGATACTAGGCACTATTTTTTAAGCTTGTTTTGTATGAAGGCATTGGTCTGCAGTTCTTGAGACCTCACAGGGAGGATCTCATCCCCAGAAGGAGCCAGTGTTAGCTCTGCTACATTCTTTAACATTTGGAGGACCAAATACTAGCTTGGCCGTGTGTTTATGCCGAAAGGGAGCTCGCAGCAATCATTTACCTTCTTCTCCTTCAGCTTCCTCATATTCTCTTAGCCCTTCGTATCTCTGTTTTTCTCCTAAAACCTCTTCATTCTCCGCTTTCCTCGTTCTCCTACAAAACTCAGCATAAACCCTTTTCCTTAAGCCCTGGGCACTTATACTTTCAAACCCGCTACCTCCATTTTACCTTTGAAACTCTGCGTAATCCCGTGTTTCCTCTGACCCCCGAGCGCTAAGCTTTAGCCACCATATGACCCGACCATATGACTCGGCGCTTTCATAACTCATGGCCTTAATCCCCACCGTCGATCGTGCATCCCAATCTAATGGTCTCCGTGCTTTTCCCGCTCGTTAACTTGTTAGCTCTTTCCACTGTCCGATCATTCCTGCCGCACAATCCAACGACATTCGCTTGTTCCACACCCGCGAACTACTCGCGAGGAAAGTGGTTTCCCGCCGATCCCATCCGCCACGCATCGCTGTTATATTGGATCGCTCGGCTATGTACATATACCACCCACCTCCGATAAGCGGTGCGGGGAATACCGCTCGCCACCGAAACGACCTCCCCGCACGTTAAATCCCACGTTGCTTCCGCGCTCGACGACCGTTGGATCTCCTCGCCCGAGATCCAATGGCCCGCGATCTCCTCGCTCTCCTATCTCCCGATATAGGAGATCCAACGGCCCGCGATCTCCTCGCTCTCTTATCTCCCGATATCTTCCGTAAACTGATCCTCGTCGCTCATCTCTTGGATCCAACGGCTGATATTTGTCCCGGTCTTGCCCATGCCTCCGCCATGAAGTCTACGCCACCTTTGACTGAGTCGTGCTCCCGAAAGACGAAGCGATCAGCTACCAAGTACTCTGCACAGTTACTACTTCAACTACTGCATTCAAGAGCAGTATGGCCGAAGGACGAGAAGGACAGCCTCGAGCAGTTGAAGGCATTAACCAGTTATGGGGCTTCTTTCAGTCAACACTCCACCTACTCGAGAAGGACAACAGAATATCAGACAGGATCAGATTTTTTCATTAAAGCCAGCAGATCGTAGCAGAGACTCCATCAGAGAGTTAAGGTGGTTGGTGGTCCATTATGACCCCTCCACGCATAGAACAACAGAACATCTTTGTAAACAAACTCTATATATACCCAGAACACAGATGTAATCAGGGTTGATGGTTGTAGTTTTGATGTAAGGTTCAACTTCTGGAGACTGTAACTATTGTGATACCTGCAGCGTCTGGTCTTCATTTTTAGCTAATACAAGCTTCTTTTGTTGTTAATTTCTCACTTTCCATTTCTGCTATGTTCTAGGTTGTGCCTGTTATGCATTTTTCATGTGCTCTTGATGTTTAGCATTAGAGGGGCTATCATCCCACCTCTGTGTTAGAATCTGATATGTATCATTGAATGTGTTATGCAGGTTTCTATTTACTAAGTGCCAGAGAGTTGTCATCCTGTATGTGCATTAAGAAATAGATTTGCAGACCTCTTTACTGGTTGCAGCCGGCCATCACATGGTCTTGTGCATCTGCTGGTGTGGTCAATTTTCTCCATGTTCACTCAATCCTCAAACTGTGAGTAATTGGTGGTCTAAAGCCTTGTAGTCTGGGGGTGTTCACCCATGTCTGGGGTTAAGCATAGTAGAAGTGGTTATCTGGCTTGAATATGCATCATTCCTTCCATTCATCCACCTATTTCCAACATTTTTGTTGAGTTTGTAATGTTCCCGAGCATCTCTGAGATACAACCTAGGAGAGTTTCTTGGGGTGATAATAGGACGAACACCACTAAGTTGCACCAAGCATGAATCAATCAAGTGTCTTATATTATGGCATTGTAGGGACTTAAATGGAATGCCCCAAAAGTCCACTTGTTGGTAAATGGAAAAAGGCCCCCAGCATATGTCTAGAGTTGCGGGCAATCCCTTGGTATAATCCACCTCGACCAAAAACCATGCAACTCTTTTGTTTAGGATACCAGTGATACCTTCTTCCACACACAATATCTTTCCAATATTATTGGTGATTGTCGATATTTCCTTATTTGACCATAGTTCCAGAGGGAGGCTAGGAAGTTTGGCCCAAACAATCTTCCTTTTTGGAACTTCTTTTATGGGGTTGAAACCCACAGACCATCTCTAAAGACATAGAAAACCTATGCCTTTTACCCATGGGAGAGAAGCTATTTTTTCTTTGTCTATAGCCTCCAAAAAGTGTAAACCAAACTAGCCACTTATCATAACACTTACTGATCAGGAGCTCAAAATTTGCCAAAAATTCAAAGTTGTCGGAATGGTTTGAAACCTGAATGATCATGTAGATCTCATCGTCCTGAATCCGGTGCAACTCATTTCATGCGAAATAGACATTGTATGCTCCCAGAAACACAATCTGTTCACTTTCTCAAACAGGTAAAAAATTTGTAGGTGGCTGACTGGGCATCCGTACCACCTAGGTGGCAAGGGGAATATTATTGGAATATTCCTGAAATATTCTTAGAATATTTTGTTGAGTTGGCTTCATCTTATTGGTCCACGTGTTTTTGTATGGGCCAATGAGGAGGTGACACGTGGCTAAGCCTGAGGCCGCCACGTGTCCTCCTAAGGGCATAGTAAAATTTTTATGGCAGATAGGGTGAAGGTTGGGCTCGACCCTGCGACCTCCCATAGCACAGCGCCAACACATACCAACTCGCCCACATGTGTTTCTTAACCTATAAGGGTGGCGGGTTTTATTTAAATATTAATGCCACCAAGGTTGGGGGATCAGGCGGACTTAACCACCCCCCACGTGAACACCGAAACCGCCAGAGTTAACCATTTGTTGTGACCACCAAGATCACGTCCACCACCTGACAACCAGACAAACTGTCCACATGTGATCACTCCTACGAAACTGCTAATGATTACTGTGACCACCAGAGGGAGGGGGCCAACGCCGGGGGCTAGCCCCTAGGCGCATGGCCCCCCATATGACCAATATTGTGGTGTTTAGTCCTCAATGTCTAAATTAACGGTCCTACAAATCCGCCTGAAATATGGGGAATTTGTCGCCCCATTATTGGAAAATGGGATGAATTTGTAGGATGATGCCAGATTTTGTAAAAATTGTAGAGCGAATAGTGGAGAAACTAAGAGAGGTCATAACTTCTCCAGTTTTCGACCAAATTGTATGCAAAAAGAGGGTAGGTAGCCATTTTTGGACATTCTGGACTCAATGGAGTAGGTTTCATGATCAAAGGAGCACTTATAGATAATATTTTTGCATATTGAAGCCTACGGGTGCCATATTCAACTAGAGTGTTGATTCAATTTATGGAGGAGTTTGAAGATGGAGATGGCCTTATATGGGTTTTCCAACCTCCATGTGCTTTCTGCAATAGCTATTACATCAATGTTGTAGATTTTATTCCTTCTTTTCTCTATATGTGTTTTGGAGAAGAGACTTGTTTATGTACTTCAAGTGGATTGTGGTACTGTTGATGCTCTTTGAAGTTGGAGTATGGGGTCTTGGTGTAAGATGCCTATGTTTTCTGAAAGTTTACATGTTTGACTGTAGGTTAACATGTGTATGGAGTGATAACTCTTGCAGAAGTTGTTTCTTTGAAGGAGAAACTAGCCATTCCATTTCAACACTTTATGTACTCTTCTTTTTCTAAACATTGAGCATAATGAGAAGGGGTCATGCCATTAGAGCTGATCCAAGGAGATGTAGCTCGGGAGGGGTGAAATCATTTAACAATGGATGTTGTATTACTAATTGGTGCATGTTTCCATTCATTGTTTTGATTTCATGTTTAAAGTTTTTCATGAAATTAACTGAAGAAAACACACATAAAAAATCATGTTTTTACTTGCTATTTTGAAGTACAAACCTCAAGCACATTTTTGTATTCTGATGAGGATCTTAGCATAGAAAACCAATATTCCACATTTAGATCAAGTTGGTATCAGAGCACTGGTTTGCTTTGTGCAAGGAGGAATTGACTGTTTCTTGCAAGTGAATGTGTTTTGAAGCTTAAGTGAGGAGAAGGTTTGGGAAATGAGAGCAAGATTGTTACAATCTCTACCACTAGTTCTACCTAAAGTTGCAGAAGAAGCTTCAAGCAAAGCATGTCCCAAGGAGGAGAGCCTACAAGAATGTCAGAGGATGTGAAGGCTTTTAGAAAGGCTTTCCTAGACATGGCAGAAATGGTGAAAGTCCTCTATGAAGAGATAAATACCAAATTGCAAGGTGACAGATCTAGACCTCCAAGAGGAGAATGTTCTCTAAGGGAAGAAGGTAACAAGAATGGTGATAAACCACCATATTCTCCACAATATTCATGTTTTTATACAACTCTTATGCAAGATTCTAGTGTAGAAATTCCCTCAAAGAAGGAATATGGACAAGTTTGTACCTTTTGTCCACATGATGTGGAGGATGAGGTTCTATCAGCACCCAAATTCAAGGATTTGAAAGAAGAGAGCCAAAGAGTCCAAAAGGAAACATTCAGAATTAAAAGAGAGTTTGAAAACATCTTTGTATGTCAATAAAAAGATGAGGCAAATGGTAAGCATTTACATGCTTCTTCTTTACATGAAAGTGTTGATGTAAATTCATTTGCAGCCTTTGAAAAACATAGTAAAGGCATTGGATCCAAGCTCTTGACCAAGATGGGTTACAAGGGAGGAGGCCTTGGAGTGAACCATCAAGGCATTAAAAATCCAATTGAGGCAAAGGAGAGGCCTAAATATGAAGGCTTAGGCTATGTTGCAAAAGAATAATGGTCTTCTAGCGACAGCTCATGGGTATCGTGTTCCTTTTGCCATAAGAGAGGACATGAGGAGGCAAGATGTTGGGATTTGCATCCAAAATTGGTACCTGCTTGGTTCCTCAAGAATAAGGAGGACTTGAAGTGAAAAACATCTCCAAAGAGAGATGAAAAAGTTGAAGAAGAAACAAAGCTAAGTTCTTCTTTCCATGCAAGTTCCTCATGCAAGAAGCGTAAGCCAAAGGACAACAAAAAGAGGTATAATCGTCATGTTAATTCAAATACTTTTCCTAATGGAAAACAACATTTTGATTTGAATAACATGTTGACGAATGTGTTTCCATTCACCTTTTTCCTTTCATATAAACATTATTTATATAAGTGCTATAAAAGGAAATCAATCATCAAGAAGATATTTATGTCTAATGGAATTGAGACCAAAAATAGAAAATCTCATCCAAAGTTAAAGACATGTGAGCCAAAAGAAGCTCAAAAGAACTTTTGCAGTCATTGCAAAATTAGTGGGCATTGGGTCAAGAAGTGTTGGAAATTGTTTCCACAACTTCATCCTGGAAAGGGCAAGCAAATTATGCAAGCACCAGAAGAGGAAGCGAGAAAATAAAAAGTAGCACAAGATGCGAACATCCATGAAGCTACTTTAGAAGAAGAAAAAGTTCAAATAGAGGGTTCATTTACCTGTTTGGGTAAGAAATGGGTGGACTATTTGTCCAACTGAAGTTTGTAAATCTTTGTTTTACACTAGTTTCATATCCCCATAGTTGAGAAATTTGTAAAAGTGATGTTCATAAACAAATCACTTATATGCAACAGTGTTTTCTTTGGCATTGTTATGCTAGTTTGGCTTGTTGATAGTCAATTTGAATGGAAAATTTGGGAGTCAAGTTTATTCCATCTTGTAAAATGCATTTCTATTTGTAGTTTTAGAAATCATTTAAAAACTATTGTATGAGTAGTTGTAACACATTCAGTATATTACAAATGTGTTAAACACTCAAGTTATATAAGTATTCACTATGTGAAACTTGTTTGTTTCATTTGTCAAAGTCTTTTTGGGATCTTATCCTTGATAAGGATTTTGCAGAAGAGTGCCATGGAATTCTTCTTGGGAAGGATGTTGCTGTGGATGGCCATAGCGACATGGACAAGCCGAGAAGAACATTGAACTTGAATTATTTGGTCAGGTTATATTTCAAGTTTAGCTTGAGAAAGAGCCAAGACAAGTACAAGTCAAGGCACTACAATCATCGATTGGATCAAGTTTGGAAAAGTGAAGGAACTGTACCTTCAAATGTTGAACAATTGAAAGTGAACTTTTGGGGACCAAAATTTTTCAGTGGGGAAGAGTGATCAGGAGCTCAAAATTTGCCAAAAATTCAAAGTTGTTAGAATGGTTTGAAACCTAAACGATTGCGTAGATCTCGTCGTCCTGAATTTTGAGCAACCCATTTCATGCGAAATGAACACCGTATGTTCCGAGAAAAGCGATCTATTCACTTTGTCAAACAGGTAAAAAATTTGTAGGTGGCTGACAAGGATGTTGACTGGGCATCTGTACTGCCTAGGTAGCAAGGGGAATATTCTTAGAATATTTTGTTGAGTTGGATTCATCTTATTGGTCCATGTGTTTTTGTATAGGCCAATGAGGAGGTGACACGTGGCTAAGCCTGAGGCCGCTACGTGTCCTCATAAGGGCATAGTAAAATTTGTATGGTGGATAGGGCAGAGGTTGGGCTCGACCCCACGACCTCCCATAGCACAACACAAACACTTATCAACTCACCCACATGTGTTTCTTAACCTATAATGGTGGCAGGTTTTACTTAAAGATTAATGCTGCCAAGGTTGGGGGGTCGGGCGGACTTAACCGCCCCCCATGTGAACACCGAAACCACCAGAGTTAACCATTTGTTGTGACTGCCAAGGTCACCACCACCACCTAACCGCCAAACAAACTGTCCACATGTGATCACTCCTGCGGAAACCACTAACGATTACAATAACCACCGGAGGGAGGGGGTCAGCGCCGGGTGCTAGCCCCGGGGCACATGGCCCCTCATATGACCAATCTTTTGGTTTTTAGGCCTCAGCGGCTAAATTAATGGTCCTACAAATCCGCCAAAAATATGGGGAATTTTTCGCTCTGTTAGGAGAAAATGGGGCGAATTTGTAGGATGATGTCAGATTTTTTGCAAATTGTAGAGCAAATAGTGGAGAAACTAGGAGAGGTCATAACTTCTCCATTTTTCGACCAAATTGGATGCAAAAAGAGGCTAGGTAGCCATTTTTGGACATTATGGACTCATTGGAGCAGGTTTCAGGATCAAAGGAGCACTTATAGATAGGATTTTTGCAGATTGAAGCCTATGGGTGCCATGGTCAACTAGAGTGTTGATTTAGTTTATGGAGGAGTTTGAAGATGGAGATGACCTTGTAGGGGTTTTCTAGCCTCCATGTGCTTTTTGCAACAGTTATTACATCAGTTTTGTAGATTTTATTCTGTTTTTCTCTATATGTGTTTTGGAGAAGAGACTTGTTTATGTACTTCAAGTGGATTGTGGTACTGTTGATGCTCTTTGAAGTTGGAGTATGGGGTCTTGGTGTAAGATGCCTATGTTTGCTGAAAGTTTACATGTTTTACTGTAGGTTAACATGTGTATGGAGTGATAACTCTTGCAAAAAAATTTTCTTTGAAGGAGAAACTAACCATTCCATTTCAGCACCTTATGTACGCTTGTTTTTCTAAACATTGAGCACAATGAGAATGGGTCATGCCATTAGATTTGATCCAAGGAGATGTAGCTCAGGAGGGGTAAACTCTTTTAACAATGGTTGGTGTATTACTGATTGATGCATGCTTCCATTTAGTGTTTTGATTTCATGTTTAAATTTTTTCATGAAATTAACTTAAGAAAACACACATAAAAACTCATGTTTTTACTTGTTATTTTGAAGTACAAACCTCAAGCACATTTTTGTATTCTGATGAGGATCTTAGCATAGAAAACTAATATTCCACATTCAGATCACTTACATTGGGCCTATACCTGTTTTACAAGATGGGTGACCAACATCTATTGAACCATTCCTTAATCTGAGCTCCTGCCATTTTAATGTATTCCCATCTGCCCACCAATGCACATTCTTTGCGCCTCACAACATTGTCCTAGTAAACATCCACACCCAGGATAAATTTTTGGAATTTCGTATCAAATTTGATTAGTTTCTTACCTCGACGTCTGGGAGATCTCGACTTATCATCTTTGCCTTTCTGGCCCTCTTTATTAACCCCACGAGCTTTCATAGGACAAAATTTCGCAAAAGGAACAAGAGATGAAAGAATGGTATATCCACACCCCCTGTCAGCGAAATCCTTTTCAGCTGCTATGATGACATCAAATTAAACCATACACGTTGGTGATACTATCGATCATAGATGCAATGCCAACCATTTTCAATGGGATACACGTTCCCTCCTTTTCCGAGCAGCCAAAATTCAGAATCAATCAGCGTAGGTGTTACAACTCGACCACAAATAACATACATATTATCAAGCCTTTAATGCACACGATAGCCAATGACCCATACATGTAACATACCAATGGGTATATGTCATTCGCTTAGAGTTTCAGTTGAGATATGACGCGCTAATGGGACCAACCTCCTGCACGCAAGACAATGCACCTGTGCTGAGCTCTCGATTTTTCGACAGCTCCTCTTCCCGTCTATGCCATTTGCATCTCTAATGAATGGATAGTTCCAGAGGTCTGACACTGAACAGAAGAAATTGCCACCATCTTGCAGGGTCGACGTAATTAAAGCGTTGACGTGGCACAATCCCTCTATTTCAAATTTGAAATTTGAGTTTTGAGCGCGTTGTCCAAGTGCTACGTGAATTTCGATGCCTAGGAGGTTGGCTTCCTTAGGTGTGTTTTTTCCTTTTTAGGATTGGGTGTTGTCATACGCTATGTTGCATTCACTACAAAGAGAAACAACATCAAATAAAATAGGTTCATGTAGAGAGGAATATAGTAACATAGTGATTTCATAAAGAACCTTGCAATGCCCATCAAATTATTTAGTGTTGTAATCCAGTACCTTTTACTCATGGATGGAATCCTTGCAAGGTGCACAGGTGTATTTATGGTTGTTGCATATAGGTCTGTGTTACCCTGAGAGCTTGGAGGAGTTACAAGTGCCCCATTTAGCGAAATTGAAATTCCTGACAGATTCCTTTGGGTCGTTTACTCAGTTGACATAATTGGTGATACGGGAATGTGGGATAGAATACTTACCACAAGGCCTTTTGAATTTGAACAATCTCAGAGAGCTAGCAATAGTAGATTGTTCATTGTGGGAAATTCCATTTACAACTGATGAGGGAGAAGCACAAGGCAGAAGAGCGTGTAATTAATAATATAATATTAATAATATTTAAAATTAATATAAAAACAAGTTTCCTATAATATTATATATTATTAATAATTTTGAAATTTCAATTATTTTTCATTTTTTCTAATATTTTGTAAATATGTTTTAGTAATTGATTTGTTTTAGCTACCTCAAAATTTGATTACAAAATTTTCCAATTTATATTTAATATGAGAATCTTTGAATTTAAATTTACTTTTAAATATTTAAAAGATTTATATAATATAAAGTTAGGTCTAGATAGGCTATGAAAAATAGGCTTCTACTTCTCCTTCATCAGTTCTAAATGGAATTTCCCGAAACGAAAAATCCACTATTGTTAGCTCTCTCAGATTGTTCAAATTCAAAAGGCCTTGTGGTAAGTATTCTGTACCACATTCCCATATCACCAATTCTGTGAACTGGGTAAATGGCCAAAGGAATTTGGTAGGAATTTCAATTTCACTAAATGGGGCACTTGTAATTACTTCAAGCTCTCGAGGTAACACAAACCTATATGTGGCAACTGTAAATAAATCAGTGTGCCTTGTGAGGATTCCATCCATGAGTAAAAGGTACTGGATTACAACACTAAATAAATTGATGGACCCTGCAAGGGTCTTGACAAAATCACTTTGTTCCCAGATTTCTCTCTACGTGAACCTATTTTATTTGATGTTGTTTCTTTTTGTAGTGAATGCAGTAGATCGTCCAAAAGCACCCAACCCTAAAAAGGAAAAAAACACACCTCAAGAAGCTAACCTCTTGGGCATGGGAATTCATGTAGCACTTGCGCAATGCACTCAAAACTCAAATTTGAAATTTGAAATAGAGGTATTGTGTCACGTCAATGTTTTAATTGCATCAACCCTGTAGGATAGTGGTGAATGCTTCTATTCATTGTCACGCCTCAGGAACTATCCATTCGCCAAAGATGAAAATGACATAGATGAGAAGAGGAGTTGCCAGAAAATCAAGAGCTCAGCATGGGAGCATTGTCCTGTCAAGATGTACATTGATCCATTGATGGCACACCTACCCGGAGGAGGTTGGTCTTGTCATATCTTTTTTGTAGCTCTTATAAAACGACAAATGCCCATTGGTATGTTGTATGTATGGGTCATTGGCTATCGTGTGCATTAAAGGCGTGATAGCAGGATTGTTATTTTTTGCCTTATAGCCCCACCCAAAAACCTGCAACAAGAGAGTCCTTTGTAAGACAACACAAATTGGAAACCAAACTCAATTGTATATTTAGAATTGATCTCAAATAATGAGTTACAATGTGTACATATAAATACATAACGAGACTGTTGATTCAATTTACGGGTATTTCTGGACTCTAATAACCACTCATCATACCACAAACCTAATCCCGAGGATTAGCTGCCTAACATTCCCCCCTTAATCTAAAGGGATGTAACAAAGTCCAAGAATGAGAGCTCAAAATGAAAGAATGCATCTCAACCAAGAGTTGAATGTCCCTCAAAAATGGTTTTCAAGGATGACCATAAACCAAGGATGGTGTTTTTTAAGAGATGACCACAAATGATACCAAAATATGGGAGAACTCAAAGTCTCAACCAACAAAAACTCTGGAACATTCATAGCAATTCTCAAAACAATAAAAAATGTGGTTTTAAGGTGACCACTAACTTTGGAACTATCAATGTTGTTCCTCGAACAATTCTGAATCTGGAAGTGCTCATCCATAAATAACTCATTCAACAAACACTGAAGTCTCTTTGGATACAACTATGGATTTAACTGGTATAGGTTGTGTCTCAGGCTCACTTGTTGATCTCTGACTTAGGACCACTTGAAAAATTTTTGAACTTGTAGCAAACCATCACAACTCTAGCAAATTCCCCCCTTGTCGGATACATAGTGAGAAGATGAAGTATTCTTCATTTCAATTCTGTTCAATACTCTCGAAAATACCCTACAGTATAACCTGTAAATATTATTTCCTATTTTGGACCAATCCCAAGAAGCAATCCATCGTAAATTTAGTTTTTATCTTGTAGTAGTCTTGTTTATGGAACATTTGTTTGAATGGTGATTGTGCTTTCCACAATACTCACATGGGTGAAGATCAAAACACTGATCTTTCACATGTCCAAATATGTCACAATGTTGGCATCGATAAGTTTGTTCTGCAACAACACCATCGATAAATCCAACACTATGGAATTGTATACGTTTATAAAAGTTAGGAACATAAAAAGAAACATCTTTATCACATACCAAGCCAATTCTCTTTTTGATGTGCATGATTTATTCCCAAGGTCTAGCAATTTTTTTGGGAATTGAAGGTTTCACTGATGTACGCAAATGACTCTTGCATACCCTTGCTTGAACATTACTTTCCTTTGCATCCAAATTTTCCCCTGAAGTGGCTTCATTACTCTTTGATTGTTGTTCGGTATTAGGATTGTCTCGTTGTACTTGAGACTCAATTTGGAGACATTCAGTTGTCTCCAATGCATCATGTAAATGGAATCTAATATCAACAAGACTTACTTTGCTAATATTTATAGTTTCATCAACATTGGAACTAATGATATTTCTTAATATATCTAATACATTTTTAATTTGAGTCATTTTGATCAATCTCGAGTGTCGGGTTTAATAGAAAATTCACTCGTTTACAATGCAAATTTGATAAGTATGAATAAGAAGAGATAAATGGTAATCCTTTCAGGGGAGAATAAGCACCCACTTAGATGGTCACATCCCAAAGCCTATCTACATCACATATTAACAAATTTGACCACCATGATATTTATAGCCCGTGATTCAAACTTCGACATTATAAATTAATTTAACCATTTTCACTAAATATATTCAATTATCTTAAAAAACTCCAATGAAATATGTGAAAGCAAAGATTTCTATAGACAAAGAAAAAAAACATCAAGACTGATGTGTCATGGCTTGAAAGTACCAGTCTTCTCCTCAAAGAAACTTCTTCACTTTGCTAATCTCCATATTTTGAGCCATAAAAAGAGGACAATCCAAAGCATACATTAATTTCCTTTATGAAAATCATGAAGTCCCGGGCAATTAGGTTCCTCTGTGATCCGGATTTAAATAGGAATGCAACAAATTATAGAGATAACCATAAATACAGAGATGCAACATAAATAATACTTCATTTCATTAATGTAAAATCCTGAAATATGCTTACAAAAAGAAATGGAAATAAACTAGCTCGGGCGATGGTAGCTTATCTCTAAGGAGAGATGTGATGGATACATGCCTATGAACTATGTTACAATGGGGTTGGAAGGCCTATTTATTGTTGTGAAACAATGAAAAACCCTAAACATCCAAAAGTCTAACCCTAGGAGATGAAGCGCCAAACTATGGGCCCCGTTTGGGTAAATTGATAAATAACTTCCTAGGGTCATAACTTTGGCATACGATCTCTGTTTGACACACACAATACCTCGTTAGAAATATCTATCTGAGGACTACGACAAAAAATATGACCTTTAGAAGGTGCTGGCAGTAGATTGCGAAAAAAATGTCGTTTAGGGCCTCAAAACGGCTCCGGAAATTTAGGACCCGAACAACTGCTAAAAATAGTAAATTGTGCTACAATTAAGGAAACTGAAAAACTAAAAGAAACAATGGTGGGGGTCCAAGTGGAATTGGCGGGTGGCCACCAATATCCACCTGGATCACTCTGATGCAATCTTAAACTGATTCTGAGCAAAAACAAAGCAAAAGTTAGCAATAGGTGGTTACCAAGTGGGTCCTAATCCCTTGGCGTGACATCTATCCCTCATAGATTCTGCATGGGATTCTCTATGTTGGGTCCCTATAATACTAGTGATTACCCCATTACTATTGTAGTTATACCCCCTATTTATATTGTTGTGCCCCTATTACCCCCATATTGTTATTTCTGTGCCCCATAGAATCCCTCTATTGTTATTTTTGTGGCTTTATATTATTATTGTTAGGTCGGCTGGATTATATTGTGACTCCTTAGACTCCTATATATAGAAAGGAGGTTTTGTCATTTGTATCATCCAAGAATTGTTCATTTATGTAATGTAAAGGAGGTTGCCCCCTCGAAGAGGCTGAATTCTAAGGCGTTGATCTATCTTTTCTATCTTTTCTTGAGCTGGTTTCATAACATTTGGTATCAGAGCTTTGGATTCTAGGGTTTCGCTGCTCCAAACAGGTCATCGTGGAATTTTCGCTATAACTTTTTTTCTGTGACGTTTCAGAAGTCGCAAAAAAAACCCATTTGAGAAGAATTGGCGTTGAACCTTGGGTCCGAATTTCAGAGCTTTTCGCGCGATATTTTTGGAGATATGATCTGAGGAAGTTGGCCTTTTTGCAGACTCCTGAATTACATTCAAAACAGGTGACCTGGGGAAAATCGTCATAACTCTCTCTCTGAGGATCGGATTGAAATTTCGTAAAAAGGTACAGAAAGAGGACGGACTGTAGTTTCTTGTATGTGTGTTTCAGATTCAAAGGTTGAAACAGTGACTCGTGGCACGTCGTACAAGTTCGCTCTACTGAACCAGTCTAAAAGCAAGTCACTGTGGGAGATTTCACATAACTCTTCCTTGGAGAATCCAATTTGGCTCAGACTTGTGGCATTGGAAAGAGGACGCAGAAGGCTACTACAGATAGCAATTTCAGAATTGGATGATCCGAAATTACAGAGATACATCAGATTCAATATCAGGCTTCTATAAAGTGAAAAAAGGTGTGTAGTTTTTTTTTATTTTTGTGTAAGCTTGGTTTAACGGAATTCAAAGGGCATAGTAAAGCATTATTATCGGTAACTGATGCCCCGAGGAAAGAAAATGCAAACACCTAGTAAGGAACCTGAAAGCTCTAGCATGACTCATGAAGAAGAGGAAGAAATGCTACATGATATATCAAAATTACAAGAACAAGTGCAACAAATGTCACGCTCACAAAAGCTAACAGAAGCTAAGATAAGTGGCGTGGAATCTAAGATAAAGGGCATGGAAGCTAAGATGGATGGCATGGAAGCTAAGGTGAATGGCATGGACGCTAAAATTGATGGCATGGATGATAAGATGGATGAATTGAAGAAGTTGCTACAAGAAAGGGTCACTAATGGTGAAAAGGTAGTAAAGGAAACTCATGATGAGAACAAAAGAAATGTTAATCATGATTCCATAGACTCTAATGTTGGATCGAAGACTCACCATGTTCCAAAAATCGATATGAGGAAGTTTGATGGCAAGGATCCCGCCACATGGATATTACAGATGGAGCAATTCTTCGATCTCAATAATGTGCAAAACACACAAAAGGTACGTATGGCAACTTTATATTTGGAACCAAATCAGTTTGTATGGTATCAATGGCTTTGTTCTCGTAAACAATTTATCACTTGGGCAATTTTTACGGAAGAATTGATAGCACATTATGAGGATACAAAAAGCAACACTTTTTTTAGCCAATTGATAAGTCTCAAACAAAAGGGTTCAATAATGGAGCACATTGAGGAGTTCCAAAAATTGAACATAAGGGTAAAAGATATTCCAGAGGAGCATAGGATTGATGTGTTCATAGGGTCTTTAAAGGATAATATCCAACATGATGTGCGCCTTTGGGAACCTGATTCATTAGAGAAGGCATTCAGGTTAGCAAGAAAAATGGAAAGCAAAATTATGGCAACTAGGAAGCATACCATTCACAACTATAAAGACGGAAGTGTTGTTGCCCATAGTCTTCCACAACCTACAAGGTTGACACCACAACAATTGGAAGAAAAAAGAGCAAAAGGGCTTTGTTACAATTGTGATAGCAAATACACAAAAGGTCATAAGTGTGCTGAGAAGAAATTATTCTACATAGATTGTGAAGAGGAAGAAGAAAAGGAGCAAGAAAGGTCAAAAGAAGAGGATATATTCCAGGAACAAAGCCTAGATGAAGAACAAATAAATCCGACCATATCTTGTAATGCATTGGCGGGAATTACCACTCCTCAAACCATCAAGATAGAAGGACAAATCAAGAAGAAAAAGGTAATAGTGTTGATTGATTCAGGAAGCACCCACAATTTTATTCATTGTAGGGTAGCAAAAGAATTGAATTGCTTCCTATATCCAGCACCAGAGTGTCAAGTGATGATTGCAAATGGAGGAACAATAAATTGTTCTGGAAAGTGCCATAATATCAAGCTATCCATGGGAGAATATGTATTGACTAGCCCAATGCTTTCCATTCCAATGGGAGGTGCTGATGTTGTACTAGGAGTCCAATGGCTACAATCCTTGGGTACAATAGCTTTTAATTTTCAAGAACTTTTCATGAAATTTTCTGTGGAAGGAAAGGAAGTTGAATTAAGGGGTATTGCAGGGAAACCAGGAAAGATAATCAGCTCTAATGGCATGACAAAGCTTCTAAAAAAGGAGCAAAGAGGTGTAATTGCACAATTATGTTCGCTAGATGTTTCCACATTGGAATCATCTATTTCTCCAGATCTCCAAAAAGTCCTGGACAATCATTCCAAGGTATTTGAGACTCCCAAAGGTCTCCCACCTATGCGTGATCATGATCATGCTATTCATCTGATTCCAGGAAGTGTTCCTCCAAACATCAGGCCGTACAGATATCCATATGTCCAAAAAAGTGAAATTGAACGTATGGTTGCAGAAATGCTAGAGGCTGGTATAATTCAACCGAGTCAAAGTTCTTTCTCAGCTCCAGTAGTATTGGTGCACAAGAAGGATGGATCATGGCGCATGTGTCCAGATTATAGGGAGCTCAACAAGCTCACTATTAAAGATAAGTTCCCCATTCCTGTTATTGATGAATTACTGGATGAATTGCATGGATCAATTTACTTCACCAAGTTGGATCTTCGTTCGGGATATCATCAAATCAGAATGAAGATTGAAGACATTCCGAAAACAGCATTTAGAACTCATGAGGGTCATTATGAATTTTTGGTCATGCCTTTTGGCCTTACCAATGCACCTTCAACATTTCAAGGTTTGATGAATTCAATTTTCAAACCATTCCTTAGAAAATTTGTGTTAGTATTTTTTGATGATATACTAATCTACAGCAAGTCTTGGAAGGATCATGTTGAACATGTTGACAGGGTGCTACAACTATTGGAGGAGAAACAATTATATGCAAAAAGATCCAAATGTTTCTTTGGAGTCCAGGAGGTGGAATATTTGGGTCATATTGTATCTCATGAAGGAGTTAAGGTAGACCCTAGCAAAATTAAAGCCATTAAGGAATGGAAAATCCCCACATCCATAAAGCATCTGCGAGGATTTCTTGGGTTGACAGGGTATTATCGCAAGTTTGTTAAGAATTATGGGAGAATAGCAGCACCTCTAACAACATTATTGAAGAAAGATTCATTTTCATGGACTCCGGAAGCAACAAAGGCCTTTGAACATCTTAAAGAGGCAATGTGCCAAGCACCGGTCTTAGCTACACCGGACTTCACAAAAACCTTTATTGTGGAATGTGATGCTTCAGGAAATGGAATTGGTGCTGTTCTAATGCAAGATGAAAGACCCATTGCTTTTGAAAGTCGTCCAATCAAGGGAAAGTTTTTAAGCAAAGCTATTTATGAGAAGGAAATGTTGGCAATACTCCATGCACTTAAGAAATGGCGACCCTACCTAATGGGAAGACACTTCAAGGTAAAAACGGATCATGATAGCCTTAAATACTTTTTAGAACAAAGATTATCCTCTGAAGAGCAACAAAAGTGGGTCACAAAGATGTTGGGTTATGACTTTGAAATCATCTACAAAAAAGGGAAGCAAAATGTGGTGGCAGATGCACTCTCAAGAAAGGATGAGGATGTGGAAGCATTGTTGTGTGCCATTTCTATTATCCAACCAGATTGGATAAACGAAGCAAGGGAGGAATGGAAGAATGACGAAGAAGTGTGGGCACTTATTCGAAAGCTACAACAAGATTCCAGTACTTCTGATACATTTAGCTGGCAAAATGATTCGTTATGGTACAAAGATCGCTTATACCTCTGTAAGAATTCCCAGCTAAAACAAAAGATTCTTATGGAATTGCACACTTCTCCCTTAGGAGGGCACTCAGGATTTTTAAAAACTTACCACAGGGTTAAGAAGGAATTTTTTTGGGATGGCCTTAAATCAGATATTCAAAAGTTTGTGGCGGAATGTTTGGTTTGCCAACAAAATAAAGTTGAAACAATTAAGACACCGGGTCTATTACAACCTTTATCCATTCCAAGCCAACGTTGGGAGGAGGTTTCAATGGATTTTATCACAGGTTTACCCAAGTCTGAGGGAAAGAGTGTCATCATGGTGGTAGTTGACAGACTTACCAAGTATGCACACTTTTGTGCATTATCACATCCATTTAAAGCCAGTACAGTTTCTACTGCATTTATGGAAACAGTTCAAAAGCTACATGGAAACCCAAAGATTATTGTAAGTGACAGAGATCCCATTTTCACTGGAAATTTTTGGACAGAATTATTTTCTTGTCTTGGTACTCAGTTAGCTCATAGCTCATCTTATCATCCTCAATCTGATGGGCAAACTGAGATAGTAAACAAATGTTTGGAAGGATATCTTCGTTGCTTTGTATCTGATAAACAGACACAATGGGTCAAATGGTTGCCTCTGGCTGAATGGTGGTATAACACTTCCTTCCATACAGCAACAAAAATGACCCCATTTATGGCACTTTATGGGTATCAACCACCATCCATCACATCATATTTAAGAGAAAATTCTAAGGTTCAGGCAGTGGAACATCACATCGAACATCAACAACAAGTCCTCCAACTCTTAAAGGATAACCTCGTGTTGGCACAAAATAGAATGAAACAACAGGCAGATCAACATCGCAGTGAAAGAAGTTTTGATGTAGGTGATTGGGTATTCCTACGGCTACAACCATATAAGCAAATGTCCCTAAAGCAAGCTAAGAAGGATAATAAATTATCACCAAAGTATTATGGTCCGTACAAGGTGTTGGAAAAGATTGGTACTATGGCATACAAATTGGAGCTTCCTGCAGCTTCTCGATTGCACCCAGTTTTCCATGTTTCATGTTTAAAGAAGGTTATAGGTGACAAGCTCCCAATTCAAACAATATTGCCAGAACTTGACGAGGAAGGAAAAATTATATTGGAACCGGAAGCAGTCACAGAAACAAGAACTCGACAGCTACGAAATCGATCAATTTCAGAGTATCTTATCAAGTGGAAGAACTTATCCGCTGAAGATTCCACATGGGAGGATGAGAATTTTATGCAGAAGTATCCAGAACTACTCAAGCGTTGAGGACAACACTTTTTTGAAGGAGAGGGGCATGTTGGGTCCCTATAATACTAGTGATTACCCCATTACTATTGTAGTTATACCCCTATTTATATTGTTGTGCCCCTATTACCCCCATATTGTTATTTCTGTGCCCCATAGAATCCCTCTATTGTTATTTTTGTGGCTTTATATTATTATTGTAAGGTCGGCTGGATTATATTGTGACTCCTTAGACTCCTATATATAGAAAGGAGGTTTTGTCATTTGTATCATCCAAGAATTGTTCATTTATGTAATGTAAAGGAGGTTGCCCCCTCGAAGAGGCTGAATTCTAAGGCGTTGATCTATCTTTTCTATCTTTTCTTGAGCTGGTTTCATAACACTCTACTTGACAACATACATGAAAATCCCTTGGCATGATATCTATCCCTCATAGATCCTGTGTGGGATTCTCTACTTGACAACATGCATGCAAATCTTTCTCTCTATTATCTAGGAGACCCTATCCACTTTGTTCTTTCTTCCTGCAATGGTTGTAGGGATGCTCGTAGTTCAAAGAATATAAGTGAAGCACATTGGAACAGATGCATATGTAAATGCCATTCCAAGTTGAATTCTGGTTCTACACTCAAGATTTACTCCCTCCTATGGTGCCATTTTCAAGGCGTTCTTTTGCAAGGCATTTTGCTTACCCAAAATTGATATAAGCATAAGAAAAAAAATTACATAGGAGACCAACGCTTTTTTTTTTAAACGAGACCAAGAGGCCAATGCATTTCTCAGCGAAGATTCAAACAATTAGTGTTATCCAAATCCTGTTCAACTTGGTTAAATATTCATGCAGATTCGAAGCAAGAAGAAGCATATGTCGAAGCTACGATCATAACATATACATATTGTGCTCACCATAGTGAACACCATTCTAATGTGATACATTTCTCTGGCAAGCAATGACGATCAACAATGAAAACAACGAGGCAAGCATTCAACTGGGAAGCAGGGCACCTTCACATACATCATCACTTTTCACTTAAAATAGCCAGTAGTGTAACAAGCATGGTAAGATCCGTGACAAATTCATAAAATAATAAAACAACACAGCAAAGATAGAAAAACCTCTGAAGTGTTATTGACCGCTTAACTATCTGCCTTTTGAACAGTGCCTGGGGAACCAATCTAATATATTAAAACTTTCTAAATTTCATAGCCTTCATGGGTCCATGAATAAGATCAAAACTTCACAGGATATTATAATACCATGGCTTACTTTTGCCGCACTATGGGTCCTCAATATATAAATCTCAACCGACTATAAATAGGCCCGACAAACCCTTCTCTATAAAAATCGTTATAAAATATTTATTGAAAGTTTGAAACAACTTACTAAAGAAACTCATTACTCTCGTTTATTTCAATGGAATTCATGCCTCGTTCCTCTGCACGTGTCTTCAACTCTCCAGACAACGGTTCTTTACATTGGTACAACAAAATGGTAGTTCTTCAAACGAGGAAACCCTCGATTTGTGACTGGAAATGAATCAAGATTCGAGGCCTGGTGAATTTTAGGTCTTCCATAATCCGTACTCACATACAGACCTTCATATATGCGTTTCCCTGGACGGAGAAAGGCATATCCCCAAAACTAGTGATCGAACAAATAACATTAACACCTTCAGATCTCCTTTAGAACCTTATCAGTCTTAGGGATGGACTCCTTTCTGATGCTTGTTAGGTGTGTGTTATATTATTTCCATGAATAGGCTCACACGACCAAAGAACCAAGGTGGGGAGACCCAAGGATGTCGGGTGGACCCAAAGATGGTGGGCGAACCTACCCATGGTTTTGTGCATGGTTTTTGCACATGGTTTTGGACATGATGGTTTTCTTCCCATGGTATTTTGTAGATACAGTCAAGGGAGTTACGATTACGTTCTAATCTAGGGTTAATGGATTGGGGTTTATGAATGCTTCAGTATGTATATATATGAAATGTAACATTAAAAGGAATATAATGAAAAATCAATCTAGTAGTCTTGGTTTTGGGATCCAAGGGAAAATATCTCTGTACATTTGTTTTATGTTCTCAACATTGTATATTTTCTGTTTTATGAATTTATTTGTAGGTAATTTATGTACAGGGTTAAAACCTACAATGCTCTTCTAATTGAGGGTGCATGACAACTCATATCAACGACATTCGACTCTCATGATGTCCAAAAGCCTGCTAAATCGACTTCCAAATATTCCGATAGAAACTTTATTCATGAACCCTCTCAACGCAATCAAATTCCTAGTTGACAAAACTTTGTTTATCACCTTTCACCCCACGTTCACCAATCAATATTCCCCTCCTATGCTCACTCAAGAAGGCCACAAAACTAGTGGCCAATTCTGGAATGCCACAAACTAGTGGTTCAACTTACTCAACAGGGTGGATGAACCTCCACTCTCATACCACTATAAGAAAACACAATTTAGAAACCAAACTCAACTATATATTAAGAATTGATCTTAAAGAATGATGTATAATGTGTACATATAAATAAATGAAACCGTTGATTCAATTTTCAAATCTTCTTGGACTCTAATAACCACTCACCATAACACAAAACTAATCACAAGGATTAGTTGTCTAACATCCTTCTGTTTTGGAGAATTTGGTATCTACGAATAAATACTAATTCCCTAGATAAGTAGCCATATCTAGAACAACAGTTTAAAGTGTTTTAGTCTTCTCGTATAAGCAATAGATAAGATGAGAAGACCTACTTGTAGTTCCGCTTTCCTCTCGTCTCCCTTGTATCGATCATGTCACTCCTTCCCGTACTTAATACACTTGAGAAGTACCTGTTAACACAACAAAAAACAAATAATCGATCAAAGCAAAAGATCTATTGAATATAAGTGAATGGAATCAAATACATTTCACACATATAAGCATTATAAAACAATACAAACATATGGGAGAAAGGTTCAAACACTTTATTGAATAGAAGAAGGAATTACAACCATTTGTGTCTGATTTAAAGCCATTCCTCTAGCTTGGATCCCATCCACATCACATCAAAAGCATGACAAAGTTGTAGCATTACAATACTTTCTTCAAAGCCAAATCTCATAGCAACATTATCTCCTTACAATTCAACATAATCCAGCCCCTGATCACTTAGATGAGTGGTCCATTTATAGGGAGATGAAGGCGTTTTTGTCATAAATGGTGGCATTGAATGGCCTTCTATACTTAGAATTGGTTCCATGGAGGAAGGGATGAGAGGATAGGATGCATCTTAACTCATTCCTCATCCATTTTCGAGCTCATAAGAGTTGATAAGTGAGGGAACCTTCTAGATGACTAAAAAAGATAAGAATATTCCCCAAACCCTATGTGAATTTCGCTCGAACTTTCCCAACGTAGGTGAAAGGAAGCCTAAGTTCTCCGCAGAGAACCCTGGCATGGACTTAACTGCTCTGCAGCGCACCCTTACGTGGGCCTACCTGTGTTGGTCCCTCTAGAAGCCATTTCTGGATGTCTTCAAGTCATGAAACTGTATGGGAAGGAGGCATTCAAAGGGGTGACTTGTTTAGGGCATGTAGCAACTGAAATTAGGGTTTGATGAGCCCTAAAACACTGATCTAGATGATGGGATTGATGCGCCCAAATGGATCTGTAATAGCTTCCCCCTAAATCATGAAGTCGGAAAAATGCAAATGTCGAATGAAATGCTTTGCAATGTGATGAGGAGGTATCGAAGTGGAAGGTGACCTGCATCAATTACAATACATATATCATGATTTTTTATTTTTACATGAATTTTTGAGGGAAGGCATACCCATGATCAGCTTATAAACTTTCATTACATGTACATAAATAGTCATCTACAGATATAGACCCATGATAGGAATGACCATCAGTGTAAAGCCATTGTACATATGATTTAGTACTCCTGAAATCGCAGCCCAGATAGATGAAACTAGATCCGGGGTATTCTATCTCGTTCAATTGTTTGCTCAAGTACGAGTCTAACCATGTGAATATGTGATTTGAAGTCGAACATGAGAAGACACCATCTGATTACCAGCCAATGATGTAAGTTGTTAACGGACGCAATAGAAATCACTGATAATGATAATGATCCTCAAGTAATGCAGTACATTCTGCATGGTGTGAATGGATGATTTGATGTCGAACACCATAGAAAGTCTTTCGGTAGAAGGCCATTGATGTCAACTCTCACCGGAAGCGAGAAACCTGCCATTGATGTATGCAAGCCTCAAGGTATTGGAAGGGTGTTTCTAAGTTAACGTCTTGGATAATGTGCTGATGTCGACAAGAAGCGACTCGTCGCAGGAGGGCCTTGATGTATCCCACATCAACGACACGAAACGAGTGTAATGATTTTAGAGATGGAATTTGACTGACGACACAAGGTTCAGGAATGGCGGTCATGAAAATCAAGGTTTATGGTATTGCAAAGGATGAATTTTACTGAATGACTTCTCTTGAACATGTCGGCAACACTAAAATGAATTGGTAGCATTGACCCAAACAAAGTTATGGATGGTATGATAGACCAACGGTGTGATAACCATCAAGCTAATAACCCAACCCAAATAGTCACGGTGATGGAGTGAAAGTGTCAAGTTCAAGAGCGACCTGCTACTGTAAAGTGGTTTTCCCCTTTTTCCCATTTTCCCCAGTCATTGCTGACCAGTACCTCTTTATTTTTATCAAGCTTGAGGAGGATAACATATGCTTGTTGTATAATTCCACCATTCAGGTGAATCCATCGCTATTTAATGTTTTAACAAGTCTAGTGAAGGTGAAACTCGGTCTTGTCTAGATAGACAAGTTTGTCGCTATTTGATGTTTTAACGAGTTTAACGACAAAGATAACTCGGTCCTTTTCATGTTTAAAGAGTTTGAAAAGGGACAAAAATAAAACTCCACAAGTTTTTTTCGTAAATTAATCTCTCAAGCTTGAAAAAGCGTAAAATAATACAAGAGATATGTCGTTTGCAATTCGTTAACGAGCTGGAAAGGACAAGCGGTCGATAATCTTTTCATATTTCGGGAGTCTGAAAGAGCTTAAAGAGGACACCACTTTGAGGAACGAGTGGTGTCTAGGGTAGCAACTAGTTCTGGTGATGTTGTAACTTCTCAAAACATGTTGATTTATGTGAAGAGGTTGGCTAATAAGACCACTCATTGCAACTGTTCCTAAAAAAAGGGTAAAACAACCAAGTGAAAGTGTATGATTGGCCAAAGGGATGGTGGTGATGGGATGTAAACAACCAAGGCTCATTTGATGAAAAAGGCTGATAGAAGGCAATCACGAGGGTTAAAATGGAGATGGGTTCATTTTTACACAAGCTTGAACCATAGGGAACTATGCTTGGATTCAGTTTCATGTTTACACAAGCTTGAAATGGCAAACTATGCTTGGATTTAGTTTCATTTTTACACAAGCTTGAAATGAAAAACTATGCTTAAATTCAGTTTCATTTTTACACAAGCTTGAAACAAAAAACTATGCTTGAGATTGGTATACATGCCCCTAACATGATGAAAGGGAGAGTCTCCTGTAACCAGATGGAAGTCGTTGCGATGAAGCATGACGGTTATCCAACATATTTTTGGCTTCGTCCAGATAGGGACAAAGGTGAATGGGGTGATTCTGTTCACATAACCTACAGGGAAACTTAACTTTACCACTAGGTGCATGCCCCCCAAGCTTCATTACATTCACATAAGTAGACTGCTCGTGGCTATCAGGTGGATGGAATGAAGGTTCTTTTACAAGATCAAGTGAAAGAATCGACTAGGATTTTACGAGATCTAATCAGAGACTTGACTTGGAACTTTTCTCTAGGGGACCTTGTTTCATTTTTTAATGAGCTTGACACAAGACAATGAACTTTGCTATGATTCATTGTTTCATTTTTTAACAAGCTTGACACAAGACAAGGAACTCTGCTCTGATTCCTTGTTTCATTTTTTAACGAGCTTGACACAAGACAAGGAACTCTGCTCTGATTCCATGTTTCATTTTTTAACGAGGTTGACACAAGATTAGGAATTGTCCTCATATCCTTGGTTTCATTTTTTAACGAGGTTGACATAAGACCAGGAACTATCCTCATATCCTTGGTTTCATTTTTTAATGAGTTTGACACAAGACAAGGAACTATCCTCAGGGACCTGTTTCATTTTTTAATGAGGTTGACACAGTAAAAGAACTATCCTCATATCCTTGATTTCATTCTTTAAATAGGTTGACACAAGACAAGGAACTATCCTCAGGGACCTGTTTCATTTTTTAATGAGGTTGACACAGTAAAAGAACTATCCTCATATCATTGATTTCATTCTTTAAAGAGGTTGACACAAGACAAGGAACTATCCTCATGGGAGTTGTTTCATTTTTTAATGAGGTTGACACATTAAAAGAACTATCCTCATATTCCTTGTTTCATTTTTTAACAAGGTTGACACAAGACAAGGAACTATCCTCATAGGCCCTTGTTTCATTTTTTAACGAGGTTGACACAAGACAAGGAACTATCCTCATATCCTTGGTTTCATTTTTTAACGAGGTTGACACAAGACCAGGAACTATCCTCATACCCTTTGATCATGACTCATAAGAGGTCATGAATTCCAAGAGGTTCTCATTAGATGGGAGAACAATGCTCTGGAAGGAGAGATCTGGTTCCAATGCCCCTAGTACATAATGTACAACATCATGGAATTGATCATCTGTTGATGTAGGCATAGAACGGGTTGCCACATAATTAACCCGTGGTAGGGATGATACCATTGGTAAAAAAGGACCATTTAGGGAAGATGGTTGACTGGAAGCCATATTTGGACTGGGAAATGACAGTTGGTCAATGATGGAAATTCTGCCTTCATGCAGGAAACACATCACTTGAAAGAGTGTTGAAACAATAGCTCCCATGTCATAAACATAGTCGCGCCCAAGTAGTAAATTGTAATCTAAAGGGCTTGGGACTACCATCACATTCAGATAAACGATTTTTCCTCCCAAAGTAATAGGCAACTGAGGAAGGATTTCTAATGGTATTTCTAATGGTTGACTGGTTCCTTTGTTAAAATCCAACAGATTCTGGGTAATAGGCACAAGTGGCGGCGAACTGAGCGCTTTCCAAGAAGTTGAGGAAAGGATACTCATAGATGCACCTTCATCTATAATAGTGCCTGATACAATCATATTACAAACCTGTACTATGATCTGGAAAGGCACATAAGAAGGAAGACAGAATCCTTCCAGTCGATTCCAATCAAAGGAAGTGACTAGACTACTTGGAGGGGGTACTGTAAGAACGGGAGAATTATCCCCTTGAGTTACGAGAACGGGAGGATTTTCCTCCTGTCTTGATGGAACAAGAGGATTGTCCCCAAGCTCATTGGAATCTAAAGAAATGAAAAGAACCTGAGTGGTATCATATTCACTCTCTTCGGGAAAGGTACGATTAACTGAAGGTGAAATCGGGTCAACTGTTTCCTCGACCTGTTGATTTGGGTCAGGTATAGACTCATAGGATTCACTTTCAGAGAGAGTGGGTTTGACCGACGATTGATTTTGGTCAGTCAATTCATCAACTAGTGAAGGATTAAGGGATAGTTTCCTGTAACCAGATGGAAGTCGCTGTGGTGAAGTAGGACGGTTATCCAACACTCTTTTGGCTTCATCTAGATAGGGACAAAGGTGAATGGGGTGATTCCCTTCACATAACCTACAGGGAAACTTAACTCTACCCTTCTTTCCATGAACTTTACTACCACTAGTTGATGGTGTGTCACCAACATGATCTCTAGAAGTTGATGACACAGGATTATGTGAACGAGAAGACCATTCTTCTAAGATCTGAGGAATGCCAGAACAATTTCGAAGAAGATGGTCTCCTGCACAAAGTTTTCATGGATATCAAACTTTGTGAGGCTTGACGGATGGTTTCTCATCATTTCAAAGCAATGGTTGCTTGGTTGCCCCTCTGCTGAATTTGCTTCTTCTTATTCTTCTTCCCTTTCTTCTTCTTCTTAGCCACCTGGTTACTAGTACCAATACTTTCACCAGGTGAAGAGGAAGAAGGGGAGGAAGAAACAACCGAGGAAGAAGGCAAAGGGTCAACTTTAGGATCAACTAGAGGTTGATTTTGTCCAGTTGGAGGAGTACTCGATTGTGGAGAAATCATGACATTTTGAACCAAGGAGTTTGAAAACAACCATAATGGCAAGCCAATGGTAAATCCCGGAAGGGACAATGTAGCCATATAAGGAGCACCAATATTTCCGAAAGGAGGAAAAGGACTAGGATTCCCATCAAAAGGAATTCCTTGATCGGTGGACTCCGGATTTGTCGCCATATGTTTCAACCTAAGATCAACTAAGGAGTGAGTGTGGAGGATGTTATCCGCGGTCAATTAATTTTATTTTAATCAAAGTAACATAACAAAACAAAAGAGGGATAATCTAGGCAAAAGGTTTACCAAGCAACTGTGAACTGCAAAATACCTCCCGGCGAACCGAGAAGTACAGGTAGGAAATCTCCCTGAATGTTGTGTTCGGTGTATCACAGTGTACAAGGTGGCCGACTCAGTTACCTAAGGATGGATAGCAACCTAGTGTTGTCCTCCCATATATACTTGAAAGTACATGGAGGCCTAATTCGTATAAGTGTTGTCTAATGCAAAACCGCACAGTGAGAGCATTCCCATATACTTTACGTACTATAACACCGCCCTATATACCCGAAGGTACATGGATGAGCTACGATATACTCACGTACATGGAATGAGGTATCACACTCGGGATGTATTGCAGACAAGTTAGTGACAGTTGCTATGTTTTACGACGCTGAAACACGTCTCTAGCCTAGACCTACTAAATGTTTTTCGTTAGGTGACAATGCTCCATCAGGTAAATTCATATAAATTTTAAGTTAATCTTCTTTAGAATTTGCCTTTCAAGGTTCACCACGTGATGTATGTTTTCAATTCCTAAAATGAAACTAATATGATAAGCATTATTCTCATTCAATTGAACAATGAAAACCTTAGCTAGTAGGGATAGAGCAATCAGATCTTTGACAAAGAGAAAAGAGCACATCTAATGCAATTTCCCTAGCTATTCCTTTCAAGCATTCACAAACTACAATATGAATGATGCAAGTTTTTCTTTTCGAATCCCTTAATGTTATGATGAACAAAAAGGAAAACTATGCACATACAATCAATCAATCTTTAATAAGAACGAAGACTTTTACGACAGTTCTATTTCAAATGAAAAGAAGTCTTTACAACACTTTATTTCGAACAAAGATTAATCAATTATATTCTAACTTTGATTATAGACCGATAATGACAAAGAAAAAATTTAAGAAACATTAATCAATCAAGTCAAAGTAGGGCTAGACAAGGAGATAAAAACTTGTTCTCTGAGACATGACATTCATTGATCAATCAGCAAGCAATCAAACATAGGAAAGTTGGTAAAAACTCAATCCAAAGGTGAAAATTTTCTCTAAGGTGGATCAGCGCAGGTCAAAGAGGGACTAATTGTGTTGCAGAGCACTATCTCTCACTCAAGGGTGCTCTGTAGAGCACTGTCCCTTGACCAAGCCTGCGCTGATTCCTGAGAGGCCACTCAAGAGTCATCTAACCTCAATTTTTGACCAAAATTCAATGCAAAAGAGCTGAAATACAATCAATTAACACAAGTAGGGTCTGCAAGGGTGTCCTAGGAGGTGGATAAGCTATTAGGAAGGATGATCTTCCCCAGCATAGTCGCCAATTTGTTTTGGAGAATTTGGTATCTACGGATAAATACTAATTCCCTATATAAGTAGCCATATCTAGAACAACAGTTTAAAGTGTTTTAGTCTTTTCGTATAAGAAATAGATAAGATGAGAAGACCTACTTGTAGTTCTGCTTTCCTCTCGTCTCCCTTGTATCGGTCTTGTCACTCCTTCCCGTACTTAATATGCTTGAGAAGTACCTGTTAACACAACAAAAAACAAATAAACAATCAAAGCAAAAGATCTATTGAATATAAGTGAACGAAATCAGATACATTTCACACATATAAACATTATAAAAGAATACAAACATATGGGAGAAAGGTTCAAACACTTTATTGAATAGAAGAAGGAATTACAACTATTTGTGTCTGATTTAAAGCCATTCCTCTAGCTTGGATCCCATCCACATCACATCAAAATCATGACAAACTTGTAGCATTACAATACTTTCTTCAAAGCCAAATCTCATAGCAACAGTATCTCCTTACAATTCAACATAATCCAGCCCCTGATCACTTAGATGAATGGTCCATTTATAGGGAGATGAAGGAATTTTTGTCATAAATGGTGGCATTGAATGACCTTCCATACTTAGAATTAGTTCCATGGAGGAAGGGATGAGAGGATAGGATGCATCTTAACTCATTCCTCACCCATTTTCAAGCTCATAGGAGTTGATAAGTGTGGGAACCTTCTAGATGAATCCAAAAGATAATAATGTTCCCCAAACCCTATGTGAATTTCGCTCAAACTTGCCCAGCGCAGGTGAAAGGAAGCCTATGTGCTTTGAAAAGCACCCTGGCATGGACTTAACTGCTCTGCAGCTCACCCTTACATGGGCCTACCTGCGCCGGTCCCTCTAGAGGCCATTTTTGGATGTCTTCAAGTCATGAAACTGTATGGGAAGGAGGCATTCAAAGGGGTGACTTGTTTTAGGGCATGTAGCAACTGAATTTAGGGTTTGATGAGCCCTAAAACACTGATCTAGATGATGGGATTGATGTGCCCAAATGGATCTGTAACACCTTCCCTGCTATATCAAAACTCCTGACGATTGTATTGTAAATGCAAATAATAAACTTCCTTATTACCACCTTTACTAGTTAGGAATGACCACTTGATCACTCCCTATTCTCCACAATAGCACAAATCAATAGATATCCTCTTGGTTAAAGATGGTCCAATTCAGGGCATTGGAAATGTTTTGTCTGCAGATGCTAATGCCACATTTCAACGGATTGGTGGAAAAATATTCATGAGTCACTATTGTAGTTGCCTAATGATGATCACAAGTGTCAGAAAAACCACACTACTCAAAAAAGTACCCTTGGACATGCTGACTGGCTTAAATAAATAAAGAAATGTCTTTCAAAATCTGGTTGGTTGAGATATATGAACATGTTCATTAAGGATATGAAGGATATAATTCGACCACGGTATCATTGATAGTGATCAAATAAGAGAATGATCTCTCTAACATTACAGACAAATCCTGACGAAAATATTCCACGTGGATTTCCAACTCCCAAAATCCACCAACCATAAATGGGCCAACCTCCTTCACCAACACCCACCTAACCAATTAATTGTTTTGAAATTGAATTTGAAAGAGCGCCACCACCCATCACCTCCCAAACCCAAACAAGGCACCACCAATCAGGGATAGGGATCGAAACCCATGGGCACAATATATAGAGCACACCCATAAGAAGAAAAACTTCTTCACTAATCAACATAAAAAAATGATAATATTAGTCACCTTTTAACATGAAAAGGTTAAGCATTGTGCAACACATAAGCTATAGACAATCTTATAACCAACAGACTGGGAGAGGAGGTTTTGACTAATGACTTCCTTCAATATTTTTAATAACTTTCTACCAGTTCTGGGTTGTTACATGCGTCTGCAACAACAAACTCTCTTGTGTCATCCTCTCACACCACTCTTTATACCACTCAAGCTCTGCCATGGTACTTTGATTTTGGCTTAATTCAACAAATAATATATAAGAAATCATGTTAGACTTGTTTTCACTTTCTCGAGCTCTTATGAGGGCAAGTTGTGCTTGATCATTTTGGGCAAAGTAATCCGTAACATTTCAAGCCGTAATTAGCTTTATCTTGTTAATTTTTACTGAGTTATTTGGTTGTCAAAATTTTAACCTTATTTTCCTAAACATGGTTAAAAAATTATCAATTATTGTCATTAAATTTGACTATTTATTATAGTGTATAACTTCTTCTACAAGGACTAAATTACCAAGCTATGAGTTTGTATAGATTGAATCATCCTCTTTCGAGGAAGCAATAGAGAAACCTATATGGGTTGATGCTATACTGGAGGAATACAAATCCATTGTAAAGAACAGTGTTTGGGAAGTGGTCCCAAGACCAGCAGATAAATCGGTTGTGGGTTTGAGATGGATCTTCAAGGTAAAACAGGTAGCAGACAGAAGCATAAAGAAGTATAAGGCCAGATTTTTGGCCAAGGGGTACTCTCAAGTTTAAGGGATTGACTGTGAGGATACCTTTTCTCATGTAGCAAGTTAATCATCCATTAGATCAACTCTTTTTCTGGTTGCGCAGATGGGGTGGAAGATCCACCAGATGGATGTAAAAACAACACTCCTCAATGGAGTTATTGAGGAGGAGGTGTACATCGAGCAACTAGAAGGCTTTGGCACTTTTGATCAGGAGTCGTGTGTGCAGACTCAAGAGAGTGTTGTACGATCTCAAGAAAGCACCACGTGCTTGGTACACCAGGATCGATAGCGATCTCACCAAAAGTGAAGCGGATGCAAACCTATATCATATTTTGGTAGAAAGTAAATTGTTGATTATTGTCTTATACGTTGATGATTTGATTTTAAATGGTGATGAGAAGTTGATCAGATCTTGCAAGGAGGACCTTGAAAGGGAGTTTGAAATGAAGGACATGGGTCTTATGCACTACTTCCTCAGGTTGGAAGTATGGAAAGGAGATGGGGAATTGTTTGTCTCTCAAGGCAAGTATGCAAATGAGATACTACAAAGGTTCTACATGGATAGTTGCAAACCCATGGGGACACCTCTAGCAACCAATTAGAGGAAGGATGATGCCACTTCAGGTGAAGAAGTGAATTCTACCATTTAACGACAACTAGTGGGTTCACTGATGTACCTTGTGAACACAAGGCCAAATATGTGCTATGCAGTCAACCAGCTGAGCCAAGATATGGTTAGGCCAACCAAATTATTTTGGAGGGTAGCTAAGCATGTTCTACGGTACCTCATAGGCACTACCCAGTTTGGACTATGGTACAAATGAACAGAGGGAATGAAGTTTTATGGCTCCATAGAATTAGATTGGGTGGGAAGTCCATCAGACCAAATGAATACATTAGGAGGAATTTTCATTGTTGGGTACATAGCAGTTTCCTGGTACAATAGGAAGCAAATATCTGTGGCACTTAGCTTGGCAGAAGAAAAATCAATGGCTGCAAGTCAAGCAACATGTGAGGCGATCTAAATGAGAAAGATACTTGTTGGATCATTTGGTAAGATGATATATCCAATTATGATATACTTTGATAATTAGAGTTGCATCAAGCTCTCTCAGAATCCTGTTTTTCATGATTGATCCAAGCATATAGATATCTGGTATCACCATTTATGGGGTTGTGTGCAAAGGCAGCTAATGTTGTTGCAGTACATTTCGACATAGGAATAAGATGCTCACATTTTGACAAAGGCCTTGTCAAGAGGAAAGTTTGAGTTCCACAGGTGCAGGATAGGGGTGGTTGATAATCCCTTTCTTGCTGAGAGGGGGTGTTGAAAAATGCAGCAAGAAATTCTCAATTTTATTTTTCCTTGATTAAATTGAAAAAAAATGAATTTCCACATAAACAGACAACTTAGATGACGTTAACTTGTGTGACATGGATTGTGTTACCCAGTTTACTTATTTAATTCATGTTATGGGCATGCAGCTCAGTTGTATGTAGTGATTCCTAATTTTAGGAGCCTAGGTTGAGTTGATTTCAATTGTAATCAGTTAAACTTGTTCTAACTGTTACTAGAACTAGTTGGTGGTTAGTTAAGTAGTGGGACACCAGTCTAACTCAAAGATCATCTGGTTAACTGATCAATTAACTAATAATTAGCTCATGCATGCAAAGAATATGAGTTTCCCAGTTGTGGTGGAGTTTCCAATGCAGTTAACCAATAATTGTAAACTAGTTGAGTGTACACGTGTTGCACGAGGTCAGGTGATCAACCCTAAGGAATTTTGCAAGAATTTTGGAGAAAATTCCTAATTAATAGGGGTCTATTTTCCTTGGGAATTGCGCAAGAAAATAGGGTCTCAAGTAGAGGCATAAAAAGACTAAGTCTGTGTTAGATCTTCTTAGTGAGCAGAGAGATAGGTTTCTGCACTTACAGGTTGTGCTCAGTTGAGCAAAGCAATTGTAATACATCTCTATTCTTCGGATTTAATGCAAGCAGGCATTAGGGTTTTAGCAGTTTGCTTTCCTTGAGAAAAATAATTGTTTCATGTGTGTTATTTCTTATTGTATGTCTAAAATTTTTGTTCTAGATTTTGAATTAATGTCTGCATAGTAGTAGAGTAGGTTTGTGTCTTGTAATTTTGATTAAAACTTCATGAGCAGTTGCAAATCCACATCATAATTTATACACCTAGGGTGAGGTCTTGAAACCTAGTGGTTGATTCATGAAGCTTGTGATGCCCATGTGTATGTCACCAAGAAGCTTGCTCCTGATGATAGGAAACCAATTGATGGACTCATGCTTGATGAAAGAGCATGATGAAGGATCAAACTCATATACTAAAAGGGACAATTGAAAAGTTGGATTGGTGAGTGTTGGACTCAAGGGGAATGCCACATAAGGAGTGGGGGTTGATAACAAAGATTTAGAGGGAAACATAAGTCGATGAAAGGGTAAGACGCTAGCCTACCGCAAGAATACAATGGGGGCATGAGATTGGATATGGGCAGTTGGTGAGCCTACCAAGGAGGTTGGTCGCAAGAGATGAGAACCCATTGGATGAGGAGTAGGGGAGGGATACAAGTCTACATGTATGGGAAAAGAGGGGAATAAATCTTCTAGAGTGAACAGGGCTAGATACTAAGGGCATTATAAAAATAGCAATTCAAAGAGGAAAGAGCTTTAATTCTAGAATTGGAGGCAACAATTCAATAAATAGACAAACACAAACCATATAAAATCAAACCATAATTTGCTATAGGGTTCCAGCTTCCATAAGGGGTGGTGTCCAACGTGCATTTGTTGCCTACACGATACCCAACATTCTCACCTACAAGAAAATTAAATAGGCTATGAAAAGGAAACAACAAGTCCAATCCAGTAATCTAGGGAGTTGAATGGAAAGTGCCACTGCAATTTTGGGAAAGGAGGAGAATTTGAATAGGTATGAAGTCAGTAAGAGAAATATAAATGAGAATGTTAGGGCCTGGTTGGAGCTCATAGGAGTGGGTCATCCAGAGCCCTCTGTGCTAACTTCCCATAGTCGAGGAAGGAGTTATAGACCAAAGAAGGAATGTTTGTCCTGTAGCAACATACGAGAGAGCTCACACTGGAAGAAGGATTGTATATATAAAAATGTTAACCCTATACACCACACAAGCAAGGACATGACCATCCTAGCGAGATGACCTCATTTCAATGAATTTGTAGTGCATTCTCTTGGGATCTAGGAACTTGCTTACAACTCGCCTAAGGTGAAATGTTATGAGCATGTTTTTCATCCATCTTATTGTGGGGATGTGCTTCCATGTCCCTCAGCCAGTTGACTAGGTGGGGAGGTGGCAACCCCCACCCCTCGACCCGTCCTCCCCCACTTTGAATTAAAATCATCCCATCCGAGAGATATAAAATTATGTTTTTTAGTATGGACATTGAAATATTTTATTTATGGCTAACATTACAATATTTCTCTATTATTAACGTTGATCTAATTATCAACTATTATTAGGTGGATAGTAGGGATTTAACCTCCATGGAATATTCTAGAATATTAATAGTAGTATACACAAATTAAAGGTTGAGATTTATTTCCAATGCTCTTTTTCCCTTTATAATTAAATTGATTAATTAAGAAAATGTCATATGAGCAAGTGTCATATGAAGTGAGTTATGGTTGTCTGGGTATGTGGTATTGATAAACAATGGTATTGGCCACTCATATTGTTCTTTGTACGCAAGAAAAATCTACAAGGCAGAGATAAGACTATCTACACTCTTTTATTCTAACCTATGGTGATTAGGAGGAGGTAACGCACTATAGTAATGCATCATATGTGCCTATTTACAGATGAGGAATCTCCATGGTAAAGTGGGGGTAAATCTTGATAGTTGAGAATCTTGTTTTGTGTTAATATATAAATATTTAACTTATATATATTAATTATTTTTACAATAAAAATAGTAATTTTATATATATATATATATATATATATATATATATCTATATATATCATTCATGAAAGCTTTCAATTACATCCATAGTCACATATCTTTGTTGTGATGGTCTGCCACTTGGGAAACCATACCATCGACAGAAGAAGAGGATTTTAGATCCAAACAAATATTGTCTATACACGGAGACATCCAAATAAAAAATCTATTGTAAAAGATGTGACATCTATAACAAAAAAGATAGCTAGCTATAATATTCATGTAGCCCTATTGCATAAAAAAGATAGTTCTGAAACATGAAAAAATAAAAACTTAGGATGTCTGTAAGTTGGAAATCAAGTCGATGTAAAAACATCAATTTGGGTTGTTGGAGTATCGAGGTAGGCATGTCCCTTGCCTTAGACGAGGATTCCTTCAATGTGGCCCAAATTCATGGCTAAGTCTTGGTGCTCCATGGATGGATCTCTATGCTCTTGGATGAGGTGGTTCAACTATAGGGAGATCACATGACGACCTCATGAGTCTATGTTAACACTTTTCCATGCAAAGCATTTATATGCCAATAGAGTTGTATCATGCAAATATATTGGTTTTGTCAACGACGAGTATGCCCCAGATCCGAGAGCCATTCAGCAGTGAAAGAAAAAATATTTCCATTGGTGAACTCATTAATTTCTGCCATGGCAGTAGATGAAGCTATGTTCAAGTTAATTTGAGTTGGTTCTAGAGTGAGGGCTCTAAATTGTCTAGCAGTCATGAAGGCTCTGAGGCAAGCTTAGAATTTTCCCACACCATGGCTCAAGGAGCCCTTATGACAATGCATTATTTCACAAGATGGGTCTCAAGGTGGGGGGGGTGGCAAGTGACACAACAAAGTTATAGTGAGTTCCACCACATGTATCCAACATTGAATCACAAGGGAGAGAGCCACAAGATGCCAAGAGACATATCAAGATACCAAGAGACATATCAAGATGTCAAGATGTTGCAAGAGGAGATATTTGTGAGGTGGAAAGGGAGGTGCATGAGGTTGCAAATAAGTGGGGGGCTAAGACTATCCAATGTGAAAATCAAGCGAACCCAAGGAGTGTACCCAGGAACTAAACACACACAAGCATGGTAGTCCATAGGATCAAGACCCACGGTAATTTCTTTTGTTGAATCCTAAAGTTTGGGGACGAAATTATGAGGCAATTACTAAGGAATATAAATATTTGTAGTTCCTTTGGCTGGGGATTGAATACCCAACGAGACAACACTTAAGGGATACAACTTACGTTGGAGATCACCACCCGAGGGATGCAACCTATGCTGAGAATCAAATTGTTGAGCTACGCCTCACTGAAATTCTTCGACAAGCTTCCAATGCATTGGTGGACATTGCATAGAGTTGCATGTGTCCCTCCTCTACTAATGGATATGGGTGTGCATCATTTGTCGGAGAAGTTACATGAGGAGAATTTGCTACAAGAGGTGAGCCTAGTGGCTGTGCCCATTACAAAATTCACATACCAATTGAGAGAAATTATATCGTTAAGGGGAGGCGTTGTGGCCTAGTAAGGACGACCAGGACTCACCCCGAATGTTAGAGTGAAATAATAATCTTACCATAGAGATTTAGGTTGTGGAGAAATAGAGGGATAGCAATGCTAACAAGGAATCTGGGTAAAATGAAATGAACAACACACATATCCGTGGAGGAAACCATTATATTTTCCTAGCAATGTGTTAACACCTAGGGTGCAATGTTGAGGAAGTGGGATGGGATGGTGGTGGTGTCGTCCATCACCACTCATCGCACCCTTGGGCACCCTGACTTCTCTAGTTAATATATTTTTATTTTAAATATTACATGTGAATTGAACATAGAATGAATAACACATAATGTGATATCAATAATATTATTTTTACATGCCATTTGTCAACTCCATATTAGCTAGTGAAAGAGTTACATAACTCCCTCATACTAAAATGTAAACTATTATTATTATTATTTCAAATTACTTTATAACGTAGAATTAAGGTGGAAATTTAAGATTTTATTTATGCTCAAAATTGATTTTTTTAGTTATTACTATTTTTTCATTTGATAATGTAATTGTTATTTTATTATTAGTCCTTATCAATGCAAGACTCTAGCAATCCATTTGCTTTTGACTACCTAGTAGATGAGTTTTGACTCATATATTCTCTAATACTTAACTTTATATATATATTAAAAAAACTAAGTTATCATGGTTCATATTTTGAAGGTCTTATTTCCACCTTCATGACACTTACATTGGAGCATACTAAAATTATCACTCTTTCAACAGATTCTATGCCACTCGGAGATTTATGCAACTTCCATCACTATCATTACTCTCAATCGATCTTTCCACCAAGTTTTGTTCAACCGTCAACTAAAACCCTAGTCTTGATGGGTAATGAATTAACATAATAGTGTGAACATAAGAAAAGCATGCCATAACATCTAATATTGTGTTTACCATTGTCAGATTCAATATGAGCCTAGCCAAAAGTGTTTACAAGTGAGACTCCATCATTAATTTCAATTTCATTATCTTCGTCCTTTTTCAAAATTTAACATAATTTGCAGATTCTTTCTTTCTTTTCCTTTCTCATAATGATAGCATTTTTTCTAATTTAATACTGTCCAAAGTGAACAACCAAATTTTTTTAGGACTGGTGACATTGGACTTCAACATTGTCTAGACAATCCATCAAAAAGAGATCAAGAATGTCACTAGGTAATTAACCAATCTAATCATTTCCAAAAGGTTTTTGAGCTGGTGACATTGGACTACAACATTGTGTAGACAATCCATCAAAAAGAGATGGAGAATGTCACGAGGTAATTAACCAACCTAATCATTTTGACCATTTTTCCAGAATGTAGTATATATCCACTTTATGTCTACAATATAAAAATAAATTAATTACTCAGTTTCAAATTTGTTCTAATTCCTTCTTTGATTGATTTTGCACCATAGTTAGTTTAAACATTCAAAGTTCCATTTAGTGCACTTCTATCAAGAAAGACTTGTAAAAAGAGAAAAAAGTATTTGATAATTATGACACCTACATAGAAATTTGTAATATAATTGGTAATATGTTTAATTAGTATAATAGTTTATTTATATATTTCATCTGGAACAAAATACAAGATTTTTGGAAGTCTAATATAGAAAAATATTCAGAAAACATTTTGTATGAAAGCGAGTAAAATAATAAATGTTTCTACAGATATGCTAATTGTAATTATTATTGTTATAGAAAAAGTAAAATGACCTCAAAGTCATAGAGTTGTTTATACATAGGGTTGTCCACATGAATGCACACAACATCTTGTTATAACATCAACACATGGACGCAACATAGCTTTCCATAAGATTATTGAATGGAAAGGTAGAGATGTAAAAGTTTTCATGACAAGCATCATATGTTAAAGGTGTATTAGGGAAGTAAGTTGATGCCCCCTGTTTGAAGTAGTCCTCAACATAAACATACATAGAGTGCAAACTAAAGCATAGTGTTGTTGAAGCATTAAGGGTATGTTCCTGACAGAATGTATAACACCACTGAAGAGAGGATGTCTAGGGCATCCAACATATTACAAATAATATAACTTTTCATGAAATGAGTGACTACAGTCTTGTAGATATGTATGTACTAGGGAGGAACAAAATATCAGTATACCTCCTCTATATGTATAGCAAGACTTTCATATCTATATATAGAGCAGGAGAAACAAAATACAACTATAGCTCCACTATTTATTCAAAGATAAAATGATGAAATTGAAATGCTACTGGCGAAAAACTATGGATGGAATTGAATGGTTTGGGAAATAAAAAACAGTCAAACCATTCCCTTTTGTTTATAATTAATTACAACTTGAGTGGGCATAATGGTTAAGATCATGTGTTTCCTCCTAAGAGGTCATAGGTTCAAAACCGAAGGGAGGTAGAGTATGTATGCCTTCGTAGACTTAGTAGTCAAATCTGTGCGGAAATGGGTCCCTTGTCCCACAAACAAGGGAGTCTCATACACCAATTTAGTGTGTAGCTTAGTCGTGACCTTAAAATTAGATAATAATAGTAATAATTAAACATGAGCCATATCTCAATGTCACTGATTTTATCGTTATCAAACGTTGAAACCAATATTTTTTTCCTTAACATACCCTCTGAGAGATTGAACTTTTAATGTGATATCACATAGTATATATTTAATGGGATTAATTGGAAATTCTTGCATTTCCACACGAACGTTCCAACTCTTAAATTGAGGTAATATTCTATCAATTTCATATTCGTTGGAAAAAATTTACTGGTAAGAAAGTTATTTTCTTGATAACCTCTTTGCAATCAATCCTTTGTTGTAAAGCTTTTCAGCAACATGGTAGAAAATAGAATCAGTAAGTGGGTAGAAGTAAAAGAAAAGAAGGAAAAAGGGCAAGTAGGTTTTAGGCTGAAGCATTTTACAGTAGATCATGGTATCACACTGAGACACATTATTGAAAAGGTTTGGGGAGACAAAGAAGAATTATTTTTCTTCTTTGTTGACTTCAAAAGGGCATTTGACACGGTCCCTAGAGATAAATTGTGGCATAGAATGGAAGAACTTGAAATTCCTTTGCAATATAGAGTTGTTGTCCATAGGTTTTATGAAGAGGTGAAAGTCAAAATTAGAACTTCAACAGGCATTTCAGAAAATTTTAGAAGTGACATCGGAGTGAAGTAAGGATTCCCTTTATCCCCTACCCTTTTTTATTTATATATTGAGAAATTTGAAGAGTGATTAAATATGCAAGGTGGGCATGGTGTTCGGTTGGGGGAGTTTGTGATAAAGCTTCGTTTATATGCTGATGATCTTGTATTGATTTCTAAATTGTCCCATGTATTGCAGATGCACCTATATGCCCTTAAGCATTTTTGTAAAGCAGTGGGGATGTAAGTCAATACCAGTAAGACCAAAATAATGATTTTCTCTAATAAAAGGAAACAAATCCAACATACATTCTTCTTTGAAAGCAACATTCTTGAAGAAGTAAATGAATACAAGTACATCGGGATCGATTTCAACAACAAGCTTAATTGGGAGGACTGCAGAAAGAATAGAATTTTAGGAGGGTGGAAAGCATTATATGCACTTCCAAACAGATGTAGAGAGGCAGAGTTATGGTATTGGAAAATGATTAAAGCTCTTTTTGGACTCCTAGTTTGTCCAGTGATATTATATGGGTGTGAATTGTGGACTAGCAACATCCTTGTTTCAAAATGGAAACAAATCGAGAAAATCCAAAAATGCTTGATCATGAGCAAGTTCAAAATAAAAAGTTTGGTTCCTTATGAGATAATGTTAAGTGAAATAGGAGAAACTCCCATCAAAGTAATTATTATGGTGCATCTTATAAGGTATCTTAAAAGAATTGAGAAAATGTGAGTAGGTACATGGCCGAAATTTATCTTCAATGAAGGCATGAGTGAAAGAAAGAAATCATGGATGAGACAAAACAACAAATGGATGCAAAAATGGAATATTTACCTCAATGCACGTCCCACAAATAGCAAGGAGTTAAAGAATTTTGATATGGAAAAGTATTGTAAGCATATATGGGGAAAATAGTTGGGTAGAAAGAAGTACTATATTAAGGAATTCAACCCCACTTGTGATCTCCAACAAAAAGAGTACATTGGAGCCAACATTTTGTGGAGAGAAAATATTCTTATTGCTCAATTAAGAACTAACTCACATCAACTTTGATGTGAAATGAGATAGTGGAAGAGACCTAAAGAAGCTTGGGAAGAATGAGTGTGTACTTTTTGCACTTCTGGGGCAGTGGAATCGGAAAAGCATTTCATTTTAGAATGTGATGCTTTCAGAGACATTAAGGACAATTATGGCAGTATGTTAGCATCAATTCCTTGGCATCGTTTTTTTAGTGAGGGGATTGTTAGAAAGTTGGGTCAGCTCATCATCAGTTTGAGTAAGAAAATGATTGAATTATGAAGGACAAAAAAAACAGGGAGGTTGGTAGTCCCATAGACTATTTTTAGTCTTTTGGACATTAAAACATCATTCGTTCATTCATTCTTTGGAACTACAAAATCAATTTCCCTTTACATTTGCCCTTTTAATTTTGATTTAGGACTATTTAATATAATTGAAATTATAGATTATTCATGTAATTATTTATGCTCAGTTAAAGACTAATTCTCATCAACTCCATTGTGAAAGAGGGCACTGGAAAAAGCCAAAATATGTGTGGGAGGAAAGAGTATATATCTTTTGTTCTTCTCGAAAAGTGGAAACAGAAAAACATTTCATTTTAGAATGTGAGGACTTCAAAGGCTACAAGGAAAGTTATGCAGATATTCTCGCAGCTAGCTCTTGGGATAACCTATTTAACAAGGGGTTTGTCAAGAATTTGGGAGCGTTTATTGTGAGGCTTCACAGGAAAAGGGCCTAATACATCAACTAGATGAAGAAGCAATCTGCCCCATAGGCTATCTTTAGCCTCGTGGACGTTAAAATAAATTTCTTTTTTCTTTCTATATAATTGAAAATTTGGATTATTCATGTAATAGTGTAGATTTTAGAGAGTTTATGGAAAAAAATAAATGAATTTATAAAAATTATATATTTTAAAATTTTGGTGTATATAGGTATGTATATTTTGCAAAGAGCTTTTTAAACTTTTAATTTTATTATCAATAATTTAGTTATGTCTTTTTTCTCTTTTAATTAAATTGCTTAATTGAAAAAATGTCATATGAAAAAGTGATTTATGGTTTTTTGGGCATGTGGTATTGATAAGCCCATGGTATTGTCAACATAGCTTATTTATATATTAAAAAGCTCCATGGTAAAGAGGGGACAAATCTCCATAGTTAACCATTTTGTTTCATATTTTCTTTATATATATATATATATAAAATGATGATAATAGTTTTTATGATTTCTTTTTAATTTTAGCAACATAAATTATATATAAAATAAGTGTTTGGATGCTCAATAGTCCCTACCAATGCAGGACTCTAGCAATCCATAATTTTGACTTTTACTATATTTAAGGTTTCATTGTAAAATGAGATATGTTTATTTTTCAATTTGATATAAAACAATTTGTTTGATTTCTTCCAATAACATATAGACTCTACAAAGGTTTTATTGATAATTATTTATAAATTAAAAAAAGTTTTTGGGTAGAAATCACGTAAGAGAATTTTTTGGCTAAAAATTTCTCTTATCTGATTTCTACCAAAAGACTTTTCTTAATTCATTATGGATCACCAAAGCTTGAATTCAAAAAATATTTATAAATTATAGTTGAATTGTTTATGAGATGCTTAGTTAAGCTTGGTGGTCTCCAAATGTGTAATAATTATCTAAGATCACCTAACCTAACTTCACAATCATCTTGATTTTATTACCCATATACTTTTAAGAATCTACGTAATAATATATATATATATATATATATATATATATATATATAGATATAGATATAGATATAGATATAACATGTTCCTATTTTTAATAAATATTTTTGTTTAATTAATAAAAAAATACAAACTATTTTATCATTTCATGGAATTACATGCAATGTAATAGAAACTACATATGAATGAAGCATAGGTAATATAATAGCATTTGATATTGAAGTTCTTAATTCACAAGAAACATAATTGATTTTTTAGTTTTTAATTTGCAAGAAATATAAGTGGAATGTAAGAAACAAATATGCAACAACTAAACCTTTGAATGACACAACAGAGTAATCATGCATAATACTAGTCATCCATGGATCTTGGTGCAAAGATTTCGATTACATGCTTCATTAAGCTATATGAGCAATTCTGATATCACTCATGGTTCAAGTTCATTTAGTTATGTGTAAATCAACTACACAAAATCATTAAGATAAGGTCATAAAGTTTCAATTCATATAAATTCATACATAAATTGAATTAAATTCTTTTGTAATCACTTGTTCAGCTAATAATTAAGTAATATTCTTTTGCAAATTTTTGTAGCAGAGACTACCTACCATGCATCCCCTGTTGAACTGAGAGGAGGCTCATTCTACAACCCAGTGTGAAGGCCATGTGTAAGTATGTTTGTCCCTCTTAAAATAAAAGTAAAATATTCTCTAAATAGAAAAGCGATGTGTAAGTATGTTCGTCCCTCTTAAAATAAAAGTAAAATATTCTCTAAATAGAAAAGCAATGTTTGCTATAATAAATAAAAATCAAGCTATGCATATTTAATTAGTTGTCCATATGACCGAATATAATTTCATGTAAAGTAATTAGAAGTAAAAAAAATTATTTGAGTAAGATATTTAAACCTTATACTTTTCAAAAACATTTTAACACGTGATATCAACTTCATATATATCTATGTATAGAACAAAAATGTTAAAAGAAAATGTTTTAATGTTGAATTAATATTGACGTATTTTTAAAATATTGTAAGACAAAAAATCATTTTAATATGGGCTAATAAAATGACTCAATACACATGTTATGTAATCTCTATAACATTCAAAAATACAATTTAAATAATAAAAAATGCATTTTTTTTTGGTACTGTAAAATAAGCTTGCACATAAATAAATTTGATCCCTCTCAGATTTGTGCTTAAGACAAATCTATATGTTGGTTTCTAAAGGTAATGTTACAATTACACATAATATGATACCAATAATGTGATGTCTTTCAAAGATTTATAGTTAAGATGAATCTATGCGAAGAATTACACATATTGTGATATCAAAAATATTATTTTTACCAGAGATATGTCAACTCCATATTAAGTAGCAAAGGAATTATATAACTCTCTCATACTAAAAAGTATTTATTTTTAACTTATTACACATATTGTGATATCAAAAATATTATTTTTACAAGAGATATGTCAACTCCATATTAAGTAGAAAAGGAAGTATATAACTCTCATATTAAAAAGTTTTGTTTTGTTTTGTTTTTTTTCAATTACTTTATGATGTAAATTAAGGTGGAAATTGAAGGTTTTGAAGGTTTTATTTATGGTAGACATTGTTTTTCGCTTAGTCTAAAGAGGCCACAATTTTACCTAGAAAACAATAGAAATTTCGGCATGATTTTGAGAAAATAATGCTGAAATTTTTGAAAATCCTAATTACAACAGTGTAAGATTTTGGCTGCCCCAAGGATTCTTGATGATGTTGAATCAATACCATAAAACATGATTTAAACAATGCTACAATGAGATTTCTTAAAGAATTTCTCATTGAATTCACTGTCCCAGCTAAATTGTGACCTAGTTAGACAACACCCATTTTTTTACTATTACTATTTTTTAATTTGATAATGTAAGTATTATTCTATTTTTTTTAATATAACATTACCTAACTACATTTCCTTCATATGGCATACTGTATAGTCTAGCTTATAGAGGAAATAATTATTTTTCAAGGGAAGCAAGATTGTGATTTTTTGTTATTTAAAACACATTTTTGAAAGCATAAACGGATTCAACGCCCTTGAAAACCCCTAGAGTACCAAAATCCTATAAATTAAACAATTTAAACTCAAGTTTTTAAAAACCTCTATCATATTTTGGTTAAAATTAACTACAAAAAATATCCTTAAAAAACCATTCCTTCTATAAATTACAATATACATCCTTAATATTAAATTATAAAATCGTGTAACATAATAAAACTATAAATTATACCTTTAATTATAAAAATAATGATTAAACCCTAAATTATAAATTCAAATAAAAATACAAACTTAAATTATAGATTTAATTAAAAAAACAAACTTAAATTATAAATTTGACCAAATCCTTGAAATTTTAAAACTTAAATTATAAATTCGACCAAATCGATGAAATTTTAAATTATTAGTGAGTCGAAAAAACACAAACCCGGAATGAAGGATGAGCGAGGAGCGAGGAGCGACGCGTCGGATCAAGGGACGCCATGAGCGATGGAGCCACCGCGCAGCCCGCCAATCGTTACAGAGCCAGCTACGTAGACCCATTGCTTTAGTTTATCTGCCAAGATTTCTCAGTGGTCTTAAATCTGGTAACAGTAGGTTTTGGAATCGTTCCGTGTCTGTTTTCGGTAAGAATACAACATAAGTCCCAAAAATGCTGTCATCCCTTATCAATAGAATTAGAGCATCCATTCATATCTATAGGCCATGCTCAGATTTTCGCATTAGGATAGGTGGGTGGTGGTGTATTTTCCAATTTTTTTGCTGCTGTATAGATTGCCATAATAGTCAGTAGAATTGCCTGATCGTTCACTGGTTTTTCCGTTCAAGCTGGAACGGAATCACATTTTCCGGCTCTAATTTTCGGAGGTCATTTTCAAATTTTCCGGCAAGCACAGTCTTCGATGTTCTCCTCGGGATCGCTCATATCCTGTCCTCTGTCAACATTGAATAGAATTCCCCATCCGTTTTTGCCTCTAAAAGTGCCGGCGCCTTTTCTTCCTCCCTCCAAAGATCTCTCACTACCAAATTGAGATCTGATCTTAAATGATCATGGTACCTAGTCTGTTCTCTTTTTCGGATCCCCAGAACTAAAGGCCCTGAGGCTCCATAATCCAGAGTTTGTTATCATCCCGAGACTCTGACAATATCACTGGGAGGAATTTTCTAGAGTACGTCCAGGCTCCTTTTAGCATATCCAGAAGTCTCTTTATCCAGGTCTCATTACTATAGGATCTATAGGATAGATTTGGTACAGGTGTAGTACTGTACCTTTCTGTTGTCAGGTCTCTGGAGTTTTCTTACGTCCACATGATGGACGATCCTGACTCTCCGGCCACCATCGCTCTTTTTCAAACATCCATTGAGGCTGAGTCAGCGAGAGAAAAGACAGCTCAGCTTAACAGCTGGCAAGCCTCGGTGGAAGAAATGATCCATATTCCTCAGGCTGGGGATGATTCCATGATACATCCGACGGAGAAGGCTCGTCCCAAGCCAGATCGACCCAAAAAAAGTGACTACCTTGGACACGAACAGTCTTACAATAACCATACGATTCCGATTAAGACTGTTCCCCCTCCTAAAGCAATCACTGTGAACAGCGCTCCATTGAAGGAACTAATTGAAAGCCTACAAAATTTAGCGCTGGTCGGGAGGTGGCATTTCTCGGAAATGTCAGACGAGGCAATGAGGAAATGGCTGGCGGAGAAATGGATTCCCGCGATCGGTTATGTCCCGGTCATCTCACGTCTTATGAAAGACTGGTATTCTTTTCACTTCCAAAAAATATCTGACTTGGAATTCATCATCCAAAGACCATGGGTCTCGGGTCGCAGTTTTCTGGCTCTTTCCAAGTGGTATTTGGGCTTTGACCCCCTCAAAAACACGCCTTCAAATTGTATGATCTGGGTCAAGTTACCCAACTTACCCTTGGAACTGTGGACCATAGAAACCCTTTCTGAGATTGGTAATTCTATTGGTAAATTCATATATGTGGATCCTTGGTGCAGAGGTGAAAAGGACAAGAGGATTGCATGGATACTGATTGAAAAACCTTACAAGGGCGGATATCCTGATCACATTGTGATTGCATGGGATGGAGCCAAAATCAACCAAAGGCTTGATTTTTGGGGGATTCCATTTCGCTGTTCTAGATGTCATCATACTGGTCATCTCATTAAAAATTGCAGATTCCGATTGAAAGGAAGATCCAAGAGGCATCAACATGACCAGGGCAGGAACGTTGGATCAGATCCGGAAGGTAATTTTATACATGAAAATCTCCCATATTCCCAGGAGACCGCCCCCAGCGAGCAATTATACCCTCAAGATCGCACGGAGACCCCAAGCAAAGCGGCCTTTATAAGCTCCCCTACGCCCGAACCCATTGAGATCCCACCTGTTCCTCTTCCGTCGTCTATGGACAAAGGTGACTTTGTCGTAGGATCCCATCCTATTCAGATCCAGTCCCGGTCTCCATCTCCGGTCTCTCCATTTGCAGATAATCCGAAAGGAAAAGGCCTCGCGCCTTCGCCTACCCCGCCCAACTCTCCTGTACAATCGGCCGTCAACAAGTCTGACAGTGATCTCGACCTTTTTCTCCTCAGGAATCCCTCGGTCCTTGAACCCCTCACTATTCACAAACCTGCTTCCCCTCCCCTGCCATCCATAAGCCCTGATTCTGCAAGGAATATCACGGTACGGAAAAAACAGAGGGGTGGCAGCAGGCATTTTCGGGGTAGGTCGATTGCCTCTGATTATGGTATTACAAACATGTCGCTAGTAGAGGTCCCAATTTTGGAATCTTCTGGAACACAGTCCCTTAGAGCATGGGAGACTGGACAGCCGTCCACATGACCTTTTTAATATCCATGAATATAAGGGGCCTGGGCGCTGCCCCCAAATTTCTGGCGCTCAAGAATATCTTTCTCTCGGCTCTTCCTAAAATTATTTTCATACAGGAAACAATGCATTCAAGCTCAGTTACTTTGGCTTTTTTCAGGAAGATGTTTCCGGCCTGGCATATGGTTGCCACGGAAGCTACTGGACAATCAGGTGGATTGGCTGTGCTGTGGGACCCCACATGGATTAATGCGAGAGCATTCAAATGTTGCGCAGGCATCCTTATTTCTGCTTATACCAGGGGACAATCTCTCTCCATCAATATGTTAAACATTTACGCTCCATGCAGGGATCGACTTTCGTTTTGGGAAAAGTTAATTGACTCTGAACTATTGGATATGGAATCCTTAATGATCGCTGGGGATCTCAATGTCACTTTAGAATCTGATGAAGTTTGGGGGATGGGCAGGAAGAATGATCCCCTGGGAGATCGACTAAGACAGGAATTTTTAAGCAGGGATTTGGTCGATATACGGTGTTATGCTCTTAACGTGCAAAGTAATACCCAAACACAGAATATGCGAAGAAAAGATACCCAGAACACAGAATAGCAATGATTTTATTATTCAGAGAGAAATGTTCATAGACCTCTTCAAGGGGGCAACCTCCAATAGAGCAGAGCTCGATTACAAAAACAAGACACGATACTCCTCGCAGGGAGTCTCTATCCTTTATATATGACTCATACATGCAATACCACGGGCCAGTATCGTGGGTTTTATTAATACCATCTATCTAATACTACCGCCCATTTACCATCTATCTAATACTATCGCCCATTTGCAACTAACTGTGGTCCCGTCATTAATTGCAGGTTAACCACTTACAAATATTAATATGGGCTTTATTGACTCTTGACTATGACGTGATCCCATGACATAAATAAGGGGGTTACGGTGGGACCCTAACATGCCCTCCCCCTTAAGACTAGCCTTGTCCTCAACGCTGAAGCTGCGGAAACTGCTGAAGAATAGTGGCTGGTTCCCAAGTTGCATCTTCCGGAGAGGTGTCTTTCCATTTGACAAGGACCTCCTTAATCATGCGGCTGCGCAGGTGCTTGTCTCGTGTGTCTAGAACCTGTTCAGGTTGAAGCCAGATTGACCCTTCTTCGTCCAATTCAGGTAGACTGGTTTTAACTCGGCAATTGTTCCCAATCACTTTCTTGAGGCACGATACATGGAAAACTGGGTGGATTTTTGTTGTAGGTGGCAAAGCCAACTTGTAAGCCACTTCTCCAATGCGCTGAAGTACTTGGTATGGTCCGTAGAATTTTGGAGAGAGCTTTTGACAACCCTTGGCTTTGAGTGATGTTTGCTTATATGGTTGCAGCCTCAAAAAGACCTGATCCCCTTCTTGAAATTGGCGCTCTGAGCGATGTTGGTCGGCCTGTTGCTTCATACGGTTCTGAGCTTGATGAAGATTCTCGCGCAGATGGGCGAGCATGGTTGCGCGGTGTTGTAGGAGTTGATCCACGGCTTGTACTTTGGAGCACCCCGTGAGATAAGAAGTAGGGGAAGGCGGAAGTTGACCATAGACTGCTTCATAGGGAGTCATTTTGGTGGTGGCATGATAGTTGGTGTTATACCACCATTCAGCCAGAGGTAACCACTGTACCCAAAGGTGTTGCTTTTCTGAAGTGAAACACCTAAGGTAGGTTTCTAGACATTTGTTGACGGCTTCGGTTTGACCATCTGTTTGCGGATGATATGAAGTACTGAGTTTGAGTTGAGTGCCTTTTATTCTGAAGAGTTCCTACCAAAAATTACTGGTGAAGATCGGGTCGCGGTCGGACACAATAGAAGTGGGCATGCCATGCAATTTGAAGATCTGATCCATGAAAGTTTGAGCAACCAAAGTTGGTGTAAACTGTTGGGGTATGGCGCAGAAATGAGCATACTTCGACAGTCGGTCCACAACCACCATGATGACTGACTTGTTCCCAGACTTTGGAAGACCTGTAATGAAATCCATGGAGACCTCCGTCCAAATTGACGCCGGAATGGGCAATGGTTGTAATGTGCCTGGTGTGTTGACGGTTTCCCCTTTGTGGCGTTGACAGACGTCACATTCTGCTACGAAGGTAAGGATGTCCTGTTTCATGCCAGTCCAAAAAATTGATCTTCTGGTGCGAGCATACGTCTTCTGAAAGCCCGAATGTCCTGCAATGGGAGATGAGTGCAATTCTGCCAAAATGCGACTTTTGAGGGTGGATGTTGGTGATATTACGACTCTGTCCTTGTAGCGAAGAATATCATTCTGCCACGAGTAGCCCTTGCTGGAATTAGGATCTACCTGCAATTGAGAAATGAGTTGGGAGAGCCCGGGATGTGAAAACCATTCCCTGCGAGCCTCTTCAATCTAGTCTGGAATGGGGAGGGAAATTGCGAGCAGAGTACTTTCCTCCTCAAATTGGCGCGACAATGCATCTGCTACATTGTTGTCTTTCCCTTTCTTGTAAATGATCTCATAATCATATCCCAGCATTTTGGCTAACCATTTATTTTGTTGTGGGGAAGATAGACGTTGCTCCAAAAAATATTTAAGACTGTGATGATCTGTGCGGATTTGAAAACGTCGCCCCAACAAGTAAGGTCGCCAGGTCTCCACTGCATGTAAGATGGCCATCATTTCCCTCTCGTAGGTAGATTGGCCCAGGTTCCTCCCACTTAGTTGTTGGCTGGTGAAGGCCAATGGTCGCCCTTCCTGCATTAAGACCGCTCCAATACCTGTACCCGAAGCATCACATTCAATGACAAAGGATTTGGTGAAGTCAGGTAGTGCTAAGACGGGAGTGGAACACATGGCGGTTTTGAGAGCGGTAAATGCCTGTTGTGCTTCCTCGTTCCAAAAGAAGGAATTTTTCTTTAGGAGTTGAGTTAGGGGCTTCGCTATGCGGCCATAGTTGCGGACAAACTTACGATAATAGCCTGTGAGACCCAAAAATCCTCTCAAGCTTTTCAAGGTCTTAGGTTGAGGCCATTCTTGCATTGCCTGGATCTTTTTGGGGTCCACCTTGACACCTTCACGCCCCACAATGTGGCCCAAATACTCAACTTCTTCCATGCCAAACGAACACTTAGACATCTTGACAAATAATTTATGCGTGCGGAGCAGTTGCAAGAGTAGATCTACATGCTGAAGATGTGCCGCCCAAGTGCCACTATAGATGAGGATGTCATCGAAGAAGACAAGGACAAATTTTCTGAGATATGGTTTGAGGAGGTGATTCATAAGGCTCTGAAAAGTAGAGGGGGCATTACAGAGACCAAATGGCATGACCAGGAACTCATAATGGCCTTCATGAGTTCTGAAAGCCGTCTTGGGAATGTCGACTTCCTTCATGCGAATTTGGTGGTAGCCTGAGCGAAGATCCAACTTAGTGAAGAATTGAGCCCCATTGAGTTCGTCCAGCAAATCGTCAACCATCGGGATGGGAAATTTATCTTTGACTATCAACTTATTGAGGGCCCTGAAGTCTGGACACATCCGCCACTCCCCATCTTTCTTGAGGACCATGACCACTGGGGATGAATAAGGACTAATGCTGGGACGAATGACACCTGCTTCCAACAATTCCTTGATGATTTTTTCTATTTCATTCTTTTGGGTGAACGGATATCTGTATGGTCGCACATTTGGGGGTTGGGCCCCTGGAACCAATGTGATGCTATGATCATGTTCCCCTCGCGAGGGTGGAAGCTCATGAGGCTTGTCAAAGACCGTCCGATGTTTATTTAAAATCTGTTGCATCTCAGGATGAATTGGTAGAGACATGGTGTCGACTACCTGGATGGCATTAAATTGAGTTACCACTCCATGATGGCCCTTTTTTAACAATTTTTCCATCCTATGCGAGCTGATGATAGAGGGGGCTCCCGCCTGTAGTCCACGGAGGGTATGTGTGGAGTTGTTCCGCTTAAAACTCATATATAACTCCTGGAAATCCATTGTGATTGGCCCTAGAGTGCGGAGCCATTCCGCGCCCAGGACAATGTCGCAACCCCCCATGTGTATTGCAAACATGTGGGTTTTCAATTGATAATCCCCCATTTGAAGTTTGACATTTTCACAGCGACCTTCACATTTCATTGTGCCCCCATCTGCAATCTGGACTTGGAAGTTAGAAATTGCCCGGACAAAACAATGTGCTGCTTCAGCGATCTTTTGATGGATGAAATTATGGGTACTTCCACTATCAATCAAGAATACTACTGGGCGATGTTTAAGAAAACCCCTGATTTTGAGAGTTTGAGGGGAAGAAATTCCTGCCAATGCATTTAGCGAAATAATTGGTTCATCAGATACAATCTCCTTTTGGTTATCTTCTTCGATCGCCTCCGGTTCCTCAAGTGGTGGATCTTCCTCGGTGGAGCTGTAGTCAGTGGCATCTATTTGAAAAAACTTGGGTTCTTTGCATTTATGACCCGGGGAATATTTTTCATCACAGTAGTAACATAGTCCTTGCTTCCTTCTTTCGGCCATTTCCGCAGGTGACACCTTTTGAATCTTAAGTGTCTGAGTCGTGTTGGGAGTCTGTGAGGGACGACCTTTAGCAGGGAAGTTGGGGCGGCTAGATTGGGCTGTTAATGCACGTTCCACCTTACGAGCTACCTGGCAAGCCTCTGTCCATGTGGGAGGGTGGTGGAGTAGAACCTGAGCTTTGATGGCTTCTTTAAGACCGCTGATAAAGCATTCCATGTAGAACTCATTTGTGAGACCCTTAGTGCGGAAGGCTAAGGCTTCAAAAGTAGTAATATATTCCTCCACTGTACCCATCTGTCGGAGCTTAGTGAGACGCCCCAAAAAAGAGTCTTCCTGTTCAAAGCGATTTCGAAGAGCTTTGGCAAATTGGGCCCAATTCTGAAAATGTCCATTGTAACGCTGATGCCATTCCTTCCATTGCCATCGTTCATTGTCCAAGTACATGGTGCCCACCATAAGCTTAGTCCCCTCATCTATGATATGATTCAATTGGAAATACTGCTCCATTTGTGCTAGCCATGCGGACGTGTGAGAACCGTCAAATTTATGCATATCCAACTTGGGAGGTCGCTGATTGGGTGGTGGGTGGGTGTGCCAAACGTGGGGAGAGTGGCTAGACTCACCCTCATGGTATTCATGACCATTATTCGCCTCCTCGTGGGCTGGCTCCTTGCCCTTCAGTGCGTTCTGTATCTGGATACTTATTCCTTTAATCTCATGTTGTATTTCATTCACCGAAAATTGGATGGAGTTCACCTGGTTTTCAATTTTGTCCATCCTTTCATTGGCCATTGCTTGAGCGCGAGTTTCTACCATACACCAACCTGATGAAAAATTGGGACCGCCAAATTTTTTTTACTAAGAATTTGAATGGTACCACCTTGCTCAGCTCGTCGTCCTGATTCTGATGGGCTAGGTCACCAATAAGCGCCCCGGAAGATCTCAATTTTTTTTTTCTTCGGAAAACTCCTAACGGAGTTTTACTCCTTCCTGATCAATACTGCAGTCGCCAAATCCTCAAAATGTCAATGCCTCCAAAAGTCCTGCGAAAATTATATCCAGGTACAGGAACCCTTCACAACTACTCCGATCTGGTGGATCTGAGAGATCTGAATGGTGGAACAACTGCTGCTGCTGATCTGATGGAGCTGCGGGACTAATGTCTGCTGCTGCTGCACTTGCTGATCTGGAATAGATGATGTGTGATCCCCCGATAGAAAGGGAACTATGGTCTTGAGGAGTGTCAGGTGCTACAGATCGCAATATACATAAGGGTCTGACAGTAGTACTCGGCCCAATGTTTCAGGGCTCTAACTAAGGAGGATCGACCGTACCCTTAGCCGTACAACCCGACTACCCTATCGTACGGGCGAGTAATCTCTCCGAGTGCTGTTCTCGGTGTACTGTAGCCACAAGACAGCCGAAGGTTTATCTATGGCGAGGTTTCAAGGGAGCTAGGGGGCTTCCTATATACCCAGAGGGTACGTGGAAGACAGTCCGTGCGCGGTTCTGTCTAATGCGCTACTACTCGAGGGGGTACCCACAGGGGTTACAAGGGAGTCCAACAGACGTGACCACCTCTTGTATTTCCTGCGTGCATGCCTCCCCAAATCCGCAGGTTTATGCGCTTAACGACAGATCCCGTGGTTTAAAGACGCCGAAACACGTCTCTAGCCAAAAATTTTTTTGCTAAAATTTGGAGATCCCACCGAGCCCTGGAAAGTGCTCTGATACCACTTGTTATGCTCTTAACCTGCAAAGTAATACCCAAACACAGAATATGCGAAGAAAAGATACCCAGAACACAGAATATGCGAAGAAAAGATACCCAGAACACAGAATAGCAATGATTTTATTATTCAGAGAGAAATGTTCATAGGCCTCTTCGAGGGGGCAACCTCCAATAGAGCAGAGCTCGATTACAAAAACAAGACATGATACTCCTCGCAGGGAGTCTCTATCCTTTATATATGACTCATACATGCAATACCACGGGCCATTACCGTGGGTTTTATTAATACCATCTATCTAATACTACTGCCCATTTACCATCTATCTAATACTACCGCCCATTTGCAATTAACTGTCGTCCCGTCATTAATTGCGGGTTAACCACTTACAAATATTAATATGGGCTTTATTGACTCTTGACTATGACGTGATCCCATGACATAAATAAGGGGGTTAGGGTGGGACCCTAACATACGGCCGAGGAAAAGGATGCCTACATGGGACAACAAAAGGTTTGGTGCTGCCTATATTGCGAAGAGGTTGGATCGTTTCATTGTAAAGACAGGGATCATTGATGCATGGGGGATGCCGATATCTTTCACAGGTTCTGATTTCACATCGGATCACAGGCCCATCTATTTGGCTTGGAAAGAACTGGATCATCACCTGGGTTACTCTTTTAAGTTCAACAGAGTTCATCTCGAAGATCAAGATTTCATCGAGGTCATTCGCAAAAAATGGAAGGAGATAAAGGAATCTGAAATGGCTCTTTTTTCCACTTTCAGAGAGAAGATTCAGTGTCTCAAGGTGATAACAAAGGACTGGCAAATTCGAAAGAAACAAAAAAACAAACAGGCGTTTGCGGATATACAAAGAAAGTTATGCTCCCTTTTAAACTCCACAAGCGTTGATTGTATGTCTTTTGAAAAAAGGAACAAAATCAGAGAATTGGAGAAAGCCAAACAAGCGATATTGCAAGAGGAGGAAGCCACATGGAGGCTCAAAAGTAGAGCGCTTTGGCTCAGAGAGGGTGACCGAAATACAAATTTTTTTCATAAATTTGCCAATGCCAGACGCAGTATAAATTCCATATGGCACATCCAGGATGGAAATGGTGGCATATTATCATCACAGCAAGACATCTCTGCTGAAGCGACAATCTTCTTCCAGAGACAATATAGCCGTCAACAGAGCAACATATCAGACATTTTATGGGCTGTGGACCTCATGCCTGAAATGTTCAATGATCAGGCTAATGATAATTTTTTCTGCCCCATAAAGGAGGAAGAGCTTCAAGCGGCAATCAAAGCATTTAAAAAGGACAAAAGTCCTGGGCCCGATGGCTGGACCATTGAGTTCTTCTCATTCTTTTATGACATCTTCAAAGATGACTTGTTAAGGATGGTGGAGGCTTCACGGTTATCTGGAAATATAAACAACGCCATTACCTCTACATTTATAGCTCTTATTCCAAAAAAAGATCGATCTGAAACGTTCCATGACTTCAGACCGATTGCCTTATGCAACATCCTCTTCAAAATCATCTCAAAGATCATTGCAGAAAGGATGAAGGCTGTGTTAAATTCATTCATCTCAAATCAGCAACATGCCTTTCTCAAAGACAGAAATATCCTGGACGCGGTGGCTATGACTCAGGAATGTCTTTTCTCTATTATTTCAAAAAACATTGATGCTGCTATTTTGAAGATTGATTTGGCTAAAGCTTATGATTGTGTCGACTGGGGTTTTCTTAGAATCCTGCTGGCAAAAATTGGTCTCAGAACACAATGTATCAACTGGATAATGGCATGTGTTGAAAATGTCAAATATGCTGTCATAATCAATGGCATTCCAACATCCTTTTTCAAAGCTGAAAGAGGCCTCCGGCAAGGTTGCCCATTATCTCCATTATTATTTATTCTCGTGATGGACACTCTTAGCAATCAGATCAAAAAAGCGGTGTCGGATCAAAGATGCAGGCCTGTAAAAATCTGTAAAGACATCTCCTTATCTCATAACTTATTCGTTGATGATGTTCTTATCTTTTCCATGCTATGTAGAAGGTCCTGGAGATGCTTACATGATACTCTTCTTAAATTCCAATCGGCATCGGGTCTGGTGATAAACAAGGTAAAGTCTATGTTGTATCATAATGAATCGGATATGGATACTGTATTATGGATCTCCGAGTTATTTGGTATATCACAGTCCACTATCAGGAGTGGATTCAAATACCTTGGTTACACATTGAAAGCCAATGGATATGGGAAACGAGACTGGAGCTGGCTTACTGATAGATTTTTCAAAAAAATCTCTGGTTGGGAATCGAGATTTTTATCTCTGGCTGGAAGATTCATTTTGGTTCAGGCTGTGTTATCACAATTATCGGTATATTGGGCTCACTTGTTTCATCTTCCAGTCTCAATCATTAAAAAATTGTGTTCTTTAGCAGGTAATTTCTTGTGGGGAGGAAAATCTCATCAGTCCAAGATTCATTTGGTTAGAATGGAATCCATATCCAAGCCGAAGGAAACTGGTGGTTGGGGGCTCATTAATATGAGAATTTTCGGGAAGGCTTTACTTTGCAAATCTCTCTTCAGGGGCATCTTCGGTTCCGGTCCATGGAGCAAGATTATCCAAAACAGATACCTAAAAGGGCGCAGTTTGGTGTATTGGTATCGTAGATCCTCTATTGGTATTAAATCAGGCTCTGCTATTTGGAACAGCTACAGGAAAATACTGCCCTTCTTTCTTGAGAATCTTCGATGGAGAATATTTTCGGGTTCCAGTATTTATATTGGTATCGACCCAATTGTGAATGGCTTGGAATTGATGATACCAAGATGCCTGATAACCTTCCTCCAATCAAAGGGCATATTCACGTGGGACAGGCTAATAAAATCATGGACATCCTCATCCCCTGTATGGATGGACGAAGAGGACTTATCGCTGCCCCCTCACATGAGACCATTATGGGCTTCGGTGATCCTGAACTTATCAAGCAAAGGCTTTCAGCGCTCAGGTAATAAAGATAAATTGGTATGGACTATAAAGAACTCAACTCAGCCGATTCGGGTCAAAGACATTTACAATGCAATGATTGATGGTCCCACTGCTGGCTCTGTTCCATTGTTTCCTCTATCACTATGGAAAGTGACATGCCCGCTCAAAATGATTCTATTTTCCTGGCTGGTCTTCTCCAACAGAAATCTCTCTTGGGAGGTTCTTCAAAAGAGGGGCTGGAATGGTCCGGGCCGCTGTTCCATGTGCCACTCAGATCACGAGACAAATGCTCACATGTTCTTTCAATGCGCCAACTCTCTACAAATCTGGTATGAATTGTCTTTATCTTTTTGTTTCCCTTACCGAGTTTTTGCTTCTGTACAGGAGGGCTACAGGTGGTGGAGTGAGCAAAGTATTCCTCTGCGCTCCTTGTTTGTAACGGTTGTCTGGCTACTATGGAAATGGAGGAATGATTGTATTTTTCAAGATCACAGAGCCCCTCTTGCATCCATACTGATGCGAATTACTGAATGTTCAATCACTCCTGTCTCGTAGGGATTTTTTCCTACAGGTTTTGATGATGACATTTTTGATTTCATTCTCTTTCTACAGTCATGGCTTTCGCTGGGCTGTTTTGCATATGAACATTTTGTCGTTCCTGCCTCCTTCATAAGGATTATATGTCATATTATCTGTTTCAGCCGGTTTGGGATGCATCATCCATTATCTGCATTTCTCTCTTTCTTATTTCTTTTAAGGAACGCTGAGGTTCATCCAGGCATGAATATCTGACTATGTATATGTGTTTCATTATATTCTCTTAATATAATCTATCTGGTTTTTTCTCTCTGAAAAAGAAAAAACACAAACCCAAAAAAAACTTTGGGTAAATTTGACCAAATCAATGTTTTTGGTAAATTGGACCAAATCAATGAAATTTTAAATTAGAAGTGAGTCCAAATTTTTCTAATATTATTTGGAAAACAAAAATATAATAGGCTTTTAATTATAAATTTAATCAAATGAATGAAATTTTAGTTAATTAAAATTGATCAAATGTTATATCTAAAATTATTTCATGTAAAGTAATTATAAGTATAAAAAATATGAGAATAAGATGTTTCTGGAGCCAAGAAGCTCATTTTACAGGCAGTAAAAAGCAATGTTAATTATAATAAAAAGGGAAAAAAACATGCTATGCATATTTAATTAATTTACCATGTGACGAAATATAATTTCATGTAAAATAATTGGAAGTAAAAAAAATATGTAAATAAGATATTTAAACCTTATCATTTTCAAAAACATTTTAACAAGTGATATCAGCGTCATATATATATATATATATATATATATATAGATATATATATATAATGTTAAAAGAAAATGTTTTAATGTTGTATAGAATAAAATATCTAATTTGAGTTATGAATAAAATATTTTTTTGTTAAGCTTGGATTCAAACCCAAGATCTCCAGTTGGATGAGACTTCATTCCACGGCCATTGCCACTTGAGCTACCCCAGGGGGACAAGTTATGGATAAAATATTTAATATGAATTAATATTGACCAATTTTTAAAATATATTAATAATAAAAAAAACCAGTTTAATGTGTGCTAATAAAATCACTCAATACATATCTTATGTAATGTCTATAACATTCAAAAATACAATTTAAACAATAAAAAATTACATTTTTTGGCACTCTAAAATAATAATTGAATTCAGGGTTTTGTGATCCATATTATGAAAAGTAAGAAAACTTTTGGTAAAAATCACATCATCAGAGTTTTGTCGACTTTTTTGGCATGGTCTAAATAGGTCACATTTTCACCTCGAAAACAATAGAAAATTCGACATGATTTTGAGAAAATATGGTGGAAATTTTTGAAAATCCTAGTTACAACCGGCTTAAATAATTTCTAGTTGAATTCTAGTGAGAAATTCAAGCTAAATTGTGACCTCTTTAGATAAGGTCGATCTTTTTAACTATTACTATTTTTAATTTGATAATGTAAAGAAAGAAAGAAAGAAAATTATTTTAACGTGCCCGAGGCTAAAGATAGCCTATGAGAGTGGAGTGTCCACTCGAAACCTCGGATCGAGAAAACCTCTACACAGTTCATCTTGAAACGACGGACCTCTACACAGTTCGTCTCAAAACGTCGTACAGACAAAATCTCTGCACAGTTCATATCCGGAAGTCTCAAGCTAGACTTATGGATATGAACTGTGTAGAGGTTCTTTGGGGCGTGTAGAGGTTTTGCATGTCCCGACTTTTCTAGTGGACACTCCACCCTTCTTCAGGGACTAGAAAACAACTCGACGTGGAGTGGAGTGGAGAGTGGAGTGTCTACTGGAAACTTGGGCTCTACACAGTTCATAATACATATCCAGAATCTCAAGCAATATGAATAACAATGGAAATCTTCAAGCTAAATGTAATTACTATTTTATTTTTTTAAATGTAAAATTACTGAATTCTATTTCCCTCATAGTGCATAGTTTAGCTTACAGATGAAATAGTATTTTTTACGAGAATGCGGGGATACAATTTCAAGCAAGATGGTGACTTTTGCTATTTAACACACATTTTTGAATGCATAAACAGATTCAACACCCTGAAATCCTATAGATTAAACAACTTAAACTCAACTTTTTAAAAATCTTTGTCGGATTTTAATTAAAATTAACTAGAAAAGATATTAAATCTTAAATTTTTATGATCCATATAGATAATAAGTTTGTCTTTCAGATTAATCACATTATTGATTAATAAGAAAAACAATGTTATTAGAAAAAATATCCACAAAAAAATTATTTTATCTCTAAATTAAACTATACATTTCTAATACTAAATTCTACTTAATACTAAATTGTAGAATCTCATAATATAATAAAATTATAAAAATAATGCTGGATTGTACTTAAGAAGCTGAAGAAAGTGGGAGCGTGAGAGTACCTTTTATTCCCTATATCCTCCGATGTTCGATCAATAACTCAAAGATATGCGACTTTGAGATTAAACCCTCAATTAAAAAAACAGAATTTAAATTATAAATTTGACCAAATCAATGAATTTTTAAATTATAAGTGAGTCGAAATTTTATTAATTTTATATGAACATTATTTAAAAAAAAAACCTTTACCTGTAAATTTGACCAAATCAATGAAATTTTAAATTATAAGTGAGTAGAAATTTTACTAATTTTATATCAAAAACTGGAAAAGACCTTTAATTTTAAATCTGACAAAATCAATGAAATCTTACTTAATCAAATTTTACCAAATTTTATATCCAAAGTTATTTTAAAAAACAAAAAAAGTCTTGATTTATTGACCAAGATACCGATGAGTGGCACCAACATTTAATGTGTATGGAACCACATAGCCATGCCAGGCAGAAGGACAGCCAGGCATTCTCATCCAAAACTAATTTGTTTTCACGCATAACCCTAAATTAAAATTAAATAATAATGATCGACCGTGAAGGTTTTTAGTTAGCCCCTTTTTTTTTTCAATATAACGGCTGTAAAGCCATAAAGCAAAATTTGAATTTGAATTTTGGCGTGAAAACAGGAAAGCCGTTGGAGTCGCCATCAATGCTCTCTCTATATAACCCATCATGGCACCTTCTATGGCCTCTGAACCATCAGCGGATTTCATTGGTTAGATAGTCACTGGGTAAGCTTTTATTCTTTTGCATGATTGAACTGATGTCGCTTTCGCGCTTGTTCTTGCACTTTACTTCTGACATTTTCTGATACATTTCATTGACAATTTGTTTGTAGCTGTTTGGGTTCTGTAAGTGTTCAGCAATGGAGTTGGCCATCAGATACAAACATACTTTCGTTCCTGGATTTGAGGGAATAGAAGAGAGGAGATTTATGCATTACTCCAATGTCGAGGGTATTTTATTAGTTGGGGAAGGAGATTTTTCGTTTTCTTCTGTTCTGGCAAAGGCATTTGGGTTTGCATTCAACATGGTTGCCACTTCTCTGGACAGCAGAGGTCTCAATTTTAATTTTTTTTCTCCCATAGAGCTCAATTGAATTTTACCGCTCGTTTCTGCAGATCTTTTGAGGTTTTGATAGATTCTAAACCCTAAATTCTATACCCTTCCAGTATGTCGGTCGTTGAGTTCTTTTATGTGTGTTTTTGATGCAGAAAAACTATTGACATCTTATCAAACTGCATGGAAGAACCTCTGCGATTTGGAGAGGCTTGGAGCTGTTATATTACATGGTGTTGATGCAACTGCCATGGATAAACTAGAAGAGTTCAGAGATAAGATGTTTGATAAAATAGTTTATAATTTTCCTCATGCAGGGTTTTGGGGATGCGAGGCCGACAAACCCGTTATCAAGTAAGATGCTAAAACCCTAAACCCTAAGCTTATGTGAACTGCTTTTCTAAGAAAATTTAGCTGAAGTGGATGTGAGGGGGAGAGTTGTATTTTATTGAGGTTGTGGACATTCTGTCGTATTGAGAGTAGGATTTAATGATGGGGATTCTCCTGCGGGCATCTGAAAAATGTAGGCACAGCCTCACTGAGATGCATGGTTTTGGGGAAACGAGGATGAAAATGCCTTTATCAATAAATATACTAAACCCATTGGCCCAAGTCCTCTGTTAAAAAGGACTGCCTTAATGAGGGGAAAGGGTGTATTTTATTGAGGTTCCGGAGATGCTGTTGTCTTGACATTGGGATTTAAAAATGGGGATTATCAGGTGGGCATCTAAAAAGTATAGGTACAGCCTCACTAAGAGCTAGAGTTTTAGGGGAAAGAGGATGAAAAGGCGTTTATCAAGTAAGATACTAAAAGTTAGAACTCTTGGTTCAATGCCACTGTTAAAAGTGTCTTAATGAATGCTGCTTTTTTTAGCTTGAGAGTGGAAGAGTGTTTTTAGCTGAAAGTTTTGTAGATGCTGCTTGCTTGACAGTAGGACTTAGTCATAGGGATTCTAATTATGGGCATCTAAAAACCTCGAGATGGCCTCTACAAAATGAATGTTATTAAGATACTAAAATTCTAACGGTTGATCTTTCTCAAGGAATGCTGTACTTTCTTGCTTTTAGTAGGTATGAGGGGGGAGACTTTTTGTTGAAGTTTTGGAGATGCTGCCAGCTTGACAGTAGGATCTAATCATGGGATCCTGCTTCCGGGCATCTGAAACTGTAGAGATGGCCACACTAAGTTGTTATTTTAGGGGAGAAGAGAATGATAAGGGCACTTTCAAGCAAAAACTGAATAGGTGACCAAAAACCCACTCTTAAATGCTTTCTTAAGAAACGATCTACCTTTTTGCTTTAGTATGTATGTGGATGCAGGGTTGATTTTCAGTGAATTTTTCGGAGTACCATCGGTTTGACAGTAGGATATAATAATGAGGATTCCACTGGGGGGACATCTGATAATGTAGACATGATATGGTTATGACTTTGCTGCCCGTGATATTCAACAGCAGTTTTCCTTAAAAAATTTGGTGTAGTATCCATAACAAAAGCTCTAAAATATGGGTTCAAGATTGTCAAAACATACCTATTTCTCCTTAACTCTCTTCTTCTTTTAGAATTGTACATTTTTAAAATGAAATGTGTTGTCCAACATGCTGTTTTTTCATTATTGACAGGAAGCACCGTCGCTTGGTGAGGATGTTCTTTAAGAGTGCGAAGACTATGCTGAGCAGGACAGGAGAAATTCATGTGACCCACAAAGAGAAAGAGCCTTATAATAAGTGGAACTTGGAGGAACAGGCTGGAAAATGTGGCTTGTTCTTGAAAGAAGCGGTTGATTTTCACACAGAAGATTATCCTGGTTATACTAACAGAAGAGGACAAGGGGCTAATTGTGGTGGTACTTTCCATTTGGGACCTTGCAAGACATATAAATTCGTTTCAAGGTACTTCATTCCTTCAGTGAACAGTTTTATGAGTTGTTTCTGGTTTAAATTTACAAGTTGGGTCTAATTTTGATGTTGGTTGATTTTGAATATATTACCTGCAGCGCTTTTTTCTATGATTCTTTGTATTTACGACAAGTTAAACCAAAATTTGCTAAGGAGATTGGTTCCTCATGCAAGTCTCGCAAGCGAAAACACACATCAAATGAAGAAGAATCTATGCTGTACAGCTTGATGGGAATACAAAGGCCCATACATTTTGAGCATGGATATGAAGCAATTGAATCTGGTAGGCCTGTCAAGAGGAGCAGACATGAATCTTTTGAGGAAGGATATTTACCCATGCATTTTGAGCATGGATGTGAATTCCATAATGAAGCAATTGAATCTAGTAGGCCTGTCAAGAGGGGCAGACAAGAACCTTTTGAGGAAGGATATCTGCCCATACATTTTGAGCATGGACATGAATTCCATAATGAAGCAATTGAATATAGTAGGCCTGTCAAGAGGGGCAGACATGAACCTTTTGAGGAAGGATATTTGCCATTTTTTTCACCACCTGCTTCTTCGAGGTTAACCACTGAAGGTGCTCTATTTTCACAAGGCATTGCTTCTGGGAATCATTTTTCTTGTTTCTCCTCACTTGGGGATCCTGGGCGAAGAGAAATAGCGAGGCACAGAAATGAAGGTATACTACAGGCCTTCAGGCCTTTGGAAAACTCGTTGCCTACTTTCAGACCACCTGCTTCTTTGAGGCTGACACTTGAAAATTCTCAATTTTCACAAGGATTTTCACTAGGCATTGCTTCTGGGCGTCATTTTCCTCATTTCTCATATGGAGGTCCTGTGGGAAGACAAATAGCAATGCAAAGAAATGAAGGTATACTACAGACCATGAATGGGTTGGGATTCACACACCATTAGTATCTTCAGTAGTTTAGTCCAAACTTTTGGTTTGCAGATAAAATTTTGGCACTGTTCTGATAAAAGGCTGACCAGGGGAGATTTTAAGGCTGATCGGTATTTAAAAAGACAAACTTGAGATTGGCCTTGAAGCTCTCTCTCTATTGAAGTCTCGGTATGGCGATTAATAAATTTTGGACCAGACAGGTTTTGATGTAAAATATTTTGCTATTATGTATATGTGCTCTATAAATGAGCATCACCAATTTTTGACCGGTTGAGCATACTTTCTATCAGGTTTTGGAATTAGAGAAGATAATATAACTTCTCGGAACATTAAAATTTGGATTGGAAATGAGTTTTTGGTGTCATGGGAAAAGTTGGAAAGGAATGCAATGACTCATTGTGAAACTTTTGGTTGTGAAATCTCTATTTATATTGTCAATATTTTTTTTTCCAAACTGTGGTATCTTGATATGGCAGGGTGATAAGCGGAAGTCTTTCTGCCAAATCTTTCAAATTTTGGACCAAAAATGGATTTTGATTTAAAACGGTTATATGTTCTCTGCAAATTATCAACTAGCATAGATTCATGTTAATCCTCGATCTATTAAAGTACTCTGAGGGATTTGAAAAATCTGTAAGTGCAAATCTGTTAACTCTTAATAAATCTGGGGTTAACACAGATCTATGCTACTTTATCATAGCTGTAAAAATAGTATGTCCCATTTTTTTTGAGTTATATAGTAATGGAAAGAAATTAAAGGTAGTATCTTTCTTTTAGTCTTTATTCTCTTTAGTGCAATTTTGGTTGTGAAGTTACTCTCTATCTTAAGTTTTCACATTGCCCCTTGCAAATAGTATACTATAATCATCGTCATCCTTCAAAATTATCCTATAGAATACTGAAATGGTAAATTTGATTAAACCTGTTTGTTATCAATGTATGTGATCATTATGCTTCTCTATGGAATGGTTTTAGATTTGTCATGGAAATCAAGCGCGGTAGGCCATTTGAAAAACAGAAACAATATTTTAAGTAAGCGAAGCTGATAATTTTGATATGGATGAAATGCTGTAAACATAATTTTCACTTCACAGTTTCTTAAACCCTGATTTCAGAAAGCCTTACAATGCCTAAATTAGATGTTGTAATTCACGGGTTTGTCCTCGTTAGTGTAGTGAAAGTTTAATAAACTATGAAGTCTTTCCTTGGTGTGAAGAATCAAAACTTATTGTTGAAGTGACAATTGAGTTATTAAACGGTAGCTATTGGTATTAAATTAATTTAAAAAGCAGAAAAGAGACTGCATTTAGAGAGATTTGATTCCTCTTAGTGCTTGATAGATCTAGGGTTAAGATGGATCTAAATTGGTGGGATATGATTGTAGTTTAAGTAGGGCTTTAGTGGTACTTGTTTAAAGGGATGCAAAATATAGCACTTTCATATTATTTCATATGTATAATAACGATGATAGAAAGGAGGTTTATCATTTATTCTTTGCATAATGAGGTGAGTGCTTCCTTATTTATACTAGGGAAACTGAGCACTTTACCTTAAATTAGGCTAAAATCCCCTAAAACATGAAAATCCATGATACAAGGTGGGTAGGTCTCAAGCCAATATGCCCTCCAATATGCCACACATGTGAGTGTAGAGGCCTCATAAAGATGATGTTGTGCTCAATGAGGGGTAAAAATGCTCCAAAAACACATGTCTCCTTCCAAAAGGTGCAATGTATCCTTTGAGATTCATGTCTCTCCATCGAAGGTCATATTACATCATCAAATGTATCCAAACAACTTCTTGAGATGTCATGTGTCACCTCAAGGTAGCACTCCTCAGAGGGATGACATCCTCAAGCTAGGGCATGACATCATCTATGGAATAAGTGCCATGATCCCTCCCAAGGGATGTGTTATCATCAAGTGCAACATATCAAGGGAGTGTCACATCATCTTAGGGCTCCAAGCCCACTCTAAGTGGCACATCTATGTAATTATTATTATTATTATTATCCAATTTTAAGGTCACGGCCAAGCTAGACACCACATTGGTGTATGAAACCCCCTTGTTTGTGGGACAAGGGACCCACCTCTGCACAATGATTTGATTGCCAAGTCTACAAAGACATACATACTCTACCCCCTCTGGTTTTGAACTTGTGACCTCTTAGGAGGAAACACATGCTCTTAACCATTAGACCCACTCAAATGTGTAATGTCTTGGCTCCAAGGTGTAATGTCCATGATCAAATGTGTGAGAGAGTATATGAAACATGCCAAGTCATCATGTGGTCCAATGCCCTTCATTAAGTCTGATGCTCTCCTTAAGTTGGGTGGCATCGTTATGAAGTATGGGAGAAACATCATCAATGTCTTCCAAAGAACCATGTGCATGTATCTATCACCATTAAGCATGCCTCGAGGAATAAAGTGAGATCAATCCATTCTGTATAAAGAGTCAATATAGCATAAGAAGTTAAGAAATATTTTAATGCATAAGCCATGTAGGTAGATCACATTAGGTATCTTCTTCAAACTTCACACTAGCATATGATCTTGTACAAGTTGCTAGATTTATGAATGGGAGAGTTATCAAATGCCCCAATTAGGTGCTTCCAAATAATAGTGAAAGAAAAGGCCCTAGGGGAAGGAATAGATCTCAGGCCAATCCTTCAATGAGCGCTATTATGAAGGGATTGAGTTACCCTTTCCTTGGCACTAGTTTTTACACCCTTTACTTTGCTTTAATTAGTTGTCTTATATATGAGTTAAATAAGACCTTCATGCATGAGCACTATTTTGAAGGGAATGCTTGCATTACTTGAGTTACCCTTTCCTCGGCACTAATTTTACACCCTTTATTCAGCCTTTTCATTTGCTTTAATTAGTTTGCTTTGAAACCTTCATTGATTTTCTTTTGAAATCCCCATTTTAGTATGGACAACCCTTCAATTGATACGTGAATGTGATATAGTGATATGATCAAGGGGTGGACTTCATAAGTGGTGTTATAGTCTTATACATGGGTTAAGTAAGACCTTCATTCATAAGTGTTATTAAGAAGGGAGTGCTTGCATTACTTCAGTTACCCTTTTCTCAACACTACTTTTTACACCCTTTACTTAGCCTTTTACTTTGCTTTAATTAGTTGTTTCATACATGGGTTAAATAAGACCTTCATCCATGCATTATTATGAAGGGAGTGCTTGCGTTACTTGAGTTGCCCTTTTATCGGCACTACGTTTTACACCCTTTACTGAGCCTTTTTACTTTGCTTTAATTAGCTTGTTTTACAACCTTCATTGATTTTCTTTTGAAATCCCCATTTTAGTATGGACAATTGATTACTCATAGGGGTTGGGATGTTTATTCAAATCCCTTTTATTTTGATAAATCTTGATATGCATGGTACTATGGTGATGGCCTCACATGAGGGGGTAGAGCTCAAGTTAACTTTGCTTTTAATTATAATTCATCCCTTGCCACTTTTTTGGATTTTAACATTTGACACATGCTCTTTATTACTTTTTTCAGTTGCATGAGTGAGCCTTTTACTTTTCTTTAATTAGCTTGTTTTGCAACCTTCACTCGTTTTCTTTTGAAATCACCATTTTAGTATGGACAACTCATTACTCAGGGGTTGGGGTGTTTATTCAAATCCCTTTTATTTTGATAAATCATGATATGCATGGGACTAGGGTGATGGTCTCGCATGATGGGGTAGAGCTCAAGTTAACTTTGCTTTTAATTATAATTATAATTAGTGCAATGATGCAAAGTGAGGTGAGTGCTTCACTATTTATACTAGGGAAACCAAGCATTTTATCTCAAATTAAGCTAAAATCCTTGAAAACATTAAATCCACGATACGAGATGGATAGGTTTTAAGCCATTCCCCAAATATGCCTCTAACATGAAAAAATGATGCTAAAATTGTTGAAAATGGTTGTTATTGATATCAAAGGTTGTCCAAATGAAAAAGAAAGTTACATAGTCAAATATAATATTTCGGGACCATTCCAATGATATATGGCACACCTTCTAGAAATATTGTTTTGGGGATTTTGATGCCCCATTTAGATGCCCTATCGTTGAATGAATTTTTACTCCAATTACCTAGCTCAAATGGGATCATGATACATATTGTTGGAAAGCTTATTTTGAGACCTTTGCAACGGTATATGACACTGCTTCTAAATCCTCAAGGTTGAGGAGAAACCATTTTTTGAATATTCATTACACATTATGCCTGTTGCACAAGTTAGCCGAACTAATGGATAAGTTAGTCAAGTCTAGATCTCAAACACACTCACTCAAGAAAATCAGTTCTATTTTAAGGCAATGAAGGAGCAAGTCTGAGGTTCATACCTCATGAACCAAAGGGAAAAGAAGTAAAGCGAAATTCTAGTTGAGTTGGAGGAATTTTTGTTGGATATCTTCCTTGTCCTACCTAGACTATAAAAGTGTTTTGGCACACTTTTTGAGAAGGTTTTTGTTCTGATTTGAAGGAGGCCAAATTCTAGTGTTGAGGAGGCCAAATTATTCATCTGATCTAAAGGTCGAGTTTGAACTTGTTGGAGACCAAGTTTCAGCCCCGTTGGAAGCCAAGTTTTAGTCTTATTGAAGGTCGATTTATAGACCTATTAGAGGTTGAAATTGTAGCCTTGGTTAGGGGCTTAGTGATAGACTTGTTAGAAGTTGAATCTTGGTTGGAGGTTAAGTTCTAGATTAAGTTTTGTACAAGCTACTAGGAGGGCATACTTTCTTTAAAAATATTCCAATCCTATACATTTTCTCTTGAACAATTGTAATTTGGTGCTCATTATGGATTGATGTTCTCATATTGTTGTTGGGTTGGAGCCTGCAATTTTTGTAAGTTGGTGCTTATAAAGTATTGGTGTCCTCACAAGTGATTGCAATAAATTGAAGATTGTTTGAAAACCATTCAAGAGTTTCTTCAAATTTAGATTTGCACTTTAATCTCTGTGATCATGCGTAGTGTTGATGATTGATTATGTGATGAGATTTCAGACTAATAAAGTGAATTTTTTTTAAAGTAGCAACATATTGATTAACCCCCCCTCTCATTATTTCCAACAATTGGTATCAAAGTAGGCTTCTCAAGAAAAATATAACAACTGAAAGAAGATCTTACAGGGACCATGGCCAATCGAGAAGCATCAATCGAAATTCCTTTCTTTGATGGAACAATTTTTCCTTTTGGAAGATAAGAATGAGAACCCATTTGATGTCTCTTGGTGCTAAAGTTTGGTAGTTTATTACAAATGGATATAAGGTCCCACCTTCTCCTCCAACTGATCAAGAAGGGAGAAAGGCTTATGTCTCCAATGCAAAAGCTATGAAAGCCATTCTAAGTGGTTTTTCATATTTAGAATTTGTTAAAGTTATACAGTGTGAATCAGCTAAAGAGATGAGGGACAAGCTTGTAAGCAACTATGAAGGAGATGACAAAGTAAAGAAGCAAATCTTCATACTTTTCAGAGACAATTTGAAAGCCTAAAAATGAATGATGAAGATGTTCTTGCTTATTTTCTTCGAGTAAATGAAGTGGTTAATTCTCTCAAAGGACTTGGTGAAAATTTTGAAGAAATAACAGTGTTAACTTTTTTTTTTACATTTATTCCTCTACATTTTGATGCCAAAAAATGGACAAGCTTCATGGAATTCTCACTGCATACGAAATGAGGACGAGAAACTCATTACATAAGGAAGCAACATTTACAACATTTATGAAATCAAGAAAATGTAAGTCTGGTGACTGCTCTAGTGATGAATCTAATACATAAATGGCTTAGCCAGACAAAAAACTAAAGAAAAGATCCAACTTCAAAGATAAGCTACCTCTCATATGTTTTAATTATGGTAATATAGGAAAATTTTCAGCTAAATATCCTTTCGGGGAAGATAGTGGTGATGAGAAAGAACCCAAAAAAGGGTCTTTGCTGGCACACAATCTAGTAGGGGTCAAAGGAGGGGTACCTAAAGGACAACTACTAAACCAAATGAAAACAATGGGACAAAGACCCATTGTCACCTCAATCAATGTCCCCTTCTCTTTATGAACTTTCACAGATAGGAGTCCTAGTATAAGGGAAATCACTAGGATGATAAGATCAATGGCTAGGTATAGTGTGATTTTCAAAGCCTATTTAAAGGAGAGACACAGATGAAGGCTTGGTTGCTTCAAAAGAAAGACAATGGCTCTCCAAGAAAGGCTTATAAGGAAGCTTAGACATAGGAGGAAGGGATACTCTTAAGTCAAGGCTTCCTAAGGGGATTGGAAGACCTCTCTTAGGGTTATGTAAGATGACCACCATATGAAGGTTTGGGACCACAAGAGAGACCTAGTAGAATCTAAGTGAGGCCTAGGGTTTGCAATATTCCAAGAGGAATAACCTTCAATGACATGCCTAGGTTAAGCAAGGATGAGAGAGGTCAAGGAGCGATTAACTTCCAACTAGTTTTAAAGATAAAATTACCTTAGAATACAGCTAACCAAAGATATGACCAATAGGGCAGAAAAAATAAAAAAAGGGAGAAAATATGAGTTTTATAGTTGATCAACTATTAGGACCAATGCCTAGTCACTTGGGAGAAATGGAGTCAAGATTAGCTTTGGTGAAGGAACTTCGCTCTATGAAGGAGTCATATGTAGCCTTCACTAACCCTAATGAGGTAGCTACCCAACAATAAAGGAATTTATACTTCACTTGGAAAAAAACAACTAAGATTCGAGGATGAAAGATAATCAAGCCTAGAGGAAGGGATACTCTTAAGTCAAGGCTTCCTAAGGGAATTGGAAGACCTCTCTTAGGGTTATGTAAGATGACCACCATATGAAGGCTTGGGACCACAAGAGAGATCTAGAAGAATCTAAGTGAGGCCTAGGGTTTGCAATATTCCAAGAGGAATAACCTTCAATGACATGCCTAGGTTAAGCAAGGATGAGAGAGGTTGAGGAACGATTAACTTCCAACTAGTTTTAAAGATAACATGACCTTAGAATGCAACTAACCAAAGAAGGTGAAGGATAGAAACAGTTTTGGAACTAGGACTTGATATTTTTCTCAAACTAGCCATGGGAATTGCTTGAAACTTTGAGGGAAACTAGAGGAAAGGGAAATGTATTAGTATGACAATTAGCACCCCAAGGAGATATCTTTAATGCAATTCACACTAGGCCCTAGTTGGCCTTCTAAGATTAGGGAAGAAAAATAAAAAAACGAAGAAAATATGAGTTTTATAGTTGATCAACTATTAGGACCAGTGCCTAGTCACTTGGGAGAAATGGAGTCAAGATTAGCTTTGATGAAGGAAATTTTCTCTATGGAGTCATATGTAGCCTTCGATAACCCTAATGAGGCAGCTACCCAACAATAAAGGAAGTTATACTTTACTTGGAAAGAAACAACGAAGATTCGAGGATGAAAGATAATCAAGCCTCTAGGAACATTCATTCGCATTTGTCTAACATGTAATGCATGCAATACTTCATAATCCCAGTGTTTTTATGAATTCACATTTATTTAGGGCACATATAACATAATTACAAGATATTCCATATATTACTCATGCAATAAAGTAAATAAATAACATCAAAATATCACTTACAAGACAAATCGAATATATCCATCCATCATAGTTGTAATTAGAAGCTCCAAGACAAGAATACCAAAAATCCAAACATCAAAATGCATCAACAACATTCAATTTTGTCCATCAATTGCAGGTCTGAATTCTTTTTCAAGAGAAAACCCCATTCCAAATGATGATGAGTTACAAATGAGGCTCATCTTTAATTTATACAAGCCTTTAGAAATTTGATTTGGTCTAATTAGCCTAATACACCGCTAAAAATCACTTTAATGTGCACAATAACAATCCTACTGGTGAGAAGACCACCAAATAGCTCAAAACTGTACAACAAGCCTTCCTAATGAGGCTAAAACATTGATATAATAATGGTGCAAAAGCGTCTTTGGAAGGCTAATATATGTCCTCCATGTGCCAAGATAAAGAGGAGGGCTCTCAAAATGATGACCAAGGGGTTGGCCCCTTGGTTTCCAAGAAAAACATTAGTGGTGCTCCCAAGTGGTCATGGAGCACAATGAATGGTCTCATGGCTCTCCAATTGGATCAAACATGTCGATGCTCCATCAATAAGGGATAGAATGGGACAACATCTCATATGGGCCCTGGATCAACTGCCAAGTGTCTGGTGAAAGTGTGTGGCTAGCTGGGAAACGTGGTCCAAGTGCGTCATCATCTCTGTATGGTTGGGGCATGAACAAGTAATGTTTGGTGCTGAAGAATCTTGTGGCATGGCGATATACGCTTTGATGTGGTGGAGGCCCATGGCTCTCAACACTCACCCTATAAGTGCCATTATGACCTGCTGGAAGGTTTAGATCCTGTATAGGGAGGCCAAGCCCAAGATGAAGACCCACCTACAATCATGTATAAGATCGAATGCACCTCCTCACCTTCCTGTACAACAAATCATTAGCGTAATTGAGTAAATAATCTTGCTAATCAGGAGCAAAAGTGGACATTTCATAGTGGCATGCCCTTCCCAATGGGTTTTAGAGTGTACAAATGTCACCAAGCTTATTAGGTGGTTTCAACCTTTAAGGAATAGATGTCCATGGTACATCCATCAAATGGTTGATGTCATGTGAAATGATGGTGGAATGGAGTGGGGCAATAGGGAAGGCTCCAAGCCACATGTTATGGTACAAGTGTAGCTATGATAAGGGAAGCCCACATGTTAGGTGTATAGATGTAAGAGGGAGAAATCATGGTACTTGAGTTACCCCAGCCTTTGTTTTTCCACCCTTCTTCATATGCCTTTTTCCTTTTATTCATTTTTCTTTCTTTTAATTGCTCAGGTCTCCAAGAAATGAGAGCATGATGTGTATGATAAATTAGTGATTACCCCTTTGAGGTTGGGTAGTTCATTGCCCACCAAGAGTTGGGACAATCATGGGTTCCTTAATGATGAAGGGGGAACACATAGGTGCCCTGTGAACCAGGGTGATGACCATAATGATAGGGGGTAGAGGTCGTATTTGGCTTTTGTACATGTGCTCAATTCTTATGTCTCCACCATCTTGCATTTTATGGTACATTTCTTATTGTAAGTGGCCAAATTATGATTTTAACTTTCTTTTTAGCTGCATCAACCTTTGAGGCATCATTCCATTCCTGAACCAAAGTGTCGACAAGGGGAGGGGGAGGCTAACTCATTGTGGACCTAATGAAAAAAGGTAGACCCAAATGGGAAAAATGTAAAAAGGGGTTATAATGAGTGGAGGGGAGTGATATATATGGCATAAGGAAATGGGACCCCACAACCAAAATTAGGGTTTCTCATGTAGTGCCACTCCTAAAGCTAGTAGACAATAAAGGAGATCCCACGGGACTAGGATACAAGATTAACCACCAAGTTGGGACAAGGGAACAAGAGTACAAACCGAGCACATTATTTCTATCGAATATCCCCACTAATCCATGTCCAAATGTGTCCAAGAAAAACAAGAAAATATACCCAATTACATAATGAAATACATACCTTCAGGGTTGGAGGCCCACCTTCACACATATGATCATAACAAATGGGCGAGGGCCCACAATAGTTGGCTCAGGTGGCAGAGAATGGTGGCACATCAAGCTATCTAGTGGCTACAAGGAGTTGTTGGTTGCCAGACGTAGACATATCTAGGAGAAAAACTCTCCTATGGGTGTCACCCATTGGTGGTGGGTAACAGTCTTCAAAAGAAAATCTTTGAAAAATAAAAAAACTCTATTCCAAAGAGGATAATTATATTTTCAAAGAACAGTAATATAATTTTGATGATTATAGAAGATATAATATTTTTAGCCACAAATGAAGAATCCAACATAGACAAATCAAAGGAGAAAAAAGAAAAAGCAGAAGAAGGTGTTGAGGTCATAATGGATCTTGAAGCAGTGCTTATCATTGCATTAGAAGAGATTTATAAGCTCGGGAACAAGAACAAAATACTATCCAAGGAAATAATATTCATCAAGAATGAAAAAGAGAAAGTAAAAATAGTCGAAGAAGTGTTGAACAATCAACTAAAAGAAAAGGAAAAAAATCATGAAAAGCTTGAAGAAGAAATTGTCTCATTAAGTAAATGTTGACGGTGTTGGACCCGCCAACATGTCAAGGGGATCTCCCTGATAAGAAATCCCAATTAGACCTCATACCATTTGGTGTAGGAGTCCCAGCAGTGGGTCGTAAGGTAATTCCTTGATCGCGATGTCGCATAGAGGCAAGTAAGATAACTCTGTCAGTAGCAAGGGTGTGACTACTGCAGTGAGTCAAGGAAGATGTATGAGAGGCTCTAACACATAAGGGGGGAGATAAGGGTGAAGGTGAGTTCTAGGTTGAAAGGGATCAGTCCTAACTTTACTAGGAACACACAACACAAAAGAACAGACACAGCTTCTGGCAGAGCAGTCCACTCGGATGCGGTAGTCACAACATACAAGGTAAGATAACACGTACAGTACTCACAAATCAGTTCGAACGAGTGCAACAATTGTTACAACAAGGTTCATTTGAAAGGTTTTTTTGGTGTCCGGCAGAGCAGTCGACACGAATGGTGACAACATTAACAACATATACAACACATTTGCAACAAGATTCATATAATTGCATGTGAATCAGTTCATACACAAATACGTAAGTTAAACAACATATATCATTAAGGCAACCAGAGCAGTCCAACTACAATAACAACATATGCATGAAAATGTGTTGGCTCTTATTATATAAAGTGTAAGTTCCAATCATACAATACATCCATGCCTACTCCACGAAAGAGATGTACTAGCTCCGGCAATGGAGAAGACAAGGTGTGTTACAATACTGTCCAAGCTTTCTTCAAGATAGTCCTAATAGAAGCTTGGTTGACCAAAAGCCCTTACAATGAATTATGAGGGACTATTTATAGCAAAGGGTGGGGTGACCCTTGACATTCCCCTTTGTGACAGTTCAACTACCCTCATGACTCTTCACCTACTCTATGATTGTTACATCCAACTGTTGACACTTGACTTACAGTTGACATGACTCAACATTACAATGCACATGTACTCATGTGAGACAACATGGCTTGAGCAAGCCTTGCAAGACATCACTGACACTTGGTCCGTTGTGATGAGACCAACTCTTTGACATGCTTGTGATGGTGAAGGTGGTGAGCTGATGCCAAGCTTGGTCGTCCGTGATGATGTGCATGCACCTCATGGTGACATCTTGCTAAAGCGAACTCTTGCCTCCGTTGCAACCGGTGCATTAGTTCAACTCCTTCATCCAACTCGTCTGCTAACATGTGCATGGTCTTCTTGAGTATGGTTGAACCAGAAACACACTTATGCATAGTGTCTGTGCTGATCTTCAAGTGTGTGTTGGTGATCATGCACATCAACTTGCCGAAGTACATGTTCAGCCCTAGTTGGACTTACTTCTTGTCTTCGCCTTGGTGAGTGTGTTGAATGGGTTGGATTGCATGCGTGTGCTCAACAACATGCATGTTGCCGAATCCCTTGCATGTGATCAACAACACTGCTCACCATGTATGCTCTGTGTCAGCTGTTGGGATGGATCCTTAACTTGTACGTGTACAGTTTCATCCGTGAGTGCATGTTGCGTCCACTATTGTTCTTATTCCTGTTGTAACTCATTCATCTGTCTGTGCAGCTTCATGTTCTTCCTGAGTTGCTGCTTCAGCACATGCAACTCCTTCTTTGTTCCATCTTTTGCCTTCGCGCGATCTTCATGTTGTGCTGTCACTTCATAGCTAGAGTCTCCAAAGTTTCTTTCATCATCAATGGACCTACTTGAGCTTGCAACCTTGTTCCGCCTCCATGTTGTCAACAACCCTCCTCTTGCATTCGTTGCATTTGATATGTTGTCTTCAGCTATTGTTCATGATGCTGCTCGTTGTGATATTGCTGTTGTCATATCTTGATGTCCTTGTCTACGAACAACTTGATGTCTTCGTGGGTAGGCAAGTCCATGGACACTTGATTGACTGCATCCCCAAGTGTGCTCTGAACGGTGTCTTCATCTCTGCTCTCCTGGAAACCATTGTACCTGTACTACTGAGAGGCAAATGAACACTTGGGATACCTAGAGATATGGAAACACTCATGGCAAGCAATTTGTCAGTCGAAAACCAAAATGAACATGATAACTGACTTGCAACATACCTGGGTGCATGATCATGAAGGTTGCACAATTTCGGCCGAGAGGTCGGGAGACCGACTGCCAAGACTGCACAAGGCACAGTCTGGGCTGTTGGGAGACTAGATCACTGTTGGAACTACGCAATGCACAGTCTAGTTTGGATGCTAACTGTTGGGATTGCGCAATGCACAATTCCCGTTGGGAAGGACTGCTAGCATAGGGACAGATTTGCGCAATTTCTTGGGCCAAGCAGCCACTGTCCTCTAGAAATGCACAAAACAGTCCTGGAGGCCAGTGCTGGGTAGGAATGCACAAATATTGAGAGGAAGGCTCACCTTCCTTCCCCAGATTGCGCAATGCAGCCTTGGTGAAGACAGAGTTCGAGCCAAGGTTGGCCCGACTCGCCGATGGGAAACTGAAAGAAACTAAGATATAAAAGCATGGCGACATTAAGTGATAGCAAAAGTGATTGGCAGTGCATGCAAAACATGAATAAAAGTTTCAGCAAACAGATCAACATGCATGTGGGTGAGGCAGTTCGCCAGTTGGGCGAACGTCCGTGCAAAACAGTGTTATGCATGTGACAGTAGTGAGATAGCAACGAAAACTAAAATAGAGCTAGGACAAGCTAGTATATCTGTAAATGACATCAAGCGTTCAAAGAAATCAAGCAAACAATACTCTCGCAAGAGAAAACACAAGAAGCGACATAAATGCAGCACAAGGCATGGGAAGTGGGCTTACCCCAAAACAGCTAAGATGAACATGCTAACTGCTCCTAGATGTGATGTGGGATGTCAAAGATGCGAGGAATGAACTATGCAGCATTCGGTTGATGAGTTTTGGTAACATCGAGGTTGTGACGTGCATGCCACGAATCTAGGGGAAGCGACACTTGGTGGGAGGTTTCAGAATTTCTCCTTGCATGTAACCTCCAACTGTTAACATAGATCCCCAAAACAAGGGATGCCTTTGCATGCTACCTCGGGAGAAGCAACCCATGCATGAAAGTCTATTTTTCTTAGTGTCGGAGGGAATCGGTCAACTCAGCGGCACATGCGAGAGACTGCTCGACTACTGGAGAAAAATGTGCATTTCTGGCTGGGATCTGGGCTGGCTACCCAGGAGATTTGCGCAATTTCTAGGAAGAGCAGCTGACTACTACCCAGATTTGCGCAAATTCTAGGCTAAGCAGCCTTGCTGGGAAAATTTGCATAAATCCGGCTAGGAGTGTTGGCAGGCAAGATTGCACAATCTTGCAGCCCAGCAGGCTGCCAGAGAGCATTACACAATTTCTGGAGGGAAGGTTCGTTGCCCTCCAGAAATGCGCAATTTTCAAGGGGGAGTGGATCGAGCTGTGATCCACAAGTTGCCTTTGTGCAAGAAAGACATTGAAGCTTGTGAACTTGACGAAGGAAGGAAAGTTGTTGTGAAGGTTGGAAGGGAGGCTTTAAATCGAGGCTAAGGCAAAATTTTGGAGTGTGGTTGTAGCCACTACAACACTTTGCGACACACTGGTAGAACTCTAGCTCTCTGAATGGATCTTTCATCTGCGTTTCCAGAAAAAGCTGATGAAAGATCAAGTGGATTTCCAATGAATGATTGGTCCTCTCCGTTGTTGGATGATGGGCTAACATACGGTGTGTCCTACAAAATATCAACAATGGGTGCATCTGTGGATGAAGACACACATGTGAAATCATGGATGGAAGTTTTACCAATGATGTTAGGAAAGAACAGAGGGGGCTCGGACGGAAGGGATTCATCCTTCGCCGAGTGTTGATGCTCAAGCTCCCACTCATACTCTTCATGGATGACAACGCATGTTGGTTGTGCAACACCAACTCCGTTAGTGGGTTGTTCCTCGTTCACAACAAGTGAAGAGTCTGTAATGGACAAACACAAGACAACATCATTCAGAGGAACATTCGGGTATGAAGACAGAGGTCATAGAAAAGAATGCATATGAGGAATCGAAGGACCCACAACCAAATCTATGCGAAAATTGAGTGAAGTGATGTTGGGAGGGTGTGAAGGATGAACAGGTGTGTAAGCATGATCCTCAACATCACTGGGTAGTGGTGGAGCTATTGAATAAGAGGAAGGCGGACTGAGACAGTGCCCGCTTCTACATGAGATTGTGCAGCTCCATCAATGAAGAATGTTGAGTGAGGCTTGATCTCAAACTCTCTCTTGGGATGGGCAGATTTCTTACAGCAGTACTCGAAGTGGTCCCAAAGATAAGAAAATTTCATCTGGCTCCTCGGAGCTTGAAACTGCAAGTCACGGAAGCGTTTCCAAAAATCAATAACGAATTCATGCAGAGCCCTCCGTTGTTGTAACAGTTTCCGGTCAAGATGATCTGGATCAAAATGATAGAACATGTCTTCAATAAGATCATAGAAGTGCTCAAATAAGTGCATGGTGTCAACCGGTAGGCTGAGCACCCAACGAAATGGAGATTCGTGAAGTGTGTATGCAAGCAGCAAACCGGCCTGTTTGTCAGAAAACTCATCTTCCTCATGAATCATGGAAAGAAAGTTATGTAAGTGCTCAGACCAGGCCACTTCGCCTTCACCATCATACGTTTGAGTGGAAAAGAGATCAAAAATATTCCTCGAGATGGAGACATCTTCACGATTTGAAAAACACCTCGGGGGAAGAAGAGTGCAAGACTCCATGAAAGATATGCAAAGGTTCAAAACTGCATGAGAGTACACAGCTTGTCATCAGGCCCTCCTTCTAGCGCCAGAAATGTTGACGGTGCTGGACCTACCAACATGTCAAGGGGATCGCCCTAGTAAGAATTCCCAATTTGACCTCAGACCGTTTGGTGCAGTGGGTCGTAAGGTAATGCCTTGACCGCAATGTTGCATAGAGGCAAGTAAGATAACTCTGTCAGTAGCAAGGGTGTGACTGCTACAGTGAGTCAAGGAAGATGTATGAGAGGCTCTAACACATAAGGGTGAAGGTGAGTTCCAGGTTGAAAGGGTCAGTCCCAACTCGGCTAGGAACACACAACACAAAAGGACATACACAGCTTCCAGTGGAGCAATCCACTCGGATGCGGTAGTCATAACATATAAGGTAAGATAACAAGTACAACACTCATGAATCAGTTCAAATGAGTGCAATTGTTGTTACAACAACGTTCATGTGAAAGGTCTGTCTGGTGTCCGGCAGAGCAGTCGACACAGACGGTGACAACATTAACAGCATATACAACACATTTGCAACAAGATTCATATAATTGTATGTGAATCCATTCATACACAAATACATAAGTTAAACAACATATATCAATAAGGAAACCGGAGCAGTCCAACTACAATAAAAACATATGCATGAAAATGTGTTGGCTCTTATTATATAAAGTGTAAGTTCCAATCATACAATACATCCATGTAAACCTGCTAGCCCCATTAGTGAAACATTACAGCCACATCCACCTGCTCCTCCAAAGATATGTACTGGCTCCATGCAGTGGAGAAGCCAAGGCGCGTTACAATGTTGTCCAAGATTTCTTCAAGATAGTCTTAATAGAAGCTTGGCTGACCAAAATTCCTTACAATGAGTTATGAGGGACTATTTATAGTAAAGGGTGGGGTGACCCTTGACAGTCCCCTTTGTGACAGTTCAACTACCCTCATGACTCTTCACCTACTCTATGACTATTACATCCAACTGTTGACACTTGACTTACACTTCACATGACTCAACATTACAATGCACATGTACTCATGTGAGACAACATGGCTTGAGAAAACCTTGCAAGACATCACTGACACTCGGTCTGTTGTAATGAGACCAACTCTTTGACATGCTTGTGATGGTGAAGGTGGTGAGTTGATGCCAAGCTTGGTCATCTGTGATGGTGTGCATGCACCTCATGGTGGCATCTTGCTGAAGCAAACTCTTGCCTCCGTTGCAACCGGTGCATTGGTTCGGCCCCTTCATCCAACTCGTCTACTAACATGCGCATGGTATTCTTGGGTGCGGTTGAACCAGAAACACACTGATGCATAGTGTCTGTGCTGATCTTCAAGTGTGTGCTAGTGGTCATGCGCATCAACTTGCCGAAGTACATGTTCAACCCTAGTTGGACTTGCTTCTTGTCTTCACCTTGGTGAGTGTGTTGAATGGGTTGGATTGGATGCGTGCACTCCACGACATGCATGTTGCCGAATCCTTTGCATGTGATCAACAACACCGCTCACCGTGTCTACTCTGTGTCAGCTGTTGGGATGGATCCTTAACTTGTACGTGCGTAGTTTCATCCGTGAGTGCATGTTGCGCCCACATCTATTCTTGTTCCTGTTGCAACTCATTCGTCTATCTATGCAGCTTCATGTTCTTCCTGAGTTGCTACTTCATCACATGCAACTCCTTCTTTGTTCCATCTTCTGCCTTCGCGTGATCTACATGTCGCGCCGTGACTTCATAGCCAGAGTATCCAAAGTTGCTTTCATCATCAATGGACCTGCTTGAGCTTGCAACCTTGTTCTGCCTCCGTGTTGTCAACAACCCTCCTCTTGAATTCATTACGTTTGGTATGTTGTCATCAGCTATTGTTCATGATATTGCTCATTGTGATGATGTTGTTGTCATATCATGATTTCCTTTTCTATGAACAACTTGATGTCTTCGTGAGTAGGCATGTCCATGGTCAATTGATCGACTGAATCCCCAAGTGTGCTCTGAACGGTGTCTTCGTCTCTGCTCTCCTAGAAACCATTATACCTATACTATTGAGAGGCATATGAACACCTGGGATACTTGTAGACATGGAAACACTCATGGCAAGCAATCTGTTAGTCAAAAACCAAAATGAACATGAGAACTGACTTGCAACATATGTGGGTGCATGACCATGAAGGTTGCACAATTTCGGCTGAAAGGCCGAGAGACTGACTGCCAAGATTGCACAAGGCATAGTCTAGGATGTTGGGAGACTAGCTGACTACTAGAACTGCGCAATTCATAGTCCAGTCTCGCTACTGACTGCTGGGATTGCACAATGCGCAATTCCAGCTGGGAAGGACTGCTATCCTAGGGACAGATTTGCGCAATTTCTTGGGCCAAGCAGCCATTTTCCTCCAGAAATGCGCAAAATAGTCTTGGAGATCAGTGCTGGTAAGGAATGTGCAAATCTGGAGAGGAAGGTGTGAGCCTTCCTTCCTCAGATTGCGCAATGCAGCCTTGGTGAAGGCAGAGTCCGGGCCAAGGTTGGCCTGACTCGCCGACGGGCCACTGAAAGAAACTAAGAGAGTAAATGCATCGCGACACTAAGTGATAGCATAAGTGTTTGATAGTGCATGCAAAACATGAATGAAATATTCAATGAACAGATCAACATGCATGTGGGTGAGGTAGTTCGTCGGTTGGGCGAACGTCCGTGAAAAACAGTTTCATCCATGCGACAACAATGAGAGAAACGAAAACTAAAAAAAGGCTAGGACAAGCTAGTATATATGTAAATGACGAAAAGCGTTCAAATAAATCAAGAAAACAATACTCCCACAAGCGAAAACATAAAAAGTGACAGAAATGCAGCACAAGGCATGGGAAGCGATCTGACCCAAAAAGAGCTGAGTTGATTGTGCCGACTGCTCCTAGATGTGATGTGGGATGTCAAAGTTGCAAGGTTGATGTGAGGAATGAGCTCTACAACATCCGGTTGATGAGTTTTGATAACATCGAGGTTGTGACGCTACAAAGCAAGGCATGACAAGTATCATGTAGATCACAAGTTCCAAGTCGGTGATGAAGTTTGGCTTCACATTAGCAAAGAGAGGCTGTAAGGAGAAGGTAAAAAGTTGAAACCAATTAGATATGGTCCATTCAGAATTATGGAAAAGATTGGTGAGAATGCCTTCAGGTTGGATTTGTCTTCATATATGCAATTTTATGTTGTTGTTAACGTTGAGAACTTAAGGTTGTATGAGCCTCATTTGATTGAAGATCAAGGAGAAAATTTCCAAATTCCTTCCATTGATGATTTTTCTCCTAAATACCTTGATGAATTACAACAAGACACCATTCTTGACAGAAGAACAAGGTCTTCAAAATGAGGGAATGTGGACTACCTTCGAGTGGGGCTCAAAGGAACAAATCCTTCAAAATCCAAATGAATTGAGATTGGAAAGGTGAGGGAACTGCACCCTCACCTGCTGGACAACTAAAAGTGAACTTTTGGGGTCCAAAAGGCTTCTAGTGGGGAGGAATGATCAGGTGCTCAAAAAATAGCTCAAAATTAAAATTTGTTGGATTGGTGTGGAACCTAAACAATCGTGTAGTTCTCGTCATCATGAATATGACGCAACTCATTTTGCGCAAAACGGAAATAGTATGTTCCCAGAATCATGTTCTGTTCGCTTTCCCAAACAGGGGAATTTTTGCAAAATGTGACAGCCTAGTTAGTAGTTCGTACTGCTGATGTGGCGTTGACTGTGTATGATGATGTGGAAGGGTTGACTATTCAACAGGCCTTCGACGAATCATGTGGTGCCAAGTGGCATGATGTTATTGGGTTGATTTGGCGCAATTCTATTGAATGGGTGGTGACCAACCACAGGCTGCCATGTGGCCCAGCAAGGAGCCACCATGTGGTAGCTCGATGGCCACCAAAATTTTGGTTAAGTGTCCGGGCATAAGCGGCGAGGGTCGAACCTGCGACCTCCAACCGACAAGCCAAGCCTCCTACCAACACACCATCCAAATAGTTCTTAATAAACTATGGATGCGACATGTATTTAATGTTGATGTCATGTGCACTCGGGGGAAAGGGCCAACCCTTGGACGCGCCACCCACATGTCCACTAGCATAGTGGAGTGGGGGGATCGGCCAGCAAGGGTGGGATGTTGGTCTTAGCTTTGGGCACGTGGCCCCCATGTGGCCCAAAAATTGTGAATTTTAGGCATTAGAGGACATTTAACGCGTCCAACAAATTCGCCCCAAAATCGACGGAAATGGTGCCCGGATAGTGGAAATCCTGGCGAAATTGTAGGATCGGACTGGATTTTGGGGAAATTATGGTGCGATTAGCAAAAATACTTGGGAAGCCATAAATTCTTCAATTTTTTACCAAATCAGGAGTAGAAAGAAGCTAGACAAGCATTTTTGGGCATTATGGAGCAATTGGAATAGGTTTTAGAGCTATATGACCATTGCAAACTGATGTATTCACACTTTTGAGCATAATAGAGAGGGCCAAGCCATTGGAAGCTGGAGCAAGGAGACGTAGCCCAGGTGGGGTGAACTCCTTCATCATGTGTTATTGTGATATTGTTTTGGTGATATTCATGTTTGTTATATGTTGTTGTTAAATCATTTGTTTATGTTAATTTGTACATGAAATTTTAACAATGTAAACTTTGAAACGGGAACTATAAATTCAAAACGGGAACTCTGGCCAAAAAACCCTGAAAAAACATCAAAAACAGTGCTAAAAACGAAAAAGTGTGTATACTGGAACGATGTTTTTTTTTTAGGGTCAATTTTCAACATGTTTTAAAAATGGCAGTGAAAACGAAATTTTCGTGCAAAATACAACTTGAAAACGAAAAAGTGATGATACTGGAACGATGATTTTTTTTAGGGTCAATCTTCAAAATTTAAAAAAAATGCTAGTAAAACCGAATTTTTATGTGCCAAACAAAGTTGTTTATGAGGAAAAAAACACACCAATGTTTTTGGTAGAATAACATTTTTCTTTCCTAAGTATAAATTCAACATGTTCTCAACCATAACATGCTAGATACAAAAGAAATTGAAATTTTTTCAACCATAAAATTAAAAAACCATGACATTATGAACAAATTACATCACTAAAATTCAAAAGTCATTATTTGTATATTGAATGAAACATACATTATATCTCTAATTTAATGTTGCATTGTAGATATTATAAACAATAAAAATTATCATAATTAAGACATAATCCAACAACATAAAAATGCCTCATAACTTCTCATTCAACGCCATATGGAAATCAAAATTCTATTTCAAGATACGATGCATGCATCAGTTATATAAATTGTCTTAAACAATTATTCAAAATCGCTCATATTTTCTTGCACACCATCAGAATTCACATCTTCAGATGAGTGACTGGATGCTGACGAAAATGTTCCATATTCTTCTCTTTCATCAACTAGTGCCCCATCTGATTCCACATGCATGCTCACCATTTTAGGTTTCAAAATTCTTCTAGATCTACGACTGGTTTCAGCCGACTCCCATCTCAACACTTTTCCTTCTCGTAACAACCTCTTCAGAATCTTTATCATCTTGAAGCAAAGATTTCCTCTCTTTGTTAAATTGAAGTCATAAACAAGTATGTCAACATCCTCCAATTTTAATATGTCTGTGCGGCGACGATTTATATTTGTACCCTTTCTTTTTCTCTTTCCGCCATTTTTTTTGTCAACTACCATCTCTAGCTTATACACACCATTGAATGGGTGTGTATTTGTGGCATACCAATGTACTTCAACACTTGTAACATCCTCATTTTCTGTAAAGACCTTTATAACTTTAGCAACCCAGAATGGATAGCCATTGGGATCTCCATCTGCTAGCACTGCGATCATGCAACCCTCCTTAATATCCTGTACTGAACCCTTGTAAAGGTCTTCCATGGCTTCACGTTGTGCACGAGATCTTCTGGAACCAATATACATCTCTCTTTCCTCTGCCTGTGAAGAATTAATAATACCTTGAGATTGTCGCTGTTCAACAATGTTTATTTCCTCATGTTCATTCGACACATTTTGTGGCAAAATAAATGGATTTTTCAAAGGTATATCTTCATTTGTTGTTGTTGAAATGATATCACTTTGATTATTGAAAAATGACTCCCACCAAACTGAATCAACAATGTCAAAGTACTCATATGTATATCTAATACATTTTTTAATTTCTTCTAGGCAATCAGAATAATTTATATCTCTATTTTGTCTGCGTGCATTATGAACTTCACCAACTGATTGTAATAACAATAATTTTGATGCAAATATTGGATGATCTGGAATGAACTTCAAAAATTGCAAACCTAATGACGGTGCCCATTCTGCAGTAGTTGAATACTTCTTGCCCCATATTAGTGTTTTCCCATCAATTTTTTTGATACGAAATTGATGTTGGAAGCTAATGTCATTAAGTTGTTCAATGCATTCCCCTCACCATATGATCCCAGAATAAACCTTCGCATGTCAACAGTTTCTTCCAACACATCAAAAGTAGGCTTTGGCATGTATGATTTCTTAATACATTCAAGTAATGATGGCAAGCTCCCAACTTCCTTCCTCCTCAATGTGACTGAAAAACGACTAAAAATCTGATCAATATGGTCATGAGTGTGCCCAACAAGAAGGAAACCAACCTTTACCTTCTGAAAAATTCTCAATTTAACAAGCATGTTTAGATATCCAACAACAACCTGATTTTTGTTTTCAAGGCAAGTGTTGTCCCATTGTAGATACAAAACTTCAGGAAGATTACCAGACCAATGAGAAAGCACATCATGAATTATGTTTATGGTCAGATTTGCATCATTATGAATATTTGGATCTGTGAAGTACACCCTTGGCAACATTTTCCCATTGAATACCATACAACCGACCAAGTGATACTGAATAAAAATTTCCTCCTGTAAATTTTTGGGTGTGCGAACAAAATGTGGTAAAAGTGTTTTCTTCTGGTCCATACCATCAATTATCAAACCCAAATATTTATTCAGATTATCATAACACTTCTTTCGATGCTTGTACAATTTTTTCCTTTCATTTGTTCGCAATGCTCCTAAAGTTCTTTGATAATTGAATCTAAACAACATAAAAGAAAGCCATTAAGAAGTATGTTTTCATAGTTGATGACTATACAATTTTAAAAGTTAAAGTTATGAATGCTTACCTCTTTTTGACCCTTCACATTTGTCCCTTTTTTATTTAAGAGAAGCACATGTACTGCAAATCCCCATCCTTGTCTTCTTAGGAATACGGACATTGTTGAACTCTTTCTTCCATACCTTCAAAATATTGATATGTAATAAACCGGCCATGTCCCTCAGCACCTTCTGCATATTCTTTGTATAAGTTTTAGATTTCTCGTCTTGAAAAATTATCTGGAATATGTATTGTCTCTCTATTTGGCATACACTCTCCATGCTTTGAAAAGAAATCTTTCATCCATGACATTGCAATATTTGATAATGGCCCAAACCGTCTTTTATGATGTACTTCTGAATAAAATGTGGGATCTTTTTCCAAATTTCCTTGAATTCTCGAGAGACGAAAATTCGCAATCGAATGAAACATTTTGAAAGCTTTTCTATAGATAAATAAGTCATAATATGATAATCATAACCTAACAATGTAGATTGCATGCACCCAACTAAATATGAATTTTGCATGCTTTTATTCATTGACAAATATCTCTTCCTGCTCTCTAATGCAAATTTGAAATCCATATGTTTCAAGCAATCTTTTTGGCAACATTTACTTGAAATGCGAGCACTGATAGAGATTCTTCTCGTCAGATATTCTACTCTACCCCTTGTATAAGTAGAACATCTTGCATTGATACGAAAAGGTCTGCTCCTACTCCTCAATACAATATTTCTTGGCAACATCTCCATCATTGGATCATCATTTGTATGAGAATTTTCATCATTATTAAGAGGAATGTTATCCACGCTATGATCAACTGTGCTTTTCAAATACTGACTTGGAGGATATTCTTCATCTTCCCCTTCTTTGGTGCTACTGTCATAGTCCTTAGAATTTGGACTGAATGGAAAATTTGACTCGATGTTTAATGGATATTCTTCCTCATGTGCATTGTCAATGCTGCTCTCATAGTCCATAGAATTAGGACTACATCAAAAATGTGATTGTTTACTTGCTGAAGATGCTACATCCTGTCCTTTGTCACTGCTACCTTTATACTCATTAGAATTAGGACTAATTGCATCATCCTGTCCTTCACCATTACTGCTCTCATATTCCTTAGAATTAGGACTAAGGGGACACTGTGACACTCCATTATTTTGAAATTCATCATCATGCTCTTCATCACTGTTGCTCTCATAGTCCTTAGAATTAGGACTAAGTGGACAGCGTGACACTCCATTCTTTTGAAATTCATCATCCCGCTCTTCATCACTGCTGCTCTCATAGTCCTTAGAATTAGGACTAACTAGACACCGTGACACTCCATACCTTTGAAATTCATCATCATGCTCTTTATCACTGTTGCTCTCATAGTCCTTAGAATTAGGACTAAGTGGACACTTTGACACTCCATTCTTTTGAAATTCATTATCACGCTCTTCATCACTGCTGCTCTCATAGTCCTTAGAATTAGGACTAAGTGGACACCGTGACACTCCATTCTTTTGAAATTCGTCATCATGCTCTTCAACACTGTTGCTCTCATAGTCCTTAGAATTAGGACTAAGTGGACACCGTGACACTCCATTCTTTTGAACTTCACCATCATGCTCTTCATCACTGTTGCTCTCATAGTCCTTAGAATTAGGATTAAGTGGACACCGTGACACTCCATTCTTTTGAAATTTTTCATCAAGCTCATCATCACTGCTACTTTCATAGTCCTTAGAATTAGGACTAAGTGGAACCTGTGACTCTTTATTTATTTGAAATTCTCCATCCCCTCTTTCATCAGTGCTACTCTCATAGTCCTTATGATCAGGACTAAGTGGAAGAATTGAATTTCTATTCATAGTGGAATAATTCCTGCTATATTCATCAATATGAATAGAGTTGTTACGCGATGAAGATGTTGATGCTGTATAAATCGAAACTTCACTATCAGGACAATCCATCCCTTTCAAATAAAATATGTTGAATGATACAAATGGAGAGTCTCCTAAAGATATTATATAGCTTAGAGAATGAAATTTTCCCTCCAAAAAGTTTGTTAGATTTATTTCCCTTCATTATTTTATTCTACAATTTATTGAAAAATGTAAACTAATTTCTTTTATGAAATAAATCATTAAAGTTAAAATTGTAAACTACAACTTCTACATAGATTATTTTAATAGTTAAAGTATATAATATTTATGTTGAAAATACAACAAGATGATGGATCGTAGTGGAAAGGAGTCGCCTTCACTAAGTGGGCCCGCAGGCTATTTTTGGCGCAAAGTCTATTTTTCGACATATGGATCATGGTCTATGAGTTGCAGGATGCTATTTGTGGATGATTGGTCATGTTGGTAAAAATATATGGACTTCTATTTTTAGACATATGGGCAGATTCTATTTTTGCACTGTCGGGCTAAAAATAGAACAGTCAAATATTATTAGCTCATAATAATATTTGGACTATAAACATTATCTTATCCTCTTGGAACACTTCAGTTTGAGCTACAGATGTGGCACATGCAGCTGTCAGAAGGAAATATGCTTTTCTTGTGGGTCAGCTGAGCTATTGCATGGTGGACATCAGTTAGAACTCAAGTGGTTGAGTTTTGGTGGAGTTGATTGTGGAGTTGATGGAGTTGTGTTCAGTTTGACTTGGTTGAACTAGTTGTATTTAGTTTAACTGCAGATACACTAGTGATGAGTGATGTGAATTAATTGTTAAATTAATTCACTAATTATTAACTCATAAAACAACTAAAGAATACATCAGTTAACTTAGTGCATGGACAGTTCAGTGGAGACAGGTGGTAGAGGTTGAGATTGCTATCAGTTGTGACTATAGTTGTGCATGAGATCTTGCACAATCAGTGGGATTGAGTAATGCCAATGAGGATTGCGTGGTTCAGCCAAGGAAATATGAGTTTGCTTCAGCCATTCATCATTATTCTCATGCAGGATTGCGCAGTGGAGGCAGGCAAACAGTGGAGGAGATTTGAGGCTTCAGATCTGAGCTAGTTTGTGTGTAACAGGTGGAGATAGTACTGAGTACTTGTGAGGAGTATTGTACTAGGTATTGTTACATGTTCTCAATCATTATAATATATAGATAGTGTGGGTTTTTCAGCTGTATGCTTTCCCTGGGTTACATACTGTGTTAATGTGTGCATGCAATTGATGTTTCATTGTTTTTAATGCTGCTAAATTGATGATCAATGTAGAGGAGGCTATGTATTATGCATGTATTCCGCAATAGTGTATAATCGGGATAATCTCTGTGAATAAGTGTCATATTATTCAAAATTTCTACATGGTATCAGAGTTGGTGATCATCAGATCTATTATTCAGAAAGTGTTTACATTTTATTTCTTCAAGCAGAGGCTGTAATCGGGCCAGGTAGCCTCTGGATTCATCCTTTTTTTGGAAGGTGAGATATCCGGTAAAAGACCATACAGTCAATCTCTGTACGAGAAATACTTTGTTCTCAAGAATTTTAGATCAAAGGCGGTTGAGTTTTGAGCTAGTGGAATTCGAATTTGCAGCAGTGTTTTCTTGGTGTCAAGTTGAAATGTCTTTCAACGAATTGCGATTGGAGTATGCTCTTGAGGGCAGCTCGAATTATATTGCATGGAAAGACAGGATGGAGGCCGTGTTGGATGATAATGGGCTGAAGGAGTTCATAGAGGCTGAGGTCCCAAAGCCTACTGATACTGCGCAAGTTGAGGTTTGGCAAAAGAAGACAACAAAGTGTCGAAGGATTCTGTTGGAGGGCGTGAAGGATCACATTGTATCCAGCCTGCATGGAAAGGCTTCTCCATACTTGATGTGGAAAGCGTTGACAGATCTATTCCAAAGCAAGAGCGACCAGAGGAAGTTGGCGCTCAAAGATAAACTCAGAAACATTAAGTGTGAGAATGAAGACAGTATGCCCAGGTATCTCACGAAGTTCACCCAATGCAGGGATGAGATGGGAAGTGTGGGAGTGACTGTTGATGATGAGGACTTGGTGAGCTTGACTCTCCTTGGTCTTCTGAAGAGTTGGCATTCCTATCAGGACTCTATCAATGGTCGGGAGAAATTTCCAGGATGGGAGAGACTTTGGTCGGATCTTGTGCAGGAGGAGATCAGACAGAGCACCAGAGACAGTTCTTCATGCATGCATGATGAGGAGAACTGTGCCTTAGCGAGTAAGGCGAAGAAGGGGAAGGAGAATGGTTCTCTTTCCGAATCCAGTTCTTCCAATGATGGGAAGAAGGTTGACAAGTTGAAGGTGAGATGCTTTCGTTGTCATGATTTGGGCCATTATGCTACTAATTACCCAAAGAAGAAATCCAAGAAGGGATCCGGGGAAGGATCTGAAGGTGAGGCACTTGCTTCACAGTGCAAGTTGGATTTCACACTCTTCGCATGCATGGTTTCATCCATGGTGGGAAGTGGTTGGTTTCTTGACAGTGGAGCTTCTTTCCACATGACCGGTGACAAAAGTTTGTTCAGTACTTTGGAGGAGAAAGATCTCCAAATACTCCTAGCGATGGGTAATGATGAGAAGTATAGTGTCTCAGGTGTAGGCACGGTTATTTTTCAGAGGGAGCATGGAGCTCGCCTTACCTTGACCGATGTCAAGTATGTACTAGGACTGAAGAGAAACTTGGTGTTGATCGCGATGCTGGAGGACAGAGGCTATGATGTAGTCTTTAGTAAGGGAAAGGTTTTCCTTAGACACATCATCACTAGACAGGTGAAGCAGATTGGTTCACGGGTCAAAAACTTGTATGCTCTTGAGGTTCAAGATGCGTGCAAAGCCTTGAGCAGTGAGGCAACTGATGGAGACTTGGTGGTTGAGAGGGAGCGTATATTACCTCTTAACATGCAGAGCCAGAAGAAGTCTTAGACGATTGTGGAGGAGCCACGATTGGTGCAGCAGCTTCAGGAGGTTGTGGAGCAGCCACAACAAGGGAAGTTGAGAGGAGATCGAGTAGAGACATCTACTCATGCAGAGACCTCCAGTAGGGGGAAACTTCGAGCCAGGTGGGCTGAGGGATCGCATGCAGCTATACCTCCAGGTAGGAGGTGGGGCGATATAGAGTGATCGTCCCAAGGAGGAGGGGCATGATCCTTGAGGCACCCAACCTCTTGGATGAGACCTTGCTAGAAGAGCCCCGATGTGGAGTAGTAGGAACTGACTGATTGGGTAGAGACAGATGCGGATGGAGCGACAGTGCAGGGAATCCCAGGACAGTGCATAGCTAGCAGGATGCAGCAATGCGAGAGGCACAAGTGTTTTGCACAGTGCTAGGTGGCACAGAGAGGTGTGCAATGGTGCGAGATGCATGGAGATGTTGCAGTAGCGCAGATGTCAGAGAGGGAGCACTTGTCAGCAGCAGGTAGAGCTTCATCATCAGAGTATGTTCCTAGCCCAACAGAGTGGTCAGTTGGGAGTGTTTTTGTTCCAAGTGTTGTTGGAGCAAGTGGACCGGGCAAATGTGTTGCATGCAGAACATTCCAGAGTTGCAGGATAGGGGTTGCTGATAATCCATATCTTGTTGAGAGCGAGTGTTGAAAATGCAACAAGATGATGGATCTTAGTGGAAAGGAGTCGCCTTCACTAAGTGGGCCCGCAGGCTATTTTTGGCGCAAAGTCTATTTTTAGACTATGTCTATTTTTAGACATATGGATCATGGTCTATGAGTTGCAGGATTCTATTTGTGGATGATTGGTCATGTTGGTAAAAATAGATGGACTTCTATTTTTAGACATATGGGCGGATTCTATTTTTAGACTGTCAGGCTAGAAATAGAACAGTCAAATATTATTAGCTCATAATAATGTTTGGACTATAAACATTATCTTATCCTCTTGGAGCACTTCAGTTTGAGCTACAGATGTGGCACATGCAGCTGTCAGAAGGAAATACACTTTTCTTGTGGATCAGTTGAGCTATTGCATGGTGGACTTCAGTTAGAACTCAAGTGGTTGAATTTTGGTGGAGTTGACAGAGTTGTGTTTAGTTTGACTTGGTTGAACTAGTTGTATTTAGTTTAACTACAGATATACTAGTGATGAGTGATGTGAATTAATTGTTAAATTAATTCACTAATTATTAACTCATAAAGCAACTAAATAATACATCAGTTAACTCAGTGCATGGACAGTTCAGTGGAGACAGATGGTAGAGGTTGAGATTGCTATCAGTTGTGACTATAGTTGTGCATGAGATATTTCACAATCAGTGGGATTGAGTAATGCCAATGAGGATTGCGTAGTTCAGCCAAGGAAATAAGAGTTTGCTTCAGCCATTCATCATTATTCTCATGTAGGATTGCGCAGTGGAGGCAGGAAAACAATGGAGGAGATTTGAGGCTTCAAATCTGAGCTAGTTTGTGTGTAACAGGTGGAGATAGTACTGAGTACTTGTGAGGAGTATTGTACTATGTATTGTTACATGTTCTCAATCATTATAATATACAGATAGTGTGGGGTTTTTAGCTGTATGCTTTCCCCGGGTTACATACTGTGTTAATGTGTGCATGCGATTGATGTTTCATTGTTTTTAATGCTGCTAAATTGATGATCAACGTAGAGGAGGTTATGTATTATGCATGTGTTCCGCAATTGTATATAATCGGGATAATCTCTGTGAATAAGTGTCATATTATTCAAAATTTCTACAATTTACTAAACAATTGAATGTTTTTTTTAATTTTTATAATACATTCTAAAACAAATTAATCCCACATTCACCCCACTATAAAACAATTCCATAATATTCGCTTTATCATATTTTCCTTCGTCGCCATAAAAAAATTAACATGTTAAATTTTTTTTAAACAAATTAATCCCACATTAACTGTACGGTAAAACATCTCTGTAATTTCACCTATATACTAAATTCCATTATCACTATTACTCACATCACATCAAGGTTTTCTGAGGTTCGTTGAAAGACTTGGAGCGAATTTGTGGAGCAGCTACATTGCTATCAACAACATATTCAACGAAAAATTCTCGTAATTGAAAGGTTGGTTAAATTTTTTTCCTTGAAAATTTTCATATTAAATTAGTTTAATGAAGTAGATTTTTTTTTTTTAAATTAATACGTTTTGTGAGCAAAATTAACCAATACGTCCATCGTGAGCATGGTTGGCCCGATAAATCTCACGACAGTAGCACACCCCATGCCACCCCGGAATCGCCCAACAGCCCTCGGGCGGGCGGCAGGCCGCCGAGGTGGCGCGGGGTGGGTTGTCGCAGCCCACCCCGCACCACCCCGGTGGCCTGCCCGCTCGCCCGCCCAGGGTGGCTGTTGGGTGATTCCGGGAATCGCCCAACCCCGCAGGCAGGTGAGCAAGTGGGTCGTCGGGGTGGCGCGGGGTGGGGCTATGGCAGCCCACCCCGCACCACCCCGGTGGCAGGCCGCCGGGGTGGTGTAGGGTGGGGCTGCCATAGCCCCACCCGGCACCACCCCAGCGGCCCACTCGCCCGCCCATGTGGGTTGGGCGATTTTCGGAATCGCCTAATCCCCGCAGGTGGGCGAGTGGGCCACCGGGGTGGCACGAGAATCGCCCAACCCCCACGGGGCGGCGGGGGAGCCGTGAGGGTGGCGGGGGAGCCGTGAGGGTGGCGGGGGGTGGGGCTGTTGTAGCCCCACCCTGCGCCACCCCGGCGGCCCGCCCGCCCGCCCGCGGGTGTTGGGTGATTCTCGTGCCACCCCGGCAGCCCACCCGCCCGTGGGGGTTGGGTGATTCTCGTGCCACCCCGGCGGCCGCCTGCTCGCGGGGTTGGGCGATTCCCGGAATCACCCGCCACCCCGTGGAGGGGCGGGCCGGTGGGGTGGTGCCAGGGGGCTTCTACCATTTCTCCTCATATTGATCTCCTTCTCCATCTTCAATCTACCCCTCAAGGGGGACGCTGAGGGGTAGATTGAAGACGGAGAAGGAGATTAATGTGGGGAGAAATGGTAGACGCTGTGGAAACAACTCCTACCATTTCTCGCCCCATTGATCTCCTTCTCCGTCTTCAATCTACCCCTTAGCCTCCCCCTTGAGGGGTAGATTGAAGACGGAGAAGGAGATCAATGTGGAGAGAAATGGTAGAAGTTGTTGCCACAACCTCCCCCCGTGCCACCCCGGCGGCCCGCCTGCCCGCAGGGTGGCGGGCGATTTTCTTAGTGTTAATATTTTTTTAATTTCAATGATCTAATTATACAAATTAAAAATTTATGATATATTTTCGTTGTTAATTTAAGTTAATATGTTTTCATTATTTACTTATTTATGTGTTTCTATTTTTCAGGAAAATGGCATCAAAGAAGATTTCTGTTAATCTTTTTGGACCAAAGACTCTTAAAGGTGCATCTTCAAAAAACATTAGTGAACGAACTCCACCTGAGCTCAAGGCTACAAATCTTTCAAGTGCCTCAAATGATAAGAAGATGATTTCATACTAGAAGAATTCAAAAGAAGTGAAATTTCCATCAAGAATTTGGTATGTGAAAGAAAGAGAAAGCCAAAATGTGAATATATATCTATATATTGATATACCAAATGATGATGGAATTTATAAGGTGATGGGAAGAGTCATAGATATGTGTTCGGTACCGGACACTGAAGTTGTTTACATACTTACAAAAGCTCCCAAGTCACATGAAAGGATTAAATATCGGTTATCATATTCATTGTATGACAAGAGAGAAGTATCTACAAAGTTGTGTAAACAAATTGTAAATGAGATGAAACAAAACATCGTAAGTATTGTTATTTATATTTGTATTTTGCGTTCTTGTAAGTGTCTCACTGTATTTTTTTAACTTTATTTTTATTGACATATGATATTTTGTTTGGCAGAATTTTGTTGAAAGTTGTTCAATTAGGTTGGGAGGCATTCATTTCATACAGCATGATATTATGAAAGTTATCAGCAGTTTTTACTCAGTGTCAGAAGAAGATATGGAAAACAAGCAAAATGTAGTAATTCATGATGCTACAAAACTACATCCAAGGGATCAGAAAAAAAGGCCTCTAGTGGATAAATCTAGCAAGGGTAGACAAGTTACTTTTGAGGACGATAAAGTTGAAACTAACAGTGAAGCATATGTTGTCGTTACTGAAGATGACATTGGAACTAAAAAGAGTCGTAAAAGACCAAAAGTAACAATGCCCAAGAATAAATCTGTTACAGTTAATGATGAGAATGTTATGAAGAAGAAAAGTAAAGTTGAAGATTTTGAAGTAGTCATTACCAGCAGTCAAGAACCTAGTGAAACTTCAAAAGAAAGAAAAGAAATCATTACACCAAGAGCTGATTTAGAGGATGGCATTATCAAAACAAAACAAAATGCCATTCGACGGAATTTGACAAAGAAACTTAATTGATGGTGATCGTACATTTCAACTTAATGTCAGACAAACCTATAAGGCAAGTGAAGGACAATGTCAATATCAAGTCAGAAAGCCACATCATCTGCATGTTCACAACTTGAAGACATTGATGAGGTACAATCCATATGTTCATGTGGTTAGTTATGTGCTTCTTGTTGATCCAATTCAAGTTCCCAACAAATAACCATTGGATAAGTCAAAATGTTTTGAATACAATTATTATATGCTTGGGGGGAACCATTCTGTAGAAGCTCAAAGACAATTGATGGAGGAATATTCTAATAACCCACGTTTTGAAGCAATGAAATGTATCATTTATGCTGGTTTATCAGATACAGAAGCAAAGTTAGTGCCATGGGATCATAATTCAGATAATGAATATAGGATGTATATGACTTTCATCCAAAGGGTTAGATATATTCATAGTGAATTTCAAGAAAAATGTGGTGGGGATAGGATAAATGTTATTGTAGATTTCCGAAAGGAATTTTGTATGGAAATAGGCTATCAAATTGAAGAGAAAACCAATTCAAAATGTGGAAAAGGCAACAAAATTAGTGATTTATTCAGAGGTGTTGATAACATTTTCCAGTTGGCATTTAGAACTGGAGATATATGGGAGTTAATTGATGAGATTTTTAGCATGTGGGAAAACATTGGCATTAAAAACCAGAAGGTCAAAAAGTCTAAGCCATTGATATGTAGCAGCAATAAATCAGCTCCTGAAATGAAGCAGCGTCCAGAAGATATGACTATCACACCTGAGAGAGCAATACAAGGAGTGAAAAACGAAAAAATTGTCAAAACAATATTATCTCATGTGAGGTCAGGGGAATTATCATTGGAGGAAATGTCTGAGGAATTTCAAAAGTAAGTTTGTTGAATTATTTTTGTTTATTTCTAGATTATAATTTTCTTTTAAATAAAACATATTGTTCTTGGTAGTATTTGTTATATATATTATTATATTAAATTTTTGTTACTTTATCTATGCAGTCACAAAGTTTACATGAAAATTTAAGAACAAATGGTTAAATTGTTGAATGAAGATAGTTGGGATGATATTGTATGCAACTATCCAGATTCAAGTTCTACATCAACATTAAAAGCTTTTTATCTTGCATTTAAAAAGGTATCTTGATTTATACATTCATTTTTATTCATCTATGTACTATTTTTAATTTATAACTTACACATATATTTGTTTATTTTATAAAAGATGAAGAAGGATGATAATGGAGCACCAGATAGTTTCAGAACCTTTATTGAAAAAATAAAGATCGAAAGACTAAGGAAGCAACGTATTAAGAATGTTGAACTTGATCCAACTCTTACTCATTTCATTTGGAATGGGCTAGACACTATTCAATGTCAAGTAATACAAGGCAGCTATGAAGACATTGCTAAACTCATACCTAAAAGGGATTATGCCCTAGTTATTGCAGATGTTCCCCATGGTTTCAATATTCCAAACATTGACTATGATAGTGACCCTTATACTTATCAAGATCTTAGTAAAGTGGTTGCGGGATTTGTAGAAGTCACATCATCACCATTATGGAGATTTGTGGCATTTCATTCAGACACACAATTGGCAATGATATTTTCAAGCTTCAAGGGGAAAAAATTCAAGGATGCAGCTTACATGGTAAGACGTTTAAACTGTATATTTGATTAATGTTGAAAAATTCATTTATGTACAAGTTAATTGAACTTTTACTATTTCATGTTACAGGCCAAAGTCAAATCTTCTGAATCGTGAAGATCAACTATTTATAAATAATTGTGAGTTCATTCATATTGATAGTTGGGCAAAAAATGATAGCTATATGTCTATGATTTTTAATCGGGTAGACGGAAGAGTCATAGCCAAATACTGACTTATGATGTTGTTGTGAGAAAACTAACATATGAAGACAAAGAAGCAAAAGGAGAGATAGTTAACATTTATCAAAAACCACAATTATTGATTAACTATCTTATAGACATATGTTCAAATGAAGAAGATTGGGTTCTAGATTTATTTTCTAGCTCAGGTAAGTTTTATTATATGGAATTGAATTTCAATATGTTATTTTTTAATTAATATGTCATTGTACTAATTTACTTCATTATTTCTTTTGTGCTTGATAATTAGGTACAACACTAGCATGTTGCCTTCAAAAAGGAAGAAATTGCATTGCAATTGAAAAAGATCCAATATAGTGCAATTTCATTCAGCAAAGAATTAATGCTCTTCAATTTCTTCCAGATGCAATGCAAGAAATTGGGTTGAAGAAAGGGGACTTTAGTGAATCACGTGTGGCAAAAAAGGAAAAGGAACCCCAACCACCATTACATGGAATGTTTGGAAAGACATACATTGGGAGATTCGCAGACATCAAAGATCCATTAGAAGAGGAAAATGAGCAAAAGGAAGCAGAAAATATCGTGGAAGAAAACAATGATTAAACTCTAGAGGACGAAGAGTTTGGATTACGTGACATTGTTGATTAAATTTAAGTTATGCTTGGAAATCAAGCTCATTTTTTGTAACTATTAAGTAGTTATACTTGTAATGTTTTGACTTTGACATTTTATGAGAAGAATATACACTCAATTAAGGTTGTTATGCGTTCAATATTTGTAATATGTGATTTTCGCATTAATTTTTAAGTTAATCATTATTTTTTGAAAAAAAAAGTGATTATTATTATTTTTTTGACATGAAATTCATAAAAAAAAACTATTATTTAACCATTTTTAGTTAAATTTTTCGTATAAAAATTGTGATTTTGACATGTCAATTCTAGCAAAAAATTATCAAAATGTGAAGTTTTTTAGTTATATTTATGTTAAAAATGGTTATTTTTATGTCCATTGTTAAAAAATATTGTTTTTTAGAAACAATTATTTCATGTGGATTGGAAAATTAATTAACGATGTATAAATATGTAGAATATCGAAAATTCAAAATATCGGCATTCTTCTTTAAATATGCAAAACAATAAAAACCTCACTACAAAAAAAAATTAAAATTAAAATAAAAACAAGAAAATATGAAGAAAAAGACCACTTCAAAAATTATTAAATTTACAAAATAATTATTTACATTTCATACATTAAAAAAAAAAAAAAAAAAAAAAAAAAAAAATTAAAAAAAAGGGCTTGGTGTAAAATTACCACTTTTTTAAATCAGCATCAAAAACACTACCATTCTAAAACACAATGTGCATATAAAAAATCTATAGTGCCAAAAACTATGCTCTAAAAAACACGTGTGTTCCGCATCACCCATTTTCAAAATCGGGTCACTTTTTTGCTATCTGTACAAAATGGGTAACAGTATGAGTTCTCGTTTCAAAGTTTACATTGTTTTTTCATAACAACACTCAAAAACTCATGTTTAAACTTGTAATTAACCTCATGAATCCTTAAGCACTTTTACATAGCTTGAAGAGGAATTTAGCACAACAAAACTAATTTTCCCATTTAGATCACCTAGGTCCACTAGAGGAGCATTATGACACCCTATAGGTGAAGCGTTGTCATAGGAATCCTATCACTTGCAGATCATCACTCCATTTCATGGAAACCTTTAGCACCACAATAGTTTGTGCCTTGCCCCACATTATTCATGAGATGATGCACTTGGACCAATGTGCCCCAACCAGCTTAGCAGTGATCACATGATTTGGTAGCTAATCTGAGGCCCATATGAGGTTTGTCTCACCCCTTGGGACATGGGAGGGCTAGCACCATTATTGACTCCCTATGGTAGTCAAGTTAGGATCAACCACTTGATTGAGAGTGAAATAACCTTTTCTCTAAAGAGAATCCACCAAATTTGTAGGGATTCCAAAATTGGCATCACATCCAACCCAACGGTCTACCCTAAATATGACTCTAATTCCCTCAAAAATCCGAGTAAATAATGAAAATAACCTCCTGTAATTGCAAAGGTTTGGGTTGCAAAGCCAAAATGAAATTAGTAAAGGACCTCATCAAAGTTTAAAATGCCCAAGTCCTTTTGCTCTAGGAGACATAATTGAAAGACATTTACATCCTTTGAGAAATCCCCTTTCTATGGTGATCTAGTGCAGGGTTAGTTGTAAGTTCAATAGGAGCCTCTAGAGGTGTATGCATTCTTTGGAACATTTATTTATTTCAACTCACTTCAAGGCACTCTGCACATCACTAGTGTTAGGTACATGTTATATCCTTTACACGACTATCTCCATGTGCCAAGTGCGATGGAGGGGTCACAGGGGAGGGGCAATAGCCCCTCCCCACTGCCCCCCTACATGGGGTTCAGGGAAACGCCCTGAAAAATAATAATAATAATAATGATATTTGGGCGGTTTTTGAGTCCATGGTTTTTGGCTGCAAGGTGGTTTTTCCCATGGTTTTGTAGATCTGGTTAAATGAACTATGGTTATATTTTAATCCAGGGTGAATGGATTGGGTGTTTTATGAATGCTTTAGAAAGTATATAATGTATTGTAACATTAAAAGGAATATAATGAAAAATCAATATGGTTTTCCTAGCTTTGGGCTCCAGGAGAAAAATCTTAGTGAATAGTTTATGTGATTGTGATTGTATCTTTTTTGCAATTAAGAATTTGTTTGCATGTATTATATGTATAGGGTTAAAACCTACAACTAGCTTAAGATAAATATTGTCATTGTCCCTTCTATTGAATTTGTTAACATTATAAATGTTTACATACTAAATAAATATCATAAAAAGGTGGAATGTTGGAGATCCCTTATTGATCTCCAAGGAAATAATCATCATTTCATTGTGGTTAGGGACTTTAACACAACTCTCAATCATAAGGAGAAAAAATGAAAGGCAATATGGTCAAATATCCTTTTATAAAGCACATGGAGGACCTAGTTTCCTCCTCTGATCTTTTAGACATCTGCCCTTCCAAAGGAAAGTTCACATGCTCCAACAAAAGATCAAGACATGGTTTCATTATTGCCTACTCGGATAGATTTCTTATCTGGGGATCCTTTCTAGAAAGAGAAATTTACCTATGTTCTCCCATTCTTCCTTGTTTAGGCTCATATTATTGTACAATATATCTTTTCTTATTAGGCCCTCCTACCCTTTCCCCCATACCTTTTTTCTTCTCTCCATTATGGATTCAATCCCCACCCTTCTTTGATGTGGTTTCTTAAAACTGGGTCGGGATTCGAGGCTCCCTTGTATTCCACTAGGAGAAAAAACTTAAAGCTAAAAATTTAGCTCTCAAAAATTGGTTCAAACATAGCTTCAAATCCTCTAATGAAGAAATAAAAAAACTACCAAAAAAATGGAATATATCCATCTCTCTAGATAGAAAGGCCCCCCTTCCCAATAATCATTCCTTAAAGAGCAAGAAATATTCTCTAAGTATCAAAAGGCACTAAATGCTCAAGAGGAAAATTGGAGGTTAACTTCTCAAATGCTTTGGCTCAAGGAAAAGAACAGAAACACTAAATTATTCCATCACCAAATTAAATATCACCTATGGCAAAAGACAACAAAAGAAATCAAGTTGGAAGACATTAATTTTCTCTCATCCTTCACCGAAATCATAGAAGCAACCTATCTTCATTTCCAATATTTGTTCACAGAGACTAGATCTACACCTTAGGATAATATAAATTCAATACTAGAGAATGTCCCCAAGAAAGTAATTGCTAAAGATAGTGACAATATTATCAAATAGATCTCCGAAGAATAAATTGTGTAGGTGATAAAACAACTTAACTCGAACAATGCCCTTGGCCCATATGGAATTACAACGCACTTTTATTTATGGTGTTATTACCTAATCAAGTTTGATTTGGTAAGAATGCTAAACTATGTCCTCAATTCAACTTGTATTGCGGGAAGCACAAATTCAACTTTTATGTCCCTTGTTCCAAGAGAATCCAACCCCTCCATTTTCACGATATTCTACCCCACTTCCCCATGTATAAGTATCCTATAAAATATTGTATGAAATTCTAGCCAACAAAATCAAGCCTCTCCTTCCTAATATCATTTCAACAAACCAAGGTGGTTTTTTTAAAAAGTGTCAAATAATTGACAACATCATTTTCGTCCAACAGGTCAAGCACTCCAGTAAATCCCAAGGAAAAAGGGCACAATAATCAAAATCGGCATGGCCAATACCTTCAATAGAGTCTGACATAGTTTTCTAAAGGAGGTGATGAGGAATATTTTCTTTGGGGATGAATTTATTAGCTGTATTTCCTCCTATATCAACAATCCTTGGATTTTCCCCTTCTCACTGGTCACTTCTACTCCTTCCTCAGGGCCTCATAATGGTTGCATCAAAGTTGTCTTTTATCCCCCCTAGTCTACATAATCATGGCAGATACCCTAATCAGGAAGTTGGAGAAATATAGAAGAGACAGATCAATTCTTGGAATCAAACTTTCAGACCAATGCATCAAAAAGATCAACCATTCTCTATTTGTAGATGGTACTCTCTTTGTTGGAGGAGCCTCCACCATCATCACCTCCAAATTTGAATCCTCCCTTGATCTTTTTTCCAAGGTCTTAAGAGGCATAATTAATTGTGTTAAAATTCAATCTATGCTTAGAACATTAGCACCACATCCATCATTTCCCATTTCATTTGATACTCCATTAAATACTTGGGAATGCCTCTCAACCTTCACTCCCAAACCTCAATTCACTGGAAACGCCTAATTGAAAAAATTAAATTGAAATTCATACTCTATGGAGCCCAATGGTTAAACTCAGTTGGACTCCTTGTTCTCTTAAAATCAGCCCTTCGACTTATCCTATTTATCTATTATCCTCTCTTCTTGCCCCAATGGTAATGAAACAAACTATAGCTAAAGAGTTAATAAAATTCCTCTGGGAAGGGGGTAAATCATGTTGAAGAATCTAGGGCATCTAGGTGAGAATGAGATTCTTCTAACGATGATAACTATTTGTGAGTAACTTTTTACTTTTTCTTATTGGCACAATCTTCTCTTATTATATTTAGCGTGCGTTTTCTTACTTCATGATAGTTACCAGAAACAAAAGAGACAAGAACACAAGATGTTGGCTCTCGGCCAGGGAAAAACCTCTCTCTCTTAGAGAGGAAAACCCTTCTTCAAATTTATCTTATTGAAGCTTCAATTGACGAATGCCAAACCTTAGACCCTTGACCTATAGATCCTCCAAGCACAAGACACAGTCTTTCTTTTGTACCTTCCCTTATGTTCTTCAATCAAAGCCTTCTTTTTTATTGCACCTTGATCTCTTCCCTTGCACTTATTCTAAAAACTAATGGCATTTTCCTTCACTCCTTTTCTGGAAACTGCAGAAACCTTAGGTCTCCTTATAGACCTCTTCTTTGGTGTCTTCATTTCCTTCTCTACTTCACTTGGAAATCTTCCTTTTCCTTGATACTTAGGCTAGAGAATGAGACCTTCCTTGAGAGATATTTCCGAGTTGAGAGGTTGATCATCTTTACCCTACTGCAGGTTTGATTTCTTCGCACGTGTGGCTGATATAGACTTGTACTTGGCCCTTTTTCTTGCTTCTTTCCTTCACTTTAGGTGAGACTTACTTCGCTTGAGATGGAGGCCTATTTGGAGCCTCTTTTTCACCCAAAACACCTCTTGTTATGTTGTTGCACTTAGGGTTCTATTATAATAGCAGAATCACCCTTCTTCCTTTGCACATGTGGTAGAGATTAGCCCCAAAAACAACCCTCCCAAACTCGGTTTCTCTTCCTTCTACTTCGTTGCCCTAGAATCACCTCTATGCTCCTTTTTCACAATTATTTGTTGACCTTTCTTGTTTGTTGATTTCAGAGATGATTGATGGTCTAGTTGTGAGGTCAAATGGCCCTATATATAGGAGTTTGTCTCTCCTACTAGGCCGACTTGAGCTAGTGAGGCCGACTTGACTTTAGGTGCACCAAAATTTCATTTGTTTGAGCCGACTTGAAGAGGAGACTTGTCTTTGCTTTGGAGGATCTCTTTTGACATATTTCTTTGACTCTAATACATAGATTTATGTAGTGTAACCTGCCCACATGGGTCTTCAACAATTACATTGATTCTTTGACTTTCCTAGAAGCACTTCAACATGTGCTTGACCTATTAAATGGGAAAGAAACCCATTCTTGATAATGAAAAAAATAATAATTCTTTTCTTTTACAACTACAAAGATCAAAATTACATTTATAAAGATCGAACCTAGTTACACTTTCTTCAACACTTCCTCTTAACTAGGGAGGTATTCATAAATTACTTTACAAATTGTTTGGACATTTTCAATTAAATAATTCACATAAGAGCAATCAGATTGGAAATCCATCTGTTCCAGCATCACAATAACCAACATTGACTCCACAACAAGGCCTTGACTAACAACTCTATCTATCATTAGATTACGGTACAATGTTGGCAAGATCAATGACTATAGACACCTTCATCATTGTCTCTCAAGGTACATACTCACCCGGGTGTTCACTAATTATGACCTTCTAGGACTATTCTTATCTTGGGTTATGAACCCTCAAATAATATCGGTCCTCTTGCCTACTCTTATCTTGGATGCCCTACACATCCTCAAAGAGCATCAGATGCTAGATGATTACCAAATCCTCCATTCTTTCTTCCCAAGTGAAGAAAATAATTTTGTGTCTATCTCTCCCTCTCAACTAGGGACTCTCCTTATTCATCAACAACTTCTTCTTATGGGTCCTTCAGTTGCTTGATCAATTTCTTTCCTTGATGTCATGAAATTCAATCGAGCTTCTTCCTTGTAGGGTATCAGCCATCAGTCACTTTCCTTCTTAGTTCGTCATGTCATTCTTTTCTTCATGCAAAGTGGAATTCGTGATACATATCTGGAACCTTTGTCATATGGCTACTTCTTCTTCATCATGTTTCTTTCAAGAATTTCCATCCACCACATGAATGCTAGTTGTACTTGTACTTACAACCCTTGTTCCAGTAGCTCTACATAAAACCTTCTAGATATTATTCAATAAATCAAAACATAATATTAAATCAAATAGTACCTTTCGAGGTGGCTCTTCATCATGACATCTTTTGTTGGCTTGAATCATCAGCATCCTGCATGTCTCATATCTCCAAGGCCTTTCCATGTGTCAAGGGTCCTTTGATCTTTTTCTTCCTTGGTCAGAACTTTCGTACCTTCTTTCAAGAGATTTCTCAACAAATCTGTCGGATGTTGATTCCTAGTGTCCATGGTGTCCTTTTATCCCCGATCTCTTTTCCCATATGCTTATTTATAGGTTCTCTTTTCAATCACCTCATACTTCATATGAGGACGTATCTCATGTTGACCTTTATCATTGTGTGAATCATGCCTTCGTGCATATTCTCAATGAAAAGAGATCTACCCTATTCTAGGCCATGCTACCAGAGTAAATACCCGTGCTCATTGATACAAATGATGACATGACTTAACATAGATTCATGAATACCTCATCTTAGTTCTTTCCATGATCATTTTAGCTTCCTTTGATAGCTTCCTAGATTGGGATTACCCCAATCTCCTTTGCCACATATTTCCTTGCCTACTTATCATCCTTTCTTGAATCCCCATAAGCAGAATTCCTATCAAGACATCTGCTTTTCTAGAAAGTCATGAACCCTCTATTGACTATTTCACTAAAAGATCCTTGTAGTCCTCATCCTGCAAATGCTACTTTCTGCGGATGATAGTGGACTTCTAAGATGATTCTTCTTGATCATGATCATTCCTTTATGCATTGATGAGGTTATCCAATGGCTACATATTTCTTACATGAATATATTTATCTGAGCTATCTCTACATAACTCTCCTATATTCCTGAAGATGTCATTCTCATAAATCATGCATTCTATCCTACTGCTACATGTTCCTATGATACCCAAAATTTTAAAGAAGACTTATGTGTTGAAGTTGATCTCAGTCATAGTAGAGATTTACGAGAAATTCTTCGGCGTAAATCACAAGATAAATCATTTGTTGACGCATTTCGAACCAACAAGTGTGGTTCATCGTCAGGACAAGTTGAAGAAACAGATCCAACTTAGCATGTTAAATAGTCTGAGCAGAGACTCCAATGGATATCTTGTTTAACGGCTAATTTTGACTTTAGGACCAGAGTCAAGATTTAATGGAAATTAGTTAAATTATGTGAATAAATAAAAATATAAAATAATTTAAAAATTGTTAAAGGTTAGTTAGAAAGTTATTAAAAAATTATAATCTGTTTTTTAAATGGGACTTAAAGTATAAATAATATGTATATATATAAAAGAAATATATATAAAGGTTAGTTAGAAACTTATAAAAATAATAATGAATAAAGTTTAATTACGAAAGTTACAAAGGTAAAAAGATTTTATTTCATTTTAAATAAATAAATAAATTCAAAAAATTCAAAATAAATAAATAAATAAATAATAATAATAATAATAATAATAATAAATAGATAGATAAATAAATAGTAAAAAAAAAGAAACAAACAAAAAAAAACAAAAAAACAAAAACACTAAATCAATAAATGACTCAATAAATCAATATAACTATTAAAATAAATAAATAAAAACGTAATAATAATAATAATAAGAATGGAAATTAAATAAATTAATAAATTAATTAAAGTAAATAAATCAAGCGAGCGAAAAATAAAATAAAATAAAATAAATGAATAAATTAATTAAAATAAATAAAACAAGCGAGCGAAAATAAATAAATAAATAAATAATTAAAAAAAAGAAAGAGAAACCCTAGGAGGAAGGAAAAAAAAAACAAGGCGCCCAGGAAAAACAACGAAATAAAGGGGAACCAACGAAAGCAAGACTAGGAAGAAAGGGTCGGGATCCAATAGCTACTAATCTTCCAGCCATCATCTCTATTGAGATTGCTCGGCCTTCTTTCAATTTCAATAGCTTCTCTGAATTTACGGTGATGGAACTGAGCAACCCTGGCAATAACCTTGGCCTCCTCAATACACACTTGATGCTTGGTCTTTTCCGCATGCTCTGCTAACGCTGAAGACTTGGTTCTTCCATGTCTTAGGTCCGCTGCATGTTCGCTAATCCTTTGATGGATGGAGCGCCCTGTTTCCCCAATATAGGGGGTCCCACAAGAACAGGGGATCAAGTAGACACCCTTCATATCTTTAGGATCAATGGGATCTTTCACTGATCTGAGGGATTTGCGAATAGTGTTGAGGGGCCTGAAGGTTGAGGGAATATCATACTTCTTAAGAATCTGAGCAATCTTGTCAGTGGTTCCTTGGACATAGGGAAGATGGACCCCTAACCGGCGCTCTTTAGGTTCTTTTTTTATTAACGAGCTTTTAGAGGCTTTTAAGAACGCCTTCTGACCTAGGCGCCTACTATAGCCATTCTCCATAAAGACATGAAGGAGATGGGATTTCTCTTTATCGAAGCTCTCCCTATCAGAAATCCTCAGGGCTCGAGTAGCGAGTGTGTTAAGAACACCCAACTTTTGAGCAGGGAAATGATGGGAATCGGCATGAAGATACTGCTCAGTATGCGTTTTTTTCCGGAATACTGAGTGTGAGAGAGAACCATCATTATTCTTCGATATAAGGATATCCAAGAAAGGGAGGCAACCATTGACCTCTTTTTCCATAGTGAACTTAATGGCAGAGGACTGACAGTTGAGGTGGTTGAAGAAGAGATCTAACTCCTTCGAGCCATGGGACCAGATGACATTAGTGTCATCTACATACCTTTTCCACAGCTTGGGAAGGAGACGAGCTGAGGCTAAAGCTCTGGCTTCGAAATCTTCCATAAAAAGATTCGCAACAATAGGGGATAGGGGTAGAGATCCGAAGGGTCCTCCTTCTTCTACGTCTTCTCTTCTTCTTTCACTTCTTGGGTAATGTGGGCTTCTTCTCATTTCCTCTTATTGTTGTCCTTCTTGAACTTAGGACAATCCCTCTTATAGTGTCCATACTCTTGCCAACCAAAGCATTGGACTTTTAACATATCTCTTTTACCCTTTCTCTGTGGACCAAACTTGCCAAATTTCCTTTTTCTCTTGTCCATGGCAGCAAATGCTTGCTCCTTTGATCCCACATCATCCTTGGCTTTGAGTCTAGTCTCCTCAATTTTGCATAGAGACCAAAGTTCATTCAACGGGGTAGCTTCCTTCTTGGCGTATATACTTGATGTGAATTTTCCCATTCCTCAGGTAATGCATTGAGCACCACAGTTGTCATCTCTCGGTCTGACATAACTTCTCCCAGTTATCGCAGCTGGTCTCTCATCTCAAAGACCTTCATGAAGTAGGGAGTTATTCCTTATTCCTTGGATATCTTCATTTTATATAGTTCATTACGCAACAATATCACTTCTCCAGTTGTACTAACTGAAAATAACTCCACTAGCTTATCATAGATTTCTTTAGATGTTTCAAGTTTGGAAACATAAGGAATGAGAGGGTCCTTGATGGATTCTATCAAAATCCTTTGAGCCCTTGTTTCATCCTTATTATACTTTTCTAGGGCTTGAGTTTGTTTATTATCAGGAACTGTGACACTCCCTTTGAAGTAGTCCAGATGTTCATTTTCTTTGAGAAGTAGATCAGTCCTATTTTTCCAAGCAAAGGAAATTAGCAGTCCCAACCAATTTGTTGTTTTCCTTACAAAAATAGATTTTGATATTTTCAGGAGAGGACATCAAAATACTAACTTGAGAGGGTTGGTGATGAAGAGATCTTGTTGCTTCCTTGAAGATTTGATTATTTGACTTCTTGGATCTTGGAGATTTTCAAGATGCTTCCTTCAACGTGCTTTGTGAGAGATCAACTTGGTGATGAAGACTTCTAAATATGTAGTCCTTAATATCTTCAATGATGAGCTTTGATATGAGTGCCTTCCTTTGAAGATGATGAATCTTTGATGGAAACTCTTCTTGGATGATCCTTTTTGTATGTGCCTTTAGATGGAAGGCTTTCTTCTTTCAGTAAGAGCTTTGTTCCCAGGATGGTAGTCCTTCTTGATTGATCTAGGGGATAGTAATCCTTCTTGGATTTGATGGATCTTGAATCCTTTCTTGTAGATTTTATGCTTCAACCTTTGTGTTCCCTTGCTTCTTGATCTTGATGCTTCAATCTTATATGTGTTCTTGAGATGCCCTTCCTTGATGTGTCACCTTAGCTCTAATACCATGTAGAAGAATCTAGGGCATCTAGGTGAGAATGAGATTCTTCTAACGATGATAACTATTTGTGAGGTACTTTTTACTTTTTCTTATTGGCACAATATTCTCTTATTATATTTAGTGTGTGTTTTATTACTTCATCAAATAGTTACCAAAACAAAAGAGACAAGAACACAAGATGTTGGCTCTCAAACAAGGAAAACCTTCTTCAAATTTCTCTTATTGAAGCTTCAATTGACAAATGCAAAACCCTAGACCCTTGGCCAGTAGATCCTCCAAGCACAAGACACAAACGCTCTTTTGTACCTTCCCTTATGTTATTCAATCAAAGCCTTCTTCTGCATGGCACCTTGATCGCTTTCATTACACTTCTTCCGGCAATTGATGGCACTTTCCTTCACTCCTTTTCTGGAAACTACAGAAATACTACGTATCCTTATAGACCTCTTCTTTGGTGTCTTCCTTTCCTTCTCTACTTCGCTTGGAAATCTTCCTTTTCATTGATACTTAGGCTAGATAATGAGATGTTCCTTGAGATATATTTCCGAGTTGAGAGGTTGATCCTCTTTACCCTACTACAGGTCTGATTTCTTTGCACGTGTGGCTGATATAGACTTGTACTTGGCCATTTTTCTTGCTTCTTTCCTTCACTTTAGGTGAGACTTACTTCACTTGAGATGGAGGCCTATTTGGAGCCTCTTTTTCACCACCTCTTCTTATGTTGTTGCACTTAGGGTTATGTTACGATAGCAGAACCACCTTGCTTCCTTCGCACGTATGGTAGAGATTAGCCCCAAAAACAACCCTCCCAAACTCAGTTTCTCTTCCTTCTTCTTCGCTGCCCTAGAATCACCTTTATTGTTAGGCCCCTATACTACTAGTGTAACCCCTTATTGTTATTAGTACAACCCACTTATTATATTGATGTACCCATGTAGTGCCCATATTGTTACTATTGTGCCCCATAGAAGCCCATTATTGTTATTATTGTGCCCTTACATTATTATTGTTATGTCGGCTCTGGTAATGTTATAACCCCTTGGACTCCTATATATAGAAAGGAGGTCTTTTCATTTGTAGCATCCAAGAATTGTTCCTTTATGTAATGTAAAGGAGGTTTCCCCCTCGAAGAGGCTGAATTCTAAGGCGTTGATATATCTTTTCTATCGTTTCTTGAGCTGGTTTCATAACATTTGGTATCAGAGCTTTGGATTCTAGGGTTTCGCTGCTCCAAACAGGTCATCGTGGAATTTTCGCTATAACTTTTTTTCTGTGAGGTTTCAGAAGTCGCAAAAAAAACCCATTTGAGAAAAAATTGCGCTGAACCTTGGGTCCGAATTTTAGAGCTTTTCGAGTGATATGGTCGGAGATATGATCTGAGGAAGTTGGTCTTTTTGCAGACTCTTGAATTACATTCAAAACAGGTGACCTGGGGAAAATCGTCATAACTTTCTCTCTAGGGATCGGATTGAAATTTCGTAAGAAGGTACAGAAAGAGGACGGACTGTAGTTTCCTGTATGCATTTTTCAGATCCAAAAGTCGAAACAGTGACTCGTGGCACGTCGTACAAGTTCGCTCTACTGAACTAGTCTATAATCAAGTCACTGTGGGAGATTTCGCATAACTCTTCCTTGGAGAATCCAATTTGGGTCAGACTTGTGGCATTGGAAAGAGGACACAGAGGGCTACTACAGGTCACAATTTTAGAACTTAAAGATCCGAAAGTACAGAGTTAGAGTCATTTCAAGATCGAGCTCCTAAAATCAAGAAAAAACAAGATGAGGAAGTTTGATGGCAAGGATCCGGTAAATTGGATACTTCAGATGGAGCAATATTTTGATCTACATGGTGTACAACTGTTACAAAAGGTATGTATTGCATCTTCATATTTAGAACCAGATCAATTTTTATGGTATGAAGGGCTTTGTTCTCGTAAACAACTTGTTACGTGGTCAATTTTCACGGAGGAAATGATAGCACATTATGAGGATACAAAGAGCAACACCTTCTTTAGAGCAACACCACAACAATTGGAAAGTAAAAGGGCTTTGTGACATATTGGAAAGAAAAATTATGGAAACCAGGAAGCATACCCCTCACAACTATAAAGATGGAAGTGTTGTTTCTCCTAGCCTTCCACAACCTACAAGGGTTACACCACAACAATTGGAAGAAAAAAGAGAAAAAGGGCTTTGTTACAATTGTGATAGCAAATGCACTAAAGGTCATAAGTGTGCTGAGAAGAAATTATTTTACATAGAATATGAAGAGGAGGAAGAAAAGGATCAAGAAACATCAAAAGAAGAAGATATACGCAAGGACCCCACCCCAGAGAAAGAAGAAATGAATCAGACCATATCTTGTAAAGCATTGGCAAGAATTACCACTCCTCAAACTCTCAAGATAGAAGGACATATCAAGAAAAAAAATGTGAAAGAAGTGAAAGATCACATTGATAAAGAAGAAATGAATCCAACCATATCTTGTAATTCATTGGTCGAACTTACCACTCCTCAAACTATCAAGATAGAAGGACATATCAAGAAGAAAAATGTTCAGGAAGTGAAAGATCACATCGAGCATCAAGAAATGAATCTGACCATATCTTGTAAAGGATTGGAAGAAATTACCACTCCTCAAACTCCAGAGATAGAAGGACATATCAAGAAGAAAAAGGTTCAAGCAGTGAAAGATCACATTGAGCATCAACAACAAGTTCTCCAAATTTTAAAGGATAATGCCACTTCGGTGCAAAATCAAACGAAACAACAAGTAGATCAACATCGTAGTGAAAAATGTTTTGATGTAGGTGATTGGGTATTTTTACTGCTACATCTCAAGCAAGCTATTTACGAGAAGGAAATGTTGGCAATACTACATGCACTTAAAAAATGGCGACCTTACCGAATGGGAAGAGTCTTCAAGGATGAGGATGTGAAAGCATTGTTTTGTGCTATTTCTATTATCCAACCAGATTGGATAAATGAAGCAAGGGATGAATGGAAGAAGGACGAAGAAGTATGGCCACTTATTCAAAAGTTGCAAAAGATCCCAATTCAAACAATATTGCCAGAAATTGAAGAGGAAGGAAAAATCATATTGGAACCTGGAGCAGTCACAGAAACAAGAACTCGACAGCTACGAAATCGATCAATTTCAGAGTATCTCATCAAGTGGAAGAACTTACCCGTTGAAGATTCCACATGGGAGGACAAGAATTTTATACAGAAGCATCAAGAACTACTCAAGCGTTGAGGACAACGCTTTTTGAAGGAGAGGGGCATGTTAGGCCCCTATACTACTAGTGTAACCCCTTATTGTTATTAGTACAACCCACTTATTATATTGATGTACCCATTTAGTGCCCATATTGTTACTATTGTGCCCCATAGAAGCCCACTATTGTTATTATTGTGCCCTTACATTATTATTGTTATGTCGGCTCTGGCTATGTTATAACCCCTTGGACTCCTATATATAGAAAGGAGGTCTTTTCATTTGTAGAATCCAAGAATTGTTCATTTATGTAATGTAAAGGAGGTTGCTCCCTCAAAGAGGCTGAATTCTAAGGCGTTGATCTATCTTTTCTATTGTTTCTTGAGCTGGTTTCATAACATTTATGCTCCTTTTTCTCACTTCTTTTTTGACCTTTCTTCTTCACTGATATCAAATATGTTGATGGTCTAGTTGTGAGGTCGAATGACCCTATATATAGGAGTATGTCCCTCCTACTAGGATGACTTGAGCTAGTGACGCCAACTTGAATTTAGGTGCACCAAAAATTAATTTCTTTGAGCCGACTTGAAGAGGATGCTTGTCTTTGCTTTGGAGGATCTCTTTTGACATATTTCTTTGACTCTAATACATAGATTTGCGTAGTGTAACATGCCCACATGGGTCTTCAACAATTATACTGACTCTTTGATTTTCCTAGAAGCACTTCAGTATGTGCTTGACCTATCAAATTGGCAAAAAACCCATTCTTGATAATGACAAAAATAATAATTCTTTTCTTTTACAATTACAAAGATCAAAATTACATTTATGAAGACCGAACCTAGTTACACTTTCTTCAACAAATCAAACCATAATTGCTTTCACTTGGTTAATTAGTCCATTGTGATAGATCCTAAAGTTCATGGAGGGTTAGAATAAAATATCCTTTTTTCTAGATAGTCAAGCCTTTGGAGCTAGACTATTATGGATATTGGTCACAAGGAAAGCAAATTGGTGGAAAAAAAAAATCCATAGAAAAATATCGTTGGGGCCATTTACTTTGTTTCTTAAACCAAACTCTTTAGCCCTGTGATGGCTCTCAAATCTAGAAGTTTCTCTTCACAACCTCCTCTCTCATACAATGAAATTTCTCATGGACTCTTGGAAAAGGGAAAGGAATTTTTATTTGGAATGAAAATATAATGGGAAGTCTCCCTATCTCTACATTCCCTCTCCTTCTTCCATTGAAATATTGGCCTGATGAACAAGGAAAACTCACCATCTTTGACATATCTAGTTGGTCTCTTCCTTTTGGAATATGGAAAGGTTGGAACATGGGAGAGGTTCCTAGACACCCTTCAAGCACATATTCCCTCTTTCTTCTCTAACCTCCATAGATGCACCCCAAGGTAGATAACTAAGTAAGATTCCAAAAGCTAGGGCACATAAAACTATACAGTCAAAAAGGGTTATGAAGTGCTCCTCTTGCAAATCTGTAACACCCCCCCAAAAAAAATAGGAGTTTGGAGGAAAACATGGCACATGGAAAACCTTCCAAAAAGAAATATATTTTGAAGGGAATTAGTGCATGGAAATATTCTTACTACATAAAAATTAAGTAAGAGAATTATAATTGGTACATCCCAGTGCTCCCTTTGTTCTCTTTTAGAATAATCCTTTCGGCACTTGTTTCTTGAAAGTTATTTTGTTACGTAAACATGGTAGTTTTTTTTGCAGGGTATCCTCCCTACAATAAGTTGTCCTACTTCTCCCTCCTCTTTATTTGATAAATGGACCAAATAATATTGAGGATAATTTCACAACAAACCTATCTTTCGAAGAAACTAGGCCACTCTTCCAAAACATGTATTCTAGAAGATTTGGTTGGCGAGAAATTGACCTATCTTCCAGGAGGTCAAACCTGATGCAAGAAAAACAATAGTTATGGACCTTGCACTCCTTTTAGAGCATTTAAATTCTCAAAGACTCAAATTATCTTCCCTACAAGTTTTCAATGGCCCAGAAAATGAATGGTTTCAATCCCTCTCCATCCAAGTTTGAAAAGCTCAACACATGATAGCAAGATCATCCTGGAAACTTCAATTCTCCCCTTTAGAGCCTTAACAATGGAAAGAAGATTAAAAATCATATATTCCTGGTTTTTACAAAGCCTCAAAGTGCAACCTTGTGGAAACATGTGCAGAAGGGGTGCTCTATGACCCAAGAGGAAAACTATTCCTTTTTTTTTCATAGATTTTGAGTTTGGACTTAAACAACCTGGTGGATGCTCATGATTTTTTTTTATGGAGTAATACTCACTCCCCTCTAGGCCATTTTGATATCATTATATTTGGGGACTTAAAGAATGCCATTAGATTTATTCAAATAGGATCAATCCCCTCTAGTTCTTATCTCACTTCCATAACCCAATGCACAAAGTCCCTCATAAACTATTTAGGTCAAGTCTCATGATTCCATGTGATTTGGGATAACAATTAAAGCATTTCTCACCATACAAACAAAGCCCTTCTCAATTCAGAGGAGTCTTAATAATCAACGGGGAGTAGTTCCACCTTCCCAATTCCATAAGTGTTCCTCCCTCCTAGCCAAAACATGTTAGGGATTCCCATGTGGTCTCCCCCTGTGACCTTGATGTCTACCACATTAAACCCATGATCTCCTCACTCATATACCATCCTTTGATCACCTCCTTGTACACTTTGCATGCCCCACCCTTAACTCTCTACAGAATTTACCTGTAATGGTTATTTATCTATCTAGCCTATAATCATGAAGCCAAGTGGGCTCTGGATCCAAGGCTTAATGCATTCAATATGGTTTTTAAACATATTGTTAATTTTAGGTATGTTCTATGCTTAGAGAAATTTATTTCAATTTTCTCAGTTAGCACAATATCTTTTCCAGAATAGCAATCACATCATCATTAACGTAAACTGCAGATAGAACATAAACATAAATCGCAGAAGACAAGCCAAGACAAGAGGACACAAGATGTGGCACTAGCCAGGGACAAACCCCAATGTGGGGAAACCCTTGATCAATTCTTCTTTTATGTTCTTCAAAGTTCAGCAGAGAAAGAGAGAGAAATAGTACATTTACAATAGAAGTCAACATTTTGACTTTGATATCTGCATGATATTAGTTGAAGAAATATTGCTTCAACTGATTCTCCAAGGTGACTGCTTCACCTATTGTAGTGTTGCATTTTGTCCATTTGCTGCACCTTACCATGTAGCACCAAGTTCTACCATCACAGTGCTGGAGCTTGATGACTGAGCTGCTCTCATCTGTGCTCATCATCATGCTGCCCATTATGCTGCATCTTCCTTCATCACGCAGCCCTATTCATCATCATGTTGCTCCTTACTTAATATGCCCATTATGCTGCATCTTCCTTCATCATTCCTTCCATTGAGATCATCATGATGCACAGTCACATAAGTGCCATCGAGATCAAGTTTGTGAGATCATGTTTTATACCACCATTCACTGAGATATGAGAGTTATATCGAGATCAAGAAATGATCTTATAATTGTCATAAGACTATAATTAAGAGCATATCACAGAGATCATTCCTTGTCATTAATATATACTCATTGATCACCAAGTATAATTCATATCCTTACAGATCTAATTGTATCATTATAAACCTTCACCTCACTGTGACTGTGTATGGAATAAGTGCCTAGATAATGCACTATTGTGAGAGCACCTGAGATACATGTATATCTACTTATATGCTGAGGCTGTTGTTCCTCAAGTACCCGAGTTGATGATTGTTCCTATAGCAAGGTGTAGTCAAACCCTTGACTGCAGCTCAGCTTCATGCGGAGATGATTGCGACTCCTCTTCATGACTGCGGCTAACTGTGGCTGCGTATAGAGTCTCTGCATATAAAAGGTCTTCATGACTATGTATGCGTATAGTTTATTGTGCATAAGTGTTTACAGTGTATTGACTGAGTATGCATATAGAGTCTCCATTGACTACGTAGGATCAACATACTGTGGCTAGATGTCTTGATGGTGGTTTTTCTTCATAACTACGGCTAACTGTGCTTCTATGCCTACAGCTCTTACATGCTTAACTCACTGCGGCTACCATGCTTCTATGCCTGCAGCTCTTACGTGCTTCACTCACTGCGGCTACCATGCTTCTATGCCTGCGGCTCTATCTCACTATGGCTACTTCTTACTGCGGCTCTTCCATGCTTGACTACGTTATCACTGCGGCTACATACCTTGGCTCAATTCGTAGATGACTGCACCTGATACGTCTCCATTGACTGTGTATAAAGTGTCTCCATTTGCCTACGGATAGATGTCTTCATGACCTGCGTTGGATTAGGGCATCATACTAGGCCAATGTATTCTTAGTGTCTCTCCTTCTCCAAAAACCCAAGATGTGGAGAGGAGATCACATGAAGAGTGTCTCTAATGACTTCAAATTCTCTCCTATTTATACTAAAGCGTAGATGATGAATAGACATGACCATTGGGCTTCTGAGCCTACACAAGTTGTTGGCCGACTTGACAATTTGTCTTATAACATAAATAAATTCATAACTTCATGAATATTTATCGAAATCGGATGATCTTTAGATCAATCCTACACCTCTCGATGAGAGGGATCCAATAAAAATATCAGCTACCATAAATAAGATGACCTACATGGAGTTCTGCCCTAGTTTCCAATTTTAACACTCCCTCTCAACTAGGGAGAACTCCATCCGCTGATCCATATGTCCAACTATACTATCTCTGCCATCAGTGCCTTGCACTGCTTTGCTCTACTTTGCTCAACTCTGCTAGCTCTGCTCAACTCTACTAAGCTCTACTCCGCTCTACTAGCTCTGCTCAACTCTGCTAGCTCTGCTTAGCTCTGCTCAGCTCTTCTTAGCTCTGTTAGCTCTGCTCATCTCTACTAGCTCTGCTAGTTCTGCTCTACTCGAACGATGAAGAAGAAGTGATAGAGGATGTATCATACCATCCTCCACTAACCCGAAGTCAGTCTCAGAGTGTGTACCACTAGTCCCAGACCAGTCCTCTACTGACCCGAAGTCAGTGTCATAGTGGGTACCACTCTAACTGGTCCTAGACCAGTATCATTGATCCAAGATCAATGAAGTTCATCCTAGCATAGGGAGTACGGTAGATACAACAATGCGTCCATCGGTACTACTATGGTCCCTATCCTCATTTCCCTGCTCATTGATCAGATGAGAGGTACTTCCCATGAGTCCCAGACTACATGGGTAGGATGCCTCGACAGGAGAATTAATCATCCTGTCCACATGAGAGTGAATCATCCTGTCCCACAAGAGAGCGAATTATCTTGTCCATAGGAGAGTGAATCATCCTATCCACGGGAGAGCGAATCATCATGTCCCACAAGAGAGCGAATCATCTTGTCCACAGGAGAGCGAATCATCTTGTCCATAGGAGAGAGAATCATCTTGTCCACAATCGCCATGGAGAACACATCATCTAGGCCCATAGGAGAACTAATCATCCTATTCATAGCGTACCACCAGGGGAGGGTGAGTCACCCTGTGGTCATATGTTGCTCCAGTAAGTACTCCAAGCCCCCTAGAGCTCCCAGAGCTCAATGCATGCAACATCCAAGACCCTTATAATAAGGTTTCTCAACGACTCCAAGTCGTTCGGGAAAATCACAGATTTGATCTTTCCCCGGGGCTTTGACAAAATGTTTGTGATCTGTACATCAGTCTTAATGCGATGGAGCCTCCTTGCTCATCGACTTACCATATCCCAGATAAGGCAGTATCTGATGTCTATCTGTTGGAGCAATCATCAAATACGTGATTCCTCAATAATCGAATCCCACCTCTAGTTGTCACAGAGAATCACAGTGGTGTGTACAATTAGCTCACTTAAGAGCTTCTGCAACCATGGAGCTTCACACGAGATCATAAACGTAGCTATGTATTAGATCTCGGCGGTGCTTATAGCAACCGACTTCTACTTCCTGCTTATCCATGATATCGAAGCAGAATCCAAAGAGAAACAGCACTGAGAAGTGCTCTAGTGATCCTCCACACTGCATGCCCACTCAGCATTTGAATAATCATGCAGTTTCATATTTTCGGCAGTGTATCTCAATCCATGAAAGATTGTGCCCTGAAGATATCTCAGAAGATTCTTGTCACCAATCTAGTGAGGCTCAACCAAATATGAGCTCACCATGCTAACTGCAAAACATATGTCTGGACGGAAGTTCAACAAGAACATCAACGTGAATGATTTTACGAAATGCAGAGGCATTGCCCAAATCTGGTCCGACATCACTACCATATAGCTTTTGAAAGTTAAGATCCGTGAGGTAGTCTCAGGCTTGCAGTTTATCATTCCACATCCGGAATCCAACTCCCTCTTTCTTTTGCAAATGAAAGGGTATGCACTTGTTAGAAATAGATCGTCCTCATAAGGTGTCAATATGAGAGGTCTATCATCCACAACCTTCAGGTAATGGTTTGGATCAGTTTCACTCCTAGTGAATCTCAGCTTCATCTTGTTATCACTAAGGTTGTTCCCCAAAATATCTTGAGAAAAGGGAATACGGACGAGGTAATCACTAACCAGTCTTTTAGCTGCAGATTCTAGCCAATCTGCAACCAGAGAGGGCTCTCTCTTTGTAATTTAGATTTGTTTTGTTATAGGTTAGGCTAGTTATGAAGCACAAGTATTTGTTTGGTGTTTGGAAGATGACATTCAGTAGAACAGGGCTGCAATATGAGAGAAGTTCAAACCATTGGGTTGATGGAGTCCAATGAAAATAAACCTCTAGGTGTGGTTTCTTTGGCAAAAGGAGAAACTACAGAGCAAGATAATTAAACACATACCAATTTTCAAGCTGGAATAAGATGCAGTGAAGTCAGGGAATGAAAGGCAATCAAGAATCTTTCATTATGCTAATATAGGGAAATTGAATAAACATTACCAAGGAGCAGTTAAGAATTCCTTGATGATATTTAGAGTGAAAGAACCAAGGAGACAAGAGCAGTCAAGAATTCTTGCCTATGCTGGTCCTGTAGAAAACATAAAAATTAACAGGAATTGAACACAGAGTACAGTCAAGTAAATTATGGGTTATTTTTTTTTCCTGCAATTAGAACATGATATATAGATGATAAATAAACATAGGAACAGTAAAACAAGGGTAAAAAGACTTATTGATCCATGAAGTAATTCGAGAATTCTGCAACATATTCTTCTGCCATTAATTCCACAATCAGAAAGTTCACCAGCAAAGCATTCCAACAATCTTTATTCAGAAAGTTTCTCAAAATTACAGCGCAAGTCCAGAATGATATTCACCAGCCAACAACAATACATATCTTGAGGAAGTATTTATAAAAAAGAGTTACAAAATATCTCATAGACAAAATATCAAGCATTAACTTCATCCATCTACTTATTTAAAGGCAGTAAATGGAATTGAAAACCGAGCATAATCAATGCAGAAGTAACTTGCGTTGTGCTGGCTGCCTCAGGTGGTCTGATATATTTGACTTTTTGACTCAATAAGTCGACTGGCAGCTGTTTCTTTAATTCGCGTTCTTGCGTCGCTGTCCCGGCTCTTCCATCTGTGCCCGATTTCTCTTTAATGCATTTTGGCGTGAGCTCCTTCCTTGCTGTTGTCATATTTATGATATGTGGCACGCGCATTAAATTTGATTAAATGCAGACAATCAAAAAAGAATTAGCGCCAACACTACCTTGGTAAAACCTCCAACATGCCCTGCCACCATTGATCTGTTGGCAACTGGTGTCTTTGTAGTTTTATTAATGTTTCATCAGCTTCAGTATACCTGTAGTAATTGGGCTGGACTTCAAAAAGATGTGTTATCTCATGTTCAATGTAGAACAAATTTTCTAATTTGTCATATAAACTCTGTCCAGAGGGAGGTACTATGTCTTCTGAAATGCTTGATGATGCTGTAATTTGATTGGTAACATAGGTATTTACCCTGTGAGCATACTGTTCATGTGTTAATAGTCTCTGATTGATCGTCAATAAGTTGGGTAACCCTTTGCTCTGCAACATTACAAACTTTTCTCTAAAGGCATTTATTTCTGTCTACATTTCTTGGCACTTTCTTTCCAGGTTTTGTACAAAATTCCTCATGATCAACACCTTTTTCACTGTCAAAATTGTACCTATTCTGTCCTGAATATCTAGAGTTTCTAGCTGCTCTCTAGTATGAGTATTCAAAAAATGAATTAGTTTATTGGCCTGTTTGGGCTTGTTTGCCAATAATGCTCTGGCTTTTTGAGTCTCAAATTGAGCTATGTCTATCAATTCAATCTGGTCATGAATAGTCTGTATTGATGTCCATTGATCAGTGATGGATTGGCCAATTTTAGTCCACAAAATTGTTTTGATTTCTGCCAGAGTTTTGTGAAGAGTAAGGTCCTTATCTAAGGATTTCACCTTATTTTCCAGGGTCTTTACTTCTCTTGTTTTCTTAGCCACAGTTATTTTTTATTTATCATAATTCACCTCTATCTTGGCCAGTTTTTCTTTGGCTTCCTTTAGCTCTGCCATTTGGAGTTCTAAAGCCTTTATTTCCTTCATCATCTCTTCCATGCTCAGGCTGGCATCTGGTCCTGCTGTTGTTGCTGTTGTAGTTGTTGCTGAAGCTGAGGTACCTGCTGTTGATTCTGGGACAATGGGAGGGACTGCTGCTATAGTTGTAGGAGGAGCTGTTGTGCTTATTGGAGCTGTTTCTGGTGGCTGGGAGGCCAATTCTCCTTGTTTTCGTTGTAATGCTATCTCCAATGCCTTCTCTGTTTCTGCTAGCCTTTCATTCATCCTCATTAGCAAACTCACCACGTCCTCCTCTTCTTTCTGCTGTGCAACTTCTGTGGTCTGAGGGTGCATTGTAATTGGCAGCTTGAGCTGCTTCCTGAGAGCTGCGATATCTTCTTCTTTCTTTTTTATTAAGGCCTGTATGCCCTTGGGATCCTTGGGATCATGTCCCAGCTCAATGATAATTTCCTCCAAGGATTTAATTCTATTATCCTTGGCTAATGAGGAGGCCTTTTCCAATTCCAATTGGGCAGAAGTATTGTGCAATGAATTCTGCAGTCTGTGAGCCAATAATGCTTTGTCTGCCAAGGTAGAGTATACCATTTCTCCAGTTTGTTTATGTAACTCAATCTGGTCCATTGGGTGGATGTCTTTAGAGAGAACTTCTAGATTGGTCCTGATATAATTAGCAGTTGACTGTGGCTGCTGCATTGTAGGCCTGAAGTGACTAAGGGTCATTTTCCCTTCTTGAATATCATAGGCTGCCATTAGCCTTTGTTGATTGGTGGGAGCCATTCTCAGCAATTGATTATAAAGTTGGAACCTTACCAGCTCATTTCTGGCCTTTATTTCAGTGAATGATTTCTTGATATCTGAGCCTTGCTTGCTCTGTTTCTTCGTGGATGTAACCTCCACACCATGCTACCTCTCTTGCTCTTGCTGAAATGAGCTAGTTGATGTTTCCAACATTGGAGGAGCGTGTTGTTCAGTTGTTTCCTCACCCCTTAATTTGCCTGTTGTCTCTTTCGCCAGTTCCTCTTCAGAGTAAGGATTTAACCTTTGCCTCTTTTCCCCTTGCTGTTCTGCCGATACACCTGTAGGTGTGTCTTCATGCCTGTCCCTTTTCTTGGCTCTTTCCTCTTTGAGAGGAGTTTGTAACACAGGGATTTCAGGTACCTTTGTTTGTGTTGAAGGACCTTGCCCCTTTGATGCATCTGGCTGATCTGCCATTGTTTCCTACTCTGAATGCTGTACTTCCTTGCCTTTGGATGTCCCTGCAGGTGGAGTACTCTCTTGGGTAGGTTGTTGTGAAGTTGTGACAGATAATGCGCCCGCTCCAAGAATAGCTCTGTCTTTGTTGGTTTGTCTGAGTATTTGTCATGATTTTTATAACTCCTAAGTATTCTTCTTGATTTTTTCTGATAAACTCAAAATATATACCAAAGGTGGCACAATTGTTTGCTTTTTCCCTCAAAACTTGCTGCATCCTATTCCCTATTCTATTGCTGTAATAAACTGGTGAAAATAGATACTATTTATGTACAAAATACAGTCCTGTTATGTTAACAAAGAGGATCAAAATAATGCTTGAGCATTCGCCCATTGACTGGCCCTTCCTCAGCTTCTGTACCATCCAAACTTCTCAAAAAATAGGTGTTATTTCCTTGTACAGCCTGAATGACAAAAGGGCCTTTCCATAGGAAATCAAATTTGCCATGTTTTCCTTTGTCTTCCCTCCTAGAATCCCACTTCAGCACTTTGTCTCCTATGAAGAAATCCTCTACTTTTGTCCTTTTGTCAAAAATCTTCTTCAATTTCTCTTGTAGAATCTGAGTTCTCTGATACACTTCCTCTCTAGTATGCTGCAAGTGAATAGTTTGATTGATTCTTCTTTGAATATCATTGGGTTCTGCCTGTATTTCTTGCAGCAATTTTATCACAGGGATTCCCAAGGATGAAGGGAACACAGCCTCCATGCCATAAACCAATTCATATGGGCTTGTTCCAATAGATCTTTTTGTAGTTAACCTGTCTGCCCAAAGTGCATTAACAAGCTTTTTGTGCCAATTCTTCTTGTTTTCCTCCAATACTTTCTTTATGATGTTGACCAAGCTTTTGTTGGAAGATTCAGCTAGACCATTGCCTTGAGGGTAATAGGCTGTGGAGTGGCCTAAGGTAATGTGGTATTTGTGACAAAAATTGATCATTCTTTTGGATTTAAAGGCAGCAACATTGTCTGTTATAATCTTCTCCGGACAACCAAATCTAGAAAGAATATTGGATTCTAAGAATTGCATGATGATTGAGTCATTGGCTTGCCTACAAGGGATGGCTTCTATCCACTTGGTGAAGTAGTCTGTGGCAGTTAAAATCCACTTGTGTTGGCCAGAGGAGGAAGGGTGAATTTCTCCAATGAAATCTAAACCCCATTGTTGAAATGGTCTTTCGGTGGAAATGGGCTTTAGAGGTAAAGGTAACAGCTTTCTCTTGCCTTCAAAGATTTGACATTTGTGGCAAGAAACTACAAATTTTTTCACATCAGCAAACAGGGAGGGCCAATAGAAACCAGCTCTTAGAATTTTATCAGTTGTTGACTTCCAATATAAATGTCCACCACAGTCCCCTGCATGAAATTCCTTGAGTACTTTGTCAGTTTCATCCTGTGTTAGGCAATTCAGCAAAATACCTTCATGATTCTTCCAAAATAAAACATTGTCTACTATACAAAACTTTGAAGCTTTCATTTTCAAGAATCTCTTTTTAGTTCTGGATAACCCTGGAGGAGCTTGCAGGTTTAACAATACATAAATTATATCAGCATACCAAGGTGATTGTAAAAAGGCTCAATTGATCTGTGGAGTCGCCATCTCCTATTCGTTATCTAGTTCATTGATGTCAAGGGCTTGAAAATTGGTTTCAGTCATCAACTTAGCGAACCCTTTTCCTTTTATCAGTTTTGTTGGTTTGATTTCAATGCCATATTCCAAAATGTTGGCTATCTATTTTCCCCTCTTACCTTCAATTCCTTCTTGAGTCAGAATGTCTTTGACCACGGTATTTGGGACATAAGATATCACATGGGATTACAAGATATAAACTCTGAAATCCTTGATGGCCTTTACAAGGGCATAAGCTTGTTTCTCCATGATTTGATATTTAAGTGGTGCATCTCTAAGTGCTTTGCTGAAAAAAGCAATGGGCTTCTCACATCCTTGGTCATCTTTTTGTAATAGGACAGCAGCAATAGTATGCTCAGATGCAAAGGAAAAGATTATAAAATCTCTATCAAACTTGGGGCTTGTGAGGACAGGTGTTTTAGTCAAAGCTATTTTGATTTCCTCAAAGGCTTGTTTAGCTTCTATTGTCCATTTGACTTTAGAATCTTTCTTCAGCATATTATTCAATAGTCTTATCAGTTCGGCCAAGTTGGGAATGAATCTTCTTAGGAAATTGATCTTCCCTAGGAAAGCTTGCAATTCTTTGATGTTCCTTGGGTGAGGCACTTGGAGGATAGCTTGTATTCTGTCCGGGTCAATTCTGATGCCATCTTTTGAAATTATGTGACCTAGGAGTTTGCCTTCTTCTAGGCCAAACAATGATTTCTTTGGGTTCAAAGATATGCCATATTTTCTGCAAATTAGGAACACTTGTCTTAAATGTTCTAAATGTTCTTGATCTGATTTGGAAAAAGCAGTGAGGTCATCAAGATATATGACTAAAAAATCATGAATCTCTTTTGCAAAGGCTATGTCCATTGCTCGTTGAAATGTGGCCCCTGCATTTTTAAGTCCGAAAGGCATTTTTACATATTTGAAAGTTCCCCAAGGTGTTGTAAAAGCAGTTTTATCTTGGTCATCCGGGTGAACTAAGATCTGATTGAATCCTGAGAATCCATCTAACAGTGAGATCCTAGAGGCCCCTACTACCCTTTGTAAAATGTGATCCATCTTGGGCAAGGGGTAATGGTCTTTGAGAGAAACTTTATTCAGATTTCTTAAGTCAACACACAGTCTTATTTCTCCCGTTTTCTTCCTAGTGGGCACTAGATTTGAAATCCACTCTGAAAATCTAATAGGCGCAATTATTCCAGCTTGGTACATTCTTTTGACTTCCTTTTCAATGAGAGGAAGGAGGACTGGATTAACCCTTCTCAGCTTTTGTTTAAAAGGCTTTTGATTTTCTTTTAAAGGTATTGTGTGTTGGATGACCGAAGTATCATAGGACTTGAGGTCCTCATAGCTCCATGCAAAGACATCTTGAAATTCTTTAAAGAGCTCAATGTATTTCAGTTTTTGATTTGGAGGCAAGGCTTTGGACAATTTTATCATTTTAGGATTTTGTGCAGTCCCTATGTTACAGTCCTCAATTTCTGCATTTAGAGGCTACATTTTTGGCTTTCTTGGAATATCATTCGAATCGAAAATATCCTCCAAAGGAGTCAAGCCTATGGGAAAAAAAGTTATCTTTTAGCTCAATTACTCCAGCTTCTACCTCAACAATTTCATCAAGGTCCATTTGCTTCAGCTGTTGTAAATTTTCGCTGGAAAAAGTTGTTGGATGCAAAATATGATTTATTGTTTCAGCTGATATATTTTTCTCAATTTTGTCTATTTGTTGTTGATCATCAATGGTGCTTGTGTCTATGTTTGTACTTGAGAATTCCTCTTTCAAAGTCAAGAAATTATTGATTTGTGTATCATTTTCAAACACTTGCCAATTTTTTACATTATCCGGGACAGCAGGTCTGTGTTTAATCTCAGCAGTAAAGTGATGATTGGGCTCGAATGGCAGCTTGCAAGTGCTGGCAAAAGTTGCCAAACTGTGAGCATGTAAATTATGGTTTCTTGGAATTTTGGTGAGCTGGAATTCTAAGAAGGTGTTGAGTATTTCAATGGCTGCCCCTCTATAAGCTCTTAGCCTAAGATCATTTGTAACAAAGTTTCCCTTCATCTGTTGGATAATCAAATCTGAGTCCCCTAGAATGGAAATCCTAGTTGCCCCTAGACTTCTAATCAGTTTGAGTCCCAGCAAAGGGGCCTCATATTCGGCCATATTGTTTGTACATCTAAAATTTAGCCTATATGCATGTACTTGAGCTTGGTCATTTTGCATGTTGTGTATCCAAACCCCTGCCCCTGCTCCCAATTTATTCACTGACCCATCAAACTCTAAGTACCATATGACTTCTTGATTACTACTAGCCTTAGGAGTTTTGGAAACTTGCTCAGTGGGCAGATTTGGATTTTGTAACTCATATTGTATGTCTTGTTTGTTTGTTGCGTCAATCACTTCCACAATTTCTTGATCTTGAGCACTAGATTGTTCATTTATGTTTTTTGCTTGTGCCAATTCTAGGAGTTTGACATCAGTTTTGGGACACCTTTCAGCATTGTATAAGATGAATGAATCCATATCTAAATGCATGGAATAAATGGGTAAGTTTTGGGGTTTCTCTTGACTGCTGACCACGTACTTCATCAATGTTTCCAGGTACAATCTCTTTGGTTGGCCAAAGACTGAAATGGTGGCATAGGACATGTCTAGCTGCAAAGATACTTGGAGTTTTGCACCCCAAGATCTGGACAAAAGCATTGCATATTTAGGTGGGATGTCAGCTACCACCACATCCATCAAGATTGTCTTGGCAGGGTATTGCACTAGAGATACACACAAATCTTTGATTAGGCCTAGACACCTGACCTCGCTAGAATCAAATGAGAACAAGTCTTTGTATGGCCTTGTGATATCTAGGTCCAATCTTTCCATCACAGACTTAGGCATTAGATTATGGGAAGCTCCTGAATCAAACATTGCATTATGCAGCACCTTGTCATGAATGTTTAAGCTCACATAGAATGGAGGAACTCCTCCATCTATTGTTTTTCCATTTACTTCAGGACCAAAAATTAGTTCTGGTTGGTCATCTAAAACATTGACTGCATCTCTATTCTCTGATATTTGAAGTGACCTACTGATTTGTTTTCTGTAAACTTCATGTTTAGCCAATTCGGGCAGTGGAATGGCTATTTTTAATTTACGTATTTCTGTTTCTAGGTTGAAAGGTTTTTCCACTTGAATCTTTGTATTCCAGGCAGCAAGGTTTTCCTTTTTTGCTGCATTCTCAGTGGTTTTTTCTTCATTATGAGTGTTGTTATGAACTAAATCTACTTTGAAACTGTTTTTAGGAGAACTGTCCACATTTTCTTTTGGAGGAAAGGATGTGGATGGTTGATCATTTGATGGTTGTAAGTCTGATATATCCTCAACCGTGGGTTCTTGTGGATTGGGGTCTGTTTTAGCAGGGAGTTCTGTGAGGGAAACTTATCCTTAGCTCTCTTAGGCTGCTTGGTATCTTTCAGCTTGCTTGGTTCAGGCACATCTATCTTTCTTCTTCTTAATTTGTATTGTTTATGGACCTCATATACTGCTGCATCATATCCTTCTCTGAAATCAAATGATTCTCCGGACTTGGTTTGAAATTGATTGAAATTATGAGCTTCTTGGTCATCTTGTGTTAGAAAGATTTGTTGCTCACTATTTAAACCCATTAGGTTGATTTGGGTGTCATGTGTTGGCTCACTAGAGGTTGAAGCCTCAACATAGTTTTCTTGAAACGGAGGTCTGATATTCTGATCAGGGCCAGCCTTCCCGGTGCTAGGATTTTGATTTTTTCTAAAGTTTGGATTTCTAGTGGTGTTACTTGGTTGACCTTCCCAAGAGGATTTTCTTTCAATGGTTTCCACTCTATCACCCAATCTATCCATGCCTTTGATGATTGCATCTAGCTTTTGTTCAAATGTTGAAGGCTCTTCTTTGAAAGTAGTCCTTCTTTCAGCTCTAGCTCGGGCTCTTTTAGAGATCAGATTTGCCTCTACACTAACAGCTATGCTCTGCATGTCTTCCAAGCTGGCAGGAGCTCTTTCCCTTAGCTGATATGCCATGTCAGAGTCAAATCCATCAGGGAATTTGATTAAGGCTAAGTCAGGTGGAGGTCTAAGGTTTTGAGGGATAGCATTGTACACATTGTTGAATCTAGCACAATAGTCTTGGACAGTTTCTTGTGGGCCTCTTTTTAAATTGTCATACTCTGATAGGATATGCAATGGGTCCTTCTTCTTTTCCCATCTGTTCAAAAAGGTTTGGTACAGGGCATCCAGATCAGCAATTGTGTTTGCAGCAAGTGCCCTAAACCAGGTTCTTACTTCACCAGTTAAACTTTGAACAAAAATTTTCATTCTGACATCGTTATCATCAATTTCATAGTTCTCAAAGTAGTCCATCATTTTCTTAGTGTGTTGTTGGGCTGTATAGGAGCCAGTACCATCAAAATATGTAATTTTGCTCTGATAATCCTGAGGCATGGCCCCTGGATTTGCAGGCAACTGCAAAGGAGCATAAGTGATGATGGGGTGCAAGATGTGCTTTGGAGTGATGATGGTGAACTAGAAGAGGCTGTAGCAACAATAGGAATGACTGCTGCCTTTCCAGGAGGAGATTGGGTCAAATTTTGCTGAAGTATATCAAGATTTACATCAGCAGAATTTTCTAGACTTTCTTGTCTTCTTAGGGTCTTGGAGATTAAGTTAGGATTTTCAAAAATAGCTGGAGGGTCAGGATCAGGATTTGATCTAGTGTAACGCACTTTCTTCTTTGGAGCCAGCTTCTAGTTCTGTTTTTGGTATTTTCTGGAAATGTTTAAAGGACACTGTTTTTGACAATAATTTTCTAGGAAAGTATGAATCGTAAAAGTCTTGGATTTTCCTAAAGATCTTTTGAAAATAAGAGGAAACTGATCAAATTTTTTTGAGACAGCTGTATAAATCCTAATGCTAGACTGGAGATTGACTGAAGCAGCTTTTATTTACTCCTGTAAATGCACAGAAAAAACAGTTTCAAAGGCTACCTGGCTAACTTCAGGCTCCATCTGTAGCTTTAGAGAATAGATAGTTGTAACAAACACAGTTATTCAAGTCCCCAGTGGAGTCGCCAATGATGTTATCATTTAGGTTGTTCCCCAAAAGATCTTGAGAAAAGGGAATACGGCCGAGGTAACCACTAACCAGTCTTTTAGCTGCAGATTCTAGCCAATTTGCAACCAGAGAGGGCTCTCTCTTTGTAATTTAGATTTGTTTTGTTATATGTTAGGCTAGTTATGAAGCACAAGTATTTGTTTGGTGTTTCGAAGATGACATTCAGTAGAACAGGGCTGCAATATGAGAGAAGTTCAGACCATTGGGTTGATGGAGTCCAATGAAAATAAACCTCTGGGTATGGTTTCTTTGGCAAAAGGAGAAACTACAGAGCAAGATAATTAAACACAGAACAATTTTCAAGCTGGAATAAGATGAAGTGAAGTCAGGGAATGAAAGGCAATCAAGAATCTTTCATTATGCTAACAGAGGGAAATTGAATAAACATTACCAAGGAGCAGTTAAGAATTCCTTGATGATATTTAGAGTGAAAGAACCAGGGAGACAAGAGCAGTCAAGAATTCTTGCCTATGCTGGTCCTGTAGAAAACATAAAAATTAACAGGAATTGAACACAGAGTACAGTCAAGTAAATTCTGGGTTATTCTTTTTTCCTGCAATTAGAACATGATATATAGATGATAAATAAACATAGGAACAGTAAAACAAGGGTAAAAAGACTTATTGATCCATGAAGTAACACGAGAATTCTGCAACATATTCTTCTGCCATTAATTCCACAACTAGAAAGTTCACCAGCAAAGCATTCCAGCAATCTTTATTCAGAAAGTTTCTCAAAATTACAGTGCAGGTCCAGAATGATATTCACCAGCCAACAACAATACATATCTTGAGGAGGTATTTATAAAAAAGAGTTACAAAATATCTCATAGACAAAATATCAAGCATTAACTTCATCCATCTACTTCTTTAAAGGCAGTAAATGGCATTGAAAACCGAGCATAATCAATGCAGAAGTAACTTGCATTGTGCTGGCTGCCTCAGGTGGTCTAATATATTTGACTTTTTGACTCAATAAGTCGGTTGGCAGCTGTTTCTTTAATTCGCGTTCTTGCGTTGCTATCCCGGCTCTTCCATCTGTGCCCGATTTCTCTTTAATGCATTTTGGTGTGAGCTCCTTCCTTCTTGTTGTCATATTTATGATATGTGGCACGCGCATTAAATTTGATTAAATGCAGACAATCAAAAAAGAATTAGCGCCAACACTACCTTGGTAAAATCTCCAACATTCCCTGCCACCATTGATCTGTTGGAAACTGGTGTCTTTGTAGTTTTATTAATGTTTCATCAGCTTCAGTATACCTGTAGTAATTGGGCTGGACTTCAAAAAGATGTGTTATCTCATGTTCAATGTAGAACAAATTTTCTAATTTGTCATATAAACTCTGTCCAAAGGGAGGTACTGTGTCTTCTGAAATTCTTGATGATGTTGTAGTTTGATTGGTAACATAGGTATTTACCCTGTGAGCATACTATTCATGTGTTAATAGTCTACGATTGCTGGTCACTAAGCTGGGTAACCCTTTGCTCTGCAACATTGCAAACTTTTCTCTAAAGGCATTTATTTCTGTCTACATTTCTTGGCACTTTCTTTCCAGGTTTTATACAAAATTCCTCATGATCAACACCTTTTTCACTATCAAAATTGTACCTGTTCTATCCTAAATATCTAGAGCTGCTAGCTGCTCTCTGGTATGAGTATTCAAAAAATGAATTAGTTTATTGGCCTGTTCGGGCTTGTTTGCCAATAATGCTCTGGCTTTTTGAGTCTCAAATTGAGCTATCTCTATCAATTCAATCTGGTCATGAATAGTCTGTATTGATGTCCATTGATCAGTGATGGACTGGCCAATTTTAGTCCACAAAATTGTTTTGATTTCTGCCAGATTTTTGTGAAGAGTAAGGTCCTTCTCCAAGGATTTCACCTTATTTTCCAGGGCCTTTACTTCTCTTGTTTTCTTAGCCACAGTTATTTTTTATTTATCATAATTCACCTCTATCTTGGCCAGTTTTTCTTTGGCTTCCTTTAGCTCTGCCATTTGGAGTTCTAAAGCCTTTATTTCCTTCATCATCTCTTCCATGCTCAGGCTGGCATCTGGTCCTGCTGTTGTTGCTGTTGTAGTTGTTGCTGAAGCTGAGGTACCTGCTGCTAATTCTGGGACAATGGGAGGGATTGTTGCTGTAGTTGTAGGAGGAGCTGTTGTGCTTATTGGAGCTGTTTCTGTGGCTGGGAGGCCAATTCTCCTTGTTTTCGTTGTAATGTTATCTCCAATGCCTTCTCTGTTTCTGCCAGCCTTTCATTCATCCTCATTAGCAAACTCACCACATCCTCCTCTTCTTTCTACTGTGCAACTTCTGTGGTCTGAGGGTGCATTGTAATTGGAAGCTTGAGCTGCTTCCTAAGAGCTGCGATATCTTCTTCTTTCTTTTTTATCAAGGCCTGTATGCCCTTGGGATCCTTAGGATCATGTCCCAGCTCAATGATAATTTCCTCCAAGGATTTAATTCTGTTATCCTTGGCTAATGAGGAGGCCTTTTCCAATTCCAATTCGGCAGAAGTATTATGCAATGAATTCTGCAGTCTGTGAGCCAATAATGCTTTGTCTGCCAAGGTAGAGTATACCATTTCTCGGTTTGTTTATGTAACTCAATCTGGTCCATTGGGTGGATGTCTTTAGAGAGAACTTCTAGATTGGTCCTGATATAATCAGCAGCTGACTTTGGCTGCTGCATTGTAGGCCTGAAGTGACTAAGGGTCATTTTCCCTTCTTGAATATCATAGGCTACCATTAGCCTTTGTTGATTAGTGGGAGCCATTCTCAGTGATTGATTATAAAGTTGGAACCTTACCGGCTCATTTCTGGCCTTTATTTCAGTGAATGCTTTCTTGATATCTGAGCCTTGCTTGCTCCGTTGCTTGGTGGATGTAACCTCCAGACCATGCTGCCTCTCTTGCTCTTGCTAAAATGAGCTAGTTGATGTTTCCAACATTGGAGGAGCGTGATGTTCAGTTGTTTCCTCACCCCTTAAGTTGCTTGCTATCTCTTCCGCCAGTTCCTCTTCAGAGTAAGGATTTAACCTTTGCCTCTTTTCCCCTTGCTGTTCTGCCGATCCACCTGTAGGTGTGTCTTCCTGCCTGTCCCTTTTCTTGGCTCTTTCCTCATTGAGAGGAGTTTGTAACACAGGGATTTCAGGTACCTTTGTTTGTGTTGAAGGGCCTTGCCCCTTTGATGCATCTGGCTGATCTGCCATTGTTTCCTACTCTGAATGCAGTACTTCCTTGCCTTTGGATGTCCCTGCAGGTGGAGTACTCTCTTGGGCAGGTTGTTGTGAAGTTGTGGCAGATGATGTGCCCGCTCCAATGTGTTGAGGCAATGTGAAAGGGACCTGTCCAAAAGAGTCTAGGTCAAGTGTTTTTTCAAGCTCTTTCATTGCTTTTTCTAATTTCTCTTCTTCAGTAAGCTCTTCAACTAGTGTGCCTTCTACCCAATCCTGTTGATTAGCATATTGTTCAATTTCAGGGATTTTGTGGTGCACATATCATGTAAGCTTGTTTTTGACTCTTCTAAAACCTATGAAATGTTCAGGGTCATATGGTGACCAATGAAAACTTTGTTTCAGCATAAGTTGATCTCTTAATATCTTATCTACTTCTTCCCAGGCTTCTTCCCTTTTATTGAAGATAAAAGGGCCCAATTGATGTCTTATCTTGAGCTGTGCTTTTTCCTAGCACCATAGAAATGAGTTAAGTCTGAACTACTAAATTGCCGGTAGTATTCCAGGGCAAAGAGTCTCATAGGGACATATTTCGGCAGCTTGTAGGGAGTTAATTCACAGCCATAAATCCTTATCACTGTGTGGTTTTGGTAAAAATACCAGTCACCAATACTGTATTCCTTTGAGAGATGTAAAATTTTCTGCATTTCAGCAGAGAGCCTGGCAGGAGGAGTTATTATCAACAAAGAAGTGGCTGGATATATGAACAGGTCAATGAACTCACAATATGTATATGGGGAGTTGTGGACTTCATGGAATACTGAGGTCCAGAAAATCACAGACCTCCTTTCTCCTTTGAGGTCCAATCTTTTAAGAGGAAGTTGGAAACTATCAAGTTGATAGTACAGTAGCAAATGATATATGTAGGATGTGTATTTGAACACTCTTTCTCTCTCCAAATTCATGAATTTCTCATGGATTTTATTTGCTATGAAGGTGGCATAATCATACTTGACAGCAGGGGGTTGTCCTGGAGTGAATATGGACATCAATGCTAAAACAGTTTCATCAATATGCTCACTGGTTTTGAAACCTAGAATGTAGGAAATCATATCAGTAATGAGTATACCAGCCTCATTGAACCAGACTTGATTAAAAGGAGGTGGATGCCTGGGCTGACTTTCTGGTCTCATGAATAATTGAGCTATTCTAGTAATCTCTGAACTGGGCAGTTTGGCAGCTTGGTCAAGCAAGGATTTCATGGTGAGAGGAGCCAGAGGCTGAGTTGGCTTAAAGTTCAACATCTCATTTATGGATTGAGGAGTAATATAGAAGAGTACAGTCCCAGATGGAGCCATAACTTCTCTTTGTGTGGGTTCATAATTTGCACAGCATAAATGGATGAAATCAGGGAGCACATTACTGAAGGGAGGTAATAGATAGGCATGTTGGATTCGCAAATTCCCAAGACATCAGTATTGCTTCTGTAGCTATTTCTAACTTCACAAAAGGCTTGCGGGTGAGGCTTCTCACCCATCATAGCCTTAATTTGAAAATCCCTGTCAGCAAGGGCTATCCATTCCAATTCCTTATGTGGGGCATTCAAGGGGGCAATATTCAAGGCCACTGGAGCTTCCATGCTTCAATTGTCTGTGTTTATAATTGGAATTTGGGTCTGTGTAACAACAAAACACAGAGTACTGGCTCTGCGGTTCTTTCTTAGGAAATTTGCAAACTGAGTTTTATATAGAAATGGCCTCACTGGGTAAAATTCAAAGAAAAGACAAAGTCTGCAGAGTTTAATTGGGAAGCTGGATAAAACAGAGGAAATGGTGCTCTTTTGCAAGTGAGTTTGACAAATTTAACTCAATATTTGGGCATTTTTGGAGATTTTTCCGGTGGAAATGGGCTTGAATTGCAGTTTAATGGGCAATTTGCAGAGGAGAACAGAATTTGCAGGTTTTCTTTGGAAAAATGGGTCAAACAGTGAATTAAAATGCAGAGATTTGTAGGTAGGAGCGCATTTTAATTCGAATTTTAGTTCTTCAGGTGATTTTAACAGAGAAACTTCAGAAAAACAGGGTTTACGAGTGAATATCGGGTAAATACCTGTTTTACAGGCGTCTGGCACGAACTGTGGGTACAAGACTGAGCTGAGGGGGCCGAGTTTGCAGAGTGAATTCCCCTGGGTGGCGGACTGGAGTTTTGGTGGAAAATTCGTCGTAATTTGCATGCACAGTCTCCGCAAACCAACGAATAGAAATAAACAAAAAACCATCACTTTCACGACTTTTTAACAAAATTTGGGCTTTTTCGCGCTTTTTGGGATGACGTCATCATGATGTAAATTTTGTCATGTAGCGGGGTACAGAAGTTGACGTGGCGGATGACTTGGGCGGATGACATGGTCAGTGAGAGGCGGGAGCAGTTTGTGGTTTCTATCACACTGCCTTTTGTACGATGGTGGTTTCTGGCAGAATGGAAGCGATGCAACAGGGTGGCGACACGCGTCCCCGGGTACGGCGGGAAAACCGCTTTTTATCGGGCGCTAATCTTCGTACATCAGAGCGGCTCCGATATGGACGAGAGCCGTTGGATGGGGAGGGCCCGATCCGACGGTTGATGGAGCTCTGAGTTGGTGGTGGTTTATAATTTAGAACCCGCGCATTATTTTAATGTTTTTAAATGTTTGCGGGGTATAAACCTTGGTTAACAGGGTTTTATGTGGTTTATGCGGGCGGCTTTGGTTATTTGTTTAACCAAATGTTAAACAAATCCCTTTTTAATGTGCGCGGAGGGGTTATTACGTGGTCCCAGTTGAACCAATAATTCCCGAAATAACATGGTTATGGCTATAATTGCCAGGGCGGGGATATTTAAGTATTTTGGGGTTTTGTATGTATTTTTACATAGTATGGGAGGGGAAAAGTTTAGATAGGAGCTATATAATAAAGTTAAAATGTTAATATGGTTTTATGAATGGAGAACGCTAAGTTTATAGGGTAGAAACTTAGGTTCTTAGAAAAATGAAAGTGAAATGGAGTGATTATTTTACACAAGAAATGTGGCTTGTTTTGACTAAGTGAACACAGAATTCCACTTAGTATTTCTCATAAAACGAAATGAACTAGGACCATTGAGTAGATCCCAATGTCCTTGAGGGGATGTTAGTAAGTGTTCTTGGGGAAATGAGAGGGGAAATCAGTCATGCTCCACTGAACTGTAGCCACTTTGCCAGGATGTTTGTGATACTCATGAGATAAATCATATTTAACAGGACAAAACTGATCACCAACCTGCTTCTGCAACACTAGAATTACTTACCCATTCTGCTACACCTAACATTTTTTTCTTCATCTTGTTTGGGTGCATTTGAACTATCAAACCCTTTCTTCCTTTTTCTTTTGACTTCCCTCCTATCTAAGTCTGCCCTTATCTCTTCCAGGGGCTCAGATTCAACTGTTGAGCACCCTTGTTTCTCTACCTAGCTAGTGACCTGCCAAGCTTGAACTGTTTGAACAGACCTTATTCTCTAATGCTAAAACAAGAAATTTAAACATGGACTGGCCAAGATTGAGCTGTTTGGCCATCCATTAAGTGTGACAAAGTCACTAACTGCATGATTTGAAATTCTTTGCAAAAATAGGACAGTAGTGTCATTTTGACTAGCACACTTTCCTGGTCTTTCTTTGGGGTTCATTTTCTTTCTTTCTTGACCAATTCATTTTTCTTGCCCTTTGATTTTTATTTTAGGGCATACCCTCTTTACATTTTTAAATTTTTCTGTTTTTTGGAAAATATGGAACCTTTGCAGCATGGAAAGGATGATCATATTTGGCATTTCCACGGTCAATCATGAAATATGACACCTATTGGTATAGGAACCTAACACATCTTACAGCTATCAATCCTCTCATACTACGTCCGGGGAGTTTTGGTAAACCCATTAGGTTGATTTGGATGTCCTATGTTGGCTCACTAGAGGTTGACTTCCTGCAACTTGATACAACCCTGAACTCAAAAACATCTTGAAAAATTTATTTTCAAACACATACCTTTCTATCGATGAGTGCCACCCTGAAGCCTTTGACTTCCATTGCTGAAATGGAAACCAGGTTATTTTTGCGATTAGGTACATAAAAGGGATTCTGTAAATGAATTGAGTTACCCTCATTCAATTGAGAGTTAACATTCCCTACACCCTTTCCGGGATAGGTGGCATCGGCTCCAAGTATAATCCCACGATTGTTTCCATCTCTACCAAATTAGAGAGTGCACCTCCCTATCTGATGGAGTGCCTTGAAGCACTACAATCTACAAGCCAGATTCCCAAAGAATCTAAAGGAGAGGGCCAATACAAGATAACACTTCTTTATCTTATCAGAAACAACATTTGATTCTTCATTCCTGGGGTTCCTTGCTTTCTATGAAGAGTCGGCCATTTCCTTGATGACCTGCATCACCTATCATTCCTTTGATCATTGAAGATGTACCTGTTGTTATCATCATCAAGTGATGTGTCCCTTCTATTTGGACACTCCTTCGCATAATGGCCGAACTAGTTATTTGTCTTTCCTTTCACCCTGAGATCCGATCTTCCAATGAAGTGATCTTTAGGTAGGCCATATTCTGCTGCGCCATTCTATCTCTGCTTCGACTTCACCCTTGGTGAATTTGAAGAGGGATGAGGAATCCACTGGTCCTTTTGTCCTTTCCCAACTGTCTTCGGTGATTTCTCTTTCACTCTTGCTTGGGCATTGTCTTCACCTCAGCTCTGATACCATGTTAATTTTAGGTATGTTCTATGCTTAGAGCAATTTATTTCAATTTTCTCAGCTAGCACAATATCTTTTCCAGATTAGCAATCACATCAACATTAACGTAAACTGAAAATAGAACATAAACATAAATCGCAGAAGACAAGCCAAGACAAGAGGACACAAGATGTGCCACGAGCCAGGGACAAACCCCAATGTGGGGAAACCCTTGATCAATTCTTCTTTTATGTTCTTCAAAGTTCAGTAGAGAAAGAGAGAGAGATAGTACATTTACAATAGAAGTCAACATTTTGACTTTTGATATCTGCATGAGATTAGTTGAAGACATATTGCTTCAACTGATTCTCCAAGGTGACTGCTTCACCTATCGTAGTGTTGCATTTCATCCATTTGCTGCACCTTACCGTGTAGCACCAAGTTGTACCATCACAGTGCTAGACCTTGATGACTGAGCTGCTCTCATCTGCTCTCATCATCATATTGCCCATTATGCCACATCTTCCTTCATCATGCATCCCTATTCATCATCATGCTGCTCCTTACTTAACATGCCCATTATGTTGCATCTTCCTTCATCATTCCTTCCGCTGAGATCATCATGATGCAAAGTCACATTAGTGCCATCGAGATCAAGTTTGTGAGATCATGTTTTATACCACCATTCACTGAGATATGAGAGTTATATCGAGATCAAGAAATGATCTTATAACTGTCATAAGACTGTAATTAAGAACATATCATGGAGATCATTCCTTGTCATTAATATATACTCATTGATCACCAAGTATAAGTCATATCCTTACAAATTTGACTGTATCACTATAAACCTTCTCCTCACTATGACTGCGTATGGAATAAGTGCCTAGATAATGCACTATTGTGAGAGCACCTGAGATACATGTATATCTACTTATATGTTGAGGTTGTTGTTCCTCAAGCACCCGAGTTGATGATTGTTCCTATAGCGAGGTGCAGTCAAACCCTTAACTGCGGCTCAACTTCATGCGGAGATGACTGCGGCTCCTCTTCATGACTGCAGCTAACTATGGCTGTGTATAGAGTCTCTGCGTATAAAAAGTCTTCATGATTGTGTATGCATATAGAGTCTTCATTTACTGTGTATAAGTGTTTACTGTGTATTGATTGTGTATGCGTATAGAGTCTTCATCTCCATTGACTGCGTATGCGTATAGATTCTCCATTGACTGCGTAGGATCAGCATACTGTGGCTAGATGTCTTGATGGTGGTTTTTCTTCATAACTGCAGCTAATTGTGCTTCTATGCCTGCGGCTCTTATGTGCTTGACTCACTGCGGCTACCATGCTTCTATGCCTGCAGCTCTATCTCACTATGGCTACTTCTTACTATGGCTCTTTTGTGCTTGACTACGTTATCACTGCGGCTACATACCTTGGCTCAATTCATAGATGACTGCATCTGATACGTCTCCATTGCCTGCGTATAAAGTGTCTCCATTTACCTACGGATAGATGTCTTCATGACCTACGTTGGATTAGGGCATCATCTGCAGTTAGGGCATCATACTAGGCCAACGTATTCTTTAGTGTCTCTCCTTCTCCAAAAACCCAAGACGTGGAGAGGAGATCACATGAAGAGTGTGTCTCTAATGACTTCAAATTCTCTCCTATTTAGACTAAAGCATAGATGATGAATAGACATGACCATTGGGCTTTTGAGCCTACACAAGTTGTTGGCCGACTTGAAAATTTGTCTTATAACATAAATAAATTTATAACTTCATTAATACTTATCGGAATCAGATGATCTTTAGATCAATCCTACACATCTCGATGAGAGGGATCCAATAAAAATATCAGTTGCCATAAATAAGATGACCCACATGGACTTTGGCCCTAGTTGCCAATTTTAACACATATTCATTTGGCCAGTTCCATGGGTAAATTTTTCCAAGCTCCTTCTTCGTCTGAACCTAGTGCAATCATTTTCGCTTCCCTACTCTTCTTTGTGCTTTCCTTGTCAAGTGACTCAATGTTTATGGCTTGTCATGGGGCTCCCTATAGAAAGCCCCTTCCCAATCCTTTGAATAGCATGCAATTTCTAGTTGACGACACTCATTACACTCTTATGATTAAGGTTTTGCGTCTTAAATCCCAGGTGGAGCTCCTCTAGGAAATTGTTATTCAACATTGTCATTCCATGCAACACCTGAGCAATGAGGTGGATGCTTTTTTTTAAAGGTGGAAAATACTGGTAGATCAATTCGAAGGGAACTACATGTTGAACAAACTAGAAAGGCCTAACCCTAAGGGCGTCGAGGAGATTTGGTCCCGTGAACTCTCGATAAGGGAGGTCCTTAGCAATAGGAACTTGACCAATTGAGCTATCCATTGGGGTTTGATGAGGTGGATGTTGTATGGGAAAATATATAAGAACTGTGAATCAAATGGGACAAAATGCCTCCAAGTCAAACATCTTCTGTTCCTATAGATTTTGCATCCTTTTCTGACAGTTCTTCATAGGTTTGAGCGTCCCAACTCGAGTTGCATAACAACATGGCATGTGGATCTATTGGCCACATCTTATGGGTTTACATTAAATTAAATGCACTTATATATTAATCCTAGGAGCTTTTTATAGAGACTATTAGAAGAACCTTTTGGAAGATAAGTGGTATCCCCCTGCATTAGCCAAGAATACTACCTTTTCTAAGGTAATTTTTTTGGATAGACACTTGCTTACTGGTCTGTTTAAATATTTTACTCTCATTGTGTCTTTTTGTTACAAATTTGATAATATAATTCCTTAGTTTTAGTTCAATATATATATATATATATATATATATATATATATATATATATTATTAATAAACTGAAATATTATTACTAAACATGTATTCCAAGGTTCAAGTAAAAGTTTATAAAATTAATCCCTTAGTTCCAATCAATTTGAAGTGTGTGGTATTTTTAGAAAATAAAATGTATATTAATAAAGATAAGAAATTAAGGTTTTCTTATATGTATAGTTTAATTTTGGGCTATGAAGTACTTTAAAAAGTATTCAAAGAAAGGATATTGTTATTATTTGTTTGGTCATAGTATGATAAAAATTATATTGACATCAACTCGACAAATCGATAGTTAATTCCACACTAAAGTATATTCATGAAGAAAGATGGTAGAAGCATGGAAAATTTGAAATTGAAGACTTACACATAACCATTGATGATTATAAATGCATATCCTAATTTAATGTTGCAAATATCTATTTTAGTAATATTGACATAATTCTAGGTTCTAACTGGATGGAAACATTGAGGACATTCTTTCTAAATGTTAAAAAAAAATATTTTTGACTTTATACTATGATTAGAAAAAGATAGAATTACAAGATTTCATAGTGGAGATATGCATACAAATTCCATCATCAAATAATATAGACCATACGAAAAATGTTGCAATCCAATGTAATGATAACATGACCTATAAGGGAAAATTAGATATCTCAACAAAATCCTTTTTTTGTATGTGGTTTATGGACCTGAAGATCAATGACCGCTACATCCAAGGAATATTTGTACTAGGCATGTCCACATGAACGGATCACTTCATGTTGGCTCAACCATGGAGCCTAACCCTGAGAGTGTTGAGAGAATTGAACTCGTGACCTCTCAATAGAAAATGTGCTTTAACGATGGGGACTCAACCAATAGAAAAGGTGATGAGCAGTTGACTGAAGGGGAGATAATAACAGTGTGAAAGGTTAGAGGGCAAAATTGTTTCAGCTAAAAGTGAAATAGATGAAAAGAATAGACTGAGTAAAAATCTAGAAGACGAGATTGTCTCCATGAAGAACTTAGATAAGGCATCCATTAAAGATAATACAACAACATCAAAAATACCTATATGAGAAGGGACAAGCAATGTGACTAGCAAGGAAGCAAACAAAGGTAAGCAACATAACCAAAATGAAAAGAATGAGTTGAAGAAAATTCTCTTTGCAAAAAGCAGATGAAATGAGCAAATTTGGAAGATCCTGGAGGAGATTCTTTGCTCCCTTGAAAGATATCAAGTTAATTTCTTTCCATGAACTTGGACATGTAACAAAAAAATGTAAGATAAATCAAATCAAGACTAATTGGTAAAAGGTGCAACATACAATGAAGTTTTATCAAGCAATCAAATAGAGAAGACAACCATCCACTAGGCACACAAATCATCTCTAAGGTTACTATTTTTTGCAATGGATTTGGACATAAAGTTGTAGAATGTAAACTCTATGCAAAAAATAATATGAGCTCAAGAATAAACACACCATTTTCACCATTTCTTGGTCATATAAGGTGTTATTTATGTAGAAAACTTAGCCACAAAGCCAAAGGCTATAAGTTGGTTTTTACCCTAAAGAAGTATAGACAGAAGATGGAGGCCACTACAAGCAGACCAAACAATGAGCCAAAAGGAATTGCAGACAACATAAGACATACAACTAAAGTATGGAAGAGAAAGAAAAATGAGCATCATGTGACTTCAATGACAAAGTGAAGTCAGCCTAGTCTTAGGGGGAGCTGCTCATGAAAGCAAATATTGTCAGTGTTAGAGCAGTAGTTATAAAATGTGAAGTCTCTAGAATTATGTGAGCAACAACAAAATAAGAGTACAATGACATATATGAAGCTACAAATGCAAAGCCTAATTCATTCTTTGCACAATATATTCATCTAGAAAAAACAAATGATGAATGCCTAAATTTTGAAGCTCCTCTGCAATTAAATGAAAAAGGGTTCAAGAACAAGCCTTATCTAGTACACAAATTGTGAATCAATAGTATGCTTTGACATTGAATCAATACTGGTATCACTCTTTGAAATAAGTGTTGGTAAAAATTACACAACCTCACAAGGATGAGAACGCAGCTTCAAGTCATGATCGTTATCTTTGTACTAGTATCAAAAAGAAAACTAAAGAACTATATGTAGATCCCGATGGGAAACTGACACTTGGAACAGCTCTGAGTGAACAGTCACATGAGTTGTAATAGCACTATCTATATGAAATGCAGGGGGAAATAGAGATAGAGTCAATGTTGGTAATGGAATGTTAACAATACATATGTATGAACCAAACCATATACCAACACAAACCTCTGAAGATAAGCTTCCTAAAGATTGTGGCAAAAACAAAGTAGTATTATATGGCAATCGAAATAATGTAAAAATGAAATCCATTCTCCACAAAGTGGTGGCATCATAGAGAAAAAGAAGGTTCATCACCTATAGGAGTAGTCCTACAACTAGCATAATCCCAAGGGCATAGTGAAAATGAGAGTTTGAGTAGTAGTATTGGTTCTCAGAGCCGAGAATTCCTTAAAGGATGGAGATAATTTTCTGGAATGATAAAAAGTCGGCATCAAGGCAGCGGAAGCCATATGTAGAGTCCAAAGTGAGCCATCAAAAGGTAGTAAGAGAATATAGATTAAATCAAAGGAATCGATATTTACAACATGAAGAATGTGAGCAACAAGAGGTTTAAGACAATCAGAATTACAGACTCTAACTGGAACAAATGTATCAATAACATAAGGCCTCCATAAATATTACAATTCGAGTGAGATCTATTATTATCACATGGAGCAGTTACAAAAATTGGTTAACCCTACACATTATAGTCAAATTCCTTCATAATACAACAAAGGAGTGACTATGATTTCAGTGTTGAAATATTGTCAGTGGTATTAGACTTGTTATCACATGCTCGCAAAGCACAATAAAATGATATAAGGAATAGAGAGGTACATGATACAGTCCCACTCACAGATCGATACATTTAATTTTCTAGCATGGTTCTTAGGAACTATGTTATGATATTATGGTAGAGACCAAAGAAAATATTAGAGTAGTTTGATATGATCACAAAGAAGGCATGATTATGACTTTGGATTTTGTAAGGAGCAAAGTGTTGGACAAATCATCCATCTATACAAAGATGAACATATAATTGATGCCATGGATTGTTTGTTAAAGCACCGTATTAGTGGGCTTCCAGTCATTGAAAGTGCCAATAAAAATGCCTTACAATGAGGCCTTCACATATCCATGCCCATGTGGTAATCTCTTCCAGATCCAAATTGCCGATGGGAGAATAAATTGCACGTTGTCTTAGTTGTTCACTCTACACAATGATGGTCTACAACATAATGATGGACTAATCTCAAGAAAATCAAAGACAAGGTTTGAAGCGAGGAAAAACCCCGAAAATTGCAGTCGTGAAGGGGACCCGTGCCAAGTGCAATGTCAAGTTTTTCTACATCCAAGAACATATACTTACTACTGGAGATGTCGTTAACAGTTAAACAATGGCATTTTTATTAGCACTAGTGAATAATGACCAAGATCCTGTCAACGAAGAGTCTAACAAGTTAGTTTATGGTGCAAACCTAAGAAAGCATGGAAGGAGAACATTATCGAGTCATTGTATGCAGAGAATGTTACACAGATGACTGACCAATTTCAAAAGATTGATATAGACACGTTATAAGATAGAGAGGTATGCCAACATGATATAGAGTAAGAACAGACATAGGCAGAGGAATGATAAGTAACAATCGATCCATAACAACAGATGTTGTGTCGAAATGACAGAGCATTAGAAATCAGAAAGGATTGGTATGCGTTCAAGTGTTAACAATGCCCACAAAATTCCAAGGAAATTATTTGTGCTAATATAAAGTCATGTGTTACAAAAGTTAACCATTCTAGGTTCTCTGCCCGATACTCAATAATCAAGAAGATTATGCCTACTTGATTACTCAGTAGAACATCCCTTTCCAAATCATTGGGATAGTGAATGAAGATTGGGCAATCTTCACAGGTTCATTGATCTCTTTTAATGGACAAAGTCATCTTGAAGAAAGCATTGGGACATTCATGCCCAAGCAATGATATTTCACACTTTCGCGCCACAAAATTTCATCTATTATGTCTACAATAAGGAGAAATGTTATTATTAGAGCCACTATCATATTATTGGGATTCCTTCAACAATCAAAACATATGAAATATGTGCTACTAGTTGTTTTTGGAATGGTGTTGTGATGGTTGTGAATCTGGTGTGATTCATAGTATTGATTGAACATACATACATAACACGGCAGATTTATACTCAGAGACTTAGACGGCAATAGCAAAGAATAATTTCAAAGACAGAAAAATGGAGAAACAACAAGATTACTCAATCAGAAACAGCAGAATAGATAAAACAATCATTGGAGAATAGAAATCACTTTGAATTACGTAACAGGCCTGGACCTTGGCTTGCTTTCCCTGGCTAGAGAAATTACAAATTTATGGAGGCTAAAGAAGGATCTAGAATCCTACATGTGATTTAGATGGAGATCTAGAAACTAATGGCAGTGTAGAAGGATCTAGAATCCTGCATGTGATTTAGATGGAGATCTAGAAACTAATGGCAGTGTAGAAGGATCTAGAATCCTGCATGTGATTTAGATGGAGATCTAGAAACTAATGGCGGTGTAGAAGGATCTAGAATCTTGCATGAATTTGGCTTCACACTTAACATTCTCCCACTTGAAGCCAAATAAGAGTCATGAATCAAGTCACACCGAGTCCTACCATGCCTCTACATAACTCATGTTTATTTCGTGGTAGAATCTTAGTGAGCATATCAGCAGGGTTCCTATCTGTATGGATCTTTTCCAAGGATAATTGTTCTTCCTCCAACACATGCTAGATCCAATGGTACCTTAAGTCAATGTGTTTGGTTTTTGAATGAAATGATGGGTTTTTCGCCAAGTGGATGGCACTTTGACTATCACAATATAACACATACTTGTCCTGCTTTATTCCTATCTCTCCTAGGAATTGTTGCATCCACAACATCTCTTTACAAGCTTTTGTTGCAGCTATGTACTCTGCTTCTGTTGTAGAGAGAGCTACTATTCTTTGTAGCCTTGACACCCAAGATACTGTTTCACTTGCAAATGTATACAAATAACCTGTAGTGGACTTTCTGGTGTCCATATCTCCAGCCATATCTGCATCTGTAAATCCTTCAAGCACAGTCTCATCATGACTAAAACATAAACAATAATGACTAGTACCCTTGAGATACCTCAAAATCCATTTTACTACTTTCCAATGTTGTTTGCGTAGATTGGCAAGGAACCTACTCACTACTCCTACTGAATATGCAATGTATGGTCATGTGCATACCATGGCATACATCAAGCTGCCAACTGCTAAAGCATAAGGAATCTTGCTCATCTCTTCTTTCTCCTTGTCATCACTAGGACATAATTCAGTACTCAGCTTGAAGTGGGCTGCAAGGGGTGTACCAACTGGCTTGGCATCCTTCATATTAAACCTGTCAAGGACCTTCTTGATATATTTTTCTTGTGACAACCACAATCTTTTGTTTTTCCTACACGCATAATCCGCATGCCTAGTATCTGTTGTGCTGGTCCCAAATCCTTCATTGCAAATTTGCTACCCAAATCTTTCTTCAATATATTGATCTTATTCTTATCATTCCCAACAATGAACATGTCATCCACATATAACAATAATATTATATACTTTCATTGATCATACCTCTTGATATAGACACAATGGTCAGCTTCCAACCTCTGAAAACCATGTTCCAACATGAATGAATCAAATTTCTTGTACCATTGTCGAGGTGCCTGTTTCAACCCATAGAGACTCTTCTTCAACCTACAAACAAGGCCTTCTTTGCCTTTTTCTATGAAACCTTCTGGCTGCTCCATATATATTTCTTCCTCCAATTCACCATGAAGGAAAGCAGTTTTTACATCTAACTGCTCACATTCTAAGTCTAAAGAAGCAACTAGACCAAGAATGACTCTAATGGATGACATTTTAACAACATGTGAGAAAATTTCAGTGAAGTGAATACCTTCTTTTTGGGCAAAACCTTTCACCACTAGCCTTGCTTTATACCTCTCCTTCTTTTCGTCATCTTCATGCTTAATCCTGTAAACCCATTTGTTTTGTAGAGCCTTTCTACCTTTTGGGAGGTTTACCAACTCCCAAGTTTTATTTTCCAGCAAAGAGTTCATTTCTTCTTCCATTGCTTTCTTCCATTCTTCACTGTGCTCAACTTTACAGGCTTATTGAAAATAATTAGTCTCACCTTTATCAGTCAACAAAATATAGTTTGAAGGAGGATACCTTTGTGAAGGCTTATGAGGCCTAGAAGATCTGTGAACCAACTGTGGTGGTGCATTATCAAGTTGAATCTCCTGTAAAGGTTCCTGCAAGATTCCTTCTTCTTGTTGTTCATCATTTTCCACTTGTTGTTCTTCATGCTTCTGAATTTGCTGTTCATTTTCTTGTATTGGTGGTATGTTTTCCTGTTGCTCTTCAAACCTGTCAATAACCTTCTTGACCTCCAACTCACCTACAGTCCTCTTGAACATTTCTGACTCATTAAATATAACATCCCTGCTTCTAATAATTTTATGTTTTACTGGATCCCATAGACGATAACCAAAATCTTCATCCGCATATCCCAAAAAAATGCATTTCATAGATTTATCATCTAGCTTAGTTCTATTTTCTTTGGGAATATGTACAAATGCTTCACATCCAAAGATTTTCAAGTGAGAATAATTCAAATTCTTACCAGTCCAAACTTCTTCAGGGATACCGCCATCCAAGGTTGTAGTTGGAGATCTATTTATGAGGTAGCAAGTGGTCCTGATTGCTTCAGCCCAAAAATTCTTCTCCAAACCAGAATTGGACAACATACTTCGCACCTTTTCCATAATGGTGCGATTCATCCTTTCTGCGACACCATTCTATTGAGGAGTATCAGGCACAGTCTTCTCATGCTTTATGCCAAACCTGTTACAATATTCCTTAAATGCATTTGAGCAATATTCTCCACCATTATCTGTTCTTAAACACTTCAGCAATTTGTTAGTCTCTCTTTCAACAGCAACATGGAATTTTTGAAATATTCCAAACACTTCACTTTTATTTTTCATAGGATATGTCCAAACCTTCCTGGATGCATCATCTATAAATGTTACAAAATATGATGCTCCTCCTAATGATTTGATGTTAACAGGCCCAAACACATTTGAGTGTACCAATTCTAACACATTTTTCTTTTTGTCATGGCCACCTCTAAGAAATGAAACCCTTCTTTGTCTACCATATATACAATGCTCACAAAGATCAAGATTGTAGGATTTCAAACCTGGCAATAAATTTTTACCAACAAGGATTTTTAAGCCCTTCTCACTCATGTGACCCAAACGCTTATGCCACAGATCTGCTGAATTTCTTTCTTTTGTGACAGCAGCCAAATCTGATTTTCCTATCAGTGTCTTCAATGTGTATAATGTTCCTATCTTGGGTCCTTTGGCCACGACCAATGCTCCTTTGCTAATTTTCCAGCCTCCTTTTCCAAAGCTTGTGGAATAGCCTTCATCATCCAGTCGTCCCATAGAGATTAAACTCATGCGCATTTTTGGTACATGCCTGACCTATTTCAACAATATATCTTGTCCATCTTTCATCTTGATCTGAACATCTCCCACTCCAATAATACTACAAAAATGATTATTCCCCAAATGCACTCTACCATAATCACCAGGATTATATGAAACAAAACTATCTTTGCATGGGGTTACATGGTGAGATGCCCCAAAGTCAAGGATCCAATCAAAGCTACTGCTAGATGTATATACACATGCATACTCTACTGAAACAGTAAACTACACATCACCATCTGTGGCTACAAAAATAGTCTCACCTTCATTTGTGTTGGATGACTTGTGATTTGTATTAGATGGTCTCTGATCCTTTTGTCCTTTCTTCCAAAATCGACATTCTTTTTTCATGTGCCTGGGTTTGCCACAATGAAAGTAGATGATCCTTCCTCTCCTTGATTTTTATCGGCCTCTCGATCTTGATCGCCCTTCTCTATTCTCCTACCACGATCAGCTAGAGCTAGAGCTTCTCCTCCCTGGTTTTCCGCAATTGACTTGCGTCGCAGTTCCTCATTCATTAAACTGCTACTGACATCATCAAACTTCAGGGTCCCTGCAGTTGTTGAAGTGCTCATAGCTACAATTAAATTTTCCCAGCTGTCTGGCATAGAACACATTAACAAAATAGCTCTAATTTCATCATCTAAAATGATTTTAACAGAGGCACGCTGATTAGTAATAATATTAAATGCATTCAAGTGCTCAGCAACTGAAGCACCCTCCTTCATTTTGAGATTATAAAGCTTCTTCATCAAGAACATTTTGTTTGATGTCATGTTCTTCTCATATAGATCATGGAGCTTCTTCCATAATCCTTCAGCCATCTTTTCTCCGAACACATTGAAATGCACATTCTTTGCTAGATATTGGCAAATTGTTGCAATCGCCTTTCTATCTAGCTTATTCCATTCTTCATTTGTCATCGATGAGGGTTTCTTTGTTGTGCCTTCAATCAACAAATACTGATCTTTCAAAATCAGTATATCCTCCATCTGTGATTTCCATAGGGAAAAATTAGCCCTGCTCAACTTCTCCATATCTGTAAGCACTCCACGTTTTAGGCTTCATGGCACGTTTCACCATATTCCCGTGGCTTTTTTATTTCTTGCAACAATTGTCTTAACGTTCCTCAACTATTTCCTGAACAGATCCTTTTCCTGGACTCTCTTCTTTGCACCTATTTCCGATTTCCTGGACAGATCCTTCAGCAGCTCCAGAGGTAATAGACAACGTTTTAATGAACACTGCCAGAATAGGGCGATGGCACTAAGCGGCTTGCACAATGTATATTTGACCCTAGCTCTAATACCAGTTGTTAGTTCAGAGCATACATAACACATAGCATATTTATACTCAGAGACTTAGACGGCAATAGCAAAGAATAATTTCAGAGAGAGACAAATGGAGAAACAACAAGATTACTCAATCAGAAACAACGAAATAAATAAAACAACCACTGGAGAACAGAAATCACTTTGCATTACGTAACATGCCTGGACCTTGGCTTACTTTCCTTGGACAGAGAAATTACAAATTTATGGAGGTTGAAGAAGGATCTAGAATCCTGCATGAATTTGGCTTCACACTTAACAGGGCAATCTTCACATGTTCATTGATCTCTTTTAATGGACAAAGTCATATTGAAGAAAGCATTGGGACGTTCATGCCCAAGCAATTATATTTCACACTTTCGTGCCACAAAATTTCAACTATTATGTCTATAATAAGTAGAAATGTTATTATTAGAGCCACTATCATATTACTGCGACTCCTTCAACAGTCAAAACATATGCAATATGTGCTACTAGTTGTTTTTGGAATGGTGTTGCGATGGTTGTGAATCTGGTGTGATTCATAGTATTGATTGATATTGAAAATTAGCATCAAAAGAACAATGCCTAGAATATAAGCTAAGTATGAAGGACAAACAAGTTTCCTAGACCCTAATTCTAAAGTTAAGAAGATTAGTTATGAACAAAATTAGCCAACTAAACATGAAGGACAAACAAATTTCCTAGACCCTAATTCCGAAGTTGAGAAGATTAGTTATGAACAAAAATAGTCATTACTATCATGTCTCAGTATGGTGAGTGTTGAAGTAAATACCTATCATGTATCAGTATGGTGAGTGTTGAAGTAAATACCTCTCAACATGAACAATATCTAATAGTGTCATATTAATGGAGCATAAGAGCCTCGGTAGATTGAAAAATGTCAATCTCATTAGCATTAAAGAAACGATATCAACTTTATGTTTTCCAATTATTATCAATGATGAAGACTACCAATGAAGAAAACCTCAATCTTGATTTTATATTGTCCATGGTGAATGGCTAATGTTTAATGGTTATTGAATGTTTGAAGCTTGCTCAAGTTTTAGAGTTTTTAAATGTTTTTCAAGAGCATTTATTCAAAGGTTAAAGAAGCCATATCCAAGAGGAGGAACTAGTAAGTGTGGACAGGGTTTAGACCCCCTTACCATTGATGTCAAAGGGGGAGGTAAGTAGAGAAGAGATGATTCTCAGAACAAAAGGGGGAGGATCACAGTGTTGCCATCAATGCCAAAGGAGGAGACTATTGGCATTGTTTTCATTGATGGAAAAGGAGAAACAGAGTAGCAAGGTATGTCTTTGATGTCATTTTTGTATGCACAGTTAATGAGATGTTGTGATGCTTGTTGCTATGCTTTCTTAATAGAAGTATGGGCACCCTATGTGTGTGAGGAGGTGCTAAGGAGGTGTAGTTGAGAACAACTTGTGAGCAGTAAGGTAGAACAAAGATATGGAGATGTTGAGTTGGTTTTTTGGGTAAAGGTGTCATTGGTGGGATGGTTGTCTTGGAGCTCTTATGTTGATGTAAGGAAAAGGCATGAAGAAATTTTGATGCTATTGTTGGAATCACAAATTTCATTACACTAAAACCCGCAAGTGTTAGTAAACAAATGCATCGCCAAAGTTAACAAATCCACAAGAGGTGGTTAAGCACATGTCGCGAAACACATTGGGTGTGTTGGTTTATCCAATTTACAACAATCTCCCCCCCAGCATGAACTAGGTGTGATTCAAACTCGAGACCTTTGACTTTGATACCAATTGTTGGAATCACGATTGTTGTTACACCAAAACCCGCAGTGTTAGTAAACGGATGCATCCCCAGAGTTAACGGATCCATGAGAGGCGGTTAAGCACATGTCATGAAACACATGGGGAGAACTAGTTTATCCAATGTCCAACAATTACATTGCAATGTTACTCGTTATTGATTTTCTTGCATTTATTGCTATGTTGTTGGTTATGTTGCAAAGGATGCTAAGATTGCAAATATGTTGAACTTCTTACATATGCATATGTTGTGATGTTGTTATATTATACTTTTTGAATGGTTATGTGAGAATTGTTGCAGAGATCAGTGTTGAAGAGGTATTACAAAGATGCTAGGCAAGGCAATGAGAATACAACACAAAGTTGTGATGCAAGGCAATGATGGCATGCATAAGTCTCAATTAAAAGGCAAAGGCAAAGTATGTGATGTTGCAAAGGCAAGGTACGTTGCAGAGGCTATGTTGAAGGTATTGATTCCGAGTAGGTGTTGTTGATCATAGGTGAAGTAATTGAGCTTGTTATACCTGTGATGTTGTGATGCAAGGCTATCAAAATGGAAAATGTAGTTGATTCACAGAGATATGTTTGTAGAACCGAAGTATTGACAACAGTACAAAGGTGGTGAAAAAGGAACAAAGGTGATGACAATAGAAACAAAGGTGATGACAATAGAAACAAAGGTGTTATGATAGTAATGTGCCTTATGTTCTAAGAAAAGGCATTATATTGTTAGTCATTCACTAGTTAGATTGTGTTACCCTAGACAGTAACGCACCCTATCTTAAGACAACCTATGTCACAGTGTGTTTTCTTGTTGATTCGAGACCCAACTCATGCAATCATTAATGTTGGGTTATATTATTTTGGTTTTGACTAGTATTAGGTTTATTTGTCTTGATTTATCCTTCAAATTTGAGAATGAATACTTGGAAACGAAGAGACAACCTTGGAATGTAAAGACATAAGACTTGTCATTTCATATTCATGTGTGGAATACTAACATCCATCAAAATTTGTTTATAAAATGTGTGATGTTGGAAGGTTGTAAGGTTAATGGTTAGAGTGTGAGATTTGATTGAGTTATTGAGAGTTCTTGTTACCTAGTGCAAAGAAGAGCAGATGCGAAACATATTTGAGGAGGAAAAGAAACAAACATTGAGATGGAGGTATGCAAAGTTATAGACTAGGTAAACCAGCAAATTATTTCTTGTATGTATCAGGTGATTGTAGTCTCCTTTCAAATTGTAGCCTGATAAATTGCAGGTTGGAGCCTGTCGAGGTAGGAGCCTCCTGTGGGTTGTGGCCTAAAAAAATTTGTGGAAGTTGAAGCTTACTTGCAAGTTGAAGCTTACAAAAGAATTGAGGTAGCAACCTCCTGTAGGTTGGAGCTTATATAAAATATTATGTAACAAAGGAGTAGGGGCTTGCCTTTGCATCACAACAATAAAAAAAGTCATGGTTTTTTTTGTTTATGAATTTCCACTTATATCTGGTGTCCACATGCGATGATTTTGTGTGTTGATTTTATGTTGTCTTGAAAGTTTTATGTTGTGGTTTATATATTTCATGTTGTTTACATATTAAATATGTTGTTCATAAGGTGTATGTTGTTCACTAATAATTCATTTAATCATTGAAAAGTAAACATAATTTAACGTCCATGAATGTACTAAATTGATTCCCCCCCCCCCAAAGTTTAGTTAAGTTTCCAACACAAAATTCTATAGAGAGGTTTTAATATTTATCCTTTTTACGTTGTTTATATATATTAATAATCATTTTTTCACATCATTTTTTCCTGAATCATAAATAAATGTAATATCAATTTTAAAAAATAAATTTAATAGAAAAAAATCATTCATTTTTTACTAAACATAATTAATTATAAAAGAGAATATGTCTCTAGTGTCATATAAATAATGGAATTTAAGCCCAGAGGATTAGCTCACTTGGTCAAGTCCCCCTTCTTAAATCACCTTTTCTATTAAGAGGTCACGGGTTCAATTATCTCAAAATTCTTGGGATCAAGCTTTGTTGTTGATCCAATAGGTAGATCTACTAGGTACAAATATTTGTGAACCACATCGAAATAAATAAATAAATAATGAAAAACAATAAAAACAAAATTGTAGTAAACATAGTTTGAGTTTAACGGTCTACGCATGCAGCTGAGTAATTTATCAGCTCTAATCTCCCTTGAACCCTTTGGTTCCATGTCCCCTCCAGAAACCTCTCCAGAGGGTAGCTTCGCCCGATCTTGCTACAATAGCTTTCATTTCTCTAATTGCTTCCCTTATCCCTCCACAAGATCAACATGATGTCTCTAAATTTGTTAAACACACGAACTCCATTCCTAAAATTGATCTCCCCCTATTAGTTCCCCACGAGGAAACTATCTCTCTTGTCGAGCGGGGCCTGGTGGGACAGTTTACTAGTTTGTGGCCCTCACCTAAATCGGTTCAGAAATGGATAGAATGCAATTGGTCGATAAAAATACAAGGACAAATCTCATCTCATTTCTATGGATGAAGGTTTTACACGTTTTACTTCGAAACAAAGGAAGACAGATATCTAATATTTCAAAATGGACCATATTTCACGGATTCACAAGGCCTCTACCTAAACAGATGGACTCCAAACTTTGATCTAGAACTCGACATCCCTAATGGTTTTCCGGTTTGGATCTACCTCCCCCATCAACCACTCCACTATTGGGGCAATGACTTAGTAAGATAAATATGGAATGTTATTGGAAAATACATAGATCGAAGTGAGCCAAATGATCTGAAAATGGGGCTCTTAGACTTCTTGTCTAGCTTACAAGAACCTCTTCCACTTCAAAAGCTTGAATTTTCCCAAGTCTTTAATGATTAACCAATGCGGAATTAAGAAATGCTTGAAAATATAAGCATATGCTTGTTTTTTATTGTTGGTTGTTATGTGATTTAAAATCTGTTGTGTGTGCTAATATTTAAATGTGCTTGAACATATATATAAATGCATATAACAGTGAATAATGCAGCAAAGAAGCAAACACATAAGACAACAATGTAATATGGAGTTCACCTTGATATCTTGGGCTACGTCTCCTTGAGCTATAATCAACTCAATTAGGATCTTTGGGATTATGGCTGAATTCTTTTTACAAGTCCTTGACTCAACTCCATATGGTTTACAAATGAACCAATGGGCTCAAAATACCATCTTACCCCTGGCTATCCTTTAGCTACAACAGTTCTAGGCTTCTCCAGACTAATTCTTTCAGTCAATGCTCTGAGACTCCTTTGAGCTTCTAGCTTCTCTGACTCCCTCATAATTGTTTACTGTCTCTGGAATCCTTCTTCTGTCTTCAACTCAAACCACACTAGCAATAGCTTGAGCATTCGGTCTCTTTGTTGTCTGATACTTCACTGAAGTATTTATGCGCTGCCTCCAACCTCTAGTGGCTTCTCCTATCAAGCACTCTAGCACATCGAGCTTCCCAATGGGTTCCTCAATGCTCCAAATCTACACACTCATTCACTTCACACTGTGGACTACCCTCCTGGCAAATTCTCAGCGTCCAAGCCTCTATGAGCTTCTGGAGCTTCCTCTATCTCCACGCTGCTTGCTTATGCCTCTTAATCGTGCTCTTAGACTCAACCAACTTTGTTTCTGTCATGGAACGGCTTTTTAAGCCCATCGGCGCTTGTCTGTTCGTTTCAGCTCTCTGCCTCTCTGGCTCCCGGTTGATGTCCCTTCACCTTCCTTCTAGAGCATTTAGTAGTCATTAATAATGTCCCAAGGTATGGTGGCCATTTGTTTTGCACGGAATGGAAAACAACGCTTTAAATTCTTCTAAAACAGTCGTTCTCTATTTACACAGAGAATGTTGTAAAAACACGGGAAAATCTGCATAACGCACAATTCCAGACTTGAAATTCCCATAACTATGCTTTATTTTCCTATCGGGTCCGCCCATAGGTCACTATCGTCAGTCGCAATGGCTCTAAGGCCTGCCCCTTTGCATTTTTAGAATTGCATTAAAACGCGGCAAGTCCCGCTTATGTCGTGATTTCCCTTGTATTGAAAATCCCGCTTACCGGACTTGAGATTATATTTATTTATATTTCGGAACCCCTTCGGGTCCGGTTCCGATCGTAGTCGCAAGTTGCATGGCCTGAGGTCCTTCCCTTTTGGGATCGCCGACAGCGATCCGCCGATATCGGCGATCGCAGTCGCAAGTCACATTGACCCGGGGCCTTTCCTTTGGATTTAAGCGATGCGATATTTCGGTGATCGCATGTCACGATGCCTTAAGACCTGAGGTCCCTCATTTATATAGTCATTCGTCGATGCGATATCAATGCTTCATTACTGCGGTTCACTACCGTCCATTAATCTTTTAGATCCAACAGCCCTTGAGCGTTAATGCCTCATTTCCTCTTAGACCAATCAGAGTGGGCCACATGGCCCAATCCCAGCCTGCCATGTGTCAACTGTGGATTGGCCCGTGAGCCTATACTAAAAATCAAAATTTTCAATATAGTTCAAAATTTAATGAAATTGCCTCCTTTTCTAAGGACATTGGGCAATTTTCATTTTACAATAACTCCTTCATCCGGAGTTCGTTTTCGCCCATTCAAATTGCGTTGGATTCAGAATGAAGAGATCTCTGAAATGAGACTATTTCTGAGAGCAGCCTGTGATTTTGATTTTCCTCTGATTTACAAAGGATTTGTGCCATTTGGCACCTTTTACCTCTTGCATGAAGTCTTTTAGAATTAGAGGTTTATCCAGGATCCATTTTTTGGATCACCAAAGTAGGACATGCATGCATGCGCAAGGATCTGTGTGGAGGTAGAATTAGGTAAAGGTTTTCCCAAAGCAATCAAGATAAAGGTCGTAAATGGACTCACATATAGCAGTTGGATTATGAGAATATTCCATTTAAGTGCAAGGTATGTCACAAGAATGGTCATTTCCCAAATAGATGTCCCAAACAATTAGTAGAAAGAAACCCAAATAACAAAGAATAGTAATGGGAAACTACAAAACGCAAATCCAATAATTCGAGGAAAAATCCAATCTCAAATGGGCATTACCACCTTGGCATCCCTTCTCTGGCCCCAAGATCTTCATCATCTTAGCCAAATCCCACCAATTCCACTCCATTTGATCCATCAGTAGCCTTTATCGACACCTCCAATATTTTCGAAATTTTGGCCAACATTCCAATAGATCTAGAGGATCTACAAAACAAATCTTTGGAGTAGGAGGGAGGGGAGGCTTTAGAAATCAACTCCCCTCATTCCCTAATGAGTCCAAATCCGCAGTCTCCGACGCCTGATGTGATCGAAGGCCATACCCTCTCCCCCTGAACCTGTGATCCCCCTTCTAACTTTCATCCATGAATGCATGAAGCTCTAGCATATATAACATATGATCTAGCTCCTTTATCCCAGATACAAATTTCTCCATGCTTTGTTGGAATTTTTACCAAAACTAAGGCTAAATAACATGTTGTGTCGTCTAAGGTATCACAAAAGAAGACAGGTAGGAAATTCAATGAAGAATTATGTGATGAGGAAGCACAAAATGACATGGCTTTGAGCATTCAGCAATCCATGGATCAATTCCTTGGAAAAGGACAAGTAACAAGAGAATCTCTTACCCAGGTAGGGAGAGCCAAGGGATCAGCCACTCCATCTCAAGGTAAATGATGATAATGGTCTCTTAGAAATGTAGAGGACTAGGAACAACCTAGAAAATCAGTACATTAAGAGATATAGTGAGATTGGAAAAACCTATCGTACTTCTCATTCAGGAGACCAAGACAAGTGAAGAATAAATGGCTTCCACAATCAAGAAAATAGGCAAAGACCTGAAGGGAGCAACTAACATTTCTAGGGGTGCATCAAGAAGTATTTGTGTGATATGGAATCACACAGTTTTAGATCTTCAAACTATATATAAGGAACAACATTGGGTGAAGACCGATTTCAGGAATAAAAGTGATGGAAAGGAGTTCACTATCTACAACATATATGGACTGAATCATTTCAAGAATAAGGAGCAGTGTTGTAATTCCATGCCTCAGAAGTTAGAATCAGTAGGAAGTCACAATTCCATACTAGCAGACGATCTCGACTTGGTGATGAACAATAAAAAAAAAGGGGTGGACATTACCTACCTGACCCATGGATAGACAAATTGGAACGCATTATGATAGATCATAGCCTCATAGACATCAAGCCAAGAAATGGAAAATATACATGGAGAAAAAGGCACTTAGGACCTGGAAACATCAAAGAGTGATTGGACAGATTTATTATCCACAAAGACCTCATTGTTGGTTCCACCTCAGCATCCTCAAAAATATTAACAACGGCAATATCAGATCATAGGCTAGTAAGCATAATCCTTGGAGAAAAAGGGAATATGGGCCCTCTTCCATTTCACTACAATCCCCTTTGGTCCAAAAATAATAAAGTACATTAGTTGGTAGCATAGGTCTAGGGCTCAAAGATTATTGGCTCTCCAAGCTTTGTATGGGAGTCCAAATTAAAGATTCTCAAGACAATCCTCAAGAGTTGGGAAATAAATAACTACAAAGAACCAACCCAGGAAAGGCAATCCATTAAAAAGGAATTGGAAGTAGTACAAACCAGAATGGAGAACAAAATAGATACAAAGGAACTCCAAGTCGAAGAGAAGGAAATTTACTGGAAACTCTATCAATTAAATAGGAAAGAAGCGGAAGACTAGAGAATTAAGTCAAGAAGTATCTAGCTACAAGTAGGAGATGAAAACACAGCTTTCTTCCATAACCAAACAAGGGCTCGTAGGAATAAAAATTGTCTATTATATATGCAAATAAGGGAATGTTTTGATAGAAGGGGTGGAGAAGGTAAAACATGAATCTTATGAGCACTTTAAAAGGTTCTTGATAGTTGACCCCAAGCCAACTGATTTCAAGGAAATCTAGTTCTATATCTGAAAATTAGTCACTACAAAGAAAAATGCAATTCTAACCAAGCCAGTCACTGAGGAAGAAATGAAAAGAGTAATATGGACTGTGCACCCTCACAAAGCTCATGAACCTTGTGGCTTTTCCATATCCTTTTATTGGACCTACTGGAGGTTAATTAAGAAGGACCTCCTGAAATTGATTCAATACTCCCAAAAGAAACTCAAATTAGGAGGTGGGACCAACTCAACCTTCATTTATTTAATTCCCAAAGAGACCAGACCCTCATCCTTTAGCCATTTCAATCCTATTTCTCTATGCAATTCCTCTTGCCAAAATTCTTGCCAATTGACATAAAGACATTCTCTCAGGCCTGATATCTTAAAATCAGGGGGGATTTATTTAGCATAGATAAATTGTGGACAACATTCTCCTCGTCCAAGAAGCAGTTCACTCCAACCAGATCAGAGAAGAACAAGGATTCATCCTCAAATTAGACAGGGTGTGGCGAATGCATTTGACATGGTAAGACGGTCCTTCCTTTTTGTGGTTTTGAATTGATTTGGATTCGCTAATGACTTCATTGATCTAATCAAAGCATATATTAGCAAGCCTTGGGTAGCAATATCAGTTAATGGAAGGCCAAGAACTTTTTTCCAGAGCACAAAAGGGATAAGGCAAGTGTTCCCTCTCTCACCCTTTCTTTATGTCTTAATGGTTGATGCTCTTAGTATAAAATTGTAATATGAGAGACAAAGAGGAATGATTACATGTATACAGTTCAGCAGAAGAACCAAAGGTATAAATCATGCTCAGTTCGCGAATGATACCTTCATGATTGGAGAGGCCTCTCCTATAGTGGAATAAAGGTTCAAATCTATTTTGGACCTCTTTCTTGAGGCATTTGAAGGTATCCTTAAAAACCTCAAAAGCAACATATATGAATGGAACACTCCTCTATGAACATTGAAACGAATTTCTCAGATCTTGGGAATCCCATATAAAATTGATTGGACACACCTTAAATATTTGGGAATGTCTATATTTAAACAAGCAACGAAATCAGAGGTTCTAGATAAAATGAGAAAGAAAATGAAAAATTGGGGTATTTAATGGCTTAATTTAGCAGGACGCATTATTTTAATCAAGTCAACCTTGACAACGCTTCCTCTTTATCAATTTATGATACTCGAAGCTCCAACTGGCACAATAAAGTAAATAGAAATTCTCATTAGGAAGTTTTTATGGCAGGGGGGAACATTGGAACCATAAAAATTCATCTTCTTAGCTAGAACAAGGTAATAGCTCCCAATTACAAACGTGGGATTGAAATAAGGCAACCAACTCTAATGAATATATCCCTGGGCACAAAAACTCTTTGGATATTTATTACAAAAGAAGAAGCGTAGAGGAAACAGGTCTTGGGAGGTAAGTACCTCTCCACTTCTCATCATCATTTATTCAAATCTTTTGTCCCCCCTCGTAATTTCTCCTCTATTTGGAAGCTCAACAAAAAGGCCTTCCCTCTTATCAAGTCCCACATATCCTGCATTCCACGGAATGGAAAGGATAGGATATTAACTTTTGGGAGGAAAGCATCTTGGGCAAGCCTATTATATCTTCCATTCTTGAACTTCATCCTCTCAAAGACTTGTGTGTTGAAAATGGAAACTATCACTTGGAAAAAATTTCTCACTAGGAGCAAGAGAGAGCTATTTGGAAAGCTTGGAAATCCCCTCCTCTTTTAAAGGAATTATCTCATCTATGGAGTCTGCTTGTTTAAAATCTCAAAGACGTTTCCCCAATCTCAATCTTGAGGAAAGATGAGTTCAAATGGAACTTATCTGCGAAATATTATAATGTGAGAATTGGATACAGGGCTCTCCAAGAAGATGTAATCCAACAACAAGCCTATCCTTATTGTAAATTAGTCTGGAAATCTGAAAGTTTACCTAGACCCTTCTTTGAGGAAATCCTGACTACTGAAAACCTGAGGAAACGCAGCATCCATGGACCCTCAAGATGCCCCCTATGCATGAAATATGAAGATACTATACAACACCATTTTCTCATATGCCCCTTTTCCCAAGCTGGTTGGAAAGCCCTCCTTGGTTCCCTCCCTTTCCAAATGAACTTCAACCTCTCTCTCCCTAATATTTTTGCCCAGTGGAAGACCAGTTACCCATATTCACTCAAAAACAAAACTACCAGTTACCCATATTCACCCAAAAAGAAAATTGTTATTAAGCGCTTGTGGCATGCTATCCCTGCCACTCTTTGATGGAAAATCTGGCTAGTCAGTAACAAAAGTATGTTGGAGCTTAAGACATCTGAGTAAAGGAAGATATTGGCCAAGACCTAGGGCCTTACAACCGAAGTTATCCTCTCAAAAGGCAGCAACAATCTGGACCAGGAAACAAAGAAGACATGGATTCTCTTTGTCTTGACAAAAATCATCCAAGTCTCTTCCAATCGACCAAAGGAACCGTTCATCTCAACGAAGTGGAAAATTAAGCTAAATGAGCACGATTTCCAGTGGTGGATAAAAGCGATGAGGAAACCATGCCTCTTCTTCAAGGGAGCATCCAAAAATAATCTTGGAAGAGCATGGAATCAGTTTTATTTACAAAATGAGTCTCACACGTGCTATAAATTTGTCAGGTTTATAAGCTAACAACTATAAGGTAAAGTATCTATACTTACAAGGTTTAATAAAATCTTTTTTCTAATATTTAAATGAAATTTTGGTAGTTTGGAATATTGATATGGGATAATTTTTATTAATAAAATTTAATTAGAGAAACCAAAATAACAGTCATTAGGGTGAAAATAATAAAATTATGACCGTTCAAATGGAGAAAGGGTCAACAAACTTAAAAAAAAATGAAAAATGAAAGAGATTAATGGTCAAAGAAATAATTACTGGAATAAATAAATCAATAAAAAAATTAGACAAATGTTAAATTAGAATATTATATTTCAATGATAATTATTATTAAATAGTAAAAGGTTTTGAAACATCACTATTACTATTAAGGGGAATGATATAAAAAATTTAATTTTTAATTTTTGAGAAATCAAGTAAAAATTTGATAATAGAATAGTATTGAGAATATTTTTCGGCGTAAATCACATTAGAATGCTTTTGTCGACGCGTTTCGAACCAACAAGTGTGGTTCATCGTCAGGACAAGTTGAAGAATCAGATCCTGGCTGCATGATAAATAGATAGAGCAGAACATCCAACGGCTAAATTTGACTAGGCAACGGCTATATTGACCTGGGCAATCAGACTGGCTAACGGCTATATTTGACTGGAAAATAGCTAACTGGACTGGATCAAGGGATAGGGATAGGAAAACAAAACTGGTTAAATAATAAGTGAGATGGTTATATGCCTATTTAAATAAGGTAATGTGAATATAGGAATTAATTAGACTTATATAAAGGTTATATAAATAAATACTAAGTTAGTTGATTTAAGAATTAGTTTAATAACTATTCTATATAAATCAAAATGAATCATTAATTAAATGTTACATAATTTAAATGTAAGATAGATTTAATTTAAAAGGGTTATTATTAAACCCATATGTAATTAATAGTTAATTAAACTTTAGTTTAATATAAGGCAACAAATTTAATTAATATGAATCAAAATTAGATTTATAAAAAATAATATAATTAGATATTTGATGTTATTTTAGAATTATATAATTAAGTATCTAGTTAATTAATTGTAAGTTAGTTTTAATTTTATTTAATTTAAAATGGGTTAATGTTAAATAAACATATAACAACTAACCATTGTTAAACCTATTATTAGATCTCATTAATAAAACTATCAAAGTCAACCTAAACTATAAACCTAAAACTATCTAGAGATTATAATAGGAATAATCCATTAAATTGATAACTTATTAAGATAGTTGAATAATGGACCTAGGATATGTGGCACAATTTCCCACACTTAACTAACCAAAGAGGAGAAAGAAAGGAAGAAGTTTACTTTAAATTTGTTAGTTAATCTTAAGCAACTTTCATTAATATTTATAAAATGTTTTAAATATCAAAATCTAAAACATAAAAATTAAGGATGATAAAAAAGGAAACCCCGATGATCAGAGAAGGGGGAAGATAGGAAGGCTCCATAGAGAAGAATGCCACAAGGAGCGATGAGAGGGGGGTGGCGGGAGGAATGGCTAGGAAGAGAGGGCAGGGATCCAGCAACTGCTAATTTTCCAGCCGTCATCTCTATTGAGATTGCTTGGCCTTTTTTCAATCTCAATTGCTTCCCTAAACTTCCGGTGGTGAAACTGAGAAACCCTAGCGATAACACTTGCCTCCTCAATACAAACGTGATGCTTCGTCTTCTCGGCATGTTCTGCTAAGGCAGAGGATCGGGTCCTTCCATGTTTTAAGTCAACTGAGTGCTCATTAATCCTTTGATTGATAGAATGACCAGTCTCACCAATATAGGGGGTCCCACAAGAACAGGGAATAACATAGACACCTTTCATGTCCTTACGGTCGACAGGGTCCTTTACTGATCGGAGGGAGCTACAGATCTTATCAGTGGTCCATTGGATGAAAGGGAGATGAACCCCTGAGACTCAGTCTTTAGGGTTTTTCTTGACCAATGAATTCTTACTGGCTTTAAGGAATGCCTTCTGACCTAGGTGCCTATTGTAACCGTCATTAACAAAGATATTAAGGAGGTGGGCCTTCTCTTTATCAAGGCTCTTTTCATCAGAGATTCTCAGAGCACGAGTGGCAAGAGTATTAAGAATGCCGGGAAATGATGGGAACTGACATGAAGATATTGCTCAGTGTGTGTTTTCTTCCGAAAAACCTGGTGGGAAAAGGAGCCATCATTATTCTTTGAAATAAGAACATCGAGGAAAGGAAGGCATCCATCGACTTCTTGTTCCATAGTGAACTTAATGGCGGGGGATTGATTGTTGAGATGCTTGAAGAATAGATCCAATTCTTCTTGGCCATGAGACCAGATGACATCAGTGTCATCCACAAATCTCTTCCAGAGCTTGGGCAAGAGACGGGCTGAGGCCAAAGCCTTGGATTCAAAATCTTCCATAAAAAGGTTAGCAACCACAGGAGACAGGGGGGAGCCCATGGCAACACCACATGTTTGCTCATAGAACTCGCCTTCGAAGCTGAAAAAAGTGGACGTGAGACAAATCTCAACTAACCGAGCGGTATCAAGGTCTGTGAGTTGGTTAATAACCTTAATGGCCTCATTTATAGGAATGCATGTGTAAAGGGAGACCACATCAAAGCTCACAAGAATGTCCCCGGGTCAAGCTTTATGCCCTTAAGCTCTTCCACAAAGGACACCTTCCTTTCCTCGATGTTCTTATTTCAAAGAATAATGATGGCTCCTTTTCACACCAGGTTTTTCGAAAGAAAACACACACTTAGCAATATCTTCATGCCAGTTCCCATCATTTCCCAGCTCAAAAGTTGGGCATTCTTAATACTCTTGCCACTCATGCTTTGAGAATCTCTGATGAAAAGAGCCTTGATAAAGAGAAGGCCCACCTCCTTAATGTCTTTGTTAATAATGGTTACAGTAGGCACCTAGGTCAAAAGGTGTTCCTTAAAGCCAGTAAGAATTCATTGGTCAAGAAAAACCCTAAAGATCGAGTCTCAAGGGTTCATCTCCCTTTCATCCAAGGGACCACTAATAAGATTGCCAGGATTCTTAGAAAGCATAATGTTCCCTCTACCTTTAGACCCCTTAACACAATCCGTAGCTCCCTCCGGTCAGTAAAGGACCCTGTCGACCCTAAGGACATGAAAGGTGTCTATGTTATTCCCTGTTCTTGTGGGACCCCCTATATTGGTGAGACTGGTCGTTCTATCAATCAAAGGATTAATGAGCACTCAGCCGACTTAAAACATGGAAGGACCCGATCCTCCGCCTTAGCAGAACATGCCGAGAAGACAAAGCATCACGTTTGTATTGAGGAGGCGTGTTATCGCTAGGGTTTCTCAGTTTCACCACCAGAAGTTTAGGAAAGCAATTGAGATTGAAAAAAGGCCAAGCAATCTCAATAGAGATGACGGCTAGAAAATTAGCAGTTGCTAGATCCCTACCCTCTCTTCCTAACCATTCCTCCCCACCCCCCACTGCCCCTCAACGCTCCTTGTGGCATTCTTCTCTATGGAGCCTTCCTATCTTCCCCCTTCTCTGATCATCGAGGTTTCCTTTTTTATTGTCCTTAATTTTTATGTTTTGGATTTTGATATTTAAAACATTTTATAAATATTAATGAAAGTTGCTTAAGATTAACGAACAAATTTAAAGCAAACTTCTTCCTTTCTTTCTCCTCTTTGGTTAGTTAAGTGTGGGAAATTGTGCCGCATATCCTAGGTCCATTATTCAACTATCTTAATAAGTTATCAATTTAACGGATTATTCCTATTATAATCTCTAGATAGTTTGAGGTTTATAGGTTAGGTTGACTTTGATAGTTTTATTAATAAGATCTAATAATAGGTTTAACAATGGTTAGTTGTTATATGTTTATTTAACATTAACCCATTTTAAATTAAATAAAATTAAAACTAACTTACAATTAATTAACTAGATACTTAATTATATAATTCTAAAATAACATCAAATATCTAATTATATTAATTTTTATAAATTTAATTTTGATTCATATTAATTAAATTTGTTACCTTACATTAAACTAAAGTTTAATTAACTATTAATTACATATGGGTTTAATAATAACCCTTTTAAATTAAAACTATATTACATTTAAATTACGTAACATTTAATTAATGATTCATTTTGATATAGTTATTAAACTAATTCTTAAATCAACTAACTTAGTATTTATTTGTATAACCTTTATATAAGTCTAATTAATTCCTATATTTACATTACCTTTTAAATAGGCATATAACCATCTCACTTATTATTTAACTAGTTTTGTTTTCCTATCCCTATCCCTTGATCCAGTCCAGTTAGCTATTTTCCAGTCAAATATAGTCGTTAGCCAGTCTGATTGCCCAGGTCAATATAGTCGTTGCCTGGTCAAATTTAGCTGTTGGATGTTCTGCTCTATCTATTTATCATGCAGCGAGGATCTGATTCTTCAACTTGTCCTGATGATGAACCACACTAAAATCGATTAATATTTACGCAGAAAAATTTACAACTTACGTCAATTCACATAGAATAATATATTTAATGAATAAATCGGATTTATGAAAGATAAGTAATAATGTTTATTTTAAGACTAATCTCATTTTAAATTAATCAACTTAACTAATATTAAGTATTTATTTATTTATAAGATTAATAACCTTTCGTCATTTCTTATAAGTCTAATTTTTGAATTAATCCATTTCTTTTAAAATATTTACTATTACATCTTATTTATTGTAATATTATTTATAAAGTTGATCATATCAGGGTTACTAAGTCCTCACTTACAGATTTTCAAACAATTTAATTAGTTATTGTTCTTCCTTAAATAAACTCCTATTGAAAATCCATTCGATTCCGATTGTAATAAACGCAATATATCAATTTCCAATGCTTAATCATAATTTATAGACAGATAGATGTCGTCATTTAAAGATTTCGAATCCCAGTCCTGCGATTCCAGCCTTGGGTATTTTGCACAAGGTCAAAGACATAAATGGCCAGTCCTCTCGCTTGAAGCAGCTTCGGTTCTAAGAAGTAAATTACGCTCTTCCTCTCCCTCTGTTCCGGATGTTTCTGCTCTTCATCCACAGTTCGAAACTTTAATATCACTGCAAGGCGAGAAGATCTGAAACTTGTGTCCTAAAGATGATGATACTGATCATAAAAGTAACCAGATTACTATATTAATTCTGATTACTGAAATGCTCTTGAAATTCAGACACCGCAACTTCTTAAATTTTGAGCAGATGTAAGCATATGAGAGCAGAAAGGGGGAATGCAAAATCCTCGTCTTCACATCGGTTACCTCCTATTACCTCAACTTTTGGTAGTCATAGTCACTATAATGATGTATAGCATATGGGTTGTAGGCATTTCATTTTGAAGGCACATAGAATCGACAAAGCATCATTTTAATTTCGGTGCATACGCTGGCCTTTCATTTTCAAGGCACATAGAATCAACAAAGCATCATTTTCATTTTGTTGCATACAGTGCGTATGCTACCTTTTCCTTTTGCTGTTCACACATGTAATCTGTGGGCTTGTGCTATCGGATGGGCTATCAATTTGGCTTATATACAACTCTAAGTTGCATATATTCAAGACCATCAAAATTTGACTGAATGGTAACTGAAGGATGTTCATCAAAAGATTCTGGTTTTGAGCTTTTAATTGTCTAAATGATTCTGATTCTGACCCTATTTTTTGTGTAGGACTGCTATACTATAAATCGTAGGTTTTTGAATTTTGGATTTGAAATTTCAAGTAGAAATGGTCTTATGACATCTTCGAAACTACTAATATGTAAGCAGAAATGGTCTATGACATCTTCGAAACTACTAATATGTAAGTATAGAATAAACAAATGATTCTGATTCTGACCCTGTCTTTTTGTGTGGGACTGTTGTACTATAAATTGTAGGTTTTTGATTTTGGATTTGAAATTTCAAGTAGAAATGGTCTATGATATCTTCGAAACTACTAATATGTAAGTATAGAATAAACAATTGACTTTGGCATCGTGACAGTTTTACATTTATATAGTATTTCTTCGACCAGAGGTTGGTACAAAATTTCAAGAAGAATGTCTAAACACCAGTTGTTATTTCTTTTTTCCTCTTTTCAAATCTTTGTATTTTGCTGTCCTTTTTGGTGAATGTTGAGTATAACATATTTTGTTAGTTCAAAGTAATATATTTTGAATTTACATTCTAGATTATAATAGGAGAAATTTTATTGCTTGGTAGGGTTGAAATTTAAAAGACAAGTTTTATTGCTTAGTAGTGTTGAAATTTAAAAGACTTCGATAATAACATATTTTGTTAGTTCAAAATAATATATTTTGGATTTATATTTTTTAGATTATAATATGAGAAATCTTATTGCTTAGTATGGTTGAAATTTAAAAGTCTGAAAGCACAAACACATATTAATAAATAATATGTATAACATTATATTTTTGATTTTTGATTGGTCCAAGGTAGTTTTATATTAAGATGAGTCCAAATTGTAGGTTTCCAGTTTAGGAATTGAAATTTAGATTAGAAAATGGTTTAGGAATTGAAATTTAGATTAGAAAATGGTCCATGGCATCATATTTGTATCATGACAATTTTGCAGCTATATAGTAATTTTGGTACCAAGGGAAACAAACAAATTCAAGATGTATGTAAAAACAATTATGGTCAAGTATTTGTCTCTCTTTTCAAGTCTTAGATGTTGCACACCCTTATTGGTGATGAAGAGCATTCAAGTCTTTGATGTTTCATACCCTTCTTGGTGATGAAGAGCATTCAAGTCTTGGTGAAGAACATTCAAGTCTTTGATGTTGCACCCCTATCTTGGTGATGAAGAGAAGCAAGACTGTTTGTTTCAAGTAATATATTTTGGATTTGTAATCTAGATGATAGTGTGAGAAATCTTGTTGTGTGCGGTGGTTGAAATTTAACAGATAGAAACATAATTTAAAGGTAGATAGAAAACTCAAGCACACAATAAGAAATGAGGGAAAACAAGTAAACAAATAAGCTATATTGATCTGCAGAATATTACATTTGTGATTGACTTCTCATATCGTTAACAAGTAAACAAATAAGTGATATTGATCTGCAGAATATTACATTACTTATCATTTCATCAACAAGTAAACAAATAAGCGATATTGACCTGCAGAATATTACATTTGTGATTGATTTATCATATCATCTCTTGATACATGACAGAGACAGACTGTGATTATGGTGGTCTGAAATCCTTTTACCTTACCCAGAAAAATCCTTTTACCTTACCCAGTCGCACAATACTAACTATTTATTGTTACTAATATTAACATATAGATTTGTTGAATTTGGATATCTGTTTCACCTTTGCCATTCTCTTATTAGATGGTTTTCTCAACTGAACCACTCTTTACTATATGGATTGGATTGATTTTCCTGAGCTAGTTGACTGGGATGTCTTCCCTTTTGAGAATCATAGTTGACTGGGATGTCTTCCCTTTTGAGAATCACAGGTCAATTCTTCATGTAGTCACTCAGTTGTAACTCTACTTTCAAGTCACCTTTCCAGCAAGGTGATTCCCAGGCTGAGCTGAATGTGGGGTCCCAGTATACAAGTCTATTTTCACTCAGACTTCAAGCACCCAGAAACAATGCCCCGGTGACGATCACGGAGCTACGGGGTCCCTCGGAGATTCTGTCTGTGAATGGCGCTGGAACCGCCAAGGTGGGAAAGAAGCGATCTAGAGCCTCCAGGAGAGCGCCAATGATGTTGTTCAACACTGACTCTCTGAATTTCAGGGCCATGGTGCAGCTGCCAACCTTATTTAATTTCTGCCTCCATCATGCTTTATTTATGTGTTTTCAACCTTTCTTCTAATCGCTTTCTAGTGATTAAACTGGTTACTTTTCAATAAATGTACATGAATATGGAAACATGAGTAGATTGCCATTTGTTGCTTGGTTCCACAAATGGGCTTCATTAATTCCATTCCCCATCCACGAGGATTTGGTTTCTGTTTAATGTGATCTCCTCTGTGGAAGCGTACATTACTGCATCTTCTTTGAAATAAATACAATTCTGAATTGTTCTTTGATTTCATCTCGGGTATTGGTCTCAGTTTGACCTCTTATAGGGTTTTAAGGTTTTATGCGATGGTATGCTTGACTGTATGTCTGATATTAGAAGTAACTTATATAACCCTCTAACTTCAGAAATATAAATATGATTGGTAGAGAAAGTTGTAAAAAGGCATTCGTCCTTTCAAAACCAGCAAAATTGAATATTTGAGTTTCTTGTTCTCTCTGGTAAGTGTAGTGGTATGGTGGCATTTTGATGTTCGACTTTGGACAGTAAAAATTATACTAATCTTAAAAAGCCTTCCAAAAGAAACCTTCATTTACGGAGTCATTTTTCTTGTTCTTTTAATGACCATATTGAAGAGGGAGATCCAGGAATCTTATCTCGGACTATCTTTATTTTGGGGCAGGACAACGAATTTAAACAACACAGAAGTTTCTCTGCAAAATAATTTTAGGGCTGCCAAGTGTGTTGTTACACAAATTCAATATTTGCATGATTCATGAGCGTATAGGATTCAAGAGCCCTATAAATGATGTTTATATAATACCAAGGATTACACTTGTAGTGAGCTGAAAGACACTCAAATAAGCAACCGGAGCTGTAAATAGCTTGTTCAAGTCCTTTTTGTTTGTTTTTTAAACTCGTGTGAACTTTCTCTAGTAGATATATATTATATTTAAAATAATTAGATATATATTATATTAATTCGGTAGTGATCAAATTTTTTACTTTCTTCCTCACTTAGATCTAATTTTTAATTTTTATATATAATATGGTGAACTTATAAAACATGTAAAGATATTTAAAAAAATTATGTTGGAGATATATTCAATATTAAATTTTTAATGGTGGTAAAAAAACTCCTAATTTTATAGCCTAGTCTAGGTAATCCTTCAACGACTTAAGAATGGAGCAAGCACCATTCTTAAAGAGATGGTTTAAACTTTTCGCATTTTTCTTCAAAGCAAAATCATGCTTTTTTTTTTGACATGACCACCTCCTTTGTAGATTGTCTCAGTTAAGGAACTTGTTTCTCACATGACCACCTCATGTGTAGATTGTCTCGGTTAAGGAGCTTGTTTTTTTAGTATCAACCATGTCAGGTCTTTTGGTTTCATTAGAGACTTGAGTTTCTACCATTTCCAATTTTCATTGACTTTGGCTTCATTGGAGACTTGAGTTTCTACGATTTCCAATTTTCATAGACTTTTGCAAATTGCTAGATGGGCATTTTGTAACCAAGGTCATGTTTATGCCTACATAAAAATTCAGACTTCTCCATGGCACTGGAATAGAGAAATCATTACGGATACTCTTAGACGTTTCATCGTAGTAAGGAACAAATACAATATTTTTCAATTTGGAAATGGACCATTTGGGGTTGGGCTTAAAAAATAAAAGCAAATTGATTGACAAGTCCAACAACAAATAACAAAGGACTTGAGGTTTTAAAGTAGGTCACTAAAGACACGGCTTAGGACCTCGCATATAGAATAATGGATAGTTTTCACTTTTGAAATAGAAACAAATTGAAATGCAAAATGTCCTCATGTATACTTGATAACTAACATGGCAAGAGTTTAAGTTAGATTTCATGCCTTTGACAAATTATAGTAGTTTAAAAGAAATTTGAGAAACTAAAACATTTCATTTTATAGTACAAACTTGGACCTCACCATCAAACCATAAAGAGGTTGGACACCACCAAGGAAAGAGAGGACCCCATGTTGGTTCCTTCAATTTGTTCATAGCATACTCCTTTGAAAGAGAGAAAAGTGAAGGAAAGACAAATGATTGATGAGGTTAGGGGTTTCCTGATCCACAAGATAAAATATAATGCTAAGGGCCTTAAGGGCAAGAATTTTGGTAAATAAAGATACCACATCAAAACTAACCATTACATCATTATCATTGAGATGAAAAGGTTTGTTTTTAGATGAAATTAGCAGAATCTTTAATAAAGGGATGGGTCAACCAACAAAGATTTGGAGTTTGTTGGTAAGGAACTTAGTAAGAGCGTGGGTGGGGGTTACAATAGTACTCACTGTGGGCCAGAGGGATATCTTTATTGTGTAATCTAGGTTGCCTAGATATTATAGGGATCTAGGGATTGTGGGGGAAAAGATGCTTTTGGAAAGAATGGTTAATGGAGAAGAATTTAATGGTTTTTGTAATCGTGAAGGTGATAAAGGTAATGTGGCTTTGGAGAGGGTTTTATAAGGTGATGGTGAAAAGAGGATTAAGAAGTTTAGATTCATGGGCTAGTGTGTTCATGAAAATGGAGGCATTGCCTTTATCTGCTTGCCTTTTTTCTCTTTCAAAGGAGGTTGCTATGAACAAACTGAATAAACTTTCATGGGCTCCTCTCCATCTCTAGTGGTGGTCAACCTCTTAAATATGGAACAATATGAAAAGGCCACCTTGAATTCCTCTCTCCTTAAACCCAAATTTTGTATTCCTTTTGTGGATGACACCTTTCTAATTTGGCCTCATGGCCACCTTGCCTTGGACTCTTTCCTTACCCATCTTAATAACTATCCTCACATCCAATTTACCATGGAAATCCAAGAGAAGAATAATTCTCTTGCCCTCCTCGATGTCCTTTTTTCCCTTACACATCACATTTACAGAAAGAAGACTCATACATACATCTACCTTCTTGACCAATCCCAACATCACTATGAGTAGAAAGTTGTTGCCCTCAAAACACTGGTTACTCAGGCATCTCGTATCTCCACGCTCTAATTCCTTGATTAAGAGAAAACTGTAGGTTTTAACCCTGTACAGAAATTACTTACAAACGAATTCTTAAAAAAAAAAAAAAAATATTCAAATTTCTTTGAAAGATCTTTCATACCATCCATCTCTACATACATTTGAATATAGTTTATTATTAATTATCATGCAACTTAGTTTGTTAGCAAATATAGCATTAAAATTATATTTTAAATATGGAATTATAATTTAATGTCTCTTCACCTTAGTTGTTGTTAAACTTCAACCTCTCTTTGGTTGCCAACATCCTTATTAGTTCCCAAAGGATCATTTTCTTCTCATTTGTCACACTATGTGGCATGACCATATATATTAATGAGTTTGATAATGCACAGTATACCCTATATATTTACCTCATATACATATCATGTAACATTATCCATATCATTTGGCCCCCAAGAAGAAAGAGTGATTCAATTTTTCTAGGCGCTAAAAATCTCAACAAATAATCAAGTTGAATTTCTTGTGCTTTGGAGGGTTTTGAAAATGGCTTCCTCTAGAAGTCTTCACCAATTATCACTTTTTGGAGACTCTATGATAGTCATCCAACAAGTGATTAAACTTCAAGGAAATAATGAGCAGTTACTCTGCACAGATCTACATCGAATAATGCTAGCTACGGACAAATGTGATCATATTGAATTCTTCCACGTCAAGAGAAACCTAAATAAGGAAGTCGATGTCTTCGTCAATTAGGGAGCACAACTAGAATAAGGAATATTAAACATAATTGACAATATAATATTTTTTTCTTAGAATAAATTATTTGGTAGAATTCATTTGTAGCCTTTGCACTTGCAAGTATATTTTACATTTGGCATTAATACAAACTAATCTGTCCTGGGTTTGCAATGTATGTCAACTTTTACAAACATAAATTTACCAACTCTTATACTGTTTAGCTAGGAAATTAATACTATGTATCCTTTTAAAGTTGCTTTTTGTAGTATGTTAGACAACATTATAACTGGCCTAGAAGGTTAGCCACTACACATTGCTTCCTTATGTCGGAAAAATGGCCCTTGAGAGGTTTGTCGCTAGAAAAAATCTTTTCAATTTAGTTTTAGCAATTAATACTTAGCATTGTTTTGATGTGCTTCCTTCAAAGTTAAACATTATAAGTGCTTGGAGAGGTATGAGAGGTGAACCACTAAGCACAACTGAGAGCATAGATTTCTCCAGATCAGAAATGCATAATTATACAATCCCTTCTAAATTAAACATATCAATCTCAATTTCATCATAAAAATAATAAATGTTTAAACATAATAATTATAATATCTTTGGAATAATCTCGAAATCCATTGGCCACCTCCAACAACTAGAAAAAATAAATCGTGCTCTGAACCAATTATCGAGTAGTATAAATGCAACTCTTGGGAAATGTTTACTACAACTAGCCCTATCATATAATATGCTCATAGGGCACATACCTCATGAAATTGAGGGTCTCCATTCATGTAGGCCTAGGTAAGCCTCTTGTAAAGTTCAATTATATTATTACCTATTTTTTTATGCAATAATTTATGTTGCAAATGAACAGTTCCAAACTAGACAACATCTACATCATATAACATATCACATCTCTCTTCATCTATGTTCTTCTTCCATATGCCACCAGCTTATCATGTTTCACTCGAGAAGGCCTCTTTTCCTAGTTTGTTTTGAGAAGACAAGGCACGTATTATGTGGATTAAAATTTGGAGGAGTGGGAGCATGGGATAAAGTGGTTTCTTCTTCATATCGCCAATCTTTCCTACTGCTCCCATTCCTATTTCCTTCACTATACATCCCTTCTTTGCAATGAGTCTCTGTACTAATATGAAAATTTTGGATCTTAGTTTCACAGCAGTAGATGGTTTATGTTTGGCTATTATAGCGAGTGGTGCCAAAATGCTCAGGCATTTGAGCATAATAAAAGCGAGCACTGGTTAAATATTGTCCAAGCATGGCAAGATGCCCTGCATTACATTCCGTATATCTGTATATTCTGTATCTTTGAAGTCTGGGCAACTATCACAATTTGCAAGTTGCAACTAAGGTGTGTTGAATATGCTTCGACGTACTTTTATGGTCATTATCATTAATAAAACAAAACAAGTACATGAGATATCATTGACATCCACGTGGGATAATTTAAAATATAATTGAAAGTGCTAAATGGTGTTTTTAAAAGTTGTTTATTAATGATATCAATAAAAAAATAGTGAACAAGTACATGACATATCGTTGACATCCATGTGGGATAATTTAAAATATAATTGAAAGTGCAAAATGGTGTTTTTAGAACTTGTTTATTTAGATTTCTGTTTAATTAATAATATTTCATCTATATTAAATGTATTATAATTATTAATAATTAAAAAATAAAATAACAATTATTATAATTTCCAAAGTTATGAGAATATCTCATAGTACCCACTCATACATAACTTACTCTATATAATTTGGCACATTATTGCATACTTTTTTTTGTTAGTTTACTACATATTTTAAAAATAATAGTTTACTACATATTTTAAAAATAATTATTTTAAATATTAAAATACGACTTATTATAAATTGAAATTTAAGAAAAATGATCTTAGAATGCATTATTTGAACAAAATATTGCAGCTTGAAGACTCTTGTATGTGATATGTCTCAGCCCTATTCAAAGTTGTAAAGTGTGTTTTCTAATGATCTCCTTGTTACTAGTGGTAATGCTTCGAAGGACAAGGGTAGTCCTTTGATAGACAACAAGATGGGGCAAATTAATGGAGAAAAAATGATGGGAATTGAATAAAATCAAGTGGTCAACTGAAGAAGAATGAGGTTCATCTGAGGATGGGAATGTTGTTTTTGATGGTAGGTCACATCCATTGCAACAATTCGGATATAAAGAACACCCACTCTAGGATTTCATGTTTCTTGGCTCCGTGATGAAAATAATGAAGACAAGATACATGTTAATATGTTACTTGTGTTCTTTGATGGAAGTTTTGTAATGAATCACTGAAAAATACACAGTGAGAGAAAAATGCATATTATGCTAATTAAAGAATGTTTTTCACTTGTTGAACAGTATTGAATTTAACACACTAACACTTTACAACAATGAACTAACAATCTTCATGATGAAAATAGTAATATGGAAGATTTATCTACATAATGGAAAAGACAATATGGGATATTCCAATCACGTTCCAAGGCATTTTTTAAAATGTGGATGTGAGAAAAGGTTGTTGTGGAAGGTGTTGTTTGTATATGGGAAATTTCCTGATCATGGTGTGTAATCCTAATGTTGATAGATATGTCTACTTGTTGTGGAAGGTGTTGTTTGTATATGAGAAATTTCCTGATCATTCTGTGTAATCCTAATGTTGATAGATATGTCTACTAAGTGGTTCCAGTTAATGGGACATTGATGTGAGCATTCAATATATTTTTATTCTTTATCAAAGTATTTTTTTGTTGTATTTGCGTAATTCAATTTATTCCTTACGACGTTTCCTTTGCAACATTTGGGGCAAATGCTAGTTATTTTATTTTTTAAAATTTTATAAATTTTCTTCTTCATATTTAAATAAAAGTTAGTAATTTGAAAGCCTACATCAAAATTACATTGTAATTTATGATCTCAATTAATTGTTATATTTTTTTTGGATCATTATTTAATCTAAAGTTTTTATTAAACCTTATTCTTTCTACTGAGTTATTTAATTAGCATGGATTTACGCTAACCCCTAGATCTATTAAATTCCGAAAAAACAAAATTTCTCAATATACTAATATAGTTTTGCTATTTAAAAGAGATTTACACCTCAAAAAATTAGATCCTTTATAAAAGTTGATAAGTATAGGTTAACATTAATCTATACTAATTAATAAAAGAATGACACATTCTCTCCCTACTTCTCTACTGAATTGTAATCTCAAATATTATTTAAGATGTCAACTCCATATTACATAGTGAAAAGAAAACATTTCTTTTAAACTAAAAAAACAGAATTTTTTTTATTTTTAATTACTTTACGTCTAGATAAAAAAATTGATATAAAATTACATTATTTAAAATAAATATAAAAATATTTTATTTATGACCAATATTAAAAAATGTCATTAATATTTTTAAAAAAAATTAATATAATATATTTTTATCTAAACTAAATAATAAACCACATTCGCTTAGACTGCAATAAAATATAAATTTAAAATATTATTAGTTTAAAAACTAAAACCAAGAGACAAGTCAATTGGTGACCATGATTTTAAAATTATGTAACAAAAAATTTCTCATACAAACCCTACCCATTTACCAATTTCCCTGCTAATTAAAAGAACAAAAAATATCCTTGTCAAGCTTTTGTTTCCCTCACTGGTCATATTCCACTTGTTTGAGGAAACATGACCCTACAAAATTACAGTTGAAGAGACTGTTGAGCACGTCTAATATTTACAATTATATTCTATACAATCAAATTGCACAGTTAACCTTCAAAACTGAGTATTGCTTTATGAAATGCATTGCACGGCAGCCTAGGGAAGGTTTATACACTTAGGTTGTTATAACATGTGGCCTAATCTGGTTTTTCTTCAATCAATTTGTTGATAGTAGTTTTGGTGAGAAGTTAATGTTTCATTAATTTGAATGCAGAAATGGATTTAGTATTTAAATCTTATTAAATTAGTTTAGTTTTATTTTTTAAAATATTTTCATTGATTTGAATAGAAAGTATATTATTTAGGAAATAAGATCTTCTTACTATCATTAAAGAGAGAACAAGAGTTAGACTGTATCTATGAGCTTTCATATATACATAGAGAATAGAAATTGTATCAGTCATCATCTCAAAAAAAACATTTGATTAAAGACAAAAAAAACAGAGGAACAGGAGACCTTGTAGACGAGAAAACAGATATTTAGACCAAAATGTGAATAGACCCTACAACACGCCATTATGAAAACACTGGAAGAGAATCATGTCAGGCACCACACTGCAACCAACTTTTGAGATTTTGTCAGCTTCATTGTTCTGATCCCTGTAGATATGGGATATAGAGATATGCTAGAAACATGAATCAGGGCCCTCATTCTAAGTTTCCAAGTGGAATGCTTAGATCCATCTTAACCCTAGATCTATCAAGCGCCGAGAGGGATCAAATCTCTTGAGGTGCAAATCTATTTTTTGAGTGCAAGACTTCAAGAAAGGTTTGCACCTCAAGAGATTTGATCCCTCTCAACACTTGATAGATCCGGGGTTAAGATGGATCTAGGCTGGTTTTTATTACACACATACCATATGTAGGCTAGATCCATCTCTCCCTCTCTCTCCCCTCCCGCTCTACTCTCTCTCCATCTTTCTCTTGTCACCCTCTCTCTTTCTCTCCACCTTTCTCTCTTTACGTATTTCTTCTTCCCTCCCTCTCTCTCCCCCTTCAACTCCATCTCTCCTTCTCTCTCTCAAGTCCTCTCTCTCCCATTCTCTCCCACCTCCCTCTCTCTCTCTTCCCCATCACTCTCTCTTTCTCTACCCTCCAAATTTTTCACTATCTCCCTACCTATATCCTTCTCTCCCCCCTCCATATGTTTGCCTCTCTCTCTCTCTCTCTCCTCTTCTCTCTCTCCCCTCCTCTTCTCTCTCTCCCCTCCCATCTCTCTCTTCCCTCCTCTCCTCTCTCACTCACTCTCTCTCCATCTCTCCCTTGTCACCCCGCCTCTCTCTCCACCTCTATCTCTCTAATATGTCTTTGTTCTTCCCTCTTTCTCTCTCCCCCTCCAACTCTATATCTGTTTTCCTCCCTCTCTCCTCTCTCTCAAGTCCTCTCCTCCTTCCTCTCTCTCCCTTTATCTCCCACCTTTCCCTATCTCCCCCCCCCCGTCTCTCTCTCTACCCTCCAACTTTGTAATTGTCTCCCTCACTCTCTCCTTCTCTCTCTCCCCCTTTATCCCCCTACATCTTTGTCTCCCTATCTCTCCATCTCTCCCTTCTCACTCCCTCCCTCTCTCTACCTTCGATATCTTTATGTCTTTGTTCTTCCCTCCCTCTCTCTCCCCTTCAAACTTCATTCTCTCCCTCCCTCCCTCTCTCATCTCCATCTCCCCCCCTCTCTCATCTCCCTCGTCTCTCTCTCTCTCTCTCTCTCTCTCTCTCTCTCTCTCTCTCTCTCTCTATGTCAACCCTCCAACTATATCGCTATCTCCATCCCTCTCTCCTTCTCTCTCTCTCTATCCATGTGATGGAGATTTTTCACTCTATATAATCAATGCTATATGTAATGTCTAAAATATTTTACATTTTAATTTTTTATTGTGAAAGAGTTATGTTTTTTCAGCATGTTGTATTGATAAGCCATGGTATTGACCTAATGTATTGTAACAAAACATATTTACAAGTTCATAATATCAATGGTAAAGTGGTGGATATCCATGGTTAAAAAACTTGTTATACTGTAGATTTATTTATTGTAAGTATTGAGTTTTTATGTGTTTATTAATTAAATTTAAATATGGTTATGAATAATTATTAGTCTCTACCAAGGTAGTGCTCTAACAATCAATTTGTCTGATGATCATTATTAGTTTAGCATTGACCAATACAAATTATAATGTTTAATTTGAAAAATAAATATTTATTTTTCAATATTATCAAAAAAAAAAAAAACTTTCAAACATTTGGACCATAACTTGAAGGTCTTATTGCGGCTTTTGCATAATATCTTGCATATTTTATGTTACATATTTTATGTCATAGTTTATGGATATGGTTGCAATAGTCATGCATGATACTTCCACCATTATTTATGTTTTCATTAGCACTTGTGTAGGAGTAAAACGTGTAAATGTGTGAGTTACTAGTGGTTACTACTGTTAAACAGAATGGAAGACAAACAAATTATTGAGATCACAGGTGAGGGATTCACCTGGAGACAACCTCCTGTAGAACGCTCTACTCAAATTCACATTGATCTCGATAATAAATAGTTTACAAGTAATTAGGAACATGAAACTAGTCATCCTGAAAAATAGGATCGAAATCCTAATGAAAGAAACTCACGTAACTAAATAACAAAGGAACTTTCTTCATTAATTCTAACACTCCCCCTTAATGGAGAAAGGATTCTGCAACACACCTAACATGTCCCTAAATGACTCAAACTTTATTCTTCCTAGAGGCTTTGTAAATATATCAGCTACATTATCACAAGTACTACAGTATTCAACACATATTTCTTTTGTCTGCACCTTTTCCCTAACAAAATGGAATTGTGTGTCAATGTGCTTGGTGTTTTTGTGGAACACTAGATTGTAAGCAAGTTTGATGGAACTCTTATTATCACATTTGATAATCGTGGCCTCTCTTTGCTTTTCTCCTGCATCCTAGAGAAGTCTTCTTAACCAAACTGCTCTGCACGTTGTTGCACACATAGCTTGATATTATGCTTCTGTTGAGGATAAGGCTACAGTACTCTGCGTCTTACTGCACCATCAAATGACCCCGGATCCAAAGTTGAAAGCATATCCTATAATGGATCTCTGATCATCTAAATTTCCCGCCTAGTCAGAGTCTGTGAAACCTTCCAGTCTAACATCAAATGAATCAGAATATACAATGCCAAAATCTAAGGTTCCTTGCAGATACCTTAGGACACATTTTGTTTCAACCCAGTGGTTCTCATGAGGCTTTGACATAAACTGGCTTAATACACTGACTGCATAAGCCAGATTAGGCCTAGTTGTAGTCAAATAAATAAGACTACCAACCAACTGTTTGTACAATGTTGCATCTGCCTCTTTGGAACCATCATCACCCTATAAATCGTTGTTCTGTTGTAGTGGTACTAATGCAACCTTACACCAATCCATTCTAAACCTGTTCAACAAATTTTTGACATACTTACCTTGGGATAGAAAAGTTTGGCCAGAATCACTCTAGACTTCTAGATCCAAACAATAATGTAGCTCTCCAAGATCTTTCATTTCAAACACTTGTGACAGTTGTTGCTTGATTTCTTCAATGATTTTGTATGCATTTCCTGTCATGATGAGATCATCTACATACAAAGAAATCAACACAATCTGCCCCTTATCATCATACACAATGTACATATTAGGGTCATTTTTACTCCTGATATAACCATGCTTAAGAAAAAATGAATCACTTTTGTCATACCACGACCTAGGGGCCTGTTTTAGTCCATAAAGAGATTTCTTTAATCTGCAGACTAAATGTTCCTCCTCCTTTTTGACAAATCCCTCTGGTTGCATTAGGTATACTTCTTTTAAATCTCCATTTAAGAATGCAGATTTGACATCTAGCTAGTGTATTTTCCAATGATATTTTGTAGCTAATGCAATTATCATTCTGATTGTGTTTAACTTAGCTACCAGGGCAAAGGTTTCTTCATAATCAATACCTTCTTTTGAGAATATCCCTTTGCAACTAGCCTATCTTTATGCTTATCTATAGTTCCATCTGCCTTAAACTTTAATTTATACAACCATTTGCATCCTATGGGTTGTTTTCCAACAGGAAGTTCAACTAAATCCCAGGTATTATTTTTAATGATTGAATCATATTCCTCCTCCATTGTTGCCCTCCATTCACTACATTTACTCAACTCATTATAATTAGAAGTTTTAGCAATAGTTAACATACCAGTTATGAGTGCATGATCCTTATATCTCGTTGGCAACTAAATTTGCCTGCTTGATCTTCTGAGTGGTGGTGTGGCCTCAAATCTATTTTGATCTCCCCTCTATGGACTGGTTTCAAACCTGATTTGATCAACCACTTCTACTTTCTCCTGTGGTTGTTGTTGTTGTTGTTGATGTTTTTGTTGCTGATGTTGTTTCTCACCGGCCCCTCTTTCATCACCTTCTTCTAACAGTAAAGGCACATGTCATTCTTCATCACTCCGAACAGGGTTCCCATCATCTACCTGTTCATGGAATACCACGTCTCTGCTTGCAAACACCTTGTGAGTAGAAGGATTAAACAACTTATAAGCCTTAAACTCATTGTAGTATCCAATAAAAATACACTTAATGGCTTTTGAATCTAACTTATTCCTATCTTATTTCGGGACATGAGGAAAAGCCTTACATCCAAAGACTCTAAGATGACATATTGCGGGCTTGAAACCAAACAATGCTTCGAAAGGAGTTTTATAATCCAAACACTTAGTGGGACTCTTATTCTTAAGGTACACTGCAATGTTTATGGCTTCTGCCCAAAAACCATTGGTCAGTGTCTTACCTTTCAACATACTGTGGGCATGTCACTCCACGAGGGTTCTGTTTTTCCTTTCTGCAACCTTGTTCTGCTGAGGAGTGTAAGGTGTTGTGAACTGTTGTATTATTCCATGTTCTTTGCAGTATTTGATGAAGTCACCCTTCTTGAATTCTCCACCTTGGTTTGAGCGAAGAATTTTGATGACCTTTCATGTTTGCTTCTCAATCATACTTCTGAATTGCTTGAAGTATTCAAAATCATGACTTTTCTACCTGAGGAAATACACCCACATGAACCTTGTACATTCATCAACAAAAATAAGAAAATAGTAGGCCCCTCCTAACGACCTTGCCTGCATTGGCCCACATAGATCAGTGTGTACAAGTTCAAGTATATCCTTCTGCTTCCTATCAACAATAGTGGGAAATTCATCTCTATGTAATTTACCAAGAGCACATGCTTCACAGTCAACAGGCATACTCTTCAAAATAGGAAGACCATTCACCATACCCTTTTTCTGGAGAAGTAGTAGGTCACTGAAATTTATATGCCCAAATCTCTGATGCCATAGATTCTCTGCAGACATGGGTGATGATGCTAACGCTTGATGTGGTGCACTCCTGATATCTAGTTTATACAATCCTCCTACACGTACACCTGTTGCAATGGACTTCATCCGATCCAACAAGTCTTTAATTACACAATAAGATTTAAAGAACTCTACCTTAAGATCCTAATCTGTTATTCTAGATACAAAAATCAGGTTCTTTTTTATCCCAGGTACATACATAACATCATGAATATGCCTAATGTTTCCATCAGGTAGTATGACACGGACATCACCATATCCCTTGATTTCATACCCTCTATCGTCTCCAAGGTAGACCTTCGTACCAATGTTGGATTCTCTGAAATTTTCAAACCATTGCCTCTTACCTGTCATATGCGATGAGGCTCTTGAGTCCACAAACCATATTTATGCTTCATCCTCCTCAGTCGATAGTGAAAAATCAGATACGAAGAATCTGATATCTAAATTCTAATTTGCATCAACCAGATGACCTGCATGCTTCTTGTGTCTCTATTGACCTTCATCAAACTTCTTCTGGCAATGTTTAGCTATATGACTAACTCTACCGCAATAAAAACATTTTGGTCCGAATCACTTCTGTTTGAAGACATACCTTGAGATGGAGGTGGATTTCTTTGTGGGGTTCCTCTGCTTTTGTGTGCTGCATTTGTCTTTCCTTTGAAGGGCTTCTTCTTTTCCATTAGGGAAAGATCTGAGCTCTGGGATTCAGGGTCATTCGCCTTTCCTCCTCCTGCATTAGGATCCTTGTCAATTCTTCAAACTTGGGGGCTTTTTCTCTCGCATTCAACCCAATGATGAACATCTGATAGTCATCAATCATACCATTCATGGTAATCGTGACCAAATCAGTGTCTGATACTGTTTCGCCAATGTCGCCTAGCTTATTCTTAAGCTCCTTGATACGAGAGATGAACGCTGCTATTGATTCATTCTCCTCCATTTTAATGGAGAGAATCTTGCTCTTTAGAAACAATAGGCAATTTGTGTTCTTGATCTCATACAAGTCTTTGAGAGTTGTCCAGATGTTTGTTTCAGATTTACATTCTTGAATATGGGGAATAATGCAATCTTTCACAGACAAATCAGCACCTTTTCCTTATTCTCCCTTTTTTTCCAGTCCTGGATTGTTACTGTTGTTCCACCTATAGCTAGGGTCGGCTTCAACTCATCACCGGTTGCAATTGCCCATGCATTTTCCCCCTCCAATAGGGTCTGCAACTTAAATTTCCAATTGGAATAATTGGAACCATCGAGCTTATTGCTCTTGTTTAGATAAGCCTCTGCCATCTGGTTGTTCATCTTGGCAGGCCTCCTCAAGGATAAAAAAATTAACATCCAACAATAAAAAATGGAACTCCAGATCCAAGGAGTAATCTAAAAAAATGTATACTCTAAAACAATTTTTCCTTCCAATAATTAAGACACAGGGATCTATCATCAGATCCAAAAGGGTGATCACAAAAAGCAAATGGACATTTTGTTTGAACACAACTCCTTGAAATGGATGCTTTAAAAAACAGATATTTTTTTTAAGCATACATAGATTTGTATTCAAAAAAAAATTGGCTAGTCTGAAATTGAAAGGCCACCAAACTCATTTCGGTACGACTTTATCATTACCCAATAAATCAATTATGGGTGCCTGCAATCGAAAGGTCAACGATGCTAATGTAATCGAATTGTGTTTGTTGTAGCTTCAAACTTGCAACGTAGCAACATCTGTAAATGGCCACGCTCGGCCTCCACCTGGAGCAGCACGTAGCAACCGGTATCCAACAGCATGGATAACCAATCCCTTTGCTGCAAACACCCTCACCACGCCCTTCGAGCGATCAAAACTGCGACCTCAGCCTCAGGTATGTAGGCCACATTGCGCCACCGAGAGAGCTGCCACCACGATCCGAGCTCAGAGGTTCACCACCCAATTCGAGCTGCCACCAGGATTAGCACTTCAATTTTGAGGAGCACGCAACAATGCACTTCGGCCTCCGCCAATGCACCACCGCAACGCTCCCAACAATTTCTACCACATGTAGTCAGACGGATCTCCTCCAGCAATTGGCTCTGCTTGCCGGTTCCTCCAACCACGGCAAACTTCCACGATTTAAAAAAAAAAAAAAAAAAACCACTCAGATCATATCAGACCTCCCACGGAGAACACAATTTCAAAAAACGCTCCCACGGAAAGCACACAGGGCTTTGCAGCACTTTGGCAACCTCCACGCAGCTCCTCCAGGCAGTGGTTGTTCCACCAATTTGACCTTTGCTTTTTCCTGTTCCTCATTTCACAAGCAACTACAGCCACGGCGACCTCACCAGCACCAACGTGATTCTCCCTCTCAGATCAGCGATTTTCGGGCGCCATGATCAAAATCGTTACAAGGGAATGGCCAATCAGCGCGTCTTTCCCCCCTGATCGCGCGATGATCATCACCCTTCTTCCTTCAGGAAAAGCAATGATGGATGTGAATAATCATAAATAATTAAAAAAATGACGTCAAACATGCGATCAAATCACTTGATCCGCATGCACCAACAACCAGATCACTTGATCTGCGGCCACCAACATTCTATTTGCACTTGCTCGCTCGCTTTGATCGTCCACCAAGTGCGATCTTCCACCAACTCCCAACTCACGGATTCGCAGGCCCTCTCCAACCTGCAGCGCCAATATCATGTTAAACAGAATGGAAGACAAACAAATTATTGAGAAAGTGTGAGGAGCTCATAGGTGAGGGATTCACCTGGAGACAACCTCCTGCAGTACCTTATACTCAAATTCACATTGATCTCAATAATAAATAGTTTACAATTAATTAGGAACATGAAACTAATCATCCTAAAAAATAGGATCTAAATCTTAATGAAGAAACTCACGTAACTAAATAACAAAGGAACTTTCTCCATTAATTCTAACAACCACCCACCAAAATTTATGTAGTTTTACTTATCCACATCACATCTGAGTTTATTAGTTACTACCAAAACAAGGCTATAGGATGATTTATACACTATCAACCATTATTAATTTGGCATTGATAAATGTAACTTATAATTATTTATGAAAATTTTCCCCAAGCATAATTTTAACTTAAGTTGGAGATGCCTTGCAAAACAAATTTATAATATAACCAAACATCTCCACCATTCTCTACTCTATATTATTTTTAAAGCTTTATTATTTTTTACTTAAACCAACTTATGAATTAGGAACATGAAACTAATCATCCTGAAAAATAGGATCTAAATCTTAATGAAGAAACTTACGTAACTAAATAACAAAGGAACTTTCTCCATTAATTCTAACAACCACCCACCAAAATTTATGTAGTTTTACTTATCCACATCACATCTCAGTTTATTAGTTACTACCAAAACAAAGCTATAGGATGATTTATACACTATCAACCATTATTAATTTGGCATTGATAAATGTAACTTATAATTATTTATGCAAATTTTCCCCAAGCATAATTTTAACTTAAGTTGGAGATGCCTTGCAAAACAAATTTATAATATAACAAAACATCTCCACCATTCTCTACTCTATATTATTTTTAAAGCTTTATTATTTTTTACTTAAACCAACTTATGAATGTTAAATGTTAAACATTTACACCTATACATCTACCTCTATACTAAATTATAAAAAGTTCTTTAGCACAATTATTATGTAATACATTTTCTAAATTTACAATTTAGCACAATTATTATATAATAAATTTTTAAATTTATAAATTATAGATTTCAAAATATTTAAAAATATTAATATTTCGCTACTCATTTCATATTCAAAATATTCCTAAATCTAAAATTGCCAGAGGGGGCATTCGGCAAGCTTGTTACCAGCATCATCTGCAAGGTCTGAAATTAAATGACTTTGGTTTGGGCTCTGTGAACAGCAGATGGCTCCTGGTTTAGCGCTATGTGAACAGCGGGCGGCTCTAAATTTGGAATTGATAGATCATATTCCAATGATCGTTGAAACATGTGCCTATGCGTTCGGAGGGATCTAATTTCTTAATGTGTAAATTGGATTTAATTTTTTTTTTTTTCAGAAAGAAAAAGCTTCATGATTTATATTAAGAGCATATTAAAGTCCATATACAAGCGAAGGCATAAGGCCTTTGATGCAAAATATGCAGAGACCTGTTACTGTCATGGAAACAGCACCGCATGAATCTCTGAGATAGAACAAAAATATTGAGTGCATGGCACTACAGAATCTTCAGAAGGAAGGAACCATCAAGATCAAGATATTAAGAGTCTGAATTTAAACAAAAATGCCCCGAAGGATAAAGACATAAAATTCCAAGACGGAAGTTAATCCACAGAAGGCATATATCCCGAGATTTTTATCAAAATGAAGTCAAGAGGCAGACAGGAATTCTGGAAAATATGATCGTTCCTCCACTTCCAAAGGAACCAGCAGGTGATGATAAAAAGAGAACGCCAAGAGGGACGTTGTGCACTCCACCAGAGGAAGGCATCCTGAACAGAAGAAAAAGCTCTGTGAGAAAATCCATAGTTTAAAGACAGCACATACCAGATTGAGGAGGAAGCGCCACATTGGAAGAACATATGAAGATTGGATTCAGCATTGATGCGGCACATCTGACATTGGCTCGGCCCCTGCTAGCCTTTTCTTTGCAAGACCTCCCAAGAGAGATTTTTGTTTGAGAAAAGGAGCCAGGAGAAAAGAATCATCTTAAGCGGGCAGGAGGCTTTCCAAAAAATGGGAGGAAAGAAGGGCGAGGGAGGCGGGCAATCAATAGAGAGAGCTGCATATAAGTCTTTAACAGAAGTTAGAAGGGCAGGCTTCTCTAGGGACCAGATGAGTTCATCAGCAGAACCCGATTGCAATCTTCCTTTGCTAGAGAAACTGTTGACAGCCGAAACCCATAAGGGACGAAGAGAAGGGGGGATGGATAGTTCATATGCGCTCTTCCAAACTGGGGCTTGAGAAATCCAAGACTGAATTAGCTTATTCCATGTAAAAAGACCTTTTGAAAGGAAGAAGAGGACCAAATCTGGAGAGATCAACGATTCCAAATTATGCAGCGTTGGGTCGAGGCCGATGAAGACACAAGAACCGGAAGAGAGAGACCATTTTAGATTCCCTAAGAAGAAGGTTTGAAGCTTTCTGAAACTTTTCCAAATGATGGAGCCGGACCTGATTCCCAATGACTTCCTTCTGAACCAGAAGACCATATACCGCCCCTTGAGATATTTTTGATTTATGATGTTGCTCCACTGGCTTTTACCATAGATACCTCTTATGAGCGATTTGCAGAGAATAGCTTTCCCAAAAGAGGTCATATTCAGAAGGCCCCAGCCGCCCTTCTTCTTCGGCTTTGATATTAAATCCATCTTTGCTAAGTGAATCTTGGACTGGATAGAACGACCGCCCAATAAGAAGTTTGATGCCAGAGAAGTCATCTTTTTTGAAATAGATGAAGGAAGAAGGAAAAGGTGCGCCCAATAAACCGCCATTTGAGAGAGAACAGCTTGAACCAAAATTAGCCTGCCAGCTAAGGAAAGGAAGCGCATCTCCCATCTAGAGATTTTGTTGTAAAAACGATCAATCAACCACTGCCAATCCCTGATGCGATATCCATTCGCTTTAAGATGGAAGCCCAGATATGAGAGCCCGTCTCCCATCAGTGCGATTTTTGTGCCAAACAGCTCAGCAACCCATTGAGCTAGGACAGGGCTTGATCCATTATGATATAGCGTGGACTTGTCCTTATTTATAGTCAAACCTGTTGCAGATTGGAATTTGAGGAAGATCATATTGAGACAGACCCAGGATGATTTGCATAACATCGCAAAGATGAGGATGTCATCTGCGAAGAGATTATGAGAAAGAGATATATCTTTACATATTTTAACCGGCCTACATCTTCCATCAGAAACAACCCTGTTGATCTGAGAGCTTAGGGAATTCATCACCAGGATAAAGAGGAGAGGGGAGAGGGGGCAGCCTTGACGAAGACCCCTCTCCGCTTTGAAGAAAGATGAGGGAATGTCGTTGATAATGACTGAAAAATTGGCATTCTCAACACACGCCAAGATCCAATTAATTCCCTGCGACCTTAAACCAATTTTAGCTAAAAGAATTCTGAGGAATCCCCAATCAACAGAGTCGAAAGCTTTTCTGAGATCTACTTTTAGAGCGGCAGCATCAATATTTTTGGAATTGATTGTGAAAAGGCATTCCTGGGCCATAGCAACAGCATCCAAGATAAGCCTTCCTTTTAAAAAGGCATGCTGTTCCTTTGAAATAAAGGAGCTTAAGACGGACTTCATTCTGTTAGCAATTATCTTGGAGATGATTTTATATAGGGAATTGCATAAAGCAATTGGCCTGAAATCCAAGAGCGAAGTCGATTTATCCTTTTTGGGGATAAGGGCTAGAAAGGTGGCAGATAATGCGCTATTGACATTCCCTGATATGCGAGAGGCTTCAACCATGCCCAGCAAGTCGTTCTTGAATAACTCATAGAAATGCAGGAAGAATAAATTGGATTTAATTTTTTAATGTGTAAATTTTCCAATTTTTTATGAATTGACATTATTTAAATGTTTTATATGGTTATTGAGCAAAATTTCAACTTTGATGACAAACGAAAAGGGTTACACATCACAAGGGTAACACACCACACTGGCCTATAGAATATATCTCTCAGCTCAATGAATTAATTATTAATTATTTTTTATTTAAATTCAGGAATGTTTGCAATGTAGATCATTGTTAAATAAATGTTTGAGATTGTGTAGAATTCCAGCGAATGTTCTAGATTGTATAGAGCTCGAGTTAATAGAATATTAACTAAATTATGTAAAACTTATTTTCAATATCAATCAATTGCAGTTGAGTACGGGTTATTAAGTTATATAATGGGACATTGTCATGTATTTTGTATAAGCGTTTTAGCATGGGCCTAATTTAATACAATCTTGTTTTATCATATTTCTGTAATCATTATTTGTTTATGTTAGTATCATGGAGGGCTTAAAACTCAGTGGTAAGAAACCTAACTTATTATAAAATCCAAAAGTTTAATTTCAAAAGGTGCAACACATCATTTTGTACAAGAAAAAATTACAGTGAAATAAAATTAATTTGATTTATTGTAATATAAATGTTAATGTGGCAGAGATCTTTACTAAGCCTCCAGGAAAAGATCAGATTAAGATTATGTTATGTGGAGACAATTTAGGTGTGATAAACAATTCATTTCTCCATTAAGGGGGACCTAGATTTAATAGAAAAATAAATGCATTTCTAGATTGTGTAGAACTCGAGTGAATTATTGTGTAGAACTCCAGTTAATACAATGTTCTAGATTGTATAGAACTAGTTGTTTTCAATATGAGTCAGTTGTAATTGAGTAAGAGTTATTAAACTATATAATGGGACAATGGCATATATTTTGTATATGTGTTTAGGCATGGGCCTGATTTAATAAAATATTGTTTTATCATATTACTATTTGTTTTCGTGTTGGACCCTACGGAAAATCATTCCAAACATCATCTCAAGGAATGGAAACAATTAGCATGTGGGAACATATTTCAATATAAGCAACAACTAAGTAGTTTAATCATACTAAGTTTTTACTTCTTCTATAGAAATTTGGTGATAAAAATGTAACACCCTCTTCCCACATCTACCCAAGTAACCGACCAACTAGGGTAAACATGTGATGAGAAATTACTATGATATAATTCAACCTCCTAAGTCACATTAAGGAAGTGGAACCGACAGAAACACACCATACAAACTTTCAACATCAGCAACAGGACTCTTAAGAACCATCCCAACCTTTATGGTAACCAGTCTCTAGGTCCCATTGAGGTCTTAGACCACTTGACCCCCGTACACTCCCATGTTATGGCCCTGACAACGTCTAGGAGGCTCTGAATGGTCCCATGACAAGGCATGCCAATGTCCAGGGGCTATTTTGCTCAATGTTGCACCAGCATCCCCAGGATTTGAACCAATTTTTCAAGTCCAGAGACGGAGTCACTGCCTAGAATTGAATGAAACCTTCAGAACAGAAAGGTAATCAAAAAATGATGACACAAGTGCAATTACTTAAACAAGACCTTGACTTTACCACTATTAGCCATGATAGGAATTTCATCAAACATATCAAAAATATGTAATCTAAAGGTGTAAAAAACATATTTAATCATAGGGATATCATACTCAGCTGAGAATCGCTAAGAAGCATTGATGCCTCAACACATTAGCTTCAATTTCATCCATTAGGTCATAGATACATTAGTCATCCATTTACAAGTAAAAACGTGATGAGAGCCATACATAGCTACTTTCATAAAACATATACATAACCAGCATAATAGAAACAGAAATACCAAGGAAATCACAGTCATATGATCCACATATAAACCGATATAATACTCATAGAAATACAAGGAGAAATAACCTCATATTGATGATGCGAAATCCAAAACCGGGATGGGACTACCACGTTCCACTTGACCATAGAATGGCTCAGTCAAATCTCTCTTCAGCCATTCACCCTCGTGCCATATTCCAGGTATGAATGTGTGATCTTATAAAACAAATCAATCCAAAACCATTCAAGGCTTCCAGAGGCCAACCACCTCAACCCATCAAACAGTGATTCTACATCACGATCGAACATCACAAAACCATCACTAGATTGGTATCTACCCAAGCCTTCCAGGTTTCCAGAGCATTTGTTCCAACCAAGGTTTCAAGGACTAGTAACTCAACCCACAACCGTCATTGGGCTTCCAGAGCGTTTTTCCAATCAGGGCTTCTAGGACTAGTAATTCAACCCACCAAGGGCTTCCAGAATGTTTTTCCAACCAAGGCTTCCAGGACAAGTAACTCAACCCAAGCTGTTACAGGGCTTCCAGAGCATTTGTCCAACCAGGGCTTCCAGGAACTAATAACTCAACCCAAGCTAAAGGAAACATGAAAACCAACCAAAAAACAAAGAAATCAATCCACAACACCATGACTATCCAAGAAATGGAAAGGCTGGGAAAATCCACCGTCAATCCAAGCAATCCTCCATGCCAGTGACAGATCATGACCAATAATCCACATGCATATGCCATGCATGCCAAAACTAGTGAGGAAAATTGTAATGTCCCAAATCAATTAATTTTGGAACAGACACTTCATATTAAACTATCATGCATTTTCCATAAGATTGTCATGTAAAACCAGAACCATAAATCTATAAATTGCACAAAATCTCATTAAAAGATCACAACATGAGAAACAATGAGAAATGAAGCAACCAAAATCCAACTTTATTATATATAAATAGATGCCAATACAATAGCTGGAAATGACCCTCCGGTCTCCAAACTGAAACAGAAAAACAATCTCTACACCTGTGGATTCCGAATGAATCCACCAAGGGGAGATGGGTGCTCACCCAATCTCTCTAAATCACCCGAGGGTTACATCCTGGGGCTACTAATGGGGTAGAGAATCGGGTTCTCAACCTCTCATACAAGAAACAATACTCAATCCAAGATGTCCTCCAATGGTCTCCTCCTCCTCTTTTATAGATTTGATGAACTCCTCTAAAACCTTCTATTTTATTATTATTTTAATCATGGAGTACTCTTCCCTCTTTTATTTCAATTAAAATATTCTTTTAATGCGGGGAAAATGGTAAATTGGCAACCATGTCTCCTCGGGCCACTAAAACTCATATCTAACCATCCCATCCTGTAGATCTTCATGTTCCGGTTCCACCAAGCTATTACATTGAGGTGTCCCACCAATCAATCTCCTCGGAATGCCACCTCGAGCATAATTAATTAAGTTATGCCCAATAATAATGTTGATTTCTCAAAGTTGTCGGAATGTGACAGAACGAAAGGCAAACTATGAAGATGGTGGAATATTCCAAGCGAATGCCATCAAATCCCATAAGAACTCCACAAAACTCCATCGAAACCCCTGATGACATAAGCATGCTCCACTGACCTCACCACCACCTGCCCTAGAAATCCACCCCAGCTGCACTATGAAGAAGGATAAAAATGGGGACATGATAGTCCTCCCACCCCAAGATTGCTTGCCCTCAAGCAATCCAAATATGTGGACCAATCTGGTGGTCCGACACAACTGAGACCCAATGCCAGGATCCCATACGAACCATTGGGTGACGCTCTGCTCCTGTGTCAACCCACCATGAATGGACTCCTCGATGCCTGGATCCCAGATCAATCTCCGACGGAACTTGTCATCAGCAAATCCTCCAAGATCCCCATGATGCCAATAAGGAGCATCAAGGCTCCACGGATCCTGTTGTGCTATAACTTTGGCAATGAATGTTGCTCCACCTATCGCGTACCAACTCATCACCTCTCTCCAATCCAACCCTTGGCCTAGACCAAGGTCAATCTCATCATGTTGAAGCCGTGCTAAAATACTGATGAGTGGCCAACCTACATCCTGCTGCCAACCGAAGCATGCGATATCCCTCACCTTGGAGGGCTCCTGCAATACAATGCCTCTGAATAAAAATGATACTCCATCAGTAGGGTACCAGCTCATGATCTCTCTCCAATCCAATGGAGGGATTCATGTGCAAAGAATACATCTACTATGCTGACACTAATACATGCTCAACTCCTGATGCTCCACCTAGAAAATCAAAACATATCCAAGAAATATTGCCTCTCTCCCTCTAATGGGAAAAAGTGGGTAAACTGTGTTGCAAGCCCTATCTATGAACTCCTGGAGAGGACTGCTACCTGAATATGTTGCAGCTTTGCTAGCTGCCACTATATATGTTTGCACCTCATCAAGGGGTAGACCCAAAGGTGGATGCACCACCATCTCCAACTATTTCCACCTACTAGCCTCCTGCAAAAGTACCTCGTCAATCTCCAACACCTCTTGACAAAAGATGTCTACAAATACTACCTTCATGGAGGTTGCCTGCACAACTATCTACTCCACTCCAATGATTGGCCCCACGGGTGTCTGCTCATCCTCCACCATGGGCTCAACATGAGCCACTAGCTGACTATATAAAAATGGCTCATCCCGCACACTGTGCATATTGTCCTCCTCATGTCCTAGCACTGCTGAGTGATCTTCATGTTGGGCCATCACCAATGGCTCATTTCTCAAATCCTCCCGAGTGTCTTCTCCTAGGCTTTCTTTATGCATGGAATCAAATTGTTGCTCACCATCTGCAATCATCAAACATAGATGCATAGGTAGGTTGCTATCACACAATTGTTCATGCTCCTTAAAGGTGTTTTCATGCAAGTCAAAGAATTCTACCTGCAACTCCTGCTCAAACATGGGCCCTTCATTTCTTTGTTGACTTGAGTTTTTTGTCATTCCTCGCTCTTCTTTAGTTTTTGCTTCTTTGTAAGTTTTACATGTGTGATCTGGTGGCCATGCTCCTTGACATGTGAAGCAAATATGCCCTCTCCTCATTTTATTTCAGCTCTTCTTTGGTAGCTCTTGAGGTTGCTTCTGCTTTGGTTCCTCATCCTTCCCAAATCTAAACCCTTCCAAAAATATTCTCATAAAATTTCTCCTGGCGATAGGGCTGCGAGTTGCCTCAATGACTCATCCATGAGCCAATAAATTTTAAAATTTCAAGTTCCCCTTACTCTTGTTATAAAGGCCCAACAAAATAACCCAAATAATTAATCCGCACTGCCCAGAAATTATATTGTTGCTACTGAAGATAAACTGGTGTTTTGTCCTCAATACTACTCCAAAAATTCTAAAAATTTAACCTAAGGCTCCTCACACCAAACCCATAAAAACCCAGAAATGGTTTGGCTTAAATCCAAGCCAAGATCAAGCTCACCAAGTGGTGTGAATTACCCAGTTCACTGATAAAACGAAATGATGAAGGAACACTGATTTACAGCCCGCATACTACCTGGAAAATTCTAAAATTTTAACCACGAACTCCTCTCATAAAACCCAGAAAAACCCAGAAATTTTTTGGGTAGATTCTAAAAGATACAGAAAGCCCCAATTTAGTGCAAGTTTCCTACTCCGCCCAACTCGGCACACTGCTCCAAATAAGATAAATTAATATCACAATGTTCCACCTCTTCAATCCATCAAATTCACTAAAAAATCACTAGCAACAACAATTTTGGCACACAAATAAAAATTCTACAACAAAGGATGACTTTGGCACTTCCAAAATAAACCCTCGAATACTTAAAATTGAAAACCCAAACCCGCACGCTGAGCCAAGTTCTATGCTCTGATACCACTGTAATGTCCCAAATCAATTAATTTTGGAACAGACACTTCATATTAAACTATCATGCATTTTCCAGAAGATTGCCATGTAAAACCAAAACCATAAATCTAAAAATTGCACAAAATCTCATTAAAAGATCACAACATGAGAAACAATGAGAAATGCAACAACCAAAATCCAGTTTTATTATATATAGATATATGTCAATGCAATAGCTGGGAATGACCCTCCGGTCTCCAAACTGAAACAGAAAAACAATCTCTACACTTGTGGATTATGAATGAATCCACCAAGGGGAATGGGTGCTCGTCCAACCTCTCTAAATCACTTGAGGGTTTTCGTCTTGGGGCTACCAATGGAGTAGAGAACTGGGTTCTCAACCTCTCATACAAGAAACAATACTCAATCCAAGATGTCCTCCAATGGTCTTCTCCTCCTCTTTTATAGATTTGATGGACTCCTCTATAACCTTCTATATTATTATTATTTTAATCATGGAGCACTTTTCGCTCTTTTATTTCAATTAAAATATTCTTTTAATGCGGGGGAAAGGGTAAATTGGCCACCATGTCTCCTCAGGCCACTGAAACTCATATCTAACCATCTCATCATGTAGATCTTCTCGTTCCGGTTCCAACAAGCTATTACACTGAGGTGTCCCACCAATCAATCTCCTCAGAATGCCACCTCGAGCATAATTAATTAAGTTATGCCCAATAATAATGTTGATTTCTGAAAGTTGTCGAAATGCGACAAAACAAAAGGAAAACTATGCAGATGGTGGAATATGTCAAGTGAATGCCATCAAATCCCATAATAACTCCATAAAACTCCATCAGAACCCCTGATGACATAAACCTGCTCCACTGACCTTCCACCTCCTGCCCTGGAAATGCACCCTGGTTGCACTATGAAGAAGGATAAAAATGGGGACATGACAAAAACATACATGCAACTCGGTACCTACAAGCCAAATCTGTTGTAGATGTTGATCTCGATGTCCTCTTGCGCTTTCCTACTCTTTGTTTTCCTTCTTTCTCCAAAACTCCAAGTATGCCACATTCCCCAAGAGTGCTCCAAGAAACTCTAAGTGTCCAAGAGTATGAGAGAGAGAGCTCCAAATCGAACTGACAAAAGTCTATGAACTAATCCTCAGAGGCCCTTTTATTAATGAGGCTTCTATTTTCTTCATTTTCCTCCTCACATGCAACCTGACACCTTTCATCTCCCTTTCCTCCTAATTTCCATTATTTTCATAAATAAATGTGTCAAAAATGTCATTTTGTCTTTCCAAATCTTTAGCCATTACATTTGTCAATTTCCTTAGTCATATTAACTGAAATGAACACCCACACTAGGATGTCTTGTCCAACATTCAGTTTGGAATAAGCATCCCATCAACTGTGATTATTATTTTGTCTTTATTAAATTTTATTAAATGGAATTTTTACCAGAGTTGTTACAAAAAAAATTAGCCATAGTGTGTATTTTTGTTGTTTAAAATGCATTTTTGAATGCATAGTGACATTGAATATTTTTGTTATTTAAAATGTATTTTTAAATATAAAAATATATTCAACATCTTCAAAAACTAAGCATAGATCACAGACCTCAAACTTAACATTCCAACAAAATCTCCCAAACAAAATCAATAAAAAAAATATTACCAAATAAATCAAAATTCTCATAATTAAGTTGAGCAAACAATACCTCGAAGAAAGTATGAAAGACCTACACAATAGATTAATAATGGAAAGAGGGTTATACTAGATTTCGAGCTGCGAGAGAAACAACCCCCTCGGTAGATAAATGAACATGATCAACGGGACAATACATTTTGGAAACAAAAACTTTGATTTTATTTGAGTGTCTTTTGGAAACAGAAACTTTGATTTTATTTCAGTGTCTTGGGGAAAGATTTTTTTTTAATCATGAAGTCTTTATGATAAATAGAGTGACTTTATCACTCAATGAAGATTTGATATGGGTGAACATTTTGAGTCACATGAGGAGATTGAAAAGAAAAATCACATATTTAAAAATAGGTTGTTTGGACAAGTTGGGGGATAATCAACCGGAAGCAATCAGGCAATTAGAGGAAATATTCTGAAATATTGTAAGAAAAACATCAAGATTGAAGCAATTAAATAACTAGAGGAAATATTCTAAAATATTGTAAGAAAAAATATCAGGATTGAGGAGATAATTAATTAGAGGAAATATTTGGGAAGTATTGTAAATAAAAGTAATAGGATCATGATCGAGTTAAACATGTATAAGCTATATTATTGATCAAATTTGGGCATATTTTAAATTTGTGGATGGTTGGGTCAATAATGTAGGTCGTCATAACTTAGAGTTTAAAAGTTTTAGTAACTTGATTAAGTTTACTAGAACTACCCTAACAAAATGAATGATGAATGATGAATTACTTAACTTCAAAATTCTTCTTATTTCTCTATTTAAACTAAACTAGCAATTGCACCATATGTTGCAAAGGAAACGCCCTAAGGCAATAGCATATAGCAGTAATTAATGCTTCTTTGACAATTGTTGAAAGACAACAAAATATCAACAAAAGGCAAGAACCATGCTACAAAAATTGACTATGTTTCTCTTATGACTGTCAATTCGCCTTTGTATTATTTCCTTCATGATCCTTGAAACTATTCAAAAGATCACATTTCTCTTTACCACTAATCTCTTTGGTGTCCTCCATGTTCTTGTTTTAATCCAATAGATTATGCTTAAGAAAATCTAACCTATGTCATGCAATTGAAAATAATGTAGAGATCACTCAACAACATTTAAACCATTTTATCTTGAAAATCAAGCAAGTGTGATCCATAAGCACCACAATGAAAATAATGTTTTTTTACATCAAAAGACCACATCTCACTTTGGTTTCAAAATAATGGCCCCAAAATTTATATAACTTGTTGTGTATCTGAGTGGTAAAAAAATGAAAGAGTTATGCAACGTCACTTCATGAATATGCAACCTAGTATATTCTTTGTATATATAGCATAATTTGATGCAATTTAGGGCTCACAAGACATTTAGAGTGAATATCAAGTCCAACACACTTAATCTAAACTCATAATATATAAAAGGTCTCTCCAGAGATTCACATTCATCACTAATTGAGAAGGCACTCCAAATGCACAAAATATCAAGAGAAGCTCAAATATTGATCACCTTCCCAATCAAATTGAATAGGGTTTTCCTTTTATGAAATAAAAAAGACAATGTAAATTGCTCCAAAGAAAGATGAACAAAGATAAATTTGAAAATCATGTGAAAATTGACTTCCAACCAGTGCAAAGAGAGCAAGCACTTTTTATGTGCCAAGAATCTAGGAGTCCTTGGTGATACATAATTTGGTTTCCCATTAGGAGTTGTTGGAATTGAGTCTCGCAACAATTAATACATTTCACAAGAATTACAAACAATAAAACCCTACGATTAATAAAAGCAAACACTTTTCATGTGTTTCTCTCCAAAACTCGATCTATTTTAAGAGTCAAACCCTATCACTTGGGTGACTTCTTGTTGAATGCTTGCGTAGTGTCAAGAAGAGACTTCTTGTTGAATATGTTCGACTTGAGAGAAGCATGAGTCAGACTTTGTGTGGTGCCGAGAAGAGCAGAGGATAAGCATTGGTGTTAACACACCTTTCTCTATCTCAATGAATCTGAATCACTTGGTAAGGGAGTGTTTTGGGACGTCTCCAACTTCGCCAAGTTACAAATTCTGTAAGTAACAAGTTCCTATTATAGTAATTTGTTATTTCGATAGATTTCAAAAGTTTATAAGTTCCTTGATAATTCTATTCATTTAGAAAATTTGTGGAAGGTAAGTAAAGTCAAATTTACTCATTTTCATTAGATTTCTAAAACATAAAATATATTATAAATATTAAAATATTCCAATTAATAACTTATTATGATAAGTTTACCCAATTTATTCAAATAAAAATGTGTAACACCAAAGTCCAAAATCCCTAATTGTCATATCTCGCAAGCGATACAAGCCATACGTGGAAATGGCATCTATCTCCTCTTGTGTTCATTCCACCAACTGCAATATGGTATGTCACTCACAAATGGAAGAATCAGTAACAAATGTACTATGACCATTAAAATTTCCATGCCAAAACAATGTCCTTATCAAACGATGCAACCATTATTACGAATCGAACAATAGTTTCAATCGAGCAGCAGAGAAATGGGTAAGCATAGTGTTCACACAACCAAAACTTTAACCAGGTCAGTGGAAGCCATTAAAGTATCTAGAGACATAATTTTCACTGATAACAACTATAGAGTAAATGACAAGAACATCTATAGACAAATATACTTGTGGTGTTCATGTTGGTTCTGGTAGCTAAAATGATGGACTGAAGGATACAGAATGATAATATAACAAAAAGATGCATCCATCGATCACTTGGGAGATGGGTCATACTTGATTTAGATAAATTCGTCTGTCACTCAAACATAAGTATGTTAGGAGAAATATTTGTAATCATTGTAGAATTTCGTTCTTCACAACATTCTACACACTAGTGCAAAGTTTGTTGAACCATAATTACAATCCATTGCACAAAGATGAAAAAATACAAACAGAAAACCATGCAATATAAATAGAAATATCATTATTATGAGATGAGATGTATATTACATATGATAAAATTTTGACAAACATATATGAAAAGTTTTTTCTATCGAGTATATATATTAAATTTGATAAAAAGAATTTTTGAACTCAACACGAGATGCTATAAACTATAACATAAAAATATTTTACTATTTATGTCAATTGAAAATTTAGAGAATATTTTGAAGATCAAAAGAAAGGTCGAACAATCCATGTAAAAATGCTCAATATAAATGAGACAAATTTAGAAATTGAAGCTAAATATTGGCATCAAGTTTCAACAATAAGGATACAAAACAATTTTGGTTAAGAAAGCATCAAATTTATATTCCATTTTAATATCCACAATAGAACAGATGAAAAGATAATTTCACATACTTACCATATTTACAACAACATGAAAATCCAAAGCAAAGATAACATTAGTTGCTCAAAGAAAATGTCTCCTTATTATAGGAGTTCCTTTCTCCTAAACATATGGACTTGACCTTGGAGAATGACCGTGAAGCTTTTATTTTGCCAACTTAGTAGCAGTCATGTAACTTGGAATCGATGGAATGCCTTGAGAAGCATGTTTGGTATGCTCAGTTTTAACATATCCAAATGAATTGTGTCTTCTAGTAGGACTTATGCTCTACCACAGGAATCTCGGCCTCACTCTTGGAGGTCAAGTGTACATTGTCATGCTTGGTTGGTGTAAAGTATCCATTTTGAACAAAAGAATTTATCCTTTGTTGCAACGAGGCATCCTCTCGTGAAATTCTTTCAGTTGGACTTCTTGAAATGCTTTCATCCTATCGCCCCAAGATTGAAAAACAAACATATCACTAGGAGGAGCAAGCAGTCGATCCAGATTGCTTCTATATTCCACCTTGTATATTGAAAGTGAGACCCATTCCATATTATCTCGATAGTAGAGCAAGCTTCCATTCATGGAAGAGCAAGACCTCAAATATTGAAGGTCTTATTTTCACCTGATCTCATCTACAGGGCTCCTCCCTCTCGGGATGTTATTGAGGTTTTCAAGTGCTATGGATTCCAACTCCAGACCGATGTTTGCTTTATGCATTAGAGTAGGGTTCAGTAGTAGGCACCACCCATAGAAAGATACACATAAATGAACGAATGAAGTGCAAAAAATGGATGAAGTGCAACCATGCCCTTGTAGGTGGGGAGATACAACAACTGCAACCAAATTCTTAGGGGGATATAATGATTGGACCTCTTCGGTGCTACCAAATGAAATCATTTTTTGAAACATCACTACCAAGTATTCTATTTAAAAGGGAAAGGTTTCAACCCTCCTGGTACTACCATATCGAATCAAGGGGGTTACTCCTCTAGAATAAGGAAAGGTGTAAACCCATTGGGTACTACTAAACCTCTTACTCACTCGGGTACTACAAATCGATTCATCGCTCGTTAAGTTTCAACATGTTCTTTCTTGTCCATTTACTTATTATTACCATTGAGACAGTTAATCCTAACCAACCCTTCGCTATGCTCAGTTAGGTAAGACCAACTAGGTACAGAGGAAAGTTGGTTCAGGTTGGATTTGGTCTTTCTTTGTATACTTTTTTTGTATACCAAGGAGGGAGATTTTCTGGACCAAGAGAGGATCTGTGATACGGCAGGTAAGAGCAGTATAAGGTTATTACCTGAGTGATAAATGGTTTTTAGTTTGATGGTATGTGATCCTTGCTTGGAATTGTTGATTAACTGGGAAGGAAAGAGACTTCGCACCTGAGTAAATTGGTATAAACATAAGGTAGAAAATGCCAATTTGTGCAATTGTGTTAACATATAATAATACCATCTCCATGCCTGCCCATTGATAAGAAGATTAAGGTTCTCAGAAATTAGAGTTTGGGAAAATAAACTCTAATTACTTCTACAAGTATTGCAAGACTCAAGGTATTTGCTCAACATAACCGCATTGTAGAGAAGAAAAGAGGACCATTGTTGAGATTTGATCTAAATTTGACTTATTTGAGATTTGAATCATGAACTTTTTGCCTTTTCTAACAAAATCACATATACCCAAACAGACAAACAAAATTGCATGTACAAAAAGACTTAGATAATAATCCTACATGTAAACAAATCACAGATACAAGCCAGTTGAAATGAGCTTATATACTATATGCAAGACACAAACATAAACAATGAGGTGTCAAAACAACTTTCATAAATGAAAGAGATCACCAAAGCAAGTAAAGGCAGCCCAATGCCATGGACCATGATCCGTTCCAATTGCTTCAACTTGTCTATGGACTTCAAAATATTTGAGAGTGGGGAAAAAACTCGTAACTCCAGCAACTGTGAAAGTACCTACAATATGTTAATGGTTGTAATAAAGATTAACAAGTTGAACGATTACACAAATCAAGATTCAGTTAACAGTTAAAGCAATGGGATCTAATGGGGGAAGAACTTCCAATTATCTAACATTGGATCTGATGGTGCAGAGAGGTGTAGAGTGGCAGCTAGGAGAGTTCTTCCCAGAGGAATGCCTTACGGCATAACTAAGACACTAAAACCCAAACTAAGGAACTAGCGACACAAAGTCATTCCTACGCTCTCATAATCTCGCCCTTCCTTTTCATTTTATATTTTACAATTTTATCCCTCGATCGGGGTGTGACGGGACGTGAGATCCCTGCATGGATCATCGTAATGTTTAAACAAGTGTGGAGAAGGGAAAGTGGGCAGCCCACCCAACGCAGCCACATGCCCCAGGCAATCAAGGGTTTGACAACCCGTAACCAAGTGGCAAGGTAGACCTCAAGTACGGTAAATCGGGATTTACAAGTGGTAAGTATGGTGGTAAGCTTGGCATTCTGCATGCAAATGTTGTGGTTTCACCTCAGGAGATGTGGTAAGGTGGTGAAGGTAGCTCGAGGGACTGGAGACTTGCACCACCGATAGAGCACCCAGGGCGACAGCAAAGGCGTGACGGCACGACTAGGTAACTGGTATGTTTCTAAGGCCTTCCTAGTTCATGAAATGATGATATTGCAGCAAGGCTCGAAGCTGGAATGGCAGGGTTTGGGGATGATAGTGCATGGTTAATTAGGATTGGGTTAAGTCTGTCTTTGTTAGCGTCTAGAATGTCAATTTTAGTCTTTTATGGAAATCTGCTGGCCTAGATGGGCATGTATGGGGAGTCGGGGCCTGCATTTAGGAATTTGTCTGTAAATTTTGTCAAGGAGTCATGTAGTTCTAGGCATCTAAGGCCCAGATGGGCCTGGGGTTGGTTAGGGAGCCGAACATCTTCTAAAAGTCTCCTAGACCGAAGGGGAATGTATGGGGAATTGGGGTCATCATCGAGCGTCTGGTCTGTAAGTTTTGTGAAGGCCTCGTTTAATTCATGGAGTCAGAGGCTTGGTCAGGCCTGGAGTCGGTTAGAGAGTCTGAGAGGAGTAAGGCATCCATGTCATTTGAAAGAAATGGAGATGGTCAGGTCTTCTGTCAGCCCAAAGGCAAAATTCGAGGCATCGGGGTTCTTTGTGTTCTCATTCCCCATAACAGGAAATGGGGAACCAAAATGGTCTCCCACGGGAAAGGGACGGAAGGCAAAACATGCATATGGCATTTGGATGGTAAAGATTTTATTGAACCCTCTGTGTGCACTACCATTTCAGGTCTACCTAAATTGCATACTCCGGCTTTGGCACTGTTGGTTCTCACTTCAGTGAGGACTCAGGAGTTTCCACAGTCGTTGGGCAACCCAGTCTATGGAAAAATGGTGAAGGCAGAGGCTAGTGCGGGGAAGAGAGGGCATCGTCGTGGTAGAAGCCAGAATAGCAGGAAAGGGAAAACGTCGATGGCTTCGTCCAACAAGCCCCAGCGTAAAAAAGGAAGGAAAATAGGGGAGGAGAACATGCAAAATCTCATGCATGCTTACAGTGTTGGATCCCCGACACAAGTGAAGTTTGTCATCTCGGCATGGGAGGCGGAATTGAACACCAAGGCGGCTGCAAAACCAATTCCAGCAGAGGACTGGGAACCTTTGGTAATGGACCCGGGACATACCCGCAGAAGGCTGACTCTGTTCAAATAGTTAGTCCAACTTTATTGGGTAATGAAGAACTTACTGGAAAGAGCTATGTCAGAAACCCAAAACATGGATGGCCCCTAGCAAACCCAGCAATCTGAACCGAGCCTCAAGGATATTCAATGGGAAATACATGCAGTTTAGGTGCAGCAATACCATCAGAATGTTCGTCTTGGCCGCATGGAAAAAAGTTACAAAGTTTGCAACAAAATGAAATGCCAAGGTCGAGTGCAAAGGACCCAGCCCCGGTAGAATTGTCTGATGATTGACTACTGAGAAGTCATGAAATTTCTAAATTTTTCTGATTTTTTTGTTGGTTTTATGATCTGGTCGAGTAACATTTACATTGTCAATATTACATATAGATGGGTGATAGATATGGCAACCTATAAAGTTTGGATAGACATTCTCAAATTGTTTATGTTTTGGACAGCTTATGATCTTGATCGGTGGCCAATAGACCTAGTTTCGTTTGGGCAAGTTGAAGCCACCAGACTTATTTTTTGTGACCTCCTTTTACATATGACTAATAGAAAAACACTGCCAAGCTTCAAAAAAAATATTTTAAAATTTAATATAATTCACCAAAAATAACACTCTCTCAAAATTTGGAGAGGAAAATGTTAAATATTGGGAAAAAAGGGAAATGTTGAAAGAAAAATTATATTTAACATCTAACTAATTATGTTAATAAGGAGATCATTACCTCCCTAGATGTTGTGCTATTGCTACATGGGTAAATTTTTCTCACTAATTTGTGCTTAAAGTTTCCATTAAAAGAGGCTGTTCTCATAATTCCCCTTCAAATCATATGTAAATAGTCACTAGTTTTTTATACGAATCATAAATCAAAAAAATGTAATTTAATTCCAAAATCCCGAGAAGATTGATTTTAATAAAGAAAAATTAAACATTTGAGACATTTATGAAAACTTCGACTTAACAAACTAATAAAAAGTCAACAGATTCACACAACTGAATGGTACACTGCATTGATACGAAAATATGTAACGTCATATTGTGTATATAAAATTATCAATTTAGTTTATACATATAACTTATTAAAAAAATCTTTTTTCCACCTTCAATAAAACATAAACCATTTTTTTACAATAATATTTGAAAAATATTAAATAAACCATTTTTTTACAATAATATTTGAAAAATATTAAATATTATTAAATTGTTTTTATTTTAATTTTGGAATTCTTATATGGGAGGTTTTTGTGATTCATGATTTAAGTAAAAATTTTCCAAAAAAACTACATTGATATCTTAAAGTAGAAGTATTCTCTAAAGTTCATTATCAAGACAAAGTATATTGCATATTTAATTTTTAATTTCTAATTGTCAATGAATTAAAATAAATATTTATAAAAAATAGTCGTAGTCTAACCAGACTGTTTTTTTGCTCTGAAAATTATGGAAATTCCGGTTATATTTTGAAAAAATCTGGCAAATATTTTTGTAAATCCAAGTTATCGTTGTCAAACTTTGAGATTTTAGGTGCCCCAGAAGTTTTTGATAGTGCTAAATCCATTTCCACCATAAAAAACATGATTCAAACACTGTCTCTACAAGATTTTTTGAATTTTTTTTGCCCGGATTTCGACCACTTTTATCTGTCTAGGTAATTCCTCAGCCTCTGTAGATGATTTAATAATAAATATATAAATATAGTTTGAAGCCTATAGGGTTAGCTTAATTGGTCGAGTTTGTCGTTGCTAAGTGCTTTGTCCACTGGAAGTTCTCAAAGTCGTTAAGGTTAGGCTCTGCTAGTTTGACAAAGAGATGTGATTCCTCAAATGGATCTGCCTTAATTTCCGCGAAAAATAATATAGTTTTAAAAAATTATTTACTTTTTAAATTAAATTTATGATAATGATAATTAACTTCCACTAAAATTAATATGATTTAGTAACTTTAAGAAGAAGAAAAAATATTCATTGTGATTTAACATTTTATTTTTATACATTAAAATATATTAAAGGATGACAAAGAATCTTTCGGTAAAGATCACATAGGAGAAAATCTCGTCTACGCATTTCAAACCAACTAGTGTGGTTCATCTTCGTGACAAGATGAGGATGTCATGATGAGGAACCAAATCTAGGCATCAAAATAAATAGATGTAGAGAGAAGCTAACTAGTCATTAGAATATAACAGCTAGTTTGACTTTATTAGTAAAGAATATATAAGTAATAATATTTTTTTTATTAATAATATTATGTTTTGAACAAGGAGGGAAAAAGTCAAACTAAAAGTTCCAAAATAAATTTATTATAAATACTATTATAAATAAAAAAATTAGTATTATAACAAATTTTAATATTATTAAAATAGTATTATAATAAGTTTTATTATTACAAAAAATAATATTAATCCAATTGATTTTATTAATAATATTACAAGACTAAAGGAAGGTTTACTAGAACCAAAGAAAAGATACCAATAACGAAAATATTATCATTAATAAAGAAAGAAAAAATTTAAATTTTATCAAATAAAAGGTCTTTTAATAAAAAAATTCAATAAACCTATAAAAAAAATAAAAATCCCTAGGAATATAGAGCAAGGATCCAACACCTACTGATACTCCAGCCATCACCATCGTCTCTATTTATATTAACATGCCTCTTTTCAATTTCTAAGGCCTCTCTAAATTTACGATGATGAAAATGGTCAATCCTTGCAATGACCCTAGTCTCTTCTATGCAGATGTGATGATTTGTTTTTTTTGCATGTTCTGCCAAAGCGGAGGAGTGATACCTTCCATGCTTGATGTCAACAATGTGCTCATAAATCCTTTGAACTATTGATCGACAAATTTCACCAATATAAGGAATCCCACAAGACCAAGGAATGATGTAAACACCTTTCCCATCTTTGAGGTTCACAGGGTCCTTAACTGATCGAAGAGGAGTCCGAATAGTGCTAAGGGGGCTAAATGTTGAAGGAAACTTATGCTTTTTCATGATCCTTGCAATATTATCCGTGGTATCCTGAATAAATGGAAGATGTACTCCAAAAAACAGATCCTTGGGATCATTCTTATTCCTAGGACCTTTTTCAGCCTTAAGGAAAGCTCTAAGACACTAGAACATGCTATAACCATTCTTATTAAAAATCTTAAGTTGGTGGGTTATTTCATCTTTGAGGTGATTTTCATCAGAAACTCGTAACGCTCGAGTGGCTAGGGTGTTGAGTACACCTAGCTTTTGAGCAGGGAAATGATGGGAACTCGCATGAAGATATTGCTTTGTGTGAGTTTTCTTCTAAAAAACCTGATGAGAGAAAGAACCATTATCCCTTTTTGAAATAAGAACGTCGAGAAAAGGCAGGCTACCATCAACATCAAATTCCATAGTGACCTTTATGGAACTCGATTGACTGTTAAGATGTTGGAAAAACAACTCCAACTTTTCTTTGCCATGGGACCAGACGATGCAAGTGTCATCCACAAACCTTTTCCAAAGCTTGGGTTAGAATAGAGCTAATGACAAGACCTTGGATTCAAAGTCCTCCATGAAAATATTAGCCACCACGGGAGAAACGGGTGAACCCATGCCAACGCCACAAGTTTGTTCATAAAATTCCCCTTCGAAACTAAAGAAAGTAGAGGTGAGAAAAATTTTAACTAAAAAAACAATATCTGGATCCGTAATATGATTGATGACTTCAATGGCCTCACTAATGGGGATATTAGTATATAAAAACACTATATCGAAACTCACCAGATTATCATTCAGATCTATTCTAATACACTTTAACTCGTTAACAAACGAAGACGAATCTTTAACAAAGGATTCAGTTCGGCCAACGAGAGGTTTAAGCTTTTAAGCTAAAATTTTAGCGAGAAGATAAGTTAGTCCTCCTATGGTGTTGACTATGGGTCATAAGGGGACCCCTTCCTTATGGATCTTTGGAAGACCATAAATCCTAGGAGTGAGAGGGCTATTCTCAATAAGCTTCTTACTAGGGGAGATAATAGTGCTAATAGATTTTATGGCTAGAGCAATTGTTTTAGAAATATTTTTTAAGGGCTTCTTATCAAGTTTTATGTAGCTCCCACTATTACACATGTGATCTAACATTTTCTCCCGATAATCCTCCTTGTTTAGGATAACAATAACACCCCCTTTGTCAGTTTTAATAACAACTATGTCCTTGTTATTGTTCAAAGCTTTCAGAGCCTCAAACTCAGGTTTGCTAAAGTTGTTCTTAGAGGTTTTAACCTTTCTCAAAGTAACCGCACAATCCTACCTAATAATATATTTAGTAGCATCTTGTAAATACCTTATCCCAAATTCAATGTCACGGATAATATCATGAACAGGGATTATCCGCACTACTCATCCTTATGGAATATGTCTACCCATGCTAGTGGTGTCAAAGATCCTGGATTTTGTTGTTCTTCATATCAAGTCTATTCGGTTCCCAATCCTTCTGAAAGTCCATCTGGTAGTGTTCTTTTAGAGTTTTCTCATCGAGTTCTTCCTCGCAATTCGGTCTCCAAAGGTATTTCTTCATGCCCTGATCTCTTAATGTTTTCAGTGTTCCTTCCCCATTCGACCCTTCTCTTATTCTATTGATGTGGAGCTTGCTACCCTCCTACATGACCTCAACCTCTGGCGTTCTTGGCAAACGCTGCTCGTTATCCCTTATTTCTAACCTGGCTTTGGATCCTTCTTCTACATCCATCAACATGATCCCTCCCCTGGAATTTGAAACTTCCCGTGGCATTGTCTCTCATGTTACCGAGAATTCCCCCTCTTCCATTCTCGGTTTGCCCTCTTTTAATTCTGTTCAAAATTTCGATAATACCCTTAACTCTAGTAATAGGTTTATAAATTATGGTAATTCCCTCCCTAACAGAGATAATTCGTTTGAATCCAAGTACAATCATTATAATTATAAGAATGTTAATAATAATAATAGCTATTTTAATAATAAGAATATTATAATTATAATAATGTTAATAATAATAACAACTATTTTAATAACAATAATATTTTTCTCCCGTATTAATAATAATAATCATTTTTCTAATCATAAAAATAACAATAATTTATTTTCTATAGATTATGTCAATAAGGAAAATAAGACTTCTTCGCCTCTTCTAGCAATAGGGTTGTTAATCTTTCTTAATTTTCTTTTGATCCTCACGTTTTTAGTCTTTTGGAGAAGGGTTTAAACTTTGTTGTAGCTCCAAGAAAAATCCTTGTTCATGATATTATTTGTGACATTGAATTTGGGAGAAGGGATTTACGGGATGCTACTAAAGATATTATTAAGCGGGATTGTGCGGTTATCCTGAGAAGGATAAACCCCCTAAGAACAACCTTAGCAAACCTAAGTTTGAGGCTCTCAAAGCCTTAAACAATAACAAGAACATAGTTGTTCTTAAAGCTGACAAAGGGGGTGTTGTTGTTATCCTAAACAAGTAGGATTACCGAGAGAAAATGTTAGATCACCTATGTAATAGTGAGACCTACATAAAACTTCATAAGAATCCCTTTAAAAAGATTTCTAAATCAGTTGCTCTAGCCATAAAATCTAGTAGCATTGTTAGCTCCATTAGTAAGAATCTTATTGAGAATAACCCTCTCACTCCTAGGATTTATGGTCTTCCAAAGATCCATAAGGAAGGGGCCCTCCTACGCCCCATAGTCAACACCATAGGAGGGTCAACTTATCTTCTCGCTAAATTTTTAGCTAATAAGCTTAAACCTCTTGTTGGACGAACTAAATCCTTTGTTAAAGATTTGTCTTTGTTTGTTAACGAGTTAAAGGGTATTAGAATATATCCGAATGATAATCTTGTGAGTTTCAATGTGGTCTCTTTATACACTAATGTCCCCATTAATGAGGCCATTGAAGTCATCAATCGCATTACAGATCCAGATACTGTTTTTTTAATTAAAATTTGTCTCACCTCTACCGTGGTGGGTAATCTTTTCATGGAGGACTTTGAATCCAAGGCCTTGTCATCATCTCTCTTCCAACCTCAACTTTGGAGAATGACACTTATGTCGTTTGGTCCCATGGTAAAGAAAAGTTGGAGATGTTTTTCCGACATGTTAACAGTCAATCGAGTTCTATAAAGTTCACTATGGAATTTGAAGTTGATGGTAGCCTGCCTTTTATCGACATTCTTATTTCAAAAAGGGATGACGGTTTTTCTCTCATCAGGTTTTTCGAAAGAAAACTCACACAGAGCAATATCTTCATGCGAGTTCCCATCATTTCCCTGCTCAAAAGCTAGGTATACTCAACACCTTACCCACTCGGGCGTTACGAGTTTCTGATGAAAATCACCTCAAAGATGAAATAACCCACCTCCTTAAGGTTTTTAATAAGAATAGTTATAGCAAGTCCCAGTGTCTTAGAGCTTTCCTTAAGGCTGAAAAAGGTCCTAGGAATAAGAATGATCCCAAGGATTGGTTTTCTGGAGTACATCTTCCATTTATTCAGGGGGCCACGGATAATATTGCAAGGGTCCTAAAAAAGCATAAAATTCCTTCAACATTTAGGCCCCTTAGCACTATTCGGAGCTCTATTCGATCAATTAAGGACCCTGTAAACACCAAAGATGGGAAAGGTGTTTACATCATTCCTTATATTGGTAAAATTAGTCTATCAATAAATCAAAGGATTTATGAGCACGTTGCTGACATCAAGCATGGAAGGTATCACTCCTCCGCTTTGGAAAAACATGCGGAAAAACAAATCATCACATCTGCATAGAAGAGGCTAGGGTCATTGCAAGGATTGACCATTTTCATCATCGTAAATTTAGAAAGGCCTTAGAAACTGAAAAGAGGCCTATTAATCTAAATAGAGGCGATGGTTGGAGTATCAGCAAGTGTTGGATCCCTATTCTATCTTCCTAAGTTTTTTTAATATAGGTCTATGTTGGATCCCTACTCTATCTTCCTAAGTTTTTTTTAATATAGATCTATTAAAAATTTTGATTAGAAGACCTTTCTTTTATTTGATAAGATTTTAACTTTTTCTTTCTTTGTTAATGATAATATTTTCATTATTAGTATCTTTTCTTTGGTTCTAGTAAACCTTCCTTCAGTCTTATAATATTATTAATAAAATGAATTGGATTAATATTATTTTTTGTAAGAATAAAACTTACTATAATACTATTTTCATAATATTATTTATAATATTAAAAAAATATATAATACTAATTTTTTATTAATAATAGTATTTATAACAAATTTATTTTGAAACCTTTAGTTTGACATTTTCCCCTCTTTGGTCAAAACATAATATTATTAATAAAAAAATATTATTACTAATATATTCTTTCGTAATAAAAGCTATTGAGTCAAACTAGTTGTTATATTCTAATGGCTAGTTAGCTTCTCTGTACATCTATTTACTAGCCTCTCTCTACATCTATTTACTTCTATGCCTAGATTTGGTTCCTCATCTTGTCTTGAAAATGAACCACACTAGTTAGTTCGAAAAGGTAGACGAAATTTACTCCTATGTGATTTTTACCTAAAAATTCTTTGCCATACATATTATGTATCACAAAACCCTGAATTGAAAAATATATTAAAGAATATATATAACACTATGGAAACCAAGTATTTCCCCCCATTGTCTTGAAAATAAGTAGACGAAATTTACTCTTATGTGATTTTTACCAAAAAATTCTTTGTCATACATATTATCATATTATGGATCACAGAACCCTAAATTGAAAAATATATTAAAGAATATATATAATACTATGGAAACTTAGTATTTCCCCATTTATCTAGCCCAAAAAAAATTAAAGAGAGTCGAAGAAGAAATCAAAAATAACTTGTGCACATATATTGGGAAGAAAATTGATCGTTGTAAATTATTGATAATTTACATCAGTATTTTACGACGATCGTAAATCAAAAAATATAATTTACTTCCAAAATCTTGACAAGACAGCTTTTAATAAAGAAAAAATTAAACAGTCGACACCTTCATGAAAACTAACATAAAGTCAACAGATTCAGACAAGCTAACGGTACATTGCATTGATATGAAATTACGTAACATCACACTGTGTATGTATGATAAATTAGCAACCTAGTTTATATATATAATTCAATAATAATAATAATAATAATAACCCCATTAAATAAAACATAAACTATTTTTTAACATTAAATCAACTTTCATATATAAGAAGATACTAAATACCATGAAAATGTATTTTTTTAATTTCAAATTGATCATAATTAATTAATCGGTAAACCAATTAAAAATATATATTTATTAAAAAAAATTGTATATATTTGATTTAATAATAAATATAACTTTCAAAAATTATTTATTTATTTTTTTTAGTAAATGGATGAAAATGATAATTAACTTCTATAAAAGTGATGAGTTTAATAAATTTTCAAAAAAATCATTATGCTTTATCATTTTATTTTATACTAAAAAAAATTATTAAAATATATATATATATATAATGAAAGTATGGAAAATTCTCTAGTACTCTTTCACATTTTATAGATGATCTGGTCTCAAGGGAATAAAAAAGAATTGAACCTATGATCTACAATAACTAGCAACAATATCAAAGAACTTCATGTCTAACTCTAGACCACTTGAACTAACCCCAAGGCTTAACTAGCAACAATATCAAAGAACTTCATGTCTAACTCTAGACCACTTGAGCTAACCCCAAGGCTTAGCTCAATTGGTCGGGGTCTTGTCACATAAACACCTAGCTATTCTTTTTGACACCCTCAGAGTTAGGCTCTGAAATGAGTTAGTGGGACTGATCCCTTCAGTGGATCTACAGGAGACCATTTAATTTAATTTAATTCAATTCAATTAGAACTTCAATAAATGATTTCCCAACATTATTCTTACTAGAAATTTGGAGTTTTAAATACCACCAAAGCATTTAGAAATCTGATAAAAATCATTTAAACTCTAAGAAAACTCTTCATGAAGTTGTTTGAAAACAATGTTTACATGAAGTACCAAGGCCAAAGAGTCTTCCTGCATGCCATTAAGGGACCTGTTAGCCCCTGAGGTGCAGTACTACTATTTTTAGTGGAAATGTCCCATGTTTTAGCTCCGACAGCCACATCTCCTCTTGCTCCGCTTTGGCCATAAGCCGGACTTCAAAAATATTACTCTCACATCTATAATTGCATCGGGTCCTGATCCAAATGGATCCAAATATGCTCTCTAAGTCTTCAAAATCTCGTAAAATCATGCCAAAGATCAAAACAATCGCATGAGAAGAGCCCTTAGAATGGCGAAGAAACACTATCAGGAGGCAAAAAACACGTAAAAACAGTGAAAAACAGAGTATCGGAGGCATAAACAAGTGAAGGCACAGTAGTCCTCAGATCTGGCTGATCAACGATCTAGATCTGATCGGCAAATCGCAATCGGCAACCACAACAGAGCGCTTACAACGGCCCAAGGCTATCGCAATATGCGATTGCGACTAATCGCATCGCGATATCGCAATCAGAGAAACATTATGGAGCGGGGCCTATACCCATACATGTATGTGATGCGATTCGCCGGACCCGATGGCTATATAAACATTATTGCATATATTTTGAGATCCGCCGAAAGGCATTTTTTTTAATGTATTTTCACACATTTCGTTATTTAACGAAATACAAAGAAACAACGTCGATGCGATAAGACCGGACCCAATAGAGGAATAGACCATATTTAAGGACTTTTGAAGTTTGGAATGAGCAAAGTTTTGGCGGAATTTCATAGTGTTGCAGCGTTTCTTTGTGTAAAACAGAAAACAGTCATTTTTGGTATTTGAATGATTTAAAAGGCTCGAAGACCCATTCCGTTACAGGACAGAGACCAGGACACAGATGGCCGGAAGGGGAAAAGGCCACAGCACGATGTAGCCAAACCAACAGAGGTGATCATGGAGCATCGCTGGCACGAGCGAGCTACCTGACAGCGCGGCAAAATTACCAGAATTTGGTTACTGTGTTGTTAGAAAAAGAGACCTCTGGCTCATGTCTGTCTAATCATGGCATCAAGCAGTTAGAAGCCAGAGGGGATAGATTAAGACACCTCGAACCTCAGAGAACCCAAGAGCATTGTAAAAAGCCTATAAATGGCTGAAAGTTAGAAGTATCAGAGGTTCAACTTTTGGAGACTGTGGAGACTCTGCTCCTCTTAGCGTCTCATCTTCATTCCAGTAATACAAGCTTCTTTTGTTGTTATAAGTTCAATCGTCATCTTTCCCTCTGTTCTAAGCTTGCACTTGAATGGGTCATTCATGTTTTCTTCTCTAACGAATCCCAGATAACTGTCATCTTATCTCTGCGTTGATAAATTAGATTTGTAAGCTTCATTTACTTTCTGTAGCTAGCCATCCATATGTGTTTATGTATGTATCTCCTCGTACAGTCTGGATTCTCTGTCTATTCATTGAATCTATAAAACTATTGAGCATTAGTGGTTGAAAGCCTTGTCAAGCTGAGGGTGTTCATGCATGTTTTGAGTGAAAATAGAGTTGAAACAGTGATCTGACTTGATCCAAACCCCAATCCATTCCAATAGTTCAGAGAACGATATTGAAGATTTATATGTTTCCAGGCATCTCCAAGCTACAACCTAGGAGAGCTTCCTGGAGTGCTAACATAATTGGTGTCGTTTTCGGGGAGAGGAGACTGAAGCTCAGCTTCGCTAGGGGATGACACAGATCCAACTTTGATGATAGACAAAGTTTGGACACTTTTTCGGTTGTAATCATCTATCTAGCAACTCTACATGAGGACGAACCTCTTAGCGACTCCACTTCATAAGTTCTGGTTCAGTTTGTGAGGCATGCTAGGAGAAATCCTCAGAAGCCACAAGCCGACCCAGTACCTAACCCTGAAAAAATCATCAAAGAAAGAAAGGCATTGCAGAAAGAAGCATCATGTCTAGGTAGTTCTAAAAAATATTCTATATTTCTTCAAGAAAATCTTGTAATAGAACAAATACATGTTGAGAGTATAGCATCTAATACTAGCAGTGAAGAAAAAATCTCAAAGATTCATAAAGCTCCTTATTCTTTAGGTTCTCCTTTCGTTGTAAGCCCAAAGGAAGCCTCTCCTCCTATCCCTCATACTCCTTTAGTCTTATCAGTCACTCCTCAACCCTTTGTCATTCAGACTTCCAGTACCCTTATAGACAACACAGCTATGGTAGGACCACAAGCACCTACCAAAATGGAAAGAATCATAGCTGTTAGGTATGGACCTCTAGTACTGCCCACTCCTTTGAATGCCATGCCTACTGGAGAATATCAGAAGTATAGGCCTAAGTTCACTAGGACTGAAGGTGTTACAGCTGAGGAACATCTTGAATCATTCTATAGCTATGTTGATAACCTGGACATTAGTGAAGATGATGTATGGATGTCTTTGTCCAAAGTCTAGATGGAGAGGCTAGAAAATGGTTCAAAGAACTGACCCCAAGTTCTATAGCAGATATTGAAGCTTTAGATGATGCATTCCTAAAGCATTGGGGGGATAAGAAGGATCTACTCTACTACCAGACCGAGTTTGGGAATTTAAAGAGGAAAAATGGTGAGTTGTTGTTTGATTTTAATAAGAGGTTTAACCGCATGTACAGCAAGATACCAGCTGAAGTAAAACCCACCACTACCTCTGCCAAATTCACCTATGCCAATGCCTTTGATTCTGACTTCTGTCTACTATTGAGGGAGAGACGATGTGCTACCTTGGTTGATATGCAGGATGCAGCCTTGGAAGTAGAATCAAACATCATGGCTGCAGAGAAGCTCAAGGGGAATGTTGATAGAAGTTGATAAAGGGGCGAATCTTCATCATCTTCAGATCCCAAGATAGATAAAATGACCAAGATGATAGAGTCATTAGCCTCTGAAATCTCCAAATTAAAGGTTGAGCAGCACCCTGGGAAAGGAAGAGTTCTTGATACCTTTGCTCCTAGAAATCCAAATCCATATAGAAGAGCTAATGAGCAGTTGCAGATTCTCCAAAGAAGCAAAGATGCCAATGAAAACCAAAGGGTGAAGACCCCTTTCCAGAATGTAGTCATGGAAGAAAATCAGTTTGAAGAAGATGATGAGATGCATTGTCTAGAAGACAAAGTCAGTGCCTCCTTTTTTACCTCAGATGCCTATGAAAAGTCATTTTCAACGACCAGATCAGCCAAGAGTGGGATGGTGAAGCTGTTTTGCAAACTGAGGATCGACACAGATATGATCTAAGGTCGAAGATGAATAATGCAAAGGAAACTCCCGTTCAGAGAGCTGTTGTCCCTGTAGTACAACAAGCTAAAAAGCATAAACAACCGGCACTTGATCCCATCATCCTCAAAGCTCCAGCTCACGAGGTAAGAGGCCTTTGCAAGTCTCATTCTCCTTTCAATTTTGAATCAGAAATTCAGAAGCTAAGCATACCTATACCTCTGATTGAACTAGTGAAAAATGAGTCCTTCAAGAGATCTATCCTCAAGGCCCTTAAGCCTAAAGCCATCCAAGCCTCCACTGACTATGTAAATCTGCAAGACGACAAACCAGCTATTGTTCTCAGCCCAATGATTGAAAATTGTGATGACAGCTCCCCATCATTCTATGTCTCTTTAACTATTCATGACAAAATCCTTCACAACTACCTTCTGGACACAGGAGCCAGCGATAATCTAATGCCCAAGGTTGTCATGGATGAGTTGGGTCTTGACATTACCAAGTCTTATCATGACCTGTTTTCTTTTGACTCTAGAAAAGTGAAATGTTTGAGATTAATCAAGGACCTAGCCATCACCTGTTGTGTGTGGAGCATGATTGTTCAGAGGTCTTTGTTTCAGCCGGATGTATACACCAAGAATTTTGTACACCCCTCCATGCGGGGGGTGCGGGGGGGTCCGGGGGGCCGAGGGGGCTGATCCCCCCCAGCTGGGGGGTCCGGAAGCCAGCGGTCCCCCAGCGGGGGCTCGGGGGCAGCGCCCCCGAAGCTAAAAACAAATGTAAAATTGCCTTGTAAAAGTATAGTAATTTCTAGTCAATCTGGGCCGTTCATTAGGCAGATGATCTGACGGTAGAACTTATGTTTAGTTTAGGGTTTTTTGCCCTAGAAGGCAACCCCTCTCTTTGTATGAGGGCATTGTATTGGAAGCTGAGATATAGATGTGTATTCTGTGAGCGAGAATAGAGAGGTGAGGCTGTGAGAGAAAACAGAGGATATTACAGCGGATTTGTTGTAGGTTGTGTCTCTTCATTTTGTTGGATAATAGAAAGGAAGGACTGGCTGTTCGGGGTGGACGTAGCCCAAACTTGGTGAACCACGTATATCTGTGTCTCTCTTGTTTTGTGCGTTTTCTGTGTTTATATTTCTGCAATATTTTATGTGTTCCATTGCTCCGTAATATATAATTTTCTAACATCACCTTGTCTCAGTGGCCCATGAAGAGCATGGTGATGGATATTGTGGTAGCAAATGTACCCCCCAAGTTTGGCATGTTGCTCTCCAGAGGTTGGATCAAAAAATTAGGTGGAACATTGTAAAATGATCTGTCTTATGCTACTATTGCAGTGTTTGGAGGTGAGAGTAGGAGATTATACAGAGAAGCTCAGTTGGCTTATATAATCAGTGATGAAAGGTATCCCACTAATTATCCCATCTATGTTGTTGACACTGATTTTGGAGCCTATATTCTTCAGATTGAAGAATCCCAGTTGGCCTCCACGCAGCTTAAGAAACCGATTTTCCAGATCGCAGAAGAAGAAGACCCACAAATTTAGGACATGTTCTTTGATGGAGCTTGCTCCAAGGAAGCTGCAGGGGCAAGTGTAGTCCTTGTGTCTCCCACACAAGAATGCATTCATTTATCTTTCAAGTTAACTTTTCAGGTCACAAATAACATAGCAGAATACGAAGCCTTGATATTGGGCTTAAACGCTGCTAAATAAATGGGCATCAAAGGTCTGAAGGTGTTTGGATATGCAGACCTTATCATTTAGCAGGTCAACAAAACTTTCCAAGCAAAGCGTCCAAGGCTGAAAGCATACAGAGATGAGGTATGGAAGCTCAAGGACTCTTTCAATATTTTCAGCATTTCTTACATCCCGAGAATGAAGAACCAGCTTGTTGATTCCCTTGTTATGTCTGCTAGCACGTTTATTCCTCCTTTGCCTCCTAAATTGACTTATGAAGTTCAGGTGAAATATATACCATCTCTGCCTGACAATGTCAAATACTAGAAAGTTTTTGAAGATGATGATGAAATTAATAGGTTTTTACAAATCGTTGATGAATTTTCTGAAATGCACATCGACCAAGAAAACAAAACCATTGAAAAATGCAACCAATCCAAACTAAAGGACGAGATTGGTCAGGACAGCATTGTTCAGTTGCCTAGTAACCATATACCCAAAGAATTGGTGCCCTTAGAGAAGTTGTTTGATCATAATGATGTACCTTATAAACCTGCCAAAAAAGAAAATGAGTCTGTTTTTCATAAACATAATGTAGGGAGTCCAGCCCATCCAAAGTACATAAATCTGTCCACTCACTTATCTTCTGCCCAAAGTTCCGAGTATTGCACCCTGATGAAACAATTTGCTGATATTTTTGCTTGGGAATACAGTGAGATTAAGACCTATGACACCAACATCATTCAGCATAAAATCCCACTGGAGAAGAACACTATCCATTTTAAGCAGAAATTAAGACCTATCAACCCTCTCTTATTGCCTTTGATTGAAAAGGAAATCAAGAAGTTGTTGGATGCCAAAATCATAGTTCCCCTAAGGTATTCAAAGTGGATAGCTAACCTTGTGGTAGTAAGAAAGAAGAATCGAGAGATCAGGGTTTGTGTTGACTTCAGGAATTTGAACAAATACTCTAAAAAAGACAACTACCCCCTGCCTAAGATGGAACACTTGCTACAAAAAGTTTCAGGGGCTAGAGCCATGTCTTTCCTAGATAGATTTTCAGGTTACAATCAAATTGTTGTACATCCAGAAGATCAGGGAAAGACCGCCTTCACTACTCCTTAAGGCACTTTCATGTACTCTAAGATGCCTTTTGGACTGATGAATGTTGGGGCTACTTTTCATAGGGACATGGACATAGCCTTTGTGGGAGAGAAGGACAAGTTTGTCCTTATTTACCTTTAGGACATAACAGTCTTTTCCAGCAGTCACAAGGACCAGTTGCAGCATTTGAAGAAGGTGTTTCTAAAATGCAGGCGTTTTGGAATTTCTATAAACAACAATGTAAACTTTGAAATGGGAACTATAAGCTCAAAATGGGAACTCTGGCCAAAAAACGCCAAAAACAGTGCTAAAAACGAAAAGTGTGTATACTAGAACAATGGTTTTTTTTTTAGGGACAATTTTGAACATGTTTTAAAAATGGCAATGAAAACAAAATTTTCGTGCAAAATATAGCTTGAAAACGAAAAAGTGATTATACTGGAACAATGATTTTTTTTTTAGGGTCAACCTTCAAAATTTAAAAAAAAATGCTAGTAAAATGATCTAACAACATAAAAATGATTCATAACTTATCATTAAACACCATATGGAAATCAAAAATTTTATTTCAAGAGACGATGCATACATCAGTTAGATAAACTGTCTTAAACAATTATTCAAAATCACTCATATTTTCTTGCATGCCATCAGAATTCACATCTTCAGATGAGTGACTGGATGTTGATGAAGATGTTCCATATTCTTCTCTTTCATCAACTAGTGCCCCATCTGAGTCCACATGCATGCCCATCATTTCAGGTTTCAAAATTCTTCTAGATCTACGACTGGTTTCAACAGACTCCCATCTCAATATTGTTCCTTCTGGTAACAACCTTTTTAGAATCTCTATCGTCTTGAAGCGAAGAGTTCCCCTCTTTGTTAAATTGAAGTCATAAACAAGTATGTCAACATCCTCCAATTTCAATATGTCTGTGCGGCGACGATTTATATTCGTACCCTTTCTTTTTCTCTTTCCGCCATTTTTTTTGTCAACTACCATCTCTGGCTTATACACACCATTGAATGGATGTGTATTTGTGGCATACCAATATACTTCAACACTTGTAACATCCTCATTTTCTGTAAAGACCTTTATAACTTTAGCAACCCAGAATGGATAGCCATTGAGATCTCCATCTGCTAGCACTGCGATCATGCAACCCTCCTTAATATCCTGTACTGAACCCCTGTAAAGGTCTTCCATGGCTTCACGTTGTGCACGAGATCTTCTGGAACCAATATACATCTCTCTTTCCTTTGCCTGTGAAGAATTAATGATACCTTGAGATTGTTGTTGTTCAACAATGTTTATTTCTTCATGTGCATTCGACACATTTTGTAGCCAAATAAATGGATTTTTCAAAGGTATATCTTCATTTGTTCTTGTTGAAATGATATCACTTTGATTATTGAAAAATGACTCCCACCAAACTGAATCAGCAATGTCAAAGTACTCATATGTATATCTAATACATTTTTTAATTTCTTCTAGGCAATTAGAATAATTTATATCTCTGTTTTGTTTGCGTGCATTATGAACTTCACCAACTGATTGTAATAACAATATTTTCAATGCAAATATTGGATGATCTGGAATGAACTTCAAAAATTGCAAACCTAATGACGGTGCCCATTCTGTAGTAGTTGAATACTTCTTGCCCCATATTAGTGTTTTCCCATCAATTTTTTTGATACGAAATTGATGTTGGAAGCTAATGTCATTAATTTGTTCAATGAATTTCCCCTCACCATATGATCCCATAATAAACCTTCGCATGTCAACAGTTTCTTCCAACAAATCAAAAGTAGGCTCTGGCATGTATGATTTTTTAATACATTCAATTAATGATGGCAAGCTCCCAGCTTCCTTCCTCCTCAATGTGACTAAAAAACTACTGAACATCTTATCAATATGGTCATGAGTGTGCCCAACAAGAAAGAAACCAACCTTTACCTTCTGAAAAATTCTCAATTCAACAAGCATGTTTAGATATCCAAAAACAACCTGATTTTTGTTTTCACGGCAAGTGTTGTCCAATTGTAGATACAAAACTTTAGGAAGATTACCAGACCAATGAGAAAGCACAACATGAATTATGGTTATGGTCAAATTTGCATCATTATGAATATTTGGAGTTGTGAAGTACACCTTTGGCAACATTTTCCCATTGAAGGCCATACAACCGACCAAATGATACTGAATAAATTTTCCTCCTGTAAATTTTTGGGTGTGCAATAAAATGTGGTAAAAGTATTTTCTTCTAGTCCATACCATCAATTATCAAACCCAAATATTTATTCGGATTATCATAACACTTATTTCGATGCTTGTACAACTTTTTCCATTCATTTGTTTGTTGTTCGCGATGCTCCTGAAGTTCTTTGACATTTGAATCTACACAACATAAAAGAAAGCCATTAAGAAATATGTTTTCATACTTGATGAATATACAATTTTAAAAGTTAAAGTTATGAATGCCTACCTCTTTCTGACCCTTCACATTTGTCCCTTTTTTATTTAAGAGAAGCACATGTACCTCAAATCCCCACCCTTGTCTTCTTAAGAATACGGACATTGTTGAATTCTTTCTTCCATATCTTCACAAAATATTGATATTTAATAAACTGGCCATGTCCCTCAGCACCTTATGCATATTATTTGTATAAGTTGTAGATTTCACGTCTCGAAAAATTGTCTGGAATATGTATTGTCTCTCTATTTGGCATACACTCTCCATGCTTTGAAAAGAAATCTTTCATCCATGACATTGCAGTGTTTGATAATGGCCCAAAGTGTCTTTTATGACGTACTTCAGAATAAAATGTGGGATCCTTTTCCAAATTTTTTTGAATTCTCGAGAGATGAAAATTCCCAATCGAATGAAACATTTTGAAAGCTTTTCTACAGATAAATAAAGTCTTAATATGATAATTATAACTTGACAATGTAGATTGCATGCAACCAACTAAATATGAATTTTGCATGCTTTTATTCATTGACAAATATCTCTTCTTTCTCTCTAATGCAAATTTGAAATCCATATGTTTCAAGCAATCTTTTTGGCAACATTCACTTGAAATGAATGCGCTAATAGAACTTCTTCTCGTCAGATATTCTGCTCTACCCCTTGTATAACTAGAACATCTTGCATTGATACGAAAAGATCTGCTCCTACTCCTCGATACAATATTTCTTGGCAACATCTCCATCATTAGATCATCATTTGTATAAGGATTTTCATCATCATTAAGAGGAATGTTATCCACACTATGATCAACTGTGCTTTTCAAATACTGACTTGGAGGATATTCTTCATCTTCCTCTTCTTTAGTGCTACTATCATAGTCCATAGAATTCTGACTCAATGGAAATTTTGAGTCCATGTTTATTGGATATTCTTCCTCATGTGCATTTTCAATGCTGCTCTCACATTCCATAGAATTAGGACTAAGTGTATCATCTTGTCCTTCATTACTGCTACCTTTATACTCATTAGAATTAGGACTAAGTGCATCATCCTGTCCTTCATCACTGTTGCTCTCATAGTCCTTAGAATTAGGACTAAGAGGACATTGTGACACTCCATTATTTTGAAATTCATCATCGCGCTCTTCATCACTGTTGCTCTCATATTCCTTAGAATTAGGACCAAGTGGACACCGTGACACTCCATTATTTTGAAATTCATCATCCCACTCTTCAGCACTGCTGCTCTCATAGTCCTTAGAATTAGGACTAACTGGACACCGTGGCACTCCATACTTTTGAAATTCATCATCCCGCTCTTCATCAAAGCTGCTCTCATAGTCCTTAGAATTAGGACTAACTGGACACCGTGGCACTCCATACTTTTGAAATTCATCATCCCGCTCTTCATCAAAGCTTCTCTCATAGTCCTTAGAATTAGGACTCACTGAACACCTTGACACTCCATACTTTTGAAATTCATCATCATGCACTTCATCATTGTTGCTCTCATAGTCCTTAGAATTATGACTAAGTGGACACTTTGACACTCCATTCTTTTCAAATTTGTTATCACGCTCTTCATCACTGCTACTCTCATTGTCCTTAGAATTAGGACTGAGTGGACACCATGACACTCCATTTTTTTGAACTTCACCATCTTGCTCTTCATCATTGCTGCTTTCATAGTCCATAGAATTAGGACTAAGTGGACACCGTGAGACTCCATTCTTTTGAAATTTGTTATCATGCTCATCATCACCACTGCTTTCATAGTCCTTCGAATTCGGACTAAGTGGAATCTGTGACTATTTATTTATTTGAAATTCTCCATCCCCTCTTTCATCAGTGCTGCTCTCATAGTCCTTAAGATCAGGACTAAGTGGAAGAATTGACTTTCTATTCATAGTGGAAGAATTCCCCCTATATTCATCCATATGAATAAATTTGTTACCCGATGAAGATGTTGATGCTGTATAAATCGAAAATTCACTATCAGGACAATCCATCCCTTTAAAATAGAAGATGTTGAATGATACAAATGGAGAGTCTCCTAAAGATATTATATAGCTTAGAGAATGAAATTTTCCCTCCAAAAATTTCCCTCCCAAAAAATTTCGCAAAAATATTTGCCTTCAAAAATTTCCACCCAAAAAATTTTGCGGAATATTTCCCTCTTAAAAGTTTGTGAGATTTATTTCACTTCATTAAAAATGTAAACTTAATGTTTTTTATGAAATAAATCATTAAAGTTAAAATTGTAAGCTACAACTTCTACCTAAATTATTTTAATAGTCAAAGTATATAATATTTACTAAACAATTGAATGTTTTTTTAAATTTTTATAATACATTCTGAAACAAGTTAATCCCACATTCACCCCGCTATAAAACAATTCCATACTGTTCGCTTTATCATATTTTCATTCATCGCCATAAAAAAATTAACATGTTAAAATTTATTAAAACTAATTAATCCCACATTCACCGTACAGTAAAACATCTCCATAGTTTCATCTATGTATTCCATTATCACTATTACTTATGTTACATCAAGGTTTGTTGAGGTTCGTTAAAAGACTTGGAGCGAATTTGTGGAGCAGCTACATAGGGATCAACAACATATTCAACGAAGAATTCCCGCAATTGAAAGGTCAGTTAAATTTTTTTCCTTGAAATTTCTCATATTAAATTAGTTTAATGAAGTAGTTTTTTTTCTAAACTTAAAATTTTTTGTCAACCAAATTATGAAATATTTCCGCCATGAGCATGGTGGGCCCAAGGCAACCCCATCCCGCAATCGACCGGCCACCAGATTTTTTTTATAAACATAAAAAATTTTATCAACCAAATTAACATATATTTCCGACGTGAGCATGGTGGGCTCAGGGCAACCCCATCCTACAATCGATCAGCCACCCACTCCCTCCGCACACCCTTCCGGGCCCCTCCCCAAACTCAGCAACCCCTTTCCACCTCACCCCTCAACCCCCCTTCCGCCCCAACTCCCTACCCCACACGACCTCCTCACCCCTACCTGGCCCCCCTACCTCACTCCCCTGGACTCACCCACCTGCCCCACTACCTGACTCCCCTTCCCTTCACTCTTTGCCTACCGCCCCTCCCTCACCCTTGGGCCCTTAACCCCCCTCCTGACCCCCTCTCCCCATACCCCTCAGCCCCCGTCCCAAAGCCTCCCCCCTCACCCCTCGGCCCTCCAGCCACCCCCAACCCCAAACTCCCCTTTCCCCGCACCCCTCGACCCCCCCTACCTGCCCCCTCACCCCTTACCCACAATGGCCCCCCCAACCCCAAACCTCTCGTCCCCCTCACCTCCTCGATCCTCTCTTCCCTCCCCCTCACCCACCACCCCCTAACCCCAAACCCGCTCCCTCTCACCCCTCGGCACCCCCCAATTCCACGCCTAACCCTACGTCTCCCCTCACCCCCTACCCATGCCCTACCTCACCCCTTACCCACCACGCCCCCCCCCCTCACCCCTCGGTGCCCCACCCCCCCAAACCCTCCCCCCTCACGCCTCAGCGCCCTCTCCCCAAACCTATCTCCTCACTCTCCCTTCCGCCTCCCCCTCCCTCCCCCGACCCTCCGCCTCCCCCTCCCTCCCTCCCTCCCCCGCCTCCCGACCTCCGCCCCCTCGGAGGGCCACTCGGGCGCGCCGACGGCCCGTCAGGGTGGCGCGGCATGGGCGCGGCTCCCCAACCCTCTCTCCTCACCCTCCCTTGCCCCACCCCCTCCCTTCCCCGCCCCTCCGCCTCCCGCTCCCTCCCTCCCCCGCCTCCCCCTCCACTCCCCCTCCTCCCGCCTCCCCCGCCCCCCAACCTCCACCCCCTGGGACGACACCCGAGTGGCCGTTCGAGGGGGCGGAGGTCGGGAGGCGGGAGGCGGAGGGGCGAGGAAGGGAGGGGGCGGGGGAGTGTAGGGTGAGGGGTGGGGAAGTACGGGGGGGCGAGGGGTGGGGAGGGGGGGGTGTTAGGGGTGTAGGCCGAGGGGTGGGGGAAGGGGGTAGGCGGAGGGCGTGGAGGGTTTGGGGGCCAGTTAGTGGGGGTGGGGTGAGGGGGGGAGGTAGGGTGAGGGGGTTGGAGGTTTGGGGAACGGGCCGAGGGGTGAGGGCGGGCAGGAGTTAGCGGGGGGGCCCGAGGGGGGGGTTGGGTTTGGGGAGGAACCGGAGGAGGGTAGGGCCGAAGGGGGGGGCCGAAGGGAGAGGGGGGCGGTTAGGGGGGGCCGAAGGGTGAGGGGGGTGGGTAGGGGTAGGATGAGAGGGGACTAGGGGAGCAGGCCAAGGGGGGGGTGAGGGGAGGCTAGGGGGGCAGGCCGAGGGGGGGTGAGGGGGAGGCATGAGGGGTGAGAGGAGGTAGAGAGGGGGGGAACGAGGGGTGAGCGGGGGAGGTCCGGGTAGAGGGGGGGAAAGGGGAGTGAGGGGGATGAGGGGTGAGGTGAGGGGGCAAGGGGATGAGTGAGAGGGAATGAGGGGTGAGGGGAGAGCGCTAGGTAGGGGGGGAAAGGGGAGTGAGGGAGATGAGGGGTGAGGGGGGAGCGCTAGGTAGAGGGGGGCAAAGGGGAGTGAGGGGGAAGGTTGGGAGGGGGGACGGGGAATTAGGGGTGAGGGGGGGCCGGGTAGAGGGGGCGTCGGGGTGGGGGGAAGGGGGTAGAGTGAGGGGTAATGGGGGGGGGGGCAGATAGAGGGGGGGGAAGGGGAGTGGGGTGAGGTGCGGGGGGGCGGATGAGGGGATGAGGGGTGATGAGGGGGGCAGAGTGAGGGGGAACAAGGGGTGAGCGTGGGCATGGTTAGGGGAGGGGAAGGGGAGTGAGGAGGAGGGGTAGGTAGAGGGGGGGGATGAGGGGTGAGGTGAGAGGAAGGGAGGAGGGGGAGGATGAGGGGTGCGTCCGAGGGGGGTGAGGTAGGGGGGCCGGGTAGAGAGAAGGGGGGGTAAGGGTGCGCTACGGTGGTCGTCCGATTGCGGGGAGGGGTGGTTCAGTTGGGGGTGAGGGGGGTAGGGGGAATAGGTGGAAGGTGGGTAAGGGTGCACTGGGGTGGCCATCCGATTGTGGGGTGGGGTGGCTCTGTTGGGGAGGAAGGGGGTAGGCTATTGGGGGTTGGGGACAGGGGGAAGGGGGTGAAGTGGCATGGCGGTTGTGGGCCGGTAGGGGGACTAGGGCGTGGAGGGGAAGTGGTTGGGGGATGGGGTGGCATGGGGGTAGGGGGGAGGTGTGGAAGGGGGGTAAGGGTTCGATTGGATGGTCGTCTGATTGCGGGGTGGAGTGGCGTGGGTCGGTTGAGGGGGAAGAGGGGTAGGGGGCGTGCGGGGTAAGGGGTGGGGAAATCGCCTGCCACTCTGTGAATGGACAGGGTGGTGTCAATGGGCTTCTGCCATTTATTGGTGTTAATATTTTTTTAATTTCAATTATCTGATTATACAAATTAAAAATTTGGGATATATTTCATTGTGGATTTAAGTTAATATGTTTTCGTTGTTTACTAATTTATGTGTTTCTATTTTTCAGGAAAATGGCATCAAAGAAGATTTCTGTGAATATGTCTGGACCAAAGACACTTAAAGGTGCATCTTCAAAAAACATTGGTGAATGAACTCTACCTGAGCTCATGGCTACAAAACTTTCAAGTGCCTCAAATGACAAGAAGATGATTTCAGACTGGAAGAATTCAAAAGAGGTGAAATTCCCATCAAGAATCTGGTATGTGAAAAAAAAAAAAAAATCCAAAGTGTGAACATATATCTATATATTGATATACCGAATGAAAATGGAATTTTTGAGCTGATGGGAAGAGTCATAGGTATGTGTTTGGTACCAGACACTGAAGTTGTTTACATACTTACAAAAGCTCCCAAGTCACATGAAAGGATTAAATATCAACTAACATATTCATTGTATGACACGATAGAGGTATCTACAAAGTTGTGTAAACAAATCGTAAATGAGATGAAACAAAACATCATAAGTATTGTTATTTATATTTGTATTTTGTTTTCTTGAAAGTGTCTCGCTATATTTTTTTAATTTTGTTTTTATTGACATATGATATTTTGTTTGGCAGAATTTTGTTGAAAGTTGATCAATTAGGTTGGAAGGCATTCATTTCATAGAGCATGATATCGTGAAAGTTGTCAGCAGTTTTTACTCTGTGTGAAAAGAAGATATGGAAAACAAGCAAAATGTAGTAATTGATGATGCTACAAAACTACATTCAAATGATCAAAAAAAAAGCCTTTAGTGGATAAATCTAGCAAGGGTAAACAAGTTACTTTTGAGAGCAATGAAGTTGAAACTGATAGTGAAGCATATGTTGTCGTTACTAAAGATGACATTGAAACTGAGAAGAGTCGTAAAAGACCAAAAGTAACAACGCCCAAAAATAAATCTGTTGAGAATGTTATGACGAAGAAAAGTAAAGTTGAAGATTTTGAAGTAGTCATTACCAGTAGTCAAGAACCTAGTGAAACTTCAAAAGAAAGCAGAGAAATCATTACACCAAGAGTTGATTTAGAGGATGGAATTATAAAAATAAAACAAAATGCCATTCGACAGAATTTGACAAATAAAAACTTAATTGATGGTGGTCGTACATTTCAGTTTAATGTCAGACAAACCTATAAGGCAAGTGAAGGACAATGTCAATATCAAGTCAGAAAGCCACACCATCTGCATGTTCACAACTTGAAGACATTGATGGGGTATAATCCATATGCTCATGTGGTTAATTATGTGCTTCTTGTTGATTCAGTTCAAGTTCCCAACAAAGAAGCATTTGATAAGTCAAAATGTTTTGAATACAATTATTATGTGCTTAGAGGGAACCATTCCGTAGAAGCTCAAAGACAATTGATGGAGGAATATCCCAATAACCCACGTTTTGAAACAATGAAATGTATCATTTATGATGGTTTATTGAATACAGAAGCAAAGTTAGTGGCATGGGATCATAATTCAGATAATGAATATAGGATGTCTATGACTTTCATCCAAATGGTTAGATTTATTCATAGTGAATTTCAAGAAAAATGTGGTGGGGATAAGATAAATGTTACTGCAGATTTCCGAAGGGAATGTTGTATGGAAATAGGCTATCAAATTGAAGAGAAACCCAATTCAAAAGGTGGAAAACGCAACTTTCCTAGTAATATATTCAGAGGTGTTGATAACATTTTCCAATTGGCATTTAGAACTGGAGATGTTTGGAACTTGATTGGTGAGATTTTTAGCATGTGGGAAAACATTGGCATTAAAAACCAGAAGGTTAAAAAGTCTAAGCCATTGATATGTGGCCACAGTAAATTAGGTCTTGACTTGAAGTAGCTTCCAGAAGATATGACTATCCCACCTTGGAGAGTAATTCAAGGAATGAAAAATGAAAAAATTGTCAAAACAATATAATCTCATGTGAAGTCGAGGGAATTACCATTGGAGGAAATGTCCGAGGGATTTCAAAAGTAAGTTTGTTGAATTATTTTTATTTATTTCTAGATTATAATTTTCTTTTAAATAAACCATGTTGTTCTTGCTAGTATTTGTTATACATATCATTATATTGACTTTTTGTTACTTTATCTATGTAGTCACAAAGTTTACATGAAAATTCAAGAACAAATAGTTAGATTGTTGAATGAAGATAATTGGGATGATGTCGTACGCAACTATCCAAATTCAAGTTCTACATCAACATTAAAAGCTTTTTATCTTGCATTTAAAAAGGTATCTTGATTTACACATTCGTTTTTATTCATCTGTGTACTATTTTTAATTTATAACTTACACATATATTTGTTTATTTTATAAAAGATGAAGAAGGATGATAATGGAGCGCCAACTAGCTTCAAAACCTTTATTGAAAAAATAAAGACCGAAAGACTGAGGAAGCAACATGTTAAGAATGTTGAACTTGATCCAACTCTTACTCATTTCATTTGGAATGGGCTAGACACTGTTCAATATCAAGTAATACAAGGCGACTGTGAAGACATTGCTAAACTCATACCTAAAAGGGAGTATGCCCTAGTTATTGCAGATATTCCCTATAGTTTCAATATTCCAAATATTGACTATGATAGTGACCCTTATATTTATCAAGCTTTTAGTAAACTGGTTGTGGGATTTGTAGAAGTCACGTCATCACCATTATGGAGATTTCTGACATTTCATTCAGACACACAATTGGCAATGATATTGTCAAGCTTCAAAGGGAAAACAAATTCAAGGATGCAGTTTACATGGTAAGACATTTAAAATGTATATTTGATTAATGTTGAAAAATTCATTTATGTACAAGTTGATTGAACTTTTATTATTTCATGTTACAGGCAAAAGTCAAATCTTCTTAACCGTAACGATCAAGTATTTATAAATGATTGTGAGTTTATTCATATTGATAGTTGGGCAAAAGATGATAGTTGTATGTCTATGATTTTTAATCAGGTGGACGAAAAGAGTCATAGCCAAATACTGAGTTATGATGTTGTTGTGAGAAAACTAACATATGAAGACAAAGAAACAAAATGAGAGATAGTTAACATTTATCAAAAACCACAATTATTGATTAACTATCTTATAGACGTATGTTCAAATGAAGGAGATTGGGTTCTTGATTTATTTTCCGTCTCAGGGAAGTTTTATTATAGAGAATTGAATTTCAATATGTTATTTTTTTAATTAATATGTCATTGTACTAATTTACTTCATTATTTATTTTGTGCTTGATAACTAGGTACAACACTAGCATGTTGCCTTCAAAAAGGAAGAAATTGCATTGCAGTTGAAAAAGATCCATTACAATGCAATTTCATTCAGCAAAGAATTAATGCTCTTCAATTTCTTCCAGATGCAATGCAAGAAATTGGGTTGGAGAAAGGGGAATTTAGTGAATCACATGTGGCAAAAAAGGCAAAGGAACCTCAACCACGATTACATGGGATGTTTGGAAAGACATACATTAAAAGATTGGCAGACATGAAAGATCAATTAGAAGACGAAAATGAGCAAAAGGAAGCAGAAAATATTGAAGAAGAAAACAATGATGAAACTCTAGAGGACGAAGAGTTTGGATTACATGACATTGTTGATTAAATTTAAGTTATGCTTGGAAATCAAACTCATTTTTTGTAACTATTAAATAGTTATACTTGCAATGTTTTGACTTTGACATTTTATGAGAAGAATATACACTCAATTAAGGTTGTTATGCGTTCAATATTTGTAGTATGTGATTTTCGCATTAATTTTTAAGTTAACCATTAAATAAATTATTATTATTATTTTTTTGACATGAAATTAAAAAAAAAAAAAAAAAAAAAAAAAAACCTATTATTTGACTATTTTTAGCAAAAAATTATCAAAACGTGTAGTTTTTTAATTATATTTATGTTAAAAATGGCTATTTTTATATCGATTGTTAGAAAATATTGCTTTTTAGAAACAATTATTTCCTGTGGATTGAAAAATTAATTAACAATATATAAATATGTAGAATATCGAAAATTCAAAATATCAACCTTCTTCTTTAAATATGCGAAACAATAAAAACCTCACTACAAAAAATAAATAAATAAATAAAAACAAGAAAATATGAAGAAAAATACCACTTCAAAAATTATTAAGTTTACAAAATAATTATTTACATTGCATACATTAAAAAAAAAAAAGGGTCTGGTGCAGAATTACCACGTTTTTAAATCAACATAAAAAACACTACCATTATAAAACGCAATGTACACAAAAAAATTTATAGTGCCAAAAACTAAGCTTTAAAAAACGCGTGTGTTCTGCATAACCCCTTTTCGAAATCGGGTCACTTTTTCGCTATCTCTACAAAACGGGTAACAGTATGGGTTCCCGTTTCAAAGTTTACATTGTTAAACCCAAAGAAGTCACAGTTTTCTCTAGAAGAAGGCAAACTACTGGGACATATTGTTTCTGCGGAAGGTGTGAAGATCGATCCCACAAAAGTTCAATCAATTCAGACATTGTCCATCCCAAGGTCAAAAAAGAACATTCAATCTTTCCTGGGTAAACTTTGTCAGGAGGTTTATTCCAAACTTCGCAGAGCTAGTGAAGCACATCACTTACATGCTGAAGAAAGAATCAGAAATAAAATAGACAGATGGTGCAAGAAGCTCCTTTGAAGCCATCAAACAAGCTATCATGGAAGCTCCCACTCTAATCAGCCCAGATTATAACAGAGAGTTTTATATCTTCTCTTTTGCCTCTTTTGATACACTTGTAGCAGTTTTATTGCAGAAAAATGATGAAGGTGTAGAGCACCTTGTGGCCTTTTTCAGCAAAACTCCGAGGGACACTGAACTAAGGTATGACCTTATTGAAAAACAAGCTTATGCTCTCATAAAATCTTTAAATGCATTCAGAATTTATATTCTACATTCCAAAGTGGTTGCGTATGTACCTTCAGCCTCAGTGAAAGACGTCCTAACTCAGCCAAATATTGATGGAAAGATAGCTAAATGGATCGCAAAAGTCATAGAGTTCAACATAGAGGTGAAACCCACCAAGCTTGTCAAAGGCTAGGGTTTGGCTAAACTTATGGCTGAGGAAAATTGCAGTCTGCTAGACATCAATTGCATAGGTTCAAATTCAGGTGGTGAGCATACAGAGGAAGCAACAAAAGAGCGAGAGCAAAATCAGTCATTGGCTGAAAGTCTAGCCCCCTGTGAATGGTATTCCAGTATAGTTCATTTTTTGCAGACGCTAGAAGTCCCTCCAGGGCTTAGCTCGAGTCAAGCCCAGGCCATTAAGCTCAAATCAGCCAAATTTTGCATTAATGAAAACCTACTCTATTGGAAAGACCCATCAGGGATCTTCTTGAGATGTCTAGACAAGGGACAATCTGTGGAAGTCACGCATCAGTTCCATTCTAGCATCTGCGGAGGGCATCATTATTGGAAAACCACGGCCCACAAGATCCTGAGAGCTGGGTATTATTGGCCTACTCTATTCTCTGATGTGTTTTCTTTTGTGAAGTCTTGTGACAAATGTCAGAGGTTTGCAAGAAGGCAACATCTAAAATCTTTGCCCTTGAATCCAGTACACGTCAACGGTCCCTTCCAGCAATGGGGCTTGGACTTCATAGGTGAGATCAATCTGTGTTCCAATGGCCATCACAAATAGATCTTGGTAGGCACTGATTATTTCACCAAATGGATTGAGGTCGTACCCACTAAAAATGCTAATCATCAGGTTATCATAAAGTTCTTGAATGAGAATATTTTCACTAGATTTGGTTGCCCAACCAAACTAGTCACTGATAATGCAGCAACTTTCAAGGCAGAGGAATTGGTGGACATGTGTGAATCCATGGGCATTCAATTGGTGCATTCTACCTCATATTATCATCAAGACAATGGCCTGGCAAAATCATCTAACAAGAGCCTTGTAAGGATAATCAAAAAACTGTTGGAGGACAACAAAAAGAACTGGGATTCCAAGCTGAAGTTTGCACTATGGGCTGACAGAGTTACCAACAAGAATTCCATAGGAAATTCTCCATTTAAGCTGGTTTATGGCGTTGATGTTGTTTTTCCTATCCAGCTAATTCTCCCTGTGGCCAAATTGTTGCAAGAAAAACCAGATGAAGAGAATGACATAGCGAGGAGAATGAGTAACTTGGTTGAAATACAGCAGATTAGAGAACAACTAGTTGAGAAGTCAAGAATTCATCAGAAGAAGATCAAAGAAACCTTTGATAGAAAGACAAAAATGGACAGTTTTCAGGTTGGTGACTGGGTTCTCAAATGGGATGCATTGAAGAAAAAGAAGGGCAACCATGGTAAATTTGATGCCTTATGGACGGGACCATTTGTCATTGTTCAAGTTCAGACGAACAATGCTTTCATTCTACACAATTTGGAGGGGGAAGGTGTTTTTTATGGCCCAGTCAATGAGCGGTTTTTAAAACTTTACTTCATATGAGGCTTTAAGGCCTTAATATTGTAATAGGTTTTTTCAGTTTTTGTTTTCAATGCAAATAAACTTCATGCCCAATGGAACACTAGGAAATAAGTTTGTTTTAGTTGTTACTGGAAATGCAATAATCTGCAGTTCTTGAAACCTCACAGGGAGGCTTTCATCCCCAGGAGCCAGTGTTAGCCCCTGAGGTGCAGTACTGCTATTTTTAGCAAAGATGTCCCCTGTTTTAGCTCCGACGACCACGTCTCCTCTTCCTCCACTTTGGCCATAAGCCGAACTTCAAAAATATTACTCTCGCATCTATAATTGCATCGGATCATGATCCAAATGGATCCAAATATGCTCTCTAAGTCTTCAAAATCTCGTAAAATTATGCCAAAGATCAAAACAATCGCATGAAAAGAGCCCTTAGAATGGCGGATAAACACTATTGAGAGGCCAAAAACACGTAAAAACAGTGAAAAACAGAGTATCAAAGGCATAAACAAGTGAAGGCACAGTAGCCGTCAGATCTGGGAGATCAATGGTCCAGATCTGATCAGCAACCACAACATAACGCTTACAACGGGCCGGGGCTATCACAATATGTGATTGCAACTAATCGCATCGCGATATCGCAATCGGATAAACATTATGGAGTGGAGCCTATACCCATACATGTATGCGATGTGATTACAAACATTATTGCATAGATTTTGAGATCCGTCGAAAGGTGTTTTTTTAATGTATTTTCACATATTTTGTTATTTAACGAAATACAAAAAAACATCGCCTATGTGATAATACCCGGACCCGAAAGGGTTCGTGAAGGAAAATATATAATATTTGAAGTCTGGAGGGAGCCAATTTTCACGTTATTTCCACGATTTTTAAAATACAAAGGAGCAAAGCCGAAGCGACTTGCGATAGCGACGAGGACGGACCCGATAGAGGAATAGACCGTATTTAAGGACTTTTGAGGTCCAGAATGAACATAGCTTCGGCGGAATTTCACAGTGTTGCAACGTTTCTCTGTGTAAAACAGAAAAAATCATTTTTGGTATTCAAATGATTTTAAAGGCCCGAAAACCCATTCTGTTACAAGACAGAGGCCAGGAGACAGATGGTCGGAAGGGGAAAAAGCCACAGCACGATGCAGCCGAACCAACAGAAGTGATCATGGAGCATCGCTGGCACGAGCAAGCTACTTGACAGCGCGGAAAAATTACCAGAATTTGGTTACTGTGTTGTTAGAAAAAGAGACCTCTGGCTCATGTCTGTCTAATCATGGCATCAAGCAGTTAGAAACCAGAGGGGATAGATTAAGACACCTCGAGCCTCAGAGAGCCCGAGAGCATTGTAAAAAGCCTATAAATGGCTGAAAGTTAGAAGTATCATAGGTTCAACTTTTGAAGACTATGGAGACTCTGCTCCTCTCAATGTCTCATCTTCATTCCAATAATACAAGCTTATTTTGTTGTTATATGTTCAATCGTCATCTTTCCCTCTGTTCTAAGCTTGCACTTGAATGGGTCATTCATGTTTTCTTCTCTGTCGAATCCCAGATAATTGTCATCTTATCTCTGCGTTGATAAATTAGATTTGTAAGCTTCATTTACTTTCTGTAGCTAGTCATTCATATGTGTTTATGTATGTATTTTCTGGTACAGTCCGGATTCTCCATCTATTCATTGAATCTATAAACCACTGAGCATTAGTGGTTGAAAGCCTTGTCAAGCTGAGGGTGTTCATGCATGTTTTGAGTGAAAATAGAGTTGAAACAGTCATCTAACTTGATCCAAACCCCAATGCATCCCAATAGTTCAGAGAACGATATTAAAGATTTTATATGTTTCCAGGCATCTCCGAACTACAACCTAGGAGAGCTTCCTGGAATGCTAACAGGACCCAAAGAAAAAAAAGGATACCAACGATCCTATCACAAATTTTCACCCACCCTTTATCCAAGAAATCACCAACAAACTTTTCTCGTGCTAAAAAAGAAAAACATTTCAACGATACCTTCAAACCTTGTACCACTATATATAACTCTCCCATCTCTACCAAAGATCCCATTGGCCCTTGAACATGAAAGGTGTTTACTTGATCCAGTTCTCCTATGGGAAATTGTATGTAGGTAAAATTGGTCATTCCATACATTTTAGAATTCAATAGCACTATGCTTGCATCAAGCTGTTGAAGCCCCGAAAATCGGGTCGACAACAAGGGGGATACCCACCCGGTCCGGACCTTGGTTGGCAGCTCCTTATCCGTTTGGTATAGTGGGTCCGACTGGGGATAATGGGACCAGTTTCCCAATCTAAGGGTGTGTGTGTGTGTATGTGCAGAGTTGGATGCTGTTGATCTAAGAATACTTAAAGCTAATCTAATTCAAACTTTTAAACTAACTCTATGCTATTGTAATCTAATGAAAAACAGCACATCTAATCTATGCTAACCCGAGGTGTATTTCTTCTATTATGCGATCTAAAGAGATTTCAAACAATAACTGGTAATAAAGATCATTCAGCTATCATAAGAATAGAAATCAATTAAGATGAACTACTTTGCATAAAAAGTTAGGCAAAACAGTTGTGAACAGCATATCGCATAATAAGTTATTCATATATCAGACATAAATAAATGGCTCCACTGTACAAAAGTGTCAAATGGTAACTCACACATTCGTGCAATAACATATAAACAACTAAAAACTGTATATCACTTTAAGAAAATAAGCAGAAATAGCCAAGAGATAAAAATACCATTTATGACTGGTTCTACTCATAAGCTTCAAGCAACAATGATTTATCTCTATTTGTTCTAACATCTACTAAGAGTACAAAAGTGCAACATCAGTAGCAGACATCAAATGCAAACATTAATAAATCTCGATCCATCCATTCATCAAAACCTCTTCTGAGGGTGCAGAAGTGCATGTTCTGAGGACAAGTTTTTGACAAATTTCTGGACCCCTCTCCAAATGCAATGAGAAGGGTTAAAATACTACTTCCTAATTCTAATAATAGTTTATTTACAAAATTTAGGATGCGGTTTTCAAATGACCGTCCTTTTTCTAATCTAATTTTAAAGAAAAAACAACATTCTAAATAAGGCTACTTCTGAATCTAATCTTTAAAGCTGCAAGTGTTCATCATGGGCTTGAGGAGAGTCGGCTGGCTGACTTCTGCTTTGAGCTGGGCTGCGAAAACGGAATCTATGAGAGCTGGCACTACTTTTTCGGCCGCGTTTATGATGCATTTCACAGTCATCCATTGACTATGCGGCTTGACCAAGTATGCCCAGTAACACTCCCAATTTAACATGTTTAATGCTTGGATCGCTTTTCCCTTTTCCTGCGCCTTCTGCTTCCATTCTGCTTCCAGTCGTAGTTTATTTGGTAAATACCCCGGGGTGGTCTCTTCGTTTAAATTGGCCATGTGCAAATTCTCATTTATACAATCGATAAGAATGCTTGCTTGCGTGGCCGCTGTCTCCGCTGCTTGTTCCGCCTGCCTGATTTGATCGTCCCATTTATTAAAGAGCAATTCTTTATGATTCTCGTTTATTCTGGGTGCACTTGCTCTTTTCCCTTCATCTTCATCCTGCCAAGCCAAGTACTCCGTCACTCGTTTGTCACTCTGATCATAGTCACTCCGCAAGTCTACCACTTGATTGGTGATTTTATCGCTCAGTTCGCAATAATGACTCCACTGTGATATCTTACGTCCCAACTCTTCCTGTTGCTGCAGTAGTTGTTCATTTAAGGCAATAGACTCTGAAATAAATTTTGTAAGCTTAGGCTCATCTTTATGCATTTCTTGGAAAATTTGTAGTTGTTTTCCTTTCTCGTCTAGACTTCTTTGATAGCCTATCTGCATCTGCTGAAAGTCTCCCTGCAACTTCTCGAGCTGTTTGTTAGCTTCAATATTAGCATTGGCTTGTTGCAATTGTCGTTGTAGTAGCTGTATTTGATCTTCTTGTTCTTTCAACAGTTGCTGAACTTTCGATGCCTTGTCAATAGTTGCAGAAGCATATGCTCCTGCGATCTGAGACAACTTAGTGAGATTTTCAGTTGGGTTATTGTTGGGGTCTTTCCATAAGACGTCCAATTGTTCAGCATCTTGTGACAGTGTATTTTCTAGTTTTCTTTTCTTTCTCTGTCTTCTTACAACTGCTTTATGTTGGGGACTATAGAATACGTCCAGTGGGGGAATTTCTTCTACATTAAGTAGAAGCTCAAAAGGTGGAGCGATAGGAATGTGCTCCTTTTCCGTGACACTGCTGACTATGGTCGAAACCACTTCTTGTGCTACCTGTGTATTTCTCACAGGGGTTCTTGGGGCTTGCCCTTCAAGATTGATCAGCTCGTTGAAGGTTTCCCATTCTTTGTCTAATTCTGTCGTGACGGGTGGCGTTTCAATGACGAGAGGGGGGACATCTCTTGGCGGGGAGGCGATAACCTGTTGTTGCGACATTGCACTTGACTGAGCCGTGTCTTTAGCTGCCTCTTCGTTCTTTCCTTGGTCGCTTCCAGATCCTTTAGAATGTTCAGGTACTCCTTGCGCAGTGTTATATTTAGATCTGGAAGTGCTTAAGTTCCCACTGAGGCTAACGCTTGGAGTTGGTTCTCTGGCAAGCAGTCGCAGCTTTTCTAGGGGAACACTGGCTAGTCTTCTTTCCCTGTATAACATGAATCTTTGGAGGTCATCTGGAGACAATTTCGACTGAGCTTCCCGCAAAATTTCCTGGAGTGAGCTTTTACTCTGAAATAAATCATCAAATAAATATTTCTTTCCAACAAATACTTTTATTTTGACGTTCGTTGTGAAATCTTGGGCAACTTCATTTGGGTCAAATGGCCTTGCTGGGAATTTAAATAATTGTAGACACGTCACATTCTCCACTTCGTTGAACGAGTGACCTACATCGAACAATGAAAAGGCCCCACAAGTTACAGGAAACTGAGGCCATATGGCCTTCTTTTTGTCTTTTAGGTCTTTAGTTAGGCCGCTTTCTGAACAGGTTTGGTATGCAATTTCCAGAGCCAAAAGTTTATCAGGGATATACAGAGGCAGAACGTGAGGAGGTACAGTGCTTCCAAATACTCTAACATAGGTGAAATGTTCTTCTCAAAACCATCTTGCGATGGGGATGATATCTATCTGTGCTTCGGGCGAGCACCTCGGGGGATCTTCATCATACATCATTCTATACAAGGGTAAGATAAGCCCGTGACAAATCTGGTAGAAATGTGGGATGAATTGAAAATCCCATAATATCTTATGATAAACATGGATAGGTAATGGGTCCTGGGTAGTTCATTTCCAACCCATAATGGAAAATTTAGACACATAACAAATAGAATCCATAACATATGCGGATAGATAAAAAGGAGGATAGATCCTTTGAGACAAGGATCTTTTAGACCGGTAATTGATAATAGCCGTGTATAGATTATCAGAAAAGATCTTGGCCCAATCCATAATATCGGCATTTGTGGCAGCATCTATTAATGGTAACCATTCAGACGAAAACTTATTGATATCTGGCATCCCAAATAATCTACAAAGCATGGCCGCAGCAAAACAATACGGAGAGGTGAGGGAACCAGTGTTGTACATACCATTTTTGTCTTTCTTGAGTGGTTCCTCTTTTCTGGACCAATCTTTGGTGGTCTTTGCTAGGTTTGGGTTCTCCGCCACAAATTTCTTAACAAATTGTGCATTGTAATTCGCCTGCGGTTCAGGAAGATGATACATAAGCTTTAAGTCTTGTGCAGCGAATGATCCGATGAGCCCATGTCCTTGAATCTTGAATTGTCTGTTGTTCATCTCTGCATTGTCAAGTATCCACTTGATCATATCCGTATATGGTAGAATTTTGGGCCTTGCTGCTATCTGATGAAGAAATGAGCATGCTAGCTCTTCTAAGGACGCTTCGGAAGAGCGTTGTGAGCCCGCGACAGCAGTAACCTTCATTATTCTGGGATTCTCTTCTTCAAGCAGTATGTACATGCTTTCCCACGTCGATATCCCTGCGTCTCTGTTACAGGCTGTGTCTGTATACAAAGGCGCCATTTCCTTCGTCTTTTCCTTCGCCTCAGAGCCCTGAGCTCTATTTTTCTTTCCCATTTCTTCCTGCGTATGGCTGTGTATCGTCTTTCGCTCTCCGTTCCTGCAGCTCACAAGTGAAATGGAAATGACTGATCAAGAAAGGTGATGGAAGAGTTTTAAATGCAGCAAATATATCAAATATGCCACCTTACGTGAAGTAATTCTTTACAAAATCACGCGTCTACATTTCATTTAATAGCTGACAACTAATCACTTTACTATCATTAAAAGCGCATGATCTTGAGTCAGATTATGGTAAGTGGCTTTTTTTGAATAGCGTGCCCGAAGGATTCGTGATGAAGTGATTTTATGATTTGCTTACGTAACATCGCAAATCGCGCCATCGCAAATCGCACCATCGCAGATCGCGCAAACACACGAATATAACATCGCAGCGATCGCAACATCGCAGATCGTAGAAGTTTTATGCTTGCCAAATCTTGTCAGCTCATTTTCTGCGATATGCGATCTTGCGATTGGTGTTATCACAGATCGGTAAATCTTTAAGTTATTTCGTTATGATTATTTCTTTATTGCGATGCGATATATTGCTTAGCATGAGGGTCTTGTACATACGGGATTATACTCAAATGGAAGTGCTTTCCTATCACTTTATGTAACGCGGCTTTTAAAGATTTTTTCCTTATCATAGACTTAGGTTTTAAAATATTCAAAAAATCTTCCTAAGCTTATGATGATAACCTTATTTTGAAGAAAGGAAACTCTTGCTTTTCCTAAATTTTAACTAAGGGTCCCCATTCATTTAGTATTTTGGATAACACTTAAATGAAAAAAGGGGGGGTTGTTGCTGGCCACAACACAAGCATAAGTCATGGCAGAACATAAGTCATGGGAGCAATCTGAGAAAACAAATCAACACATTTGTATTGAAATTCCAATATCCTTACTAAAATTGTTTACTACCATAACCAAAAATTCAGAGAAGCAATTGAAATTGAGAAGTAGACTAACAATCTCAATAGGGATGATGGTTGTAAAATCAGCAAAAACTACTTTGAATTCCAGATAAAAAAATTCTTGATTCTTGTTTGATTTCCTTCTCCATTCTAACCCTCTTACCCTATTTCCTTAAAAGTTTTTCCTTCTCATATTTTCCCCTTTGCTTTATTTTTAATTATTTAAAATGCATTTTTAAAGATTTTTTATTCATGTTTCCAAACCCAAAGCATTAGAATAATAGAGAGAAGACAACATATGATCAAAGTAGGCCTAATTGTCCCAAGCATTTTCCGAAGTGTGATGCTGCCCCTGCTAGGGTTACTAAATAATCCCGATGTCCCTCTCCTTTGTGCCCTCGGCTTCTCTGGCCTTCGACGTCGCTGATCTCCTCACCATGGCCCTGTCGTCCGGAGGGGTGGGCTCCGCCCCCCCTCCCTCATCAGATCCCTCTCCTGACAAGCCAATAAATGTAGAAATTCCAGTCGGTCAAGGCCCTGACCCAACTGATGGCCCTCATTCAGATCCGGTTAAAGACAACAAAGGAAACGCTGTTGCAGGTCAGACGACAACCAAAGACAAAGGAACAAACCAGAACAACTCGACGTCACGGCCAAAAGCGTTCTCTGCAACATGCACTCCCAAGTCTACAGAGAGAATAAAAATAGATCTTCCCAGTGATCTAATCAACACCCAAATCCAATACATGAGTGACCATGCACTCATAGACAAGTTCCTTGGATTCTGGCCAACTGAAAAGGCCTTGTATGAATGGATAGCCTCCAAATGGAAGCCTAAGGGTCAAGTCACCCTGCAGCTAGGCCCCAAAGGCTTTTTCACTGCTATCTTCAACTGCCTGGAAGACAAAACTCGCATCTTCGAAGGAGGTCCATATTTCTTCAACTCTGCAAGCCTATATCTTCGAGAATGGAAAGCGAGGTTCGATCCAGACAAAGAGGATTTCACCTGGGCTCCGGTATGGATACGCTTGAATTCTCTTCCCGTGGAATATTGGAACGATGAGACTTTAAAGGACATTGGCAACAGCCTAGGAATCTTCATCAAAGTCGCTGAGGAAACCAAATACCGAAGATACACCTCTTATGCCAGGATCTGTATACACATGCATCTGCCAAAGAACTCACGGATTCGGTAAGTTTATTTCATGACGATTATGAATGGGTACAAACAATAGACTACGATTATATTCCTTTTCGCTGCAGAAAGTGCCATGAGCATGGCCATCTTTTCAGGGATTGCCCTCTGAATCTTCAGTCGAAAGCATCCGCATCAGAGACAAGTAAAGACGCTGAAGGATTCACGAGAGTTCCTAGCCGAAGAAAGCAAACCAAGAAACCTCCAGTTGCTCCAAAAGATTCCAAGAAACCTGAAACTTATAATAGCTTTGGAATCTTGTCCTCTCCAATATTCTTGGAGGATCATACACTCATCCCACCTTCAAATCCTTCCCCTTCCACCCCTGTGCCTCCCCCAAATCCCTCAGCTTCGCCCTCTAAGTCCACTCCAATCAACACTCCCGCCTCAACCTCTACTGACAAAAATCATGCTTCAGAAACAGCCATACAATCTTCCGCCATGGAGGTTGACGCTTCTCTAGCCCACAATATTAATCAAAGGTCAGATGAGGAGGAACAGGACAAACCATCACTCATGGAGGAGGGACCAGAAAGTGAAGATCTAGGAGGTCTGGACCTACTCAAACTGGAAGCAGCGTGTCGACAGAAAGATTTCAGTGATATTCCCCCAAGGGAGATCGACAGACTTGAAGGAGTTCTGATCAGAGCACAGCAAAACAAATATCTTGGCATTCAGGCAGGTAGTCCTTGGGATGGTAAAAAAAATTTGAAAGACACGAAAAAACGAGGGTGCAAAACGGATTTGCAAAGGACTATCATTATTGGAGAAATGTTGGTGGATTCTGGAGAATTCCCCAAGCTGACCAAGTTCTTTAAAGCTCTTCCCCACGGTTCCTCACGAAGCTAATCTCATGGAATGTGTGAGGGCTTAACAGCCCTGCAAAACATAGAATGTTAAAGAGCATGATTTAGCAAGAAAGGCCTACATTAGTCTTTCTACAAGAAACCAAAGGCAATAGCACTGTATTGGAGAAAACTCTAAACAAAGTTTGGACAGGTTGTCGCTCAGTCTCTGTGGATGCATCAGGCGCTTCTGGAGCGCTGGCAATCTTATGGAACCCTCAAATTCTCTCCCTTCAATATTTCCATGCCTCTCACTTCTTCATTCAAACCACTTTCCACCTCATTGGTACCAATATCCATGGTCTTCTCCCGAATGTGTATTTTCCTCAAGATCTTCAAAAGAAGCTGGATTTGCTTAACACTCTCACAGCTCTCAGCTCTGGTAGAAGCCATCCCCTATGGATAAGTGGTGGTGACTTCAATATCATTACAGCGTTGGAGGAAAAATCCGGAGGTCGAGCAAGACTAGAAGGGGACAACATTGGCTTTAAAGACTTCATATCTAGGAATCAGTGCATGGATCTTCAGACCTCGAATTGTATGTTTACATGGACCAACAAACGAAGAGGATCTCAGCACATAGCTTCCAGACTTGATCGTTTCCTCTTGTCGGATAACGCCATTCATCTGGGTGGAGATTTCCATGCATCCATTTTGCCTCAAGCAGGCTCAGATCACTGGCCTATAATGCTTCAGTGGTCGTGTCCAGAGTCAAAGAGCAACAAACCTTTCCGCTTCGAATCCTTCTGGTTCTCTCATCCTAATTTCAAAGATGTGATAATCGCTGCCTGGAAATCCTTCACTCCCCCCGCAGGAGCCAAGATGTTTCAATTTCAACAAAAGCTAAAATACCTTAAACAAGTGCTGAAAACTTGGAATCGCACTCAGTTTGGCAACATATTCGATCAAAGGAAAGCGTTGGAGCAGCAAATGAACACGTTGCAACAATGTATCATATCAGAGAGTCGAACAGAGGATTATGCACTACAAGAGTAGGTTCTCCTAAATCAGATTGAAACGCACACGCAGCGAGAAGAGACTCTCTGGCGACAAAAATCCAGGATCATATGGCTCAAGGACGGGGAGAAAAATACTAAGTTCTTTCATAGGTCAACCATTCAAAGGAGAATGCACAACAACATCGCCTTCATCAACAATCAACAAGGGGAGCGCCTGGAGGTGCATGAAGACATAGTACAATTATTCCAAGAATACTTTCAGGACACTCTTAGAGAACCGTCGGGTAGCAGAAACCAAGCCATACAAACTATAGTGCAGCACATTCCTAAAATCATTAATGAGGATCACAACAATAGGCTTCTCCAGCCTATCTCCATGCAGGAAGTGGAGGACGCAATGGCCCAACTCAAGGATGGTAGGGCGCCCGGCCCTGACGGATTCATAGCCAACTTCTTTTATGCTTTCTAGGAGCATATCAAAATAGAGGTCTGGGAGCTCGTGGATGAATCACGATCGATGCAATGGGTTCTTCCTTCCCTAAATACGACCTTCATAGCGCTCGTTCCTAAAGTGGAAGATTCCAAGACTCCTGATAAATATAGGCCAATTGCATTATGCAATGTCATCTACAAGCTTATATCTAAAGTAGTGGCGAACAGACTCAAACCTCTTCTCCCTCTCCTTATCTCGCCAGAGCAGACAAGATATGTAGAAGGGCGCTAGATTCTGGATGGTATCATTCTCTCCCACGAAGTGATCCACTCACTCAAGATATTGAAAAAACCAGGTATGATTCTCAAACTAGATCTCTCCAAAGCTTTCAACAAACTCAGTTGGACCTATATTAAACACATCTTACTAGCATTCGGCTTCAATGCCACCTGGACACGATGGATCATGAATCTCATTTCCTCCCCCTGCTTCTCCATCCTTCTCAATGGATCCCCCTCCCCTCCTTTTCATCCTTCTCGGGGTATTCGTCAAGGAGATCCTCTTTCCCCATTCATTTTTGTTCTCATCGCTGAAGGGTTAAGCCACCTTCTTCACTTTGCTTTTGCTTCACACTCTTTAAAGGGCATTTCACTGCATGGCCAATCCCCCATCACTCACCAACAGTTTGTTGACGATAATATGCTTTTTGGCTATCCGTCAGTGCAAGAAGCCTCTGCCTTCAAACTCCTGCTCAATCTTTTCTCAAACGCCTCTGGCACATCCATCAATGCCTCCAAATCTAAACTCTTTTTCTTCCATACTCCCATTCTCACTCAAAGGAATATAGCCTGGATTTTGGGCTTTTCGATAGCCAAGCTTCCTTCGAAATATTTGGGGGCTCCGCTCTTTGACTCTGCCATCAAACATGCCGCCTGGAGGACCCTCCTTAACAACTTAGAAACCAGACTTTCCTCCTGGACCTACCGCTCTCTCAACATTGCAAACAGAATCATCCTCATCAAATCTGTCATCCAAGCCATGCCTCTATACATGTTCTCAATCTTGGCTGCCCCGAAATGGGTTCTCAAGAACATTCACAATCTTCAAAGAAATTTTCTTTGGGGCTCCTCAGGGCACAACAGAAAATGGGCCCTAGTTAAATGGTCGGAGGTTTGTCTCCCAAAATCAGCTGGGGGATTAGGCCTGAGGGACCCCGTCCACAGCAACAACATCATGGGGGCGCGTATTTGATGGAATTGGCTCTCCAAACCGCTTACTCCCTGGGGTCGTCTATGGCAAGCCAAATACGCTCCAGGCAGTCCTGTGGAGGAGCTAATCCGATTCACCTCTACCACTCCTGGCTCACTAATCTGGAACGCTGCCAAAATTCATAGCACCTTCATTCAAGCACATAGCTTTTGGGAAATCCACTCAGGCAACACTGCAAGATTCTGAGAAAATTCCTGGCAACAACTTACCAAACTTGCCTCTCTTTTTCACAAACCCAAGTGGCAAATAACCATGCAGCAAAATGAGCAAATCTATGTACATCAATTCTGGCAACAGCATTCTTCCCACGAATTTCAGCTTTGGAGATCAGCGAACACATGGCAAGCCAACTAGCAAGAGGAAACCTATGATGAGATTGACAACAAGCTCAAACTCAGGAAAATCAAACTATCAGATCAGAAAGATCGATTGAGATGGGGGTACACTACCAAGGCCCTGTTCACTACCAAGGAGGCTTATCAAATCCTTTATCAACCTCTGCAGATTATAAAAGACCCACTTTGGGACCAAGTCTTGCAACCAAACATTTGGCCTAAGGTCTCTACCTTCCTTTGGCTTCTAAGCAAACAAAGGATCCTCACATGGGATAACCTGCAAAAGTGTGGATTTATCGGGCCATCCAAATGCTCCAACTGCAATCAACATTCAAAGAACATTAAACATCTCTTGGACACTTGCCCATTAGCAGCTCAAATGTGGGAAAGAGCAGCTCAGTGCAATAGAAGATCAGGTAGAAAAGAGGGAGACATAGTAAACACCATCAGAAATTGGCCTCGGAACCCTTTCTAAAGTCCTCTTCTTAATGCCCTCTGGCACCTCCTTCCAGGCTTCATCTATTGGATCATCTGGAAGGAAAGAAACAACAGGATCTTCAAAAATCATAATTCACCTCTTGACACCCTTTGGTTTCTTCTCAAGCAGAATCTTCAAGAAACTTTGGCTCTTAAACGATGGCAAGATTCAGATACGCCAGTCCTACCCCAGGAGCGTCTCATTCTCACCAATTGGAACCTTGATCTCACCTCTATAGATCATATCAAACCCAGCACCTCAATTCACTCTGAGTCGGCTCACTTTTGGTCACCTCCTGCCATCCACCCTTACAAGCTGAACTTTGATGGTGCGGCTAAGGGCAATCCTGGGCCGGTTGGCTATAGTGGCATCTTTAGAAACGCGGCAGGCTTAGTGTTACATATCTATCATGGAACATTACGCAAAGACACCAACAACGCTGCCGAGCTGGAAAGCTTATGGCAGGGTCTACGCATAGCAGAAACCGAAAATTTGCTCCCTCTAGAGGTCGAAGGTGATTCACAAATCCTTATAGAGGCTGCAATCAGGATACAATCAGGATCCTCAACTGCAAAAATAGCTTCGAGTTGGAGGCTTCTAAGCAGATTGGAACAAATTGAAGAATGGCTCAAAGTTCCTCGCAGCATATCCTTCAAGCACATCCGGCATACAACTAATAAGGCAGCAGACAGACTAGCTAATCAAAGGGCCGATCAACAGCTCCCATTTTTTTCTGGTCCATTGAACTATTCCAATGATTCACAACTCAAGGGCGACTGCACTCTCCTGGTGCAACAAGATCTATCCCACCCGGATGCGGGTGTATAATATGGCGTACAGCTCGACGGCGGCGTGGAAGGGAGGCGCGTGGCCCATCACTAGCGCCAGCCAGCCTCGCATGAGGATTGAATTAATGAATCAGGACTACAAATTAAACGCTGCATTAACGCAGCACCCCACTGCCCTTCAGTTCACAGTATGATTGTAATGGCGCTTTGTTTGTTCTTCTTTCTGGCTCCTCCCTTGTGCTTAAGTTGTTCCAGCGAGAATGACACTCCTGGCTCTTGAGAAAGATTAGTCCATTGTCTAGCTCGGGATCATAACGCTACCATTCATCAGTGCATCCATCTTCCTTTTAATCAGTCCTGCACCTTCCTCTGCAGCTCCCTCTCTGTCTCCTTCGTTGTTGTTTGTTCCGCTCCTCCTGCAATCCTCAAAATGCCCAGAGCTCACTCAAGGATGAGCTGCAGGAGAGGCAACTCCCGTGGTCATGTCTCCCGCCAGCCATCCTCCATGACCTCAAAACCTTCGTCTGATGCTTCGGAATTCAGCGTTAATAGATACCCTGCAACCAGAAGTGGTCGTGGCAGAGGAAGAGGGCAAATTATCACCGAAGCTTGCTCTTACCACTCCCAATCCCACACGGCTCGCTTCCGCTTCCCCTGCTCCCTAGGCAACTCTTCCTTCATTGCGTCAGTCACCGTTGAGCTATGTGAAGACACAGTTGGTTCAGGAGCTGTTGGTTTGGGGGCTGTTGGTCCAGGCGCTCCCTTGGAGCCGAAGATAGCAGACAAGAACGATTCCACGCAGATTGAGACTACTCAGCGAAAGGATCCAGGCGGCCCAGCAAATCAAGAAACTACCATTCACGCCGCTCCTAGCACTCCTGCAGAGGGTGGTTCTTCAGGTAAAAAAGGCCAACCCTCTGAATCTGAAGATCCTGACCAATTCGGCTGCCGCATTATTGAGGAATCGCCTCCTACCTCACTTAATGATTGAACAGGTCCGCACCTTCTGTTTTTGCTCTGCAGTTGTAAGAAGACGTCTTATCCTCTCAAAATCCAAAGTCATTTCTTGTCTCACAATTATCAGTATCAGGTCTTTTGCTAATATTGACTCGCCGATTTCCCCTGCGTGGGCGACACTCTCCAGTTTTTTGGTTACTGTCATAACCACTGTCTTACTATCTTTGTCCTCTTGGATTTTGTATTGGGTCGATAGGTTTATAGGTCCTCATCTGGTCATGGAAAGGCCGCGCAGTTTTGAGTTTTTGTCCGGTTCCAAACACTTTGTCCCAGTTTTCACTTACAGTTTCAAGACACCAAGTTTCAAAGCAAGTCACTATGAAGGATTTCTGGTCAGGTTTTCAAGTGATTTTTTGTAAGCATGCCTTCTTTGAGGCTAGAACTCTCGAGGCCTCTGCCTCTCTGTAATTATATTATGTATCAATATAGGAGTAGCCAAATTCAGAAAAACATATGATCAAAGTATGCTTATGAATATATTTATTATATTAAAATTGCACCCAGTGCATTGTCCAATACATGTAACATATAGAGATCAAAACAAAAACACACAACCAATGTTGTTACAAAACCCAACTCCTCAATGGCAAATGTTGCTCCAAAAAGCAACTCTTCAATGTTTCTCCAAAGATTGCCGAAGAACCTCCTCAATGCTGCTCCAAAAATCACCCAAAAACCTCCTTAATGTTGCTCCAAAAACCAACTCCAACTGCTCACAAACGCTCAAACAAATGCAATGAGATAACTATGAAGAAATATGAGGAGGTTGGATCACCTTTATAAGCATGGAGAGAGGTAAGGATATAGTTTACACAGACAAACCAAAAAAATATGTGATTTCAAGTCCACCCAGCCCACCATTTTTTCTCATCACCGACACTGACTAGTTTAAGTCAATCTCGATCGTTCCAGCGGATCTGATACCAAACTAGCGAATTTGGTGACCAACTCGGTCGGTTCGGTAACAAACTGACCGTCGAAACAAATAATTGACCTAGTCATTTCAGGCAGGGGTATGATTCGATCAAGCAAACTGATTCCAAGTCAGACCAACCTAGTTTTAAAACATAGGTTTAACCTCAAATACTTATAAAGTGAGAAGGATGCAAAGCTCAATATCATATTTTTTTATGTTACCTAATAATGAATACTAAAGAATTTAGGTGTTGGTTTGTCTAAGAAAGAGATTGGTGTACATAGAGTCTAAACTTAACTTAATACACTATATATTATTAACTTGACATAATATATACTATTGAGAATAAATTTTTTATTTTTAAATTTATGTAACCAAAATTATGAAAGAACATTTTTCATAAGACAATGGTTTCCACCCCATGTCCTATAACATCATCTGCAATTTGAAATATTGAAGAGGTTGTCCCTATATCCAAGGATCTGTTTCCCACTCTTGTTTACCTTTTCATTAAAGATTTGATTCACCTTTTAAAAATTACTCTTTGAAAAGGCTTATATTAAATTTTTACAACTATTTTAAGGTAGTTCAATTATAATTACTGATCAAAAAAATTTATTAATATCTAATAAATAATCATCTTAATAAAATAATAATATAATAAATATCAACACTTAAAATGTAAAACAATTTTTATTATTAAATTAATATATATATATAATAAATTTAAAATCCTTATTATATATAAAATAAAACTATGTCAAAATCAAAATTCCATCTCTATGATTAGAACTTTATCCTTAAAAATTTTATCTAATAATGCTAAAAGAAAAAAATAAAACCAAACTCATCATCACCGATAATCCAGATCAGCAAAATGAAAAAGACAATACTTTCCATTTCCACTCTGGTTTACCTTTTCATTAAAGATTTGATTGATTCGCCTTTCAAGAATTAGTCTTTGAAAAGGCTTATATTAAATTTTTACAACTATTTTAAGGTAAGGTAATTAAATTGTAGTTACTGGTCAAAAAATAATTTTATTAATATCTAATAAATAATTATCTTAATAAAATAATAATATAATAAATGTTAGCACAGTTAGAATGTAAAACGATTTGTATTATTAAATTAATTTTATATATATATAATCCATACTACATATAAAATAAAACAATTAAATTTGATTAAAACAATGTCAAAATCAAAATTCCACCTATATGATTGAAAATTTAGGTCAAAATCAAAATTATAGCTAGATGGTTGAAACTTTATCCTTAAAAATTCTATCCATCTCTAATAATACTAATGAAAAAAACAAAACCAAAATCTCAAAAGAAACCAAACTCACTATCACCAAGAATCCACACCAGCAAAATGAAAAAGACAAAATACTTTCCATTTCCAATAACAAATATGCACATACAATGTGTTTGGATCTGATCTGAAGTGCTATGCTATGATACCCATAACGGAAACCTTATCATAGTCACCTTCACAAAGAAAGGTTGTAACACTTTTATTTGGACCTTGTAAAAAAAATGCCTCGGCCCATCGTTCGCAGACTTGAGTTCCAAATGACACAACATGTTTTTAAAAAACAAATGAAGAAGTAATCACTGCAACAGCTGTGACTTTTATTTGGACCTTGTAAAAAAATGCCTCGGCCCATTGTTCGCAGACTCGAGTTTCCAATGACACACACTATGTTTTAAAAAAATGAAGTAATCCCTGCAGGAGCTGTGACAAATTACAGTTTTCCAATAAAACACCAAGGAAAAATATAGCTTAAACATAAATTGCTATTTTCCATGATTAACACTGTCAACAGGGGCATGCGAATGTATGAAACCTTTTGAAATGACGATAGAAAAACTGGAGCCATAAAAAGCAAGTGTACATTGCAGAAATGTATGTTCACCATTCTAATAGGTACAGAAAGCAATCATATTAGAGAAGTTTTTGAGAGATGGCATTCTCTTGCCATTAAGTTCTTAAGTGGTTAAAGATTTTATTTTTATTTTTATTTATTTATTTTTGAGTTATAGCTTGAACCAGCCCTGATGTTGGATGGAAGAACAATCTATATGAGAGATGGCATTCTCTTGTCATCAAGTTTTCAAGGGGAGAAAGATTTTATTTTTATTTTTATTTATTTATTTTTGAGTTAGCTTGAACCAGCCCTGATGTTGGATGGAAGAACAATCTATCAACCAGTAGGATGCTATCGCCAGAACTGTGCAAAGTTCGGTCCAGCTTGAACGCCCTTTGGGTTAGTTTAATTCCCCCCAAAGGTGACTCCCATCCTCAACCCCTCCCATGAGATTTGAACCAATGACCTAGTGAGGACTAAACCCTACACAAACCAATTGGTCTAAACCTCATGAGTTGGGTAAATAAAAAATATCATATTAGAGAAATTTTCCGAATATTACAGTAAAAATAGAATTTACCAGCTAGAAGTCGTATAGCTGGTGCCTCAACAACAAAATTACATCTAGAATGAATATTGCTAAACACATGATTCAGGAATATAAAACGCTGAACACATTGATACCCAGATGGAAACACAAGATTCGTTTTGAATGGAAACTGCAAATACTGAAATACCAAGTTGATTTCTGGGTTCAAAAGACCTCCCTAAGCGTCCTCAGGGTGATGGAAAAAAGAGTTCCCAGCAAACAACCAAGTGGTTGTTTGGGAAAGCCAATGAAAATCCATTACTCCTGATTACCTGTTCCAGGGTTGGGGGTGATACTCAATTTACAAATGACCGTTCTGTTAAAATGTCGTTTCCTTTGGTGGTGGCCATCTGACCAAAACACTAGGCAGCTAGCCAGTGTGGCGAAAACCTGCCAAACAGAAAGTTAGGATCCATCGATGTAAAACCATGAACCAAAGCTTTTTTCTCACACTGGGGTTGGAAGACGATTTTGGGCCCTAGTTTTCCAATTCATCAGATTCATAATAAGTATTGAACGGAACATTTCGAACCAGAAAAATAGGACTTCACCAAATTGCCAGTATTGAGAAAGTTGTGGAAGCCATACATGCTCGGCATCTATATCTAGTATCAAGTTCTGCAAAGTTGCTAATGGCCAGAAGTACACTTCATACGGCTGCATTTGTGTTTTCAACGAATCTTTTTTTTAGCCCCCTCACTAATAAGTCAATCCTTTTTAAACACCAAGCCAATGAATAGGACTTCATCAGATTCTTTGCTATCCAGACCAAATGTGCCTTGCTCTATTTGGGCCCTACTCTTCCAATTCATCAGATTCATAATAAGTATTGAACGGAACATTTCGAACCAGAAAAATAGGACTTCACCAAATTGCCAGTATTGAGAAAGATGTGGAAGCCATACATGCTCGGCATCTATATCTAGTATCAAGTTCTGCAAAGTTGCTAATGGCCAGAAGTACACTTCATACGGCTGCATTTGTGTTTTCAAAGAATCTTTTTTTGAGCCCCCTCACTAAGTCAATACTTATAAAGAACCGGACAATGAATGGAAGTCGAAAATAGATTACGAGTAGGTCGCATTAAGATGTAAAACGTGACATCTAATGCAGGGCTATATCTAGTATCAAGTTCTGCAAAGTTGCTAATGGCGAGAAGTACACTTCATACGGCTGCATTTGTGTTTTCAACGAATCTTTTTTTGAGCCCCCTCACTAAGTCAATACTTATAAAATACCAGGACAATGAATGGAAGTCGAAAATAGATTACGCGTAGGTCGCATTAAGATGTAAAACGTGACATCTAATGCAGGACTGCCTCGTGAGTCAGAAACCTGCCCAAGAAGACCAGCCTAGCCCTGAATTTTCAAGCAGATTAAACCCAAATCGAAAGGTGATAGAAAAAAAAAGGCATTCAAGCGGATGACCAATTTGAAGTATTATCTCCAGCAAATGAGATCCGCGAAACAGACCAGAAGCAAGAAAATAACCTATGGAATAATAATCAAGTACCTTTCCCCAAAACCAGGAAAGAGCGATCACAGAGCAAAACCTGTCAACAAAGCCAACTGATATTCCTGGTACAACACTGGGCTTGAATCAGCCACCCAAAGACCGTAGTTTAACCACTCAGTGGTTTTTACTTCACTCTGGACATATTTTCTGGTCAATTCTGTCCGAAATTCGGTGGAGATTTCTTGGAATGGTAAGTTTGAGTTTTGTAATCTGCACAATTCAAGTGCCCCAGAGTTTTTCAGGGCACTGCATCCATTTATGCATTCAAAAACACATTTTAAACACCAAAAAATCACAATCTCACAAAAAACATTATCATGAATTCCAACCAAAAAGATAAAGACGTCAAATGGTTAAAAATCAAGATACACCCATCTAAAAGTGTTGCAAGCATCCCAATTTTATCACTATTTTTTAGCCTAGCCTATGTTTATTGATTTTTATTGATATTTTGGTGGTATCTTAATTTTGCCAATTTTTACCAATATTTTCTCTATTTTTATGTTTTTTTATGCTTTTTTTTTTTTTCTGAAACCATTGCTGATTTTATCCCAATGTTTGCAAACATTGACCTAAAGTATAAGATATAGTTAAAAACTGAGAGAATACCCATGCTCATTACACTAAAGATTTGCAAAAATATTAGGAGAAATAGAAGTTCCAAGATGAGGGTAGCCAATAGATAAAATGGGACAAATAATACAGCAGAATTACAGCGACAGGAGGAATCCCAAAAGGAAATTGTGCTACGCAATGTATGATAATACTACTACAGATTTGCCTGAAGATAAAGAGTGGGAAGACAGTGATCTGGGTCTACTCGCATTGGAAGATGAGCAAATCTTTCCAGAATGAAGAACAACATAAGTAGTTGCAATACAATTTGAAGAAAATGTCCTCTCGAAGAATTGGTTATCAAAATCAAACCACCTAAAAGCCCAAAAGGCAGACCACAGAAAAAGAATTAGAAAATTAGCCAAGGATAAGCTGAAAGAAGGTGAGCTCCTAGCCAACTCAGGGAAGACTCAGACAGGATTTGTGAGTTATGTCAGTTACAAGAAACAGAGATGGAGATGCATCTCATAATCAAAAACCCTTTTAACTATGAGACCAAATGTCGTTGTTACTGTCTTTTGCAGGATTCGGGGGCTCTCTTTCCACTTTCTTTGCTATCCAGACCAAATGTGCCTTGCTCTATTTGTGAAACAAGTACTCAGAGACAAATCTCAATCTTTGCTCATCCCATATTGGCCTGAGACTCCCTCGGTCATATCATATTGAAACTCATCTCATGTTTACCCTGAAGTGTTTGTCAAAGTGGGTAAATGTTTGAGGAACCATGAGGCGAACTTTGCCCATATGTACACCCAGAACATTGGCATAATCACCAAAAATATGGCTGCGACTCTGACCGTCATGAAAGACATCCATAAATAAATTTAGGGATCAGACACGTGACTGTGAAAGGACTTACTAACATAATCATCAATATGCTGTATAACTAAAATCCATGGGAGTACCTGATCCGTAAAAGGCTTCTGGTTACTCCTCTTGCAAAGATAATAAGATTAAAGGTCCACCTGCAAGAAGTGGATTTCAATCATGATCTATGGGCTGAAAATAAGGTTGCAAATATATTGGAAAACATCAATGCAGATGTTAAATGGGGTGATAAACCCCTATCTTCCATTAGGGTGATCTAGATGCAGGAAAGGGAAATGGAATGAGCTTCATTGCTTGATTGATGATGAGAGGAAGCTTCATGTAAGCAGTGGTTGTGCCATTCAGCATAGCTTGGCTCCACCACGTGAATGCCACCTCATGTGCTGACACAGAGCAGACAAGATCATTGATTGGGAGAGAATGACCTGATTGCAGGGAGCCTGGGAAGCAAACCTCAGGGTGGGATGGCCAGCGTTGATGGTATTAACATTGCTTGAAAGGAAATGATGAGACACTATAATGGAAAGCTTGACATCCCAAGGAAATGAATTAAGCGTCCTAGAACAGGAAAACCTTCCGGTACTTTTCCTTTTGTAACCCAAAATGGGAATTTATTCCCTGACACCCCTACCATGACTACATCCCAAGGAAATGAATTAAGCATCCTAGAACAGGAAAACCTTCCGGTACTTTTCCTTTTGTAACCCAAAACGGGAATTTATTCCCTGACACCCCTACCATGACTTCCCAAGGATCACCCCTTGACCACACCCCTAACATGACTTCCCAAGGATTGCCACTTGCCCGCTACCATGACTTTCCCAAGGATCACCCCTTGCCCCTTCTATTATTTTCTTTTAAGATATCTATCAATTCACCCTCCCTGGTTGCAGGCCATTAAGGAATCACAATCACATTTATCAGCAGTTCATTTAGATCACATATGATTTCCCACTGTAGCCTCTCAGCCCTAAGCTAGCATTTTATACTGAGCATTTCTTGAAGATTGCTGATGGTCTCATTATCCATCTTGACTACATACAACACTGGTCTCATTATCCATCCTGACTACATACAACAATGGTCTCATGGCCTCCGGTTGACAATGCACTTGCACCATCTACAGATAAAAACAGTCACAAGATTCCACACAGGACAGGATCTGTTGGTTTTGCTCCCTCAGAGAGGTGAAGACAGGCACATTTATTTTGAATAGCTTCGTATAGCTCATGTTTAAAAAGCCGTCGTTCTCCAGATACTCCATAAAGCAGGATTATAGTAGCTTGAGATCTAAATTTATTTTTTTGGCAATCTACTTTCAGTTGTTGTCTTTCTGACAATATTACTTTTATGATACTCAGTCCCTCCCCTATGAGTCAATGTCACATGACTTCATTATGGTAATTTATTGATATGGCCTGGGCAGGGTGAAGAATTTATGGGACACGATAAAAGTTAAAATGCCCAAGGGATAGATGTATTGTTGTAATTGTATGTCCTACTGTAATATACTGAAAAAATATTGTTTACAACAAATAACAAAAAGAAAGTCGATTTCTTACATTACAAGGGCAGTGACTGACTGAATCATTTTGAACTGGCAGATACAAGGAAATCTTTGACTATACAATATGAACTGAATATTTACTCAATCAACTGCAAGATATTGAGCCAACAGATATGTTAACCAGTGCAGAAGCCAATAGAAATACAGATCCACATCGACTGGACTAGTGCCTCTTCGGCATTCACAGCTATTATTGCCATTTTATAAACACGTTTTATGTCAGTAGACAATCTCTGTTAGTATAGAAGCTGCAGCCATGACAACATAAATTTGTTTTGAAAATTGATAATACAAAGATTTATTATTAAATGACAAGTTCATAAGCTTCATTGTGAATGGAAATTGCAAATGATATGTGATTACAGGCCCTGTCAAGGTTTGAAAATAGATAATACAAGAATTTATTATTGAACGGCAAGGTCATAAGCTTCATTGTGAATGGAAATTACAAATGATATGTGATTACAGGCCCTGTCAAGGTTTGAAAATAGATAATACAAGGATTTATTATTGAATGGCAAGGTCATAAGCTTCATGAATGGAAATTGCAAATGATATGTGATTACAGGCCCTGCCAAGGTAGAACTACAACAAACGTTTTGATCAAGTGCATTCATTTTTTTGTTAATAGAAATAATTTATTTGTTTGCTAAGTTTGATTTTAACATATTGCAGACAATACCAATTTTGGTAAAAATATCCGTGGCTATTGACATTTTAAGAAGCCGATTGGTCATATGAAACATGTTTGATGGTGCCATCGTATCATACATCAAACTGTTTGATGATATCATTATATCATGACACATGTTTGATGCCATCGGATCATGACACATGATGCATCACACATGTTTGATGGTGCCTTCAGATCATGTAAATAGCATTTATCAATTTAGCCACAATTGTAGACTTTGTGTAAAAAACAGATGGGAAACTTTCTATCAACTTAGAACCAAATATAGAGTGGTCACAATTATTGACCTTCACGCTGCAGAAACATCACAGATCCAGGGTGTTATTATCACATCCACTTACTACACTATTATTTTACATAAAGCACTTGACTCCATTAGTAAATACAAGTCAAAGTGAAGCCCTTTACCACCTCTCATTTAGAAATTCCTATTAGCAATGTCATTAATTGTTTCCCTTGACTTTGCACATTTTACAGATTTACTCAATTGAAAGATAAACCACAATGTAATGTCCCCAACAAATTATCTGCATCTTGTTCAAACTAAATGCACGCCAGTTTATTTATCACATAGAACAAAGCCATTCACATGTGACTTCACATCTCAAGCATATCACAACACATGAATACAACAGCTTGGGTAAATCGCTGTTTTCTACTATTAAAGTGAACCAAATTATTCCCAGGTGTACCATTCATCAAAAAGATGGATTCAGAATAAAAAAAATGTAAAACCAGCAGAGGGCAAATAATTTTGATTTTGAGCTTGCAAATCTTAAGGCTCATGCATAAGTCCATGCTTATTTGGTACCAACATTGTCGCTAGGGCTTGAAAGGTCGGCATCACGTATTTATCATCAAGGTTCAACCACTTAAAATATTGGGCTTGAAAGGTCAGCATCACGTATTTTATCATCAAGGTTCAACCACTTAAAATATTGCTTGCAAAGCTTAAGGCTCATGCATAAGTCCATGCTTATTTGGTACCAACATTATCACTATGGATTGAAAGGTCAGCATCAAATATTTTATCATCAAGGTTCAACCACTTAAAATATTGCTCACGGCTGGGTTCCAGGGATCAAGGGTAATTTCCAAACATTTTCTCTTACAAATTAACAGATACATGCAAGTTCTGAACATACCACAAAAAACTGCAAGGGAACATTTGCCAGTGTTTCCTCAAGAACAAGATGATGCGCCAACTTGGATGCTAACACTGGCACAGAAGCCATGGTTGGAAAAAATAAACAAAATTACTTGGACTAGTGTCTCTTTGGAATTCAAGGCTATAAATGTGATTAATGATTTTGACTAATTGATGGATATTTCATGCATACTAGTTACAAACTAATCAGTCAGTATTAGTGGCAGCAATTTAACAAGCCAATGACTAAGTAAAATATGTGATTTATAATAGATGTGAGGTCATTAGAACAACCAGTCAAGTACAGGTTCATGATGAGAAACAGACTTTTCCCCATGCATTAAGCAATCACATTGGAAGCTGCAAGCATATTAAATTGTCAGGGGATTACTCCATATTGAGAAACGCTATTAATCAATATAATCTAAGCTGTCAAGATGTGCAGAAAATTTAATATCAAAGCATCCATGACGCAAACAAAGATATCCAGAGGTGAGAATATTAGACATCATCTACTACCAATATACTCTACATGTAAAAATGCAACACACTCAGATCACCTCAAATTCCTTATAAAAGAAAGAAAAATGGAACGACCGCCCAGAGTCAAAATATCTAAAAGTGCTCTTAGAATACGCTCTCGCATGTAGTGTTCATAATGTCTGATTATCACATAAGACAACTTAAATCGACTACGTAAGAACATTGAACAAGTTAAAATGCATGCCTTGGTTGCATATACAATTAAGAACATTAAAGGACCTGATTAAAACCAAAGTGCTCGAGATAAATAGGAACTCAGGTTCATCGGACTTTTGGCCTCTTGGCAGGTCCTCTTGAATCTCTAACATCAGGTACTCGAGTCTTCCCTGCAACTTTTGCCTTCCGTCGACGCCTTTCCTCCTCGCTATCTGATTCATCACCTTTTTCCTTATCTGCATTTCTAGCTTCTGCTTCCAGTTCATCCCAGGTTTTTCCTTCCTCCTCTTCAGAATCTTCCTCTTCTTCTTCATCTTCATCAGACTCCACAAGGGACTCATTTTCCGAATCCTCCTCATCTGATTCTGATTCCTCTTCCACATCTGAGGGCTCGTATCCTTGATCAGATTCCTCCGAACCCTCTGAATCAGAATCGCTAGCTTCCATATTTAAGAATTCCCAGCCACCGTCTTCAATAAATTTCTCTGGGTCATCTGTAATAGTCTTCAATATTGGTCGCCAGTTCAAATTCATCCTGCTTTCATAATATTTGATGTCCATAGAATTGAGCCACTCCTTGATACCATCAAGTGAAGCTGAAGGAATAGCATCAATGCGAAGGACCTCCCGCTTGAAGTCCTTGAAAACAATAGCCATATCAAAGGCCTTTTGCCCAAGACCTACTCTCTCCAGATTAACAATCTCAATCTCACTTATGGTGACCACTAGAAAAGGAGTTTCTATTAACTCCACCAAACAATTAACTGTAGGAACAATAAAAGCAGAGGCTTTATGAGGAACTCCATGGAAACCTAGCTCTCTAAATGGTATATCGAACTCTAATTCAAGGTCTTTGAGATGAGGTTGCTCCCACAGCTCTGACACTCTCTTCACAAAAGCCTGAAACTCTCCATTGATCTTGTTCTTTCTATCCCTCTCTTGTTGTTCTTCCTCGATTTCATCTGGGTCATACATTGATCTCCTTGCACCTCCTAAAGTTTGAACCACATCCATCACCTCCACAAAGAATTGGACATCCTTGGTTTTTTTTGTGCCTACCATAATATGATTGTGTAGGTGAAAATGCAGCAGAGTGATCATTTCTTTTTCTGCTGGCTGAAAGAATGCATGCTTGATGTTTTGAAACATGATATCAACTCTCTCCTCCGCTCTCATCGTTGAATAGCGAAAGCCATTGTAATGACTCTCTAGGGTTCCAGTCATCTTTCTGCCTCTCCCCCCGAATGCAGGCCGAATCCACAGATCCGACAGCCTGATTGGCTTTGTCTTAGAGAGCTGAAGCTTCTCTTGAGTCACTAATGTTGCTCTTTCTGCTTTCTCAGATTCTTTCATTGCTACGGAGCGTTTGTGGGATTTGATCATCTGAACAACCTGATTGACATGCCGTGAATCCTTCGACCGGAAAGAAATTTCCTTCACATAAATACTGCTTGGAAATTTCGTTGTTGGCATATAGTTTGCATTAAAACCCGTCCCTGGAACATTGAAGATTATCCTTATATAAGAATTTCCTCCATCCTGCTGGCTCGAAACACTCTTGATAGTAGCTACATGAAACGGAATCATAACACCATATATTGGCACCAATACTGCATCATTTTTCGTATCAACCTGAATCATAAGATCCCTTGCAGAAGGGATATCATCTACATTTTTGTAGGCAATCATCTCACTAGATGGCTTAGAAGAACTATGCCCATCCCCTGAACCAATACCCCCTGTAGCCAATCTCCTTGCAGTCTCCTCATTCTTTTGCCGTGCAAGTTCCGCCTGGTGCTGCCTCCGTTGCTCCTCTTTCGTCATCTCCTGGTTATCAGACCTCAACGTAGTTCTCGAGATGACCGAGTCTACTCCATTTGCCTCAGCCTTGGGTTGTGGTTTATCTTCCTCTTCCTCATCATTAAATGAATACGCAACATCGGTATAAACCTTAGAGCTAGCAGCAGTCGCAATTTCAGGACCTTTATCCCTAACTACAACAGTATCAGCAATTGACAAAGAATAATTCCGAGTTTTAGGATTACCATTCTGCAGCTGCAAATTCTGAAGCCCAAGTGCAACATTGAACACCATTCCAGCTCTAAGGACTTTGTCATTCCTCGCATTCAAGCTCAATCCGGACTCCCGGAACTCGATTCCGATCCCTGTTCCTGCAGATTTTGTCAAATGGGGAAGAAACTCTGGTCCATCTCTCTGAACAACTTCCACCGCGGCCTTATAAGCAGCACTTGCAGGATTTCCCGGCCTGAGCGCATTAATCGCCGCTTCCTGGGCCTTCAACAGCACCTTATACGCCTTCCCCTGAACAGGCTCTGCATCGATCAGATAAGTTCTGGATACGTTCGAGCAATAGCTGTTATACCGCGATCCAATAGAGCAAACAATGACACCAGTGGCTTCGTAGTAGAGATTCTCGTCATTGCTAACAGCCCCGGGCCTCAAATCAAACTCACCTCCGCTCTGAAACACAGGAGGGTAACAAATATCCACATTTTCCGCCTTCAACTTAACCTTAGCCTTCTGTGGATCAAGTATCGCTTTTTCTGTATCTTCCATCAAACCGGAATGAGTAACCTTCTTCTCCTCATCTATAATAACCTCAAGCCTCGGCACCACTACATTTTTCAGAACGGAAGCGCTCAGAAAGGCGGCCTTTTTAATGCTTATGATCTCCGCTTCATCCTTGACAGCGAAAATCTCTGAAAACCCACCACTAACATCCACAATCTGAAACTCCGAACCCTTCAATTTCTCATCCCAGGCTTCAAGAAGCTTTCCTTCAGGGGTCTCTTTGACAATCGACCCCACAACCACGGAAACCCCAGCTCTACTCATGGACTCACAAATTGCCTCCATTTGGGCACTTCCAGAATCGTTCCTGCCCTTCACATGTAACACTATATCGATTCCCATAGAAGTCTTGGAGGGTTTCTTCAAAACTTCCAGCAAGGAAGCCTTTTTCTGGCTGCAAAGAAAATGAATCTGGTTTTCCATGAAAACCATTATGGTTTCCGGAAACTCGTACCCTAACAGCCATACGTTCAAGGCCGAGGATTTCAAGTAACGCAGATCTTCAGAAGGCGGAGGGGCCGCAACCGTTATTGCGTCGGCAGAACCCCAGAAAGCCTGTTTGTTCTCCTTCCAGTTTGTGTAGAAGGTCTTCAGCCTTTTACAGAACAAATCTGCGTTGATTTCGTAACCGCCAGAAGAGGCCTTCGGAGCGTTCCCGTTCCTGGCTTCTGCCATTTTTACCACCGAATCCCTAGCACAGAAATAGTTTTGACTCCCCTAGGGTTTCAAGTGAGGGTTTTGAGAACCTTCTACGACAGCTCTTTCGATGGATATATGGACCTCCAATGGAAAATAAATTATGGGTTTGCAGAGAAAAAAATGCCGAAAAAGAAAATGATGTTATTTTCGGCATGGACAGCAGCCTTCACAGAGATTTCAATGGTGGAAATGCAGGAATTTTGAAGGCTCAACACTTCGCCATAACACTGACCTTCGCCCTTGCGATTTTTATTTACTTCTTATCACATCATAGAAAATGATGGGAGGGAGAAAGAAATAAGTAGAAAACCGGGGAGGCGGAGGAGGGTTTAAATGGCGGGAAGATGTATTTTAACTATTTCGTTACCTTCATAACAGAGGCAATGCTCATCACTAAATTGAAGTGTAGAAAAAGTTCGACGGACTTTTTTATATAGCAAAGAATCTTGGAGTTGTGGAATAAGTGTGGGTCGGTAAAGGTTAACTAAAATAGTGTTTTTCTTCTTTTTTTTTCAAAATTTGAATGTGAAATTTCACTATATTACCCAATTGTAATTTTATTAATTTAAAAATATAATTTCTATGATTTTTTAGTCAGAAAATAATAAATGTGTTATAATTTTTAAATTATATAATTTTCAAATTCCAAAATTTAAATATTTTTTATTTATATTTTTAAGACAAATAATAATTTTATTTTAAAGTTATACTAAGTTGGATATCAAAGTCTTTTTTTAATATGAGAAATAGTAATTAGTTGGAATAATGGCTCAAGTGCAAATTAGTTGGAGTAATTTAGGGGAGGTTTAAGGGTGCGAGAATTTGAATTTTGTTTCTGTTAAATTATATATTAAATTGTTATTTAATTTTTTTTAATTATAAGGGAATTTTTTATTAATAAAATAAGAGATTGGGCATTCACCAGATCTAAAACATGGGAGGCCTTGGTCTTCCGCACTAGCGGAGCATGCAGAGAAGACTAAACATCACGTTTGTATTGAGGAGGCCCATGTTATTGGTAAGATTGCCCAGTGTCATCACCGGAAATTTAGGGAAGCCATTGAAAATCACGTTTGTATTGAGGAGGCATGTGGTATCGGTAAGGTTGCCCAGTTCATCACCGGAAGTGTTATCGGTAAGTTTGCCCAGTTTCATCATTGGAAATTTAGGGAATGTATTGAGATTGAAAAAATGTCGAGCAATCTCAATAGAGATGACCCCTGCAAAATCTCCCTGCCCTCTCTTCCTAGTCGTTTCTTCCCCCTGGCCTTTTGGTTGGTTATTGTTTCCCTTTTTTGTTTTCATTTCTTTAATTTTTTCCGTCACCTAGTTTCTTTCACCCCACCTCTATTAATGATTTGCATTAATTGTCTATTCATAAAAATCCTTTCTTTTTCCCTAATTATCTAGTAGTAAAGTTTTTAACCAACCTGTTTTCTTTCTCCTTAGTTCCTCTTTGATTTTTTGGTCCTTTTAGAAATCTCCGTCATTTTCTTTTTGATTTTTTGGTCCTTTTAGAAATCTCCGTCATTTTCTTTTTTATTTTTTGGTCCTTTTAGAAATCTCCTCATTTTCTTTTCCTTATATTTATTAGATGGTCCATTACATAACTAACTTAATGGGTTAAAATCATCTATGGTTATTGATCTAAAAATTTAGATTTAAGTAGAAAGTTCATATTTACATTAGATAGATTAACTAATAAAATTCTATTAATAAATTACTCAAACCATTAATAATACTAATATTATTAAAATATTATTATTATAATAATAATTTGAGATTTTATAATATTATTATTATAGATATATTAGGTATAATAGTAAATCCATGCTATTACTAATATTAATAATCCCTCGATCTATTAATAAATTATTTTTAACATTTAAACATGAATAGGTTAATATTTTACTCATTATTAATATTCCCTAGATTTATTATTTTTTAACACAAATATGGTTAACATATTACTTAAATAATAAATAAGACCAACATAAAAGTATTAAAATAACATTGGTATATAGCATTTCATAAGTTTATCATTTTAGACATTAATGGTATTCAGAACATTAAAAAATATTATATTAATAATATTGATATTAAACACTAATTATACATTGAATAACTATTTATCTAATAATATTATTATAATTAAATAATTTTATCAAATATAATATTAGTCCTTGTCCCCATCCCTTGGTCCAGTCCAGATGGCTAATTAAATTTAGTCATTTCATCGTTAAATATAGTCGTTGGTCAAGTCTAATCCAATATAGTCATTTTCCGGTCAAACCTAGCCGTTGGAAGATCTACGCTCCCTATTTAACATGCAGCTATGATCTGATTCTTAAACGTGTCCTTACAATGAACCATACTCATTGGTTCGAAAAACGTCAACAAATGTATTATTATGTTGTTTCATCGTCAAATATAGCCTTTGGTCCAGTCTAATCCAATATAGTCGTTTTCCAATCAAACCTAGCTGTTGGAAGATCTGCTCTCCCTATTTAACATGCAGTTATGATCTGATTCTTCAACTTGTCCTTACGATGAACCACACTCGTTGGTTCGAAACGCGTCAACAAATGTATCATTATGTGATTTATGCAAAAAAAAAAAAATCTCATAAAACTATAGATCATAGAAGCCTCAATTCAACAAGAGAATTTTTTATTAATAAAATAAGAGAATGAGATTTTTTTTGTTAAATTAGATATTAAATTGTTATATGAGATTTTTTTTACTTTGGGGAAATGGGAATTGGTTGGAATAATTTAGGCTAGGCTCATTAGTACAATAATTTTCTATTAATGTAATAAGAGATACAGTAAATTAGTTTATGATGCATTTTTTATTTGTGAGATAAGGAATTCACTCTCTAGGAAGTGATTTATGATTTGACTGCTAAAATTTAGTAAGGTGTAGCACATCCTCTTCCACTGAATTATGGTGTCACACACCAAAAAAATGTTCTTTAATCAATATTTGGGTCTAGCCCTAAACTTGGTTAACTAGCGTGTTGTGAGTGGTTGTCATAGGTTGGGGAGTATAGGGGTAATCCTTTAACTTAACCTTGGATCTTTTTAGTGATAAGTTATAGGTTTACTAATTCTCTTACTTTGAAAAATAAAAAATAATAATATTTAAGTTTACAAACTTTACCCTTTTGCGTTTAAACTTTTGATATTTTAATAGAAAACAAATATTCTAAAAAAATAAAAAATAATATATATATATATATATATATATATATATGTTTGAATTAGTCATTTGATGGGTTTACCATGGTTTACAAGCTTATGGACAAATTGATGGGTTTATCGTGGTTTACAAGTTGTTCAGGGTTAAAAAGCTTGAGGAAATCCATTATGGAATGTAAAAGTACAACCTTAGATCCATGTTAACTCTAGACTTGATCCCTTCGGCTCTTAGATCTATGTTAACTCTAGACTTGATCCCTTCGGCTCTTAGATCCATGTTAACTCTAGACTTGATCCCTTTGACTCTTGGTAGATCCAGATTTAAGATAGATCTATGTTGATTTTTAGATCTATTCAAATTGATAATGAGAAATATTATAAAATAATTGTTGAAAATGTTACTTTCATTATTAAATTTACATTTTCATTTATAAAAATGGATTTAATTCCAAAAAAAATTATTATATTAAAAATTGTATAGCCTCGATATATTTCAACATGAGAAATCAAATTATAAAATAATTATTGAAAATGTTACTTTTCTTTAGTAAAATTACATTTTTATTTATAAAAATGGATTTAATTTCTAAAAACAATTATTATAATAAAAATTGTGTAGTCTCGATATTTAAACAAAAAAATTAATTAAATTTTGAATAAAATATTAAAAAAAAATCAAATCATAATAGGTTTAAAATCAATTTACACCAAGAAAGGAAAATTAGGAAGTGAAATTGATCGGGCATGGATTTGATCTTGGGTCTGCAACTTAGGGGTTTGGATCTTGCTTCAGACGACTTAACTCTTGATGGTTTCTCACTCGGGTGGGGGGGCCTAATTCAAAAACATGTTGCAGGAAGGGGCATGAGACAAACAACTCATAAAGAAAATAGCTTTGAAACACACAAGAACTCTAGTTTCGGTGCAGCGTCACAAACAAATGAGAAGGAGAGGGGAAAATAAAAAGTCATCCTGGAAACAACCAATCAATAAGGGAAAGAGGCAACAAACACTGGATCATGACTCCCACGGACCACCAAAACCCCAACATTTGAAATCATCTTGGAGAAAGTTTGGGAAAATGTCCAGTACATGAAGGACCATGCATTAATTTGCACAGTCATAAGCATTTGGCCATCAGAGAGACTGTTAATAGGGTGGATTCAAAAGTACTGGAAACTAAAAGAGGCCATAAAATTGAAATTGGGCTCAAAAGGATTTTTCACCGTCATATTCAATAATGTGGAAGATAGGGATAAGATATTCCATGGAGGACCATACTTTTTAAACTCGACAAGTTTATATATGAAACCTTAGGTGGAGAGATTCAACCCTAACAAGGAAGATTTCAATTCGACTTCTTTTGGGCTCAGGCTATACTCACGACCATAATAATTCTAGGACCAAGACACACCAAAGGGTATAGGTAATGCCATTAGGTCATTCATTATGATGTCTGAAAACAACCAAACTATGTTGTTAAACATCATATGTGAGGGTATGTGTATTTTTGGATTTGATTAAGCCACTCCAGTAAGCATTCAGATTAATTACCAAGATGAAATATGGGAGCATCCCATAAATTATGAACAAATCCCTTTCAGGTGTCGCAAATGTCATTAATATGATCATTTACTTAGAGAATATTTGTCAACCCAAAATCAACAATTCACGCCAAATACTCGGACAATGGACAAGAAGGGATTTATAAAGGTAACAAACTAGAAGAAAACAACGAGGAAAGGGTCACCGAATCCATTGACATCATGGACCAAAACTGAAAATTGTTGCAAGATTCTTCAACAAGAATATGAAGAACAAAAAGAAAGTGGGGGTGAGAAGAGACCAATAACATATGATAACCTGGATGGGAGAAAGAATATGCATAAGCATAAGGAAAATGAAGAGGGAAATCCAACCAAAGAAGCAACAATAGATGATGCAGTAATGGAGGAATAGGAACAAGAGGATTCAAAAGCAGAGGATCTAGAGGAAGTGATTCTCAATAGTATGGACTTGCAAACCTTAGCTTTGGAATAAGAATCGAAAGATCCAATGGTGATACCAGAAGATGAAGTACAACTTATAACCATAGCCTTTATCAAATCTTAGGAAAGACTGCATGGATGGGAATAAGTAACTCTTCCCCTGCTCCTTCTTTAGTATCCTTAGGTATTAAAAGCAAAACAACTAAGGATAACTCAAAAAGTGGTAGAGAGGACAAAAATAGGGGTAAAACAAGTGATAAACAATTGGTTTGGGAAATGGGAGAATTCCTTGTGAATACAAGAGCGGCACTGATGACTGAGACCTTTTAGGCCAACCCCCAAATATGCAATGAAAGCAATATACTAGAACAAAAGGGGTCTCGACACCTTAAAATCAAATTTATGAAGGGAAACCTTGATAATATGATGATACAATAAACCAAATGCTTGATAGAAACTCTTCAAAAAAATTACGAAGTTTATATGGAAGAATAGTCATTTCCTAGCAAATTATTCCCAAGAACATAGTTACCGACCAAACGGGAAAATTACCTAATACCCGTTTTTTTGAGGTTGCAAAAAATCACCTGATTTTGAAAATTGGTGATTCAACACTTTTTTTAAACATATTTTTAGCACTTTAAATTTTCTTATGTATAAGTATGAACATTTTTTTAAATGTTGGTATTTTCATCTTGATTTTGAAAAGTGTTGATGCTAGTGTTGATGTAGCATCAACACATTTTTTAAAGGAGTTTATTTTTGACACTTTAAATTTTTTATGTATTAGGTATGAACATTTTTTTTAAATGTTAGTGATTTTCATCTTGATTTTGAAAAGTGTTGATCGAGCATCAACCCTTTTTGTTCAAAGAACTTATTTCTACACTTTAAATTTTCTAATGTCTTAAGTGTGGATTTTTTTTTTTTAATATTTGTGATTTTCATGTTATAAAAAATAAATAAAAAACATGACAAAAAAAACTCAAAAAAAACCACCCCAAAAAAAATAAAAAATAAAATAATAATAATAATAATAATATATATATATATATATATATATTTCAAAAAAACATATAATTTAAAGAAAGAAAAAAATGAAAATTAACCCAAAAAACACATTTTTTAAGCTAAAAATAAAATTATATATATATATATATATCTCAAAACCAAATAATCAAAATTAAAAACAAAAACAAAAAACAAAAAAACAAAAAAAACCGCCACCCTTTGGTAATAGTTCTCGTTTGATCGGTAACTATGTTCAAGGTGCATATGGAGAAATTGTGTTTTTTTGGAATCCAGATAACATCACTCTTACTATATTGGATTCCTTCGCAATGATCAAAACTATCATGGCAAGATTGCATGTACTTGGATCAGACAAAGCAAGTTGTATTTCTAATGTGTACGGAACTACTATTCTAGCTGATAAAAAGCTTTCATACAACACCTACAATAAATAGCCATTATTGGATCATAGGAGGGGATTTCAACATAATCAAGACTTTGCAAGAGAAGAAAGGGGGAATAAGAAGACTAGATGAAGAAGTTGATATCTTCATAGACTTCTTATAGAATACCAAGCTTGTAGATCATGAAACAAACAATGGTATTTATATATGGAATAATAAGATAGGACGAGTTGCACAAGTCGCCTCTAAGTTAGACCATTATCTCTTATTGGAATCATTATTTCTCTTGGGGCTAAATTTCAAAACCTCAATTCTACCTAGTTGGGGATTAGATCATTGGCCTATCAAATTAGTTGTGGATTGAAGGGGGAGCCCAAGAAATAAACCCTTTAGATTTGAGGCCTTTTGTCTAAGGCCTCCTAACTTCAAAAGTTGCATAGAAAAGTGGTAGAAGGAACCAAAAACCATATAAGGAGCAATGGTGTACCAATTTCAACAAATGCTCAAGTATATAAAAGGCAAACTAAAAGAATGGAATATAAAAGAATTTGGAAATATTCATGAAGCAAGGATACAACTTGAACAGAAAATGGAAGAATTGTAACAAATGATCATAGAAGAAGGCGGGTCAGAGAAGATAGAGCATAAAGAAGCAGTATTACAACTCTAACAAGAAGAAAGACTAAAATATGAAGAAATGCTATGGAAATAAAAATTCATAATCTAGCGGTTAAAAGAAGGAGAGAAAAACGCAAAGTTTTTCCACAGATCGATGATCCAACACATGCAACAAAAACAAAAAAATAAGTCTCAAAAACTCCTAGAATCAATTAGTTGAAAACCATGAGGAAATTACAAAAGAATTAGTTAATCACTTCCAAGACTTGCTCATGGGGCCAATCAGGGACATGAGAAAGGAGATAATCAAGATTATCAAACACATAGTGAAGGTGGTGGCACCTAAGCAAAATGATATGCTCTTAAGGGAAATGACAAATGGAGTTAGAGGAAATAGTAATGGGAATGCCAAGAAATAAAGCCCTTGGACTAGATGGCTTTATGATAGAATTATTCTAAGAATGTTGGCAAACAGTTGGAGAAGATGTCTAGAATTTGATGGAAGCCTCGCAAAAGACTACATCCTTTCTCTCAGCTCTTAATGTTATTTTCATATCACTAATCCCCAAAAGCTCCTAATCAGAGAAGCGAAGAGGATTTCAAGTCTATCGCCATTTGTAATGTAATATACAAAATTATTTGCAAAATTATAGCCAACCATCTCAAACCTTTCCTTCCTTTGTTAATTTCCCCAGAGCAATCTCGTTTCGTAGAAGGGAGGTAAATTTTGGATAGTATCCCCCTATCCCAAGAACACATTCATTCTCTGACTACATCAAAGACTCGGGGACAATAATGAAGCTAGACTTGTTGAAAGCCTACAATCACTTAGGCTAGCAATTCGTTTATTATATGTTGAAGGCCTACGAGTTTGATGAGATTTGGATTGGATGGGTCATGGAATTAGTATTAAAAGCATTCTTCTACATTATGGTTAACGAGTAGCCTTTCCACCCTTCCTACCTTTCAGAGGAATATCTTGTCATATCTCTTTCTTCTGATGGCCAATGGTCTAGGGCAAGTTATCAAATCAACAATCTCCCAAGGCCTCATAAAGGGCCTCCCTATAAGAGGGAAAAATCCTCCCTGGACCCATCAACAATTCATAGATGATATTCTGTTTTTGGAATAACATATGTTTAGAGAGCCTAAAAAAATGAGAACAATATTGAAGGATTTTTCTAACACTTTAGGCACTAATATTAATTTTTCCAAATCCCATTTTTTTTCTTCAACACACGCATAGCCATCCAAAAGCACATCTATAGAATTTTGGGTATTGAAAGAATCTCCCTTTTGTCTAAATACATTGGTGCACCTATGGTTAGAAAAATACTTAGACTCAATGTTGGGAAGAACTCATGTCAAGTATGGAGAAAACACTATCATGTTGGACATTCAAAGCCCTCGATCTAGCAAGAATGCTAATTATGCTTAAATATGTGCTTCATGAAATTCCAATGTACTTATTCTCAACATTACATGCCCCAAAGCAATTTTATAGAAAATAAAAACTATACAGAGGGTATTTCTTTGGGGTAGCGCTAATATTCAAAATAAATGGGCCTTGGTAGCATGGGAAAGAGTATGCACTCTAAAGAACCCGGGAGGCCTAGGACTGAGAGATACAAAGATTCTCAGTCAGGAACTTTCGACAAAAACATGGTGGAGATGACTTAAGAATTTAAGGGCAATATGGAGCAAAGTTTGAAGGAGAAATATATGTGAGGAACAGATGAGGAACAACTAATTAGACTTAAAGGAGACATCAAGAGATCACACTTATGGAACACTGCATGCAAAAAACAAAAATCTTATCCAAAACCACATCTTATGGGAAATATGAGAAGGGGATCTATCATTGTTTTGGGAAGACTATTGGTAGTTGAAATTAGAAAAAGAGGGAAAATAAAATGAGATCAAAACACAATTACCAAAAAGGGGAAAAGAATTAGTCAAGCATTACTGGGAGCAACTAGAAACACAGCACCAGTGGAGATAGTGGGAGAAATGTGCAACTTGGCTAGTTAACATAAGTAGTGAGACTCGAGAAGCACTCATAAAAGAATTAAAATACATGAAAATCAGAGTTCAACCAGGGAAGGATATCCTTCTATGGGGCCACTGACCGAAAGGATCCTTCTATTAAAATAAATCCTATAGGATATTAGAAGGATCAGAAGGAAAACTAACTATACATAATTGGAAGAAATTATGGGGGCTTAAACTTTGGCCTAAAGTGACACTCTTTCTTTGATTGCTCATGCAAAACAAAATTTTAACTTGGGACAATCTTCAAAACAAAATTTTAACTTGGGACAATCTTCATAAAAGAGGATTTCAAGGCCCAAGTGAATGTTATTTATGTGGCAACAAGGGTGAAAACGTAGAGCATCTCCTAAATAACTACAACTTTGTTGTTGAGATATGGGACATAATAGCCATAATATTTGGACAACCGAATTTGAATATTAGCAATATAATCACTACTTTCGAGGAATGGATCTTGGAACCTTTTCAAATTCTTATAATAAACAAGCATTGCCAGTTGCTCCTTGGGCTTATAGTGTGGGATGTGTGAAAAGAGAGAAATAAAAGAATTTTTAAAGATCAAGCAAAGAATGTGGACAAAATTTGGAACTCCAATGTGGCAAAAGTTCATGAAACAATATTGATCACCCCATAGTCAAGTAAAGAATGAGAGTGCAACTCCAAAGAATCACAAATTTTGGCGATGTTGGGAATCAATAAATCTATCTCCTCCCTAACTTCTACCCTAAGGCAAAATACTTGAGTCCTAGTCAATGGAAGCCACCGCCAGAAGGTTTTGTGAAGCTAAATTTTGATGGAGCCCCCAAAGGTAATCCTAGCTCAACTTCCATTGGAGGGGTTTTCATAGACGAGAAAGGACAAATACTTCAAATTTATGCCAAATACTTGGGGAAGGATACCAATAACGTGGCAAAACTATCAACTCTTGGACACTGTTTGATAATAGGAAATCGGGCAAAAATTTAAAAATTAGTGATCAAAGGAGGCTCCAAAAATATTATATCGATGTTAAAGAAATTCCAAAATGGTTCCAATTCAACAAAAATTTCAAACAACTGGAGATTAACAAGAAGAATGAATAGAAATAGAGATCTCTTAGGTACAATCTTAGTTATGATCCTATCAAATATACTGAGGAAAGGAAATATGCTCGGTAGTAGACTAGCTAATGAAGGCTTAAATTATAAAAATGAAATGGTGGATCACGAATGGTCCCTAGTTGAAGAAGGAACTATGAGAACGACATGTGAATAAATCACAAGAAAAGATATGACCCCCCATGAAGGATGCATAAATGGTGGGGCGAAATACACTGTAACACCCCCTCCTATATCTACCCAAAGTAACCATGCCAACTGGGGTAAACATGAGGAGATATGCTACTACAATCAAATTCGACCCCCTATGTCACCTTAAGGAATTGGAATTGATAGAACATCACATACAGTCATCCAACATCATCAACAAAACCCTCAGGAGACAAGCCAGCCACTCAGACAACTTGTCCCTGGGTCCCATTGCTATTATGCAGTGCTTAGGCCATAGTCACTCTCATGATATGGGCAAGGGAGAGACCAACAACCCAAAGTTTCTCTCACAGACTTGCTTGCCAGTGACTATGGACCAAAATTGTTAGTTTTGTGCCAACGACCCCAGGATGTAAGCCACTTTTCTAGCCCAGAATCCTGGCCTTGCCTAGAACTTTTTGTAACTTCCAAAATTCATTAAAAACATAATAGCACTGTTGATCAATCAAAAATCACCTTCAGGACTAAGACTGAGCATCCCCAACCGGAATTGACATTCTGTCAAACACTTGGCATCAATGCAACCTATAGGTCTATGATACAATACATAGCATAAACGACTGAAACCAGTTATGAAACATAACTAGAAGGATCACCTTCTTCTCCATTGAACTACTACATCATCAATTAGGTCTTGAATCCATCCAATTAATAGTTACAAGTAAATATATGAAATAGCCATGACATGAACCAGTCATTCAACCATGCTTATAACTAGAATAAAACCATATAAATATCAGAGATATGGCATCCATTAATTCCACATATAAATCAATGCAAAGGTAAGAGAACTTAGATTTTATTAATCATAGGAAAATCCAACCAGGTTCGAGACTTCCACATACCACCTGACCATAGACATGGTTGAACCAAATCTCTCTTTCAGCCAATCACCCCTGTGCCATATTCTGATCATGAATGTGGGATCTCATAGAATAACCAATCCAAGAACAACCAAGGGAATCCAGAGGTTAAACCACCTCCACCCTCATCAAACCATGATCACACCAAAATCGGTGCTCCAATCACAACAGAACAAAACTTGGAATGCCATCCAGAATCCATCACTATCCTTGAGGAATTTTCTATCTCCTTGTCCCTTAGGCTTACTGCAATCCAAACTCGGATCACCAGGCCCTAAACTGAGACTACTCCCTCAGGCTTTACCATGTATCCCGCCAAAATCGGTTAAGGGATTCTTATGCCTTTGGGAATGAACCTTGAGATTACCTACGCCCCGAATTCTGAAATCCATCTGGCAATTCCAAAGCTCAAAAACTGAAATAAACATCCCAACGTACCATGGCATCCATAAAAAGGCTAGGCTATGCTGAAATCCACTATCATAACCCAACAAAACCATGCCACTGATATCAAGAGAACCATACACCAACATGCAAAGCTATGCATGTCCAAAACAGCTAGGAAATCACACATGCAAAAGGTTACCTGCAAGTAATATTGTTGAAGCTTACCTGCAAGTAATCTTGTTGAAGCTACTTGAGTACTACTTTCCTTTCCTTAATCCTTTCTTGCTTTCCCTTTCCTTTCCTTTCTCCAAACTAGAGTGCTCCAAGAAAACTCTAACTGACCAAAAGTGTGTGTGAGAGAGAGAGAGAGAATAATGAGAGAGCTCCAAACTTGAACTGATCCTCAAAAGTCTTGTTATGCATGAGGCCTCTAATTTCTTCATTTTCCATTATTTTCCTTCCATTTCCTCCTCACATGCAACTTGTGACCTTTCACCTTACTTTTCTCCTAATTTCCTTTATTTTCACAAATAAATGTGTCAAAAAATGCATTTTTGCCTTTTAATGCCTTCGCCGATTTTCCTTAACCAAAACACACATCCAATGATGCCCACTAGGGTATATTTTCCCAACATCCGGCTTGGAATATGTGTCTCTTACTCGTGGTCTTATTTTGCCTTTATTAACTTTTATTACATGAAATTTTCACTAGGGTTGTTACATAACCCTCCCCCTTGGGGAACACCATCCTCGGTGTTGAACCACACCAAGACCTCAGAAAAACCGCTGAAAAGCAAACATACTATCTATGGAACTTTATAACTTAGCTCGTTGCAGTATTTACAATGAAGAACCTGCTCAAAAGCAAAACATCATGACAACATAATAACCATACTGCTTATTGGAGCTTTATAACTTAGCTCATGGCGGTATTTACATCCATATACATATACATATACAAATACCAAAACAACAACAAAACATATGCCAAACACAAACCAACATCAAATCAAAACTGCTTTGCCTCAACTGGCATAGAATGAAGGATATAGGGTCCGCATCCCGAGCATGAGATGTTTCCGCTGCAATATGCACTTAGGCTCTGGTTAGAACTCTCCTTCTTGCTCCACCTGTAATACAGACCAATCAATAACATGATCAACATCCTTTATATAATTCTTAAGCAATGAAATATGGAAAACATCATGGACTTTCACTATTGGAGGCAGTGCAAGTTGATATGCCACTAGTCCAATCCTCTCAAGGATCTCGAAAGGCCTGCAATACCGTGGTGCCAACTTGGCACATGAACCAATCCTCAAAGAGATTTTCTTGGGCTTGATGTGCAAATACACATGCTCCCCAACTTGAAACTCCTTGAACACCCTGTGCTGATCTACATAACTCTTCTGTCTATCATGTGTTGCCTTTAGATTCTTCTTTATAACCTGCATTTCCTGCTCCATGTCCGCAAACATGTCCGGTCCAATAAGTACCATGTTCACTGGATCACTCTAGCTAATGGGGGTGTTACAACTTTGTCCCTACAATGCCTCGAAAGGACTCATCCTCAATGACTCCTGATAACCATTATTGTATGTAAACTCAAACAATGGAAGACACTCCCCCCATTTCCTTTGTTGGTGCATCATGTACATCCTCAAAATATCTTCCAAGATCCGATTGACCCTCTCTGTCTGACCATCTTTCTACGGATGATAAGTTGTACTGAAGGCCAACTTTGTACCCAAACCTACAAATAGCTCCTTCCAAAACTTGGAAGTGAACTTTGCATCCCTATCCGAAACGATCTTCTTTGGAACACCATGTAGTATCACTATCTCTTTAATGAACACATGTGCTACCTCGCTGGTTGAATATGCAGTCTTCACAGGAACGAAGTGAGCTACCTTGCTCAACCTGTTAAATACAACCATAATAGAATCATGCTACTTCATTGATCTAGAATTTATCTAGGACAAAGAATTAAAGGTATTACAGACTCATGTGCATGGATGTGCCTATGTTACTTTATGCAATGGACAGATAAGATTGCTAGAATACATAGACACTGAGGCAGTTAGAGAAAACATAACAGTCAAACATGTACACACAACAAATTTAATAAGGAGTTCACCCAATGCTTCTGGGCTATGTCTCCTGGTCCAGCCTTCAATCGTGGCCTCTCTATTATGTTTTCAAGCAGATTTTTACAACAGTGAGCTCAATTTGAGCCTCACTTAACAGATATAAGTCAGTAGGGCTGGAGTACACATACTCTCCTTACCGAAACTCGACCTCTAAGGGTCATAGTAGTATGACAGGCCTATGTCAAGGAGTTTGCTTGAAACTCCCAAGCCTTCTTTGGAGTACACAAACTCTCTGACTCTCTCTGGCTCTGTTTGGCTCGATGCTGCCTTCAGGTCAGCTCGGCTTCTACTCTCTATTTTTTGCTCTTAGCTTTCGGTGTCTAACTAACTCCTCTCTGTCACTGCCTACTCTATCTTTGTCAGTTCATGGCTTTAAAGCCAGTCTATTCTTTGACTGTTTGTTTCCGCTTCCTGGCCTTCTGGTTTCCCTGCCTCTGTCTGTTCGATTTCCTCTACTTTGCATCATCATCACTGGGTAATGCCTGGCAGGGAGGTGGCCACCTGTTTCCTAACAACTAAGTGTCAGATTCCCTGAATCATATTTGAATGGCCGTTAATTCCGTTTGCTTCAAGATTACCCACAAAACACGAATCGTTTTCCAACTCATCGTCCACGTTGGACTTCAAATCTCATGTAATCTTGCTTTATAACTTTGCCAAATCCGGTCATTTATCGGGATGTGCCTCCACCATTGATCTGGGCCCCCCAGATCCTATGGTCGTCGCTCATATCGGGCGAGTAAGTTGCATGACGTTTACCCGTCTGATGCAAGCGGTTTTCTCTCTCATCCATCGGATGCGTGTCACTCGGTGTGTGGCATCGGGCAGGACTCAGTCGAAACTGCTTACCGCCTCGAAGCCTTCCGATATCCTGCCGGTTTGGGGAATCCCGCGCTACAGAACTGAAACGATTATTTTTCCGCATTTCACAGCGTTTTCGAGTCCGGGCGCTTCGGGGCTTTCCTTCACTAAGGGGGACACCCTGCGATATCAGAATCTACCTCTATTTCTTGATTTAGCCTCCAGTTTTGCAATTTGTGCCTTCGCGCTTTACCACGGGTCAACGGTTTGCGCGCTTGACCGAGGGTCCTCGTTGCTCCGCTCTGACCACAACTGCAATTGTCACGAGGATTCCTTCTGATAGCTTGAATTTTCTAAGACTTGAATCTTTTGGCATAATTTGAAACAGTCATGAAAACTTAGAGAGTGTTTTAGGATCCAATTCGGATCACGACCTTCCCATTGAAAAAGCTTTTGGACCACCAAAAGTTGGTTTTCTTTTAAGCATCAATCAAGTGAGGGTATAGATTCCTCGCTTGCTCAATTTCTATCCATTTCGCACTACTTGGCTTTGAACCTTTGAGTCCAATCCTGAGGTACTCAACATTCCCTCTGCGTGTGGTCCTCACCTTCCTGTCCAAAACTATATCTTCCTGCAACTCATTAAGATATTCAGGTAACAGATCGTCAATAGAAGGCAATTGACTCTGCTCTTCGAGATCTTCAATTAATGAAGGTTCAAATAGTCTCAAGTTGTCTGCATTAACAACTGAGTAGATGTGCATGTAAGCTGGTAGATCAAGGCGAAAAGCATTCTCACCAATTTTCTCAAGTATCTTGAAAGGTCCATACCTTATTGGCTTCAGCTTCTTACCTTCACCTTGCATTTTGTCTTTGCTGATATACAGCCAGATTTGATCACCAACTTGGAAACTATGCTCCATCTGATGCTTGTCATGCCTTGCCTTGTACTTGGCTTGGCTCTTTTCCAGCTGTTACTGTACTGCCTGGTGAATCTCTTGGATTTGTTCGATGAACCTGGTTGCCTTGTTAACATCACTGTGTCCATCAACTGCTATGTCTTTACGAAAGACAAAATCCAAGGGAGACCTTGGTGTGAAACCAAAAAAGGTCTCAAAAGGAGATCTCTGTGTAGAAGAATGTTTAGCTTGGTTGTAAGCATGTTGCACATAACATAAATGTTCATCCCAAAGCTTGGGATGCTTGTTGCAATAACCTCTGAGCAACTGGATCACTGTCCTATTGACCACTTTTGTTTGGCCATCTGTTTGTGGATGAAAAGCTGTGCTCTTTTTCAATCTGGTGTCCATTAATTCCCACAGACTCGACCAAAATTTCCCAACAAATCGGGTATCTTGATCAGATATAATGGAAGTGGGTAATCCAAATGAACCCATACATGCTGAAAGAAAAACTTTGCAGTTTCTTCAACTGTAATCTGTTTGTTACAAGGTATTAAAATACACATTTTGCTGAACCTATCAACAACAACATATAAATAGTCATGACCTTTCCTAGATTTAGGGAGTCCTCCAACAAAGTCCATGGAAACACTTTCCCAAGGATGAGAAGGAACTGGTAGTGGAGTGTACAAGCCTAGTTTTCTATTACTGGGTTTTCTTTTAGCACACATGGTACACCCTCTTACATATCTAGAAACTGTCTCATTCATTTTTGGCCAATAACAAAATATTTGCAGCTGTGCAACTGTTTTACTTACACCAAAGTGACTTGATATTAGAGAAGTGTGTGCTTCTCGAATTATCTTTACTCTTTCAGTTTGTGGAATGCATAGCTTCCCAAAATGATACAAGAGCTGGTCCTTAACATGATAATCCAATTCTCCTACTTGTTTGCCTTGACTTAAAGTTGCATATACATCTTTAAAATCCATATCTTGAGCATATTGTTCAATGTAGCTTTCATGCAATACTGAATTATGCTTAAGTATAGTAGATGCATTTATAATTGGTCTGGACAACATGTCTGCAACTTTATTGTGTATGCCCTTTTTATATCTGATGACAAGATGAAAATGTTGTAGAAAACCCATCCATCTATAGTGTCTTGATTGCTGCAACTTAGTTTGGGAGTGTAAATATTGAAGTGGTTGATGATCAGTATGTATAACTGTCTCTTTGCCCATTAAATAATGTTTCCACTTTTTCACACTCTGTACTAATGCATACAATTCTTTATCATATGTGGGATAGTTAACTACTGCAGAATTAAATGTCTCAGAATGATAACATATGGGTTTACCGTGCTGCATCAACACTGCTCCCATGGCATAGTCACTGGCATCTGTTTCAATCTCAAATGGTCTTTGAAGATCGAGTAGTGCTAGTACTAGTGTTGTACTAATCTTTTCTTTCAAGGTGTCGAAGGCTTTCTGTTGTTTGCCTCCCCACTGAAACACCTTGTTCAATCCTGTTAAAGCATGTAAGGGAGCTGCAATTAAGGAAAAGTTAGAAATAAACTTTCTCCAATATTGTGCTGCCCCTAGGAAGCTTCTAACTTCTGTAGCAGATTTGGGTTTAGGCCAGTTTACAATGACTGCAACCTTAGAGGGATCTATCTTCAATTCACCACCCCCTACTATATGACCCAAATAATTCAAAGATGTTTTGCCAAATTCACATTTTAAAAGTTTAACATAAAGATTTTCTCTTTTCAAAACATCTAGGGTCCGCTTAACATGCTTTAAATGTTATTCCCACATTTTTCTGAATATAAGAATGTCATCCAAATATAAAATAACAAAATCATCAAGAAAAGGTCTGAGTACATCATTCATTACTCTCATGAAAGTAGCAGGAGCATTAGTTAAGCCAAAAGGCATAACAAGCCACTCATACAATCCCTGCTTTGTTTTGAAAGCAATCTTCCATGCATCTTTCTCTGCAACTTTGACCTGATGATAACCACTATGCAAGTCTAACTTGGGAAAAATAAACAGCTTCTTTCAACTGATCTAACAGATCATCTATGCGAGGAATGGGATAGCGATTTTTTATCGTTATTTTATTCAGTGCTCGGTAATCAATGCACATTCTCCATGAGCCATCTTTCTTTCTCACCAAGACAATTGGAGATCCACATGGCGATGTGCTAGGCCTTATGAATCCTTTCTCGAACAGCTCCTGTACCTGCTTCTTGATTTCTGCATTCCCTAAAGCGGACAACCTGTACATTCCGATGTTAGGCAATGGAGCATCTTGCTACAAATTAAAATCATGCACTATTTCCTTTTTGGGCGGCAAACCTTTAGGTTCTTGAAACAGTATATCATATTCTGAAACAAATTTTTCTAAATCAGCTTGTTGTCTAGCATCACAGCTCTCAAATACATTGGTTTTATCAGGTTTCTTTTCCTTTACAACCATCAGTAAAAATTGTTTGCATGAATTTATAATTCTTTTCATCTGCCCTGAGTTTATGAGAGTGTAATTATTCTTGAGTTTATGAGCTCTTACAATATATTCAATTCCATCTTTAACGAGTAGATACTTGTTCTCAACTCTATAGAAAATTGCTTTTCTATCATACAAGTAAGGAATTCCTAAAACAATTCCACATATATCCAAAGGAACTATATCTAACTCAACCTCATCTACAAATGCTGACCCAAAAGAAAACCTAAGTTTACATTGTCTAGTCACTTGTAGTTGTGCTCTATCACATAACCAACCTAATGGGTATGGATTTTTGTGAGGTGTGGTTAGTAATCCCAACTTATTTACAATTGCTTCAGAAATTAAATTTACTTGTGAGCCACTGTCAAACAAAGTATCAATCTTTTGATGCTTGGAAATAACTCAAATATGAAAAAGCTCATGTCTTTTCCTCTCATTTTCTTCATTATCAGTAGATTGTGCAGAATTACTAGTAGATGCTTCAGAATTTTTACCTTTTATACCTGTGGTTGCGATTGTTGTTTCGTCTCCTGAGTCTGACCCCAAATCCTTTTGAATAGCTGCAACAATCTTCTTCTTCTTGCCCTCGAACTTCTTGGGTCTCAGCTCTGCATGCAGAATCCAACAGTGTTCATCATCATGCCCATCCTTCTTATAATGAGTGCATGAAGACTTGCTCTTTGTACAATATTTGTCTTCCTCTCTTTCCATTTCTGTTTTCTTTTCTCCTTATTCTTGCTTGCAATGGGTTTGGATGATCCCCCAACTTCTGGGTTCCCATTCTTACCTCTAGCTTCTAGATGTGTAGCCTGGACGGATACCTCATCTATGCTAGTGGGATTAAACATGAGAATAGTGTGCCTCATGTAGCTGTGTAGACCACCTATATACTTCAGCAGAGTCTCAGGTGAGTCTAAAGAAATTCCTAGAATCAAAGCTCTTTTCCTAAATTCTTGGGTGTAACCTTGTACACTTTTCCCTTTTAGTTGTCGAAGAGTTTTCCAGCTCATCATGGCTTGCTGCATGTAGGCTAGTGGATAGAATTGCTTTTTAATTGCAAAAACAAATTCACTCCAGACAGAAAGAATCTTACCATGTTTCTTCATGTCAGCTTGTGTTCTGCCTTCCCACCATACCAAGGTAGTGCCTCCAAGGCGTAGGCTAGCCAGCTGAATCTTACTCTTTTCTGAATCAATGCTCTGCACTTTGCAATAAACATCAATCTGTCTGATCCAATTATCCAGCTTCTTTGCATTCAACTCTCCATCATATATTGGTAAATCAAATTTAACATCTAATTTAATCAAAGATGTCTTCTTTTTATTTTTAGGGCTATTAGGAGGTGTTAGAAATTTTTCTTCTTTTCCTTTGCCTTTAGAGTGGTCATGGAGGAGAGATTCTTCTACTCCTTTTTCTTGTTTGGAGTTTGATGAATCTTCATCTCTATTTTTCTTAAATTCCCTATACATTTCCTCCACCATGGATCTCATGGTCATGAAACTATCCATGAACTGGGGGTTTGATTCCAAGGGACTTTCTTCTGACATTTTTCTCTTATAATAGACTCTTCCAATTTCTGGGTTAGTTTCAACCAGCTCTTCTTCTCCTAATTTAAGCTTTGATCTAGTTAGCATTCATCAACAAAATCCAGCACAAGCTTGTCTAACCTTAGTAACCTAGAGCTCTGATACCACTTGATCTGGAATTTATCCAGGAAAAAGAATTAAAGGTATTACAGACTCATGTGCATGGATGTGCCTATGTTACTTTATGCAATGGACCGATAAGATTGCTAGAATACATAGACACTAAGGCAGTTAGAGAAAACATAACAGTCAAACATGTAAACACAACAAGTTTAATAAGGAGTTCACCCAATGCTCCTGGGCTACGTCTCCTAGTCTAGCCTTCAGTGGTGGCCTCTCTATTATGTTTTCAAGCAGAGTTTTACAATAGTGAGCTCAATTTGAGTCTCACTTAACAGATATAAGTCAGTAGGACTGGAGTACACAGACTCTCCTTACTGAAACTCGACCTCTAAGGGTCACAGTAGTATGACAGGCCTATGTCGAGGAGTTTGCTTGAACCTCTCAAGCCTTCTCTGGAGTACACAGACTCTCTGACTCTCTCTAGCTCTGTCTGGCTCGATGTTGCCTTTAGGTCAGCTCGGCTTCTACTCTTTGTTTTCTGCTCTTAGCTTTCGGTGTCTAACTAACTCCTCTCTGTCACTGCCTACTCTGTCTCTATCAGTTCATGGCTTTAAAGCTAGTCTGTTCTTTGACTGTTTGTTTCCGCATCCCGGCCTTCTGGTTTCCCTACCTTTGTTCGTTCGATTTCCTCTGCTTTGCGTCATCATCACTGGGTAACACCTCGCAGGGAGGTGGCCTCCTATTTCCTAACGACTGAGTGTCAGATTCCTTGAATCATATTTGAATGGCCATTAATTCCATTTGCTTCAAGATTGCCTATGAAACACAAATCGTTTGCCAACTCATCATCCATGTTGGACTTCAAATCCCTTGTAATCTTGCTTTATAACTTCGCTAAATCCGATCATTTATTGGGATGCACCTCCGCCATTGATCTGGGTCCCCCAGATCCTACGGTCGTTGCTCATATCAGGCGGGTAAGTTGCATGACGTTTACCCGTTGGATGCGAGCGGTTTTCTCTCTCATCCGCCAGACACGTGTCACTCGGTGTGTGGCATTGGGCAGGACTCAGTCAAAACTGCTTACCGCCTCGAAGCCTTCCGATATCCTGCCGGTTTGGGGAATCCCACGCTACGGAACCGAAACGGTTACTTTACCGCATTTCACAGTGTTTTCGGGTCCGAGCGCTTTGGGGCTTTCCTTCACTTAGGGGGACGCCCTGTGATACATGATTATCGCGCTAATCAGAATCTACCTCCGTTTCTTGATTTAGCCTCCGGTTTTGCAATTTGTGCCTTCACGCTTTACCATGGCCAACGGTCTGCACGCTCAACCGAGGGTCCTCGTTGCTCCACTCTGGCCACAACTGCAACTGTCACGAGGATTCCTTCTGATAGCTTGATTTTTCTAAGACTTGAAACTTTTGGCATAATTTGAAACAATCATGAAAACTTAGAGAGTGTTTTAGGATCCAATTCGAATCATTCACTGTCCTCGGAAGACCTGTGATGAAATCCATGGAAATGACCTCCCATTTCCATTTTGGAATCGATATCGGTTGTAGTAAACCACCTGGATGCTTGCATTCCGCCTTTACCTGTTGACAATCTAAACATCTAGCCACGAAATCAACCACTTCCTTCTTCAAATTCAACCAATAGTAAAACTTCTTTACTGCCCTCAATGTATTCTAATATCATGGATGACCCGAATATGGTTTCACATGAAACTCCCTCAAGATAAGCTTCCTGATCTCACTCTAATTCAACACATAGATCCCGTCTCAAAACCTCTCCAAGCCATCTGCCATGAGATGATAGTCTGCATCCTGATCCCCTATACCTGTGCTCTGTTGTAACTTGTGCATAATATCCATGTATTTGTCATCCTACCGTCCTACCTACAAAATCCTATCATGTAACTCCGTCCCATAAGAGCTTATAGCTGCTATATGATTTACCTGTACCTTCCTACTAAGAGCATTTGCAACCTGGTTCTCTTTCCTTTTCATGTATTTGATCTCGAAGTAAAATTCAGTAAGGGTAGCCAACCATCTAGCTTGTCTGGTGTTTAGATTCGGTTGGTCAAACAAATACCTCAACCCTGTGTGATCGCTCATCAATGTAGACCTCCTGCCCATAAGATAATATCTCCACATCTTCAATGCATGTATAATCACTGCTAGCTCAAGATCACATGTCGGATAATTCTTCTTGTGCTCATTCAGTTTTCGTGACTCATAGAACTCTACCTATCCTTCTTACATGAGAAATCCACAAAGTCCTCTTTTGCAAGCATGTGTACACACTACAAACTCCTTGTTTGGATCCGCAATATTTAGCACTGGTGCATGTGTCAACAACTGCTTAAGCTGCTCAAAACTATCTTCACATTCTGTCGTCCATTCAAACTTCTTACCTTTCCGCTACAATGATGTGATAGGATATGCAATGCGTGAGAAGTTCTTGATGAACCTCCTGTAGTAACCTGCCAATCCCATGAATGATCTCACCTCATCTAAATTCTTAGGAGTTGCCCATTCCATGATGGCCCTTATCTTTTCTGGATCTACTACTATGCCTTCCTTGGAGACAACATATCCCAAGTAGTGTACCTTAGTCTGAAAAAATATGCACTTGCTAAGCTTAGCATACAATTGATGCTCTCTTAGCAATCTCGACATTGCTTCTAAATGTTTGACATGTTCTTCCTCATTCTTGGAATACACTGGTATGTCATCAATGAATACAATAACAACATTATCCAAATATGGATGCAACACACTATTCATCAAACACATGAATGTAGCTAGAGCATTAGTGAAACCGAATGGAACAAAAAAAAAATCATAATGCCCATTCCTGGTCCTGAACACAGTCTTGAAGATATCCTCTTCCTTGATGCGTACCTGATGGTATCCCGATCTCAAGTCAATCTTAGAGAACATTGTTGCTCCCTTTAGCTGATCAAACAAATCATCAATCCTTGACAAAGGGTACATGTTCTTGACTGTTACCTTGTTCAATTGCTTGTAATCAATGCACAATCTAAGAGTATCATCTTTCTTCTTTACGAACAACACTGGTGCGCCCCAAGGTGATACACTGGGGATGATGTATCCTTTGTCCAACATTTCCTTTAGCTGCAACTTCAACTCTACCAACTTAGGTGTGCTCATCCTATAAGGTGCTTTCGACGCTGGAGTTTCCCTTGGAACTAACTCAACAGAAAAGTCTACTTCCCTATGAGGTGGCAACTCTGAAATGTACTCAGGAAATACATCCTGAAAATGCTGCAATGCTGGTTACTTACTCAACACATCATCATCCTCAACCTCCTTACCCTTGTCATTGGAAATGTGTACTGAAAACATCACACAACCTTTTTTGCAATTACGGTTAGCCTACATAGCAGTAACCATCCCCACTGATGTAGGCTTATTATTTCCCTGCAAGGTCCTCTTTTCCCCACTATCATCCACACACTCAATGGCCTTGTCGAAACAATCCACTTTGGTTATGTGAAGGTATAGCCAATCCATACCTAAAAGCATACTATACAAACCCAATGGAAATACATTCAAATGTGTTGTTGTAGGCATACCATTTAACTCAAATGCACAAGCTCTTACCCAATGGTGAACTTGCTTATTTGTACCTGTATCCAATTGTACCAACCAAGATTATGCATGCATTTCTTTTCTCAAAACACACTTATCCACCAAGTCAGGATTAATATAACTATAGTTAGATCCAAGATCAATCAAAATAGAAACAACTTGATCACAAAGCTTACCCTCCATCTCAATGATCGATGCCTAATGAACTGCTTGCATGTTGTCCACAACTACATAGATCCGAGGAATACTATGACCAACATCACCAACTGTATGCCCCTTCTAAGCATTGTAGATCTGGGGTCTACCACCACTTTGATATTGTGGACGATCCCTCTTACGATGATCCTTACCACATATCCAACACTACAATGGTTCCCTACCACTGCCTCTAGCCTGATACTCTCCATGTCCCTTCTCAGTTGTATTGAATCTCTTGTACAGAACTGCATTATATTTCTCACTTGCATCTTGAGGTCTTCCTCGCTTTGGTGGCCATTTTCCTTTGTCATTTCTCTTCAAGTCATGCGTCGACTCAACTTTGCGCTTCGAATGCTCATAACAACACTTCAACTTTCAGATAGTCTCCTGTAACAATCTAGGCTCATCAAACTCAATCTGGTATTTGTATGCAACTGGAAATCCACTGATGAACCTTTGAACCTTGGCCTTCTCCTCTCTGAGGTAAGGCCCATATCTCAACAACTCAAAAATCTACTAATATACTCCTCATCTGTCATAGAACCCATCCACAACTCATAAAAATCCTTAGCTCTGTCATCATAATACCTCTTAGATAAGTACTTCTTCTTGAAGAGCCTTTCAAATGCATGCCAATTCAAATCATCCTCCTGTATGTCCTTGACATTATTCATGTCTTCCCACCAAATATTTGCTTTACCTTTGAGACTAAAAAGGGCTATCCTTGTTTTCATGTTTTATGAGTAATCATGCAATCTAAAGAATTTTCTCATGCCAAGCAACCAAGCCTCCGAATCTTGCGATTTCTTCATCTCTTCATCAAAGATAGGTGGATTTTCCTTCTTGAACCCATCCGGAAAGTATCCCCTATCATTCCTCCTATACGAATGATAATGATGACAATCATGATGTCTATCAAAAATAGAACTAGAGTAATACCTTTGTCTGTCACCCCTCCTATCTGGAGTGTCCAACATCCTGCCATCTCTAATAGTGTCAGATCTATCTGACCTATGTCTACTATGAGACCTGTTGCCATATGCCCCATTAGTTTTGTCCTCATGTCCATGGCTGATCCGAAGAGGTCCCTGTCACTGAAAATCTGACAAACTCTGAAGTAATATCGCATTCACCTCTACTTGTTTCTCTTGTGCCTACATGATTTTGTCATTGTTTACTTTGCAACTCCTTATTTCTTCCTTCAGGCTTCTCAATGTGTCTGCCAAGTCAGAAGAGTGCCCCACACCACGCTGCCCATCTAATGCATAGGGAGATTCTATGTAGTCTACCACCTTGCTAGCCATCTGATCTCTTTCCTGTAAGGCATACTATGTCATCTAAACAAAATCACCATAAATCAACGTACCTTAACATACTCAAGGATGATACATTGTCTGCAAGATCACAAAATCAGCGTGATGCATGTACAACATAACCATAATAACATATAGACATATATCAATAAGTGCATCAATGCATAACCATCATACTAACTAGGGTCCAGTCATCAATGCAAGGCCATATCAACAATGCATGTTATGACCTCATGCATGAAAACAACCATTACTCCAGTATACACATTGCCTCATGCAACTATCCACATGCATAAGAAATGCCTAATCAACTACACATACGCATAATCGCATGTAATTGAGCATAAGCGATCAATTCTTGTAATGAATCTACAAGACTGGTGCATGTAATCAAATAACCAAGAATGCAACCCATTGTAGCATATAATTGTATAACTAGTCATATACTCATGACTATGTATTCCATAAAATCGACATGAATTTCCTCATGATAACCTTACTATGGGCATGATTAATATGATGCAGTGCAACAAGCACATGGAATGCAAGTGTAAGAACCACACATGCAACTGACATGCATGAATGACCAACACATTCACCCATATCTATAGCACCAGACATGACCAAAAGAGAGTGCAACCATGCTCTGATACCAATATGTGGCATCAAATATGACCCAAAGAGAGTGCCACCAGCTATGATACCAATATATAACACCCCCTCCCATGTCTACCCAAAGTAACCATGTCAACTAGGGTAAACATGAGGAGAGATGCTTCTATAATTAGATTTGACCCCCTATGTCACCTTAAGGAAGTGGAATCGATGGAACATCACATACAGTCATCCAACATCATCAACAAAACCCTCAGGAGACAAGTCAGCCACTCAGACAACATTTCCCTGGGTCCCACTGCTATTATGCAGCTCTTAGGCCATAGTCGCTCTCATGTTATGGGCAAGGGAGTGACCAATAACCCAAAGTCACTCTCACAGACCTGTCTGCCAACAACTATGGACCAAAATTTATAGTTTTGTGCAAACAACCCTGAGATTTAAGCCACTTTTCTAGCCCAGAATCCTGGCCTCTACCCAAAACTTGTTGTAACTATTAAAAACATAATAACAATGCTGATCAATCAAAAATCACCTTCAGGACTAGGCCTGAGCATCCCCAACCGGGACTAACATTTTGTCAAACACTTGGCATCAATGCAACCTACAGGTCTAGGATACAAGACAAAGCATAAACGACTGAAACCACTTATGAAACATAACCAGAAGGATCAGCTCCTTCTCCATTGAACTACTACATCATCAATTATGTCTTGCGTCCATCCATTTAACAGTTACAAGTAAATATATGAAATAACCATGACATGAACTAATCATTCAACCATTCTTATAACCAACATAAAATCATATAAACATCAAAGATATAACAACCATTAAATCCACTTGTAAACCAATGCAAAAGTAAGAGAACTTAGCTTTTATTAATCATAGGCAAATCCGACCAGGTTCGGGACTTCCACGTACCACCCGATCATAGACATGGTTGAACCAAATCTCTCTTTCAGCCAATGACCCCTGTGCCATATTCCAAGCATGAATGTGGGATCTCATCAAATAACCAATCCAAGAACAACCAAGAGAATACATAGGTTAAACTACCTCCACCCTCATCAAACCATGATCACACCAAATCCGGTGCTCCGATCACAACCGAACAGAACTTGGAATGCCATCCGGAATTCATCACTATCCTTGAGGAATTTTCCATCTCCTTGTCTCTTAGGGTTTACCTCAATACAAACCCATATCACTAGGCCCTAAACCGAGACTGCTCCCTCAGGATTTACCATGTATCCCGCCAAAATCGGTCAAGGGATTCCTAGGCCTTTGGGAATGAACTTTGAGACCACCTCCGCCCCGGATTCCGAAATCCATCCGACAATTCCAGAGCTCAAAAACTGAAATAAACATCCCAACATACCATGGAATCTGGAAAAAGGCTAGGCTAGACTAAAATCCACTATCATAACCCGAAAAAACCTTGCCACCGACAATAAGAGAAACATACACCAACATGCAAATCCATGCATGTCCAAACCATCTAGGAAATCACACATGCAAAAGGTTACCTGCAAGTATTCCCGCTGAAGCTGCATGAGTCCTACTTTCCTTTCCTTTCCTTGCTCTAAACTAGAGTGCTCCAAGAAAACTCTAAGTGACCAAGAGAGAGAGAGAGAGAGAGAATAATGAGATAGCTCAAAAATTGAATTGGAAAGAACCATGAACTGATCCTCAGAAGCCTTTTTATGCATGAGGCCTCTAATTTCTTCATTTTCCATTATTTTCCTTCAATTTCCTCCTCACATGCAACCTGTGACCTTTCACCTTACTTTTCTCCTAATTTCCTTTATTTTCATAGATGTGCCAAAAATGCCTTAGCCTTAGCCTTTGCCAATTTTCCTTAGCCAAAACACACATCCAGTGATGCCCACTAGGGTATATTTTCCCAATATTTAGCTTGGAATACATGTCCCTTACCCATGGTCTTATTTTTCCTTTATTAACTTTTATTGCATGAACTTTTCACGAGGGTTGTTACATACACTAGTTGACATGAATGTGGTTCAATTAACAAGGAGGGGTAGAGATGCCACAAAATAGTGCTCTGCATGGGAGGTTATATGATGACAATATGAGTAGGATTTGGTAGGAGCATGGGAAGGGATGGTAGAGAGGTATTCATATGTGTGGGAGTCCTGGGAAGGACAACCCATTCCAAACTTAGACCCAAGGTGCAAATGAAAGAAAATTATGTATGACTTGACCTGTAAAATGGAGTATGATAGCACTGGTTAGGGGGAGGGAAACATGAAAGGGAAACTTGTAACTTATAAACCAATTCAGGGACATCTCCTTGCAAACACACTATTGAAAGTTTCTATTCATTGTGAAATTACTAATCCTGAGAATGGAAATACAAGAAAAAAGGTGAACCAATGTATGTTGGTGAATGGACATAACCTTGTAGGCAAGGCTGGTGCTTGTCCTTAGTTGGAAGCTAAGTAGCTTGGGAACTGCAAAGAAGGTGTTGCAAGTGTGCAATTTCTCTTGTCTTCACCCTAAACATTCATGTGGTTATAAATGTGATGATATCAGTGTTATTAGGAAATTTTGGTTAGGTAGTATTATATTTTTATATGCTCACTTTGGGCCTATTAATTCTGGTGGGATTTCATTACATGTAAATCGGATTTGGCTCTTGAATTTCGGTGTTGAATTTGATTTCTCTTGGCCTCAATCATTGGATTATTGCCTTGCTAGTTTTGTTGGTGAATCGCTCTTGGCATTTTATATTTTTCTACAAGGGTTTCATCTGGTGTTTTTCCATTGTAATCAATGTTCCCCTGACCCTACCCATTGTCGATCATTTCCCTCTCTGTGTGATTCAATATCCATTGACCCTCGTCAATGTTTCTTGTCCCAGGGTGGTGTATAATTATGAGTCTCATAGGTTGGCCAGGCATCACATTTCATGCCCTTATCACACTAGGCGAAGAGGTCACCTAAGTCTCCCCTTGCCTCCAACTCACCTCCCTCTAATGTGGGTCAAAATCATGCACAATTAGTTTCCCATGACACAATGGATAAATATAGAACTATGATCCTTGAAGTGGTATAGAAGGCCATATTTGAAGTGTAAGACCACGTGAGACAGAGTAGAAGATTTATTGTTTACATGCATGTGGAAAGAGAGACTAGGGATTGGATCCTTGATATAGGTAGCTCAACCAAGTCTCATTCCTCATCCTATATGTAGGAATTCAACCTATACTAGCATATGAAAACAATAATGAGAAGGGTGCTCACTGATAGAGCTGACACACAACAAGAGCTAATAATTTGTATGGCTGAAACAATGGAGAAGGTAGACAAGCTAGATAGGGAAATCACAAGGTTAGCTAAGGCTTTGGAAAATTATGATAATTCCTCCTTTGATAAGAAAGTGAACAAAAATCACCTGTTTAGGTGGATCCCCCTCCTTAAATATGATCAAGTGAGCATATCAACTGAAGAAGAGCACAACATAGGGAACTATAATGTTTATGTTTAGTAATTATAATTACTGTTAGTTTATATTTTGAAAGACAATATGATTATCCATGGCACTGTTAATAGAAAAATTTTGAACTTATGCTACTGGTCTGGTTTCCTTAGTGATGGACCATTGCAGAAAAGCTTTTGTTATGTATATTTTCTCAGTAGTAATATAAAAATCTTACAAAAAAAATTAATTTACACCATTAAAAATGAAATGCCAACAATAAACCATTAAAAAAATTAAAATGTATTATTTTTCAAATTTTAATGAACATGAATGTTTTGATTAACATATTTTTGTTTTTGTTAAATCAAGAGAATCAATAGACCTACTGCCTATCACCAAGGATCCTTGAGATTTTGTCAGTGGGATTGCCACTATACTCCCAGGCCTAATGCAACAACCCACAACCCTCACTAGTCAAGTAAATCGAGCGTCGAACCTAAGGAGGGATCCTATATTGATTGACAAATGCTTTCTAGTGTGGAACATCCACAAGTGACATTCCACTACACAACTACGTTTTTTTTTCTTCGAGATCATCTAATTTTAACCAAAGTGACACAACTATTAAGACTTTTGGCATGAAGGGTCTTTAAGTAGAACATACACCCTAAAAAAAATGCATTGGGTATTGACTCTAAATTAGTTGTGGTAAATTGTCAAGAGTGATTTGTTGAGTTGATGAATACAAAATATTGTTATTGTTTTTATTGATGTTTAAGTTCTTTTTAAAAAAAAATCACTTATCTTCATATTTATATTAATGTTGAGAAAATAATTAAATTTAAATATAAATTTTAAACAGCTTTGATAAAATAAATAGCAAGCTCATAACATCTTAACCAAAATAACTTGAGTAGTTAGATGTTGTAAGTCATATTAGGAAGATATATACCCTTTTTACTATATCTTTTTCCAATTGGGGTTATCTCAGGTGTTTGGGTGGAATGGTAGTTATCTTCCCTAACTAGGTTTCAAATCATCGCGAGTGACATGATGAGCTATAATGCCTTGACAAACATTGTTGTAATGGCTTCATGTTGATGAATATTGTTGTATTGACTTCAAGCCTTTTGAACTCTTAAGTGAGTATACTCGTGGGCTGACATAGTACCAATAACTTCACTCTAGTTCTTGGGATGAAAAAGAGACTAATTTTTGTCCTTAAAAAAAAACTACATACCCATTACATTGAAATACAAAAAACTTTAGTGAAACACTAGCCATGAACTCGTCCAAAATAGAGCAATCATGTAATGAGTTGCTCTTACCTACAGGTTGAACAAACAAACATTGAACTAGATCCATGAATTAGGTATGGATCCCATAGTGTGCATCTTTATCATCTTATAAGCATGGATTAACATCATTAGTTAAATATGGGGACATGTCATTTTCAATACAAAAAATTGAGAGATTTATTAATATTTTAATTTTTCATTGTATCATATTTTTAAATTAAGTGTTCATAGTAATTTTCCTAATAAAAGAGTTGAGGTAGTTTGATGAGATAGTTAGGAGCTAGGTTTCACACTTCTTTTTTTGCAATTTAAATCTCTAACAAAATTTTGGTTTATTGTGATATCTTTAAAAGAGTAAATATCCTCTAAATAAAAATGCACTCAAATATACTTTGAGAAAGAAGAAAGATTTATTTATTTATTTATTTTCCATTATCAAGGATGGACTATTATGGAAAATTGGAAATGGAGCCTCAGTTCGCATTGGAATTGTTCCCTGGACCGGAAGTGGGAGCTCTCATCATCTTCCACTTGGGCTGATAAATCACTTAAACAACAGAGGCATTAAGTATATTGAACAGCTCGGAGATCAACAAAACACCACTTTTCTCACACAAGCATGGCTGTCTAGACAAAACTGGAACATCTCCAATGAATGGAATAGAACATGGCAAAACTAGATTCAGACACTCATAGAATCACATGTCAGACTAAAAAATGAGGAAGATGAACTCATTTGGGCTCACTCCAAATTTGGCCACTATTCTTCCAAGCAGGGATACGATATCATTATTGCTAATTCCAAACCGGAGGCCTTAAGGAGTTGGTGGGTATCCATTTGGAAATTAAAAGCCCTTCTGCGCACAAGACTGTTGATGTGGAATATTCTCGAAAATAAGATCCCCACTGGATCCTATTTAAAAAATAGGGCTTTTATGGGACCTACCTGGTGTGTACTCTATAAACAGGAGGAGGAATCGACTCAGCACCTCTTCCTCTCATGCCCGATCACCAGAAACATATGGATACAAGTACTCCAAACTCTAAATCTGAACATGAGTTGGTAGGGCGTTGATATGATAACTGCATGGGACAGCTGGTGGGGTATTGCAATGGAAAGGACAAGAAATCTACCCCTTATGGTCTCATGGCACATCTGGCTCAAGCGAAACATTATAATTTTTGAAGACAAGCCGGTAAACTGGAACCTGGTCTCTCCGAAAATCTGCTTTGCCTTTGAAGAAATACCAGTAGAGGAATGTCAAAAAAGACCCAGGAATATTAGACAAGAACAGATAAACAAAACAATACCTTGGGCCTATTTTGATGGTGCTGCTCAGCAGCATGGTTGTGGGGGTGGCATCTGCTTATACCTCACAGAAACACACTATTTCCAGATTAGTATGGGATTGGGACATGGTACAAATAATCATGCTGAACTGATAACTCTCTGCCACCTGATTTACTTTGCCATTCTTCAACACTGCAGGAATATACAAATTTTTGGGGACTCTAAGATTGTGATTGATTGGTTTAACAACTCAGCTATTTGTAATGCATACTCTCTGAGATCCATTATGGACGAAATTGTTTTTTTCAAAACACATTTTGATCAAATTTCTTGCTCTCACATCTACAGGGAACGAAATGAAATTGTAGACAGGCTTTCGAAAGAAGCGACGCATCGCCCTCTAGGAGAGTGGATGATCGCAGAACATACACCTGCAGGAACCTATCACTACTTTCATAGGCCATACAATGACGAGAGACTATAGAGGGGCAACAGCCCCTGAATATTCAGCATTTTTGTTAAAATTTTGTACAAACTGTTTTAAATTTTGAGCTAATGTATGTATATTTAGACTACAGACACTCACCCACATGGGTGAATTTTTGAACTCTTATTTTGGTCATGGACCTACACAGCACACCCCTCTGGGTCTTATTGTAAATACTAAGTTATGGCAGTGGATAGATAGTCATGGTACAACATATGCCAATGGGCATCTACAACATGTAATTTCAACCAATGAAATTATGAATTTTCTTTCAGGGAAAAAGAGAAAGAAGAAAGAAATTATTTTGACATCCACAAGCCTAAATATAACCTATGGGACAAATTGTTTCACCATCTGATTCTTGTGTTCCACCCTTTTCCTGTGAAGCCTCACAAAAAACATTCCCAACTTCTCAACAACCCCTCGTTGAATAAACTATCCCAAGAGCTAGCTGCTAGAATATCTGCATAACTTTCCTTGTTGTCTTTGAAGGCCTCACATTCTAAAATGAAATGCTTTTCTATTTTCACTTTTCTGGAAGAGAAAAAAACGCATACTCTTTCTTCCGACACTTATGTTGGCCTTTTCCAGTGCCATGTTTCACAATGGAGTTGATGAGAATTAGTCCTGTTAGTGTCAGTCTTTCCAGCCTTCCTCCAGTGATCAAATATGCTCTTACAAAGTGGTCTCAGAGTGTCCAGGTCAAATTTTGTCATTTCAAAGAGTTTTCAAGAAAAATTTGGTCACTAGGCATTAGGTCTAGGGTTTGCTTTCACTCCTTCTAAAGTTTTCCAAATGTCGGTCCATGTCATCATTCTGCTGAGTCTATCATCATTCATAGGGTTTTCATTATCATGTCAGTGTCTAATGAGTCATTTTACACCTTGTTCATGCTTCAGTTGCGCTTAGGCAAGGTCATTTCCCTCTCCTAGGGTTTTGAAAGCTAATTTCTCTTGGATGGTCAAATCACTAGCAAAACTTGTATCCAGATGTTCATACACCTTCCCCTATCTTTCATGTACCTTATCAAACACTTCCCATCACTGAGATCCCCCAAATTCCTCATTTTTCCACAAACCCTAGTTTCTTGCTACAACCTGGCAATTTTCTAGGTTGGGCCTGTGTTTTGCCCTTTTTGACCCCTTCCCCTCACTCAATATCTGAGATTCCACTTTCTCCTACTTCCTAACATTCCTCCCTACTCCCAAAAATTTCCTCAAGAATTTAGAAGCTCCTTATCCCCTTCATTTCGCTTCATTTCGACAAAATCCCTTGTTCCACACATCGGGATAAGTTTCACTCAAAAGATGTTTCAGAGCAATAAAAGATGAATTTGGGAAAACTGAGAGAGGTTTTTGTCCACAACATGCCAAAGAAGAAAAAAATCCTTCACTTTTTGCACAGGTGTCATGGTTTTAGAGAAATGTCAAAATTACAATCGCCAGATCCAAGGAGGTTGGCCAAGGCACTAAAACGACGGAAAAGGCCCGATCCACTCCAAATTTTGGCCAAAGCCTCTTTGACTAAGCATGGTACTTGATTGGGGACTCCCAGCCCAAATTTCAAGAAATTTGGAGAAAATTTTGTCAATTGTGAATTTTTTGTGCCAAACACAGGTTTTTGCCCTCAACGCGTAGCGCGCCGCGCGCTACCCTGAAGATGGGCAAGTCCATTTCTCAAAAACTCAGCATTTTTGGATTTGTCATGCAAAAATACACTTTCTCAGCAATTTCCAAGAGATTCCATCAAGTTTTGAGCCTCCAGAAGGTCAAAAAACAAGCAAAAAATGACTTTCTGCCACCTTTTTGACACACAGGAAGCAGTCTTGGGAGATTGCAATTTTGGAGGGGAAAATGGTCACCAAATTCAGAAATTCCACTTGGGTTGGAAAGTAGACATCCAGACCTTTCCAACAAGCCCACTTTTTCCTCATTTGGACTCCGGTAAGTGCCTCAAAATCAGGCCCAAAGGCGCGCTACGCGTTGAGATTCAGGGCGCTACGCATCAGGCTATTTTCACAGAAATGCACCTACAGCTCAGCAAAACGCAGTTTTGACTAGGTTTGACTTTTTGGAGTGTATTTTGATCCTCCTTGATGTAAATGATGTAATCTTATGATACTTTGACACTTATTTATCTCTTCTAGAAGATTCATTCATGAAATAGGCAAAAATTTAATGAATGAATTGGTTTCCTAGCTTATAGAGGCAAGTTGTTTTGACTGCCTAGATTTTAGTGCTCAGTTTGGAATTGGTTGAAACAGCTCCTAGGATAGTGAGCTCGACCCCTAGAGGCAAGGAAATATGTTAGATTGCCTATATTATGTACTTTCTTGGTCATTTTCATGGTTGGACTCTTGAGGGAGAAAGCTTTCTATTGTATTACTCATTGTATCTCTGCAATTTTGGCAAAGGAAGAAAGACCAGGGTTTTGCAGTCCTTTTTGGAATTCCTGTGGTTACATGTATTGATGGTGTGTTTCTCTTTGTACTTGTAAGTTTGTTATGTGAATCATCTTCTTACTTTTCCTTCTGCAAATTAGGCAAATGAAGTGTTAAAGTAGAATTCATGATTACCATGCTCTGCTTTTAAGTTTGCTTAATATCAATGTTTTCATCTGTTTAAGGGGAATTGAAGGTGATTTCTTGCTCTCCTTAGCTCCTCACCAGTCATTCTCATTCATCCAAATCTTTCAAAGGCATCAATATAGTCTCCTACCTTGCCCCAAAGAACCCCCTGCGAAAACTGTGTCCAATCCACGCACCCAAAATTGCCTTTCCCCAATTTTCCACCAAAACCCTAAAAATCCCAAATCAAACCTTTTTATCAGTTTGCTAGCCTAAAATCAGTGTTCTTTATTGGTTATCTCTGCCCGTTGAAGATCTTTGCCGAGATAGACCGGAGAGAGCCCTCCCCTGCCCCGTAGGGCTAGCTACGAGGCTAAGTGGTTTGATGTTGCCTTGGAGTTTACCTTTTTCAGCCTGAGGTGAAATTTCAAGCGCTAACAAGTCCTTAACTGAGCAATAATAATTTTGGCTCTCCAAGAAATATTGGCCCCTATGTATGCTTTTTGTTGATGATTATGAGTGGGATTAAACTCTTCAATATAAATTTTTCTTTCTCCCTAGATCCTTATCCCAAGTATGCTTGTGGAATTTGTCCATAATAAAAGCTTTTATCTCTTTATTGTTTGTGGGACACATGTTCAAACAAATACCTCATTTACTAAACCATTTGTTATTTTGTTGCATGCAATTCTTCTTTCTTTTGCACAATATGTCTTTAAAGACAACCTTAGGCCATCTGCCCTCTTCCATTTTCTCATTTGTTTTTAAATACCTTATGACTTACACCATAGCAATTGCTTCAATAGGAGAAACCCCTATTTCACTTAACAAGATACCATAAAGAACTGCACTTATAATTTTGAATTTGTTTGTAATCAAGCGCTTCTGAATTTTCTCAATCTGTTTCCACTGCATGTTATATGTATTTGATCCAGGTGGATATTGGTGGCTACCCGCCTATTCCACCTAGACCCCCCCAGTTAGTTTCATACGTTTCCTTGTTCATTTCAACATTTACTAGTTTTAATAGTTTTTCGGGTCTTGAACTTCTGGAGCAGTTTTGACCTCGTAAACGACGTTTTTGGGGTCCATAGCAGACACATATTCATAGGCAGGGGCCTACAATGAAACCTAGTACTCAAAGAGACCTTTCCAACAAGGTATTGTACGCGCCAAACGAATAATATGACCAAGTTACGACCCCGGGAAGTTGGTTGCCCAACTAACCCCAACGAGGCCCGCAAACTCTTGGTGTTACATCTCCTAGGGTTAGGGTTTTGGTTGTTTAGGATTTTCTCATGTTTTCCAATAATAAATAAGCCCTTGAGCCTCATTGTAACATAGTTCAGAGGCATTTAGCCACCACATCTCTTCTAAGAGATAAGCTACCATCACCCGAGCTATCTTATTTCCATTTTGTTTGTAAGCATAGTTCAATATTTTTCTATTAATGAAATGAAGTGTTTTTATGTTGCATCTTTGTGTTTATCATTATATATGTAAGTTGTTGCATTCATGTTTAAGTTCAGATCAGTGGTATCAGAGCGGTCTACTCTTTCTCTGTTTTTCTTTGCATGTCCCCAACAAGGTCAGGGTATAAGGAGTTAGGGCTCGATTTGGTTGAACCATTGCAAGATCAGCCTCGCAAAACCCAATGACCTCCCATGACAGAAGAAAAGAAAGACGAGGGGGTAGGAGATCCTTCCAAAATGTTGCTCTAGGAATCCCTCGAGCGACAGAGGGATACGATGATGGATAACTTTTCCCAAATCCTTCGAAGGCTACCCATAGGCGATGCATCTTCATCCAACAACCACTCTGGAGGCACCACTCCTTTTAAGGTACAAGTTAACTATGATATTCCCATATTCGAAGGCCTGATAGATGCAAATGTCGTAGATAAATGGTTAAATCTATTGGAAGGATATTTTTCAGTTCATTACTTTTTCAATAAGGAAAATATTACTTTTGCACTTCTTAAAGCCGTCCCACACGTCAAGGATTGGTGGGAAACCTACTATGAACAAAAGGTCGAGAGTGAACCCTCGCTATTTTTAGCCGCACCCACTTGGAATTCTTTCCGAGACGCCATCAAGGAACAATATTACCCTGTGGGGAGCTATGAAAACAAATACATAAAGTGGACCACACTACAGTAGGGAAGGGAATAAGATGTGTCAGAGTTCACAAATACTTTCCATACCCTTCGCACAGAGTTGGGTATCAAGGATACTGAGCGACATTTGGTGCTCAAGTACCGCGGATGTATACACAAGTACATATAAGACGAGATGGAGTTTTTGTACATTTCCTTGCTCGGTATGGCATATTAGTACGTTGTCAAGATTGAGCATAAGTTTAAAGATAAGAAGCGAGACTTTGGATTTGTGAATCCAAAGCAAGGAAGAGGTGCCCCAAAACCACGGAACAAAGGAACAAACCAAGGCGACGCTTCCCAGGACAACCCACTGAAGCTGCAAGCAAAGAACAACACCCCGAAGACAAAGAAGGACGCAGGGAAATGGTGTGAGTTCCATAAGAGCTCCACTCACAATACAAGTTAGTGTTGGGCCAAGAAGTCATTGGTGGTCAAGCTGAAGGCTTTCGAATCAGATGCAGGTTCCGACTCTGAATCAGAACTCGATAAGGGAACTAACAAAGGGAAGAATATCATTGATGTGGAGCCCAGTGCCACCATGGCCACCACCAAGATCCAGAAGATTGAGCCTGAATATCTAGAGGACGGGGAACACCTCTTCCACTCACAGATGTGGGTGAAGGGTTCTCTGCTATAGTTCATTGTCGACAGCAGGAGCCAAAAGAACCTCATTTCAACAGAGGTCATGAAGTGGTTGGGCCTAAAGACTATAGCACATCCACAACCATACACCATCGAGTGGCTTCACCAAGGACAAGATCTTTGTGTCAACCAACAGTGTCGCCTTCCCTACAACATCAAGCCATTCACGGATGAGGTACTGTGTGACGTTTCTCATCTTGAAGTTTGTGATGTATTGTTAGGACAACCGTACTTGTGGAAGCGACATGTTGTACATGAGTCTATACCTCACTCTGTGATTATTACTTTGGCTAATAAGTTGTACAGGATACCAGAGGTAACCCCGCCTACCGCCATATCTTTGATCAATGCAAAGAAATTCAGTAAGATCATTTCCTAGACCAGAAAAATTGTTTTCCTTATGATTCTCCCTAGGGAAAGAAGAAGGTTGTGGCCACGGCTTCTAGGCAGGGCTCCTCTACACAACAACAATAGATGGACAAGGTCGTGGAGGAGTACAGGGATATTTTGCCTCACCCACAAGGGTACCTCTCCACTGTCAGGTCAAGCACTCCATTGATCTGACCCCGGGTGTGCCGCTGGCCAATGGACCGATATATTGACACTCTATTCTAGAGAACGATGAGATGAAGAGGCAGATTCAAGAACTATTACAGAAAGGGCACATCAGGTGAAGGTCATCACCTTGTGGGAGCCTGATTGTATTGGTACAGAATAAGGATGGGACCTGGAGGCTCTGTATTGGCTATCAGTCGCTGAACAAGATCACTGTCCGGAATAGGTACCCAATCCCGCGGATTAATGACCTTCTAGACCAACTCAAGGGGGCCAAATATTTCAACAAGATTGAATTGAAGTCAGGTTATCACCAGGTGCTTATCGAACCCTCCAATGTGTGGAAGACTGCCTTCAAATCCAAGGAGGGCCTTTTCAAATGGTTGGTCATGCCGTTCGGATTGACGAATGCCCCTGCAACCTTCATGAGATTGATGGACAACATCTTGCGACCCTTCACCAATGCATTTGTGGTGGTGTATTTAGATGACATCTTGATCTTTAGCGAGAGTTGGGAAGAGCGCCTCCACCATATTCGACAGGTCCTTCAAACTCTACGCCAACATAAGTTGTGTGCTAACTTGGAGAAATGCACCTTTGGCTTGACCCAAGTTCAATATTTGGGGTACATCATTGATGATCATGGTGTACATGTGGACCCATCCGAGATACAAGTCATTCGAGATTGGCCAGCCCCAACCAGTCTAACAGAGCTCCGCAGATTTTTGGGTCTTGCCAATTTCTACCATAGGTTCGTGCTAGGGTTCTCTCATATCATTTGACCTTTAAGTCAAGTCACCAAGGGTGGAGCGAAGAATTTTTTTTTTTGGTCAGAAGCCTAACAACAAGCATTCTCTGAGTTGAAGAATCGCCTATGTTCTGCACCAGTGCTCACATTAACAAACCTGCAACAACCATTTGAGATTGAGACAGATGTCTCCGAATATGCTATTGGTGCGATTCTTACTCAGCATGGGCATCCAGTGACTTACCACAGTGAGACACTTTCAGACACAGTCCGAAATTACCCCACTTACGACAAAGAAATGTATTCCATTGTGCAGGTTTGTCGTCAATGGAAGCATTACATTTCAGGGAAGGAAATGATCATCCACATAAACCACTGACCTCTACAGATCATACAGACACATGGGAAGTTGCAAAACGATCGCCATAAAAAATGGTCCACCTATTTGCAACAATTCCATTTGAAAATTAAGTATAAGAAGGGTAGCACCAATAATGTTGCTGATTGCCTCAACCGACCACTAGTCATGGAGCTGATCACTTTGTGCTCGACTCCTATGGGCAAGAGACATCAGGGTGGCCGCATCTTTACAAGAGCGATCCATAATTCGGCAACATATACTAGACAATCCTGGAAGGGAAGCAAGTTCCAATTTTTCACCTTCGAGATGCACTGTTATGTCCCGACACATTTGTGTTACTTCAAGTGAGTGTGCCAAGATGATTTTGGAGGCACACTACAGTTGGGTCGCTGGACATTTCATAGTAGAGAAGTCAGTGACAGTATTGCAAAAGTATTTTTATTGGCCGAAACTTTGTCAAGATGTTGGGAAATACAAAGATTTGCACCGCCTGCGCCATTGCCAAACCAACCATCAAGAAGCAAAGCATGTATACTCCTCTACCTACTCCTAGAGGGCCTTGGGAATATGTCTCCATGGATTACATATTAGGCCTTCCTTCTACTAAGCATGGAAACGATTGCATTTTCGTGGTCATCGACAAATTCTCTAAGATGGCCATCATGGCGGCCTGCAAGAAGAGTATCATAGCAGTGTCCATTGCTGAGTTCTTCTTTGAGTGAGTATGGGTACACTTTGGGATCCCACAATCCATTGTCGCATACCGAGACACCATATTCCTAAGTGAATTTTGGTTAAGTCTCTGGTCGATGCTGGATACAAATTTACTAAGTCCATGGATTTCCATCCCCAAACTGATGGCCAAATAGAGGTTGTCAATAATATGATTGTACACATTCTGCACATGTACAACTCGAAGAATCCACACACCTGGGATTAAAATCTCCCCTATGTCCAACACAACTACAACAGAGCTCTCCACAACACAACAAGCCACAACCCCTTTCAGGTAGGGCTGGGATTTCAACCATTATGCACCATTGATGTGGCCATACCATTTGCAGCCACTCAGGTAGATTCGGTTCACGTTCAGTCCGAAGCTGAAAGGGCTAACAACTTCATTGAGCGCATTCAACACATCTGCCAGCAGGTCCATGATATATTGGACAAAGCCAATGCTAAGTACAAGCAACGCCATGATCAACATCGAGTGCCACACAAGTTCTAGGTGGGTGACAAAGTTTGGCTACATTTGCAGAAGGAGCGCCTTGCTGGACCCCACCGCAAGCTTCGCTCACTCCAATATGGGTCATACACCATCACCAAGGCCATCGGTGATAATTCCTTCGAGCTCAACATCCCACCGTTCCTTGGTCTACACCCAGTGTTCAATGTAGATCACCTTCGACCATACTTTCCACCATTTTTGGACACATCTAACATTGCAAAACAACTCACACCAACAGAGTTCAACCCGGACTACATGGAACATGCCACAAATGATCACGTCATGGACACATAGATCAAGAACACTCGCCAACAGAGGATACAACTATAACAAGTTTTCAAAGCAGGCCAAATCCTTCACTAGGGCAAGTGGTTCACCAGGGACCGGGTTCAACAAAAATTTCCTCACCTCATGGAGGCTTTATAGGCAATGGGGATCATTTCTTCCTAAGGGGGGAGGAATGATCCAGGTGGTTATTTGTGGCTACCCGCCTATTCCACCTATACTTCTCAATCAGTTTCATCTGTTTCCTTGTTCATTTCAACATTTACTATTTTTAGCAGTTTTTGGGTCTTGAACTTCAGGAGCAGTTTTGACCCCCTAAAAGACATTTTTTTTTGGATCTGCGACAGGCCCATAACTAGTGGCGGAAGCTTGCGATGAAAGATGTAGTACTTAGAGACCTTTCCAACAAGGTATCGTATGCACCAAATAGAGATAATATGACCAAGTTACGACCTCAGGAAGTTTGCTGCCCAACTAACCCCAACAGGGCCCACAAACTCTTGGTGTTACATCTCTTAGGGTTAGGGTTTTGGTTGTTTAGGGTTTTCTCATGTTTTCCAGTAATAAATAGGCCCTTGAACCTCATTGTAACAAAGTTCAGAGGCATGTAGCTGCCACATCTCTTCTCATAGATAAGCTACCATCGCCCGAACTATATTATTTCCATTTTGTTTGTAAGCATAATTCAATATTTTTCTATTAATGAAATGAAGTGTTTTCAACTGCATCTCTGTGTTTATGATTATATATGTAAGTTGTTGCATTCTTGTTTAAGTTCGGATCAATATTGTTGGCCCATAGTTCACAATCGTAGAGAATTACTAGAATCACTAAAAGCCCAAAAAGAGTTTGAGTGGTTTTCTAGTTCCATAACCATACCTCTCTACACCTATTTTGAAAAGCATAAAATGCTTTCCAACCCCCCAAAAATATTTTCTTTCTGAAATTGTCCCATCTTAGATTCCTGTTGAAGTCAATTATGAGGTATTTGTAATCCAAAACTTCTTTCAGAGTGTTGCTTTCAAAGTAGAACTTATGATGGGTATGTTTTCTTTTGTTAGAGAAAACCACTACTTTCATTTTGCCAATATTGACTTGCATCCCCACCCTTGTACAAAAATCCTCAAGAAAAAGTAAGCGCTCTTGCAAACCAAGAGCAGATTTAGCAATTAGAATAAGGTCACGTGCATACAAAAGAAGCCTTGTAATAAACACGCCCAAATGGATATTGTCACCCCCTTGTGAATTTAGTCACTCTTCAAGCTTTTCGATATATAAACCAAAAAGGGTAGGAGACAATGGGCAACCTTGCTTGACCCCGATATCACTTCTAAAACTTTCAAAAATGCATACTGAAGTTCTAATTTTGACTTTCACCTCTTCATACAGCCTATGCACAGTTGCTCTCAAATGCCTAGGAACCTCATGTTCCTCCATTATGTGCCAAAGCTGATCTCTAGGAACTGTGTCAAAGACTTTTTTGAAATCAACAAAGCAACAAAAGGCTTCTTCCGTTTTCTCCCAAAATTTTTCATTGATGTGCCTTAAAGTTATACCATGATCAACTGTGGAATGTTTAGGTCTAAAACCTGTTTTCCCTTTAGCACATTTATCTCTTTCTTCTGCCCACTTGCTAATTTTATTTTCTAGCATGCTTCCAAATAACTTTGCAAACAAGGGGTTTATCATTATGGTCCTATAATTGGAGGGAGTATTGGTGTCACCACTCTTGAAAAGAGGTATTACCAGACTAGTTGTCCAATCTGTGGGGAACCCCTGTTGTATGATGTTGAATTTTTTTGTAATGTGAGGTGCAAGAATTTTTAAGCCCCACTTTAGATACTTTGCTTGGACTTCAACTAAGTCTTTTGCTTTTCCAACACCCAACTTCTTCATATCCATCTCTACCTCTTGCATCGTGAAGAGTTCAATATTAGTTTTGGCCATGGGAGGAGGGTCAACCTTGGGATCCTGCTCATAAAGTTGTCTTGCATAGTCAAACCATTTAGAAGTTGTAATACTATTTTCAGTTTGCATCTTTCTTGGTTGGAGCTCCTTCCAAAATAATTTGGGGTTATTTTTCCCAAGGAAGATTAATTCTTCCCTTCTTGAAACCATGAAATCAATTTTTTTTTTCTCTTAATATATGCTTGTAAGCTCTGAGCTTGATGTTATCCTTGTTTGACTCTTTCCACATTCTCCTTGCCTTTTTGCATTCCTTGTCAAACCAAGCATTAACCAGAAAACAATTTGTTTCATACTTCTTAATTTTTGCTCTTTTGCACTCTACAAGTGCGCTTTGAATTAAATGTGTTAATTCGTGAATATGAAAGCCATGAATAAGAATTTTCTCCTTCTCGAAGAGCCTCTCTAGTATTATTTTGAAGGTATTACAATATTTTAGAGTAAAAAACTACCCTTTAAAAAATTTTGTTGAACAAATTAAGTTTTTAACACTGAGATGTTTCAACCTTTATCAAGTCACAAATTAGTAATATAATGATTAAAATATACTTATAAATTACCATAATAACAAATTATTTTAATATTAAATTTATTAGAATTTTCTGGAATCAAAATAAAAAATTACCCTTTAAAATTTTTTGTTAAACACCGTGAGTTTTTTAAAACTGAAATGTTTCAGACTTTTATCAAATCACAAATTAGTAATATAATGGTTAAAATATACCTATCAATTACAATAATAAAAAATTATTTTGATATCAAACTTAAATCATCTTAACAAATTACAAAATCTCATAAACAATAAATAATAATAATAACCTTTTGATTAAATATAGTAGTTCACCTATTCCAAAATATTTAAAAGAAAAACTTATTCCAATTTACAGTGTAAAAATACCTCGTTATCAATGCAAAATCAAAAATATATTTAAAAACTAGTGTAGTCTCCTTTGTTATTAGAAAATAATGCTTCCTACGAGTTATGGGAGATTATTGTCCTCTTCTTTTTCTAAGTTAGAAAAGCATGCCCCAGGTAAAGTTTCTATAAAGAGTATTATTTTTTTAAAGGTGGGTTGAAAAAAAGTAGATTTGACATAAATATTTAATTTATAAGTGGTTGGTTAAAAAAGAGTAGATCTGATTTTAAAAATTTAATTTATACGAAAATTGGTTTATATTACCAGTCTCCTTAACATATGGGGTATTAGTGAAAACATCTTAAGAATTATAATTGTCTATTAAGAATAAAAAGTTATACTAAAAAGTTATATTAAAAAGTTATATTAGCCAATCTAGTATAGTGTATTTATGATAATATCTTGCAAAACATACTTATGATTAAAAAAAATGGTCTAAGCCATAAAAAAAAACCAACTCCTATGTCCACAAAAAGAATATATATATATATTTATGAAGATTTTGACAGTCGGAGGATCAGAGTACCCTAGGATCCAAACAAAAATAAATATATCCATGATCACATTTTTATACCATATTTTTGTATTAAAGGTGTTTGTGTTTTTTCCTCTCTCCTTTCATTATAGGTGACAATTAAAAATGACATAAAAATTATACTTTTATATAATCTTTTTGTATTCATTGCAGTGGTTTTTATTTTTTAAAATATCATTTTAGGTTCGGTTGCTCTATGCAAAGTAGTGTTTCATAAAAATGAGTTTCTGAATACTGAGTGTTATTTTTTTTAATAGGATATACAAGTTTGAAAATAATATTTTTTTTATATGATATATGAGTTAGAAAATAATTTCATCTTCATGGAAAGAGATGTATTAGGTAGAAAAAATAGATATTAATGAGTGTTATTTTTTCAGATGATATATAAGTTTGGAAATAAATTAATCTGTATGGAAAGAGATTGGAAAGAGATGTATTATGTAGAATATATATATATTGAATGATGCATATTGTCACAATCAAATAGATTTTAGGATATGTGTATTTTTTGCATGGTGTATATTCCTCATCCATTTATATGGTTTTCATAGCCCAACTAAACATATTGGTATGTTTGGTCGCTTAAGGAATCAACCCTTGTACCAAGCCCCTTGTGGTTAAGACTCGATTCCTAATTACCTTCAGGAACTCCAACAAATGCTAACAAAAAGAGCACATTTGGAGCCCTGGTCTACTGATTTCAAGATGGAAAACATGGTCATAAAATTCAAGAATAACTAGAGCACATGTTCGCTACCTAGACATGGAAGAACATTCATACGATTGTGAATAATTTGTGAAATATCAATGAGGAAGTCAAAGGCCTGGTTCGTCAAATGATGCCTTCACCATGCCTAATTTGTAGAACAAGGGGACCATATACCTCAACCCTAGAGTGGGGTTTGTAATTCAGGCACTCCAAATCATGTTCTCTAAAATGTGAGTGCCATGATTTGAATATATTTAGTATTTTTTATGGGTCTGCATGGGTTTCTTATCAATTCAATTGTGAGATAAAGATTGCACTCTTTGCCAACCTAGACACTCTCTTACATGTGCAAGTCCCTGACTTCACTCAATTCAATAATAACACCCATTTACGAAGATATCACTTATAGTTTTTGGGTGTCATGTTTTGTAAATGGTCTTTAGTTTGTATTCATATGTCTATCTATAATGGAAAAACAACAAGTTGAATGAAGACTACAATTTCAATAAAATGAAGAGATGAGTGTGTCAAATACCTAATCCTTGGTATGATGGCAATGTGAATATTATTATAAATATATAGGAGAGAATGAAGAATTGTAGTTGAATTACAACCATAAGACCTATTGAAAGATGAAACCAACGATAACGATTGTAACATCATATAGGTACTTCCGCATAGGGCTAAGTGTCTAGACATGTGGGAGTTGTCCAAAGCGTTCAAACTTAGCAAAATTGCTTTAATTAAAGGAATAATTAAGGTAAATTATTTTTATAAAAAAACTGAGTTTGATCTAACGAAATGCAAAGGTTATTTGCATTAGTGAACTAAATGAATCCTAAGATTAATCTCAAGTGAGGTGAGATATAATATTAACTGTCAATCACTTTGGAGATTAGGGTTATGGATTTGGTCAACAAATTAAACTTATAAAAGCAAGGTTAGGTGAAGGAGGAAAGCACAACAACTATGAGCACAAGACAAAATGAGATAAAGAGGATATTTGTGATTGAGCAAAGACATTCATCCAAGTGTGTAAGTTCTGGAGGAGAGAAGACAAGCAACAAAAAAAAATCAGCAGGAGATATCACAAAATCATATAACAAGTTTTGCAAGTGAAAGGACACCTGCGTGGATCGTATGGAGCAACAATAGGGTTTGTAGCAGTGAACAACACTCATACGTGAGGATCACATGTGAGGCAAGTCACACGAGCAAATGAGGGAGCAACAACAGTGAGCATGCCACACATATGGGTTGTACAATAGGATATGTGCAGTCCATATAGGTTATACAATAAATCAACAAGCTAGAGGGTTGTTTTGAGAGTTTTTGAGGCATGTACATGACGTACAAGTGCCCAAATAATTTTTGGAAACGTGTTGTAGCATGTATTTTTCCTTAGAGGGTTATTTTCCCATGAAAGGAGCCCTTGTATCTTGAGATGTTTAATTAATGAATATTATATTTGTAAGGAAGAAATTCCATGAAAATCTAATGTTCAATTTGAAAGAGGTTGGGCCTATTAGAGGTTTTGATCACGAGGGATTATTTTCTCAACATTTATCATCAATAGTATATGGTAAGTTGTTTACTAAGATTGCAATGGGAATTGTAGATGATGACGTGAAGACATTAAAAGAAAAAAGAGAAGGAAACATTTACATATAATGATGATTTAGTCACACAGGTCAATACCTGTTCAGGAGAAAAGAGAAAAACTAGGCAAAGAGGGAAGAACCCTATAAACATACAATCCTCATTAGCTCAACCAACTTGTTGGAGTTCTTCCTCAACACTCAAAAGACAAGAGACAAATGCAATAAGGGGAGAGAGTAATGAACACCATTATGGTGGAAATGGTCGTGAAGAGCCACCCCCTCATGTTAATTTGGAGAAATCTCATGTTGTCATCACTTCATCAAAGAGTAACAAAAGTGCTAGCAAAAAGGGATCACAACAAGTAGAAGGATCCACTGATATGGAAGTAGATAGTGTTGCAAACCCTGACTAGGTAACATCAAACTTGGAAAAAAGTCAAAAAATGGTGCAAGAACTGGAAACAGGGGAGCAAACTATCTTTTAGGATCACCCATTTAACCATGTATAATACCCATTATGATAATGTTGAGAGAAAAATTACAAGTTGAAAAAGTACATCTCAAGAATTAAAAAGTAACAAAGAAATGGATGTGCAAGGTAGATGTATCAAGAGTGGGACTTTTTGGACTTTTGAAATTTCATATGGCTATAGGGAATGCCCTTTCTCATTCTATTACAAACCAAGAAATTGAAAACATGTGACTAAAAAGGAAATTCAATGAGCTTGAAGAAGTCGTGAGTCCTCGACCTTTGTTCATGCCCTCTCTAGCTATTGCAACTCCAAAATTGGCACCACTAGTTACACTTGGCACACCAAACAGAATTAGGAAAACAACTAAGCTACTTATAGGATAAGAACTTATGTCGAAGAGAACATAAATAAGAAACTAATTCTCATTGAAGAAGTATAGGATATATAAGCTTGTACTTAAGAAATATTTCTTACGTGATTTGTTCTTTCATCAATTCTTTGTAAAAAGACCTAAAACATGATCAATGTTTTTCCAAAAATGATTTAACGACATTCATTACCAAAATTTCTACCCTTCGTGATTTCTAGATAACTCAACAATGGCTTCCAACTAAGAGGCAAATAAAACAAATCAAAGCAGGATGGTCCGTTAGAATCCAAATGATAAAATATGCTATTATTAAGTGTATGAAAAGAAATGAGCAAAGAAGCAATAACTTCTTTAAAGTAATTAAATTTGTCCAATATCTTCAAGGCCCATGAATAGTTAGAGACTCCATGTTAATTCCAAAAGATTGGCTAGAGGAAGATTTGAAAATCATCAAGACATCAAGGGGTAATTAATTTGACAATCTAATGGATTTTCTAGATGAAGGGATCAAGAAATGGTTAGTTACATTCATCAACTATAATGAAGACCAACTATCAACTATTGAACCATTATGCTCGAATTCAAAAGAAATTAAAGAAGAAACATTTTCTTTAAGGGTAAAACATGGTATAATTGTTTTGCCTATGAAGGAGTGTATTGAAGAATGGGTTGAAAGATCATTAAATAAAGTTGTTAATCCTAAGTAACTACCTCAATGGTTATATCAATAGACATGCAAAGCCAATACATAATCTGACATCTAATGCTGCCAAGAGAGAGGGTTCATTCCATTTGTCATCCTTTCTGCAATTTTGTGAATGTTTTATAATTTGTTTCAAACAGTTTCCCATTCTTTTCTTCTCGATCTTACATCACCCAACTTTATGATTTGTGTTATATTGTTATAAAAGTTTACCCTTGATTGCATTCCTTTATTTTCTTCTAGGTTAATATATATTACATATTGGCCCATGTCATTCCCATCCCATTTCCTTAGGGACAAAAGCATTCAAGTTTCAATTAAGTATCAATAATTGTGTGGAGTGTTTTAGGCACATGCTTTATTCAAACTTAAATTTCAAATATGTAATATTGTTTCTACTCCCATAAAGAGCTATTTATGAGAGTTCTTGACATTTGTGGTTTCACACACTGTTTTTAAAGCACAAGATCTCGTGAATGTTTTCCTATTTTTTTATATGATATTGAATGAATAAAATCATTTTAGAGCCCTCTGAAATATTTGGGCAATCTCTTTTATTTTATTGTCCATGTATTTGCTTCAAATGTGTCTTCCTCATGATATGTGAATAGATGTACATTGTGGAATGAATCATCGTTGATATAATTATTATAATTATGTTTTCATTCTTTATACTTTTCTTTTTAATCACCTGATTCAGTAACAAGTAAATGTGGTGAATGTTTTGATTCAATTATTTTACATTAGTAAGAAAATCTAAGTGTGCAAAGAGGAGTACTACCTCTATAAAATTGCAAGGGAGATTTAAATAAGTCCTTAGGAGGTTGAATCTAGTAAGAAAAAGAGATCAACACCAAGTTCATGCAAAAGCCTTGTGAAAGTCAAAGTACTATTTGGAATTCTTGTAAATAAAAGGGAAACAGATTTTTCAAAAATGTAATTTGGGTCAATTCACCTCAAGAAGCCAAGTCAGCCCTCCAAGATGAAAATTCATGTCACTCAAAAGATGTGTCTTTTCACATATGAGAACAACTACATTTTGGCATACATCATTCATTACATGGAAAACAATTTTGGTGTCTTTCGGTGATGAGTTCCGAGGTAGAATTATGCGAAGTTCAGAGGATAAACTCTTGTGAAGAAATGCGATTTTTCTGAGGTCATATGTCTGCAAAGGAATGCGAGTTTCTGTGGGAGATAATATGAGATAATGCAAGTTCTATGTGGGAGATAATCTGAATAAAATACAAATTTTTCATTTGCAAATAGTTTGAAAGAAAAGCGATTTTTCCTGTGACAGATGGTCTAAAAAAGATGAACGTTTTATGTGTTAAATGATCTGAAAGAAAGATGAGCTCTTTGTGAAAAATGATTAAGATAAAATCAAGTTATCTAAGGCATATAAGCTGAGATTGATGCAAGTTAGTGTGACTAAGATTGATGCTATTTTCCATGACTAAAATGATGAATTTGGACGTGACTTTTCATATTGGAGGTTGAATTCTTGGGTCTTGGATATCTCACTTTGATCTGATTCTATAAGAAGAGGAATTTTATGGGTTTTCCCCTTGTTGGGTTTTGGCCCTGGCTTGGAGACCCTACCTCTTGTGTTCTTTGTTTGTTGTGATCTTTATGCTTTTATTTTGACAATTGCTTAATGAAAGAAGATAACATAACAATATTAATAAAGAAGCCAACAAATTCACAAGTAATTACCATGACAAAGAAATCAACTCTAGGACATTGATTTCTCAATAACAACTGAATAACATGTAACAACGGGGATGGCGCTCCTCCGGTTTTACCCTAGCCGTAACTCGGATTACGGCTAACTGTAGACGCCATAACCTACCGGGCTCCCTCCACTACCTGCTGCCCTCGTCTGCACCTACTCCCGACTGTCGATGGTTACGGTCTACTGTTCCCAGGCTCAGCATGGAGGGAATGGACTTGGATGCGGTGGATTATTCGTCGGACCCTTACCCGAAGCAACTCTTTTTCTGCCACCCAAACCCTAAGTCGGCACCCGTTCCTTCCACAGCGCCATCTTGCTCGAACCCGTCACCGGTTGTCTCCCTTCCCGGGCTTAAGGCATCCACTCTCCACATCGGGACCCTCTCCATTGACTCTCCGCCTTAGATTGTCCCCTGCTATCTCCCAGAACCCTCAACCTCCTGGCTGCTTGCTCATCCCCTCCCTTTGATCCCTCGCCCCCTGTGGATCGTATTTTCTCAACAAACCCTTCCACTCTCCTGGGTTGTGAGATTCCTATGGTAGACGAGACATAGATGACAAATCTCAGCATCCCCAATAGCTGCGCGACGACACAGGCCTCGGCCCCTCCTTCAGGATGCTTCAAAACCCCTGTAATAAGGGTATGATCAATGGCTTATCAATCCCAGCCTCAAACTCTGAGCCCCTCGGACCCATTGCTCGATCATCCTACTGCGCTGAGAACAGGCAAAAGAAAATCAAAGTGCGTAAAGGCCTCCGGAAAGGACTACACCATCAAATTTGGGGAAGGACTCACCATGGGAGAAGTTGCAGACAAGGTAGGGAAAATCCTGGTGGGTAGGGTTCAAGGAAGAACCTACTCGACGGATCGACTGGGGTTATGGGTAAAAGAAATCTGGGGGAAGATCTTCATACAGCTCCCAGAAGTACAGATCCTCCCATGAGGATGGTTTGCGCTCCACTTCGCCCTTGAAGAATACACAAACATGGTGCTTGCCCGATATTGGCATATTGAAATGGCCCTTGTGTTGCTCAAAAGATGGAGCCCTCTTTTCGACCCAGAAAGAGAACAGATCGGTGCTGGACCCTTATGGGTGTGATTACCCAGGTTACCCCTTCAGTATTGGTCAGAAGAAGTATTTGTGCGAATTGGGAACACCCTGGGCACTTTTCTGGATTATGAAAAATCCATTATTTAGTTAAAGAATCGCACTCTAGCCCGCATCCTAGTGCACCTGGATACTCGGGAGGGTTTGGAGGAAAATATTACTATGCAATGGTGGAATTTTACTAGGGTTCAAATTCTTGACTACGAGGGAGTGCCATTTAGATGTCGCTGTTGACACAAGGTTAGGCATCTGTATAAGGAATGCCCTCTAGTCCAAAAACTCTCGAAAGCGACTATGGAAAAAGAGGGCGGGATTGGAAGGGCCTCCGTAGACACCCCCAGGAAGGTTCCATCAACATCACCTTCTTCACCAGGGAAAGCGACCTCAGCTCAGAAAGCTCAGCCATCTCCAGGCTGCTCCTCGCAACCTCCATCTCCGCCGCTGACTCAAGCTAGGGCCGCAACTAAAGCGACATGTACCTTGGGTATTTCTCTTCCTCCTCTACCTGTTTTATCTTCTACTTATGCATATTCTACACACCATCTACATAATGCATCTATATTAGATCAAACCACCTCCCCCCCCCAACATCCCTTGCCCTCTGTACTCCCATCAATCGGTTTATTCTACTACTTCCCCGTCCCTTCCACCAGAGGCAACCACAAATCCATCCCCAACATCTTCGACCCCTCCCCATGCCTACAACCTACGCCCTCGCTCCCTCACAGCTGACACTCCATCCAATCTCTCAGGCCTTGGCCTATCCTTTTCCTCGATCCCCATTAAACCTCTCCGTGGTCGCAAATCCTATCTCTCGCGCACTATACTTCGGGTAAGGGCTGAGGTGGCCTATGGAAGGAAATATTCATTAGATCAGTTTCTTAGAGTAGCGAACTCCCATGATATGTTACCCCCATGAAGTGCCTCTCATTTAATTGCAGGGGCATGGCTAGCTTGCCCAAAAATCTAGCCCTTCGAAGGCTCTTCGAATCCGAGCCTGTTGACATTATTTTTCTTCAAGAAACCCTCGGTGAAGCTAAGCACATTAACAAGATCCTGGGGAGCCTGAACCCAAGATGGGAATTTTTCTCCCTAAATGCGGATGGGAGGTTTGGAGGACTGGCCCTGGGTTACAATCCTCGTTCCATCAACCTAAATTCAGCTTGGGGAGGAAAGGGCTTCATTGGGATAGACATTTTCTCTACTGAGCTGGGAATGGATCTTCGTGTCATAAATGTTTATGGGCCTTGCCAGGGGCGGGAGGTTTTCTGGAATCAACTCCTAAACCTCTCCATCACCTCGACAGATAACCTCATTATGGGTGGTGACCTAAACTTTTCCATTGGATTTAGCGAGCCTTGGGGTTCATCAGCTCAAATTGATCCACTCTCTGATACCATGGAAAACCTTCTGGATCAGGCACATCTGACGGATATCCCCATGAACAAACCTTTTCCCACTTGGAGGAACAAGAGAGTTGGGGAGGCGGAACTAGCCAGAAGGCTGGACAGATTCATATTAAAGACCTCGTTGATACAACGCTTATCCCACTATAGGAAATGGGTTGGCTCTGGAGGTATATCTGACCACTCACATATCTACCTAGAAATCACCGGCTCGTCTATAAAGCCCAAGGCTCCATTCAAATTCAACTCATCTTGGCTTCAGGACCCCTCCTACTCCAAATTGGTCTCAAATTTCTGGCTGGAAAACCCCCCCACTCGAGGTCACACCTGAGCTGAAGGATTCTGTTATAATCTTCTGCAACTTAAGAAATTAACTATCAAATGGGCAAAGGAAAAATCTCAAAAGGATGACCATACCCTCGCCACTATTGAGTCTTCTTTGTCCCACCTTATGGACGAACGGAGCAGGGGATTCTTATCTACAGAAGCCAAGTTATATCTTATCGAATTAGAAAATTAAAGGGCCAAAATACTAAAGGAAAGAGATGAAACTTGGCGACTCAAGAGCAGAGCGCTCTGGCTAAAAGTAGGAGATGAGAACACGAGTTACTTTCAGAACTTTGCCAAGGGGAGGAAAGCCTCCAACACTATCTGGAAGATGCCCACACAGGATGGAGGCACAACTAATACTTTCAATCAACTCTCCCAGCTGGGCATTTCACACTTCCAACAACTTTATAAGGAGCCCCCAGCTACAAACCTTGCTGATATTATTCAATTGGCAGAGCATTTTCCAAGCTTTGTAGACTTGAAATCTGCAGAAGAGTTAACTGCACCTGTCACTGCAGATGAACTTGAAGGGACACTAAAATGGTTCAACAAAGACAAAAGTCCTGGACTAGATGGATGGACTATCGAATTCTATATAGCCTTTTATGATCTTATTGGGAATGATCTCCTCAATGTAGTTGAAGAATGCAGGATCTCAGGAAAAATGTATGAGGCCATCAATTCTACCTTCATTGCCCTTATTCCTAAATCTGACTCCCCTTCATTCTTCAATGACTTTCGACCAATCTCTCTCTGCAATACCCTTTACAAAATCATTGCTAAGATCATTGCAAATTGGCTCCGTCCCATACTCTCCCACCATATCTCTCTAGAGCAATTTGCCTTCCTACAAGATCGCCAGATCCATGAGGCCATAGGAACTGCTCAGGAAGCCATTCACTCTATCAAAGTAAAAAATATGAAAAGCATCATCCTCAAGATTGACCTTGCAAAGGCTTTCGACCGTGTTAGCTGGCTCTACATAAAGATGATTTTGATCCATCTAGGCTTCCCTGTCACTTTAACAGAATGGATCATGTGTTGCATCAATTCGGCATCCTTCAGTGTCCTCATAAATGGATCTACTTCCAAATTCTTCCATGCAGAATGGGGTCTTCGACAAGGATGCCCTCTCTCTCCCCTTCTGTTCCTATTTGTGATGGAGGGGCTCAGTAGGCTCATCGAATCCACAAAAAGGGAAGGCAGATTCAAGGGACTGAAAATGAGTGACCTCTGCCACCTTACCCACCTCCTTTTCATTGATGATGTCCTAATCTTCCTAGATGGTAGCATCAGGGACTCTACTACCTTCCATGACATCCTTACTCTCTTTGAAAAAGCCACTGGTATGGTCGCAAATCAGTCCAAGTCAACTATCACTTTGACTCACACCTCCCCTCAGGAAGACAAAACTACCCTCCATTTCTTCCATTATCAACTGCATAATCTCGAAAATGGCCTAAAATACTTGGGCTTCTGGATCAAACCCCATAGCTACCGGATTGCTGACTGGATCTGGTTAGTGATCAAAATTGAGAAGAGACTGAAAATTTGGAATCATAGATTTTTGTCCAGAGCAGGGCGCCTTGTCCTCATAAAATCTGTGCTGGAAGCCACACCTGTATACTGGATGTCACTTGCCTGGATCCCTCGGGGAATACTCGCCTGTATCCAGTAGATATGCTGCAGATATCTATGGAATGGACAAAAAGAAGGGAATTTTTTTTTCTTGGGTGAGCTGGAAGAAAACTACCCTACCAAAAAAATGGGGGGGATGGGGACTAAAGGATTTGTCTGTATTTTCTCAAGCTCTTGCAGCCAAGATGAGTTGGACACTTCTCACTACACAAAATATTTGGAATACTATTACATACCATAAATACATCTGGCCACAACAAATCTTGGACTGGGTTCGCCAACCAGTTTGGCCTCGATTGGGCATCTCTATAGTCTGGAAAACAATTCTACAAACAATGCCTTTCATCAGATCTGGTCTGGCTTGGTGCATAAATGATGGAAACTCAGTGCGCATCGATATTGATCCATGGATTTGGGGGGGAAACAATTACTAGCTTCCACCTGACCTGACCCAATGTTTACAACAAAGGAACATTAAAGTGATTGCACAAATTGCTGACCGTGAACATAGTACTGTTTTCAACCAGAAATGGAGGTCAGCTCAAGATGTGGGTATTCCCATACAGTGGCAATAGACTTGGGAAGTGTGCCTTAATTCTTTAACCGAGGCGCATGTGCGTATAAAATATGGCCCTGATGAACTTGTATGGAAACCAACTGAGCATGGTAAATTATCCCAATTCTTGGTTATATCACCCTCCTCTCAGACCGAAAACCAGAGATCACAAAAGATTGGTGGCGATAGATTTGGAAGCTGAAAACACCCCCGTGGGTCTGATTATTCATGCAGAGTGTCCTTATTAATAAAACACCCACAAGAGTCTCCCTCTTGCACAGATCTATATATGGTCCGAATTGGTGTGTCTTGTGCAAACAAGACTCTGAATCAAATGAGCATTTGTTCCTGCTCTGTCCTATAGTTGTCCAACTCTGGCAAGTTATTACTCAACAACTCTCCATTCATAATACATGGCAGGGATCCTCAATTCTACGAGCCTGGAACACTTGGATCGCAGTGCACTAGGGCTCAGATAAACAATGTCTCCCCCTCATCCTCTGTTGGACTATATGGCTCACTCAGAACCACATCATTTTTAATGAAGCAACTGCCCAATGGCCTCTCATCACAGCCAAGGCCGTGGCTGCCTATTATGACATCCCAGAAATTGAAAACTCCCACAACCGCCAAATTACCTCCCTTGGACGGATTGACAAATCCCGACCATGGGCCTTCTTCGACGGAGCATCTCAAAACCATGGATGTGGAGGGGGCTTCATCTTATATATTTCTGAACAACACTTTTACAAAGTTCAAATGGGATTGGGGGAGGGGACAAACAACTATGCCGAGCTAATTACCCTCAGACATCTGCTGCACTTTGCTTTAGCTCATGATTGCACTTCCATTCAGATTCTCGGGGATTCAAAAATCATTATCAACTGGTTCAACAATAAAAATCAATGTCATGCTATTTCACTTTGAAATATATTGGATGAAGTCATCACCTACAAAGCAATTTATAACTCAATTTCTTGTCATCATATATACAGGGAATATAATGAAGGTGCTGACAAGCTTTCCAAGGAGGGCATGCTACTACCCCGAGGCTTGTGGATGATCTCGGAACAGATAGAAGCCGAACATTACTAATACCGTCACCGCCCCTATATAGATCAGGCATATCATAGGGTGGAAAGACCCTAAATTTTGCTGTTTATCTTTCGTTTATTGTTTATATTTTCTCAAAGAACTATGTATATTTTTTTTGATGATATATGGCACAACAGAATGAATACCTCTGCGAGGATAATATGTATAGGAAAACTTTTACTGAACATTTCCACAGTGAATGGCTTATGCCAACAAATTTACTGATAATGTTTTTTTTGAAATGACCATGGGCCAACAAACATGCATATGCCTTGGGCATCTACTACATGTAATTTTTCCACATAATGAAAGATTACGATTTTCGCAAAAAAAAAAAAAAAAAAAAAAAAAACCCACAATTTAAATATACAACTAATTAGATCAATTATGCGATTTATAATCAACACATCTCTATTCAACTAATTAGCATAGAAATTTGAGAAATATGAGCAAATACAACTTACCTATAGCGATGATATTCCTTACTTGTAATTTGGAGTTGAACTCTATTTGAATCCCGCTAACCACAACAAAGTTTTAGGGATGAATCTCCACCCAACCGTAGACTCACCCGCACATAATCTTTCTACAGCTGGCCACCCCCGAGCCCTCGATTAATGCACTACTGCCAAGGAATCCTTTGTCTCACAACACTCTTCTCCCAAGAGAATGGATGAAGGAATGATGAACCTCATCTTCCTCATCGTCCATTAACTAGACCGAAAAATGGAAAGGGGACCGCATGCAGACATTCCACGTGTCAACATGTAACTTTTATTTCTTTATTTTAAAATTTACTTAATTTAATATTTCTCTTAATTTAACTCTTTCTTATATTATTCTTTTTACTTTTTTGTTAACTTTACTTATTTTTATAGTTTACTTATTTACTATTTTATTTATTTATTTATTATTATATTCTCCTCATTATTTATTATTTATTTACTATTATTATCTTTTCTTTCTTTATTTACTTATATTTTAATATTATATTATATTATTTATTTTTTGCTATTTTTATTATTAGTAGGGTTCATTACATAACAACTCGCTTAGATCGATTCTTAATCCATATCAGCTAGTTTATAAAAGGGTTGGACTACTCCCTTATCAAGTCTCATGAAGAATGATATAACCACCTAATTTCTTTATCATTTGTCTACATGGAAGATCTTAGCCCCATCCCTTTTTGGTTTAATCTTGCATGGCTAAAGGAGGAAGGCGTCGTGGAATTAATTAGACAAGTGTGGAGGCTTCCAATCATTGGATCTCCCACTTATGTGTGGGAATCAAAATTAGAATATGTGAAACATGCTTTGAGGAAATGGGTTAGGGAAAATTATCAGTCTTTAGGACAAAAAAAGCACTGAGCTAGTCAAACATTTAGAAATTCATCAAAATATGATTGAAAACAATCTGGTGGAACCGTGGCATTTTGAAAAATAAAAGGAGTTGATGAGGAAAGTCTATGAAGTAAGTAGGTAGGAGGAAGAATTATGGAGGCTAAGATCTTAGAGTTTGTGGCTCAAATGACTGAGGTGGGTCCCTAATGACCCCAAAATCAAAGTCTTCAAAATACATTGAAACCAAGACCAAGTTCAAGAGCTCATCAAAATGATTCTAGTGGTGCAAACGAAACCTCAATCTGAGTCCTTATGACTAACTTATCACATTTTGAAGTTTATAGGACAAATAAGAAAGGAGGGCCTACAACATATTCCATAGGACCCACTGGCTTACAAGGAAACCAAATATTGGTCTACCAGTCATTGGCATTTCCACCAAGACATTGGTTTTTTTATTAAAACCATATATATTAAAATATGGTTAAACAAACCATATAAAAAAAAATCATTAAAAAACAATAATTAAAAAAAGTATATATATATATATATATATATATATATATATATATGGGGTCCAATGGACCCATATAAAATAAAAAATCTTAACCAATGAGTCTATATTTAAAACATATATGGATGTTAATATTATATGGCATGGTTGGTTTAATATAATCAATGAACAATTATAAGCATCTATATATATATATATATATATATATAGTTAACAACATATATAAATGATGATGGGTTAATTAATATATATAACAATTGTCATTTGTGACAAAACAAACTACGGGGGTTTTGAACCCACGACCACCGACAAGCAGGTCAACACTTTTAATATAGTGCGCCAACCATTCCACCAATATGGCAGTGTTTGTAACCTCTGCCGCCGAAGCAATGTTTAAAGCTAACCAATTTATTCGATCGCTGGGGGATGGAGCTGTGAGCAAACGAGGCCGGAAAAACTCAAACATGTGGAACCCAAACTAGTTTAGAACCATGCAGAAAGAACCTTGAGGTGCGGTTTCTAAGAGTATATTCGAGGGGAATATTCCTTAAAATATTCCAACAATATTCCTATGCAGAATCCATGTAGGAATCTGGAAGATTCCCTGAGGGGCCAAAATTGACAGTATCAAAATGGAGCTGAGTTTATACTCATTTTAACTAGAATTTCACAAGGATTGTTTGTAATAATGCAGTCTTTTTTTGCATCTCAGCAACATATTTCATGGGTCATGGAAGAAACCCCCATTTTCATTAATTGTTGGGCATGAAGTTCGAGACAACAATAAGCCTTTCAGAAGTAGGTCATGTTTATAGTCAAAGGTCTCAGGAGGACGAGACGAACCTATTGGTGCTATGATTGCTGTGTTTTGAGCAGTCTAATTTCAAGTCACTCTTAGGCATGGAGGTATAATGATGTATTTTTCCTTTTACTTGCATTTCCTTTTGATGAGATGAATGAAGCGACTGCCTCCCCACTATTGAAACATGGTCAAAGACGTAGTCCACACTGGATGAACTCCATTATCAAACTCTTTGTGTGCATTATATTTATGGTTTCCATAAATTTTATTCTTCTTTAAGTGTTTGCACATATGGTTTTTACATGTTCTTTCATGAAATTATACTAACCTCGACCAAAGAAAAGATCTTGCATAATGCTGGTATCAGAGGAATACTGAATCAAGTTTGGTATAAGAGAGATATTCTTACTAATGTGAATTGCGAGTGTGAATGATAACTAGGGCCAGCCTAAAAAAGATTGAAGGAAAACTTAAGTCTTTTTTACCCATAGATTGGACGTGCAACATGAAGAAGGAAAATGGCAGATGATGATGCCTGTACCAAGGAGGGACAAGTTTTCAATAAAAATTTCTACACCATGGCAAATAAGGTAGACAAATTGCTAGTAGATTATGCGAAAAAATTAGCAAAGCAAGAAAAGAAGAAGGAAGAGAAAACAAAGGGCAATGCTTCAGTAAATGAAGAAGAACCTCCATCTCCATATTCAAGTGAATGTTCTTCTTCTTCATCTTCTTCTCATCATTCAAATTATCATCACCAAAGAATTCAAGCAGAAAATGTTGAACTCAGAAGAATTCTACAAGAAACAAAAAAGGAGAAGCAAAGATTGTAAATTCAGTTGCAAGTTGCAGAAGAGGCCTTGGAAAAGTTGAAGTGCAACGAAGGCTTAACTAAGCCATCCTTACTCACTCTAGAATCGACAACTAAGGTAAACTATGTCAGTGATTATTCAATTTCATGTTCTCATTATGATGATGATTTTGGTGCATTTGAAAGACACTCCAAATATGCAAAAGCAAGGGAGTCTGAATCAATGCAAACTGAGGCTACATTACACCATTCTAGCAATCGTGATTATAGGTCATCTCCAAAGGGAGGTGAGCATTTCAAAGGAAAATCTAAGGTCAAAAAAGTCTACAACAAGAAAAACCATTGTAGCCATTGCAACAAGGGTGGACATGAGACATCCAAATGTTGGAAGCTCCATCCAGAGCTACACCCAAACAAGTACAGGGAGCATATGAAAACACCTATGAAAGAATTGATCGATGAAGCAGTTCAACAAGGAAGCCAACTATAATAAGAAATCCCATTAACCTAGTTAGGTAAGAGATGGATAGCCTTTTTAAGTAATTGAGCATGGTCACCATCGTAAATCACATGTTTAAAAAATGTTTGTAAAAGTGATGAGGTGTATAATGTCACTTATGAATGCAACATCGTGATATTTTGGTCTTTAGTTGGATGGAAAGGGATATGGTTTCTGTTGTAAAACTTGACCATGTGTGTGTTATAAACTCTTAGTAATGATGGTATTATTTGGAAACTTTCAAGTTGTACATGCATTGGGTTTGCATATGGATAAAGGTGTCGACTTCATCATTCCTAGTTCTGAAGTACAAAGGTGATGGAAGGGGAAGGTGGCATGCTAGAGATATTTGTTATGTAGATCAATATTGTAGTACCGTTTATACTTTTGGAGGACCAAAAGTCATTCAATGGGGAGGAATGATCCAAGTGGATCCCTAATGGCCCAAAATTAAAAGTCTTAAAAAACAGCGAAACCAAGACCAAGTCGAAGAACTCGTCAAAACAATTCCAGTTGTGCAAATGACACCTCAATCTGACTCCGTATGGCCAACTTATTATAGTTTGAAGTTAACAGGACAAGCAAGAAAGGAGGGCCTACAACATGCTACATGGGACCCATAGGCTTACATGGCAACCAACTATTGGCCTACTAATCATTGGCATTTGTCGCCAAGTCATTGGTTCCTTGGGCCTTAAAAAAACAAAAAAAAAATATTAAAATTTATATATTAAGATATGGTTAAACAAATCATATAAAACAAAATTCATAAAAAACAATATATATATATGGCTAAGGTCCAACAAATCCATATAAAATAATCATAACCGACAAATCCATATTTAAAACATATATGGATGTTATTATTATATGGCATGGTTGGTTTAATATAATCGACGAACAATTATAACTATATATATGGTTAACAACATATATAAATGATGACGTGTTAATTAATATATATAACAGTTGTCATTTGTTCCAAAATAGACCATGGGTGTTTTGAACCCGCAACCCCCGGCATGTCAACACTTTTAATATAACGTGCCAACAGTTCTGCTGATATGGCAGTCTTTGTAACCTCTGCCACCTGAGAAATGTTTAAAGGCAGCCAATTTATTCGATCACAAGGGGATGGAGATGTGAGCGGACAAGGCCAACGAAACTCGAACTTGTGGAACCCAGACCAGTTCAAAACCGTGCAGAAAAAACCCCGGGGTGCAGTTTCCAAGAGTATATTACAAGAGAATATTGCCTAGAATATTCTAGGATATTCCTATGCAGAATCTCTAGAGGAATCTGAAAGATTCCCTAAGGGGCTAGAATTGAAAGTGTCAAAATGGGGTCAAGTTTATACTCATTTTAACTAGAATTTTGTAAGGATCATAATGTTGCATTCTGTTTTTGCATATGAGCAATATATTTTAGGTTTGTGGCAGAAATCCTCATTTTGCATTAAATGTTGGGCATGAAGTTCGAGACAATAATGTGCCTTTTATAAGTAGGTCATGTTTATAGTCAAAATTCTCAAGAGGATGAGACAAACTCTTTGGCTCGGTGATTGCTGTGTTTTGAGAAATCAAATTTCAAGTCACTTCGAGGGATGGAGGTATAATGATGTATTTTTCCATGTACTTTCCTTACTTTTTAATAAGATGAATAAAGCAACATCCCCACTATTAAAGCAGTGCCTGATGACGTAGTCCACAATGGATGAAATCCATTATCAAACTATATATGTTCATTATCTTTATGGTCTAGTTTATGTTTCTTCTTCTTTAACTGTTTAAACATTACATGCCCTTTCATGCAATTCTGCTAACATCAACTGAAGAAAAGATCTTAGATAATGATGCTATCAAAGGATTACCAGATCATCAAAGCTGATGATCAAAATACTTCTTTCTTTCATAAGCAGGCAAAATCATGTTAACTTCAAAATAGGGTAAAAGAGATAGCACCTGAAGGAAGGCTGAGATTGACCTATTTTAAGGATATCAAGCAAGAAGCTTTTCATCATTTTAATGCTCTTTAACATGAAGGCAAAGATGTTGACATGGACCAAGCTAAAGATTTTCTTTAATGTATTCGTTTGATCACTTCAGAAACTAAGAATCAACTACTGGTGAAATAAATAGAGGAAATTGAAGTCATGGAAGCCATCTAGGAATTGGATCCATACAAAGCTCCTAGTCTGGATGGTTTCTCCATAAGTTTTTATAAAACTTTTTGGCACATGATTAAAAAGGACCTGTTTCCAATGTTGAATGGGTCATGAAAAAAATACAAGATTGGAGGCAATACAAACTCCTCCTTTGTTGCTAATTCCTAGAGTCGAATCCTGTGAATTTCACTCGATTACGCCCTATTTCCCTCTGTAATGCGACTTACAAAATTTTAACTAAGATCATTACATCTAGGTTAAACAAATTTCTCCTTGGGGTCATCTCAGAGAAACAAGGTGGTTTCATGTAGCAAAGATAAATATTGGATATTAATATAATTCTTGTCGAGGAAGTAATTCATTCAAGTAAAGAAGTAGGCGAGGCTGATTTGGTAATCCAGTTGGACATGGCCAATGCCTTTGACTAGGTATAGTACTCTTATATTTTGTTGGTATTAGAAAAACTGGAGTTTTCCAATTTAATTTTATCAAAGGGATCAAAGCATGTATCAATTCCCCTTGGATTACACCTCTAGTAAATGGTAGACCCACCTCTTTTTTTGTTGCGTCAAGGGGGTTAAGGCAGGGTCCCCCCTATCCCCTTATCTTTATATTATTGTTGTAAAAAACTTGAGTAAAAATTTGGAAAAATAATGACAAGAAGGTAAGCTTGTTGGGTAAATATTGCACAAAACATAAAAGTGGTAAATCACTCAGAGTTTGCAAATGATACTCTCCTCCTTGGGGGGGCCTCCAAAATAATTATTTCCTGCTTTAAAATAATTTTGAATTCCTATATCAACTTGTTAGGGGGTCTATTCATTTAAAAGAAGTGTAAGTGGTATGGTTGTAACTGCTCTGAAGGAAAATTAATAGAGATCTCAAGGATTCTTAAATTTCTTGTCACACATGAATTAAAATATTTTAAATATTTAGGGATCCAAATTCCTTTGGGAGCTTCCAATGCTGATTAGTGGGTGGAGGTATTGCAAAAATTTAGGAAGCAAATTCATTCCTGGGTTGCACAATGTCTAAATGTCGCAAGGAAGGTTGTCCTAATCCAATCCATCTTGTCATCTCTCCTGGTGTATATATGATCTGGTCTACTTGCCTCCAAGGGCATAATTAGTTAGAGTGGTGGTCTTATTAAGAAGTTACTTTGACAAGGGGGGAAAACAATGAAAACATATTTCATTTTGTGAATTGGATTATTGTGAGACTTCCTAAAAGCTTAGGAGGATTAGGCATTAAAGATGTAGAGCCGATGAACATGACCTTGGGAGCCAAGATAGTTTGACGCCTTCTTTCAGACTCTAAAGAGTGGTGGAAGCAGGACTTCATGAGAAAATACTTCCATAAGAGTAGCCTCCTTAGACTTGAAATTCAATTCTGGCTAGATCACAGATAAAAAGTATGGAAGTTATGCAAAACAATGGCCCCTATTATTCATGATAACTTGGGCTGGAAAGCTAGAAATAGAGCACACATTAGAGAATGGAACAATGAAATCCCATCATCTTCGCTATTGGACGAGAACAATGAAGTCAAGGATCTTACTAATTGGATGGAAACAAAGGTATTCTCCAGGATCATTAACATTTCTCAATGGTTTGTTAGTGGCTAGTGGGTTGGATTGCAATGTGATGATCTCTCCCTAAACCTTCAACCCCAATGGATTCGTTTGGTCAATTCCCTAAAGGCTTTCACTCCAATGGTAACCGCCAAACTGGATCAAAGAATCTGGATGGACAATAAGAAGTGTGAATATTCTGTTTGGGCAGCATATGAAATGTTAGCACAACAATTTACCCACCCTCCCCCCAACAAGTTATGGGGGTGTATTTGACACAAGTATGGTCTTCCGAAAGTTAATATTTTTTTTTTGTTGGGAATTGGATCATGAAAAGGTATTTACAACAAAGAATCTAAAAAAACGAAACATTTAAGGGCCATCTCGATGTGTGTTGTGTGAAAAAAGTCGAAGCGGATATCCCACATGTGTTTCGTCAATGCTCCTTCACTCTGGAAGTATGGAGATGTTCTTTGGCGAATGTTAGTGATATAGCAAGCCTTCCAAAGAGTTGGCAAGAAATGTTTAACAGATGGAAATCCAAAATTCCTTGGAAAATAAAATCCAACTCAGTTTGTATAAGATGTTGGATGGCTCTCCCTTTTTATTTTTTAATTTTTAATTTTTTAATTTTTTAATTTAATTTAATTTTTTTATTATTATTTTTTATTTTTATTTTTATTTATTTATTTTATTTTTATTTTTATTTTATTTTATTTATTTTTATTTTTTTTAATTTTTAATTTTTAATTTAATTTAATTTAATTTATTATTATTATTATTATTTTTTTAATATTTTTTTTTTTATTTTTTTTATTTTTTATTTTTTATTTTTTTATTTTTCGTTCGTGTTGGGAGGTATGGCTCACTCAAAATAAATTTGTGTTCAAGGAAACTCATCCAAAAATGTCATCATCAACCATTTATTTATTTATTTTTATTTTTATTTTTATTTTATTTATTATATATATATATATAGATATATATATATATATTATTTTTTTATTTTTTTCCGTGTTGGGAGGTATGGGTCACTCAAAATAAATTTGTGTTCAAGGAAACTCATCCAAAAATGTCATCATCAACCATCAACGCATTGCAATTGGTTTTCAAATCGATCTCTGCTCGCAACTTTGACCCAGGAGATCTTACTCCAAGAGAGATGAATTGGATTTAATTAGGTCAAACTCCTCTTCATATTGGTAACTTTAGAATACAACTCATATTATCATGCCATATATTTTAAGATTGGATCCCAAATAATTTCAAAAATGGAAGGAAAATAAAGGTCGACACTCTCTCTTTTTCGAAGGAGTCTCAAAAGGCAACCTAGGGGAGGCAAAAGTAGGAGGGATGATCTTTTCCATCGATGAAGAAATATAGACTACTTGTGCATGTGGATTGGGAAACACAATGAATAACCAAGATTAATTCATAGCTTTGTGGCAGGGATTAGAATTGGCTCTCTTAAGGAGAATTCGACAACTAACAATGTTCAAAGATTTGATGATAGCCATTCAACAAGTATGTAAGATTAAAGAGATTTCTAATCCGGTTTAGTCCTCAATTCTTCATAGAATAATGTTGCAATTAGATAAATTTGAGATAGTTTAATTCTTTCATATTAAGAGGAACCTCAACTCCAAAGCAGACACATTAGCAAATAGAGGAGCCACACTTGAACAAGGCACCTTGGTATAGGATCACAGAGGTGGAGTGTTTAAGCGTTTACCATGAAGCCCATTATAACCAAAATTCCTATATATTGAATCGGTGCAATAAAGTTAAGAAGAGTTTAATAGGGAGGGCGGATTGATGGCCCACTGCCAAATCACAGGTTAGTTCCTTGATCCCACTATTATTTCTCATAGCATTTTGGTGGCTCCTCTCAACTGACTGGACTCAGATATTTACGTGCACTTGGTCTATCCACATGTTCCCAAGCAAGGCAAGGGACAGATGGAAGAAAAATCAATCAATGGTTTTCTCATAGTTGAGGAATTGCGGACATGTTGGGAGTACTGACCTTCAATGGAGAAGGGTGCAATCAACAAGCTATTTAATTTTGATGTTGAATCTCTAGTTCAAAGAATGTATAGGCTCTTTTATTGCTATGCAAGTTGAGTGCGTTTTGATGGAGGGGATATTGATGGCATTTTCTATAAGACAATGTCGCACCTTAGTGTTGTGAAAATTGTCTGGATTGGGTTCTTCAGAACCTTTGCAAAGAAAAAGGAGGGCTATTACAACGTCTACATGGAGTGTTCAACTAGCACCGAGAAGGAGAGTTTTGATCAACATCTTTAATATCTTAAGGACACCATGTAATACATACTAATCCTATTAACTGGCCTATTGCAAAGTAAGATGGATCACCTTTAGCTTAACAACGATCCACTATAAATTCACATGGCTCGATTGGAAGCATTGTTTGGGCAAGATGCACTAGCAAGGGGAACCAAAGACAAAGGGGGAGAGGTGACTGAGGATCATTTGATTTTGGCTTCTGACCGGCTGACGGAAGGCATTATGGAGATAGTGGGTGCAACTCATGTTTCTTCATTGTCTATGCAGGAAAATGAGAACATTGAAGAAGCCATCCTGGAACCTGGTCCGAATAGCTTAGGCTAGTTATTTTTAGTTTTTATATACATTGTGGGAGTATATTTATGCGTTAGGTGTTGTTTAGAAAGTTTATAAACAATCTCTTCTCAGAGTTGAGATATGTAGTTCATGGAGAAAGTACATAAGTCTTTTTTGGGTAAAATTGAACTTAGTGGGAAAAGATTTTGTTTTAGATGTAAAAGGTTCTAGCCTTGCATCCAGATTTAAATGAATAGAAAAACCTAATTGTTTATTTTGAAAAATAAAAAGCCAACCATTTTCAAGTAAGTCTTTATGTATTTGTATGGTGGTAGAACCTTTTCATGATGGATTGCCCTAGTTTAGGCTACCCTTTTGCATTTGGCATTCATTTATTGGCTTTGAAGCCCTTCAATTGCTTGAGAGTATATAATTCAATGCCATCCTTTGCTCTTATATATTGTTGATCACTACCTTTAGAGATTTTCTTTGTGCTTTTCTTTGGTTTGTTGCTAAACTTTGTAAGTCGTTATTTACTTAGTTACACTTGCTACGTTATGTTACTTGTTTGTTAGTGTTTTTTGCATTTTGTTAAATGTTTATACTTATTTTTAAGATTCAAGTTCTATTTACATATAAATAATTTCTATTTTAAAGGGAAAATTCATTTGGGTTTTTGTGTCAAGAGGATCTCTACAATCCAGTATGGGAGTGATGTTGTAGTGGTATAAATGTTTATTTGTAAACATTTACATGTCGGCTCAGTTAAAAAATAATAAAAGGTTAAAAGTAATATAAAGCCTAGTATGGGCAAGATGTTGTAGTGTCTGTAAATGAGTGTAAAAATTTAAATGTTGGCTCAATTAATAATTAAAAATTAAAAGTAATAAAAATAATAAAATTCAATTTGTTATATTGTAATTTTGTTTTTATTAATAAAATTATGAATAATTTTTTAGATAAAATAAAATCATAGTATATAACCACATTATCATATATATCATATAAATAGTAGTTATAAATTAAGATTCATTTTACCATATAAATCCACTACACACGATTCCAAAAATTCTATTCAACATAAAATAATGACTAACCATATTTACATTTAATTAAAAAACACATAAAAACTTAATACTTACAATATAACAAGATTCTTAACTATGGATATTCACCCCCACTTTACCATGGATTTGACTTGTAAATAGGCTTTGTTACAATACCATGGCTTATCAATACCACGACTTATAAATACCACATGTCCAAAAACCATAACTCATTTCACAATCAAAATATTTTGTAAACATTTTATTTTAATTTAACGTTATAACTTTTTTTAATCAAATCGAAAAACAAAAAAGTTAGAATTGCTTTTGAGATATATCTAAACCCTCTATCCTCACTATTACTAAACATATTCCATGGATATTCCATAGAGATTATATCCAGGTTTTAATGAAATTAAAAATGAGAATACTTTTATAGAGAGATGTGAAATTTATTTAATGTGAATAATATTATTAAGAATTGGCATCGGTTCATCTTAACTAAAAATCTACCCAGTGATGAGAGGAACCAAATCTCTCTAGGTGCAAACCTTTCCTCAAGTTTTGCATTCAAAAAGAAGTTTGCATCTTAAGAGATTTGATTCCTCTCGGCGCTTAGTAAATCCTGAGTTAAGATGAATCTATGTTGGTTAATACTACACCTCATTACTTTGCTTATCGATTATTGCTATAGACATGCATACCAACTTGTTGAAAACTCTCTAGTATCTCATTATTTTAGAGGCCATATTTAGTGCTGGTTTTTATTGTGATTTGAAAAAGTGATACTACCTATACCATTTTTTTTTAAGATGTAGTTTCTTAACCTTTTAAATTTTTGTAGTTATAAAGTATGAACTTGTTTTTTCAAATCCCTTTTCAATTTTTTTTCTTTTTATTTTTAAATGTTTATTTTTTCTTGTTTTTCAATTTTATTTTCCAATGTCTTTTGTTTTTGTTTTTTTCTTTCTTATGTGGTTCACAGACCCCAAAGAATGATGGCCATTATGTCCACGAAATATCCAAAGAACGGTGACCACTGTGTCCACGAAATATTTGTACTGGGCATATCTATATGAAGGGATCATTTATTGTCGGCTCAACCACAGAGCTTGAAGCCGATAACGTCGAGAGAATTAAACTCGTGACCTCTTAATAGCAAAGATGCTTTAAAAACAAAAAATTACCAATTAAGTCAACTCTTAGAGCTTTCCAATGCTTTTTATTGAACTTAAAATTTGGTATTTATTTATTTCAAAATGCATATCATAAATTATTTATTTTTTCAACGTTATGATTGTTATATAATTATATTTTTTAATTAATTAAAGTTACCGTACACCTTTGTAAACTTTATTTTAACGCATAGTTGATAAAAATAAGTAAATAACACTACATTTAGATATTTAGCCAACAAATATGTGAAACCATGAACTTATATATGATCACAAATCCCTAGATAACATCAATATGAGTTGTTAAATTTATTTCTTACCAAGGTGCCATCAACATAATAGACGTAATGATCTTTTTTCTCGACATTTTTTCTAGTGACATTTTTCCCAAAATCCAATATAGTTCTTTAAAAATCATAGGTTTAAGTTATTTAATTTGTAAATTTCAAGTGTTTCTGGGTTTTCAGGGTGTTAAATCCTTTTATACATTCAAAAGTGTATTTTAAACAACAAGAAATCACAATCTCAGTAGAAATTGTATTATCAAATTTTGACAGAAAAATCCATTTCATCTATTAATTAGACTACACCATGAAATATTATGTTTTGCTTATATTCGAGTGTGCTTAATAGTTAATAATTAAGAACACTTGTTTTTTCTTTAAATATTACATATTCGAAATTAGAGGGAATAGAGTTTGTACATGTTGATTAATTAATATTGATCTCTCTATAATGAGACTTGAGAGGTAGGTGTTCCTTGACATGGGACCACTAAATGATTATTAATAAAATGTCTTCCGATAATATCTCAAGGCTAGACAAGTCACAAATTCCTACTAATATTAATTTATAGCGGTCAATACTAACTTTAGCGAATTTCAAAATATTACCGATAAAAAAATCATATTTCAAATTTTACTCTCAAATATCAGATCCTTTGGAAAGATGCACTAGTAATTTGGGACATGTTGGATGCATTGTATATGTGATAGAGTTTGCCATTGTTAGCCTTCAACAATCCATCAATCACAACATCATAGCCCACGTAATGTGCCAAATGAAGAGGTATGTTCCTTTTTTTTAATTAACGATTGCATGAACTGGATTTTTTCTATCCAATAATGAAAATTCACTACAAGAGAACACAAGAAGTGAATGGTATTTTCCATTAGAAAATACATTGTTTCATCAATGGAGTATTAAAATGGTGCAATGTAGCTGGTCAAGTAAATAACGTTGATTGGATTAGTTTGAAGGTAAAACAAAATTTTTACTTGAAACAAAATATAAAATTGGGGTGATTTGATACATAATTGGTAATCAATTCAATTCGGTTTATGGTTAATACTTATACTATCAAATTGTCATATATTTTACTTAAAACAAGTTGAAGGTTTGTCGTTCATAAGTATGAATTTGTAAAGATTGTGTTTCTCTTTGAAAAATAATGATGGTTTTATAACACTTAAAAGGAGAGGCGAGAGCAATATTTCATAAAAGGGTGACAATAAGGAGGTTAGTTATGAAAAATATATTTTGTAATGGATAATTTCCTCATAACAAGATAAACAAGTGCTACATAGTAGCTAGTACCTGCTTGTTAGGTCCCTATAATACTAGTGTAGCCCCCTTATTATTGTTAATGTAGCCCATATTTTTATTGTTGTGCCCATGTAGTCCCCATATTGTTATTTTTGTGCCCCATAGAAGCCCACTATTGTTATGTTGTGCCATTACATTATTATTGTTATGTAGGCACTGATTATAATGTGACCCCTTAGACTCCTATATATACCAAGGGGGTCATGTCATTTATATCATCCAAGAATTGTTCGTTTATGTGATGTAAAGTAGGTTTCCCCCTCGAAGAGGCTATTTTTCAAGTGTTGATCTATATTTTCTTCTGATTTGTGAGTTGGTTGCATAACATTTGGTATCAAAGCTTCGGATCTAGGGTTTCACGACTTTAAACATGTATTTCTAGAATTTTCGCTATAACTTTTTTCTACAAAGCTTCAAAAGCTGAAATTTTAACCACATAGAGCCAAAATATTGTAGAATTTGGTGTATAAATTTCAGATATTTTTTCGCTATATTTTATGAGATATGGCCTAAAGAAGTTAGGGTTTCTGTATGCTCTAGAATTCAGTTTCAAATAGGTGACCTAGGGAAAATCATCATAACTTTCTTCTCAAGAATCAGATTTGAATTCTGTAAAAGTGACTACAAGTGCATAAATTATAGTTTTTCGTGTATCAATTTTAGGGCCCAAGGTTGAAACAATGACACGTGGAATCACATACAAGTTCGCTCTACTAAACCAGTCCATAATCAGGCCATTGTGGGATATTTGACATAACTTTATATTGAAGAATCCAATATTGGTTTGAATTATGACATTGGAAAGAAGACCCAGAGTGCTACCACAAGACCAAATTTCAAACCTTGGGAGGCCAAAATTTCAGAGATGTAACAATTTCAATATCGAGGTGTGTATTTTTTTTTATTTTTTATTTTTATTTTTTAAAAATTTGCATAAATTTTGTTTGAAAAATCAGTCTAAAGTAATTTAAAGGGCATATTAAAGTATAAATATCATGGTTTGGTTCTAATATGCCTCGAAACAAAAAAATCGACACTCCAGTAAACAACTAAAAAGCTCTACTATGACACATGAAAAAGAGGAAGAATTGCAACATGATATATCAAAATTACACAACCAAGTGAAACAAATTTCACTCTCGCAAAGAGTCACCAAAAATGAAATGGAAGCTAAGATAGATGGTTTGAAGAATGGTTTAAAAGCAAACATGGAAGGTTTGAAGGACAGATTAAAAGCAGACATGGAAGGTTTGAAGGATGGATTAAAAGTAGGCATGGAAGGTTTGAAGGAAGGTTTGACAAAGTTGCTACAAGAAATGCTTCCTAATGGAAAAAAGGTATTCCATGAAACTCATGATGAGAACAAAAGGAATGTTAATCATAATTTTAAAGACTCTAACTTTGGATTGAATACCAACCACATTCCAAATATTGATATGAGGAAGTTTGATGGCAAAGATCCAGTAACATGGATACTACAGATGGAGCAATATTTTGATCTACACGACATGTAACACACACAAAAGGTACACATTGCATCTTTATATTTAGAACCCAATAAATTTGTATGGTATAGATGTCTTTGTTCTCATAAACCACTTGTGACTTGGTCAATATTTACAGAGGAAATGTTTTCACATTATGAGGATAGAAATAGCAACACCTTCTTTAGCCAATTGATAAATCTCAAACAAAAGGGTCAATGGCGGAGCACATTGAGGATTTTCAAAACTTGAATATTAGGGTAACTGATATTCTAGGGGAGCATAGGATTGGTGTCTTCATAGGGACTTTAAAGGATAAAATCCAACATAAGGTTCACCTTTGGGAACCTGATTCATTGGACAAGACATTCAAGGTGGCAAGAAAAGTTGAAAGAAAAATTATAGCAACAAGAAAGTCTACCACTCACAACTATAAAGATGGAAGTGTTGCTGCTCCTAGCCTTTCATAACATACAAGGTTGACACCACAAGAATTGGAGGAAAAAAGAGCAAAAGAGCTTTGTTACGGTTGTGATAGTAAATACACTAAAGGTCATAAGTGTGTTGAGAATAAATTGTTTTACATAGATTGTGAAGAGGAGGAATAAAAAGAAAAATAAACATCAAAAGGAGATGATATACACTAGGAACCAACCCCAGAGAAAGAATAATTGAATCTTACAATATTTTGTAATGCATTGGAAGGAATTACCACTCCTCAAACTCTCAGGATAGAAGGATATATCAAGAAGAAAAAGGTAATAGTGTTGATTGATTCAGATAGTACCCATAATTTTATTCATTGTAAGATAGCCAAGGAATTTAATTGCTTTCTATATCTAACACCAGAGAGTCATTGTATCTCATGAGGGTATTAAGGTAGACCCTAACAAAATCAAGGCCATTAAAGAATGGAAAATCCCCACAACCCTAAAGCATCTTAGAGGATTTCTTCGGTTGACAGGGTATTATCGCAAGTTATTTAAGAATTATGGGAGAATAATAGTGCCTCTAACAACATTACTGAAGAAAGATGCATTTTCCTGGATTCTGGAAGCAACTAAGGCCTTTGAACATCTTAAAGAGGAAATGTGCCAAGCACCAGTGTTAACTACACCAGCCTTCACAAAAACCTTTATTATGGAATGTGATGCCTTAGGAAATGGAATTGGTGTTGTTTTAATGCAAGAAGGAAGACCCATTATGTTTGAAAATTGTCCAATCAAGGGAAAGTATTTACACAAACCTATTTATGAGAAGGAAATGTTGGCAATACTACATGCACTAAAGAAACGCTGACCTTACCTAATGGGAAAACATTTCAAGGTAAAAACAGATCATGATAGTCTTAAATACTTTTTGGAAAAAATATTATATTCAAAAGAGCAGCAAAAATGGGTCACAAAGATGTTGGGTTATGACTTTGAAATCATCTACAAAAAGGGGAATGAAAATGTTGTTGCAAATGCACTCTTAAGAAAGGATGAGGATGTGGAAGCATTTATATGTGCCATTTGTATTATCCAACCTGATTGGATAACTAAAACAAGGGATGAATAGAAGAATGATGGAGAGGTGTGGACACTTATTCAAAAGTTGCAACAAAATCCCAATACATCTGATGCATTTATTTGGAAAAATGATTCATTGTGGTACAAAGGTCGCTTATATCTCTGTAAGAATTCCCAACTCAAACAAAGATAATTTTGGAATTACACACCTCCCCCTTAGGAGGGCACTTAGGATTTTTAAGAACTTACCAAAGGGTCAAGAAGGTTTTTTTTTGGGAGGGCCTCAAATCTGATATTTAGAAGTTTGTGGCAGAATGTTTGATTTTCCAACCAAATAAAGTTGAGACAATTAAGACCTCGAGTACGTTACAACATTTATCCATTCCAATTGAGCGTTGGGAGGAGGTACCAATGGATTTTATCATATGTTTACCCAAGTTTGAAGGAAATAGGGTAATCATGGTGGTAATTGATAGACTTATCAAATATACACACTTTTGTGCATTATCTCATCCTTTCAAAGCCAATACATGTGCTACTGCATTTATGGAAACAATTCAAAAGCTACATGGAAACCCAAATATTATTGTAAGTGACAAAGATCCCATTTTCACTGGAAAATTTTGGACAAAAATATTTTCTTGTCTTGGTACTCAATTAGCTCATAACTCATCTTATATTCCTCAATCTAACGGGCAAATTGATATAGTGAACAAATCTTTGGAAGGATATCTTCGTTGCTTTGTATATGATAAACAAACACAATGGGTCAAGTGGTTACCCTGGTTGAATGGTGGTATAACACTTCTATACTGTAGCGAAAATGACCCCATTTATGGCACTTTATGGATATCATCCACCGTCCATCACATCATCTTTAAGAGAAAATTATAAGGTTTAAGCAATGGAATATCACATCGAGCATCAACAACAAGTTCTCCAACTCTTAAAGGATAACCTCACTCTAGAGCAAAACCAAATGAAACAACAGGTAGATTAACATCACAGTGAAAGAAGTTTTGATGTAGGCGACTGGGTATTTTTAAGGCTATAAGCATATATAAAAATATACCTCAAGCAAGCTAAGAAGGATAACAAATTATCACCCAAGTATTATGGTCCTTACAAAATGTTGCAAAATATTGATACTATGACATAAAAATTGGAGTTGCGTGCATCTTCTTGAGTAGACTCAAATTTCCATGTTTCATGCTTAAAGAAGGTTATCAATGACAAGTTCCTAGTTTAAACTGTATTACCAGAACTTGACGAACAAGGAAAAACCATATTGGAGCCTAAAGCAATCACATAAACAAGAATCTGATAGCTACATAACCGATCAATTTCATAGTATCTCATTAAGTTGAAGAACTTACCTACTAGAGATTCCACATGGGAGGATAAAAATTTTAAACAGAAGCATCCAGAAATTCTCAAGCATTGAGAACAACACTTTTTTGAAGGAGAGGGGCATGTTAGGTCCCTATAATACTAGCGAAGCCCCCTATTGTTATTGTTGTGCCCATGTAGTCTCCATATTGTTATTATTGTGCCCCATAGAAGCCCACTATTGTTATTGTTGTGCCCTTACATTATTATTGTTATGTAGGCTCTGATTATATTGTGACCCCTTAGACTCCTATATATACCAAGGAGGTCTTGTCATTTATATCATCCAAGAATTATTCATTTATGTGATGTAAAAGAGGTTTCCCCCTCGAAGAGACTAATTTTCAAGTTGTTGATCTACCTTTTCTTCTGATTTGTGAGCTGTTGCATAACATTACCACTTAGTTTATATAGCTAAATTAAACATGCAATTTGATATATATAATAGATTTTAAAACATCGCTTAGATAAATGTAATATATATATATATATATATAATTCTATAAAATTTGCTATACATATATTTCAAGAACTTAACATATACAAAAATGATACTAACATTAATATTTTTATATATTATAATATTATATTTCTAAACTGCATTTTTATATATTATAATTATAATTTTTTTTGTTAAAAGAATTGTTGGCTTTGGGTATAATGCCATGCCATACCTCTCACATGGGAAATCATGCCATACGAGATATATTTTCCTTCTCTAAGTAAATCACGTGAAGGTTCAAATATATGATTTGCTGAATAGTAACCTAAGGTAAATTACAGGTTTAACTACCGCTAAAGAATGAAGATATGTAAAGAATGGAAATGTAAAATAGCTCTTAGCTATTCACATAGGCTATTACTTAATTTCTTGAACATATTGTTTTATTGCTGTTTTACTATTTTCCATCCCTCATCGTTTGTATGAGGGGTGTACTGGGTTAATTAATTGGAGTACATTGAATCTTTTTCTCATCATTACAAAATAACATAATGACATGTTAAATCTTCTAACCAATAGAATTTTAAATAAATAAATTTAAATATTTTTTAAAAATATTAAATTTAAATTAATAATGTTAAATTTTAGATAAGATTTAAATTTTTTGACAATTTTTTTTTTATAACTGGTCACTGTATTATATATATATATTGGTAGAACACAAGTCTTATTACATCTATCTCAAAATTACAATAAAAAGTTTCAAACAAACTTTGTGTTTGTGTGTGATGGTGATTTTTTGAGTGGTTGATGGTGTTTAACACTTATTATTATTTGACAAAATAACACAACAAAAAAATATTTGCAAACACCAATGGCTTCAATATTTTAAAAAAGTATGTGTATTAAATTAAATTGTAAATCCATAGAGGACAATTCTCTTTGGTTCAAGAGTTTGTTGGGTGGTTGAATTATACCAATTAAAAGATAAAGTCAAGTCATTGAACCAAATCATTGAATTTTACAAAAAATAGAGTTACAAACCCTTTCAATGTCAATTAAATTCAAAAATAAATTACGCAAATCCTTATAAAGAGGCCCCTAAAATTGAAAAAAGAGATCATAAATTTTTATTGTAGTTTTCAAGAAAGTTTCATTAAAATCTAGTCATTATACAATAACATTTTAGGACACATGATTAGTTGTCCTTGACTCCTTAAGCACGGTTAAAAAAAAAGTGCAAGTAAGCATGGCACGATTACAAATATACAATGGGCAAAGGAGAATAATAACATTTTAGGACACATGATTAGTTGTCCTTGAATCCTTAAGCACTGTTAAAAAAAGTGCAAGTAAGCATGACACCATTACAAATATACAATGGGTAAAGGAGAATAATGTTTGCAAAATACCAATTAAGGAATTAAAGAATTAGAAGGTTCCTTACATGATTTAATTATTGGGTTGTTGATCTTCACAAGCAAATTGTAATATATCTAAAGTATATTACATTTATTTAATAAAATATATTCAATTATGTTGTCTAAATATTTTTATATTGTAATTAATTAATGGTCATAAAATATATTCAATTACGTTGTCTAAATATTTTTATATTGTAATTAATTAATGGTCATACCTTTTTCGAGAGAATGGCTTATCAATTCTTGAGTGTATTTATACATTTACCTTTTGTATTTCAAAACCATGTCACGAAATAATAAAAACATATATATTTATTTAATTTAGTTTGCTACGAATTGGTAACAAAGCTTTAGGGCCATCAATATCATTTTTGAAGTAAGCATAAAAATAATTAACCATGAAATTGTGGAAATCAAGGCAATATGTGAAGAATTGCAGGAGCTTTTTATTCGTCAAGAGTGTCAAGGGGAGTTTCTAATGAAGAAGATGATGATTATCACAACAAAAATGATTAAGATGATTTACGTGAAGAGAAGTCATGGATGACATATCATTATGGGGTAAGTTCATCCTAATATCAATTCCAAGTAATGGTACATGAAATAATGACTATAATGATCTACCCCTTCGAACCAACCACAACTATAATAGCTCAAGAGTAACATGATGTAGTAGTTTGTTAAAAATAAATAATTTCTTTGATCATACTAATATATCAGCTAGTAGAGGTGGTCTTGCAACTGGTAAAATTGTGGAAATGCCCAACTGTGTGGATATGTAATCACATATTAGATATATGGCCCTTAACAAAATCAAATTAAAAGTATTGAATTCAATATTAATGGAAGCAACCAGGTTGACCAATACAATCTTAAATCAATTGATCACGCAACAACTATCATTTCCATGTATCAGTAGGATGAAAACCAAAGACAATGCAATGGGGGAAGTGAGGCAACTAATGATGGCTCTTTCCCATCACATCTTCATCAAAGAGAAGAAACCCGTTATTAATTTAGTGCAATGGGAATCAACAATGAGCCAAACACAACAATAAAAGACCAATTCACAAATTTGTTTCCAAGTGAGAGAAATTTTTTGGTGCACTATGGATATCTTAGACAAGATATACCCATGCAAGTGATATAGTTTGAATTAGATGAGAAGTACAAGGTTCTTGAACTTTTGGGACAAGAAAGACCCATATAAGTGATATAGTTTGAATTTATATGAGAAGTACAAGGTTCTTGGATTTTTGGGATTTGATGGCTTTGGATTTGTGTACAAGGCCTAATACACTTCCAATAACGAGCTTGTTGTCGTCAATATGACGGGTCTGAGGGATAGAAAATATTGCTTGACAACGGTGTGTGAATTGAAGGTTCATTGTGAAGTGCCTCGAATCATCTACCCTTCATTGTCAGAAATCCACTGCCGTGTTGACATCAATAATTTTAACAATATTTATATTATCATGGAGATGTGCAATGGAGTTTGCAAACATTCCTTAAATCTGAGGCCATGAAAGTGGAGGAAAATTCTACAGTGTTTTACATGGATACCAAAGTGATAATGTACCAACTCTTGAAAGGCCTATAATACTTGCACAATGCCAAATGTGCTATAACAAGATTTGAAGCCTAGCAACACTTTGTTTGATTACAAGACAATGAGAATAATTTTTTTGAAGTTGCTATATTTCCATCACTTGATATGTTTGTTGGATTCCATTAGATAATTGAATCAATCAACAATCATGAACGTTGCTTGCGAGAGCTATTTTTTAAAATGGTTGTTCATGGAAAAAATAAAAAAAAATATTGCAGGCATAGGCTCCAACATTTGGAATTGTCCTCTATAGAAATATTCAATGAGGTGTCATTTGTAGAAGGTGTTTTCCCCAACCTTAAACATACTCTCATCTTGTCTTGCAATGATCTAAGTGAGTTGGGAAATTGCCAAACATGTTCAGAAAACTGAGTATTCCATATAGTATGAACATCTTCACTAACCACTCACACAATCATATCAATGATCGTGACACCAATATTTTACGTGGTTAAAACCCTCCAAGAGAGAAACAGTCCATGGCTTTGACCAACATGACCACTTAAAACAATTTTATTAATACAAATAAAATCATGAAAAAATCGTAGCTATCCTGTTATCGAAAAATATTTACAACTTATGAGTTGCTCAATTTGTAACAATGGATTCTTACAAAAACAAATTCCCCCATTCTGCTGCCTATCAGTATACACAATTCATTGTGGTGTTGTTCTAGAATTTCTCTACAATAGAACTGCATGCTCATTGAACTAGGTTGGCAATGGAGCTTTCAACATTTGCCGCAAAGTGTTTCTTTGGCGGATAAAATAGAATGTTGCTATTTTTGCAGTTTCTTTGGCGGATAAAATAGAATGTTGCTATTTTTGCAGTTAACATATTTGAATTGCCTCAAAATCCGAGTTATGACGTGCAGTCACATCCCCTCCAATAACACATTAATAACATTGTAGTGGGTAATTACGATGACACATGGCACTAATGACGAAATTTCGTTGGCGTGTATTTAAAATAAATGGTTCTGGTCCAATGTCGTTGTAAACACTATTCAAAATATTTGAAAAGGATTTGAGGTGTGATCAAGTATTGAATTGAATTGAAGAATTTTAATGATTTTCATAAGACTAAAAAGGTATAAGGGATTTAGATATCTATTTAATAGAGTATTATATTATTTAATTTTTGTTCGCAACAATTTTTTGAGTGTGAATTATGATAAAAAAATTTGCTGTCTTGTAAAGTTTTCTTTCCACAAATAGCAAAGCATTATATTATCTAGTTTTTCTTCATAACAACTTTTTTAGTGTGAATCATGATAAAAAAGTTTACCGTTTTGTGAAGCTTTTTTCCCACAAATAACTCACAAATACTGGCCACTTTCAAATCGCTTTCAAACTAATTACAAATATCTTTATAAGCCGGATACTATATGATAAAATAAAGTGCCATTAAGTTTCAACCACTCCTTCCTTCCTCACAAGTTTAATAAGGTGCACATTATAAAAGTTGAACACGTGGAGTGAAATGAATATAAAAATAGAAAATTACGAAAATTACCTGACATGTAGTGGATTGAAATTGGAAAATTGCGCATTGCTGTAGAATAATTGTATAGCTTGAATCTAGTTGATTATTGCTGCATTGATTGGCAGTAGCATACATATTTACATTGTGCTGGCGTAGTGGCTGATGAGTTTTTATGTAGTGCCTGTGCCATAAAATTCTTTGTCCCCAAAAAGCCTACAATACTGACAAAAGCCAGCAGTGGTGGCGTATCAGACTCCCTCTTAAAGATCCCAGAGGGTCTTCTTTGACGGAGCTGCCCAGAAACATACTTGGGGTTGCGGGGTGTCATTTTTATGGACGAAAATTTTCATTATTACTTAAACGCAGGTAGGGGTACAAATAGTTTGGCGGAGGCAAAAGCACTCGCAGGTCTTTTTGTTTTTTGTTTTTTCTTTGACATCCACCCCATCTCAATTTTTGGGGACTCAAAATCTATGGTCGACTATGTTAATGGCATAAGCCACATCCTGTGCCCACACCTCACTTGCTGGCCGGATAAAATTATGTTCTATTGGAATTAGATGGCAGGAAGCACCATTCAGCACGTCTACAACCAGATGGCAGATTGTTTGTCAAAGGAGGGCCTCCTCCTCAGAACAGGATCTTGGTCCTTGATGGTATATGCTGACGGCAAGTCCCACTCCATTCAGGATTTCTGCATTTGGGGCTTTTAATTCTCCTTTCATCTGTCTATTTGATCTATCTCTGGCTTTTCCTTTTTGATTTTTGACTTATGACTTTCCTTGTATATTTCGGATTATGTTTTGATTTCGCCCATCTATGTTTTTGGGCGCTAGTGTCCTAATGCATGTGTGCATCTCGATTTTTATTTGGCTATCTGCATAGAGGAACCTCTCCTCTGATTTTTGACTTGCCCTTCCTATATGCAAAATATGTACAATCTGGAACTATATTATCAGTCTTAATATAACACTATACAGCTTTTTTTTTTCTCCTGGAAAAAAAATTCTTTGTGCAAATGCTGATTTTTCTTAGAACAAAAAATTTGATAATTTTGGGACGCAATGGTTGACAAAATCTTCTGTAGTTGTTGAAATGGCGAACTTCTTGGCATAAGGGCTAATGGAATTCTTTGTAGCTGCATTTAATTGAATTTGTAATATAACATTTATAGAGTTTCTAAGAACAAGCACATTGATTAATGTTGACATTTTTACTGATTTTTTTTTAAATAACTTCAATTTTCTGTGGAAATTTTTGTAGAATGTTGTTGATGAGTTTGTAAACCACTATTGTTAAAATATCCCATAAACATTGCTGCTAAAAGATTTTGCAAACCCATGTTGTTGAAAGATTCCACAGAAAATAAAATTTATATATTTTTTCTTTTGAAATCTACAATGAAAATTGCTATTTCTAGTTTTCAAATATCACTATAGCCTGTAGGCTGTGTAGGCTGTAACGTCATTCCATTTTTCATTACAAGCTTTGAAAACTATAGCCTGTAACGTCAATTCCATTTTTCATTACAAACTTTGAAAACTATAGCCTGTAAAGTCAATTCCATTTTTCATTACAGGTTTTTTGTTTTGCTTTTATTATTATTTATTTATCAAAATATTTATGGTAATAATTGCCATTATTGGTTTTCAAGACTACTATAGCCTCTAATGCCATTATTGGTTTTGATTGTAAGTTTTTTTCTGTTAAGAATATATAATTTTTTTTAAAAAGTGCTCAAGTCCACTAAGCCTTGAATTAAATTCATGTTTTGGTGTTGTTGGAGTTTTTGTATAAAACACTGGTTTAGATTCCAACTTGTAGTACAATTTTAGGGGGTGGCTATAGACTAAGAGTAATAATTTTTATTCATCATAGTTACTAACTTGATAGTTCCATTTTCACACACATGTTCAAGCTAATAGAGTCATAACCATCTTGTGGCCATCTTCACTTTGAAATCTTAACTTTGAATCACACAACAATGCCTAATTGCTTGGTCAGAATGATTTTTTTTTTTTATAAATTGGGTGGGCTATCAAGCTCTTTGCTACCAAAATTGTTTTTGTATGCCGCAGAGTTTTTTATTGGAAGTTATCAATTGATTGATTTGGGTTAGACTTTCATTCTGTGCTGCTGAAATACTCATTGGAAGTTATCAATTGATTGATTTGGGTTAGACTTTCATTCTGTGCTGCTGAAATACTCATCCCCAACTCCATTGTTGTTCGACAATTTTTATTTCAAAGTCGATGGGAAATAATGTAGTTTTAATGAATAGTAATTCAAAGAGTGTAAATTTTGATGGATTTTTCTAGGTGGTACAATAACCCACATTGCGTCTTCTAACTATATGTTTTCCCAATATCTGTGATGGAATTGAATTGTTTTTGTCAAAATATTTTCCAATTCTCTATTTATAATTTCCCCTTGTCCATTAGCTTGGGGGTGGTATGGTATGGTCTTCCAGTTCTTGATCTTGTACAAATTCATGAGATCCTCTACCAATTTTGATGGATTTTTCTAGGTGATACAATAAGCCCACACTGCTTCTTCTAACTATTTATTTTTCCCAATCTCTGTGATGGAATTGAATTGTTTTTGTCAAAATATTTTCCAATTATCTGTTTGTAATTTCCACTTGTCCATTAGATTGGGGGTGGTATGGTATGGTCTTCCAGTGCTTGATCTTGTACAAATTCATGAGATCTTCTACCAATTTTGATGTAAATTGTGCTCCTCTATCAAATATACTTCCTAATTCATGAGATCTTCTACCATGTTTGATGTAAATTGTGCTCCTCTATCTGATATTGGGCAATCCATATCTTGTAAATATGCTATCATAAAAGAATTTAGCAACTCTTTTCTCTTGAATAACACTTTAATTGATTAAAAGGTGGATTGAGAGGTCTAACAATATCTATACCCCATTTCTCAAATGGTTCCAGAGAAATCGATGGTTGCACCCATTCTCTCGCAGGCATCACAACATCTGACATATTATTTAGTAGCTTTATATAATGTTTGCTGATAGTACTTAATAGAAAGTATCTTTCTGGATGTTTAGATGGTTTAAAATGTTCACCACCGGGCTCATCATGACAAGATTTTAGAAGTTCATACACTTCATCCTCTCCAATGCATCTCTTAAGAACTTGATCTAGTCCTAATTTAAGCAAATAACCATTTATCCATGTATAAGGTGCACTTTTTCGAATTAGAACACTCTTTTCTCGAGATGAGAAGTGTTGTGGCAACTTATTAGCCACAAGTAATTTGCAATGTTTGTAAACCATGGTGTCATTACTGAGGTTGCAAACAAATGCTCATGAAAAAGAGTCATCCAAGGGTTCATTTTATTTGTCATTAGTATTCCTTGAAAGAAAATCCGCAACCACATCCTCATGACTAAGTTTTTCAATTATAGTACTAGCAAACTCTTAAAGAAGCCAAAACCAACAAATTATTCTACCATTAATAACATGTTTATTCATTAAATATTTAAGCGCTGAAAAATCTGTCTCACAAGGTAGGATACCTAGTGATATAATGTCTAAACTTGTTGATGACATGTACAACTATTGAGAATTCCTTCCAATTGACGATATAGTTTAGCTTTGCATTTGCAAGATTTTTACCAACATAATAAATTGCATGCATTGCTACATCTTTTTCCTATCTTAGCACAACAACCAAGTTTGATCAAAAGAATCATAATGAATATGAAATGGTAAACTCCAATTTGGCCCTTGCAAAATAGGGGCAATGGTCAACTTATTTTTTAAAGTCTCAAAAGCCTGTTGATAAGTTGTTATCCAAATACATTCAACATCCTTGGAAAACAATACAAATAATGGACAAGCTATTTTGCTAGAATTCTTAATAAATCTTCGATAATAGCCAACATGGCCTAACAAGCTCCTTACATCTCCTTTTTTGTAGGTGCAAGAAGATTCTTAATGACAATTATTTTTGTAGAATCTATTTGAATTTCATGTGTTGAAACATGATGTCCTACGATAATTCCTCCATTTATGATAAAAAATTCCTCCATTTATGATCAAAAAGCATTTCTTGTTACTTAGTGAAAGATGATTTTCTACATTTTTTTTAAGAACCTTCTCTAATTCGGGCAAAGCTTCTTTGAATTCATACCCAAAGGTCATAAAGTCATCCATAAATTTTCTATAAATTAAAGTATTAAATTAGAAAGTAAACTTAAGACAACACAATGAAATGTTCCAATTGCGTTACACAAACCAAATGGTAGAATCTATAAGCAAAGGTTCCCTGTGGAAAGGTAAAAGTAGTTTTATCCTTGTCCTCTAGATAAATTTATATTTGATTGTATCCACTAAAACCATCTAAGAAAGATAAATATTTGTTTCCTGTCAAAGAAGCCAAAAATTGGTCAATGAATGGAAATGGGAAATGATCTTTCCTAGTAGCTTTATTTAATTCTCTATAGTCCAGACAAAATCACAATTTACATCCCTTCTTTGGAATTATAATAAGTGGTGAGACCCACTAACTATAAAAAGTGTGGTAAATAAATCATGTTGTTAAAATGTTTTGTTACTCCTCCTTCATAATACCTTTAAGAACTGGATTCATCCGATGCTATGATAGACTAACAAGAACTACTCTATCCAAAATATACTTCATAATATCTTTAAGAACTGGATTCATCCGATGCTATGATAGACTAACAAGAACTACTCTATCCAAAATATAAATATGATGCACAATAATGGATCAACCCTTATCATATCCTTATAATTTCACACAAATGGTGAAGACTGTTTTTGCAACAATTCATGCTGAAATGGCTGCAATTAGCTATTAATATTTAATGTCTTTCCTAGAAATATTTCAATTTTTTCAATTCTTCGATTTTCCTATTTTTCAACAAAATATTCTTCATATTCAATTTCCTTTTCTAGAAAATGTTCAAAAGAGTTTAAAAATGAATTTTAAAAATCATGGTGTCTTAATTTGTGTCATAACCTTTTTGTACTTCCTCATCTTGATTGTAAAATTCTTGAATCATAACGGCCGAAGAATAAATATTTTGCATAAAATTAGAAATCATTATGTCCTATGTTGATTCTCTTAAAATTAATGCATGATCTATGGTAAGAATTGATGTAGATAATTCAACATAGTAATCACTTCCATCATCAAGAGGAATCCATAATGGCTCTCAATATCTACAACAAATTTTTAAGGAGAATATAATTTAAGTTTTTTTCTTCGCTGATTCCACTTGAAAAATTGTCATATTTCTTGAGCGAAATTCGATGTAAGCATCTACAGTTTCTATCCATGGTTAATCTAAGATTAGTGTATATCACACAATGTTGGGTTTAGTGTGCAAAATAAGAAAATAAACAGGGTATTCCGAGGAATCCATAATCACTATGATAGGTTCTAAAATTCCTTTTGGTTTTCCTATTAATCTGTGAGCCATTTGTAAGATGGTTGGAGTTTGTCTCTTAAAATTATGAAGATTTAACTTTGCCATAATTTCACTAATCATTAAATTAATGACTGCTCACAAATCAATTAAGGTATTCAAAATGGTCATTTTCTAACACATACTTGAACAACAAGATTACCAAGATCTTCATACTTTGGATTGACAGGCTATCTAAGCATAAGATCAGACAATTGACCCATTACTTAAATAGTAGAAGGGTTTTATTTAAATCCAAGTTTCTTGATGCATAAATCCTTTAGGACCTTATTGTAAATGGAAATATCTCTGATTGCTTGAATAAAGGGAATTTTAGCACACATATTCTTCAACTCCTCCAAAATATCAAATATTGGTTATAAGGGTAATTTAACTTTATAAATTATCTTAGGAAAAGGTGGACTTTGATGTTGTGTAGAATGTTGAGTTTCTTTTTGAATCAGATTGGTAGGATTTGACAATAACAATTCATCTTATTTCTCAGTCTGTTGCTTCTCATTACTTATATCTCTAATTTTAGGTGCCTTTGGATCCTTTAAAAGTATTTCCTGGCCTTAGACATGTGACTTGACAATTAATTACAATAACAATAAAAGTTGAAGATTCCCCAGATTCATTAGTATATACATGTTGAATCGATTGGGTTGCTTGAATTGATTAAGCCAAGTGATTAGTTTCTCTAATGTTAGGATTTGAATTTGGTTGAGTAGGTAATTTAACATGACTACATTGTTGATTAATACCTTGTGGTTGAGGTGGTGATAACAATTGTTGTTGTTGTTGTTGCTTTGACCAATTCTAATAAAGTCTATTCAATTGTTGCATTGGCCATTGAACATGTGGCGTAGGAAAAGATTGTTGGATAAGATAAGATTGATTATAGGGCAACTGATAATTCTAAGGAATTGACAAAGATGTCTACCAGGGTTTCTCATTAGTAACAAATTGAGAGAAAGGCAGTTGCTAGCCCACATTATATTTAGAATTTTACCAAGTCTAATTACATACTTGATTTGACCATTACTAATTAAAAGGCTTGGGTCCTTGATTCATTCCAGGAAATGGTGGACAAGGTTTTTCAAACCTTCTCTGATTAATGAAATTATTTTGTTTCATGTTCTATTTAATAGCTAGATATGACTGCCTTCAACCTTGGTACATGTGGACAAATACCAACATCGAGATTTTTGGAACAAATGTTGTAGATTTTTACTACAACAAATAAGCACTTATTCCTAGGATGTTTTTGTTTACACCTTAGGTGGAATATGTCCAATGCCTTCTAATTATCTTCCTATTTCTTCCAAGCATGCCAAACATCTAACCACATAGGGAGTGAGTTTAGAATGTTAGTTTTCATATCCTCCAATGAAATTCCAATTTCAGTTTTAGTTATTCCCATATTGTTATTTGATGTTGGAATTATCAAATTCCTTGTTCCTTTCCCTTTTCTCATGCTTTCTATTGAATAGTTCTTAAAAAGTTCTCTAATTTCATCACAATTGGATTTATAGATATTTTTAGTAACAATGAGGTTTAAGGATTCAATTAAGTCTTCTTTGACGCCTCTAAGTAATACCACATTTAATGACTCATCATCCAATTTTCAATTTGTTGAATGTTTCTGGCTAAACTAAAACCATTCAACATAATATTCTGGAGTCTCATTTAGTATTTGAGTCATTCTAAATATTTCATCTCTTGTTTATCTTGCTTTACAATAGTCCTCACTATTTGTGAGGAAATTATCTTTCATCTCCTTCCAACGACCTATACTTCCTCCCTTAACTTCCATGAACCATATCAAAGAAACAGTGAGAAATATTCTCCCAAGTTGAAGGGAATAGTTGTAGCATTTTAGAATCTAACTTCTAATCATAGGTTCTACATAAGACTTCAAATTCAAACAAGGAGGTATCAAGGTCTTTTGTAGGAAACCCATAAAATACTAAAAGGATTGAGGGATTGATGTTCTTCATTTTGGCATTATCAACACTTTTCCTTCTAGGGAAAGAAGCTTATTCTTCTTCTCTCCTATGATGCATATCATGTATTGTTTGGTGATTTTCTTCCTCATTATTTCCTACATTACCTTCCTCCCCATTTCCCATGCTGGACAAGATCTTGATTTCTGATTCAAAAGATTGATATTCTTCAACACTTCCTAATCCCTAGAAATCATAATTTGGAGGTTCATATTTTACAACTAATTTTTGCTCCTCTTTCTTAACAAACTCTTGTTCTATAGGTTGGGGCACTTAATAATTTAAGAAATTGATGCAATTTTTCTTGTTTTTCACTTACCTTGGAATCTAGTTTAGGACAAGTTTTAGGAAGAAATCTTCCTAAGTTATCCCTCTTTCTCTTCATTCATTCTTGGTTGACCCTAAGGATAATATGAAACAAAAGATCGGAAAAGATTGGCGTTTCCTAGACAATGAAGCAAAAAAGTGACAGACTCATACAATGTACAATAAAAGCCCTACTTTAAATGTCAGTGAAGGATCATAAGCGTTAAAAATGTTGCACACTACATATGCAATTTTGAAATATAAATTCCTAAAGCCTTACAAGAAATTTATACAATATGGGCATATTTTATATACAAAATTGATGGAAAATTAGATGGCATATTCTGATCTATATTTGGCTAACTAAAAAGAACAAATAACAAGTACTATTTTGAAATTAGTCTATTTAATTTGACAACTAGTTTCTAATGTAAGTTAATTATCTATTGCTACACAAATTAATTACAACAACTCAAATAGAAACTAACGACTTGTAGCAAATAAGATTATAATGACTAACATATTGATTCAAGAAATGAACTACAATATGTTACAAAAATTAATTACAATTCATTCTATATTAATAGATTACAGCGATAGTAAAAACTAAGTTAGAGTGAAAAAATAAATTGAATTTACAACTACAACAATCAAAATAAAATTAACTACAATAACAAATATTAAATTATCTTGAAGTTTCACACTCATGCTAAAGGAATTTCTCTTGAGATGAAATATGTCCTAAACACACGGGAAATAGAAACTTGTTATAATAAATATACTTTAAAACAAGAAATCATACGCAAATATACCAAAATAAATATTGAGGAGAAATGCTTTTGGATTGATATTGTGTCCAATGTTTTGAAACATCCAATGTTTTGAGTGGACACTCCACCCTTTTCCAGATACCAAAGCTTAATGGTGAAGCTATTGGGACAACAAGAATTTAAGGCAAAGGTGAGAAGATAACCATTGAGAGAATGCCAAATATTAAGGGAAAAACATTTAATTATTATGAGATAAGATATTTGAAAAAATATATTTAATACAATTCATTTTTTAAGCTAAAATATTTTTGAAAAAATATTTAATATAAATTTAATTCATGGTAACAAATTTTGGAGATAAAAAGTGGTAAATAATAAAAAAATAAAATGGAGGAAATGAATATAAAGATATAAAAAATACATATAAAGAAAATATTTTTAAATTTGGGGGGAAATGAATACATTTTTTTTTATGCGAACTGTTGTTGGAGATTTCTACTAAAAGAGAAGATTTTACATTGACGTCCTATTGATAGGTCTTCCAAAAGATATCAACATTAGGGTCACAGGGCCACAAAAATAATCCACAAGCTACAACATAGGGACTAGAACATAACCATCACAGGACATACATGTAAACAAGAGCAATGAGAACCAACATAGACGAGAACCAACATAACTAATATCGTAGGCAAGTGGTTTCAAAACCCAAACAACAACAGTGTGGGCTAGTGCCCCATTGATCATTCCAATGGAACATGGAAAAATGACAACGAGTCATCCAAAACATTATCCTTAAAAATTAAGTGCCTCATCAAAATCATGAGAACAATACGAACCAATCCTTATAGGGCAAGGACCAACCAGTGAGAGGTACACCAAAATCATGGAACTAAGCACGAGCCAACCCTTATAGAGATAGGACCAACTATCAGATGAAACAAAAACGACTAAGAAAATGCTATGAACTGGCCCATATGGTCCAAGAGGCTTTGATAGCCACTAGTGAAAAGATACAGAAGGAGCCAACCAACTAAAACACTAACAAATTCTGATGCCCAAGGAAAAAAGTATTAATAACCACCCAAGTGTTGTTTCCCAAGCCATCACTGAGTTTCTTGGCCAAAACATGAAGAAATGTTACTATAGAAACTCCTGGAAAAGACCAAAAACTTCACAAACATGCATCAATGTTAATCAGATGAAATAATAGTAAAATTGGGAGGAATGTCAACAAAGGGATGCATAGTGTCACCCGAAGGTTCCATTGAAGGGAGCATAATGCCGCTAGGAGGGTCTGAGAAATCCCCTAATGTTGGTCCTGATGATGAACCACACTTGTTGGTTCGAAACACGTCGGCCAAAAATTTCTCTTATGTGATTTCTACCAAAAGACTTTGCTTAATTCATTATGGATCACATAAGCTTGAATACAGAAATCCCCTAATGTTGAGTTAGAGACCACGAAACCTTCCACCCTAACTAGACGAGCATCAATATCATCAAGGCAATAACGAATGTTCCTGAGAATTATTTTAATGTCCTCCTAACCAACAAAGAGTTTATAGTTGTCCACTTGTTTATCTCTTAAAACCATGCGAAACAAAGTATCCAATTGTTGGTGAACCGAAAGGGAATGGAGAAAGTATAATCTCCTTTTCCTGAACCTTCCTAAGTGTGGGAGCCATCGAAGGCCCTTATCTCCAACTTCCGAGTCAGAAAAATAAGGGCTATCTCCAAACTCTAGTGCTTCCATTTGATGAATTTCCTTCCATATTTCTAGAGGCACTGAGTCAAAATATGAGGCTACAGAGTCCCAAGTGAAAAGTCTCCAGGGTTGTGAATGAGCAAGGATAGCCCCTCCTCTTCGACTAGCCAACTGTTGATGAGGAGGCATGAGAGTAAAGACTAAACCACCACTCCAAATAGGAGTTAGACCAGCTAAAAAAATAGCATGGGTTACACAGTAAATTGGAAATGACACAGCTGAAGATGACCATGTCATGCCCCCAACACCCCAAACAAAGGTTTATACCAGAACTAATATTAAAGAGATTGGAAACTTCAAGGAGCAAAAAGGGCACAACCCTATTACCCTGAACGACAACACGTTCCAAAGTAAATACCTTTGGAATCCGTAGACTCCAGCCACCTAGAGAACAACTCGCAAATATATGAACCATATATATATGAGAGAGAGAGAGAGAGAGAGAGAGAGAGAGAGAGAGAGAGCAGGGGATCAAACATGAAATAAATGGATTAACTTTGTATTGGATGATCATACATAATTTTTTAAAATAAATGATAATATATTATTTAAAAATAAAAATTAAACCAAATATGACTTAAAAAGAATTCAAAAAAGTTGACGATGTAAGGTGAGAAGGACACAATCCAAAAAAGGGATTAAATTTTGAATGATCAAAAGTTAAACATCAAACACGAGGGAATTTAATTGATCATAAATTAATTAATAAGGACAATTAATAAATAAGGAAATAGAAAGAAATCAAAAGGAAATAGAAGGAAAGCACAAGGAAATAGAGTAGAGGCCAAGAAAAATAGTACCAAGAGTATGGAAAAAGGGGGGAAAAGGATGGGGTGGGGCGAGTTCAAGAAAAGTAAGGAACCAAGAAAGATTAATGATTTAGGTGTTGAATAAAGGGTTTTCAAGACTAGCTAAGTTTATAGTTATCTTCCCGATTAAAGTTGTTTTGGTGCTTCTCAATTGCGCTTCACAAATAATGCAGGAGTAGTGAGGGGTTGAGGCTAAGATTTTTGCTTGGTCGAAACACATGAGATGATTTGGGTTAAAGGAGTGCTCAACTATAACATATTTGGAAACTCAATTGTGGGTAGTGTCAACAATGTTCTTTGAGGCATGCCTTAAATGAATGCCTTGTTTGGTCAATGTAGTATTCACTGCAAGAGCATGGAATTCGGTAAATGATAGGGTTTGAAATATCCTTAGCAGAACAAAGTAATTTCTTGAGGGTTGTAAAAGCTTTAAAGAGGGTTTTGATATTCTTTTTAGTTAAAAGTTTTCAGATGAGATCAATGGTACCTTGGAAGTAGTGGAGCATAATGAGGGCTCGAGGTGTCGAAGGAAGAGACTTATAAGGTTTTGGATTAAGAACCTTACAAAAGTTCAATGAGGGACCTGGGGTACCCATTAGACATTAAAGTTTTAGACAAATGAGTTTTTTTCCTCTAAAAGTTTAGGAGAAAAATGCACACAACTTGAGTAATGAGGGTTTTTACGAAAATGAGCTTTTGGGTTGGGCGATGGTGAGAAGCAACATGAATATAGTAGTCTGTCTAAGTATTTTTTCCAAAATACTTGGTAGGTGAGAGATCCATATGAAAGTCTAGAAACTAGAACATCTAGAAAGGGAAGAGCTTTGTCTTTTTCAATATCCATAGTAAATTGAATATGTGAGAAGATGCTATTAAACTGGTCTAGAAAGGGATAAGGGCGAAAATACCATGAGGCCAAACAAAAATGTAATCATCAACAAACTGATACCAACATTTAGGTTTGAGGTGCCAAGATTCCAGGGGCCAAGTTTCGAAAAATTCCATAAAAATATTAGAGATAAGAAATATCCCATAGCTACGCCTTCCATTTGCTCATAAGTAGTTCCTTTGAATGAGAAGAAAGTAGAAGGGAGGCAAATTTGGATAAGGTTAATGGTTTCTGGGTCGATCAAATTGGAGATAAGCTTAATGGCTTCAAGGACAAGGATTTTGGTGAAAAGAGATACATCATCTAAGATAACTAAAATGCCCTATTCTTTTAGGTGAAGGTTCCTAGTTTTGTTGATGAAGTCGAAAGAGACTTTTATGATGAAAGAGGTTCTTCCAACAAATGATTGGAGTTTGTCAACAAGAAATCTACCAAGATCATGAGTGGGAGCTCCAATCGTACTCACAATGGGTCTATGGGGATTGCCGATTTTATGGATCTCAAGTTTCCTATAGATCTTGGGAGTTTTGGGGTTAGGAGGGATAACACGTTTATGACTAGAGGGGTCAAGGGAGAAATTATTGATAGCTTTAGTTACCAGATTAAAGATTGGATTGATAGGAATTAGAGAGCGACTTGCAAAAGGAAGAGGAAATGTGATAGTGAAGTTTAGAGTCATAATCATAGATTATCGACTTTGAGAATGAAAATGTTAGGGATTTTATTAAGGCAACAAATGGATTAGAATTATTCTTTGGTTAAGTTAGCTTTGGTGATTTTAGAGTGCCGAATGTAGCGCCCCGCTCTAATTGACTGACAATGATATGACATTAACATTTATTTAGCCCTATGTCCCACACTTTATTCTTTGAGGACCTCAGGTTGAGGATCCGGACACATGACTCTATTATTAGTGGGTGTGATATTAGTGGTTGTGATGTTTATGTATGTTCTCCATTGATATTATGATGAATACATCATTAATGGTTATGTATGTTATCTATTGGTATTATGATGATCGTAGCATTAATGGTTATGCATGTTCTCTATTGATATCATGATGATGATAGCTTTGATGGATAGGTATGTTTTCTATTTATGTTACGATGTTGATAACTTTGATGGATATGTATGTTTCCATTGATATTATGATGATGATAGCCATGATGGATGTGTCCCCTATGTTACTTACTTGCATTAGTTCTGGTTCACAATGAACAATGATGCGAATGACTAGGTGATATTGATGATGCTATTATGACAATGACTAACACTGAGAAACCTTGTTATTGATGTGATCCAAAATGGATTCAATTTTACCTCCAGATCAAAAGTCTTAAAATGCAGGTGGAAGTAGGCTCAAGTTGAAGTGTTTGTTAGTATGAAACCAATGGTGCAAACAACGTGTAAATCCGAGTTCGGATGAAGAAATTAGAGCCAATTAAAGATTTAGGTCAAAAAGTCAATGCCTACGTCAGCAGGACACGTGGCAACCTGGGAATGAGTCACAGGTTCTAGATGATGTCAGCAGAGAAGGAATGATGTATGTGTGATTGGTTTGCACCACAGTCGTTGGATCATCCGATCAAAGGAGATCGATGCATATCGCGTCGAGACATGCAAGCAGGTTATCTTTGAAAACAGACCCGATGAGGTTAATCAAAAGAAGTTAAACTTCTTTGAGTTCCGGCAGGGAAGCGACAAACGGTTTCTCGCGCGCCTCAAAGGCTGGAAATGGATTTTAAAAAATCTACGTGATTCTTGTCCACAATCGACACGTAGTAGCCCGAAACCGCTTTTCTCGCATGATTTCAGAGAATTAACCGATGTGCTAGTTGGAGCGTGAGATTGCGCGACAACCGTCGAATTAAGGAGGACAGATCAATGGTACAGGTTGTCCGGATTAGTTGATGAGTGGGACGCGATAGCTGTCGGATCGTATGGTATCGAGATCTGCGCCGGGAAAAGGTCAGACGGTCGGGGTCAACTCCACGCCCGCCGGTCCTTTGGTTTATCCTATGTTTTTAGTGTAATCATATTATTTCACGATTATCGCAGTTTGTAACTATATGTGGTATATTAATACCATAACATAGAAAAAAAGTTGACAGAGTGTAGTTTTGAGCCGTTCTAAGGGGTCTGGAGGTCATAGTGGCCAAGTATGGTCGAGTGTATACTCGTTTTGACTCGAAAACTCGAGCTGAACACAGTGGTGAGATCTATTTTCATGTTTGAGACTTTGTTTCTGAGCTCACATCTGTAACAACAATTTGAAGACATAATAGAGAGGTCAACATTGGAAGCGAAAGGACCAGGAGACGTAGCTAGGAAGTCTGGTGAAGTCCTTTATTAAACTTGGTTGTGTTGATGGTTTGAATGTGTTTTCTAATTGTTTTAAGTGTTTATGTTATTCACAATCTTTTTGATCCGTTGCATTAAGTAACATAGGCAACTTCACACATAGTCTATAATACCTTTTTCATTAACAGATCAAGTGGTATCAGAACAGTTAGGTTTTTAAAGGTTTGACAAGTTTATGTGGATATTTGAATGCTTACTAGGTTGAGGCTCGGACAAGGTGAAGGAGAAATTGTTGAGGCGAATCCAGAGATTGGAAGGGCCTTTTCACAAAGAAGGATGGCAGATGAAACTCCACTTGGGTCAGAATCCAAATTATTGGATAGTTTCATGATGATACGTGCAATGACGGAAGAGATGTATAATGAGTTTAAAAAGGGTAAAGGTGAAGGCACTTCATCACCTAAACCAGACAAAGGAGCAAAGGAACCTTTTCTTTTTATCCCTCCAGATAAAGAAGATAAAGGGAAAGGAGAAAATCCTCATCCACCATCTCCTCCATCATCACCATCATCGTCATCATCATCATCTTCTTCTCATAAAACTAGTTCTTCTAAGAAGAAGAAAAAGAAAGCTTCTTTGATAAAATTAAATGTAAAATTTGATTTGCCAATTTATGATGGAGAACTTAACGCTAAAAAGCTTGATATTTGGATAAGGCAAATTGATGTATATTGCAGGGTGCAGAAAGTTGATTCAGAAAGAAAGAAGATCCAACTTGCTAGCCTTCAACTTGGAGGAACCACACTTGTATGGTGGGAAGGTAAGACACAAGTAGATCTTCAGAAACATAGTAAAATCATTTCAACTTGGAATGAATTTGTTTTTGCCATTAAAAAGAAATTTTATCCTTTGGCTTATATGCAATAAGCAATGATGAGTTGGCAAACACTAGGTCAACTAAAAGGTCAAAATGTTCAGAGTTATACTCAGGAATTCCGTAAGAGAGCTTTAACATTAGGCATATCATTGGACTCACCAGAGACATTATTGAAATATATAGGTGGTCTTCATAGTTATTTGAGGCATACTATACTTATGTTTAACCCAACTAGCTTAGATGATGTATTAGTTCAAGCAACTCATCTAGAGGCTAGAGGTAAAAATGTAACCCCAAATGTTGGGAAATCATCTAAACCTATTGAAAGCAAGAATAAAGGCAAGAAGAAACTAAAATGGAAGGAGAGGAAAACAAACATTGTGAAGAAGGATAAACCTTCATGCACTCATTGTAAGAAGGAAGGACATGATGAGGCACACTGCTGGTCTTTGCATCCAGAATTGAAGCCTAAGAAGTTCAAGAGTAAAGAGCGAAAGAATGCTGTTGTTGTTCAAAAGGACTTGGGGTCAGACTCAGGTGACGAGACAACGATTACAGCTACAGGTATAAAAGGTAAAGATTCTAAAGCATCTACAAGTACTTCTTCGCATTCTGTTGATAATGATAATGATGAGAGGAAAAGGAATGAGATATTTCATATTAGAGTCATTTCCAAGCATACTAAAATTGATAATTTATTTGATAGTGGGTCACAAGTTAATTTTATTTCTGAAGCAATTGTAAAGAAGTTGGGTCTAGAAACGAAACCTCATAAAAAGCCATATCCATTAGGTTAGGTGTGTGATAAAACTAAGTTACAAGTTACAAAACAATGTAAACTTCGTTTTGCTATTGGGTCAAAGTTTGTAGATGAGGTTGAGTTAGACATAGTCCCATTGGACATATGTGGAATTGTATTAGGAAGTTCATACTTGTACGATAGAAAGGCTATCTTCTATCGAACTGAAAATAAGTATCAACTCACTAAGGATGGAACTGAATATATTGTAAGGGCCCATAAACTCAAAGATAACTTCTCTCTCATAAATTCAGGGCAGATGAAAAGAATTGTAAATTCAAGTAAGCAATTTTTACTTATGATTGTAAAAGCAAAGGATATTGATAAATCCGATGCATTCCAAGGCTATAATCCTAAATAGAAAACAGATCTAGTTAAAGTTGTTTCTGATTATGATATTCTGTTTTAGGAGCCTAAAGGGCTTCCACCCAAGTGAGAGATAGAACATGAGATTTATTTGTAGCAAGATGCTCCACTACCTAACATTGGAATGTACAAGTTATCAGCTCTAGAGAATGCTAAGATAAAGAAGCAGGTACATGAGTTGCTCGATCAAGGGTTTATTCGACCAAGCACATCACTGTGTGGATCACCTATTGTGTTAGTGCGAAAGAAATATGGTTCGTGGAGAATGTGCATTGATTTTAGAGCATTAAATAAAATCACAATAAAGAATCGTTATCCTCTTCCTCGTATTGATGATTTATTAGATCAGTTAAAAGATGTAGTTTACTTCTCTAAACTAGACTTGCGAAGCGGCTACCATCAGATCAGAGTTGCAGAACAGGATGTATGGAAGACTGCTTTCAAAATGAAGCAAGGACTCTATGAATGGATGGTTATGCCTTTTGGCTTAACTAATTCTCCAACTACGTTTATGCGAGTCATGAATGATGTATTTAGACCATTTATTGATGATTTTTTTATAGTCTATTTAGATGATATTATTGTTTTTAGTAGAACATGGGATGAATATGTAAAGCATGTAAAGCAGATTTTAGATGTATTGAAAAAAGAAAATCTCTATGTAAAGCTGTCAAAATGTGAATTTGGCAGAACATCTTTGAATTATTTGGGTTATATTGTAGGGGGTGGTGAATTGAAGATAGATCCCTCTAAGGTCGAAGTTATAGTAAATTAGCCTAAGCCCAATACTGCTACAGAAGTTATAAGTTTCTTAGGGGCAGCGCAATATTGGAGAAAGTTTATTGCTAACTTTTCTTTGATTGCAACTCCTTTACATGCTTTGACAAGTGTGAAACAGGTGTTTCAGTGGGGAGGAAAACAATAGAAAGCCTTCGACACATTGATAGAAAGGATTAGTACAACTGTTTTGGAGAATTTAGCTTCTACAGATAAATACTAATTCACTAGACAAGTAGTTGTGCCTAGAACAACAGTTTAAAGTGTTTTAGACTTTCCCAATAAGCAATAGATAAGAAGAGAGGATAGAAGGCTTACCTGTAGTCCCGATTTCCTCTCGTCTCCCTTGTATCGATTTTGTCGCTCCTTCTCGTACTTAATCCTCCTGAAAAGTACCCTGTAAACATAATAGAAGATGAAAACCGATCAAAGCATACGATCCATTGAATATAAATGAAATGAATTAGAAGCAATTCATACATATAAGCATTATGAAAAAACACATCATATGGAAAAAGGCTCAAACACTTTATTAGATAGAAGAAAGAATTACAACCATCAGTGTCTGATTCAAAGTCATTCCTCCAGCTTGGATCCCATCCACATCACATCAAAAGCAAGACAAGCTTGTGGCATCACATCATTTGCTCCAAAGTCAAGTCTCATAGCAGCATTATCTCCTTACAATTCAACATAATCCAGCCAACCCCTGATCACTTAGATGAGTGGTCAATTTATATGAAGATGAAGGAGGTTTTGTCATTAATGGTGACATTGAATGGCCTTCCATACTTAGAATTAGTTCCATGGAGGAAGGGATGAGAGGATAGGATGCTCCTTAACTCATTCCTCATCCATTTTCGAGCTCATAGGAGTTGATAAGATAGGGAAAGTTCTAGATGACTCCAAAAGATAAGAATATTCCCCAAACCCTACGTGAATTTCTCTTATTCTCGCCCAACACAAGTGAAAGGAAGCCTAAGTGCTCTGCAGAGCACCCTGGCAGTGAACTTAACTGCTCTGCAACGCACCTTCATAAGGGCTTACCTATGCTGGTCCCTCTAGAGGCAATTTCTGGATGTCTTCAAGTCATGACATTGTCTGGGAAGGAGGCATTCAAAGGGTTGACTTGTTTAGGGCATGAAACAACTGAACTTAGGGTTTGATGAGCCCAAAAACACTGATCCGAATGTTAGGATTTGATGTTCCCACATGGATCTATAACAGTTACCCCCTAAAGCATGAAGTCGGAAAAATGCCAATGTCGAATGAAATGCTTTACGATGTGATGAGGAGGTATCGAAGTAGAAGGTGACCTGCATCAATTACAATACATATATCATGATATTTGATTTTACATGAATCGCTGAGGGAAGGCATACCCATTCTCAGCTTATAAATTTTCATTACATGTACATAAACAATTGTCTACAGATATAGACCCATGATTGGAATGACTATTAATGTAAAGCCATTGTACATATGATTTACTACTCTTGATATCGCAGCCCAGATGGATGAAACTAGATTCGGGGTCTTCAATCTCATTCAATCGTTCGCTCTAGTACGAGTCTAACCATGTGAATACGTGATCTGAAGTCAAACATGGGAAGACACCATCTGATTACGAGCCGATGATGTAAGCTGTTAATAGATGCGAGAGAAATCACCGATAATGATAATGATCCTCAAGGTACTGCAATACATTCTGCATGGTGTGAATGGATGATTTGATGTCGAACACCATACAAAGTCTTTTGGTCGAAGGCCATTGATGTATGCATATCGCCAAAAGCGAGAAACCTGCCATTGATGCATGCAAGCCTCAAGGTACTGAATGGGTGTTTCTAAGTCAACTTCTTGGATAATGAGTTGATGTCGACAAGAAGCGACTCATCGCAGGAGGGCCTTGATGTATCCCACATCAATGACATGAAACGAGTGTAGTGATTTTAGAGATGGAATTTGACTGACGACACAAGGTTCAGGAATGGTGGTCATGAAAATGAAGGTTTATGGTATTGCAAAAGATGGATTTTGACTGAATGACTTCTCTTGAACATGTCGGCGACACTAAAGTGAATTGGTAGCATTGACCCAAAACAAAGTGATGGATGGTATGATAGACCAACGGTATGATAACCATCAAGCTAATAACCCAACCTAGATAGTCACGATGATGGAGTGTGTTGACACCTAATCCTCAGCGGTTGGGTGTACTCAGAATGTGAACAGTCATCAAGAAGATGAACTGATCAGTCACATTCATGTATATAAACAATAGTTACCTAATGAAATATATCAATCAGTTTTTTCTGCCAAGTCTGGAGTTACCCTGGCCTGACATGGTATCAGAGCGCAGGTCCCAGATTCCTTTTTTTGGCGTGCCTTGTAACTCCTCTGTTCCATACTTTGCCATAACGCATCTGCCTGGCCTGAACGTTTGACTCTTTGCGCGCATAAAGATTCCATGCTCGCTGCCCTGGTGCTCCGCCATTTGCCCAAAGATGATAAGGATAGCAAGAATTCCGTCGTCAGAATCGACAGAGACGGTGAGAGGTTCATTCACATTTTGAATTATCTACGCTGCAGGACGACTGGCTCCTGCGCAGGCCGATTTCTTCTGCCTCAACGGCTTTAATGCCCTCTGCGTGATAACGCTTTGCATACCCATTGAATATCAATGCTTTAGCATTGATCTCTTTGTTTTTACCGTTTACTGTATATGCATTAAGCCTAACCTGTGTGAAAGATTGGGATCCGCCAGAACATCACCGTCCGGAGCTGGAAATGTCAAGGACGAGACGTTCATCGAGTTACAAGAAGGAGTGAGACCCCAAACCATCACAGTATTCGCGCCCTAGCCCGAGAGCCATTACTCATCTTCTGAGCCCGAGAGCCATTGCTCATCTTCTGAGCCCGAGAGCCATTGCTCATCCTCCGTTTTTTTGTGCTTGTCTGTATAGGAATCCACGCAGACTAAGACATACAACCTATTGCTCATCCTCCGGTTGCTATTCCAGGTTCAATCCTTGTGTGAATACCATTGAACGCTGGCCTGACAACACGATTTATCATTTCTGGCCTATTATTTGCGTGACTGTTTAACCTGGTATGTGTATTCCCGCCCTGCTAAAAGTTGAGCGAACTGCCTCGTCAGATTTTGCTGCATCTAAAGTTTGTCGTGGTTTGACGTTAGCGTGTCAGCTACGCTTCTCCCTCCCAACTTTGTGTGCATTGTCACAAGAGAATGCCGGCCGCCGAACGCAAGAAGAAGCATTGATCCCGGAGTGAATTAACTGTGTGATTCGCCACAGGTCCCAGGATCTCTTCCGCCATGGATTTATGATTATGGGCCTGTTTTTTGGCCATCGAATGTTAGTTCTCATTCTGGTTGAGTCTGCACAAGTTTCTGAGAAGTGCATACATTTGGATTGTATACATGGACTCCTTTAGGACCGGCATTATGTGTGGATTTTGAAATCAATGTGTATTGCTACACACTCTTCAGGATAGTCAAATTCCTACTAATTTGTTAGTTTTTTTTTATAAGGAATTTGAGAAGAAGGGACTTGTCTGGCTTGTCTACACATCGTTTGTTTCAGAGGATTATAGTATTTAAGACTTGGAGATGCAGATGAAAGGATTTAAAATCATCAGCCTTTGATTTGAATGCCTATAGTATTGCACAGTTTTGTTCATTCAAAGCAGTTGTAATATTGCACAGTTTTTTTTTATCATTTGAATGGTAATGCTGCTTTGAAAAGTTAAAGCATTAAAGTGATATTGAAGTGAGAAAGTTTTTTTTATCAGCAGAAGTATTTTTTACAGAATGCATTCAATCATCTCTATGGTAGGGATAGTTCTCACTGGCAAGGAGAACTATCCTGAATGGTCTCGGATGGTGAAACACACCCTCATCTACAATGAGTTGTGGAAAGGAGTATGTGTCGGAGAAGAAGACAAAGACCCTATGCAGCCTACATCAGATAAAGAGCTTGTCATTTGGGAAAACAAGAACATCAAAGCCTATGCATTGATTGCAGCATCTGTAAATGAAGAAGTAAGTCGTCATATTTCATATTATTCAACTGCCTTTGAAGCTTTACAAAAGCTGAAAGAACTCTATGACTCACATTCTGCACTTGAAGTTGTTCAGCTCATGATTAAACTCTTCACTCTTGAACTGAAAAATAATGATCCTCTTGCTCTTGCATCTGAAGTAAAGTCTATAATGCATGATATTAAATTCACTAAGGTTGAGCTGGATATCCCTCTTATTGCTTTTCTCAAGGCACTCTATCCTACTTACTCCAATTATCTTGAGTCTTTACAAGCAAATGGAAATCTTAAAGATATAACCTTTGATTCTCTTGTGAAAAAGTTTGCTGAAAGAAAGAAAACCTTTGGAAAGAAGACAGTCCCTGAATCTTCTGAAGAGACTGTTTGCCTTGCTCATAAAGAAAAGCATCCTGCTCAAGATTCTACAAGAGGAAGAGGTGGACGAAGAGGAAGAGGAAGATATTTCAGAGGCAGGGGGGGCAGACATTCTCAAGGAGAAAAGGCAGATCTGCATTGCATTTGCTGCAAACGAAATGGATCACATGATGCTTCTACATGCAAGCTACCATGGGACAAAATTGAGCAGAAAAGAAACCAGCAGAAAGGTAAAACTGATGATACAGACAAAGGTAAAGCACCTGAATCCGCTCACTATATTGAGGCACAATGTAACATTGGAGTAAATGAAGATTTGTTTAATGCTTCACTTGCTTCTTCGAAAAATGATTGGTTGCTTGATTCAGGAGCAACCTGTCATATGACTCATAGGAAAGATTTTTTTGAAGATTTCACTGACAATGTTGATGGAGCAGTATACTTTGCAGATCAGTCAAAAATCAAGCCATCAGGGCTTGGCACAATCAGGCTTAAACTGCCTGGTCTTCCAGACTTTCTTCTGGATCATGTTCTATATCTCCCACAACTCAAGAGAAACTTGCTGTCCTTGGTCCACATCCGTCAGCAAGGTCACTCCATTCATATGTTTGATGGCAAGCTTGAGGTAAGAAAAGCATCTGACCACTCACTTGTCATGAGGGGAATAGAAGAAGAAAGACTTCTCAAACTGCAAGGAACCTCTGCTCATGCACAACATTTCTCATATATTTCTCATCATGAAGAAGGTACACTTCCATCAAGTTTATTATGGCATGCTAGATTTGGACATTTAAACTATGACAGTCTCCGCTTATTGAAGAAAAATGGTGTTGCTGGTTTGCCTACAATTGCTAGGAAACATAAGCAATGTGATGCTTGCATTCTAGGAAAGCATAGCAAACAGTCTTTTCATGATTCACATTCAAGAGCACATAGGAAGCTTGAACTCATTCATTCAGATTTATGTGGTCCAATGCCTGTTCCTTCTGCAAATGGAAATAAATATATCATGACATTTATTGATGATTACACCAGAATGTGTTGGGTTTATTTATTGAAGAACAAATCTGATGCTTTTCAAACATTCAAGAATTTTCATAAATGGATTGAAAATGATGCACAATCTCATATTGGGTCTATTCGCACTGATAATGGAAAAGAATATACATCAAATGAATTTGAAAACTATCTCCGCCAACATGGGATTAAACATCAAACAACTGTGCCTTATAATCCCCAACAGAATGGTGTAGTTGAAAGAATGAATAGAACAATCTTGAATATGGTACGATCCATGCTTTTCTTCAAAAATGTAAAGATAATGTTTTGGGCTGATGCTGTTCTATGTGCTGCATATATAAAAAATAGATGTCCATCTAATGCTATAAGAAACAAGACTCCTTATGAATTGTGGTATGGACATGTTCCTTCGGTAAAACATCTCAGGATCTTTGGTTCCACCTATTATGCTTTGATACCAAAGGTACATAGAAACAAACTTGGTGCTAGAAGTCGTAAGTGCATCTTCCTGGGGTATTCAAACACCTCTAAAGCATACCGCCTTTATGATGAAGTAAATAAAAAGTTTGTTCTATATAGAGATGTCATTTTTCTTGAATCATCCAAATCTGACAATGTTGTTGAGCGGCAACTTGATCGCTTGGATAGATTCGCAAAAACGAAATCATTTCAAGAATTTGATAATCAGATTCCACATCTTGAAGGGGGGATTCCTATACTAGATCAACATGTGGAATCTTCTTCTGAAACACAATCTCCCCTGCATGAAACTCCAACAACGGATGATGCTTTAAGTGATGTAATTGATAGAATTGGGAGACTCAATCTTGATTCAGTCCCAACTCAATCGACAGAGCAGCCTGGACCATCTCAGAAAGGTCCCCCAAAGTGGCTGACAAAGACACTTGAAAGTGTTCATCCTGATGAAATTGGAAAAACAGGAACCAGAAATTCAAACTGACAAAATGGAGGTGATGTAGATGACTCTAATTCACCTGTTGATATGGATGTTACTTATGATTGTGAATTGAACTTGTCTACAGATTTTGAACCAACCTCCTTCAAAGAAGCTGCTTCTCATGATGAATGGAAAGAAGCGATGCAAAAGGAGTATGATGCCCTCATAAAGAATGGCACTTGGAAGCTGGTTGATCCTCCATTTGGAACCAAACCAATTGGCTGCAAGTGGGTCTACAAGAACAAATACAAAGCTGATGGCTCACTTGACAAGCACAAAGCTAGGCTTGTGGCAAAAGGTTTTGCACAGAAGGAAGGGGTCGATTATGAGGAAACTTTTGCCCCCACAGCAAAATGGGCCACCATCCGGACACTCTTTGCACTAGCTGCTCAGAACGGTTGGAAAGTCCATCAAATGGATGTAAAAACTGCATTCTTGAATGGAGATCTAAAAGAGAATGTTTTTATGTCCCAGCCCGAAGGATTTGCTGTGAAAGGACATGAACATAAAGTATGCAAACTTGTGAAGTCCTTGTATGGCCTCAAACAAGCACCACGAGCCTGGTATGAAAAACTAACAGAGCATCTTCTGAAACTCAACTTCAATCATTTTGATCTTGATGATGCAACTTTATTTGTCAAGAAAGTTGGCAAAACAGTTGTATATCTTGTGGTATATGTAGATGATCTTTTAATGACAGGGAACAATGAAAGCTATATTGCATCCATAAAGAAAGAATTAGGAAAAAGTTTTGAAATGACTGATTTGGGCTATGTTCATTATTATCTTGGCATTGAAGTAACCCAACATCCAAAATCCATATTTCTTTCTGAAAAGAAATACATTGGAGATTTGTTAAACAGATTTGGCATGACAGAGTGCAATCCTCTTTCTACTCCAATGGAACAAAACTTAAAGCTCACATCTATTGAAGGAAAAGAATTTGAGGATGCAACAAAGTATAGACAGCTTGTAGGAAGTCTCATCTACCTCACTACTACCGGACCAGACATTTCATTTGTTGTTGGAATCCTCTCCAGGTTTATGCAAAAGCCTTGTGAGGGACATTGGTCTGCTGCAAAAAGAGTTCTAAGGTACTTGAAGGGAACTCAAGACCTTGGAATCAAGTATACACAGGTGGACAACTTCAGCTTGATTGGATACTCTGATTCAGACTTCGATGGAGACAAAGAAACTGGGGTATCTACTTTAGGATATGCTATGAGTCTTGGATCAGGAGTTGTCTCCTGGAGATCATGCAAACAATCAGTTCTAATAGATTCCACAACAGAAGCAGAATACATGGCAGTAGCTGAAGCAAAATTGTGTGGCTCAGGAAAATTCTTGAAGATTTGCAGGTAAAACAAGTACAATCAACTCCACTCATGATTGATAACACCTCTACAATAAAGTTGGCCAAGAACCCAAAGTTCCATGATTGTACTAAGCACATCAATACTAAATATCATCTGATCCGACATCATGTTGAGGCCAAAACAATCCATCTCCGTCATTGTTCCACAAATGAGAAAATTGCAGACATCTTCACCAAAGCGCTTGGAAGAGAAAAGCTTGAAACATTCAGAACGATGCTTGGACTCACCAACATCCCTTCAGATTAAGGGGGGGAATTGTTGACACCTAATCCTCAGCGGTTGGGTGTACTCGGAATGTGAACAGTCATCAAGAAGATGAACTGATCAGTGACATTCATGTATATAAACAATAATTACCTAATGAAATATATCAATCAGTTTTTTCTGCCATGTCTGGAGTTACCCTGGCCTGACAGAGTGAAAGTGTCATGTTCAAGACCGACCTGCTACCATAAAGTGGTTTTCCCCTTTTTCCATTTTCCCCAGTCATTGCTGACCAATACCTCTTTATTTTTATCAAGCTTGAGGAGGATAACATATGCTTGTTGTATAATTTCACCCTTCGGGTGAATCCATCGCTATTTGATGTTTTAACAAGTCTAGCAAAGGTGAAACTCAGTCTTGTCTAGATGGACAAGTTTGTCACTATTTGATGTTTTTAACGAGTTTAATGACAAATATAACTCGGTCCTTTTCATGTTTAGAGAGTTTGAAAAGGTACAAAAAGAAAACTCCACAAGTTCTTTTTCGTAAGTTAATCTCTCAAGTCCGAAAAAGCGTAAAATAATACAAGAGAGATATCATTTCCAATCCGTTTAACGAGCTGGAAAGGACAAGCGCTCGATAATCTTTTCATGTTTAGAGAGTCTGAAAAGAGCTTAAAGAGGACTCCAAGGGGGTTCCTTTTTCGTTTTTAACAAATCTCGAAAAAGAGATAAAAGTGTGCTTTGTGGTCAAAAGTACAACTTACTGTTAGGTCCCTATAATACTAGTGACTACCCCATTAATATTGTAGTTATATCCCTTATTAATATTGTTGTGCCCCTATTGTCCCCATATTGTTATTACTGTGCCCCATAGAATCCCTCTATTGTTATTTTTGTGCCTTTATATTATTATTGTTAGGTCGGCTGGGTTATATTGTGACTCCTTAGGCTCCTATATATAGAAAGGAAGTTTTGTCATTTGAATCATCAAAGAATCATTCACTTGTGTAATGTAAAGGAGGTTGCCCCCTCGAAGAGGCTGAATTCTAAGGCGTTGATCTATCTTTTCTATCTTTTTGTGAGCTGGTTTCATAACATTTGGTATCAGAACTTTGGATTCTAGGGTTTCGCTGCTCCAAATAGGTCATCGTGGCATTTTCGCTATAACTTTTTTCTGCGATGTTTCAGAAGCGAAAAAAAACCCATTTGAGAAGAAATTGCACTGAACCTTGGGTCCAAATTTCAGAGCTTTTCACGCTATATCTATGGAGATATGATCTGAGGAAATTGGTCTTTTGCACTCCTGAATTACATTCCAAACAGGTGACCTGGGGAAAATCGTCATAACTTTCTCTCTGAGCATTGGATTGAAGTTTCGTAAGAAGGTACAGAAAGAGGACAGACTGTAGTTTCTTGTATATATTTTTCAGAGCCAAAGGTCGAAACAGGGACACGTGGCATGTCGTACAAGTTCGCTCTACTGAACTAGTATATAATCAGGTCATTGTGGGAGATTGGCGTAACTCTTCCTTGGAGAATTCAATTTGGATCAGACTGGTGGCATTGGAAAGAGGATACAGAGGGCTACTGTAGGTCACAATTTCAGAACTAGATGATCTGGAATTACAAAGATACATCAGAGGCAATATCGAGCTCCTACAAAGTGAAAAAAGGAGTGTAGATTTTTTTAAATTTTTGCTTAAGCTTTGTTTAAAAAATTATTTTGAAGGAATTCAAAGGGCATAATAGAGCATTATTATCGGTAACTGATGCCCTGAGGAAAGCAAATGCAAACACCTAGTAAGTAACCTAAAAGCTCTAGCATGACTCATGAAGAAGATGAAGAAATGCTACATGATATATCAAAATTACAAGACCAAGTGCAACAAATGTCACTCTCACAAAAGCTAACAGAAGCTAAGATAAATGGAATGGAATCGAAGATAAAGGGCGTGGAAGCTAAGATGAATGGCATGGAAGCTAAGTTGGATGATTTGGAGATAGATTTGAAGACAGATTTGAAGAGAGACATGGTAGATTTGAAGACAGACATGGCATATTTGAAGACAGATTTGACAATTTTTCTACAAGAAATACTTACAAATGGTGAAAGGGTAGTAAAGGAAACTCATGATGCGAACAAAAGGAATGTTAATCATGATTTCATAGACTCTAATGTTGGATCAAAGACCCACCATATTCCCAAAATCGATATGAGGAAGTTTGATGGCAAGGATCCCGCAACATGGATATTACAGATGGAACAATTTTTCGATCTCAATAATGTGCAAAACACACAAAAGGTACGTATTGCAACTTTATATTTGGAACCAGATCAGTTTGTATGGTATCAATGGCTTTGCTCTCGTAAACAAATTATCACTTGGGCAATTTTTACGGAAGAATTGACAACAGATTATGAGGATACAAAAAGCAACACTTTTTTTAGCCAATTGATAAGTCTCAAACAAAAGGGTTCAATAATGGAGTACATTGAAGAGTTCCAAAAATTGCACATAAGGGTAAAAAATATTCCAGAGGAGCATAGGATTGATGTGTTCATAGGGACTTTAAAGGATAATATCCAACATGATGTTCGCCTTTGGGAACCTGATTCATTAGAAAATGCATTCAGGTTAGCAAGAAAAATGGAAAGAAAAATTATGGCAACCAGGAAGAATACCACTCACAACTATAAATATGGAAGTGTTGTTGCCCCTAGTCTTCCACAACTTATAAGGTTGACACCACAACAATTGGAAGAAAAAAGAGCAAAAGGGCTTTGTTACAGTTGTGATAGCAAATACACTAAAGGTCATAAGTGTGCTGAGAAGAAATTATTCTACATAGATTGTGAAGAGGAAGAAGAAAAGGAGCAAGATAGGTCAAAAGAAGAGGATATACTCCAGGAACAAAGCCTAGATAAAGAAGAAATTAATCCGAACATATCTTGTAATGCATTGGTGGGAATTACCACTCCTAAAACCATCAAGATAGAAGGACAAATCAAGAAGAAAAAGGTAATAGTGTTGATTGATTCAGGAAGTACCCACAATTTTATTCATTTTAAGGTAGCAAAAGAATTGACTTGCTTCCTATATCTAGCACCAGAGTGTCAAGTGATGGTTGCAAATGGAGGAACCATAAATTTCTCTGGAAAGTGCCATAATATCAAGCTATCCATGGGAGAATATGTATTGACTAGCCCAATGCTTTCCATTCCAATGGGAGGTGCTGATGTTGTACTAGGAGTCCAATCGCTACAATCCTTGGGTACGATAGCTTTTAATTTTCAAGAACTTTTCATGAAATTTTCTGCGGAAGGAAAGGAAATTAAGGGGTATTGCAGGGAAACCGGGAAAGATAATCAGCTCTAACGGAGATAGTAAACAAATGTTTGGAAGAATATCTTCGTTGCTTTGTATCTGATAAACATACACAATGGGTCAAATGGTTGCCTTTGGCTGAATGGTGGTATAACACTTCCTTCCATATAGCAACAAAAATGACCCCATTTATGGCACTTTATGGATATCAGCCACCATCCATCACAACATATTTAAGAGAAAATTCTAAGGTTCAAGCAGTGGAACATCACATTGAGCATCAACAACAAGTCCTCCAACTCTTAAAGGATAACCTCGTGTTGGCGCAGAATAGAATGACACAACAGGCAGATCAACATCACAGTGAAATAAGTTTTGATGTAGGTGATTGGGTATTCCTATGGCTACAACCATATAAACAAATGTCCCTCAAGCAAGCTAAGAAGGATAATAAATTATCACCAAAGTATTACGGTCCGTACAAGGTGTTGCAAAAGATTGGTACTATGGCATACAAATTGGAGCTTCTTGCAGCTTCTCGAGTGCACCAAGTTTTCCATGTTTCATGTTTAAAGAAGGTTATAGGCGACAAGCTCCCAGTTCAAACAATATTGCCAAAACTTGATGAGGAAGGAAAAATTATATTGGAACCGGAAGCAGTCACAGAAACAAGAACTCGACAACTACGAAATTGATCAATTTCGGAGTATCTCATCAAGTGGAAGAACTTATCCGCTAAAGATTCCACATGGGAGGATGAGAATTTTATATAGAAGCATCCATAACTACTCAAGCGTTGAGGACAACACTTTTTTGAAGGAGAGGGGCATGTTAGGTCCCTATAATACTAGTGATTACCCCATTACTATTGTAGTTATATCCCTTATTAATATTGTTGTGCCCCTATTGTCCCCATATTGTTATTACTGTGCCCCATAGAATCCCTCTATTGTTATTTTTGTGCCTTTATATTATTATTGTTAGGTTGGCTGAGTTATATTGTGACTCCTTAGACTCCTATATATAGAAAGGAGGTTTTGTCATTTGAATCATCAAAGAATCATTCACTTGTGTAATGTAAAGGAGGTTGCCCCCTCGAAGAGGCTGAATTCTAAGGCGTTGATCTATCTTTTCTATCTTTTTGTGAGCTGGTTTCATAACACTTACAATCGAGCACGTTGAATTCTGCAAATCAGTTGTAAAACCTGTTCAAAACATCACCAAATGGATTAAAAATATCTGTTTCATATGCAAAAAATAGGTAAATACTAATGTTTAGTTGATTAATTAACATGAAATAAACATAAAACAAGTTTTTACCATATCATTTTTACCTTTTGGAACTTCCCATCCAGTTTTGGGCTCTGAGCTCAGTGTTTACCTCAAACTTCATCGGCTGATTGCGAAATATTCTGCTAACCATTTCTCGAGCCGTTTGAACCAGGTTGGAACTAAACCTCTCTACTTTCTTTTAAAACAAATCTTTTGTCATTTCATGCAAGTTTTAGGGTTTTTTTGGGCCCCTGGGGTTTCATTTTTTTGTCCTGGGATTAACGTAGGCTTCACATGGAAAACTGCACTGAAGAGCACCCAGATAGGAGGTTGCATGCTCTGCAGCGCACTGTCTATGTGTCTAGGTTGCACTGAGCTCATTTCCCAAGTTTGTTTTAGCTGTTTGCTCCAAAATTTGCCTTGTTTTTTGCATGGAAAGGATCCTAATTTAGCTTATGATTGTGTTTCAGGCTTTCATCGGATCATAATGTCGATTACATGGCGAGAAAGAGAGCATGAAGAAAAAGACATGGTTGCCCTAAATAACCCGGGTACAATTGAGGCCCTTAGGAATTGCGGTTACTCAAATACTTTAAGTTGTCCGGAATGAGGCAACAAATAGAACTATTGCAGTTCCTTGTTCGTGCATGGGATCCAACAGATCAGACATTTCACATTAGGGACAAGATGGTCCCTATTACTATTGAGGATATTTACTTTCTTACCAGACTGTCGAGGCGAGGTGCCCCCATCTCACTTTCTAGATTTGCCTGTGGAGGTGAATCGGTGAGAGATTACATCAGACAGTTTTGTCGGCCAGGTACACAGCCTAGCAGGGATGGGAAAATAAACATCCGAGATGTAAGTGATTTGCCTTTAAGAACGATCCTCTTTACGATCGCAAAATTGGCTGGCAGTGTGACACTACATCTGGCGAACAGATCTTATATGCAGTATGCACTGGAGTGTCTAGAGCCAAAAGTTTTCAACTGGTGTGAGGCTGTAAGTTGTACTTTTGACCACAAAGCACACTTTTATCTCTTTTTCGAGCTTTGTTAAGAACGAAAAAGGAAACCCCTTGGAGTCCTCTTTAAGCTCTTTCCAGACTCTCTAAACATGAAAATATTTCCGAGCGCTTGTCCTTTCCAGCTCATTAAATGAATTGGAAATGATATCTCTCTTGTATTATTTTACGCTTTTTCGGACTTGAGAGATTAACTTATGAAAAAGAACTAGTGGAGTTTTCTTTTTGTACCTTTTCAAACTCTCTAAACATGAAAAGGACCGAGTTATCTTTGTTGTTAAAATCGTTAAAAGCATCAAATAGCGACAAACTTGTCCATCTAGACAAGACCGAGTTTCACCTTCGCTAGACTCGTTAAAACATCAAATAGTGATGGATATGCCCGAAGGGTGAAATTATACAATAAGCATATGTTATCCTCCTCAAGCTTGATAAAAATAAAGAGGTATTGGTTGGTCCCTACACACATTAGAAAACTAAGTTCAAATCTTGTCTTTGGACTTAATGGATTGTCAAGTGATTTGGATACTTTGGATATATCATGTCACAAATGAATCGAATGTCTCCAATATATAATGTCATAGTTAAGTTGGATGGTACATAATCATGGAGGAATTTAGATTACTAGGATTGTTCGGATTACCTTTCTATTTTACATGTGTACTCTGTAGATTTCAGAGATGAATGTCTTCTTTATAAGCCTTGAATTCTTGTCTCAAACATGTCGGCTTATCTTCTCTGTCCATATTAGATGTATATATGTTCCAACAATATAGATGTCTATTCCGCAAGGTTCCAAAGAGATAGAAGACTTGCTTCTTCAGTAGTTTCATCAAGTGTTAAAATATGTAGCCCTTCTTCATGGAAATGTATCAAATGCAACCATCGTCTTGGATATCTCGATAGGATAAAGTTTGGATTACTTACACAGATCACATATTTATTTCTTTCAGACTTACATAACAGAGGACTTGAGCTATTCTTCTAAGTCTTGGTCCAAACTCCACAAGGACTTGACCTAGTAATCATTCCCGCCAACCACAAAAAAGTATCTTAGAAACAAGTTTCAGATATCAATGAGGGTATAGATTCTTTCTTCTCATACTTTTGGATAGATGTTATAGATCTCAGACTTTCATCTTTCTCATCACAGAGCTAAGATATATGAACCCCAGAATTTGGTCAAGTCATTACTAAGGAGTTGCATACTTTGATTAAGCTACCACAAAAATTCAAATATACCCTACAAACTTTGATCAATACCTATTTCTTTTCTTTATGAAAAAATTTACTTTCGTCTTCTTTTCTTCTTGTACACTTCATAAAAGATGGCTTATGTAGTAACTACCTAGGGCTTCTTGAATTTTCATGATAACACCTTTAAAGTCTTGGTCTATGGCATGCTAGGTTTCTTCCAGCGTTAGGGCTTCTTCAAGTCTTCTTCTTAAGCTTTGGCTACTAGGATATCTTCAAGTGTAACTGTTGCAAATATGCCAACAAGATGTGATCCTTACATTGCCTTCCTTTCACCTTAGCTCTGATACCATGTTGAGAAATAAAGATGATAGTAGATTAGGGTAGATTTCTCTTAACTTGGTAATTACTTATGAATGCCTATTGGCTTCTTATTAAATTTATATTCTCTTTATCAAGAAATTACCAAAAGTGTACAAAACATGAATATCACAAGAGACAAAGAACACAAGAAATTAGGCTCCAAGTTAGGCCAAAACCCCACAAGGGGAAACCCCAAAAAAATCTTCTTCTTATGGAATTAGATGAAAGTGAGATATCCAAGACCCAAGACTAATATAAAGACCCAAGTCAACCCTCCTCCAATCCATCTTCAACAAAAGTCAACACTGGTCAAATCTCAGAAATCTGGTCATCTCCTGATATTTCAGCTCTTGAAATTTCAGGTCTACAATACGACAGAAACTGCCTCAGAAAACTCGCACGCGTGAATATAACTAGGGCATAAATCAACTCGTCTTCTCTCTCCTTTGACTATACTTTCTCTCCTTTGACTTCGACTGGTTATCTTCTTCATCTTGGCAAAAAAATCGATGTGATAGATGGATGATCAAATGAGGTCAAATTGCCTTGTATAAATACATGTCAAGGAGGTTGAAAATCTGCCCATTTAGGTTGACTTGTCCAAGAGGGACGACTTGGTCTGTGGAGGACATTTTGACTCTTTTGAATCAAGATAAAATAATTTTTATTTTTCTTACAAGAAGTCCAAATGGGACTTTGACTGAATTACATTTCTTTAACTCATAGTGAATTTTCTTTTTAACTCAATAAACCCTATAATCATGAAGAACATGCTTTGACTAGAAATAAATAATAATAATAATGAATATAATAAATACATCAATAGTACATTTGAATTACATTATGAAGACTGAAACTAGTTACATTTTCAACAAATATTACTCTTCAATGGAAGATAAAATATTAGGATTTAAGGTCATGATTTGATTTTCAAGCTAATAAGATTTTATCACATTTGGTTGACCAAATAGCTTTTTAAATTTTTCCTAGACTGCATTCTAGTAATTGATTCCTTGAATGTGAAATCACAAATAAGGATAAATGGACATTCTAATTAATACATGTGCATGGCCATTCCTATTATCCCATTTGGCTTTCTTATTAGCATCACTAGGGGTTTTTATTTTGCCATGGTAATCTGATACAATCCTTTACTTCTTAGCACATCCTCCCTATGGAATTTTGATGAGAAGTAGTTGGTATTGGTAAATAAAAATTCACTTAGGGTGGTCATATTAAAATATGTAGATAATATGGTTTCAAAAGCTAAAACTAACTATTTGGATGGAAATATCTTGACAAAAATAGGTTGTTTAAAGAAAAATGACACAAAAAATAAACTTTTGATATGAAAGTTATGTCCTTTTAAAAAATGGAATTAATGGTAATAAAGAACCACCCAGAAAGAAGAAGTTTTCCCACATGGTGATGGACGTTGCCGAAAAAAAAAAAAAAAAAAAACAAACCCAATCAAACCTCACTAGCTTTATGGTGTGAGAGTTGAACAATCAAAGGGAGTCCAAGAGACGATGGAATATGAATCCAACAATCATATTAATGTATTATAAATTTGTATCAATGTTAATAGTAAATGCATTCACACTTTATCTTATTTGGTTGTCCACATTCCATGTGTGTTTAACATGGTATCAGAGTGGACGATTGTTGGCCCTGCTCCAATTTGAGCCATTGTTCTTGTGGCATTTCCCAACGACTGGGTTTGTGGTCTTCGTTACCCTATAGTGCCTGCAACCTAGAAATGACAACATATAAGATTAATTAAACCTGGCGCTCAAAACTTGTTAGTGTTATCCATCCTCACTCAATTAAAAGGTGTCAGAACGTCCCTGCCATGTACAGTTATTAAAATACTTTTTTGCCACCTCTTCACCTTATACATGTCGATTTCTATTTGTGCTATTCCTTTCAAAGTGAAAGTTTATGTTGCTGGCTTTGTCACATTAATTTCCCAACCAAAAAGATTGGACTAATCTGCTTAGTAAACGTTAGGTTGCTTGTTCTACATCCCTCACAGACTAAACACCTCTTGATTGAGTATTGGTGTCTCCTCCTTGAATTAATTTCCTATGCATGGAATCTCTGCAAATTTTTGAGTGCTGGAATCAAGACTAAAGGTGTAATTATTCTGCATTGAAAAGCCTGTGCGAGTGTGATTAAAGGGAGCAACGTATGGTGCAGTGAAATGGTTACAGGTATATTGTACAGTGAACTCTGCAAATCATGATCGTGCTTTGGTGGTGTGTTCTACCCCACCACATAGCAACAAAAAATTATTGCTTGTTTGCGGAAAGCACAATTTGACATTGCTCCTCCATGGCCATGACCACCATATCCTCCAACAACTAGTTGTAAGTCAAATCATTGTTTGTAGAAGCATATTTAGACGACTCTGTAGGATAGAGCTCAGTAAAGTCATTGCATTTTGTTTGGAAAGGATGAATATATATTTTGGAAGCCGTATAATTGAAAGGTCCTTAAAAGGATATAAAATTGAACCTGATGGATTATAGACTTTGAAAGGTCTTTTACAGCCAAGCTTGAAGGTTAAGTCAGTGATTTCGACCAAAGTTTTGACCTGGACCCTCCTAGAACTCTTGTAGTTCGCATGACAGTAAATCCGAGAATAATCGTTTGTGATGTTTGACATACTTGTTTGTGATTCTTACCTTTCGACATCGCTTGAGAGGCCTTCCCACTGTGTGAACCCTATGCCTCCATTATCGTATTCACAGTCCAATGCAAGATGACGAAGGGAAATATTGTCTGTATTCTTCAAGTGATACTTGACTCCTATTTCTAAACTAGATGTATGTATAGTAGACGATGATGTTGATGTTTTATGTATTGTTATCAGATTTGGACAACACATCGAAATCATTGAACATACATTGGAAAATGTCCTCTTCTTTTCAACCACTGATTGCCTCTAGATTGAGGAGCTGGGAGTTTGGACGAGAGTGAAGAACCTGCATTTCAAACCCTTAATGTGCCAACAGAGGTTGGCCGTTGCGCTGATTTAGAGAGAATGATGTGTAGGAGGTGAAAATTGCATTCTTTTCCAAGGAACAACTCTTAGCTTTAGTTGCTGGTGTTGAAAGTGACGACTCTTAGCCTCAGTCGATAGTGGAGGCTTGCTAATGAACGTTGGGTAAACACCTCCACCTCATTGTGATCGTCAAGTTTATCCTTCAGGGATTTGAAGTCGGAAATTTAAGAAGTATATGTTCGAACAACTCACAGAAGGGCGCATGATACTCAAGAAAATACCACTCTACTCAGTGCATAAAATCATTGTCGAGTTCCAGTTCCTAGTGGGATGCATCCATTTCCTGTTGAGATATCATATATCTGCAACAATTGTTCTCTGTCACATTATAAAAGCAATTCAGATATACATTCAGAAATTGATTAACATCAAACTATTTTTGGGTTTGTCGTGTTAATATATCTTGCCAGGGCGAGGTCCGCATCCACATGACACTTTGCTTTGCACCTGCCATATCTCATCATTCTCGAACATTGCAAAGTCATTACCAGTCCCCACTATTGCTACTGTTGTATAGTAAATTCAATCATTGTGTTTCTACTAAGGAAACTTAAGGTGTTAAAACAGGTGGTAGGTGGGAATGTTAGTTATATATTTAGAGGTATTGAGGCATTGATCTCTTGTTTTCAAATCAAGTGAGCCCGGTGAGAGTCATTCGATATCTGGGTTACAACTGTGTGCCAAAAGGGACGACGAACACATGGAACAAGTTTTTTCAAGAATGGTGATATCCACCACGTATGCATGAAATTCCTTGAGTGCTGGTTCTATTATTGAGGTCTTCATTCTTCAGAGAATATTGGTTCGTACTCTAGTCAAAGTGTCTATATATATGAGCATTCAAGTCTTGATGTTGAAGTTTTGATAGCTGTCATTACTGCTTTGAAAGTGTATATGCTGGAGGATTTTATAAGATCACATCTCAACATTGGTTATTATATTATTAAAGTCCAAGGGAACGAAAAAGTTCAGGTTTCTATCTGCAACCATATCTGCAACCATACTACACACAGGCTAAATTTTCAGATTTGATACTCTGGAAAACTTCTCTAAGTAGTATAATATTGATGCTCCTCTAAATTACCACAAGTTTAGTAAGTACGATAGAGTGATATTGTTACTCCTATTAATGATCCTGGAACCCCAGGTGTTAATGATATTGGTGCACATTTTTCATAAGAATTAGGGGTTGTTTATATTCTTTGAAGTTGCAGCTATTTGGTATTGTGTGAGATGTATGTTCATGTTGGAATTTCTAAGTCTAATTGTTAGAAACTCTTCATGTACTTTTCTGATTTATTTCTGCCTACTTGTCCTGATTAATTAACAAGTTATTTACCATGTAAATACTGATTAAATACAAGTACATGCTCAACACATTACAGATAATCAACTGAAGGAAACAAAAAAGGCACACAAGTGACATTGTTGTTTTTGGACCAATGTCCCCGGAAAAATCCAATGCGGGAAAACTGGTGCAACTATATAAGGGTTTTAATTATTAAGAAATTTCAGAATACAATCTAGGTGCCAAAACCAACTCACCCAATAGAGAATAATCTCGACAGTAGTATCTATCAGTCGGAGACATATGTTTCGACTGAAACCCCAGATAAACATTCCAACGACTCCCAGCTCTAATCTGCCCAATGAAAACCCCAACGTCAGCCTCTAGTGATTGCGTCAACCCTTTCTGGCCCAACGTCTGCCTAATGTCACCCTAGCTAACCCCGTGTTAGCCTATGGAGGCACTGCATCAACCCTTAGAGCCTCTGCGTCACCCATGCTAGCTCTTTGAGGCACTGTGCAGCTCTTGGTTGCCTCTGCGCGAGCCCTGGCTGCGTCTGCGTGAACCTCTAGCTAGCTTTTTGTCCCTCTCTCCCGGCTTCTGAGCTGATCCTCCCAGTACTATCTTTGCCTCTCTGCTTCTGTATACATTGCCCCTCCGCTGCAACTATGATCACTCTTTGGACTTCCTCAGCAAACCCTGCCCTAGAAAATCGAAATCTTGATCAACTCCATATGTTCTCCAAGTGACCCTCAAGCCTCCTCTTATACTTTTCTCATTGACAATTCAACGACCGAGATTAAGTCCCTGATCAATGGCTAAGGTTAACTCTGGCATGATCCATGACTTTTGGACCCTTCTAACACAGTTCTATATTAATTCACATTAATATTTTATTTTCCCTAAGTTTAGACTTAGGGACTCCATTAAAAATATTAATTATTTTAATATCTCCCAAACTGTTTAGAATCTTCCCAAACCATTTCTGGGTATTGGAGATCTCATGTGCTTTAGCCTCTCCACCAATTTTCGTTGCTAGAGAACATCCAATGCTACCCCAAATTAACAGTTCATAAGTAAGTGCATTTGTAGTTGAAGAATTGGATCCAATTGATCATGCATTAAAGTTATTGAATAGCCTAATCTATTCCATTTTTGATGGGATGGTAAAAGTCAGTAAGGAAACTCTTTTTGACATTCAAACTTGCTTGCAAAATGCACAAGAAAATATATAATTTTTGCAGTTGGGGTCTCAACTTCAGCAAGATGAGTTACAACAACATAAGCATCATCACACCCATAAAAAACCAACAAGTGATAAATCCAGTGACATTGAGGTTGGCTCCCATCATGTGTCTATTTCAGGAGCAGATTTGCTTGCAGATGCAAAAATTCAGCTTGCACTTCCCAAGCCAATCATTAGACCTTGGGAAGAGATTGTTAATAACAAAAATAAAACAGGTCTTGGATATGATAAGGAGGTTTCTCTTCACACTCCAGACTATTCCAAGCCCATTCATTTTCAAAGTGTTGGGTTTCTCCATGGAAATTAATCCTCACCTCTTTTAGGTCTTACTCCTCTTCCATAATAGCCACCACAAAATGTCAGATGCCAATAATGTCACAAATTTAGCCATGTGAAAGATCATTGTTTTGATATTCACCTGTGCAAACATTGTGGTAAGCAAAATCATTCTTCAAACAAATGCTTCAGAAACAAGCCTCCCACAAGAACAAAGATTTACCTTAGATGGATCGCTTCTTGGCAATGGGCTTCAATAACCAAGAATATATTTCAGTCATATTTTAGAATTTCTTCTAGAGTATTGAAAAGTCTTGCAGATAAGTTATCTTCATCTTATCACCTTGTATTTGATAGGGGGGAAGTGATGGTCATATACAAGTTTCAAAGATGCATCAAGCGAGCCTGAGCTGCAACCTGAACCTGCTACTTGAGCCTACAGCCATAGAAAACCATACCCCGATTCAAAGTTGTAGCGAGAGACACAGAAGCACTAAGCGTTCCTTTGGTTGGTGGCCTTCCTTAAACCACCGCAAGTTGCAGACCTCCCTTTTTCCAGGTTGAAGGTCTCCCTCTCCAAAGAATTAACAAGCACTTCCTCTAGCATAAGACTTCATCTTCTTTCCATATTTGGAAGAGTTTTGGGAATCATACTAAGCGTTCCTTTGGTTGGTAGCCTTCCTTAAACCAGTGCAGGTTGTAGACCTCCCTTCTTCCAAGTTGAAGGTCTCCCTCTCCAAAGCAATAGGGACACTTCCTCTAGTAGAAGATTTTAGCTTCTTGTCAGATTTGGAAGAGTTCCAGGAACTGCACTAAGCGTTCCAGTGTTGGTGGTCATCCTTAAATCACCGCCGGTTGAGACCATGTGTTCTCCCACCTTATTCCATCATTAGAGAGCACATTCAACCTATTGTTATCATGCATTATTGTATTTTTTATTAGAGCTCTCTTCTTAGACTCATATACACCCCTTCATATTAAGGGGCGTGGGGGGGAGATGTTGGAAACCTAATCCGCTAAGGGTTAAGGTGTGGGAGTTGAATAGTCAAAGGGAGTCCAAGAGACATTGAAATATGAATCCAACAATCATATCAATGTATTATAAATGTGTATCATTGCTAATAGTAAATTCATTCACGCTTTATCTTATTTGGTTGTCCACATTACATGTGTGTTTAATAATTATTCTATAGTGATTCACTTTTATAATACAAGTGAAATATACATTACAATAAATTTATGAAATAACTTAAGTTTGCATGCCTTTTTTCAAAAAGTAACTGAAAAAAGATTTGAACTCAAAATATTTTACTAACTAAAGTAAATTTTGCAATATTATTATTTCTGGATATGAATTGTGTTAATTTTTAGGAAACATCCAACATTTTGGGTGGTCACTCCACCCATCATCAGGTATTCAAGAAGTTGTATAATGAAGTAAGAAGTGAGTGCCTAGGTAAGGTAATAAATAGGAAAGAAAATTGGTTGTTGAAAAGAGGGGGAAGTAACATATGAAGAATAAATAAGAAATCAATAAAATATAAGAAGGGTGGGGGTGAAGAGGTAGGGGGAAATTAAGAGGGAAGATGAGATGATGAAAAATAAATATTAAAGATGTGAATTTATTTTATTTTATTTTATTATTATTTTTATTAAAAATATTTTTATAAATATGAAAAATTAATAAAGAATGAAAAAGGAAGAGATACAAATTAAGATAAAATAATTAGTTAAATTAAATGAATTGAGCTTAGTGGGGAGAAGCAAAGAGATAAGAGAAGTGAAGGGATGACTTAAAACAATGATGAAATATTCACAGACAAGAGAAGAGAAGGGAAAAAAAGAAAAGAAGGGACAAACTATAACAATGGAAGATTCAAGGAGGGGGCAATTCAATAGGTAAGAAACCCACATACACAAGAGGAAAGAGTTATTAGTTGAGGCAGTGAATTATCAGTTTCCAAGATTCACTGAGTTTATTTCCATGTTCTCAATTGAAGTTATTGGGGCACTTTTCAATTTCGACAGCTTCACGAATAATGCGAGTAGAATAATGAGGGGCAATGGAGAGAACTTTGGTTTGGTCAAAATACATGAGGTGATTTGAGTTATGAGAATTTTCAACGATATCAAACTTTGTGATACAATTACAGTTGGTGTTGACCATGTGTTCTTTGAGGCGAGTTTGGAAAGATCCACTTGTTTTCCCTACAAATCGACACAATTCATATCCATAATGTTGGAAATACTGAGAGGGAGGGTGAATCAGTATTTCACATCAATTAGTTAATTTTAAACTCACAAATAATTATTTATAATTAGCATTAGATCACAACATAAATCAACAACACCATTTAATAATGCACAACATCAAAGATAGTATTCACGAGATTTTTAGGTGGAAACCCTTATGGGAGAAAAACTAATTAACACTTCTAATATAACATTAATGATTACATCAACAAGAAATTCTAAATTCTAATATTTTTAGCACCAACAGAAGGAGGCTCCAACCCCTCAGTTTACAAGCTCCAACCTGAAGGAAGCTACAACTCCCTGATTTACTAGCTCTAACTAGAAGGATGCTCCAATGCCCTGGTTTTATCAGCTCCGACTGAAAGGATACTCCAACACCCTGCACAACTCTAATTTTTCCTAGCACCACCTTGCCACTTTGAAGTATTCTTATGCTCCAACCTAAATGAGACTCCAAACTCCACCTTGCGCCACCTTGCCACCCTACTCAGCAAGCCACCACTTGCCTTGAAGGCGTCAACCTTCAGTTCACCACAGTGGACCATGTTTCATATATTTTCAAATTGGATCCACTTGTGCTTAATACCAACATAAAAATATCAACCATTTCTCTTTTCTCACAAGAAAGATCAAACCCTAGTACCAACTCCCACTCTAACCAACAACAACAAGATCAATCCAACTCAACAACTTTCTCTGTTCAACACACACATTCAACAAAAATTATTCTCAACTCTAGTATCAAACCCTATGCAGGAACCTTACTCAACAATATTTTCATTAGCAATGGTCAACAACATATGAATAAAACCCTAGAAGCTTCTTGAGAACAATATGATCAACAGTGATACAGAATACACCGACTGCTCAATACTTCATCGAATGGCATATGATAATGGTAGTAGTGGACTTAAACTATATATCCAACATAGTATCTAATCAATGGCATGCCAACAACCAAACTTTACTACACATGTTCAAACATCATCATGTAAATGAAAGGCAATTTTACAAGGTAAACCCTCTGGAATACTTCAACAACAAGTGGTCATTAATTCTACGAAAGAATGATAAAAAAGCACTTTGGTTTTTTCCCTGCTTATATATACAGTCTTCTCCTTGTATAATTTTCTTAACAACTACTTGAACATAACATGTCTCATACCTCAAGATGCTTGATATGAGGAGTGCCACTAACTGCCAAAAGGACTGTCTGAAGATAACCTTGTTGATGGATGTATAAGACATGCAATGAAGAGCTAAACTCTGTCAACGTTAAACCTTTTTTGTCAAATATTATTATGTCATCCATTTTTGCTTAAGAATTACCTTGTCTAAGTTCTTCAATTATGAACAATAGTAGACTTCTTGCAACTACTTCAGAACTTAGACAAGCAGGTGAGGCATCCCAGTTGGTGATGATGGAGTTAGCGAGGACGTTGGTCCCCCCAGATCTTGGGTTCAAGTCCTCCCTGGGTGAAAAATGTACTCCAAGTAAACAAAAAGTGTACAACATGTAATAAAAAAGTGATCAATGGAAAATACACAAAAAAATTCTTTAGAACTTGATTATAGAAATTATAGGCTTCTGTTAGTCCTTTAAATAAGCCCTTGATGCATTCTTAGAGAGGTCTAAATATAACTCAGTAAACCCTTCAAATTTTCACAAATGGAAAGCTTCAGATGATGATGAACCTTAATTCTATTGAAAACATAGTGTTTAAATGAGCCTTAGATTGATGCTGGTAGAAGTATGAAATCAAGTCCCAAAGTGCCACTATAGAGACCACAGATTCAAGGCAGCTAAAAGTCCAAAAGTTGAAGGTCGAAATTAGACTTGACAATGTTGTAGAATAGTGGTTGAGATGGGCCCTACATCTGGTCTGAAGCACTCCAAAGAGATCCACAAGATTGACTGAGATTTATCCCCTAAATGTGCCATAGAAAACTACCTTGGAGGGAAGAAAGTACCTTAGCTTTTCTCTAGATACTGTGACTCAAGAACAAACCTCAGAGGATCTGAAAACAACCATAGAAGGTCATAATTCAATCCACATTGAACCTCAGAATAGGTCTGTTGGATAGCAAGGAGGTTCCACAGAAGGATATAATAGTTAAGCCCCAAAAAAAATGCCCTTTACACAGTGCTAAGAATTTCCTTAGAAGAGTCCAAGAGTAGGTATTTTAATTTGCTTAGATATGCGAATAGAAGCCTTAGACAGAGAAAATAAAATATAACCCTTTAGATCAACCAATCCCCATAACAACTCAGATTTCATAGGCCTGCTTTAGATCACATGGACAAAGATTGCATCAAAACTAATTCTTGGACCAGCCATGGAATCAATGCAACAAGTGCTCTAGAAAAATTGACACAACCATCTCGAAATTCTCCCATAGATATATCAGAATTAGGCCAACGAATAGCCTCAAAAGCCATCGAGCATCTTTAGAAAAGGGGTCAGTGAATATATGTTAAAAGTTTCCACAATGATCTGAGTTATGGTGATCAACCTTAAGCCTTAGATCCTCAACAATAAAGGTCAAAACCTTGATCATAAACCCAAAAAAAATCTAGTAACCAAAGAAAAAAATGAATCCCAAACACTTCTTTGAAATTCGACTTGCTTCTTTAGATGAGCGTGACTCCACAACAACCTCAAAACTCACATAGATATTTCAAATTTTGTGCATGAGAGAAATGATTCAAATGGAGGGTAGACAAACCCTATTTATAATGACCGAAGACACTTCTAGAGGGGCCAAGCCAACCTGTTTAAGGAGGGAGATGTCCCTAGAAAAAAAAAAAATGAGTTTCAATTTGAATTATTTTTGGAGCCAAAATTCATTTTCCCTTTGAGACTGACCTTAACATATAGGGAAATATTATTTTAGGTCATATTTTGGGGCTGATAGGGATTAAATAATCCCTATTTGGTGGGAAAATACAAACCATACATAATAATAAAAAATATTTCAACATTTGTCGAATCATGAAGTTGATTTTCAACATTAATTTGGGGTTCCTTGATCACACATTTGGGGCACAAACTTTGATCGGACATATCTTCTCAACAATGAGGAGTTATGAGGCACGCCACCTACCTTTAGAATTGGCGTGATGAGGACCATCAAATGAAGATGATCATGATCCCAATGACCCTGATATTTCTTGTCATTTTTTTCATTGAGGGTGGGGATTCTTCTGGTTGCTGCTTGGGTTGACATCAATAACAACCAAATTCCAACACATAAATAATAATATTACAACATGTACAACTATGGAAATTTACATGATATAAAAGTAACTTTTAACCATGTGAGCTAATGAAAAACACATAACAATAGTAGTGAAGGAGGATTGAGTTATTGTAGTTGTAACTTCGACTCAAAATGCATGCCTACCAAAAAATGGTGCTCATCCAAAAAAAAATTAACAATTTGAAGAAAAATTTACAGAACTCAACAACAATGGGGTTAGATTTAAATTATCTTACCTAGAAATTGCAAGTTTTCTTTCTATTTTTTTATTTTCTGAGATCATGCAAAACATAAAACAAAGAGCATACACAATTAAGAAAAAACTTTTTCTTTAGTTTTTTATTTGCTAAAATCACATAGAGCATAGGGAAAAGAGGATACATAGAATGTAAAGAGTAACAAACCAAGAATATAAACAAAAAAACGAAAAATGAACTCTATAAAAATATATTAAAAAAAAAAGTGTATTAAGACATTATGCCTTTGGATTTGACCCAAAAAAAAAATGTATCTTGGGAAAACATAAAACTTTTCGGATGAAAAAAAGGCATTCCTAACAAAAAGAAACAATCTAGATGTAACCAAGTAGTTTATTCAAACCATAAATATATGAAAATAACAAATTTCAGAAATGTAGCAAAATGGGCTCAAGATCTTGATCAATAATGGGAGCAGTTCTTCAAATGAGTTCTTATACGATGTTCAGGAAAATAAAGTATTCCATATAGGCCAAAGACCTTCAACAACCACCCATACAACCATATCAAATATCATAACGCTAGTATTTTTATGTGGTTAAAACCCTTTATGAGGGAAACAACCGATGACCTCGACCAACATGGCCACTTGAGGCAATTTTATTAAAGAAAAATAATTTCTTTACATAAGAGTGTTTTCACAATCGATCATTGGCCATGAACCTCCATGCTCTTTAATTCAAGATCATGGACCAATCAGGGGTTAACCCATGGATAAATAGTCATTAATATCGAGGAGAATATGATTCGTTAGATCACTTATTTCTAGAACATATCATGATCGTTAAATTATAATGCATCTAATGCATACTAAAGAAACACACTAAGAATGTTATGTACAATATCAAAATAATGCAGAAACATAAGAAAAGATATACCAGTGACTTGATAATAAGCCACTTCGAGGGGGAAACCTCCCTTTATATCACATAAATGAACAATTCTTGGATGATTCAAATGAGAAGACCTCCTTGGTATATATAGGAGTCTAAAGGGTCAAAATATAGTTAGTGCCTACATAACAATAATAATATAAGGGAACAACAATAACAATAGTGGGCTTCTATGGGGCACAAAAATAACAATATAAGGGCTACACTCATGTTATAGGGACTTAACATGCACCCCTCCTTCAAAAAAGTTTTGTTCTCAATGCTTGAGTAGTTCTAGATGCTTTTGTATAAAATACTCATCCTCCCATGTGGAATCTTCAACAATTAATTTCTTCCACTTAATGAGATACTTTGAAATTGATCGATTTTGTAGTCGTCAGATTCTTGTTTACATGATTTCTTCAGGATCTGATATGATTTTCCTTCCTTGTCAAGTTCTAGAAATATAGTTTGAACTGAGAGCTTGTCACCTATAACCTTATTTAAGCATGAAACATGGAACACTGGGTGTATTCGTGAAGATGTAAGCAACTCCAATCTGTATGCATAATACCAATATTTTGCAACACTTTGTAAGGGCCATAATACTTGGGTGATAATTTATTATCATTCTTAGCTTGCTTGAGGGGCATTTGTTTGTATGGTTGCATCCGTGAAAATACCCAATCTCTCATGTCAAAACTTCCTTCATTATGACACTGATCTGCTTGTTGTTTCATTCGATTTTGTGCCAAAGTCAGATTATCCTTTAAGAGTCTGTCTGAGAACTTGTTGTTGATGTTTGATGTGATCTTCCACTGCTTGAACCTTAGAATTTTATTTTAGAGATGATGTGATGGACAATCGATGTTATCCATAAAACACCATAAATGGGGTCATTTTTGCTACGGTATGGAAGGAAATGTTATACCACCATTCTGTCAAAGGTAACCACTTGAACCATTGTGTTTGTTTATCAGATACAAAACAACAAAGGTATCCTTCCAAACATTTGTTCACTATCTCAGTTTTCCCACCAAATTGAGGATGATAAAATGAGTTATGAGCTAATTGAGTACCAAGACAAGAAAATAATTCCATCCAAAAATTTCCAGTGAAAATGGGATCTCTGTCACGTACAATAATATTTGGGTTTCTGTAACAACCACACCCAAATTCCCCCATTGGGGTCGCTGCTACTACTAATCCAACTCCTCTTGTATGGTTAGAAGAGCAGGATAATAATAATTTTTTTTTTTCTCTTATATTCATTTTACTTTTCAATCTACCTTCCAAGGATTTAATTTATTCATTTAAGCTTATGGTTCCCCATTTGCAGCTGAGCATCAAACTCAGATCTTCATTGCTTTAATTTAATTTCTTATGAGCAAATTCTGCCACACACACACACACACACACACATATATATAGATATATGTGTTTATTTTGTTTAAGGAGTCCTTACTAAGGTTTAGACAACCACTATTATGTGTACAACATTATAAACACACACACACACATAGATATATAATCCTGTATATGCATATATAAATTTATAAATTCCCGATTATTCTATTGGTGGGAGCTATGCCTGCGGTATCCCCCATGCCAAATGTGCACCCTTGGCGCCAATAGAGAACAACCACGTCGCTTGCCTTGATGGTCCCCACCGACATCACATAATAGGTGTGTAGAGACTGTTAAAAATATGCAATTGCGATCAAATTCCACTTTGGACAACTCATGTGATGGAGATAATAATTGCATTGAATTCCTCTTTTTGAGAGGACCAAAATCGACCTAAAGATCACTCAAATGGATAAGGGAAAGTGTAGTTATGAAGAAAATACCACATGTGCATATTTGATAAGGTAGACCCTAAAGCAAAGTGGACAACATTGGAAGGCTATAAATACAAGTGACATCTACCTCATTTAGACACTACTAAGACACTCTTTTATCTTGGTTTTTGGGTCACACAGGTCTAAGGCTCGTCCACGGAGGAACATGTTCGCTCCACGTTCGCTCTGAGGTGTAATTGTAGGGTGTGAAGCTCGCATCTCTAATTTAGGGTTTTGGGCCTCATTCACAGGCACAACACATGAGGAAGTCGACCGCAGTCACTCACACGAAAGCTCATCCGTGTGACTAGAGCCTTTCAGTCACACAAACAACTCTCCATCCATGCGACTGGGAGTTATGGTTTTCACAATCCATATCTACCCCATTCACTCGCATGCGAGGCTTAAGGGAGTGACTAGGCAGCGATAGTCGCTCGCATAACTTCTCCATGTTATCGAGACCTAAAAGATGAAATCTCAGTCTTCCGAAGTTTTCGCTTATTGACTGTCGTGTTTGGAAGTTGACCATAGATAGTGACAGTTCATTACAGACTTTAGAATTAGGGTTTTGAGTATATACATTGTTGGGTTCACTTCATGGATATTGTAGTTGTTTTGTTCGGTAGTTGCATAGATGAAGATATGGATAATTGTACTCTCTTTTGCTGAATCATTTAATGACAATCTACTAAGAAGAAGAATTTGGAAGGGTTTTCCGCGTAGTGGGTTTTGCCCTGGTCTCCAAACAATCCTGGTGTCTCTATGTGTGAATTCTTTTCTTCTATTGTTAATTTATGTTTCGCTACATTGATGATGATGATATTGTTCTTTCTATATAGTTTCATATGTTGTTGAATAATGATGTAAATATGAATAATGTTATAATGTTATGGGGTGAATGTAATGTGTTAATGAAGAAATGAAATTATCAAAGCAAAGAACATTATAGCGCTAAGAAAAAATTAACATGGTATCAGAGGTGGGTTGAAGAAAAGTCATGGAGATCACCCCTATGATGAGAATGTCTCTTTCACAATGGCTCATACATATGAAAGTGATTTGGATTCATGGTTCTTATGAAGAAATGGTGCACTTGGTATTGAACAAGTATCTTCTTGATCATGATGAACTTTTTGATTCTACGAGGCTACTTAATGTTGATCTTTGATATAGTGGTATACTTGATGTTTGGCTAACATCTATCATTTTGGATATCCTGATCCCATAAAGATGGTTAGCACATTGATTCTAGTAGATAGTAACTTGATACTATTTGTTTGTGAAAAGCATGGTATCCATGATGATAGAAGTATAACAATGAGATGGATATTCAAGATCTTTTGTTGACCATGGTTATGCTTTGATGTGCTTAGTAATTATGGCATATGGTAAAATTGAATGCCCTTACTTGATGGATTGAGTTACGTGACAAAGAAGTAATGTTGTGATCATGATTCTTGAAGTATGCTCCTATTAGCTATTTGACACTAACCCTTGATGAAATATTGATGTCATGATGAAGTAGATGATGATAACATGATATAACCATGATAAATATGTGATATAGTTTGACTTTATGATCTAACAAATCTATTGATGCATGATAGCATTATAGACAGGTTGATGGCATGAATGAAGATGACTAAAGTGGCTTCCTATTCAAAGGGAGAATCTCTCCATAAGATCCCTTCTCCTATTATCATTTGCATTATATGTATATTATTTACTATTGAAGTATGATTTATGGACATGAATAGACAAAATTCTGACATTGTTGGTCTGTAGCAAAATTCTAATATGAGGAGAGAGAGTTTTCCCTTACCCTAAGCCTCAGTCGCATGGAAGCAAGCCTACAGGTGCAACTGTAGCCTCTCATTTGCATGAAAGTAAGGTCAAGGGTGCGACTGTAGTCTCCCAACCGCACGTAGGAAGGCCTGTGGGTGTGACTATCCTTGTTGGACACAAAAAAGATGTTTTATGCATGAAATCAAATGTTCACCTGAAGGATGTCAGTCCTACAAATGTGGAGCTAACAACAAAAAGATGTGTGAGCATGAAAGTTTACTATAATATGAATATATAGACTGAAATGGTGTTTGCAGGTGACCGAGACATGCATATGGATATGTCATTATGTTTGAAGTTTGTGCTATAAGAGTTTGACATGATTTGGCTATTTAATATAGATAAGAAGTGTTTGGAGTTTTTACATGATGATGGCTTAGAACTTTGACTTGATGTTGAAAAATGTTTTGGGGATAGAGATCTCTCTATGATAAAAAACTTGGATTTGACCTGATTTGACTACTGATGATTTATGATATGTAGGCATAGTGTCTCTCAGTGACTAATATGGGTATCCGATAATGGTCTTGTATTGGCCTCCTTGTTCCTAGCACAATGGGTTGAAATATTGACAACTGTGATTCAATGTGAAGTAATATGACACTGAATGGATGGAACCTCATACATAACTTATTCTTGGTGTATGCATTTGCATCTAGTAACTTGTATTATGATCATGAGGATGACTTGACAAAGTTTGAATCGATATTACTTGGTAGATGACAACTTGTTGGCATGATAATAGATGAAGTCATGACTCGATGAGAGCTATACCTGTCACCTGGTCTAAAGAATTTGATACTGTCACATTGTGACGATTTCGATATTGGTTCTGATATTGCATCTAAACTTTGATAAGCTGGCTTATTTGATTTGAATTTACAATATTGAGCATATTGGTTTGGAAAAGTGTTATGTTTGCAAAGAGCATTGTATGAAGCAAGCTCCTCGATCTTGATGTGTCTGCATTGACAATTATTTGATGTAAGTAAGGATGATGTGTTGATCCAAACCTCTACACCAGAAGTGTTCCAAGTTATGATTTTAATTTTGGTTTTGGTTTTGGTTTTATATGTTGACAGTCTACTATTGATAGCTAATGAGCCTATGATGATCTAAGTAAGAGGGAGATGGATTCTGAAGCTTGAAATATAGAACTTGGATGAATTCATGATTTATCCACTTCATACATAGAGTTTCCACCGAGAACACTTCGAGATATTTGCATGGGATGATCTATTTTTTGTTTGAGACATTCTTCCTGTGATATGTGACTGCATGGATGCACTGATGATGTTTGGTATTATTATTGATGAGCGCATATGGGTGCTGCCTTAGTATGAGATCTGCCATGATATGAGAGGTTCATAGCTTTAAGCACTATTGAGGTTGAGTATGATGTTAGTAGCATGACTAGTTATGAGGAAGGATGAAGAAGCTCTTTGGAGAGATGTTTGAGAAAGTTTTGAATATGACATGGATACATTGCAATGACAAAGAGTGGGATCCAATTGGCAGAGAATCCCATATATAGCTGGGACTGAGATACCTTCATATATTGAGACAGTGTTGTTGTATGAGACAAGCATAGACTTGTGATTGACACCTCCTTGAGAGGGAGGATGAATATGGTATCTTTTTTGTGATATATATATATATATATATATATATATATATATATATATATATATATATATATATGATTGTTTATTTAAGATTTAAGATTTCTGGGCATGTTCATTAGTTGTAATTGATTTTCCGGATCCATGCCAATCAAGTTGATTTTTAAATCGACGTTTCGAACCTAAGACTGAGGTTCATCACCAAGAAATGAAAGTATGTGGAAAACTAATCTAACCATGGTATGATAAATATGAAATGTATTTTAAAGTTTAAATGAGAAAATTTGGCCGACAATGAAATTGATTGAGAAAGGTTTTATTAAGAGTATTATGAAAACGAGTGTATGTTAAAATTAATAAAATGTGAATAATAGAACAAAATGTATTTGCATAATTTAATAAATATGTTTTTATATTAAATTTATTAATTGAAGAAATTATTTATAGCAGTTGTCTATAATGAGACTTTTTGGAAGTCTTTCCGGTGGGTTTTTCCGGTCAAAATCCGGCAGCAATTTTTTGGAATCGCAAGTTTGATAGCTAGTTTCTGCGCAATCAAGGCGTCCCAGGGGTTTTTCAGGGTGCTGAATCCAAATATGCAGTTAAAAAACCATTTTAACTGCAACAAATCAAGATTTAACCTCAATTTCTTCCGCCGGATTCCGTCACCGGAATCTCCAAAAAGTCGCATTATAGACAACTCCTTATTTATATTCATGAATATACCATGTATAAAATAATATAAATAAAATATTTATGAGGGAGTGTTAATAATTTTGAGAGAAATGAAGAGTATGAAATTAATAAAATGATGAGATATATACAAAATTAATAGATATGTTTAATATTTTATTAAAAATGAACAATTAGATTTTTTGCTCGTGAATGGTTAATGAATTCGGAAAATAACAAGATTAATTAATATATTAAACTATAAATAATAGGGATTAGAGTTTGAAAAGAGTAGGTAGAAATAATTAAAAATAATTATCAAAAGAATGAAATTAAGGTGTTAAAAGTTTTGGATTTAGAAGTCAAATTTTTGCTTATGCTCCATCCCTCATCCTTGTTTAAGTTTTTATGATGTTTATTAAGGATGAGGGTTGGGAGATCGAAGTCTCCAAAGATTTCATTGTTGCCAGAAGCTGCATGTTGCCGGAAGCTACTACCTAGTTGAAGTTGCTGGAAGGGGTCGAAGATCTTGGAGGCTGACATGGTGTGGAGGGAAAGTTTGGTCTTGGTCTAGGGTAAAGAGTCTCAAATAATACTATAGAAAAGAAGAATTATCTTGACTGGGTTTTCCCCTCGAAGGGGGTTTTTCCCTGGCATGTGCCTATATTTTGTGTCTCTTGTTTTGTGATCTTCATATATGTATAATTGCTTGATGAAAGATAAGATAATAAAGAAGTAAAAGAAGCCAACACACTCACAAGTAATTATCAAGAAAGGAGAATCAAACCCTAATATAATATCGTTGATTTTCCAACATGGTATCAGAGCGAAGGTCACTTTGTTGGCATAGATTCTCCCTCTATGGTGAACTACATAAGATTGGGTTTCAACTTTTCTAGAAGACGAATCAAGGACATCATCTACTACTTATTCAACAAAGTCAAGAGTCAAGGATTCTTGATTTCCTTAATAGGTTCTCTTACCCATGACAATGCATGGATCATTGATACTGGAGCATCGAGACACATGATAGGTGAAAGAAAGCAACTTCACACACTATCAAAGGAGTCATCCTCTCATGGAGTAGAATTGGGTGACAACAAAAGCTACGATGTTAGAGGCCTGGGATCTACAACATTGAAGCTGGATAATGGATCAAAGTTGCATCTCAACAACATTCTCTATGTTCCAGGTTTGAAAAAGAAATTACTTTCTATTTCTTGTTTAGAAGATAAAGGGGAAAGGATTGCTTTTTTTGATGGAAAAGTATTGGTTTGGAGAAAGAACTCTAGTATTGACAAAGCTAGGGTTATTGGAGTTCGTGAAGGAAGTCTTTACCAGGTTATAACTCCATCTCCTCAAGCTCTGGTTCATATGGAAATAAGTCCCATTGAACTATGGCATCGAAGGTATGGCCATCTTCATTATAAGGTCATCCATACTCTTATTCAATTGGTTCATGGTATTCCTGATATGAAGTTAGGTCATGAAGGTGTGTGCAAGGGATGCTCTTTGGGGAAGCATACTAGAAAGCTATTTCATCATAGTGAATCTAGATCTAAAGAAATATTAGATCTCATCCATTCCGATGTATGTGGACCCATGTCTGAAAAAACACTTGGAGGACATCTCTATTATGTAACATTCATTGATGACCATTCAAGGAAGACATGGTTCTACCTACTCAAAATTAAAGATGAAGTATTTGATAAATTCAAGGAGTTCAGAGCTGAGGTGGAAACCCTAATCGAAAGAAATATAAAGACTCTAAGGTCTGACAATGGTGGGGAATACACCTCTAAAGAATTAACTGCATACAGGTATTAAGAGGGAGCTCATTGTTCCCTACTATCCCGAACAAAATGGATTGGCTGAAAGGAAGAATAGGCCAATTGAAGAAGGCATTTGAACTATGATCCTTGATCATGATCTACCGAAGTTCTTATGGGGTGAAGTAGTGATGACTGTTGTGTACGTTCAAAATAAAAGTCCTCATAAGAGTCTTGATAATACTACACCTGAAGAAGTATTGACAGGAAAGAAGCCAAGTGTGGATCATTTCCGCATATTTGGAAGTCCAGCATATATCCATGTTCCGAAAGACAAGTGAAAGAAGTTGGGCTTGACAAGCATCAAGGGAATATTTGTTAGTTATAGTCTTTCCTCAAAAGCATATAGAATTTACATGAAGGAAGGAAGATACATTGAAGTAAGCATGGATGTCATATTCGATGAGAATCAAGCTTACAAGAAATCGAAGGATATTCCTATTGATTTTGATGACGAAGAAGTTCCTATATTTGAAGAAGATGAAGTTCATCATGAGAACTCTACTGCAAATGATGAAGAAGAAGGACCAAGTGAGCCTATTCAATTGGTGGTTATCCAAACCACAAGGAAGAGGCCAAATTGGTTGAAAGCTACATTATAAGATGTTGAAAGACATGAAGCTGCAAAAGGATTCTCCATGGAAAGTAAGAAAACGAAAAGGTATTATGGTTATGTTGCATATATAACAAAGTTGATTGAAGCTTAACCATCTACATTTCAAGAAGCTGAGCATGAAGAGGTTTGGAAGAAATATATGCAGGAAGAATATTAATCCATCGTGAAGAATGGGGTTTGGGAAATCGTTCCTAGACCTAGTGACAAATCAATTATCACATCAAAGTGGATCTATAAGATAAAACATGTTGTTCATGGAAGTATAGACAAGTACAAAGCAAGGTTCGTTGCAAGAGGTTTATCTCAAAAGGAAGGCATTGACTATGAAGAAGCATTTGTGCCTACTGCAAGGTACACTACCATTAGATTGTTGGTTCCATTGGCTGCTACAATGGAGTGGAATATCCATCAAATGGATGTTAAGACTGCATTTCTAAATGGGACCATTGATGAGGAAGTGTACATCAAACAACCTGAAGGATTTGAAGTGAATAGCAGGGACTCTCATGTTTGTAGACTCAAGAAGGCCTTATATGGCTTGAAGTAAGCACCGAGTTCATGGTATGCAAGAATGGCTGCATATCTTCTCAGGATTGGTTTCATGAAGAGTATTGTTGATCTGAATCTATATATCAAGGTCGTGAATAATGAGCCTGTCATTATTCTACTATATGTGGATGATTTATTCATCAATGGTGTAGAACAAAGAATTCAAGAATGCAAGAAGATGTTGGCAACTGAATTTGAGATGAAGGATATAAGACTAATGCATTACTACCTAGGTCTAGAAGTATGACAGAGACCTGGAGAGATATATTTGGGGCAAGGAAAGTACATCATCAAGTTATTACAAAAATTTTGGATGATGGAATCCAAGTCGATGGTTAATCCTATGATCACCAACCTCAAGAAGTTGAGGAGCTCCAACTCTAGTCTCGCGGATCCCACTTTATATTATTAGTTGGTGGGTTCCTTGATGTATATGATAAATACTAGGCCATATATATGTTTTGAAGTGAAAATTCTTAGTCAGTTTCAGTTTGAGCCTCGTCATGATCACTGAATAACTGCCAAACATATATTGAGGTATCTTCGTCGCACTATACATCACTGCCTAAAGTATGATAGTAAGGAAGTCAAGCTAATTTGCTTCACAGACTCTAATTGGGGTGGCAGTGAGATTGATGGAAGGAGCACTACCAGAGGATGCCTTAGTCTGGGATCTACTATGATCTCATGGATGAGTAGGACGAAAGATCATGTTGCATTGAGTAGTGCCGAGGCAGAATATGTGGCTGCATGCGAAGTAGGAAAAGAGGTTGTTTGGTTAAGGAAGCTTCTGACAAAATTGTTCGAGAAGTCTCTGGGTCCTACTGTGATTATTTGTGACAATCAAAGTTGTATCAAGATCTTTGGGGATCTCGTGTTTCATTCGAAGATGAAACACATCAATAATAAGTTCCACTTTATTAGGAAATTGGTGCAGGATGGGATCGTGAAGTTAGAGTATGTTCCGACAGATGAACAGGTAGCTGACATACTAACAAAGGCTCTTCCTAATAAGAAGTTTGACTATCTAAGTAACCTATTGGGTTTGGTAGATATAGGTGATTGTATTCATGATAAAGAAATGGAAGATATTTGTCGAGGCTTTGTGAGTGAAGCATTGCCTGGGGAGACATAAGGCTGACACTCTGTGTTGATGTCTGGAATCCCGGAATTGAAAAGGTGGTGTTTTCTATTGAGCTTTGTTTTGGATACATAGCTTTATGTTTGGGTTGGTGGTTAGAAAGTAAGCCTGATGGTACCTAGAGGGGCTGAAAGCTTGAGTCCACCTTAATCCCACTTGGATAGATTGCCCTGGTCAGGAATCTAGTCCATGGCATTGTGGTGCCTAAAAGTTCTTCATATTTTCATATAGTTTGAGATATTCCATTATGAATACCTCCCTAGTTAAGAGGGACTGTTATAAAATGTAACTACGTTCGGTCATATTGTACTTGAGTCATTATGTAATGTACTTATCAAAATAATAAAGAAAATAATTTTTATTATTGTAACAATGACTTATTAAAGTATGGTTTCCATGCTTGAGTCATCATTATATTAGTCAAAGTCCCCATTATGGACTCCTAGGATTAATATTGAGATTATAGAGTCATTGTATATTTGAAGAGACCTTTCCTAGGCTTTCGAATCATGTAAAAAGGTTTTGTATCAAGTCAAATATGAATTGTGTCCTCCACATCATGTCGGCCTAAGGAAGATCAAGTTGGCCTAAGGACCCCCATTCGACCCACTAGAAGCCTATATATTGAAGGAGGTCGAAGTCATTTGGATCACTTACTCTCAAGGAAGTTCGATATCTTAAGAAGAGCTCGAGAAGTGCGAAATCTGTTTTTAAGAGGATGAAAAAGGTGCAAGTTTGGGGGAGTCTCTAGGGAAGAATAAAATCGAGCTTTTGGTGCCTCTCTCTCTGTGTTTTGTGGTCTGGGTTGGGAGATTGAAGTCTCCTAAGATTTCCCTATTGTCGGAAGCTGCATGTTGTTGGAAGTTGCTACCTAGTCGAAGTTGTTGGAAGGGATCGAAGATCTTGGAGGTTGAAATGGTGTGGAGGGAAAGTCTGGTCTTGGTCTAGGGTAAAGAGTCTCAAAGAATACTATTGAAAGGAAGAATTATCTTGACTAGGTTTTCCCCTTGAAGGGGGTTTTTCCTTGGCATGTGCCTATATCTTGTGTCTCTTGTTTTGTGATCTTCATATATGTATAATTGCTTGATGAAAGATAAGATAATAAAGAAGTAAAAGAAGCCACCACACTCACAAGTGATTATCAAGAAAGAATAATCAAATCCTAATATAATATCTTTGATTTTCGAATAGGGGAAACCCAAAAATCCTTCCTTAAGAGAGAGAGAGAGAGAGAGAGAGTTCATCAATACATCAAAAACAACATCAAGATAACAGCGAAACTAATACCCAAAAACAAGTTGAAATCCCAAGCTAAGTGTCAAGCCCTCCTTTAGATTTTGGCCTCTTCCTTCTGCTCCCAACTTCGCTGGATCAAATATAACAAAGACATATTTCAATATACAAAATGAGGAAGGCTCTCCTTCATATAGAATTCAAAGGGGGGTCGAATGGGTGCCATTTGGGAGCCTAGCTGACCTAAAATAATAGGAGGCCGACTTGAATTATTTAGAGGCAAAATTTTAAATTCAAAAATTTATTTTTTCACATGATGAAACTATCGACCATGGCTACCATATTTCCAACAAATTCCAACTTGTAAGGTCCACTAGGAAGCCATGGGTGACAAACTCAAGCTAGTATAAAAATCATTGAAACTTAATGCATTGCATAGGGTTTTGAGGGCAAACACTGTTGAGAAATATAGGGCATCAAGGTTAAGTGATTTCTCTTATATTAATAACTGCTTGTGAATGCTTTTTACTTCTTCGATTAGGATATTCTTTTACATATATATTATGGTGTTATTCTTCATCAAACAACTACCAATGCATAAACCATAAAGAGACAAGAGACACAAAATATAGGCTATCAGTCAGGGCCAAAACCTCTCCCACTTGAGAGGAAAACCTGAACAATTATTCTTCTTATAGAGACTTCAATTGACGAATACCAAGACCAAGACCCTTGACCTATTTGCCACTCCAAGACCAAGAAATAAAGCTTCCTAGCTTGACCCTTTCCTTCCTTGAGTCAACAATGGTCAAACTGCTAATTCTTCTTTCCTTCTCAATTGCTCCTTAGACTTCGGCTTCCTGCAATTCTCAACTTCCTTCAAAAACCCTAGCACGTGTGAAACATCAAGATTGTGACCTTGATTTCCTTCGCTTTAGGTGGAGGCTACTTTCTTGTCAACTTGGCTTGAGATACACCCTTGTTTCCTCCTTGACTTAACCTTCCAATACGACTGCAAAACTTCAGCATTTTTTCCAATAGAGACAGTCCCTTTACTTCACACTTGTGAGATCAAAGTGACCCAAAAATAGATCCAAATGATGCCAAAGACTTCACTTTCCTTCTCTCCCTTCTTTGTTGATCATTAGGCTCTCTTCTAAATGATCTTCGCACACCTTGATTTCAGACCTGATAGACCAATTTTTTTTGCTCCAAATGAAATTTGAACTGCCCTATTTATAGTTGTTTCTCCATCAAGTTTAGGTCGACTTGTTGGAGGATGAGCGGACATATCATTTTGTGAAGACTTTTTATTCCATCTTGTAGCCGATCTGTAGGAGGTGTATTTACTTGGTCTTGGAGGGCCTTCTTATACATCTAATGACTCGTACAAAAATGTAACATGCCCAAGAAGGCTCCTTCAGACATGAAATTGACTCAAATTGACTTTTATGACTAGATGACAAAAGCTAAGGATTCACAATGGGAACCTTAACAAAATAAAATTCCTTGATCATGAAACCCATGATTAAAGTACTGCAAAAATAATTTCATTTTCTTCTTTTCATCAATTACATAAAATCACAATTACACATGTCATTATGAAGACTGAACCTAGTTACACTTTTCAACACTCCCTCTTAACTAGGAAGGTATTCATAATGGTACTAGGCCATTCTCAATCTGAAGAATTCTCATAAGAAGAGTTGGATTGGTAACCCATATGTTTAGCATCATAGCAATTGGCATTGTCACATAGCAAGGCCTTGACTAACAACTCTATTGCTCCACGAGATCTGAGCACAATGTTGGTGAGACCAATGATGTCACAGAAACCCTCATCATTGTCTCTCTCGGAACATACCCCACTGTTGAAGAAAGTGTAACTAGGTTCGGTCTTCATAAATGTACTTTTGATATTTGTATTTATTCAAGAAAAGAAATATTATTTTTGTTATATTTATCAATGAGTTTCTTGCTCATTGAAATAGGTCTATCAAATGTTAAAGTACCATAGGTAATTCAACGAGTCAAAATAAAGTTTGAAGACCCTTAAGGACATGTTACACCATGCACATATTTGTATAAGAGTGAAAGAATATCCCTCCAAGCAAAGACAAGTCCTCTCCATGCAACGACATCATCAAAGGAACAAAAATGATGAAGGAAAATCAAGTCGGCCTACAGTCATCATGTCGTCCTCAAGTTAGCCTAAAGGAGGGACAATCCTCTATATATAGAGGTTGTCCACTCCCTCAAATGACAAGCAATCCACCTCCAAAATCAGCGAGCAAGGAAGATCGAGAAAATGGTGAAAAGGGACGAATATAAGGAGCCTCTAGTGCAACGAAGAAGGAGAAGTCATCATCGAAGGTTGGAGTACTGTTTCTAGGGTAAAACACAATCACACGTGCAAGAAAAGGAGGCACCTCTGCAGTGATAACAACAACAACATAAAAGTCTCATACTGCTCATTGTTTAGGCTTGAAACTTAGGTCTATAAGGCCTATCACTAGAGCAAAGAAGAGACTCTCTCAATTGAAGAAGAAAGGAACCAAATACTCAAGGAAACCTCCCACAAATGCGAGAATTTAGGGTTGTAGGACAGTGATATCAAGTATGCAACTACACCTTAAAGAAGGAGCTCGGTTGGTCAAGAGGAAGGAAGGGATCATCACAAGTAAAGGGTCTCACTAAATATCAAGGATAAGTGTCTCTTCTAGAGCAAGTGCAACAAGGACTATCAAAAGTTGTAAGAACAACGAAGTGTCGGGGAATGAAGTGCAGGAAGGAGGAAGGAATTGACTTGTGCTTGGAGGATATTCTTGTCAAGGGTCTAGGGTTTGGCATTGATCAATAAGAAACTTCAATAAGAGAAATTTACGAAAGGGTTTTCCTCTCTAAGAGAGAGAGGTTTTGCCCTCGTAGACAACCAACATCTTGTGTTCTTGTTCTTATGTTTTTGGGAGAAATTTGATGAAGTAAACACATGCATTAATAAAAAGAGAAGAAGATTAAGCTAACAAGATAAATTGTAAAAGTGATTCACAAATTATTATAAAGTCTAGAAGAATCCTACTATACATAATTTCCCTTGATTCTTCAACACCCACCTGGGTTCTCAGGGTGTGTTCCACCAGTACTATTCTTATCTTGGATTCCCAGTCCTCAAAGAATATCGGTCCTCTATGACTACTCTTATCTTGGATGCCCTAACTCATCCTCAAAGAGTATCGGATACCAAGTGTTTACCCAATCCTCCATTTTGTCTTCCCAAGTGAAGGCAAGAATGATGTGTCTATCTCTCCCTCTTAATTAGGGAGGATATATCTATTCCAATAAAGGAATGCACTCATTCCTACGGAATGAATGTACCTAACCTTCCTCTTGGCTTAGAAATTTTGTTTCCAAGTTTCTTCCAAGTAAGAAACTTGTTTCTAGGCTCCCTCTTAAATAGGGACCTACAACAGCTCCTCAAGTGGAGATGATGGGACAAACAGCTGCTTGATAAAATCCTCCTCGTTATGTCATGAACTTCTTTCTGTTATTCAGGAGTCTTCATGTTTTGGGACTTCTTTGTAGGGCACAGACCATCCATCACTTTCATTCATGAGTTAGTCATGTCATCATGGGAAAGTGATCTATCAATCCATATCTGGCCTTCCTTCATGCCATGTTTCCTTGAGGATCTTTCATCCTACTACATGGGCATCGGTGGTGGAAGACATCCATAGATCTTCCCTCAGCAGTCCTGCATAAGCCCATCTAGATATTTGTTCAAAAATAAGAAATGAACACCTAATCAAAATTACCTTTGTGATGGTATTTCATCATGACATCTTCTAATTTGTATCAATATCTTGCATACATATCGACACATCTCCCAAAGATATATATTGTCAAGGGTCTCTTTCTTTTTCAAACTCCATTAGAGTCTTCATATCTTTCATGGAGATATCCTAGTCAAATCTTCTTGGTCTTTGGATGTTGATTGCCTTTTTCCATGGTTGCATATTCCATGATCTCTTCCTTCCTTTCTTCACACATTTCATTCCTAAGAATTTCCAATCAGAATTCCTCCAGTTGTTGTCAACCACCTCATATTACATATGAGGACATATTATGTTGATTTCATCTAGACAATGTGTGACTCATGCCTTCTTGCATCCTTTCAGAGGAGGAGATCATTTTTCTTTTGATCATGCTCTCAAGATAGAGCATTGATCCATGTTACTTGCAACCATATGACATGACTCTTCAATATTGAATATAAGCATACATACCTCATTTTCCTTTGGGTCATCCATACTTCCTACAACAACTTCCTTGATTGAAAGAGCTTCAATCCCTTGATCTGCTTCACCTTTTATGTCATCATACCATCATCCCATGAATTCCACAAGTTTGGAATTCTTGATGAAACACTTGCTTCCTCTCTTGATCAGTGAATCTTTCGATGAAGATTCCATTAGAGAATCTTGAGGATCTAGAGTATCCCCATCCAAAAGATGTTTCCTTTTGACAGATGTATGATGAGACTTGTACTAGATGACCTTTTTCTTTCTCTTCCATAAATGCCACCTATGTTACAAATGTGGTTTCCAAGAGCTATATACTTCCATAGTTAACCACCATGCTTCAACCATCTTTCATGATTTTCTATGTTGATGTCACGAGCTCTTGCTTTCAATGCTTCTACGATGCCATGATGCATCCCATCATATTACTTAGTGAATCATGATAGCCATATATTACAGCAAAAGACTTAGGAATAGGAACTTTGAAAAGAACTTAGGTGAGGAAGACTATCTCAGTTATAGTAGAGATCTCTTACTTCCTCTTTCTTGGACTTCTTCTTTTCATCTTGCTCCACTTCTTTGGTGATATGGGCTCGTTCTCTTCCTCTTTTGATATTGTCCTTCTTAGGACAATCTCTTTTGTAGTGCCATGTTTTCTTGAGAACTATGCTTCCCAAACTTTTCTTTTCTTTTAGTAAATGTTTGACCTCTTTCACTTGGCCCTTCATCACTTTTTGCCTTCAACCTATCTTCTTCTATCTTGCATAGAAACTACAAGTTGTTGAATGGGACAACATTCTTCTCCTTACAGGTATTTGATACAAGGTTACCTTGTTCGTCAATTAATGCATTTAGAACAATGGAGACCATTTCTTTAACAATATCATCTCTCCTAGATCTTGCAGTTGAGTTCTTATTTGAGATGATTTTGAGAGATATGTAGATATCCCTTCATCCTTTGATACCTTCAATTTGAATAAATCATATCTAAGTGATATGACCTTTCTTATCGCACCTTCAGAGAATAGTTCTACCAACTTATCCTATATCTATTTTGATGTCTCCAGCCCTGTTATATAGGGAATGAGGGGATCTTTGACATACTCCATAAGAATATCATGAGCCCTTTGATCCCTTCCCATGTATTCAGATAGTGCTTGTCCTTCAGATGGTTTGGAGACCTTTCCATTGACATGATCAATGACTTCATTTTCTTCGAGGACTATGTCTATCCTCCTTTTCCATACAAGGAAGTTTGATGGCCCAACCAACTTATAGATTTCCTTGCAAAACGAAGTCATTTTACTAGATTAGATTATAGAAGAAAAGATACTTACTTGTTAAGTGAAGATAAAATCTTCAACTTGATCCCTTTGATGATGATGATTTATGCAGATGTATTGATGCCTTTTGGATTATCTTCTTCCAAATGAAATCCTTGCTTTGATAAAAGGAGATTTCCCTTTTGATGATGACAATGCCTTTTGATCTAGCTTCCTTTGGATGAATAGTCTTCAAGATACTTCAACTTCAAAATGATTGAGAGCAGATCCCAGGAATGCTTCTTTGATTGAGCTAGTGTTTTTACTTTCTTAAAGATGATGATTTGATCTTGATCTTGAAGTGCTTCTCTTGCATGAATAAACTCCAAGTTACCTTGATTCGTATATCTCTTCAAGATGTGTAGATGTAGGGTTTTTGAGGTCTCTTGAAATGACTTGAGGATTTCAGGACTTCTCATTGGTGTAGACTTCCTTTGATCTAAGGTTATGATGCTTTTTTTGTAGATCTCGACTTCAAGATGATCTTTGCTTTGATGCCTTCCTCGAGATTTGATCTTTGAGTATCACTCAATAAGATGCCCTTCCTTGACTTTGTCACCTTAGCTCTGATTCCATGTTGAGAAATTTATGGCATCAACATTGAATGATTTCTCTTCTATTAATAATTGCTTGTGAATGCTTTTTACTTCTTAGATTAGGATCTTCTTTTACTTATATTAGTATGGTGTTATTCTTTATCAAACATCTACCCATTAGGGGATTTTTGACGTCTAAAATGGGCCTCTTAAGGAAATTATAAAATAATAGTGGAAATAATAAAATAAGATTAGATTACATCGTCAAATTTTAGAGGGAAAAAAGACAAAACTATTTTTTCAACTCATATTTTCAACTTATCTCCTTATGGGTTTACTCAAATTTCAAGCGGAAACACTCGTTGGATGCAAAATTTGATTCTGCATTCAAGGAGTACCCATGTTGCATACTTTCGATGGAATCCGCTACACAAAAAATGAGAAATACATGAAAAATGATTGCAATCACGTTTTTTCATGTATTTCTCAAATTTTTGTGTAGCAGGCTCCATCGAAAGTATGCAACATGGGTACTCCTTGGATGATGAATTAAATTTTCATCTAATGAGTACTCCTGCTCGAAATGTGAGTAAAAACTTAGGGAGATAAGTTGAAAATACGAGTTGAAAAAAGTAGTTTTATTATTTTATTATTTTTTAATCTTTGTACTTTTTAACTCCAAAAATGGTGAATCATCCCCCATGGTTGACATCATCATCTTGAATCATATTGGTCCTTATAAAGTTTATTTTGGTTGTACATTTCTCTTAGGAGGCCCATTTTAGACCTCAAAATTCCCCTAATGAATGCATAAACCATAAAGAGACAAGAGACACAAAATATGGGCTATCAACCAAGGCCAAAACCTATCCCACTTGAGAGGAAAACCCAAACAAATTCTTTTTCTTATAGAGACTTCAACTGACGAATACCAAGACCAAGACCCTTGACCTATTTTCCACTCCAAGACCAAGACACAAAGCTTCTTAGCTTGACCCTTTCCTTCCTTGAGTCAACGATGGTCAAACTACTAATTCTTCTTTCCTTCTCGGTTGCTCCTTAGACTTCGACTTCCTGCAATTCTCGGCTTCCTTCAGAAACCCTGACATATGTTAATCATCAAGATTGTGATCTTGATTTCCTTCGCTTTAGGTGGAGGCTACTTTCTTGTCAACTCAGCTCGAGATACACCCTTGTTTCCTCCTTGACTTAACCTTCTAATAGGACTGCAAAACTTCGACCTTTTTTGCAACAAAGACAATCCCTTTACTTCACACATGTGAGATCAAAGTGACCCAAAAACAGATCCAAATTATGCTAATGATTTCGGTCTCCTTCTCTCCCTTCTTTGTTGATGATTAGGCTCTCTTATAAATGGTACCTTGATTTCAGACCTGATTGACCAAAATTCTCTGCTCCAAATGAAATCCAAACTGCCCTATTTATAGTTGTTTCCCCATCAATTTAGGCTAACTTGTCGAAGGGCGAGCCAACATTTCATTTTGTGAAGACCTTTTATTCCATCTTGTAGCCGACTTGTAGGAGGTGTCTTTGCTTGGTCTTGGAGGGCCTTCTTATACATTTAATGACTCATACAAAAATGTAACATGCCCAAGAAGGGTCTTTCATACATGACATTGACTCAAATTGACTTTTATGACTGTATGACAAAATCTAAGGATTCACAATGGAAACCTTAACTAAAAGGGGTTGCAGGGTTGTCATCGACAATAAGAGGATTGATAAGGACATTTTGCATCCCATCCCAAGCACACCATTCTCCAAAAGTAGGAACATAAGGTATTTCTTAACCCTGTATCTCTATTGCTATACTAGGGAGTTATTGACTTGCCACATAGGTTCAGTTACAACCTAATTTAGCAAGCAATTAAAGAATTACACTAGCTAAATGATAAACATCACTTCCTATTATAAGCCCTCTAAGGTTGAGATTGGGCTCCAAAGAATGAAGGCGATGGAGAAGGAGAAGAACATCGTGGCAGTGAAGACCCCTAACACCTTATCTCGCTAGATAAAGAAGAAAAATAGCATGTTGATGCTTAAGTTTAGCTCTCCCTCTATGTTTAAATATTTTATGTTATATTTCAAAGGTTTTGGAGGCCATGGGCCAATCTCTTTTGAAACCTACTTTTTATTTTTAATAGAATGTAATGGCTAGAGGCTAGGATATGCCACATTCTGCTTCCCTAGGTTTATATTTAGCTATAGAGGCCACAAGCCAGAATATACTCAAACAATTTCCTTTTTTATTTTTCGAAGTGCTTAAGCCAAGAGCTTGACAGGCCATACAAGAGGGTTCAGGTTGAGAGACCTCCCCTAAATCTCTCTGCCGTCTATGTAAATATTATTTTTTTCCATTTGTTATAAAAGTGCACTGACCTACCTCTTTCTTTAAAAATAATTTAAGAAAAAAAAAATTAACTTAAAGCACCTCCACTTGAGGTCTAGTTGCAATTTGAAAAGCTTGTCACAATGATGACCAAGTTTAAATGTCCATACAGACATTCTTGGTAAAATAGTTCATTGAGTCTTTTCGATGTGTGGGTGAAGCATAAAAACTAATTGCTTGTAGACTTGAATGTAAAAATACACGAGGTATTTGAAATAATGATTTATTATATATATAAAATGTATAAGTGATATCGAATGTTACAATGAGGCCCTGCTTTTATACTTAAGCAGGTGACCTTTCATGATTAGGCATGTCTTTTAGACATGCCTTTTCACTTAACTTAATGATTATTTAACATAATCAATATTTGATTATTTAATATTTACATTTATTTTATTTATTTATTTATTATGAATTATATTCATAACATGGCCTCTTCCTTCGGAAGCTTTGTCCTCAAAACTTTAATGTTGTGGATTTTCTTCACTTAGTGTCTGTCATCTCGATCTTATATAATCTGCCCCTCCTCTCATCATGTAGCTCATCAATAATATTCCCTTGTATATTTTATTTTTATTTTTATTTTTGTAATAACTCAGATTTTCTCTATATATATATATATATATATATATATATTTTTAATTCTTTTTTCTTTTTTTAATAATCTATATATATAAAAGAAAAACAATATATATATATATATATATATATATATATATATATATATATGGTTATTGTATATGAGGGTCCCAATTGATTCGTACGGCAGTCACATCGTTTGACTATTATGCAAATATTATAATTGACCACGCTCCAGGGACGACGAAGGAGGGAACCAACCGACAAGCAGTTAAGTTTACGCAGGTTGTCGGGATAGTGTTGACAGGTGCTCGAGAAGGACGAGCAGTCCACAGAGCATTGCCGCCCGCTACATTCTCGGCACCTTGTTTGTGTGTGGCTCCATCCCATGTTGTCGCGTCAACTGCTCGTAGGGACAATCAATGAGGCTACGTGCACGCAGCAACGACTTTTGGCGGAGGTCGGACTTGTTGCAGAGATCGCAAGTCGGCTTGGTCGTCGGGTACTGGTGCAGCAACAGACATGAAGAATGCTTGTTGATAAGGCTTCTTTGGGGTTGGTGACAGAGCACGGGCGTGGAGAATGCCTGTTGATAAGGTTTTATTGGGGCTGGTGACATGGCAATGGAGATCAGGGTCTGGTGACAGAGCAATGGAGACTAAGGCCTGGTGATAGCATGGATAGCAGAAGTAGAGACGTTGAGAATGGAGAACCACCCAGCAAGGGGTTATTGGATGGCAAATAGCACAATGGACGGCGGGATTGGGGTCTGGTGACAGAGCAATGGAGACCAAGGCCTGGTGATAGCATGGATAGCAGAAGTAGAGACGTTGAGAATGGAGAACCACACGGCAAGGGGTTAGTGGATGGCAAATAGCACAATGGACGACGGATAGCACAGTGGACGGCAAGTCAACCGATGGCGGCGATGGAGCGTTTTTAATGGTTCTGGCAGTCAGAATATGGAACCGTACCGTGATTCGCAAATGCTTATAATTATTATAGTCGTTACTATATATTTATGATTTATAACTATAAGAAAACAGGCAGAACGACTAATGGTGACGGTTGACCGTGTCTGTTGACTATGTATAAGCAGCCGATCGAAGAACAATGTTGGCTTGTCCGGACAAAGGAACATTGAAACGTGCAACATACATACATACATAATAACTAACACCATTTCCAATTATTCATCAGTAACCTTCTGCAAATCTGCCACACATTCACTTAGCTCCTTATTTTTATGTATTCTACAAGCACCAAGTAAACTACTCCAGACAGTAGCATCAACTTCCACTAGCATGTCGTTTATAATTTTTTTTTCTTCATCTAAACACCTGTTCTGTGCAAATCTCGAAATCATTGCATTCCACGATTTCATGTTTTGTTGTGGCATTTGCTTAAAAAGTTTGAATGTCTCATCAACAAGTCCATTTTGTGTACATCCTACAATCATTGCATTCCATGATACCACATTCTTTTGAGGCATTTTCTGAAATAGTTCTAAAGCATTTTCTTTCCCAATATTCTTGTCTTCCAATATGTAGCCATTCATATGTGCAATGGCTTGGGCAGTGCAACTGATATAAAATTTTACAAAACTATAACTTTTGCTTTACCTTTTTACATTGTCTTTGATGACTTTGGCTTCAACTATTCTACCAAAAGGAGAAAATAGCTTAATCAGTGGTTCCTCTTCCATGGTAGAAGGCAGATATCCCAGATATACATTTGAGTGGTCAATTTCTTTACCATGATTATGTTCAAAATGAGGTCCTAAACCTAGATGGAAAACAGAAGGACTGTCAAAACTATATTCCAGACCCACGTGTGAAAAGTTGGGGCTATATCCATGCAAACAAGAACCTTGTACAGAAGAGGTCCCAAATTCACGACCCTTGCTTATGTCTGGTCTTATTCCAGCATTTCCATTTTGCTGGTTGATTTCAGATTCCTCTCCATCCCAATAGTTGTTGAGATCATCTTCATCTTCATGTGAATCTTCTTTATTATGATCAAGTTTATCTTCTCCATTATTATATGTAATGTTTTGTGCATTATTTTCATCATTTTGATCATGGTTTTCTTCCTCGTTGTGATATTCATCTTCTTGTCTCTCAAGATAGTCCTTATCCACATCAAGATCAACTTCATCTGAGTTTTCAACATTATAATCTTCTTGATCTATATCAGTTTCATTGAAATCATTATCTTGATCTAGATCATCCTCATTCACATCAAGATCAGCGTTATCTAAATCCTCATCTTGATTTGTATAAGCTTCATCAAAATCATCATCTAGATCATTTTCTTTATTATCGATTTCCTTTCAACATGCTTTAACTTCTGCATATGATTTTTCTAAATTATGAAATGCTTCTTGAATTTTACTAAACTGCTCAACGCATTTAGGACATGAATGTAATGGCACATTGTGCTGCGAACAACGTTCAAAGACTCACATCATTATATTGTGCGCCATAGCTCTGATATCACTGAAGCATAAAACCTGATAGCTTGTAGAGTTGAATGTAAGAATACACAAGAGGTATTTGAAATAATAATTTATTATATATATAAAATGTATAAGTGATGTCGAATGTTACAATGAAGCCCTGCTTTTATACCTAAGCAGGTGACCTTTCATGATTAGGCATGTCTTTTAGACATGCCTTTTCACTTAACTTAATATTTGATTATTTAATATTTACATTTATTTGATTTATTTATTTGTTATAAATTATATTCATAACAATGGGTCATGTTATTTTGTAAAAATTGGTGCAAGTCATACGTGATTTTCATGAAACAAGTGCCCCTTAAATGCAGATTTGTCGCTAAAGGTCTTCTAGTAAAATACATATTGTCAGGAGTTTTGTACCTTCCCTACTCATAATGGATTTATTCAGCCAAAAAAATGATTTAAAAACTTTAAAATATAAGTGACTGTTAATTCAGAATTCACTGTGACATATCATTTCTAGCTGCTAAGAGGGTTTTACTTGTTACAAGCTTCTCAAAACACCTCCTAGTGATGTGGAAAAAAGGAAAAAAAAATCTATATACAAGTACAAAAAAATTCTTTCGGAAACCTTAGAACCCTCGTGTATAAATTAAACTTCTACTTGAAAAAGGGCTTCACCATGCATGTACATTTTGCATCCACACGCTGTGATCAACAATAATAGAGTCTAGTAGAAGTTAAGAAGTCGACACCCCTGTCTGGCTATTTCATGCTTTTGTTTTTTGTAAATTAATGATAGCAGTTGCTTTTGCACTCCCACTATAAGTTGCAATTTTGAGTCTGAATGACCTATTATTGTGTTCATTAGTTGGACATTTTAATAAAATTATCTTATCTTATCTAGCACCTTTATGATGGTTTTCATTCTCTTCACAATTGTTTCCTACAAATTTCCAGTGCCTAGTGAATACCATAAGCTGACACATAATTGAATGCCCAAGAAGCAAGATTAATTGACAACTCCAACCATCAGCTTGATATTGTTTTGTTCTCCGAACATATCAGCATTATATTTATTACAAAAGGAAAACCAAAGCAAGGTCACTGACCTCAGAACTCCTAGATATTATAGAAGCTCTCAAATAGAGAAGTGATTTTGCATAATGTAACAATACATTGCAACATGGGAGGCCAATGACCATAGTAGTTTAAAAAATGGTTAGAAAAGAATGACCAGCCAATGGTGAATCAACTGATTCTGATGACAGACTGCTACTTCAATGTATCTGAGAAGCAAATGAGCCTTAACCAGTGGCTTTAATCTCATTTCCTTGAGAGCTAGTTGCTTCAATCTCTTCTTCTTGCAATCTGTATAACCATTTAAAAGCAAGATCATTTCCTGCATGGGCAGCTACCTCAAACTGCCTTCTCGCATAATCGATAGCGCCTTTCCCAGTTGTTTCTGATAGTTTGTCATCCTTTCTATTGCCTACTTTCCCTGTAAATTTACTTTTCACTTCCATAGGAGCAAATTTCGCAGGTGCCCTAACCCCTGCAATTGGAATTGTTCACTTGAAAAATTAGATTTTCATGTGTATCACAAACTCCTAACAAATCGAAAAATAAAACCATGTCTTAGACCAAAGAAGTCAAAACGTGTAGATCAACACAGGGTAAAATGATTTTCTTTGGTTTCATTTCAATTGCTTATGCATTGGTTTGAATGAATCAGAAATCCAAACCTCTTGAATGTTCCCTTAAGATCGAGTCAAATATGCCCAAGTACACTTGCTGAAGCTACATAATCTGTGCCATCTCATATATGCATTTCTTAAGAAAATTAAACGGGAAAGAAAAAAACAAAGAATGAGAAAAAGGAAAGATCCTATAATAACTAAAATTTAAACCAAACATTATGGAATGCAAGCTAATAAAAAAATGTGACAGATATCGCCAGAGGATCCATTCCCAAGTGATCAGAAGGACAGAAAACACCATAGGAAATTCATTAATTCCCTTTGGCCAGAAAAAGAACGGAGAAGTATATAGAAAAATGATCGTTATTTGAGTAGAAACTAGAGAACAAAAGCACGTTTTATATTTACAAAAATAGGTATCTTTCTAAACAAAAGTGAAACAAGCTGAATGGAAACAGCCGAATTAGTTGGTAACTTGGTTAATGAGTGAATACATGGAAAACTTTACCATATTTCATCTATCGTGTATTTAGCTAGTCAAATGAGAGGAAAGCATGCATGATCAGATGCTGGTTTTGTAATGAAAATAGAGATTATTTAATACAGTTGAACATTCGACTTATTAATAATCAAAATTACCTGTTAAATGCCCAACCTAAAAGTATAGAAGCCAATGCCATAGGTTACAACATAGACAACTGCAGAAACTTCCCCTGCCTGTATAACCAAGCAAGAGTGCATCACCAATCAAGTGTTGGAGGGAGTTCTTCTGAGGCTGGGGGGGATGAATTTCTAGGATGAATAATAGATTGCAGAGTTTCTGTGAAGCTTAAGATAATGCTGTTAGCAACTCAGGAGATGAAGAAGAGATGGAGGAGTGTGCAACAATGTCAAGAGGTGTTTTCAATATTCCTAGCAATGCTAGGTACTCCATGAGGAGCATTACTCAAGGGACTGCATCCCATCCTATTGCATGGCAAATATGACTAGTTCTCACATGTATTTCCAAGTTTGCATGCACCTTGCCAAATGGGTTTATCCTGGGTAGTTGGGATGAATGATTATTATCCTCCCTACCCAAGTTCAATTCCCAAAAGTGATATGTTGAGCTCTTAATGAGTATATCATTACAATGGCTTCAAGCCTTGTTCTTGATTGACCTTGTGTCCTGAAGATTCTATGGTTTACCCTGGGTACCATCCTCAAAATGAAGGGAAGTACTTGGTGGTTTTCCCTGAGCATATCACCTGGAAAAAAAGTTTGCATGCACTTTCTCATATATCTACATCTAAAGAATAATGTCAAGTTCCAACAAGTCCTCCCAGTCTTTAAATAGTAGATATTCAACGTGGATCTTTTTAATCATTCTAACAATGCTTAGGCATCCAAGGGTTCTTTGCATCAGTTATTAGGAGTTTCTTGAGATGTAAGATTTGCATGGCTAATTTGGCCACGAATATCCTAGACATATTTGCTGAATATTCCTCTCTTCTTCCACGTCCTATACTATCATTGAAGATGGTCTAAGGCATGTCCTTGTCATCTACATAGCCCATTGTTGACACATTCTACGCCTTTTCCATCCATGCCACCGATACCACTTACTCCACTATCTACAGTTGAATCGACTATCCAATAGCATTGCCTCAACAGTTGCCTTCCGTACTTGAGCCTACCTTGACCAAAAGTCTAAGTATGCAAATCTCTACAAAACCCTTATAAAAACCTTGAGTTTGGATGTCTGATTACTGCACGTAAAAGGTAAAATCATAGAGAGTGGATGCTACGCGTGAATCAGCAATATGCAAGTACAATGTTCTTTCAGAATCTTCAGGTATCATCTAAAGTTATGAGATTTTAATGGCATGAAAGAATACAGAGAGAGAGTAGAAATACATACACAAATCTAACTGCATGTAAACAAATGGATACAATCACATAGAGCAGCAAAAATAAGTATGCGTAATTAAGAAATCTGTAGTGAGTATCATGACGTTTTGGAGTCAAGGAGACTGCCCAGTGCATACCCGTAGTAAAAGACAAACAATGGAAAACCTCTACATCTTCAACTTGATACTACCTAGCAATTGCGAAGTTGTAGCAACTGTAACAACTAACTAAATGTCAAAACTTATAAAGTCAGAAGTTTATTCCATACATTTGACATTAGACAATTAAACATCAATTCCCCTTTTCATTAGAATAAGACCTACAATGGATAATTATTAATATTTTACTCCTAAGTCCTAACATCTATCCCTCTTTTCAAAATGTGTATCCCACACAGCCTCAAAGATAAGGGTACATCTTCAAAACTTGAGGGAAGGAAGAGAGGCAGAAGTTTAGACATAGGTGACATTCACAACTATAATAACTATGGTAGGGATCGGCTTGAAAATGGCCAACAATGGTCTTCCTAGTAGAGCCCAAGGGGCTAGGTGGGAATTTAACCGCAAAATCTAGCAAGCTTAGTGCAAAGCCTCACTAGGCAACCTAGGTCTTATGAGATAGTCACCACTGTCACCTCAGTGGTCTCTCTCTTGCTGTTTAGTGGTGGATGTTGTCCCCACAAGAGAGGCTTCCCTAACAAGGCTCATAGGGTATTCACCTAAAGTAAATGAATCTCTAAGGGACTTGTGAATAATATCACCAAACAAGAATCTTCAATAAATAAGGGCTCAAGGGTGTCAAAGGTCTCATAGTTATGGAGAAAGGTATTGGCAAGGCCTTGAAGGTCGTGATAAAAGATAAAAGCAATCAAGCACACTTTCCACCAACCCCAATGGACAAGAAGAGAGCAGTTATAAACAAGGGTTTATGATTCACGGGTTTACATCATTTAATAGCATATAACCAAAAAATAGCCTTTAAGTGATAGATTCAATAAAATATCAAAGGCTATCAAGAGGTAATCGAGGGAAAAGGAAACTTTTATGGTTTTTTAATGGTTTTATATGCATAAAACAACAACAAAATCCTAGACATCAACCCTATTTGGGGTGAAGAATGAAACTCATGCTATATTTTTCCTTTTTAATTTATTAAATGCAATCTTTATCAATAGAAGTATGACATATAGATGCAAAATTACCATAAAATGCAAATTAAAACCAAACCTTAACCCCAGTTACCAAGAAATTAGGAAAATAAGCAGAATTTGAGATGATCACCATAACTAACAAGTGCCTTCACTCAATTTGGCAATGGACTCAATTAGGGCAAGGTCTATGATAGAGGGCCATGGATGAAGAGGGTGAAAGAATAAAATTCTTCTCTTAGAAACCTTAGCAACTTCTTTATATGAGAGATTTAAGGTCGAAGGATGCAACTACCAAGTTCCTTTGATAAATTCTTGCAAGACATATTTTACATCCCATAAAGAATCAGTACTTCAAAAAAGATACTGCACTTTTTAATATTGTTCAAAAGAAACCCTAATTTCAGAAAAATAGCATGCAAAATGGAAGAAAATGGCAATAAACTTACACAATTCCACCAAGAATCACTTCATCAACCCCAAGAAAATCTCTCCATGCAAAAATCTCTCTCCCAAGGCAATTCACTTTACTAAACATCCATTGCATTCAAGAGAAAAGTACAAGAGAACTAGTGTACACTCCTTTAGAGGGAAGTCACTTCCATTTTATCATCATCACATTACATTCATTCTTCTCTCTCTAAAATGTTATCGTAAAATCTAGCAGATTTAGTACAAAGCCTCACTAGGAAACCTAGGTCTTATCACAACAATGAGATTAGCCACCATTGACACCAACACCAACCTAGGTTGGTGTCAACAGTGGCTAATCTCATTGCTGCCATAAGAACTAGGTTGGTGTCAGTGGTGGTTAATCACGTTGTTGCCATAAGACCTAGGTTGCTTAGTGAGACTTTGCACTAGGCTTGCTAGATTTTCTAATAACAGGGAATAACTGAGGTCCAACAATGAGGAGAAGCTCCTCCAAAAGAAGAGGCACCTCCTCCAAAAGAGGAAAACCCCATAGGCACAACACCTTTAGAAGACTGGACAAATTTCACTACAACAACCAATACGAAAGTTATTAAAGCTGCATATGTGCTCAAGCTTTTCCTAGAGCATAGGATTTCTGCAAAATGTTAGTTGATATGGGCACAACACTAGCAATAAAAGAAAGGTAATTGTACACCAGAACACACAAGAGAGCTAGTATTAAAGTATGAGAGAAGATTGCAAGAACTATACATATATTATAAACTCAATTGTGTTAAAAAATAGAGTACAAAATTGTGGGAGAGTGACTAAGTTTGACCATGTTTCCAATAAAATATGCTAATTTGGATAAGTGATCAATTGACACCAAGTCACTCAAATGAGATGAGGATAAAGGACAACATAGAATCTAAGTTGCACGAAACGCTGAAACGTTTTGGAGTTTCCGAAACGGGTACGTTTAGAAACGTCACCTCCCAAAAATGGAAATGTTAGTCAAAACGCCGACTGAAACGTGATATATATATATATATATATATATATATAAGTTATAAATAAGTGAGTAACACATTATCTTGCAAGTAAAAAGGGAATAAGACCCATAGATGACAATTTAGAAGGAAAACCAAGTCTATATTAACTCTCATATATGATTACATGATGGTTGAGTTTCAGTCAAGCTTCGCAGTTTTGGGTACGGGTACGGCCCGAAACGCGAGGTTCCTAGAAGTTTTGTGCAACATAGCATAGAATAGTATAACTATAATACATGTTACACGTGTTCAGTAGATTGAGTTTCAACAAATTATCCTCAATTTCTATTGTAGCTAATGTACTAACCTTCCAAAGAAGAATGGAATAATCCTTGTGGCTTGGAGTAGTTGGGGCCTTTAGAAAGGACAATATCTCTACTAAAAGAAGAGTTCTTAAATTGATGGCAAAATGTTACATTGAAGATATGAGCGTCATGAATCCTCCCCACTAAACAAAAAAACTCAAGGAGAAGCATTGACGTAGGGGGAACAAGAACTACACAAGTAGCATGGTCCAGAAAATGATGAAATGCATTTTGCTTCATAGTTGTAGTGGATGGATAAAGAAGTTGATTGCATCCTTAAGGAGTTGAGGCAATATGATATGCAGGATAGGGGTTAAAATTGTAGATTGGATAGGTGTCTCTACCTAGGACTTGTGTTCAGGCATGCAAAAGATACCTTAATAATTTACTTATTTCAGCAAAAAAATATAAGTTTAAACTTAAGAAAAGCATGATAATTAATTTAATTAGTTATTATTGGCTTTGTAACTCAAATTTCTAAATTTGTAACTTTGGAAATTAATATTTCTTATTTTGACCGAACCAAAAGAAACTGATAAGATTAACTTTTGGCCCTTGATCTTTCTTTAAAGATCTCAAGGAGGAAATAGGGTTACGATAGAAACTAGAAATTGCTGGAATGAGTGGGTGAAGGACATGATTTGGTAGTGTGAGAGAAGAGGGCCAATTTGGGTGAGAATAAGGAAGGTCAAGCAAATGAGGAGAAGGGACCAAGTTCACAAAGAGAGAGGGGTCGTGTTCAAGCCATCATTTGTTGAAGAGAAGGGTTGTGCCCAAGCTAAGTTCACAGGACAAAGAGGTCGAGTCTTTAGGGTTGAGTTCTCTGTTGGAGGAGAGGTGTCCTGAACCATGTTCGCTGAAGAGAAAGGGGTTGTACACTGCAGAGGGAAAGGCCATTTGCTGGGCCGTATTATGTAGAAGAGAGGGGCTGCTTTCTAGGGTTGTTCTTGGTTTTATATTCTCTGGAACTTTTGTTGTAATATTTTCCAAATTTATTCTCTGAACCCTAATAAAATCCCTCTTTGCTAGTTTTTCCCCACACTAGATTTTTCCAGGGTAAAAGTTGTGTAAAAGTTTATGTGCTTGGATTTCTTGTTTTTGTTGTGCATAATTTGTTAGAAGCTCAATTATGTTAATTGTGCATAGATTTCAAATCTTTTTTTCTTTTTCTTTTTTTAGTCAAATTAAATTTCTGGGTATAAAAATATATTGGCACATTAATTGTTTGGATGGGCTTAGATAAACTAACATGGTATCAGAGCCAAGCCTCTGAAAGAAATTCAAGTGTTGCATAGGTTCAAGCTCAAAGGGGTTCGTGGTCTTTCTAGGGTTTTCAACAAACAATTATTCAAGGGTTTGATTTACCATGGCAACCAGTGTTAGGTATGAAGACAGGTTAGGAGCCTCAAACTATCTTCAATGGAAAGTTCGGATCACAATTGTTCTCAAGGAGAACAAGTTGTGGAGCTTTGCTAACTCCACAATGGTTGTGCCAGTGTCAAATCCTGTTGCCCTAGATCTCCATGAGGTGAAAGAAGTAAGGGCATAGAGGATCATCTTGGATGGGGTGAAAGATCACCTGATTCCCCATCTATCTGAGAAAAAGACTGCCAAAGAGATGTGGGATGCACTCACCAAATTGTACCAGACTGACAACAATAATCAAAAGATGATGCTAAGGGACAACCTCTATGACACTCGAACGTCCAAGGGAGAGAACATGGCTTCCTACCTTACCAGGCTCATACAACTGCGAGATAAGATGGCAGTTGTATGGGAGACAGTCCCTAATTCTAAATTGGTGCATATAGCCTTAAATAGATTTACAAAGTAGTGGGATGTACTTGTAAAATGCATCGTGGGATGAGAGCATCTTCCCACCTAGGAAAGGTTGTGGGATGATTTCACAAGGGTCTCAAAGTGGAAACCAAAATAAGAAGGGTGAGGAGGAAGACAACCTGTCGCTAACCTCTATGGGCAAAGGAAAGGCCAAGAAAGGCTCCATTGAAGGAGCTACCTCGAAGGGAAATAAAAAGAAGTTCGATGCCAACAAAGTGAAATAATTTGCTTGCCACCAGCTAAGGCATTTTTCTAACCAATGCCTTAACAACGAAAATGGAAAACAAAAGAAGCAGGTAATTGCTATAACTGAGATGGATGAGTTTGCAACTAGATTTGAGGATGAGTTCTCACTCATCGTGTGTCTCTCTAGTTCAATGGCCATCAACATGTGGTACATTAATAGTGGCGCTTCATGTCACATGACTAGAGTGCGAGACTAATTTACCAATTTGAAGTAGCATAGTTTGGACTTCCACATTGAGCTTGGTGACAATGTCAAGTATAGGCCAACAGGGAATGGAATTGTTAAGTTTCAGAGGGAGTTTGGGAAGCCTTTACTGATGGAGGATGTGTTGTATGTCCTAGGCTTAACGAAGAATCTGATTTTTATTTCAACCTTGGAGGACAAGGGTTATGTGGTGATTTTATGAGATGGAAAGGTGTATATTTGTCTCAAGGGTTCTTCAAGTGAGAAGGAACAAGTTATACATACAGACTTTAGTTCGAGCCAACAAAAGCGTTGGTGAGTAGCAGCAACAACAATGGTGACTTGGGGGAGTTGCAGCATAGGAGAATTGCACTCTTGAACCATGAAGCACTCAAAGTGCTCAGGAAGGTTGTGACCGGGCTCCCTAGTTTCACTACAAATGAGCATGACGTGTGCAAGGGGTGTGCCATTGGAAAGTACACCAAGACTGTGTTTCCCAACAGTGACAACAGGTCCAAAGGGATCTTGGACTTGATCCATTCAAATGTATGTGGGCCCATGTCAACCGGGTTTATTGGAGGGTTTGGCTACTACATGACCTTCACAGATGACCATTCCAGGAAAATATGGATCTATTTTATGAAGACCGAGGACAAGGTGTTCAGTCAGTTCCAAGAGCTTAAAGCTCTTGTGGAGAACTAGACTATTAAGTTATGGTATGTTCTATGCTTATAGCAGTTTACTTATCTTTCTTATTATTATCCACAGATTAGCAATCACATGTACATAAAGTAAAGTGCAGATAGAACATTAAACAATCAACAGAAAACAAGCCAAGACAAGAGACACAAGATGTGGCGGCTAGCCAGGGACAAACCCCAATATGGGGAAACCCTTTGATCAAATCTTCTTTTATCTTCAATAATTCAGTAGAGAGAAATAGTACAAGGATCTGATTTATATCAGCAGCAGCAAACCCCAGATCAGCCCTAAACTAAGGCAACAAACCCTAGATTGAACTTGTCAAGTCTCCACCAGTGAGTCGCTCACTGTGCACTAATCCGAGACTTCGCCGCGCACCAGTGCAAGATTTCGCCGCGCACCAGAGAGAGAGAGATGTGATGATCAATGTGTCTCAAAATGAGGAAAAGACCTGCTATATTTATACACAACTGTTGATGATTGAATAGATGCGACTGTTGGGCTTCTGAACCTACATGAGTTGCTGGTCGGCTTGATAATTATTCCATAATCAAAATAAATTCATATCTCCATAAATACTTATCGGAATCGGATGATCTTTAGATCAATCCTACACCTCTCGACGAGAGGAATCTAATAAAAATATTATCAGCCATGAATAAGATGACCCACATGGAGTTTGGCCCTAGTTGCCAATTTTAACACTCCCTCTCAACTCAGGAGAACTCCATCCGCAATCTGTTTGTCAGTCGCTATTATTCATCCATCAAATGCACTGTCATGTACAGCTTGACCCCTGCTCTGCGCTGCTCTATCCTGCCTGCTCTGCTCTGTTCCGTTCTGCCTTGTTTTGATCTGCTCTGCTCTGCTCTGTTCTACTCTGCTTTGTTCGAATTATGAAGAAGAAGAAATGATCAAGGATGTATCATACTGACTCAAAGTCAGTTTCAAAGTGTGTACCACTGGTCCCAGACCAGTCTGCAATCGACCCGAAGTCAGTGTCATAGTGGATACAACTCCTACCACTGGTCCCAGACCAGTGTCATCCTCCACTGACTCAAAGTCAGTCTCAGAGTGTGTACCACTGGTCCCAGACCAGTGTCATCCTCCACTGACTCAAAGTCAGTCTCAGAGTGTGTACCACTGGTCCCAGACCAGTCTCAACCGAGCCAAAGTCAACGTCATAGTAGGTACCACTCCTACTACTGGTCCCAGACCAGTCCTCCACTGACCCGAAGTCAGTCTCAGAGTGTGTACCACTTGTCCCAGACCAGTCTCAACCGACCCAAAGTCAGCGTCATAGTAGGTACCACTCCTACCACTGGTCGCAGACCAGTATCATTGATCCCAGATCAATGAAGGTCATCCTAGCATAGGGAGTACAGTAGATACAACGATGCGTCCATCGATACTACTATGGTCCCTATCCTCATTTCCCTGCTCATTGATCAGATGAGAGGTACTTCCCATGAGTCCCAAACTGCATGGGTAGGATGCCTCGATAGGAGAACTAATCAATCCTGTCCACAGGAGAGTGAATCATCCTGTCCCACAAGAGAGCGAATCATCTTGTCCCACAAGAGAGTGAATCATCTTGTCCACAGGAGAGTGAATCATCCTGTCCACAGGAGAGTGAATCATCCTGTCCACAATCGCCATGGAGAACACATCATCCAGGCCTCACAGGAGAACTAATCATCCTGCTACACAATCGTCATGGAGAACACATCATCTAGACCTCACAGGAGAACTAATCATCCTGCTACATAGTCGTCATGGAGAACACATCATCCAAACCTCACAGGAGAACTAATCATCCTGCTACATAGTCGTCATGGAGAACACATCATCCAGACCTCACAGGAGAACTAATCATCCTGCTACATAGTCGCCATGAGGTATCATAGGGAAAGTTTTGATTCTTTTACCCTATACACGTACACCACTAGGGGATGGTGAGTCACTCTGTGGTCATATGTCGCTCCAAGAAGTACCCCGCGTCCTCCCCCCCTAGAGCTCCCAGAGCTCAATACATCATACAGGACCCTCATCAGAGGGTCTTTGAACGACACCAAGTCGTTCTCAGAAAGTCAGAAATTTGACTTTTCCTAGGGGTTTTGTCAAGATGTCGAGGACCTGTTCATCTGTACCGATATGTTGGGGCCTTATTGCTCCTTGCTGCACCATATCTCGAATATAGTGGTACTTGATATCGATATGCTTGAAGCGATCATGAAATACGGGATTCTCTGACAAACGAATCCCACTCTGGTTGTCACATAGGATCACGGTGGTATCCAATGTAAATCCAAACAACTCACTGAAGAGCTTTCGCAACCAGACTGCCTCACAGGAGGCCATGCTAGCAGCAATATACTCTACCTCGGTGGTGCTCAAAGCCACCAACTTCTGCTTCCTGCTCATCCAAGATATCGAAGCAGATCCCAAGGAGAAACAACACCCAAAAGTGCTCTTACGATCCACCACACTGCCTGCCCAATCAGCATCTGTGTATCCAAGTAGTCTCACATCTCCGACAGTGTATCTTAGCCCATATGTAATTGTGCCACGAAGATATATTAACAGATTCTTGGCACCAATCCAATGTATGTGATGAGGTTCAACCATATGTTGATTTAATGTGTTGACTGCAAAGCATATATATGGACGGGAGTTCACTAAGAACATTAATGCTCCGACGAGTTGCCGATACTCGGTAGCATTTCGTAAAACAGGTCCAACAACACTACCGCTTAACTTCTTGAAGTCAAGCTCCATCGGGGTAGTTACAGGCTTGCAGTCTACCATACCGAATCTTTCCAATATCTTCACCACATATTTTCCTTGAGATAGGAAAATTTCCCTTGGCTTCTGCCAGACTTCAAGTCCTAGGAAATAGTGCATCAATCCTAGGTCCTTCATTTCAAATTCAAAAGCCAACTCCCTCTTCCATTTGTGAATGAGAGGGTCTGCACCTGTTAGGAAGAGGTCATCCATATTTAGCACCAGTATGAGAGGTTTGTCATCTTCAATCTTAAAGTAGAGGTTAGGGTCGGCTTCACTCCTAGTGAATCCCAGCTTCATCAAGTAGCTATCGATCCTCTCATACCATGCTCGGGGTGCTTGCTTCAGCCCATAGAGGGCCTTTCTTCAACCTGCACACATGAGATTTTTGATCATAAATCTCAAGTCCTTCAGGTTGCTCCACGTAGACCTCTTCTTTGATCGAACCATGCAAGAACGCGGTCTTAACATCCATCTGATGTAGTTTTCTTTCGGTTCCCTGGTGTTAGCTTCTTGAGAGCTCCTCACTGTAGGAAGATTGTTCATCTTGCTGAGAGCCAACTCCCTCTTCCATTTGTGAATGAGAGGGTCTGCACTTGTTAGGAAGAGGTCATCCATATATAGCACCAGTATGAGAGGTTTGTCATCTTCAACCTTAAAGTAGAGGTTAGGGTCGGCTTCACTCCTAGTGAATCCCAGCTTCATCAAGTAGCTATCGATCCTCTCATACCATGCTCGGGGTGCTTGCTTCAGCCCATAGAGGGCCTTCTTCAACCTGCACACATGAGATTTTTGATCATAAATCTCAAGTCCTTCAGGTTGCTCCACGTAGACCTCTTCTTTGATCGAACCATGCAAGAACGCGGTCTTAACATCCATCTGATGTAGTTTCCATCTTAGTGAAGCCGCAAGGGCTATGATCGAGCGGATGGTGGTATATCTGGCAACAGGTGCAAATATCTCATCATACTCTTTTTCTTTCGGTTCCCTGGTGTCAGCTTCTTGAGAGCTCCTCACTGTAGGAAGATTGTTCATCTTGCTGAGAGCCATATCTTCGTCAAAGGTGACATCATGACTAATCATGACTTCCCTTTGATCGGCTACATAAATTTTATAGCCCTTTGTATTTTCACCATAGCCCACGAAGATTCCTTTCTTTCCAGATGCACCCAATTTATTCCTTTTTTCTTTCGGCACATGAAAATATATAGGGCTTCCAAAAATTCTAAAATGAGATATGTCAAGTTTCTTACTGGTGAATATTTCTTCAGGAGTCTTGGAACCCAATGCTTGATGAGGGCATCGGTTATATACAGCGATGCTTGCAGCTTCAGCCCAAAGAAACTTCGGAAGTCTTTGATCATGGAGCTTGGCACGGACAGCTTCCACAATCGTACGATTCTTCCTTTCCGCTATACCATTTTGTTCAGGAGTATATGGTGTAGTAGTCTCCCTCTTAATGCCAGCCTCTTTAAAAAAGTCATGAAACTCATTAGATTCATATTCAGTTCCATTATCAGTCCTTAAGATCTTGATCTTCTTTTTAGTTTGATTCTCGATCAAGGCTTGAGATGTGTCACAAGACATGACACCTAGCAGACTTCCTCCAACCTGATATAATGAATCAACTCGAAACCCAAGAGTGAAGGAATTTTTAATATTGTTTTTCCATGCACGTACCTTGTCATTGATGAAAGCCACCTCGTAGCCTTTGTCTTCTATTGCCGAGATGGACACCAGGTTCTTTTTGAGGTCAGGTACATATAATACATCCTATAAGTGGATCGTATTACCTTGATTCAATTTATGAGAGACATTACCTACACCTTTCACGAGATATTTCATATTAGCTCCAAGCACAATTTCCAGGTTAAATTCTTTCTCTATCAGATTATGGAGAACTTCTTTGTAACCAGTGAAGTGCCTTGAGGCACCACTATCCATGAGCCAAATTCTCATTAAGTCCGAAGGAGCAGAGGTAGATAGAGCAACTGGTAGATAATATTCATCCTGCTTATTGTCAACAATGTTAGATTTATACTTGGAATTCCTAGCCTTCTTGAATGATTATCCTCTTCCTTGACTTCCAGCACTCCCTTTTACCTTTGCTATTAGATTTGTCATTTCTTTGATAGCCATGAGAGGGATTTTGATCATCGTCCCGGTGTGAGTCCCTTCTATCAGGGCACTCCCTTGCATAGTGACCTGCTTTATCGCAAATGTAACATCGTCCTTTTCTTCCACCCTTAGGTCCAACCTTTCTTTTTGATTTAGTCCCAGAATTATTTCTTTTATTAGCATGAGAAGAAAAGGCAGCAGGAGGACATTTAGGCATGGGCATTTCTTTCTCTTCTACCCTTGTTTCTTCTTGAATGCATCTAGCCATTAATTCCTCGAAACCAAAAATTACATTATTGTTCAGAAGAGTAGTCCTAAACACGTACCATTCGGATGGTAATCCTCCAAGAGTTGTGAGTGCCATTTCCCTATCAGTAATATTCTCCCCAATAGATAGGAGATCGTTCCTGATCTTGGTGATTCTTAAGAAGTATGCTTGCATACTCGCATCGTTGCCCTTCTTAATTTCTAACAAACAAAACTTGATTTGCATCATTAACTTTAAATAAACTCACCAATCTATCGTAGATTTCCTTGGAGGTGTTCAGGTCAGAGATGTAGGCCACCAAGGGCTTGTCGTTAGAGTCCCAGATGATCTTCTTTGTTTTGACTTCACCGGTTTTCCATCTATTCCTGGCAGCAATGGGTGCATTTGATGGAGGCTCAACAATATTGCTTCTCACATGGTCCAACACTCTTTGATCTTCTAAGGTTATATTGAGAGACATCTTCCATCCGTGATAGTTAGCTTTCTCACAGAGCTTGTCTTCGACAGGGAAGAGTGTTGAGGACCCCATAGTTCTTTTAGGATAGCCTTGCCAATCTTCTCTTCGGTGATTGTTCTTGCTCTTGCTCGGGCTTTGTCTTCACCTCAGCTCTGATACCATGTTAAGTTATGGTATGTTCTATGATTATAGCAGTTTACTTATCTTTCTTATTATTATCCACAGATTAGCAATCACATGTACATAAAGTAAAGTGCAGATAGAACATTAAACGATCAACAGAAAACAAGCCAAGACAAGAGACACAAGATGTGGTGGCTAGCCATGGACAAACCCCAATATGGGAAAACCCTTTGATCAAATCTTCTTTTATCTTCAATAATTCAGTAGAGAGAAATAGTACAAGGATCTGATTTATATCAGTAGTAGCAAACCCTAGATCAGCCCTAAACTAGGGCAACAAACCCTAGATCGAACTTGTCAAGTCTCCAACGGTGAGTCGCTCACCGTGCACCAGTCCGAGACTTCGCCGTGCACCAATCCAAGATTCGTTGTGCACCAGTGCAAGATTTCGCCACGCACTAGTGCAAGATTTCGCCGCACACTAATGCAAGATTTCGTCGCGCACCAGAGAGAGAGAGATGTGATGATCAGTGTGTCTCAAAATGAGGAAAAGACCTCCTATATTTATACAAAACTGTTGATGATTGAGTAGATGTGATTGTTGGGCTTTTGAGCCTACATGAGTTGCTGGTCAGCTTGATAATTATGCCATAATCAAAATAAATCATATCTCCATAAATACTTATCGGAATCAGATGATCTTTAGATCAATTCTACACCTCTCGATGAGAGGAATCTAATAAAAGTATTATCAGCCATGAATAAGATGACCCACATGGAGATGGGCCCATGTCAATCGGGTCTATTAGAGGGTTCGGCTACTACATGACCTTCATAGATGACCATTCCAAGAAAATATGGATCTATTTTATGAAGACCGAGGACAAGGTCTTTAGTCAGTTCCAAGAGCTTAAAGCTCTTGTGGAGAACTAGACAAGGAGAAAGATCAAGGTGCTTAGATCTAACAATGGACCAAGTACAACTCGACTCCCTTCAAGGAGTTTTGCGCAGATTTTGGAATTAAGAGGGAGTTGATAGTTCCATATAATCGACAACAAAATGGAGTAACAGAGAGGAAGAGTGGAGCCATTGTTGGGGCAACAGAAGAAATGTTACATGACCAAGATCTGTCTATGTTCTTATGGGAAAAATCATGTAACACGACAATTTATTAGCAAAACAGGAGTCCACCCAAGGTGTTGGGGAGAATGACCAGTGAAGAGGGATTCATGGGGAAGAAACCAAAGGTTGGGCATCTTCACATTTTTGGGTGCTTGGTTTATTGCCCCATTCCATTAGAGAAGAGGATAAAGTTTGAGTCTACTATGTAGAAGGGTATCCTCATTGGATACAGTGAAACCTCAAGGCTTACGAAGTCTACCTTCCTACACTCACGAAGATAGTGGTGCGGAAGGATGTGAAATTTGAGGAGGACAAGGCTTTCAGAAAGTCTTGTGGCTCAGTGCTAGCTGTAGTAGAGGTTCAAGAGCAAGAAGCACCAAAGGAAGAAGGGAGACAACCATTTCATATTGCAAGACCCCATAATTGTGCACAGGACTAGTAGCATAAGCATGAGAGCGAGATGCTCCATTTACCTAGGTCGAGACTTTTAGGAAGAAGAGGTTGAAATGGGCAAAGCATACCTTAAGGGAAGCTTAGGAGTAGGTGGATGCTCTTAGGACTTCAGACAGGGAGAGCAAACCACCACATTCCAATTACATGGCTCTTATGAGCAAGTTGGTTGAGGCTGGGCCTTCCAGTTTTCAAGAGGCCTTTGAGCAACAGGCGTGGAGAGTTACCATGGTGGAAGAGTACTCTTCCATCATGGAGAATGTGTTGGAAAATGTAAATAGGTTCGGTCTTTATTAATGTATTTGAGTCATCATGTAATGTACTTGTCAAAAGAATAAAGAGAATAATTATTATTATTATTATTATTATTATGACTTATTAAAGCATGGGTTTCATGCTTGGGTCATCATGTTTCAGGTCAACGTCCATATTGAGGACTTCTAGGATTTATTCTGAGTTAATAGTGTCATTGTACTTTTAAAGAGACCCTTCTTGGGCTTTTGAATCATGTAAAAAGGTTTATTATTGAGTAAAATATGATTTATGTAACCTCCACACCAAGTTGGCCTAATGGAGATCAAGTCGGCCTAAAGGACACCTATTCGACCTCACTTGGAGCCTATAAAAGGAAGGAGATCGAATTCATTTGGAGAATCATATCTCAAGCTAGTTTGATATCTCTCTAGAAACTAGAAAAAGTGTGAAGTGGCTCAAGGAAGCCAAAAGGAGTGCGATTTGGGTCAAGGTCAAAGAGAAGGAAGAAATCGAAGTTTTGGTGCTACTCTCTCTCTCTCTTTCGTGCCCTAGTTTGGGAGATCGAAGTCTTCCAAGTGTTGTTGCTGCCAATTGTTGCCTGATGCTGTAAGTTGCTGCATAGTCGAAGTTGTTGGGGTGGAAGTGCTGCTGCAAAGGGGTTGAAGATCTGGAAGGGATGACTTGGTGTGGAGGGAAGGTTTGGTCTATGTCTAGGTTGAAGAGTCTCAAAGAAAACTATTGAAGGAAGAGAATTTTTTACTGGGTTTTCCCCTCGAGGGGGGTTTTTCCTTGGCATAGTGCCTACATCTTGTGTCTTGTGTTTTTGTGATCTTCATACACACATAATATGGTAATTGCTTGATGAAAGATAAGATAATAAAGAAGTAAAAGAAGCCAACATAACTCACAAGTAATTATCAAGAAAGAGGAATCAAACCCTAATCTACTTGCATTGATTTCTCAACATGGTATCAGAGCTAAGGTCAGAAAAGGTTGAAGATCACTTTGTTGGCTCAAAAGGAATGGACATGGATTCTCCCTCTTTGATAAACTATATGAGAATGGGTATCAACATTGTTCGAAGCTGGATCAATAAGGTCATCCACTACTTATCCAACAGGGTCAAAAGTTAAGGATTCTTGATTGCTCTTACAGGTTCTCTTAGTGATGACAATCCCTGGATCATTGATAATGGAGCATCAAGGCACATGACAGGAGAAAGTAAATAACCTCACACTCTATCAAAGGAATCATCTTCTCATACAATGGAATTGGGAGATAACAAAAGTTATTAAGAAGCCTGGGATCAACATCATTAAAAGCTGGAGAATGGAGCTAAGGTGAAGAAGGAGGAAAAAGACAGTTTAAGGATCTATTGAAATTAATCTAAGGAACCTCAAAAAGTTGATTAAAGAATCACATAAGGAGACCTTATAAGGAAAGAAGCTTACTATCTTCAAGGACAATGTCTAACACAATAAAGGAAGAGAACAAATTAGAAGAATCATTCAATGCTTGAAAGAAGAGGATAGATCTCATCCTCGAAAAGAATAAAGTCTTGGATCTAGTAAAAGGAAAAGTGAAGAAGTCTACAAAGAAATCAAGAAGCCTAAAGGGCCAAGAAAGAAGGGACAGGGATCAAGCAAACTTTGCCAAAGAAGTTTCACCAAAGAAGAACATGATGGAAGGACTCGAAGTCAAAGACCTATTTGCTAGGAACTCTTAGGGACTCTATCCCTTGCATCCCTCAAGCTTGGAAGGAGCCCTTACCAACTTCCAAAGATAAGTATCTTACTCCTTGTATTGTCTTTTATATTTGGTTTCCCTTACTTATCTAAGTTTGTTTATATTAAATACTAATCACATTTCTAGTCATATTTTTGTTTAGAAAAGACTTGTTGAATACTCAAGGAACATGGAAGAAGGCTTCACAAAACAAAGCATTGGAATTACAAGGTTTGTTACGAAACAAGAAGTATGTTTTGAATTACAAGTTTTTGATATTTATTCTTGATAAACTATTACTAACATCTTTTTTGTCTAGCTTTCTTGAATCTTAAAGATTCTTGATTGGGTGATTCATCATTAGATAAATCTACCCTCCTTATATCTCTGATTATTCTTGTGGAACCCTAGAAAGGTTCATTGTGAAAACCCTAACTTAAGGGTATGTTGATGATTATGTGTGAAACCCTAATATGCTTAGGGTTATTGTTGAAAGAAAATGTTTGATGTTTTGAAGAAGTCTAAAATAATTGGTTGATGCTTTGATGATGTCTTGTTTGGGGTTTTGGTATGATTATGGAAACCCTAACTTGTTAGGGTTGAATGATAATGTCTAAAATCCCAAACCTTTGAAGTATTGGTAATTTAGGGTTTGCTATGTTCTTATATTGAAACCCTAGCTCATTAGGGTTTGGTGGAATGTGTAAGCAAGACCCTTATAATGTCTTAGAAATGATTTCCTTGGGATGTGTGTGTTTGTCTGATCAAACCCTAGTCTAATCAAGTTTGTTATATGTCTAACTCTTATTGATATTTGTGAAGTTGGGTTTGACTAACACATGATATGAAATTCCTATGCATGATGATGAAGTCCTAGATGTATGAATTGACTTGTTTGTCGGTGGTCATGAATCCTAGGGTTTGAAACTAAGCCCTAGTCGAAGTTTGTTTCTCTAGGATGATAGTATTTGTGCATTCTAGGGTTTTGGAGTTAAACCTTAGTAGAAGTAAAATCTTTGGTATATGATGGCAATGTGATAGTTTAAGATTTGTGTAAGATTGTTGCAATTTGAGTCTTAGTTATGATTGATGTTTAATTGTTTGAGAAAATCTAGGGTTTGCAACAAAACCTAGTGGAAGCTAGTCATGTTATTGATTGAGCTGTGATTGGTTTTGATTGTCAAATCTCATGTATGAAATCTAAGGTTTGTATGAAACCCTAGTGGGAAGTCTAACATATGAATTTTGAAAGTTGTTAGATACTTTGTAGATCTATCTTTATTTGAATTGTTTCTAGGGTTTGCTATATGTTGTAGTAGGGTATGTCATACCTTTGGAAAAAAACATTGAAACTTAGATGTAATGGAAGTTGTCTAGGGTTTATGACAAAGTCTTTGGCAAGATGTTGAAGAGTATGTGTCTCTTGTTTGTAATTAAGTTTGGGTATCTGATATATATAAAGTTGAAATGCTTTTGTGATTCTGATATGGCTAACTTCATGCTTCTATAAGATTTGGTTGTACTTGCTATCTAAGTTGTGCAGGTACACAATCTTCAAGATGGTGAAGATGTTTGTAAAGTAAAGTTGATGTGATAAGCATGATGTGAATGGTTGGTAATGATAACTTTGATGAGATGGATGGAAGCCACAAAAGATTCTTTGATGTCGTAAAGAAGAAGTAGAACTCCCTAAGTTAAGAGGGAGCTTGAATGAAAGAAATCTCCCTAGATTGAGAAGGAGCACAGATGAAAGAAATCTCCTTAGGATAAGAGGATGGTTGAGAATATTCCTTGCACAGGAATGATTAGATCCTCTCTGATTAAGAGGGAGTGACAGATATGGTTCTCTACTTCATGTGTCATGCACTAGACCAGGACTAACAACCGTAAGTTTTAGTGAAGGCCATGAGTGAGAGAAGAAAATTGGAGAATGTATTTTGAAAGGCTGCTAAGATAAGAAAAGTCAAATCGATTTATGAAATATGTTGTTGCATGAGAAGTAGGAAAGGAAGCTGCATGGTTGAGGAATCTTCTGTCAAGATTCATTGGGAAAGCTCTAAGTCCTACTATGGAAAGTTGAGAAGCAACATCAAGTTGTCTAGAAGACCCCAAAGGTTTGTATTTGATTATGTACATTTGAAAGTGTATTACTGATTGGGGTTGTGTTTGTATAGGTAAATCTCTCGAAGTTTTGATAACATGTTGGTTATCAATTAGTTTAATCGGGAGAGATTCGTTGAAGCTTTGTGAGTAAAGAATTTCCTAGGAGGACATCTGATCGGCACCTTGTGTTGATGTCTAGGTCCTGAAGTTGGGAGGGTGGTGTTGGTCATAGAGCTCTGACCCCAGATACGCACCTGGATCCATGGATTGATGGTTAGTAAGTAAACCTGATGGTACCTAGAGAGGCTGAAAGCTTGAGTAGATAGATTGCCCTGGTCAGGAATCTAGTCCATGGCATTGCGGTGCCTAAAAAATCATCATGGTTCATATAGTTGAGATCTTCTTTGTACTTGTATATGATGAATACCTCCCTAGTTAAGAGGGAGTGTAGGAAAATGTAACTAGGTTCAGTCTTCATTAATGTATTTGAGTCATCATGTAATGTACTTGTCAAAATAATAAAGAAAATAATTTTATTATTATTAAGCCTTATTAAAGCATGTGTTTCATGCTTGGGTCATCATTTTTTAGGTCAAAGTCCCCATTGGGGACTTCTAGGATTTATTTTGAGTTAATCGAGTCATTGTAATTTTAAAGAAACCCTTCTTGGGCTTTTGAATCATGTAAAAAGGTTTATTATTGAGTAAAATATGATTTATGTGACCTCCACACCAAGTAGGCCTAATGGAGATCAAGTCGGCCTAAAGGACACCTATTCGACCTCACCTGGAACCTATAAAAGGAAGGAGATCGAATTCATTTGGAGAATCATATCTCAAGCTAGTTTGATATCTCTTTAGAAGCCAAAAAAAGTTCCAAGTGGATCAAGGAAGCCAAAAGGAGTGCGAGTTGGGTCAAGGTCAAAGAGACGGAAGAAACTGAAGTTTTGGTGCTACTCTCTCTCTCTTTCGTGCCCTAGTTTAGGAGATCGAAGTCTTCCAAGTGTTGTTGCTACCAGTTGCTGCCTTATGCCGTAAGTTGTTGCATAGTCAAAGTTGTTGGGTTGGAAGTGTTGGCAAAGGTGTCGAAGATCTAGAAGGGCTGACTTGGTGTGGAGGGAAGATTTGGTCTATGTCTATGTTGAAGAGTCTCAAAGAAAACTATTGAAGGAAGAGAATTTTTTATTGGGTTTTTCCCTCAAGGGGGGTTTTTCCCTGGCATAGTGCCTACATCTTGTGTCTTGTGTTTTTGTGATCTTCATACACACATAATATGGTAATTCCTTTATGAAAGATAAGATAATAAATAAGTAAAAGAAGCCAATATAACTCACAAGTAATTATCAAGAAAGAGGAATCAAACCCTAATCTACTTGCATTGATTTCTCAATAGAATGATGTATGGGAGATTGTGCCATGGCCTGAAGGGAAATCAGTGGTGGGATCTAGGTGGATCTATAAGATCAAACACATTGTTGATGGTAGTGTTGAGAAGTTCAAAGCTCGGTTCGTGGCTAAGGGGTTCTCTCAGAGAGAGGGAGTTGACTATGATGAGACATTTGACCTTGTAGCTAGGTATTCCTCCATCAGGGTCGTGATTTCCATTATTGTAGAGATGGGTTGGAAGATCCATCAGATGGATATCAAGATGACATTTCATAATGGTGTGATTGAGGAGGTCTATATAGCGTAGCTGGAGGGATTTGAAGTGCATGGGATGGATTCTCATGTATGCAGATTGAGGAAAGCATTGTACGGACTCAAGCACACCACGTGCATGGTATTCCAATATAGACAACTATTTGTTAGGGATGGGCTTCACCAACACTGATGCTAACTCAAACCTATACTAAATATTGGTTAGGAGAGAGCCACTCATTATCATGTTATATGTAGATGACTTGTTTCTTATAGGTTCAAAGAAGCTCATTGCAGATTGCAAGAGGGATCTTGCTTCAGAGTTCGAGATGAAGGATATGGGGTTGATGCACTACTTTTTTGGGCTAGAGGTGTGGCAGAGAGATGGGCAAATCTTCCTTGGACAAGGGAAGTACGTATTGGAGATCCTGAAGCATTTCCAGATGCAAGACTACAGACCTATGGCTATGCCAATGGTGACCAATTGGAAGAAAATTGATGCTTTCAAGTCAGAGGTAGTGGACCCCACTTTATATAGGTAGTTGAATGGCTCTCTTATGTATCTTTTCAACACCATATTGGATATATGTTTTGTCATCAATACACAGTCAATTTGTGCTTGAGCCAAAGTGAGTCCATTGGTTGGCAGCGAAACACAGACTAAGGTATCTGTGTGGTATGGTGGAGTGTGGGTTAAATCCTAGGAGATGGACTACTAGGTTATTTGGATGTTGACTAGGCAGGGAACGCACTTGATAGGAAAAGTATTTTAGGATGTTGTTTTATCTTGGGGTATGGAGTTGTTTCTTGGTTTAACAGGAAACATAAGTCAGTTACACCAAATTATGCTAAGGATGAGTACATGGTAGCAAGTTTGGCATCATGTGAGGCCATTTGGCTTCAGAAGTTACTCATGGGGTTGTTCAATTAGGAATTGGAGCTGACTGTGATATATTGTGAAAATTAGAGCTAAATCAAACTCTTGAAAAATCTAGTGTTTCATGACAAGTCGAAACATATATAAGTCAAGTATCAATTCATTTGGGACTGTGTGCAAATAGGAAAGGTGAAGCAGCAACATGTACCTACAAATGAGCTGGTTGCAAGCATCCTCACGAAGGCCTTGATGAAAGGAAAGTTTGTCTTCTTCAGGGGCAAGTAGGGGGTGCTGCAAAATACCTTCCTCTCTAAGAGGGAGTGTTAAAATTGTAGCTCGAACAGGTGTCTCTGCATAGGCCTTGTGTCTAGGCATGCAGAAGATACCTTAATAATTACTTATTTCAACAGTTTCTCTTTCTAAGTTTAAACTTAGGAAAAGCATGATAATTAATTTAATTAGTTATTATTGGCTTTGTAACTTCAATTTCTAAAGTTTATAACTTTGGTAATTAATATATTTTTTACCGTATCAAAAGAAATTAACAAGATCAAATTTTGGCCTTCGATCTTTTCTTTGAAGATCTCAAGGAGGAAATAGGGTTATGAGAGAAATTATAAATTGCTAGAATGAGTGGGTGAAGGATACGGTTTGGAGATCACATCAAATGAGAGAGAAGAGGGCCAATTTGGGTGAGAAGAAGGAAGGTTAAGTAGCTGAGGAGAAGGGACCAAGTTCACAGAGAAAGAGGGTCATGCCAAAGTAGAGTTTCGGGAGAGAGAGGTCGAGTCTTTAGGGTCGAGTTCTCTACTCGAGGAGAGGTAGTGTCCTCGACCAAGTTCGCTAAAGAGAAAGGGCTCGTAGGCTACAGAGGGAGAGGTCGTTTGCTAGGCCATACTGTGCAGAGGATAGGGGCCATTTTCTAGGGTTGTTCTTGGTTGTAAACTGTGAAACTGCTTCTGTAATATTTTCCTAATTTATGTTGATTTGGGGTAGCATCGGATGTGCTCTAGCCACAAAATTTGGTGGAGAGGTTGGGGCACATGAGATCTCCAATACCCAGAAAGGGTTTCGACAAATTCTAAACATATCAAGAGATATTAAAATAATTAATATTTTTAATGGAGTCCCTAAGTCTAAACTTAGGGAAAATAAAATATTAATGTGTATTAATACGAATCTGTGATAGTGTGGTCCAAAAGACAAGGATCAAGCTAGATTTAATCTTAGCCGTTGATTAGAGACTTAATCTCGGCCGTTGATTTGTCAACAAGGAAAGTATAAGAGGAGGCTTGAGGGTCACTTGGAGAACACACTAAGGGAGACCAGTCAGTTCAATTTCTGGAGCAGGGTTTGCTGAGAAATTGAACCAGTGGTCTGGAGAGCAATCAGGAAACAGAAAGTACGAAACAGAGAGACGGGAGATCAGCGCAGAGGTAGAAGAGGCAAACGCAGAGCCAGAGAAAGTCACGTAGAGGCAGCAGAGACTACGCAGAGCCAGAAGGGCCTGCGTCATCCACGCAGAGACTGCAGGAGTGACGCAGAAGGCCAAAGAGGCTGTGCAGAGCCTCAGGAGGTTGACGCAGAGGGTTTCAGGCTAACGTAGAGGTCAGTAAGGCCTATGCTGGATTCAGTAGAACTGCTAGAAATTTGTTTATTTGTGGGTAAACCAGTTTCGCACCCTGTTGTACTAGAAAATTGTTGAATAATAAAATCCTCCCTTGCTGCACCGGTTTTCCCACATTGGGTTTTTCCGGGGATATTAGTCCAAAATAACTGTGTCAATGTGTGCATATGTTTGTTTTTGTATTACAGTGTGATATCTGCAGCAATATCTATTTTAATCTTTGTTGAAGTAATTTCATGAATAACTTATGATGAAATAAGTAGGAAAAGTAAATCAGTTGCTGTAGTGATAGAATTTTCACATGGTATCAGAGCAAGTAATCAGAGATAGAAAGGGAAAATTAGTTATGGGTCAAGATCACGATGCAAAGGCATCCACCTCAGGGGACTCACACAGATTTTCAAAAGATTGCACAAGAGAGAGATTTTGATTTCTCTATGTTGGCTTCCAGGTTGGAAGAAGTGGCATGCATGACTAGTGCTGCATCATCAGAAGTATGGTATATAGACAGTGGAGCCTCGTGGCATATGACGGGAATCAAGGAGTGTTTCTCAGAATATCGAGAAGAGAAGATGAACTTTCAAATCACCATGGGGAACAAGGCAAAGTGTACTCCAGTAGGAAAGGGTACCATAGTTTTTCAGACAGAATCGAGAGAGCGGTTTCGTGCCACAAATGTACTGCATGTACCAGGATTGGGGATGAACTTACTTTCCGTGTCACAACTACAAGGCAAGGGCTATGACGTCTACTTCATCAAGGAAAAGGTATACGTCAAACACCCGAGCTGGAAAAAGAAAGTGCAGATCGGGATCAAAAGTAATCAGTTGTATAGATTACAACTAGAATCTCCAATGGCACTAATAGGAAGTCATGGGGACAAAGACTTGAACGAACTATGGCACAGAAGGATGGGTCACTTGCACCATGGAGCTCTGAGAATTCTCAGGAGCACTGTAACAGGAGTTCCAGATCTGAGTACGGAACGAGATGATGTATGCAAGGGATGTGCTCTAGGAAAGTATACCAAGGCAACATTTCCTAGGAGCAACCATAGGGCCAAGAGTGTGCGAGGATTGACACACTCAAATATCTGCGGACCTATGTCTGTCAAAGCTCTCAGTAGTGCTGAGTATTTCTTTACCTTCATTGATGACCACTCAAGGAAAGCTTGGATCTATTTTCTGAAAACCAAGGATGAGGTTTTCTGTTGATTCAAGGAGTTCAAGGCTCTAGTGGAGAATCTGATAGGTAAGAAAATAAAAGTCTTGCGCTCAGATAATGGTGGAGAGTATGTCGATAAGGACTTCATTGATTATTGCACTAAGGAGGGCATCAGAAGAGAGTCGACAACTCCCTACAATTCGAAGCAGAATGGGGTGGTAGAAAGGAAAATCAAGACTATTGTAGAAGCATCTAGGGCCATGCTATATGATCAGGATATGCCAAAATTCCTGTGGGCGGAAGCATGCAACACAACTGTCTACGTTCAGAATAGGACTCCTCATCGGGCATTGGGCAAGATTACTCCAGAGAAAGTCTTCACTATGAAGACACTTGAAGTCAGTCATTTCAGGATATTTGGGAGTTTAGCATATTGTCGCATACCTGAAGAAAAGAGGAAGAAGCTGGATCAAACTGCAAAAAGGGGTATCTAGTAGGATATAGCGAGAACGCTAAGGCATACAGAATCTATCTTCCAGGAAACAGGAAGGTAGTAGTACGATGAGATGTAAAGTTCATGGAGGACAGAGCTTTCAGAAGATCCCACGAAATGCCTTCCGAGGAGCAGTCGAAAGAGGATCCGTTGGTCATGCTTCTTCAACCAACGAAAGTGAAGAGTTCTTCCTTAGATTAGAAGATTCTCAGGATGAGGAGGAGGAGAGAACAGAAGCACCTGTTGGCAGAGGAAGAACCAGCAGGGAACTTCATCAGATTCTGCGTGATGTAGAGAACTTCATCGGAGAGCCAAGGAACAGTAAAAGGGAGCGAAAACAGCCAAACAAGTATTGGGCGTTAGTAGCTCAGGATGGGGAGCCTGCCAGCTTCAAGGAGGCAGCTCAGCATCAGGTCTGGCTAGATGTGATGGTGGAAGTGTATAACTCCATAATGGTAAACGATGTCTGGGAGGTGGTGTCAAGGCCTCAAGACAGATCTGTGGTAGGTTCAAGATGGATATACAAGATCAAATATGCTGCGGACGACAATGTTGAAAAATACAAGGCCAGGTTTGTGGCTAAGGGGTATGCTCAAAAGGAAGTGATTGACTATGAAGAAACCTTCACCCCGGTAGCCAGGTATACATCTATTAGGACTGTGATATCTCTTGCAGCCTAGATGGGATGGGAGATCCATCAGATGGATGTTAAGACAACATTTCTGAACGGGGTGATAGAAGAAGAAGTATACATTGAACAACCAGAGGGCTTTGAAACTCATGAGAAGTCTCATGTATGCAGACTGAAGAAAGCCTTGTATGGGCTGAAGCAGGCACTAAGAGTGTGGTATGGTCAAATAGATGGCTACTTGAAGAAGATGAGGTTTGTCAAGAGTGACGCGGATCCGAATCTCTACTATCTGGTCATAGAGAACGAGCCACTTATCTTAGTATTATATGTGGATGATCTCTTCCTGACAGGATCATCCAAACTCATTGAGGACTACAAGAAGAATCTAGCCCCAAAGAACGATATGAAGGATCTGGGACGAATGCACTATTTCCTAGGGTTGGAAGTTTGGCAGCAGAAAAGAGAAATCTTCCTTGGGCAAGGGAGGTATGCTACAGAAATCCTGAAAAGGTTCATGATGGGAGACTGTAGACCTATAGCTACACCAATGATCACCAATTGGAAGAAGATTGATGCATCAAAAGACAAGGATGTCGATCCCACCCTATACCGACAGCTCCTAGGGTCCCTGATGTATCTAGTCAATACAAAGTCAGATATTTGCTACGCTGTGAACACCCTCAGTCGGTTCATGGTGGAACCAAAGAGGGCTCACTGGGTAGCAGCCAAACATTTTCTCAAGTATTTACAAGGAATAGTTGATTATGGGCTCTTATACACCAAGGGAAAGGATATCAAGTTGAGTGGATTTACTAATGCAGATTAAGCAGGAAGTTCAGTGGATCGGAAAAGTACCTCTAGGTACTGTTTCAACATTGGATCAAGAATCACCTCCTGGTGCAGTATGAGACAAAAGTTCGTGGATCTAAGCTCGTCTGAGGCAGAATATATGGCAGCAAGCACAACTTCGTGTGAGGCCATATGGCTTAGAAAACTGTTGGTAAACCTATTCAGAAGAAATATGGAGGCGACCAGGATCATGTGTGATAATCAGAGTTGCATCAAACTCTCTGAGAATCCAATATTCCATGATAGGTCGAAGCATATTGATATCTGGTGTCACTTTGTCAGAGATTGTGTCCAACGAGGAGCTGTACAGTTGAGCTACAATCCTACAAGGGAACAAGTGGCAGATATCCTCACCAAGGCCCTTGGAAAGTCAAAATTTGACTACTTCAGGGAAAAGATGGTGATGGTAAAGAACCCCTTTCAGAAGTAGTGTGTTAACAGCACGAATGAAGAGGGAGTTTTAGTGTAGATGCAGTGTTGGGAGAAAGGACCAGCAGCAGCACAGATGCAGAGAGAGTTGCAGTGCAGATGCAGTGTTGGGAGAAAGGACCAGCAACAGCACAAATGCAAAGGGAGTTGCAGTGCGGATGCAGTATTGGGAGAAAGGACCAGCAGCAGCACAGATGCAGACGGAGCTGTCGTACTGATGCAGCAGTGGCAGAAGCAGAGTCATGGGCAATGGTACAGGATGCAACAGTGCAAAGGATGTTGGGCAAGGAGGCTTAACATCAGCACAAGGACCGATGTCTGATGATCAGGATGATACTCAGTGAGGAGTATTACTAGAGCACAGTCCTCGCTAAGAGGGAGTGTTGATTTGGGGTAGCATCAGATGTGCTCTAGCCACGAAATTCGGTGGAGAGGTTGGGGCACATGAGATCTCCAATACCCAGAAAGGGTTTCGGCAGATTCTAAACAGATCAGGAGATATTAAAATAATTAATATTTTTAATGGAGTCCCTAAGTCTAAACTTAGGGAAAATAAAAGATTAATGTGTATTAATATGAATCTGTGTTAGAGTGGTAAAAAAGACAAGGATCAAGCCAGATCTAATCTTAGCAGTTGATTAGGGACTTAATCTCGGCCATTGATTTGTCAACAAGGAAAGTATAAGAGGAGGCTTGAGGTCACTTGGAGAACACACTAAGGGAGACCATTCAGTTCAATTTCTGGAGCGGGGTTTGCTAAGAAATTGAACCAGCGGACTGGAGAGCAATTAGGAAACAACAAGTACGAAACAGAGAGACGGGAGATCAGCGCAGAGGCAGAAGAGGCAGATGCAGAGCCAGAAAAAGTCACGCAGACATAGCAGAGACTGCGTAGAGCCAGAAGGGCCCGCGTCATCAACACAAAGGCTGCAGGAGTGATGCAGAAGGCCAGAGAGGTTACGCAGAGCCTCAAGATGCTGATGCAGAAGGGTTAAGGCTGACGCAGAGGTCAGTAGGGCCTACACTGGATTCAGAAGAACTGCTAGAAATTTGTCTGTGGGTAAGCCAGTTTGGCACCCTGTTGTACTAGAAAATTGTTGAATAATAAAATCCTCCCTTGCTGCACCCGTTTTCCCACAATGGGTTTTTCTAGCGACATTAGTCCAAAATAACTGTGTCAATGTGTGCATATGTTTGTTTTTATATTACGGTGTGATATTTGCATCAATATTTATTTTGATGTTTGTTGAAGTAATTTCATGAATAACTTATGATGAAATAAGTAAGAAAAGTAAATTAGTTGCTGCAGCGATAGAATTTTCACAATTTATTCTCTGAAGCCTAATAAAATCCCTCTTTGTTGGTTTTTTCCCACACTGGGGTTTTCCAAGGTAAAAGTTGTGTATGGATTTCTTGTTTCTGTTGTGAATAATTTGTTAGAGGCTCAGTTATGTTAATTGTGTTTAGATTTCAGATCTAATTATTTTTCTCATTTTCTAGTAAAAATAAACTTATGGGTATAAAAAATTACGAGCACATTAATCGTTTCGGTGGGCTTAGAGAAACTAACAATTAGGTGGTACTTTACTTCTTCCTTACTGATGTGAAGATCCCATGCACTGATTGGAACACTATGGAGGGGGTTAGAAGTCTATGAAAACAACTCCAATAAAGATTGAAGAGGATGGTGCAAAGATGAATTTAAAATGCATGAAATGGTACAATCCATCATCAATGCCCCTAAAGGCTATAAGAGTAATGGGTATGACAAAGCTAGAACCATGGGAGCTGACAAGTAAAGAGCCAAAATCCATAATGTTTTGGGATAATTTACAAATGATTCAACCAAATATGGGGTATTCATTGTATCAAATAGTTGGACAAATGCTAAAGGTGGTCCATTGAAAATATCTTTGGTGTGTTTGCCAGTGGTGTGGCCTTCCTTTCAACCCATGTGAAGGATTAACTCCTACTTGTGATGTTCAAGGAATATGTTGCAATATGTAAATGAAGTAGACTAAGCATAGAAATCTAGGTAAGAATCAAAGATGAAGAGTAAAAACAGATGCTAGGGATGAAGATTAGTTGAGAGATTCATGGAGAGAATATTGTGGAGATAGTTCTACATACGGTTGAAGTAAACATCTAATTATGACATAGATGTTATGGTCACAGTGACCGCAAAATCTAGCACCTTAGGTCAAAGCCTCACTAAGCACTCTAGACTAAGAGCAATAATGGGATCAGTCACCTTAGCAACTATTCCCCAGCTATTCTGTGGCTGGATGTTATTCCCACAAGGGAGGCATCCCCAACAGATATTAGAGATTAAATAACACAAGTATTCCTAGGCTAAATACCCTCTAAGGATTATACTAATAAAATAATCCAAGGGCAATGTTCAATAAGTGAATTTCTAGGTGAGATGAGATGTAATTCCAAGACAACAAGTTCAAAGGACCTTGTGGCCAAATCTAGAGGGCTTAGTAGGTCCTAGAGAGGATCAGTATGAATGGAAGCACATATGTTTCCGCGGTTACAGAGAATGGTGTATCAAATCATAGGGAGCAAGGGGTAGTGGTGGAGGCAGCAAGCAGACAATGTTACAAGACAAAAGGACAATGGGAAAACAATGTGAATGAGGCAGCGAAGTAGAAGGGAGTGTGACAACTACAAACATTACAGTGGCGACTATAGCAGATGAAATCATATGGTAGGTACGAATAAGTCCAATGTTATAAAACTCCGACTCGGCCGAGGGTCGACTCCGACTCCGACTTGGTATCGACTCGATCGGCTCGCTTTTAATGACTTTGTCGTTGTAAAAAATATTTATTTTTATAAAAAAACATAATTTTAAAAATTTTCATTCATGTTTCCAAACCAATGTTGCGGGGGAGCGCTCCCCCCCCTCGCTCCCGCTCCCAATCCGCGCTCCGGGCGGGAGCGCACTCCCGAAATCGCTCCCGTTGGGGAGCGATTTCGGAAGCGCGCTCCTGATAAAAAAAATTGTGCTCCCTGCCAATTTAGGGAGCGACATCGGGAGCGTTCGCTCCCGGAGCAAATTTTAACGCTCGGGAGCGATCGGGGAGCGAACGCTCCTGATCGCTCCCGAGCGTTAAAAATTCGCTCCGGGAGTGAATCGCCCGACGCCGGGAGCGATCCGGGCGGAAAAAAAGCCGCGGACGCGAAATTTTTTTCCAATTTAAAAAAAAAATTGTTTTAAAAGCCCAATGGGGCAAACAAACATTTCATTATCACTTGTATGAGAGCCAGAGCAAGGAGAGCAAGAGCAAAGGAGCGAGGAGAAGCGAGGAGCAAGTGCCGAGGAGTGAGGAGCAAGCCTGCAGAGAGGTAAGTAACTTAGTAATTTAGTTAGTTTAATTTAGTTAGGTAGTAATTTAGGTAGTTTAATTTAGTTTATTAACTATATTTAATAAAAAAATTATGAATTTAAATTATTAAATTAATTAATCTAAATAAATTAAATTAATTTGTAGATTCAAAACCCTACAAATATCAAACATCATGGACCTGGCTATATTTCTTGGGATTTTCCTCTTCTTGGTCCCTTTTATGGTTATTATGGTGCTGGAGAGTAGGAAACGGAGGGGTCAAAATGAAGAGGTGGATGAAGAAGCTGGAGAAAGTGGATTTGATGAAAACCCCGGTGAGGAGGAGCTGGAGGAGGGTGAACATGACTCTCAAAAAACTAAACAAGACCAAACCACATTGTGGAAATATGTTAACAGGCCTGAAGCAGGGAAAGGGGGTGAAACCACTAAATTTCATTGCCCCCATTGCAACAATGGTTACACAGGTTCATATATCCGTGCCTAAAAACACCTATGCGGGAAAAGGCCATGGGATGGAGACAAACAAGTAGGAATCAAAACTTGTCCAGCAGTGTCAGCAGCGGATAGAGCCAAATACATAAGGGAAGAGGAGGAAGCCCAATACAAATCAAAAAAATCAAGGGGTTTCTTTGAACCAAGCTCACAATCACAAGCACAAAGAACTCCTTCAGCATCCTCCCAAGGCAGTGGATATGGAGGCACAAGGTCATCAGGTTTAAGGCGTAGAACCATATTAGATTTCCTTGATGAGGGGTGTAGGAATGATGTGGATTCTAAGGTTTACAGGTTTCTCTATGCATGTGGGATACCATTCAATGTTCTTCGCTCACCTTATAGGCATGAAATGGTTTCTGCCATAAATGATGCCCCTAAAGGATACAAGAGCCCTGGGTATGACAAGGCAAGAACCATTGGACTTGATCATGAAAAAGCAAAAATATCACATTATTTGAATAGAATGACAAGTTCTTGGACTGACCATGGGGCGTCCATTGTATTTGATGGATGGACAAATGTAAAAGGCAAGCCATTGGTAAGTGTTCTTGTTGTGTCTGTTAGTGGTGCCATCTTTCCAACTGCACATGATTACTCTGACAAGTTCAGGACCGGCATCAACATTGCAGAAGCATTACTTGAAACAATTGACCGTATTGGGCCATACAATGTCATCCAAGTCATCACTGATAATGCTCCTAATTGTAAGGCAGCGGGAGCAATTATTGAGGATAAATACCCCAACATATTTTGGTCTAGATGTTTGGTTCACACATTGAACCTTCTGATGCATGATGTTGTCAAGAACAAAAATGCACAATACTAATGGATTGGTGATTTGTACAAGAAAGGCAAACAAATGATAAAATTTATTACAAATCATAGCAATACACAGGGCCTTTCCCGCAGTCACTCGAGATTGGAGTTGTTGAAGATTGGAAAGACCAGATTTGGTAGCTATTACCTCACCTTCAGGCGCCTTTTGAAGGTAAGAGAGTCATTGGCTAGCATGGTATCAAGTCCACATTGGCAGGTATTAAAGGAAAGGGCTACAAATGCAGCTGACAGGGAAGGTTTTGAACTGGTGGAGGAGGCCGCTCTTGATGGTCAGTTTTGGACAAGTGTGAGGCAAGTGTTGGATTTCACCAAGCCCATTTATCACATGATTTGGTTTGCAGATACAGACAAACCAGTGATTGGCGAGGTGTATGAGCAGATGGATACCATGTTGGGGCAAATAAAAGATATTGTTCATAACAGAGATCCCGACTTGTACAAAATGATTCACGATTTTGTGTGCGTACGGTGGAATAAACTTAATCTTCAACTACATTGCTTGGCGTATATCCTTATGCCAAAATACTACTCTACATCTTGGTTGGGCCAACCTGCACCAGGGGGTGGGATTAGGACCAAACCCCATTTAGATGCAGAGGTAACTAGTGGATATTTGCAAGCATTGGAAAAGTTGATACCTGACAAGGAGGAATGTGCAGTTGTGCGCCTTGAAATAGGCAGATACTTCCGTGGCACTGGTTTGTTTGGTACCTTCCATGCAATGGAAGACAGAGACAGATTTGATGCTCTCACATGGTGGGAAACATATGGCGGTCATGGACTTTTGCCAAAATTGGCAAAAAAAGTTCTATCACAGGTTGTGAATACTTCTTTTGCAGAGAGGTGTTGGAGCACCTACAGCTTCATACACAATGTGAAAAGAAATAGACTCAATGAAAACTGAGCAGAAAGCTTGGTTTATGTGCAATACAACTTGAGGTTGTTGAGTCATTACTATGATCGGGCTTATGAGGATCCCACATATAGAATTTGGGACAATCACCCAGAGGATGACAATTTGGAAGATGGTATAGTGCATCTTGAAGAACTGGAAGAGGAACTTATAAGGGATGAAGATGAAGCAGTTGCAGCTGCTGCAGCAGCCATGCCACCTCCACCATCCAGTAGCAGTGCTCGAGGTCCGAGTCTTGTTCCTTTGCTGTCGCCACCTCCATCTACACCCTCACGTGGAGGTTCTAGTTCTGGTCGTCGGTCTGTGCGGGAGACTCCTAGAAGACCACCACGACCTGCTTATACTCCTGGAGATTCTCGTGGCTAGGGCCACATGTAGATTTACAGTTTACTTGTCTTTTCTAGTTTCTATTAAACTTTAGTTTTCATAACTGTTGAGTTTTGAGTCCTTGACTCTTGACTCTTGACTCTTTCATATCATAATGATATTTTTTGTAAACAATATATGACTGTGACAATGAAAATTTGAAGTTTGGCAATTATAACTCATTGGTAATGATTGTGAATTATGAATATGATGCTTCGTGAAAGACTAAAGTTGTTTCATTTCATTTCATTATTCATGTTTCATTTTATAACATTTCATTTCATGTTAACAATTAGAAGTTAGGACTTAGAAATATCTGAGATATTACTTCTTGTAATGGTTAACCATTAAACTTAGCTTACAAGTACAACTTTAGTGATCAATGATGATAAATGTTATATATTGAATTTTCAATTTTGAAAGCTTTAAGTTGAAACTTTAAGATTGAATTTGATGAATCATGATTCACGAGACTCATTATGTTGCAGTTGTAATATGTATTTTACTAACTTGTGGACATGGTTGATGAAAATTATAATTTCTAGAATCTAGATGATTGATGTGATATGGTTCAATGATCAATCTATGTTTTTTTATGTTTGTTATATCTAATTCATCATTCTACATGTTTTTGTTGACATATATGTATCAAAAATTAAAAAATATATAAAATATATATATTTTTAAAAAATCACTCCTGGATTCGCTCCCAAACCGAGAGCTTTTGAAAATGGTCGCTCCCGCTCCCGTTTTCGCTCCTGCTCCCTTTCCCAAGTAACACTGTTCCAAACACACAACATCAGAATATAGATAGAAGACAACATATGATCAAAGTAGGCTCATGTATATATCCATTATACCAAAATGGCACCTAGTGCACTGTCCAGTACATACATGATGATGGTATAGAGATCAAAACAAAAACACATAACCAAGGAGGCTACAAATGGCCTCTACAACAAAAGTAAACTGTGACCAGTACTACTTGCTACTGCTAGAGGAGCCAAGATCATCTGGATCAACCTCTGGATCAGAGTAAGACAGGGGGCCCCATGGCTCTTCCTCATCATCATCTCCAACTGCAACTGTAGAAGTGGTAGCACTAGCAGGCTGTGTAGCGACTGCAAGCTGAGATAGACGAGATATGCACTTCTGTCGTGGTTGAACAGAGGAAGCGCTTGCAACTGGAGGACTTGCTGGCTCTGAGGTTGAGGCTGGTACAAGTGGATCAAGATTTGCATTCAACTGAACATTATGTTCGAGTGATGCTATCATCTGTAATTCATAATCAATATCCTCATCAGAAGCAAACTCTACAGGATGACTCTCCACTACCCAATCTGATGTTGGATCAATGTCTTCCAACACAATGGGATCTAAATCAGGTTTTCTGTTTAGCAATTGGTTGCGTCTGAGCCGGAGGTTGTATTGGACATAAACTAGATCATTTAACCGTTTTTTATCTAAACGGTTTCTCTTCTTTGTGTGAATCCTCTCAAAGACAGACCAATTGCGCTCACACCTAGTGGTGCTGCAAGTTTGACTCAAAATACAAATTGCAAACTTCTGCAATTTAGGTCAATGGCTACCAAAAGCCTCCCACCATTGTGCTGCAAAAAACATAGGAGTGTAATGAGTTAGCTCAACAAAATTACAAATTATATCCAACTTTCAAATTATAAACGATTTAACAAAATAAGTATTAAGAATTTGAAAATTGAAATTTTTGTTTACCTGGCTCATCTGCTTCCCTTGCAATCTTTGCTAGATTCTTCCCAAAGGTACCTGAGGAATTGTTTAAGGCTGTGACCTGTCAGTGTATCTCCAGTTGATCACAGTCCAATGGGATCATTCGATCAATGCAGTCAATCAATCCATCTCTAACCTCCCCCTTCAAAGCTCCTATCTCCTTAGCTTTATAATGATACCGTGGGTTCAAAAAATACCCAGCTGCACGTATAGGGCGATGGAGTTGATTGTTCCATCTTTCATCAATGATTGCACAAATGGGGCCATACTTATCCACTTTATCCTTGTATGCCCTTTTTATTTGCTCCTTTTCTTGATCCACAACCCCATAAATGAAGCCCATAGCCAATATTTTCCCATCCACCAACCGCAACACCTTAACCAGTGGCTCAGCAAGCTTCACAATCTCTACTACCTTTTTCCAAAATATTTCTTCATTAATTTTTTTTTCAATTCTTTGCCTTCTTGCTTGTGAGACCACAGGCTTTGATTCCATTCTTCACTGGAAGAAATCTTTTGTAAGTTCCTATGTTGTGAAAACATAGATTGCAATGTCAAAAAATGAGAAGCAAATCTGGTAATGGCAGGCCTAATAATATCCCACCCCCTGTGTGTTTCCTCATTAGGCTCAAAATCCATGAATGATTGTAGATAAATTTTGTTATGCTTTTGGCATGATCTACAATGTTTTTGACCCAATCTAATTTGCCAATATCCTCAAGCATGAGGTCTATGCAATGTGCAGCACATGGGGTCCAAAAGATGGTTCTGTGTTTTTCCTCTAACAGTTTACCTGCAAGAACATAGTTAGAGGCACTATCTGTGACGACTTGAACAACATTAGCCACCCCCACCTCCTTAACAACCTCATCCAATAGCTAAAACAACAATTGTCCATCTTTTACCTTATCAGATGCATCAACTGATTTTAGAAACATGGTTCCCTGTGGGCAAAAGATAAGAAAGTTTATGATGGTACGATTTCTTCGATCAATCCATCCATCTGACATGATGGTACATCATCTTCTTGCCCATGAGTTTTTGAAATCTTTCAAATACTCATTAATGGAGGCAATTCCTTCTGCAAACGATACCCCCTTATCTCATGCATTGTAGGGTCTTTGAAGCCTTTTCCAACAGCATGTATGGCATCAAACATAGGCTCATAATATGGTGAACAAGAAGCATTGAAGGGGATATCAGCATCATACCACCATCTACATATCTAATCACAAGCAGTCTCCCTCAATTCCTTCTTTCAATGGTCATCTAAAGTGGGCTGCAAAGTTCTACTAGCTTGAGGACCACTTTCATCCGATGGAGAGGAGGGTGTGACAGTGAAATAACTTTTGATATTCATATCACCCTTCTTTTTCATTTTACCCTTACCCTTTTCTTGAATAGACTCCAAAGAGGGAGGAACATATCGGAAGGGGTTGGATGCATCAGTACAAGGGATAGAGGAAGAACCCTCAAAATCAAAATGGGGGTTGGTAGCCAACATTTTTTGTATATTCCTCTTCCTCCCAATTTCAGCCTCTAACTCTTTTTGCCTAGCCTTTTCTTCTTTAAACTTCTCAAAGTTGGCTAACAATTCCTTCCTAATCTCCCCAATTTCATCTGATTCACATGGAGTAATTTGGCCTCTAATCCCTGCCAAGTGTTGTTTCAGCCTATTAATGCCCCCAGGACCTTCCTTAATTTTTCTATGGCAAAATTTGCAATGCATTTGACTATCAACCATTTCAACATATGCCCAAGCAGCATCTCTCACTCTAGGTGCCATTTTTTGACTTGGAAATGAAAGCAAAAAATCTGAAAATGAAAACAAAAAAAATAGCATTGCTTCAATGTTCATTTCTTTCACAAAAAAACACTCTTTTCAATTTCCAGATTTGCACATAAAAATTAATAAGCAAAACCATATTTTTACAAGTGAAAAAAATACCCCCATGCACAAACTACCTCTTCAAGGTTGCTCCAAGAAACCAACTCCTCAATGCTGCTCCAAATGGCTGCCCAAGAAGCTCCTCACTTCTGCTATAATGCTTGCCCAAGACTCTTCACTACTGCTCCAAAAACAAACTCCACAACTCCTCCCAAACTCTCACTCAAATGCATGAGATGGCTATGAGGAATTGAGGGGGGTTGGTTGGGTTTTGTAGGGTTTAGGAGAGGGGAATGGACCCCAAATACACTATACGCAAATTAGAACCCTGTTTGGAGTCCCCCAAAAGCAAAAACTTAAAAAAAAATCATTGTTTTTTTGGTTCATGGGCCGCTGTCATCCAACCCGGCCGAGTAGGCTCGGACTCGGCCGAGCCGACCGGGTTATTACCGATCGGCCGAGTTGTTAGACAACTCGGCCGTCTCAGTAATAACCCGACCGGCTGAACCAATTCACAGGCCAAGTCGACCCGGTGAGGCCTTGACTCAGACCAACTTGGCCGAGTCGGTTTCGAAACAGCGGAATCTTAAAACGCTGGAAGAACTGGCATAGCGTATGGCAACATTAGCCATATTTCATTGCAAATTGATGGCCCATCATGTACATAAAAACATGACTTTGATACCAATGTATCAAATAGTTCTTGTTTGTATTTGAAGCATAGTATTCAAAACCAATTGGGTCAAACTGTTAACCGATAAAATTGCCAGTTCATTAGGCTCGGGGGTCAACCCAGCCAATGAACCTAGTTCGGGCCTAGGCAAACCCTTGTTTGGTACCAAACCGGTCGGTTTGTTGAAAATTGGCAACTGAGGGAGCAATTTCCTCATTAGAGAAGCCCAACATCCCCTAAGGAGACCCCTCTTCTACTTGAGAAAAATCAAATTTGCACATAGATAAATATATTATATTGTTGGTCCAACTCAACATGAAAAAGTCAAGTTGGCCTAGAGAGAGAAATTGACTCTCCTCTAACCCATATAAATACAAGTTCGTTGACCTCATTTGGAGGCATCATCATCACATCACATCTTCTTCAATTGGTTCGTACACCTTTGAAAATTGCAGGGACAAGTTCACACGTGCAAAGGAGAGAGAAGAGCTTTTGTTTGACTACATTGACTTTTTGTTTTGCGCATACTTTGACCAACATTGACTTGGGCTGATTTGACTTTGTTTGACCAATTTTTTGATTTGTTTTGGGAGGCTGGATTTAGGGCGACTTTGACCAAAAAATTTTGGGCACTTTGACCAGCTTTGACAGCAGATTTGAGCTAAGGTTTGACCGTAGGTTGACTTTGAAGTTTGACCTATTTGCTAGCAAAATTTGTGCACTATTTTGACAGGGTTTGGCTGAGGAAGCAAGGCCGCAATCATTGATGGGTTGACCAAATTCTTTTGAGTTGTTTTGACCGTTGACTTTGACTAGTTAAGGTTGTTGACTATTGTTGATTGTACTTTTACAGGGCCGAAAATTGCAGACTAGTAATTTGACCAAATTTGACTTTATCTCTCATCTTTGTTTGATTTTGGATTGGTCAAGGCATTGACTTTGACTTGTTGATTGATGTACTATTTCTTGAACATTGATTAACCAATAGAAGAAGAATCTGGTTGAGTTTTCCCCCTTGTGGGGTTTTTCCCTGGTCTTTGACCTAAATCTTTGTGTCTCATTTATCTTGGTTGTCTTCTATTGTGCATATTGTTAGAGAGGATATTAAAATAATTAATATTTTTAATGGGTTCCTAAGTCTAAACTTAGGAAAATAAAAATATTAATGGGTATTAATATAAAATTGGGTCAGAATTTTCTAAAAGACATGGATCAAGCCAAATCTAATCTTAGTCGTTGATTAAAGATTTAATCTCAACCATTGAAAACTCAACAAAAAAAGTATAAGAGGAGGCTTGAGGGTCAATTGGAGATACACCAAGATTGATTAGTCAGTTTGATTTTTTGGAGCGAGGGGCAGTGAGTATGTAGCAGATAGGCAGAGATAGTGTCGAAGGACCAGCGCATAGACTAAGGAGGCTACGCAGAACCAATAGGAAGTTCTATTTGATACAGAGGGCTAGAGTGACTGCGCAGAGGCTAGCAGGGCCTGCGTGGGTGACGTAGAAGGCCAAAGAGCTAGCGCAACACAACAAAAGGCAGATGCAGGGGGTTCAAGAGTGACGCAGAGGCCAAGAGAGCTGACCCAGAGCCTCAGGGAAGCATTGGAGAGATTTTCGTGGAGCAAACTTGTTGAATATCTGCTTCCGAAGAGAGGTATTACTACCAGATAGATATCTCTGTTGGGTGAGCCAGTTTGGCACCCTAGTTGTACTCAAGAAAGCTGCTTAATAATAAAACCCTCAAAACTGCTGCATCAGTTTTCCCAAGTTGGGTTTTTTTTTTCTGGGGACGATTGTCCAAAAATAACGATGTCCCTTGTGTGTTTGTCTGTTATCTTCAGTTATTGATATGTAGATGGTTGAGACTGCATTCGTGTTTATTTTCAGTATTTATATGGTTAAATAACTTGTTGAGTAATAAACAAGTAGGAGAAGCAAACCAGATAATGCAGGAAGAATTTCTAACATGTTAGACTTAGAAATTTCAACATGGTAACAGAGCGTTGTAGATCAAAGGAGAGCTGAAGACACCAACTAAATCAAAGAATTTAAAGCAGAAACAGATGTCCCGAGAGACAGAAGTTGCTCCTATGCAGAAAGCAGCAGAGAAGGAGTGATCCAAAGGGCCTGCGTCATCATTTCGAGCCAGAGAGAGGGCCGGTGCAGAGGCAGAGGAAGGCAAAAGAGGCTCATGAGGAGCCATATCATCCTACTCAGTCAAGCAGGCTTGACGCAGTTGGGCAGAGGAGCGATTCAGCCTTGTCGAGATTGCACATAGCTAAGAGGCTTAGGTTCTTTAGTTGTTGAGGCCTGGGAAGTTGTGGGCAGATTGTGGATTGGGAAGCGGGTGGGGCGCTGTTGCTGTCAAAACAGAATAGTACCTAACAGGACATAACAAAGGTAGACGGAATCACTACCTTGAGGGATTTCTAGCTAAGAAATCCAGATCCGAGTTTTGCAATTGCAAAGAGGATCGAAGAGGAGCAGTTTGACAGTTGGCAGGAGGATTTCCAAGAGGGAAATCGAGACTCAGAGGGAGTCTAGGAGAGAACTTCCAGGAGGGAAGTCAAGACTCAGAGGGAATCCAGTAGAAGAGCGGAGATGGCAATGAATGGACTGAGGGATCAAGACAGGTTGGAGAGGGCGTCCAACTTTGTCATCTGGAAGGCCACGATCCTGTCTGTTCTAGATAGACATTGCATCAAGGGCTTCGCCTTGAGAACCGTGGCTATCTCAATCGACCCAGCTGATAATGAAAGGTATGAGGATGCAATGGCGAAGGCAAAGTGCATAATCCTTGATGGGGTCAAGGATCATGTGATACTGCATATTGCCGAGAAGAACACGGCAAAGGAGATGTGGGATACCTTGACGACATTGTATCAGGGCACTTCCGTGCAAAGGAAGATGTTGTTGGAGAATCAGTTGTTGACGTATTAGATGCATAAGGGGGAGCAAATAGATCTATACCTAAGCAGGTTGCAATAGATTCAGGACCAACTTACTTCCATATGGGCCACACTGGATCAGGAGTTCATGGTGAGGATCACCCTGAATGCAGTCTCCAAGGATTGGGAGACATTTGTCCAAAGCATTTTGGGCAGAGTTGATCTGCTAGGATGGGAAGAGATGTGGGCAGCGCTTCGCCAAGAAGAGATCAAATGGTTGACCAAGGCGGGAAGTAGCAGTAAAGGAGGTCGAATCAAGAAAAAGGGGGAGGAGGATGCGGCTCTGGCATCTGCAGGGCAGCAGGGGAAGAGGAAGAAGAAGGATATCTCCAAGATAAAGTGCTTCCATTGTGGGGAGCTAGGTCATTATGCAACCCAGTGTCCTAGGAAGAAGAATAAGGGAGAGGCTTTTGACTCCAAGGCAGCTCCAGCTAAGGCGGAGAAAGAAGTCGAGACGAATGACGAGTGTGGCATGAGTGCTCAAGCACCTCTAGAGAAGAGGTGGGGAGACATCGAGTTGTAGTCAGGAGGACTACAGAAGATGAGGGGCAGGATCCTTGAGGTAACCAAACTCTTGGATCTTATCCGGCTACGGGAGCCCCAAATGACAGTAGCAGGATGACAGATGTCGATAGAAGCAAGATGCGGATGGAGCGATAAGGCAGTGCTAGAGTGCCAGGATCTGTAACAACGCAGTGGAGGTTACAGCAGTGCGAGAGGCACAGAGATGGTTGCAGCAGTGCAGAAAGGCACAAAGGTGGTAGCAGCAGTGCGAGACGCACAGAGGGGTTGCAGCAACACATAGGCAACAAAGGGAGCACGGGATAGAAGCAGAGGTAGCCTCAACATCAGAGGCCTTCTAGCCTGACAAGGATGTCAGTAGTTGGGTAGATCAGTTACTTCTCAGTAACTGAGTTGCAGTGCAGTGATTAGCAGTGGTAGTGCTATGGGCAGCACGATGTAGCATGATGAGAGAGAACTACAATGCAGATGCAGTGTTGGGAGGAAGAACCAACAACAACATGGATGCAAAGGGAGCTGCAGTACAAATGTAGCAGTGGCAGATCCATGGGCAACAGTGCAGAAGATGTTGGGCAGCAGGCCAAGCATCAACACAGGTACCGGTGTCGAATGATGAAGGTGATGTTCAGTGGTGGAGCATTACTAGAGAACATTCCTCGCTAAGAGGGAGTGTTGATTTGGGGTAGCATCGAATGTGCTCTAGCCATGAAAATTGGTGGAGAGCCTAAAGCACATGAGATCTCCAAGACCCAGAAATGGTTTGGGGAAATTCCACCCGGTTAGAGAGATATTAAAATAATTAATATTTTTAATGGGTTTCTAAGTCTAAACTTAGGAAAATAAAATATTAATGGGTATTAATATAAAACTGGGTGAGAATGTTCTAAAAGACATGGATCAAGCCAAATCTAATCTTAGCCGTTGATTAGAGATTTAATCTCAGCCATTGAAGACTCAACAGAAAAAAGTATAAGAGGAGGCTTGAGGGTCAGTTGGAGATACACCAAGATTGATCAGTCAGTTAGATTTTCTGGAGCAGGGTTTGCTGAGAAAATTTAAACAAGTGATTAGAGTTGTAGCGAGGGGCAGTGAGTGCATAGAAGAGAGGCAGAGATAGTGCCAAAGGACCAACGCTGAGACTGAGGAGGCTACACAGAGCCAACGAGAGCCACGTAAAGGGCCAGAGTGACTACGCAGAGGCTAGCAGGGCCCGCATGGGTGACGCAAAATGCCAAAGAGCCAGTGCAGCACAGCAGAAGGCAGGTACAGGGGGTTTCAGAGTGACGCAAAGGCCAAGAGGGCTGACGCAGAGCCTCAGAGAAGCGTTGGAGAGATTTTCGTGGAGCAGACTTGCTGAATATTTGCTTTCGAAGAGAGGTATTACTGCCAGATAGATATCTCTGTTGGGTGAGCCAGTTTGGCACCCTAGTTGTACTCAAGAAAGCTGCTTAATAATAAAACCCTCAGAACTGCTGCACTGGTTTTCCCAAGTTGGGTTTTTTTCCGGGGTCAATTGTCCAAAAATTATAGTGTCCATTGTGTGTTTGTCTGTTATTTCAATTGTTGATTTGTAGATGGTTGAGACTGCATTCGTGTTTATTTTCAGTATTTATATGGTTAAATAACTTGTTGAGTGATAACAAGTAGGAGATATAAACCAGATAATGCAGGAAGAATTTATAACGTGTTAGACTTAGAAATTTCAACAAAAAGTGGATGGCACAATAGTAAATATATTCGGCCCATTCAATAACAAACAACTCGACCTTATCTTGATGGTGTATTTGACCCTGGGGATTGAGGCTGAGATCACCGTTTCAAATCCAGCTCTTGACTCCTCGATCTCCTAGAGAAACCATGAACCGACACTTCAAAATTATTTTCGCCTCATGAAATTCTTCGATGACACTTGGAATCCTCACAATATGAATTGTGGCCTGAAGGTGGAATGAACGAACTCTAAATTAGCTATAAGCTTTGGTCTGACACTTCAAAATTATTTTTGCCTCATGAAATTATTTGACGACACTTGGAATCCTCACAATATGAATTGTGACCTGAAGGTGGAATGAACAAACCAAGTTTACTTGGAAGCGGGAGCGGGAGCGACATTTTCAGAAGCTCCGGTTTGGGAGCGATTAGGGGAGCGATTTTTTATATAATATATATATTTTTATATTTTGATGCATATATGTCAACAAAAGCATGTAGAATGATGAATTAGATATAAAAAACATAGATTGAACCATATAACAACAATCATCTAGAAGTTATAATCTTCATCAACCATGTCCACAAGTTAGTAACATAGTAGCATACAACATATTGAGTCTCATGATTCATCAATCTTAAAGTTTCAAGCTTTCAAAATTCAATATATAACATTTATCATCATTGATCACCAAAGTTGTACTTGTAAGCTAAGTGTAACCATTACAACAAATAATATCTAACATGAAATGAAATGTTATTGAATGAAATGAAATGAAACAACTTTCAACTTTCACGAAGCATCATATTCATAATTCATTACTAATGAGTTATAACTGCCAACTTCAAACTTCAAACTTAAATTGTCATATATTGTTTACAAAATATATCATAATAAATATGAAAGAGTCAATAGTTATAAAAACTACATAAACCAATGTGGAAAAAGTCGAAGTCAGGATTAATTCGGCAAGGGTCCAAAAGTTGAAAAACTCGTTAAAGTCGGGAGTTTTTTGAAAAAGTCGGCAAAATTAAAAAAACACAAAATTATTCATTTTTTTTCTTTTATTTTTTATTTTTTAACATCTAGAGTCGAAGTCATAGTTTAGAGGTGTTTTCAGTGTTTTACTACAATGTCATACTTTACATGTGAATTTGATCACTAAAAGCATGTTACACTCTTGCAGTCTGCATTCTAAGTGCATTTTATCACCAATGTTTTTCAACATTATCCACAAAAAATATGATCATAACAGTGTTGATTCTTGGGAATGTTCTTCAGCTATTTACACTTCCTTGCTTGCTAGTCTGGATACTCCTTTTCCTCTTGCTCTTATGTCTCACAATAATGCTCTTCGAGGTAGGTATGCACTTCTTTTTCATAGTTTTCTCAGTTTCTTATAGCAGCCTTCTGACAACTTAGCCTCTGGCTAATGTCTCTTCTTTGTATTTTTTTGCACATCTCATATAGATCCCTATTGTTTTGCAGACATAACATCTAGCAAGAGCAAACCAATAATAGCCATATATGTTTCAACAGAATATAGCAACTAAGCAATTAATTTTCTCAATAACAACAACCAACTATAATGCTCAAAATTAAGATTCAACAACAAAACAAATTGCGAAGCACAATGTTATCATCAAATTTCTAGGGCTATGTTTGAAAGATTCCACTCTCTGCCTTAAGATTAAATAGCAAAAAATTATATCATTTTCGCCTTTGCGGCCTCTTTATCTGCGGCTTGGGAGGGAGGCCGACTTTTTGGGTCGACTCCCGATTAAATCGCTGGAGTATAACAATTAAATCACGATTTTTTCCTTTTTGAAAAAGTCGCCAAAAAGTCGGGGGATTAATCGTTTAGTTTAAAAAATCGCATTTTTAGGATTAAATTGCGATTTTTTGCAGATTTTTTCCACACTGACAGAAACTAGAAAAGATAAGTAAATCTATTATCTATTGCTAATGCTTGGGCCTCTTGCCGCCACGAGAAATGTCTAATTTTTTAGTCTTTTTGGAAAATCAAGATCTTTCTCATTAATATCACCCTCTAAGCATTAATATCCAGAGGTATCTTTGTCATTACCTCTAGATCTATATAGGGATCTTTGTCATTAATATCACCCTCTAAGCATTAACATAAGATAGAAAAAACATAGCATGTCAAGTCAAGATTTTGTTTGAGTGATGCGTATAGTTTTAGGAGGGTCATGATAGAGGAATTCAACAACCAATGTCACTAACATCAAGGTACATAGAGGGATTGGTGCTCTTGATTAAATATGAGTTCCATACCCCAAGACATGACGAAATCCAATCGAAACATTGCAATCCCTCCAATCCTGAAATCCTGAAAAACTAATAAGTCTGTTGGGATTTGAATGAGATCTTAAATTCCACTTTCTCCATATGAAATCCAATGAGGTCGGAACTGCTCTCAAACATCCTCAGTCATTTCATGGAAATGTTAAAAATTAAAGAACTTAACATTACCATGAATCACATATCAATACTAGGGCCATATGCTTGATCATTAGGCTGCCCCACTCAAAAATTATTTGTTTATTTGAAAAAAATTGCATTTGGAATGTTACTGCAAAAAAAAAATTTGCAAAAAAAGACTAAACGCTCCCAAAAAACTAGGGAGTGTTTTTTTGCAGAGAGTGCACTCCCGACTAGCTCCCGAATAGCTCCCAACTGAAGCGCGAATTCGAAGCGGGGACGTGAGGGGAGGGGGGGCTCCCCCACAACCCTAGAACGAACTCCAGATTAGCTGTAAGCTTCGATCTGGAAGAAGAAATACAGTATATGCTATGTATTTCCCTTTGATGCCACGATATGATATTGGAAAAAAATATATAATATATATTGTGTATTTCCCTTTGATGCCACAATATGATTTTTGGCCTTGTAAAGAAAGCTCTCGATCCTCTTAAATATTATACTTTCACAACAATTAAAATTTATGAAACTTGAGCTTTGAAAGAAAGCAATTAAAGCATGCCTCAATAAACTTTGATAACTCTTGTCCCAATTAAATGGAATTGAAAATAAAAGTATTTTGTCGAAAAATAGGGTATTGCTTTTGTAGAATATTTAGTGCCAAAGCCAATTTTGTTGAACATTCATTAAAATATGGCCATGCCTCTGACTAACATGGTCTGAAGACTTCTTCAGTGACTTCTGTAGGAACTTGATCTCTGGGTTCTTTAGCAAGATATATTTTCTGCAATAAAATGATGACTACGGCAAATAGGCGAATTTAACACTTTGTGGAATTACTACAAATAATTCTGAAACCCTCAAACCATAATAGTTGCAACTGAAAAAACTTGCAGGTTGAGCCAAGACCAAGGCTCTGATACCACTGTAATGTCCCTTTCGGGAATTTTGTGGTATTTTCCTAAGAATTTCTTTATCAAAATTTTATGCTGACATTTTCGCCAAAAACCCACGAAATTGCCTCAAATGCACAAGTAAATAGCAACCCAAAAATTATACAAGCATGGCAAATACATTGACAATTAGCAGAAGTAAACCCAGAAACTCAACTAACATCAGAAAATGCAGCATAAGAAATGACCCAGCTTCATTTATTATAATATAGCATGCAAAGTAGAACTCGAAATATGTGAGACAAAATAGGAGAGATGATAGCTGAGTGGACCTCCAAATATTTTGTTGATATGTTGATCCTGATCTCTCAAAACTCCACAATTGTTGGGACTCTCCCAACAACAGTTGCCACTGAATCAACTGAAAGACGATGAAGCACCAATTGAGGACCTGAATGATCCTCACTCCAATATCCCTGAAGCCCTATGAAACTCCTCAATGAAGTCTCCTCAAAGAGAGTTGGGTTTTCGTCCAACACTCCACAACATAACTGAGGGTTTCCGTCCTAGGGCTACCAATGAAGTAGAGAACCGGGTTCTCAACCTCTCATACAAGAAGAAATGTCAAATCCAAGATGTCCTCTAATGGCCTCCTCCTCCTCTCTTTATAGATCCGATGGACCCCTTTAGAACCTCCCATTTTATGATTATTTTAATCATTGAGCACTTTTCCCTTTTTTTATTTCAATTAAAATATTCTTTTTAATGTGGGAAAAGGGTAAATTGACCACCACGTCTCCTCAGGTCACTGAAAATCACTTCTAACCATTCCATCTTGTAGATCTTCTGTTCTAGTTCCAACGAGCTATTACACTAAGGTGTTCTGTCAAGTATTCCTCTTGGAATGCCACCTTAAGTGTAATTAACTGAGTTAGGCCCAATAATAACCCTGTTTTTCGAAAGTTGTTGGAATGCGACAAAATGAAAGACAAGTTGTGCAGATGATGGAATATTCCAAGCGAATGTCATCGGATCGCATAAAAACTCCTCAAAAGCCCCTAGGCCCACTAATGAAGTAAACCTGCACCTGTGACCTGTCTGCCTCCAACACTGAAAATCCATCCTAACCATGCCATGAGGAACACCAGAAAAAGGAACATTACAGTTTGAGGCTAGTAAGCTCTAGCCACAGGCCTTAAATGTCCATGAAGCCCTAGATGTAGGTCTTATTTGGCTCCTATAACCCTAACACAGCCCCAAAAGAGCCATTTACCCTAGACACAAGGCATTGGAGGCTTGAAAGATTCATTCAATTGATCATCTATGCTAATCTCTTTGTTTTGCAAGCGTAGCAATGATTTTTGAGGGTTTGATGTTGATTCTACATTAAAAACTTGCAATTATAATCTTTGATCCATCGAATTTGTGGACTAATCCCTTGTGTTGCAGGCCTAGTTTCACTTGGGAAGGGGTTTTGGTCTTTCATTTGGCTTGGGGTATCGTTTTTTTCATAAATCTTGCCATCTCAGCCTAGCCACAAGGCTAGAGGCCTCACTAGCCTAGGCCGCAAGCTAATCCTAAGGTCTGATCACTATTGTTTGTAGTCTAGGGCTAATTCATTGATGATTGCAGGTACAATGTGGAGGTTTGAAGGAGTTTTCACAGTGGTTTGAAGTCTATACAGTGATAACAACCTTTGAGGCCTTCAAGGCCTTATTTCTCTCCACCGTGGCCGATTGGTTGACTGTATATTCAGTGCAGATCTGAAGCACATTGATTGCTGATATAACAATAAGCCTAAAACACTCTAAAATCATCACATAATAATCATAATAATAATCTAAAGTGTTTGGCTCTTATTCCTTGCTATTTGAGAAACAGATCTTGGTTATTGAGTGACTGATCTCATAGTTACAGTTGACTGATCTTAATTTGCAGATATCTGATTACTTTGCATTTAGTTCAGGGCTAACTTCAGTGGTGATTGCAGGTGTAGCGTGCCCTTTTAAAAATTTGCAGAATTATTCGAGGCTTATGCATTGGCACACTAGCCTTTGAGGCTAGGCCGCAGTCCCTCAAGGCCTTATTCCTCTCCACTGTCACTCTTTTGCTGACTGTCATAAGACTCATAACACTTTAGATCTGAAGACACTCATTGAAAAACACATAATAATCAGTCCTAAAAACACTAAAGAAACATCACTTAATAATTCTAAGAATTACAACAAGTGTTTTGACTCTCCTTCTTGCATCTTTGAGAACTGATTCTATGTGACTATGTCATAACTGGTGACTGATTTCTCATTGACAGTAGCTACAGGTGACTCGTTTTTGTTGACAGAAGTGTCCCCGAGGTCTGGTGCATATTTGGCAAGTTAATCCTTAGCATGTGGACAGCAGATTGACAGTTAATAGGCATTGCTTAGCTTTTCTCTTATCAAAGATAACCTTTGGTCACTAATCATCTCTGCTAATTGCATGTCATTATTGCATTGCATAACTGCATTTCATTGTTGCATTGCATACATGCATGGTTAGAATCTAGTTGCATTTCATTGCATAATGTTGCATTACATGTTTAGAGGATAGTTGCATTTGAATCTCTTTGCATTTCATCATTCTTAGCAATCCCATCTAATTGGTTTATACTTGCGCTTGTAAATTCTTCTAGTTCTAACTGCTATAATTACATAAGTAAAAAAGAACTCTAATAAGCCCATATAAGTAATCAAACATCATTGCTATCATTGTTCTAATTGCTATAATTACGTAAGTAAAAGAGAACTCTAATAAGCACATATAAGCGAAGTCACCTGACACGGGAATTCGGGATTCGTAGGATACGGGGATTCGAGTGTCGGATTCGGACACGTTGACCCCCCGGAACAGGACACGTAGGATTCAATATATATATATATATTAAAAATTAGATATTTCTTACACAAATTCTCATTAATGATACATTGATTTCAAACATAGATCTTCATCTAGATGTTAGTTTTACTGTTTACAAAGTAAATTAGTAACATTATAGCATGCATAGTACATACAAAATTCAAATATCTGCATAAACCCTCACAAACCTCATAAACCCTCACAAACCCTCATAAACCTCATAAACCTTCCCTATAAACCTCATAAACCCTCACTTTTTTGGGATTCGAATCCCAAAATCAAGACATGATGTGTCCTAACGGGACACGACTGGGATTCGATGGTGTCCTATTAGGACACGTGGTGTCCCATTTTAGGATTCGAATTCCCATCAAATCGTGTAGGATTCATGGGATTCGGACACGTGGCCTGTTTTGGACGAATCCGGTTTCATAGCATATAAGTAATCAAACATCATTGCTATCATTGTTTCATTAAGTGTTTCTCTAATTGTAATTGGCATCTTGTAATCTTGGTTTGATAAGTGATATTTTAATATCTTGGTTACAAGTGGATTTATATGGTTCATGTTGAAGCACTTCTCGTAATTGTGATCTCACTTGCATTCTCATCCTCAAGATAGACTTGCATTATTAAAATTTACCTCCAAGCCTAAGCTTGGTTGATAGAAATTTAGGGCCACCTTCTCCACCCAATTTGTGATGCTTGACCCTTGCACCACAGTTAAAACAGGTGACCTTGTAGTTCTCTTGTGGGCAATCCCTTGTAGGAAGGGAGGCATCTGGGTCATTAGAACACTAGGGTAGGTATCGTTAATGAGGCCATAGCCTCCTTCCCCTGGACTTCTTTCTACAACTTTGTGTGAGACTTGCTTCAAAACAATTGAGTAGATGGCTTTCACCTAGATTAGCCATTTAACTAAAAATAACCAAGATCTTGCATTTCACATTAGACTAGATCCTTCATTTCCTCTAGGATAGGCTTTGCATCTCATCTTTGCAGCATTTGTTTATCTGGTAGCTTGATATATTAATCACTGTTGTGCAAGTATTTTCTTAATTTTAAGGCATTGCTCTCTCACTGATATAGCTTCCAAAATCTAATTAGTTGTACTCAATAATCTAACTTGCCACCTAATTATAACTAAAGTTACTAAGATATTCATCTATATCTCCTAGACTTGTTGATTCTCAACAAGTTCCTCATCCATTTTCCACCTTTAGGGACTACCCGCTTAGCCTGCTTAGGAGATGGCTTAAACAAAGTGAGTAGGGATCAAAGTGACAACCCCTACTCTAAGCATTGCGACTTGGGTGTACACTTCAAGCGACAACAAGTTGCAAGATTGAGGGCTACTTCCAACAAAAAGCTTTTGGCAGTAGTACACACCAGTTGGCCAATTGAGCAACTCGCACCAATTTTAGAGCTTCTTCATTACTTCGAACCGGACCAAACCATTTCAGGATTTTTGTGGGTTTTTGGAGAGCAGTCTATGACAGAAATTTCAGGGTGATCCGGGTTGTATTCAGATCAGAAATCACCATCCCAGCAGCCAGCCAGCAACAGTTTATTTACTGGGTCATCTACATCTGCCATTCTGAGATCTTCATCACATGGGCCAGCAGCATACTCTTAGGTTTTGTTCAGCTTGCTTAGCAAGACCAGGTTCCACTGTTCCTTTCCATTTTACGTACTCAGATTCATGATCTAATAAAATTACTCAGATGTTCTGTTGACTTCATTTGCGTGTTGAATTTGTCATTGTTGTTGCTTCATTTTAGTTGTTGTTCCAAGTTCATTGTTGATATCTACGATTAGTTTTTCCATTAGGAATATCACAAAGACAAAGCCACAACACCTTGATGCCATAGAATTGCTCCCTCAAAAAACCCTTGTTGCCACAATTAGATGAATGATGCCTTAGGAGTTATGCTAAACACAGTAAAGAGAAGGGATTGGCAAGGGTGGAATCTTCCACCACCACAACCAATCAAAGATAAGGGGTCTTAAAACCCTCCAAGAGCCTCAACTCAAAAATCCAAAAGATCCACAATCCATGACGAGTAAAATAATTCTCCTCTATCCTTTTCATAGATTCCCTTTGGTGTCTTCCCTCTAATTTTAATTTGAGGGGCTAACAAGTTTCCCTCCATTTTGCCCCAGATTTGGCTTTTATCACAAGTTTTCCTCCAATTACCCCAAATTATCGAATGTTAACCCACTAACATCAAATAATTGGTTTCCCCCTTTACAAATGGCCATAGCCTATGGGGTTGGATAGGCTAATTCGCCCTTCCTTGGATAATTTAATTAGAAGAGGACATTACAATGATGATTATTACAATGAAGGTCCCCGTTATAAAGACCTAGGCGTGGTGCCTTTTCACTAATGATGTCTCTTTTCGATAAGACACATCTGTCACTAACAAATTAACTAGCATTTATTATGTTTATAACACCGACGATTTGTAATTAAGATTGGGCTGCAAAAATTCTATATTACATATGTTGTTTGTATGGCCCATGCTAGGGAAGAAATGGCTTGAGCATATCTTTTGGCGATACCCGTCTGCCAAGAAATTTTGGGCATAGCTTCAAGCTCAATTTAACTATTTTTTTTTTATTTCCCCACTTTATTGGAAAGCTCCTCTCCTTGGGGACACTTGGATGATTAGGGGCAGCTTATATTCTCTATAGCACATAGTTTGGCTGTCCACTATTACTTTCTTTTGTAAATATTGGAGTAAGGCTACTTTTCATAAAGAACTTTCAGCAAGAATTGACTTTGCTTGTTAAAGCCAAATTTGAATTTTTCCATAAAGATGTTCACTTCCTTCCTATTGGAGCATACACTCATATGCTAACATTTCAGGTATTTTTAGGACAGGAACTTGTTGTAATTATGTTCTTAAATTGCTGTAACTCTGTTCCATAGTGTAGCTCTTTATTCCATGAAATATATGATGCATTTCTCACCAAAAAAGAACAAGGATCACTACAGGTAAAAATCACTATTTATACAACAGAAACATGAAAAGGAAGACAAAGCAGAAACAAACAATTGCACTCCTATGGAAAACAGCTAATAAGGATATGGAATCAGTGTCTATTTCATGGAAAGAAGGGGTTAAAGTATTCTGAATAAGTCCAAAAACCATTTGCTGATAAGATATATGCCAATTAAGTTGCGTCATTAAAAAGATGTGTAAACTAGTATTTACTGAGCCCAAGGATTGTTATCTTATCTTTTATATATACAGAAAGTTCTATACTGGAAAACAAAATGGTATCTAGTAGCCACAGCTAAAATTCTAAGTGGGCATCCTACTGATTACTAGAACAACACTAGCTGTGGGGCTCTACAATCTACCTCATCAATGAATCTGTATTTTGCAAGTGTTAATGACTGTGAAAAACAAATCATATTTCAATTGAATCTATCCCTGGAAACGTAAATATGAAATTAATACTAAACATACCTTTCACTACAAGCGATCCGTATGCAATTGCGGCACCAACATGGCCCTGCAAATGACACAATCCATTTCTCTCTCACCAGGAATGTGTGCAGTGAACAAGACATATCCTTCTATAAAGAAATCAAACTTGAAACAGAATTTAAAATGCTATAAGCATATATGCATCTTTGGTTGATCCTAAAACTGGATGAAATTACAACTATTCTTTTTTTGGGGAGGATGTTATTGAAAAACATAAAAAGAACAAAAATTAAGCTGAAAATTATTTCATCATCTTTCTGAGATAAGTATTGTCATGACTCATGTCAGTGAGACCAACATGCTAAATTCTGTTAGTCATTTGCTGCAATTGACAAGGGAGGTGCTTATTCATAGTTTCAAGGGACACACGATTTTCTTATAACTCACTTGTTTGTGTTAGTTCAGAAATGTGTATAAAGAATACGTAAAAATGACGAGTTAGTGTCAGTGAATTCAAAGGTATTAGTAAAATGGATGCCACTAGTAGTGCCATCTCAACATTGGTTCAATCAATAGGCCCACTGAAACCCATCTCTTTCTTTCCCCATTCCTTGACAGTCTGCTTCTGAATTGACTGGATAAGATCATGTTAAACACCAATTTGTGCTTTTACATGAAAAAGGTATCTTCAACAAAAGTCAAATGCAGGTTTGGATTGATCATTTGAGACCAAGTTAAATAATAACAACAGTTCCATCCATCCATGACAGACTTGATATATGAGGTCCACCAAATCACCATATACTCCCCAAGCCCTAGGTAAACAGACGAAACATTTTTGCAACTGTCATTGGAACATCCTCATCCTTAACAGCTTGAAAACTTTGTGACATTAAAATTCTACTTTATGGATCTATGATTCTAGTGCACTGTGACATAACCAAGTGGTTAGATAATCCAGTAGAAAACAAACATAATAGCTTTTGTCCATTCCAAGTTTAAGATGTATGTACTATGATCCACCAATGTACTGCAAGTCAGTGTTATCAAAACTTTACCAGAATTAGCTGAACTGGCTGGTTTGGCCATTTTCAGGGCCTAACTGGTTCGACTGGTGGCACAACACCTAAAGAGGCTGGTTCGGTATCGAACTGGATGGTTCCAGACAATGTGACTACGGACCCTCAGAATGCAGTAAAAAAATATATGAGTGCAGTAGCCTAATATTCAATCCTAGGACTCTACTAATGCTATGTAACTAATCATAAATTTAAATTCTTAAAGTTAAAAAAAATTCATCCCTTTACTTAAATTTTTAACATCACCATTAATTGTTTCAGGATGTTTGAGAGTGGTTCCAACTTCAATGGATTCATTGTTTCAGGATGTTTGAGAGTGGTTCCAACTTCAATGGATTCCTTATGGAGAAAGTGGAATTTTAGATTCAAAAAATCTAGCAGCATTAACAATTTTCAACATTTCAGGTTGGGGGGATTGCAACATTTCTGATGGATTTTGTCATGTATGAGGGTTTGGAACTAACATTAAATCAAGAGCACCAAGCCCTCTATGTACCTCAATGTTGGCGGCATTGATTGTTGATCTCATGACCCTAGTAAAAATGTACCCATCACTCAAAACAAAATATCGATTTGACATGTTGAGCTTTTTCTATCCTTTTTTAATGCTTAGAGGGTCATATTGGTGATGAGGAACCCATTATGGGCAATGATTTTAATGACATATATGTATTTGTTGTAGCATGATTTTTTGAGACTCTAAGGGTCATCTGTTGCCTCTTTGTTGATGTATTTTTGGTTCAGAAATGGATTGCACTCAATGATATTTTGGTTATATGCACCCTTACTATATAGATGAGAAACTGTGCATATTTGTGTATAATGGTTTGGATTCATATATATATATATATATATATATATATATCTTTTTTTTTTTTTTCTTTTCAAAATTTGTATACTTACGTATTTTATGGTCAACCGGTTTTTTTCCAGTTCTAGCCTGGTTCTTGCTTTTGGGTAGACCAGTTCAATGACTGGCCCAGTTTTGATAACATTGCTATGAGTAGAGATGATCTAAACAATTTTTGTTACAATAGGACTAGACTTAATAGAAATACTGATATTATGAAAACATATCAGGGCGGTCGATATAAAGCTATCGTACTCTATCTTCTAAAGCCGATCCTGACCATGGCACTACCTTGTGAACCAAACCCCACACTGACCCTAAGCATGGTAGCCTTCTTGCTCACTATCTATGCTCACCCTTCACCCCAACACCAATCTCAATGCCCCCAACCCAATATCACTTGGCTAGCCACAATTCAGTGGCGACCCTTGCAAATCCCACCTCGATGGTCCCACCTCCTCCACCCTCCCAAAGGTTTTGGTGAAAGCACTTTCCTCTAAAATAAGAGTGTTCGGTTTTGAGGTTAATTTGAAAGTGTTTACACCATGTTTGGGGGTGCTTCATGACATTTTTGGTACATGGTTTTTGCTTAACTCGTGGATTGTCTATGACAGATTTACACATTGGAGATGATTTACTTAGTGGTTGCTTGACCCTAGTGTTGAGAAATCAAGAGGGCTACAATGAAATGATTTCTCTTAGACTTGACAATTGCTTGTGATATTCTTTTAATTTTCCTTATTATTAGCTTCTTCTTCTCTTATTATTATGTTGTTCTTATTATCAAACAACTACCAAAACATGAAGATCAATAGTACACAAGGACACAAGATGTAGGCTGCTAACTAGGGCCAAAACCTCTCATAGAGAGGAAAACCCACAAAAATCTCTTCTCTTCTTATAGATTCACTTCAATGAAGACTTCCAAGACTAACCACCAAAAGACAAGCCAGCCACCCTTAACAACTTCTCTGTAAATTTGGTCCTGAGAGAACCTTAGTATCCTCCAACAATCTCGCACATGTGAGCTGTAGAGATACCAAAAACATAAAAATTAGATCTCTCCTTTTCTTCGTTGCCTCTATTAAAGAATTCACATCCATCTTCTTCCCTAGGATCAGACCTTATCTTTGCTTGGATCAGAAATCTTGTAGAATGTGTGTCTTTCAAACGAGGACGAGCTCTTATTTATATAGGCTTCTTAAGGGTGAATTGGGCCTCTTCTAGGAAGACATGAATGGGGCTGGCCGACTCATCTTTTGGTGGCTCCTAGGCTTAACTTTGTACATTAAATATGTTTCTTTCTTTTGATACATGAGCCACATAAGGGCTATTACATCATGACTTGACTATTTGACTTTGCCCAAGACCCTAGAGCACACAATGGGCGCTTGAACCAAGACATTAAACCAATGGGTAGGAAACCCATTTTCAATAAACAATTTTTCTTTTACAAAATACATTTTTCTTTTCTTTGTCTTTTGACAAGTACATCAATGATTACACCATGACTGATTTAGAATTATGAAGGCCGACACTAGTTACATTTCAACATTCCCTCTTAACTAGGGGGTATTCATAATTGACCGTAGGTACAAGGACAATACTTCCATTGAATTATTCTCATAAGAAGAGTCGGATTGGTAAGCCATAAGTTTTCTTTTCAGCTTACATCAGGTCATCTCATTATATCAACCAACATTGTCACATAGCAAAGCCTTGACTAACAACTCTATCTCTCCACTAGATTAGAGCACAATGTTGGGGAGACAATGCTGGAGATACCTTTCATCATTGTCTCTCAAGGCACATACCCCATCTGGATGTTCAAGGTACGTCCTTTTAGGACCATTCCCATCTTGGATTTATACATCCTCATGGAATTTCCTCTTCGACTACTCTTGCCTATTGGATGCCCTACCTCATTCTTAAAGAGTATATGTATCAATCTCATATGCTTACCCAATCCTCCATTCTTTCTTCATGATGTGAAGACAAGAATGATGTGTCTATCTCTGCCTCTCAACTAGGGAGGATCTACTCATTCCTTTACACATGAAAGGAATATATCCAAGCTCCCTCTTAACTAGGGACTTGCTTTCAATATCAATCGTTTAATTTTTCTGTGGAGATCATGTTAGTTTTTGGTAGCATCGGATGTGCTCTAGCCATGAAAATTGGTGGAGATACTAAGGCACATGAGTTCTAAAGAACCCAGAAATCGTTTGGTGAAATTCCACCCGAATTGTATTTTATTAAAATAATTAATATTTTTAATGGGGTTCCTAAGTCTAAACTTAGGAAAATTAAAGTATTAATGGGTATTAATCAAAATATAGGTGAGAATGATCTAGAAAGCAGATCAAGTCAAGTTTTAATCTTAGTCGTTGATTAGAGACTTAATCTCGGCCATTGAAGTCTCAACAAGAAAAGTATAAGAAGGAGGCTTGGGGTTCATTTAGAAACACACACGGAGAGAACGAATTGATCTGGAGTTCGATTTCTAGGGCTAGGAAGCTGAGAATTCGAACTGAGTGATCATTCTGCAGCAGAGGGGCAGGGATAGTTCGGGAGTACTAGACAGAGAGGCGGAGAGACACTAGTGGAGGCAGTGTAGCAGCTAGAAGGACTGACGCTGGGCCAATCTGGGCCCACGTAGGCCTGACACAGAGTCAAAAGGGCCAACACAGAAGCAGAAGATGCCCTCACGCAAAAAGTCGGAACTGACAGGGAACTGTCAGAATAGCCAGGAAGGTTGACGCAGAAGGCAGAAGAGACAACGCAAAAGCTGACATAGACCCTGTAAGGCTGACGTAGGGCCTACGCAGGGCCAGCACAAAGATGGTCGAGGTTAGCCAGTTCTGTTATCGGATTAGCCAGAATCTACCGGGTGAAGTGAGGTAAAACTCATTCAGTTTTCCGCCATTATATTTTCTCTGTCACTGGATTGTCGGGAGGGCATCCAACATTGTATTCATAATTACTACTTAATAATAGAAAACCCTCAGAGCTGCTACACCGGTTTTCCCGCATTGGGTTTTTCCGAGGACTATTTTGTCCAAAAATAACTGTGTCCTATGTATCTTGTTCTTTGCTCAATTTTTTGTTTCATGTAATCAAATTTAAATAAGTGTAGGTTGCAGAAGTAATTTACTTCAGTATTCAGAAAATAACTTGATAATGTATATTAAAATCAAGTAGGAGAAGTAACTTCAGTTTTTGCTGCAGTAGGGGTTCTTTAAGGATAATAATTTTCACATGGTATCAGAGCATTGATTTTGAAACAAGAAAAGCAGATCCAGTGCTGAGTAGAGAGGCCAAAAGCTGCACTTGGAAGCAATTCGAATCCCCTTGAAGGGATTGCGTAGTCCTTGTCGGGAAGTAGAGATTCCAAGGAAATCTCTCTCTGAGAGAGTCGACGGAGAGGTACGATTTCTGGTTCATGAGCTTGCAGAGGCAGAGGGAGTGACGCAGAGCCTCAGCGCAGTGCTTGAAGGGCGTAGTTTCTGTTGAGGCAAAAATCTGTCGAAAAAGAGCGAAGACACATAGAAGGGGAATTTTCTCCTCAAAGGACTTTTCTCGCCAAAAGTCTGAATTCTTCACTTGTTGAACAGCAGATCAGTGTTGAGCAATGACTAGAGGAGTCAACTCGACAATTTGGGTGAGATGGCAGCACATGGGCTCAGAGATCAGGACAGGTTGGAAGGAGCTTCCAACTATGTCATATGGAAGACTAGAATCTTAGTCATTCTGGAGGAGTACAATCTCGAAGCTTACGTCAGGAGTGTTGTGGTTGTTCCTGCGGACAATGATCAGAAGAAGAAGTACAAGGCTGAGCAGGGCAAGGCAAAGAAGTTCATACTCGATGGAGTTCGAGATCATGTAGTCGCACACATGCAGGGCAAAGATAGAGCCCGAGAGATGTGGGAAGCTTTGTCTTCACTGTATGAAGGCTCTTCCGAACAACAGAAGATGTAATTAGAACAAAAGTTGCAGCGGACATTGATGCAGAAGGGAGAAGGGGTTAACTCCTATCTTCAACGTCTTCAGGACACCAGAGACCAGCATGTTGTTGTGGGGTCTACTCCTCTATCTACCACAATGGTAAGGACAACCCTGAATGGAGTCTCGGATGAATGGCAAGTCTTCGTCCAAAGTATATTGGGCAGGGAAAGACTACCTTCATGGGAGGACATGTGGGTAGCCCTTCAACAGGAGGAATTAAGGAGGGATCTGGTTAAGCTCAACCTCAATGGCAGCAGTGGGAGTGGCACAAAGACCAAGGAGGAGGAGGAGAACGCAGCTCTAGCATCAAAGGGACAACAGAAGCAGAAGCGGAAGGACATTTCGAAGGTGAAATGTTTCAGATGTAGCGATATGGGCCACTTTGTATCCCAGTGTCCTTTGAAGCAAAAGGATAAGAATGAGAAACATGATCCTAAGGCTGCTCCAGCAAAAATTGACGAAGATGAGTTTACCATGAGTGCCCACGCATCTCCAGGAGTGAAATGGGGCGATATTGAACTATAGTCGGGAGGACTACATGTGGGTAGGATCCTTGGGGAGTCCACCTCTTGGATAAATTCCTTGCTACCGGAGCCCGAGAATCAGCAGTAGCGAGATGGACTTAATGTCAGATGATGCAGTGGATTGTTTGGAGAGACAGATGCAATAGCCTGAGACCAAGGACTGATCAGCGCAGAGCAAGGTTGGCAATAGTGCAGATTGCATAGTGCAGAAGTCAGCAACAACATGGAAGATTCAGAGGGTCAGAGAATAATAACAATCAGATTCCAACATTCATATGGTATTATGTTGAACACCGTAAGTTCAGAAATTTTGGATGTTTTTTTTGTTGTTGAGCAGCAACAATTGGAAAATGACGTAGTGCAGAGCTAGCAGTGGTAGTGTTAGCAGCAGATATAGAAGGAGTTGCAGTACACATGCAACAGTGGCATTGGCAGTGTCATGGGCAACAGTACAGTAGCAGTAGCAGCACAGTGTTGGTGGCAGCAACAGTGTGGAAAGGAGATGCTTCAGAAACAGAGCAGCATGCAGTTGGACATTGTTGCTAGAGCACATTCCTCGCTAAGAGGGAGTGTTAGTTTTTGGTAGCATCGGATGTGCTCTAGCCATGAAAATTGGTGGAGAGGCTAAGGCACATGAGTTCTAAAGAACCCAGAAATCATTTGGTGAAATTCCACCTGGATTGTATTTTATTAAAATAATTAATATTTTTAATGGGGTTCCTAAGTCTAAACTTAGGAAAATTAAAGTATTAATGGGTATTAATCAAAATATGGGTGAGAATGATCTAGAAAGCGGATCAAGTCAAGTTTTAATCTTAGCCGTTGATTAGAGACTTAATCTCGGTCGTTGAAGTCTCAATGAGAAAAGTATAAGAAGGAGGCTTGGGGTTCATTTAGAAACACACACAGAGAGAACGAATTGATCTGGAGTTCGATTTCTGGGGCTAGGAAGCTGAGAATTCGAATTGAGTGATCATTCTGCAGCAGAGGGGCAGGGATAGTTTGGGAGTACTCGACAAAGAGGTGGAGAGACACTACTGGAGGCAACGCAGTAGCTAGAAGCACTACGCTGGGCCAATCTGGGCCGACGCAGGCTTGACGCAAAGCCAGAAGGGCAAGCGCAGAAGCAGAAGCTACCCTCATGCATAAAGTTGAAACTATCGGGGAACTGCCGGAACAGCCAATAAGGTTGACGTAGAAGGCAGAAGAGACAGCGCAAAAGCTTACACATAGCCTGTAAGGCTAACGCATGGCCTACATAGGGCCAACGTAGAGATAATCGGGGTTAGCCAGTTCTACTGCCGGATCAGCCAGAATCTGCAGGGTGAAGTGAGGTAAAACTCACTCAGTTTTCTGCCATTATATTTTCTCTGTCACTGGATTGTCAGGAGGGCATCCAGCATTGTATTCAAAATTACTGCCTAATAATAGAAAACCCTCAAAGTTACTGCACCGGTTTTCCCGCATTGGGTTTTTCCGGGGACTATTTTGTCCAAAAATAACTGTGTCCTATGTATCTTGTTCTTTGCCCAGTTTTATGTTTCATGTAATCAAATTTAAATTAGTGTAGGCTACAGAAGTAATTTACTTCAGTATTTAGAAAATAACTTGATAATGTATATTAAAATCAAGTAGGAGACTTCCTTGTTGCCATAATTTTGCTTTCCACTTTTCTTGCCAACCTCAATGCCTTCTCCAATGAATCAGGTTCCCAAAGACAAACCTCATGTTGAATGTTATCCTTTAAAGTCCCTATGTAGACATCAATCCTCTTCTTCTTTGGAATATCACTTTCCCTTATATTCAGTTTTTGAAAGTCCTCAATGTGCTCTTCCATTGAATACTTTTGTTTGAGATTTATCAATTGGCTAAAGAAGGTGTTTCTCTTTGTATCCTCATAATGTGCTATCATTTCCTCTGTGAAAATTGACCATGTAACAAGTGGTTTACGAGAACAAAGCCTTTTATAACATAAAAATTGATCCGGTTCTAAATATGAAGATGCAATACGAACCTTTTGTAACAGTTGCACCTCATGTAAATCAAAATATTGCTCCATCTGTAGTATCCAATTTACTGGATCCTTGCCATCAAACTTCCTCATATCGCCTTTTCTTGATTTTAGGAGCTCAATCTTGAAACGACTGTAACTCTGTAATTTCGAATATTCTAGTACTAAAATCGCGACTTGCAGTGGCCCTCTGCATCCTCTTTCCAATGCCACCAGTCTGATTGAAATTGGATTCTCCAAGAAAGAGTTATGCACAATCTCCCAAGATGACCTGATTATATACCTTTTTAGAAGAGCGCACTTGTATGAAGTGCCACGTGTCACTGTTTTGACCTTCGGATCTGAAAAAGATACACAGAAAACTACAGTTTGTCCTCTTTTTGTAATTTCTTATGAAATTTCAATCTGATGCTCAGAGAGAGTTATGATCATTTTCACCAGGTCATCTGTTTGGGATGTAATTCGAGAGCCTGCAAAAACCCTAAATGCCTTGGACTGTATCTCCGAAATATAGCGAAACAAGATCTGGAATTCGGGCTCGAGCATTCCTACTATTTCAGCTCAAATGGGTTTTAATTTCAGAATCTAAAACTTCGTAGAAACAAATTATAGCAAAAATATCATGATGACCTGTTTGAGATGGAATTCTGGAGCTTGCAAAAACCCTAACTTCCTCAAATCATATCTCCAAAAATGTAGTGACAAAAGATCTGAAATTCGGACCCAAGGTTCAGCGAGATCTCGGCGCAAATGGGTTTGTTTTTTAGCTTCTGAAACGTCGCATAAAAAAAATTATAGCAAAAATTCCACGATGGCCTGTTTGGAGGAGCGAAACCCTAGAATCCAAAGCTCTGATACCAAATGTTATGAAACCAACTCACAAAAAAATAGGAAATAAAAATAAATGCCTTAGAATTCAGCCTCTTCGAGGGGGGAACCTCCTTTACATTAAAGACCTCCTTTCTATATATAGGAGTCTAAGGGGTCCTAATATAATCAGAGCCAACATAACAATAATCATGTAAGGGCATAACAATAACAATAGTGGGCTTTTATGTCGCACAATAATAACAATATGGCGACTACATGGGCACAACAATATAATAAGGGGATTGTACTAATAACAATAAGGGGTTACACTAGTAGTATAGGGACTTAACACATCTAGTCTTCTTTATTGTGCTCCCCATATTGAGACTTCATCATGTTGCAATTGTACCATCATGCTTCTAGGAAGCCAAAAATAACCATGTCCTATGTATCTTGTTCTTTGCTCAATTTTATGTTTCATGTAATCAAATTTAAAGTAATGTAGGCCGTAGAAGTAATTTACTTTAGTATTTAGAAAATAACTTGATAATGTATACTAAAATCAAGCAGGAGAAGTAAATTTAGTTTCTGCTGCAGTAGGGGTTTCTTGAGGATAGGAATTTTCATAGATCATGGTACCATCAACTATTTGTAGGGCTCCTCCTTTCTGCATCATCATGTCATAAATAAACATCAACTTCTTCATCATGAAGCCATCTTCTTTCACAACCTCTTGTAGGGAGTAGCCATCACTTTCCATATCATCAATTTTCACCACCTACACATTTACGAACCAAACAACATAGAGCTTATATCTCGCTCCCTCTGAACATCAGGAAATTAATCTTCCAAGACATGATCAATCAAGTATCTGCAACCTGCTACTTTTCTTGTCAGCATTCTTCTTCTTGTTAGCATGGTTTACAATGTCGTCAAATCCTCTGGACCAAGTTCCAAACTCAGCTACTCAGTTCATGCATCTTCTTAGGTAGCAGAAACATATCGAATATTTGAGTGATCAGATAGCTTCTTCACAAGATGTCATTTCTTCTCTTCATAAACATCCTTCATCATAGTCTTTCCTCAAACATCTAAACAAGTGGACTCATCTTCGTATCAGGGTTATTGTGTCAGAGTTTCTACAACTCCCTCTCAAGTCAGCAGTTTTTCATACTTTACGAGACCATATTAGACGTTGATCATTGTCCTCGTGTCTTCATTTGGAAGAGCCCAAAAAGGTCCATGGCACATCATGCTTATGCAACCATACATATGCTAGCACCCTGCTTTTCCTGCAAATTGAAAACATGAGTTAACTAAATCAAGGGAGAATCTCAAAACAGAGATACCTTTTACTTCAATCGGTCATCGAGTCTTCTTTATTATGCTCCCTGTTGACACCTAATCCTCTGCAATTGGGTGAATTTGGAATGTGAACAGTCATCAAGAAGATGAACTGATCAGTCACATTCATGTATATAACAATAGCTACCTAATGAAATAGATGAATCAGTTTTTCTGCCAAGTCTGGAGTTACTCCTGGTCTGACATGGTATCAGAGCCAGTCCTAAAATAGTCGTAACTCCCTGCCACTGCCTCTGTCCTGCGTCTCTGCCAAGCCTGTGCTGCCCTGACGCTCTCTCACCTAACGTTCTCTCACCTAACGCTCTCACCGTTCTGAGAGACTCCATGCGCAGCGAAAACGCCATCGACAAGATTGTTGAACGCTGCCTGATCCAGGGTTTTCATCCTCTTACCAGTTGGGAAGGTTTTTGAGACGTGAATCCAGATTTTGGTGCCATTCCGGTGATGCAAATCTCCATTGTGGAGGACGCAGCTGGACTGTTGAACGCTGCCTGATAAAGAGTGTGGTATCATCGTTCTGAATGCGCAGTGCACTAAAGCTGGTAACGGTGTTTGTATATGCATTGTTTATGTTTTGAACATGTTGTTTGTATATGCCTTGGACGCTGTCGGTTCAGCTATTGGATATATAATGTATACAACGCTGCTTGTATTGAATTTATAATGTATACAACGCTGTTTGTGTTTGCCTTGGACGGTGTTTGTGTCTGCCACCCGTCGCCATGAAAAATTTAATCCATTCTACTGAGAATTGTTGCGGATTTCTAGTCTCCGATTGGAACCGTCCGTGGCAAGAAGATCTCTCACTTGCTCATTATATATCTCTATCATTTGAACTCCAACGTGATACGTGAATACATCCGTCCTCTTTTTAGAGATTTCAAATAAGTCGTTCAGTGCTCTGTAGTTCACTCCCCAAGTCTCTTCAGTAATTACATGTGGACCAGTCATGCGGCTTCTTGTGTTGGCAATCTGAGTTTTAATCAACCAGAGCGACGGTAATATCACAGCATATTGTTTGCGATCTATTTGTTCCAGTACCATGTCCCGCGGACGTTTGGGCAGCATTTAACACAAGCACTCAAATTGTTTATGCGGTGATATATATATGTGGTGATATATGTTACAGTGGTAGTATGTTATCAGCATTTGTTTCAATGGTCAATAATATATAAATGGCGTAGCAGAATCAGAATCATTCTTTTAGCAGCAAATTTTTTTTTTTCCTCAAAAGCACATTCTTTTTTGCCATTAGAAGTATTATTCTATCAGCAGAAGTAATTTTTTACAGAATGCATTCAATCATCTCTATGGTAGGAATAGTTCTCACTGGCAAGGAGAACTATCCTGAATGGTCCCGGATGATAAACACACCCTCATGTTCAATGAGTTATGGAAAGGAGTATGTGTCGGAGAAGGAGAAAATGACCTAGTGCAACCTACATAAGACAAAGAGCTCGTCATTTGGGAAAACAAGAACAGCAAAGCCTATGCATTAATCGCAGCATCTGTAAATGAAGAAGTAAGTCGCCATATTTCATCATATTCAACTGCCTTTGAAGCTTTACAAAAGCTGAAAGAACTCTATGACTCACATTCTGCACTTGAAGTTGTTCAGCTCATGATTAAACTCTTCACTCTTGAACTGAAAAAATAATGATCCTCTTGCTCTTGCATCTGAAGTAATGTCTATAATGCATGATATTAAATCCACTAAGGTTGAGCTGGATATCCCTCTTATTGCTTTTCTCAAGGCACTCTATCCTACTTACTCCAATTATCTTGAGTCTCTACAAGCAAATGGAAATCTTAAAGATATAACCTTTGATTCTCTTGTGAAAAAGTTTGCTGAAAGAGAGAAAGCCTTTGGAAAGAAGACAGTCCCTGAATCTTCTGAAGAGACTGTTTGCCTTGCTCATAAAGAAAAGCATCATGCTCAAGACTCTACAAGAGGAAGAGGTGGACGAAGAGGAAGAGGAAGATATTTCAGAGGCAGGGGGGCAGACATCCTCAAGGAGAAAAGGCAGATCTGCATTGCATTCGCTGCATACGAAATGGATCACATGATGCTTCTACATGCAAGCTACCATGGGACAAAATTGAGCAGAAAAGAAACCAGCAGAAAGGTAAAACTGATGATACAGACAAAGGTAAAGCACCTGAATCCGCTCACTATATTGAGGCACAATGTAACATTGGAGTAAATGAAGATTTGTTTAATGCTTCACTTGCTTCTTCGAAAAATGATTGGTTGCTTGATTCAGGAGCAACCTGTCATATGACTCATAGGAAAGATTTTTTTGAAGATTTCACTGACAATGTTGATGGAGCAGTATACTTTGCAGATCAGTCAAAAATCAAGCCATCAGGGCTTGGCACAATCAGGTTTAAACTGCCTAGTCTTCCAGACTTTCTTCTGGATCATGTTCTATATCTCCCACAGCTCAAGAGAAACTTGTTGTCTTTGGTCCACATCCGCCAGCAAGGTCACTCCATTCATATGTTTGATGGCAAGCTTGAGGTAATAAAAGCATCTGACCACTCACTTGTCATGAGGGGAATAGAAGAAGAAAGGCTTCTCAAACTGCAAGGAACCTCTGCTCATGCACAACATTTCTCATATATTTCTCATCATGAAGAAGGTACACTTCCATCAAGTTTATTATGGCATGCTAGATTTGGACATTTAAACTATGACAGTCTCCGCTTATTGAAGAAAAATGGTGTAGCTAGTTTGCCTACAATTCCTAGGAAACATAAGCAATGTGATGCTTGCATTCTAGGAAAGCATAGCAAACAGTCTTTTAATGATTCACATTCAAGAGCACATAGGAAGCTTGAACTCATTCATTCAGATTTATGTGGTCCAATGCCTGTTCCTTCTGCAAATGGAAATAAATATATCATGACATTTATTGATGATTACACCAGAATGTGTTGGGTTTATTTATTGAAGAACAAATCTGATGCTTTTCAAACATTCAAGAATTTTCATAAATGGATTGAAAATGATGCACAATCTCATATTGGGTCTATTCGCACTGATAATGGAAAAGAATATACATCAAATGAATTTGAACACTATCTTCGCCAACATGGGATTAAACATCAAACAACTGTGCCTTATAATCCCCAACAGAATGGTGTAGCTGAAAGAATGAATAGAACAATCTTGAATATGGTACGATCCATGCTCTTTTTCAAAAATGTAAAGATAATGTTTTGGGCTGATGCTGTTCTATGTGCTGCATATATAAAGAATAGATGTCCATCTAATGCTATAAGAAACAAGACTCCTTATGAATTGTGGTATGGACATGTTCCTTCGGTAAAACATCTCAGGATCTTTGGTTCCACCTGTTATGCTTTGATACCAAAGGTACATAGAAACAAACTTGGTGCTAGAAGTCGTAAGTGTATCTTCCTGGGGTATTCAAACACCTCTAAAGCATACCACCTCTATGATGAAGTAAATAAAAAGTTTGTTGTATCTAGAGATGTCATTTTTCTGGAATCATCCAAATCTGACAATGTTGTTGAGCGGCAACTTGATCGCTTGGATAGATTCGCAAAAACAAAATCATTTCAAAAATTTGATAATCAGATTCCACATCTTGAAGGGGGGATTCCTATACTAGATCAACATGTGGAATCTTCTTCTGAAGAACAATCTCCCCTGCATGAAACTCCAACAATGGATGATGCTTTAAGTGATGTAATTGATAGAATTGGGAGACTCAATCTTGATTCAGTCCCAACTCAATCAACAGAGCAGCCTGGACCATCTCAGAAAGGTCCCCCAAAGTGGCTGACAAAGACACTTGAAAGTGTTCATCCTGATGAAATTGGAAAAACAGGAACCAGAAATACAAACCGACAAGATGGAGGTGATGTAGATGACTCTAATTCACCTGTTGATATGGATGTTACTTATGATTGTGAATTGAACTTGTCTATAGATTTTGAACCAACTTCCTTCAAAGAAGTTGCTTCTCATGATGAATGGAAAGAAGCGATGCAAAAGGAGTATGATGCCCTCATAAAGAATGGCACTTGGAAGCTGGTTGATCCTCCATTTGGAACCAAACCAATTGGCTGCAAGTGGGTCTACAAGAACAAATACAAAGTTGATGGCTCACTTGACAAGCACAAAGCTAGGCTTGTGGCAAAAGGCTTTGCACAGAAGGAAGGGGTCGATTATGAGGAAACTTTTGCCCCCACAGCAAAATGGGCCACCATCCGGAAACTCTTTGCACTAGCTGCTCAGAACGGTTGGAAAGTCCATCAAATGGATGTAAAAACTGCATTCTTGAATGGAGATCTAAAAGAGAATGTTTTTATGTCCCAGCCTGAAGGATTTGCTGTGGAAAGACATGAACATAAAGTATACAAACTTGTGAAGTCCTTGTATGGCCTCAAACAAGCACCACGAGCCTGGTATGAAAAACTAACTGAGCATCTTCTGAAACTCAACTTCAATCATTTTGATCTTGATGGTGCAACTTTATTTGTCAAGAAAGTTGGCAAAACAGTTGTATATCTTGTGGTATATGTAGATGATCTTTTAATGACAGGGAACAATGAAAGCTATATTGCATCCATAAAGAAAGAATTAGGAAAAAGTTTTGAAATGACTGATTTGGGCTATGTTCATTACTATCTTGGCATTGAAGTAACCCAACATCCAAAATCCATATTTCTTTCTCAAAAGAAATACATTGGAGATTTGTTAAACAGATTTGGCATGACAGAGTGCAATCCTCTTTCTACTCCAATGGAACAAAACTTAAAGCTCACATCTATTGAAGGAAAGGAATTTGAGGATGCAACAAGGTATAGACAGCTTGTAGGAAGTCTCATCTACCTCACTACTACCAGACCAGACATTTCATTTACTGTTGGAATCCTCTCCAGGTTCATGCAAAAGCCTTGTGAGGGACATTGGTCTACTGCAAAAAGAGTTCTAAGGTACTTGAAGGGAACTCAAGACCTTGGAATCAAGTATACACAGGTGGACGACTTCAACTTGATTGGATACTCTGATTCAGACTTCAATGGAGACAAAGAAACTGGAGTATCTACTTCAGGATATGCTATGAGTCTTGGATCAGGAGCTGTCTCTTGGAGATCACGCAAACAATCAGTTCCAGCAGATTCCACAACAGAAGCAGAATATGTGGCAGCAGCTGAAGCAACGAAAGAAATTGTGTGGCTCAGGAAAATTCTTGAAGATTTGCAGGTAAAACAAGTACAATCAACTCCACTCATGATTGACAACACCTCTGCAATAAAGTTGGCCAAGAACCCAAAGTTCCATGATCGTACAAAGCACATCAATACTAAATATCTTCTGATCCGACATCATGTTGAGGCCAAAACAATCCATCTCCGTCATTGTTCCACAAATGAGCAAATTGCAGACATCTTCACCAAAGCGCTTGGAAGAGAAAAGCTTGAAAGATTCAAAACGATGCTTGGACTCACCAACATCCCTTCAGATTAAGGGGGGGAATGTTGACACCTGATCCTCTGCGATTGGGTGAATTTGGAATGTGAACAGTCATCAAGAAGATGAACTGATCAGTCACATTCATGTATATAACAATAGCTACCTAATGAAATAGATGAATCAGTTTTTCTGCCAAGTCTGGAGTTACTCCTGGTCTGACACTCCCCATCTTGAGACTTCATCATATTGCAATTGTACCAGCATGCTTCTAGGAAGCCAACTTCAAATCTGAGAGAGTAGAAGATATTTGGAGAACCATCATGTTCCTCCTTTTCCAAAGAGAAGGAATTTTCCTATGAATGTCATCCAATGGAGAGTTCTTGCAAAGATCCTTTCTAACTATTAACCAATTGTTGCATGAATTCCTTTGCTACTTGCTAGATGATTGCTATCAATGTATCGGTCTAATGTACAACGAATTCTTTTGTATGCTACTAGCTATACTTCCAATTCTTGTTCATAATGATGATCTTCTTAACCAAGCATCCACTTTCTCATACATGAATCTTTATATCAAAATGCCCAAGGATCCAACTTGATTACCAACTTTACCATTTACAAGGTCCTTATAGTTCCTTCCTCTCATCATGCTCGCCATAGGATCTTCCTTTTCTTATTGATAGGATCAACCAAGCAAAATATATGATAAAAGCATGATGTCAATCTGGAGAGTCTAGGTTTCCATGGATTCTTAGAGGATAGACACCTAGGGTTTTTCAAGTACAAACCCTAGATCTTGGGACGAGATGCCTTATTCAACTAATCATCCTCATCACTCATTACTTGTCACGTAGCCTATATTGCTCATAATCTTTAGAGGTTGAGGTTTCCATATATATCTAGGGAAACCCTAGAACCATACAATCAACAGAACCCTAAAAACATTTCATGTAAGATCCTTAAAAAATGTGCTAGACATACCTCATGATTACATACCTCTGTCATAGAGACTATTGTAAGGGCCCGCTCTTCTGGATGCCTCTTCTTGCTTTAGAATCAGAATGCTACTACTCTTTTGCTTGTAAATTGGTGATGCACAGGTCCAGAGAATTGAATGCCATGGATGCAACGATATCCCTTTACCCAAGAATTTTCTAAAGTTTTCTTCTATCAAAATTGTTAATCGATTTTGAATGCTTCAACAATGACTGTCAAAGCAAAACTTACCTTGCACTGATTCCAAGGAAATATCTTTGTTGTTATTGTCCCACTATTGTGACCTCACTCACTTCCTATAGCTTATATGACAGGGCTTCCCTTTTTCATGTAGTTCCTTATTGATAGAGCTTCTTCACAGTATACTTTTCCAACGTCAAGAGAGTAGGTCAGTTTACTGTTGATTAGATTCAGACTGTGTGTGTGTAATATATATATGCCAATCACTGTGGATATGCATACTCAGAATCTCGTGGATCACAAGTTCTTTTCTTTTATGCCACTTCATAGGTTAGCTCACCCTTTGGTTGTTTAGGCTTGAATCCTATATATATATGCTCACAATAGTGGACCAAAAATTTATCTTTTATACACAAAGTTGTTACTTCTTCACGGATCTAAACCACTATATAGTTGATACCATATTATGGTTCTATTTCCACTTGTATGTGCTTGTGAAATTATGACTGAGGGTGAGTGAAGGAAGTCTCGGCTCCCTTCTTGTAGCCTTCCAATTAGGTCTTCAACTTCATATCTGCTTGAAACTATTGTGAGGACTGATTCACGTAGGATGGCTCCTTCACAAACATGCTCATGACTTCGGCTTCTTTGAGAAGATGATAGACTTGGGTTTCATTCATGCACAAGTACAAACAATGAGACTTCAGAATTTCGGCTTCTTCAGTAGAAATCCTTTTTAGGGCTTCTAAAACAAGACTTATGCTCAAAAGTTTTATTACTATTACTTAGAATCTTGTGAGGAATATGTCTCGTTCTTCAATGATACTTATGCTCAGAACTTCAGCTCCTTTGGTCATTGTCATTTTAGCACTTCCAATGTAGGACTTTTGCACAAAACCTTTTAGTGATGTTGTAACTTTATGACAGGCCTTTCAACAAAGCCTATAAGGTCTTTATGTAACTCGAGTTTGAATGAGTCTTTTGCTAATGTGAGGATTGATCAATGTCCACAAGAAAAATTCCCAAACAAAGATCTGAACTCTAAGATTTGGATTTCTAAGATAACACAGTGAATTTATTTCCTTACAATGGTGTTTTATTCCCTCTTTTGTGCCTAGAGATGCATTGACCCTTCTATAGATCGCAATCCTTCAAGAGCAATGGAATTAACCTTTCGGTCCTCCAAAACAGAGGTCCTCAAGCCCTCGCTCTCCTTGTGTAGATTAGCGACCTTATTACAGCAGTTAGGGCTTGCAGAAAGTGCCCAGAATTTTGTTCTTCTTTCCTTCACAAATCCGGACTAGGGTATTTCCTCTTCTTGAGATGAGATGAACCCAAGAAGATCTTCTTTTTTGCCCTCTCTTCAAAGCCCTGGTTTTGATACCATGTTGAGAAATCAAGAGGGCTACAATGAAGTAATTTCTCTTAGACTTGATAACTACTTGTGATATTCTTTTAATTTTCGTTATTATTAGCTTCCTCTTCTCTTATTATTAAGTTGTTCTTATCATCAAACAACAACCAAAACATGAATATCAATAGTAAACAAGGAAACAAGATGTAGGCTGCTAGCCACGGCCAAAACTCTCCTATAGAGGGAAACCAACAAAAATCTCTTCTCTTCTTATAGATTCACTTCAATGAAGACTTGCAAGACCTTGACCTAAGACTTCCAAGACCAAAAGACAAGCTAGCCACCCTTAACAACTTCTCTGCAAATTCGGTCCTGAGAGAAACTTAGCCTCCTCTAAGAATCTCACACGTGTGAGTTGTAGAGCTACCCAAAACAGAAAAATTCGATCTCTCATTTTCTTCACTGCCTCTGTCAGAGAATTCACATCCTTCTTCTTCCCTAGGATCAGACCTTATCTTCGCTTGGATCAAAAAACTTGGAGAATGTTGTCTTTCAAATGAGGACGACCTCTTCTTTATATAAGCTTCTTGAGGGTGGATTGGGCCTCTTCTAGGCTGACATAAATGGGTTTGGTTGACTCATCTTTTGGGGGCTCCTAGACTTAACTTTGTACATAAAATATGTTTCTTTCTTTTGATATATAGCCACACAAGGGCTATTACATCATGACTTGACTTTTTGAATTTGCACAAGACCCTAGAACACACAACAGGTGCTTGACCTAGGACAATAAACTAATGGGCAAGAAACCCATTTTCAATAAATAATTTTTCTTTTAGAAAATACATTCTTCTTTTCTTTTTCTTTTGACAAGTGCATCAATGATTACATCATGACTCACTTACTGTTGATTTGGGGTAGCATCGGATGTGCTCTAGCCACGAAAATTGGTGGAGAGGCTAAAGCACATGAGATATCCAATACCCAGAAAGAGTTTGGGCAGATTTTAAACAATTTGGGAGATATTAAAATAATTAATATTTTTAATGGAGTCCCTAAGTCTAAACTTAGGGAAAATAAAATATTAATGTGTATTAATATAAAATTGTGTTAAAATGGTCCAAAAGTCATGGATCAAGCCAAATCTAATCTTAGTCGTTGATTGGGGACTTAATCTCGACCGTTGATTTGTCAATGAGAAAAGTATAAGAGGAGGCTTGAGGGTCACTTGGAGAATAGGCTTGAGGGTCACTTGGAGAACACACTAAGGGAGACCAGTCAGTTCAAATTCTGGAGCGGGGTTAGCTGAGAAATTGAACCAATTGTCTGGAGAGCAGTCATGAGGCAGCAAGTACGAAACAAAGAGACGGGAGATCAGCACAGAGGCAGAAAAGGTAGACGCAGGGCCAGAGGAAGCCACGCAGAGCCAGCAGGGCCTGCATCATCCATGCAGATGTTGCAGGAGTGACGCAGAAGGCGAGAGAGGCTGCACAGAGTCTCAACAGGCTAACGCAAAGGGTTTCAGGTCACACAGAGGTCAGTGGGGTTGACGCTGGGTTCAAAAGAAGTGCTAGAAAATTTGTCTATCTGTGGGTAAGCCAGTTTTGGCACCCTATTGTACTATAAAATTGTTGAATAATAAAATCCTCCCTTGCTGCACCGATTTTCCCACATTGGGTTTGTTCTGGGACATTAGTCCAAAATAACTGTGTCAATGTGTTGATTCTTGTGTATATGTTTGTTTATGTATTACGATGTGATATTTGCAGCAGTATTTATTTTAATTTTTATTGAAGTAATTTCATGAATAGCTTATGGTGAAATAAGTAGGAAAAGTAAATCAGTTGCTGCAGTGATAGAATTTTCACATGGTATCAGAGCAAGTAATCAGAGACAGAAAGGGAAAATCAGTTATGGGTCGAGACCACGATGCAGAGGCATCCACCTCAGGGGACTTCTTGACCCTGCCGCCTACACCTACCTACAAATCAGTGAGAAAAAGCCTTCAACCCCACAAGGTGTGGTTGGTGGCAGGAAACTCAAAAAAGGGGTTGTCACACTAATCCCGACTCTCTCCGTTTGATCTATCTCCTAGGTTAGCTAAGGAGGGCGGTCCCTGATGAAAAGTTAAGTTAAAAGATGTGAGTTTCTAGAAGAGTGTTATAGTGAAAATGAATTACTTTTAAGGATTTATGGGCAAATATGAAGTGAGCAACTTGAAAAAACACTGTCAATCTAATATGATTAAAAACCATAAAATCAGTGCCTTATAAGGAATTTGCTCAACAATTTAAAGATATATTTGCTCAAAGTAAAATGCAATGCTCTCAAAAGAGAAAACAAAGTAACCCTGAAATGTAAATAAAAATTGTTAGCACAAGATATGTAAGATACAAAATGCTTTTGAGATAATCAACTTTATAAATCAAAACATGTGAAACATATCTTCCCAAAACCCAAAAATTAGTAATTAACTTGGAAATGTAAAAGAAAGGAAGTGCTAAACTAAGACATCAATAGCAATTAGACTTGAAACATGAAAAGGAAACACTTGTTTGAAGTGATTACAGTACTTGCTTTTGGAATAGACTTTGCATATGAAAACTCAAACCATCAAGAGACAAGTAAAGTAAATGTAATGTAAAGTGCTCTTGGTTAATTTTATTAATTAGCGCTACAACAAGATTACAATTTAACTCTTCAATCCTTAGACCTCACCCTCGCCAATGATATGGATCTCACAGTGAGGACTCAGATGTCTACTTCAACCAACTTATGTTGGAAGTAAAATTTTAATGAAGCTTGGGGCCTTCCTACACTAAAATGCCTAGATGAAATGCAAATTGTGTTAATTCCCTAAATTAAAATAATGATACATGCAAATGCTTCAAAGAGATTGATTTGCAATGCTTGAAAATGAAATAGTGTTCAACATAAGTTGCAATTATAACTTCAATTGGAGGAATAAAATTAGCTTACAAGTGTTGCATGTGTTTCCTCAATGAATTAAAATGATACAAGTAATTTGCTTGAAAGTAAAATTTGTTTCAAATAGACAATGCCAATAAATTGCTCCAATATTCAAGATAACAATGTAGCATAAAATTGAAGCATGTATTCAAGTGCTCATGAAACAATTTACCAAGGTAAATGGAAACGAATCAAAGTTTGTTAACAATATAAAATGCTTGCATGTAAAGGATGAATTGCCCAAAGTAAAGTGTAAGCTTGTAGCTCCAAGCAACAATGAGAAAGAAAATGCAAAGCTCAAATTAAATTGTAACAAACTTTAACTTAATGAAATGTGATAGTGAGGTTGTGTTAATTCTCAATTAAAGCATGCATGTAAGTGAATGAAGTATGAAATCTTAAACCATGCAAATGTCAATCCACCCAAGAGAAGCCTCCCTCTAAATGGAGAGATAGGATACCATGGGAGAAATACCAAGCTCCCACAAGCAAGTTAGATCTTTTATTAATATTACAATGAGAAGAGGGCCCTTCAAAGTTATCAACTATACTTCAAGGAGAGTCCTCACAATAATTTCTTGAAACTTGGACACTAGACCTCCTTTCTTGATAAAGTAGTGACAAGATCTCACAAAACTTATGCAAGGGAAACAAGGTGTGAGTTTCCTCCAAATGCCCACAGCTTAAAGAGGAAAATGGGTAGCCCTCTAGTGAACTCGATTTGGCCAAAATAAGCGTCAAAAGGATTCACAACATCCTTGGAAATCGAACCCCCAACACTTGCCAAAGGTCCTCCAAACACTTGTTAGATGTTGCTGGAAGTTGCTCTTCAAAATCTGCCACACAAGAGTTAGCAAATAATCCAAACAACGGCTGCAAAATAAGTTAAGTATTAATAGAAAAATCAGCAAGATAAAATGTATATGTACAATTATAATTTACAAAAGGCTAAGCTAAAGAGTGAGAGTAAACTCTCGTCTTTGCTTAGCCATCTTCAAGCTCTTAGATAGCAAATAAAAGAAATAAAGTACAATGTTTTTTTTAAAGAGATTTAAATTTATAATTTCTCGGCTTGTGTACAAGCTATGTGCCGAAATCCCTACAAAACCACTTTGTAAGATAAGACTATGAAGGTTCAAAGAACAAATGAGAGCTCCTTTAAGAACATATCAAGAGTGGGTTGGTCTCTCCAAAAATTTCCCCTCACGCTGGATTATGTAATCCCAACAAGATTTTCCCTTTACAAAACTTCAATCAATAATTAGTTCCATATAGATTTAGCAACAAACAATGATAAGAAATTCTAGAGATTTATTTAAAACCAACTAGAGCATTCTATACCTAAAGCATACTTCTAAATCAAATGTCAATGTAAGATAGCTCTATATTAACAAATCTAAAAGAGCATATGGAAGCAAATTAGATCAAAGCATAAGTAAAAGGAATTATACCAATGCTCAACAATTCATCACACTCGAAAAGGAGGAACACCTCATGAATGAAACCCCAAAGTCTTTATTGATATTTCTGAAACTGTACAAGGCAGCAACGCTTCTGCAAGCACAATAGCTAGTAACTATATTATTCAATGTGAGAGCACATGGCTCTATTATATAGAAAGTTGGAAGTAAATCCCAATAAAGAATGACAATGACAAATGGCATTGGAGCCAATCCCAATGTAGAAGTGATTAAATAAGTGGTATGAGGTGACAATCCCAAAGAGAAATTCGAATTTGTTGAATGGAGCTCCAATGCCAAGTGTAAAAATCGAATTCTGGCAAGTGGACATCATTTTCTTCTTCCCTTATGTGCCAAATTCGAATTTTATGGTAGAATGACAAGTGTATATGGGTGGTAACCCATGTGGGGACAATTTCCCATAAAAATCTCCACCAAATATTCTCCCAAATGTGCATTAACTTCACAAATTCGAATTTCCAAGCAGCTTTTTGATGTAATGCCAGAAATTCGATTTTATTTGAGCACATGTCATTTCTTTGATTTTAGGAGTCTACATCACCTTTGGACTTCACTTTAACTCCCCATAATTTTCCACCTCATTTCCACAACATTTAGCATGTGTGGATATTTATTTTTATCCATTTATTTAATTTATGGCTTAATTAATTGCTAGATTTCCCACTAAACTTAGGAAAAGTGAGTTTTGAAGGTCCAAAACACATTATTAACCCCTCAAAGTGTGTCATAGTAGAAACTTGAGGATGAGAGGTGTAATTTTGATTATTCATACCCCATACAACTTCTCTAGACTACACTTATTACAATTTAAATACAATTTTATTTGCAATTTTTGACTTGCGGGAAATCTGAAAAACTAAAAAAAGACTACCTAGACCTAACCAAATTCCACAATTTTTTTTGTGTGATCTAATATGATAATATACATTGACTCTAGACACTAAAATGTGTTAGGGGCTCAACCTTCAAACCGTCACTCCGGCTTTGGGGTAGAAAGTGAGTGAAAAAACCCAGAAAATTATCAGCGTCTGAAAAAGAAGGGATAATTAACCAGATAAAAAAAACACTCCAAGGTGTACTCATTTGCTGATCAAGTCTCAACATCTTAGGCATGTTACAGACTCAAAACTCATCATTACTAGTATCACTTATTACAATTCCTCGTAGGGTGTGAAATCTGAGTACAAGAAAGATGATGAAAAAATAGAAGTAGAGTTAAAAAACTCTGTTGACTGACGATATCTGATGGTACAAGTGTCCTCTGGATCATCCTTGGGCATGGAGTCTTTATGTAATCATCAGGTGCCACTCCAGTGGTCAACAGGACTCACGCAAATCTTCAGAAGATTGCACAAGAGAAAGAGATTTCGATTTCTCTATGTTGGCTTCCAGGCTAGAAGAAGAAGTGGCATGCATGACTAGTGTTGCATCATCAGAAGTATGGTATATAGACAGTGGAGCCTCGTGGCATATGACAAGAATCAAGGAGTGTTTCTCAGAATATCGAGAAGAGAAGATGAACTTTCAGATCACCATGGGGAACAAGGCAAAGTGTACTCCATTAGGAAAGGGTACCATAGTTTTTCAAACAAAATCGGGAGAGCGGTTCTATGCCACAAATATGCTGCATGTACCAAGATTGGGGATGAACTTACTTTCCATGTCACAACCATAAGGCAAGGGCTATGACGTCTACTTCATCAAGGAAAAGGTATACGTCAAACACCCAAGCTGGAAAAAGAAAGTGCAGATCGGGATCAAAAGTAATTGGTTGTATAGGTTACAACTAGAATCACCAATGGCACTAATAGGCAGTCATGGGGACCAGGACTTGAACGAACTATGGCACAGAAGGATGGGTCACTTGCACCATGAAGCTCTGAGAATTCTCAGGAGCACTATAACAAGAGTTCTGGATCTAAGTATGGAACGAGATGATGTATGCCGGGGATGCGCTCTAGGAAAGTATGCCAAGACGGCATTTTCTAGGAGCAAACACAAGGCCAAGAGTGTACTAGGATTGATACACTCAGATATCTACAGACCTATATCCGTCAAATCTCTCAGTGGTGCCAAGTATTTCCTTACCTTCATTAATGACCACTCGAGGAAAACTTGGATTTATTTTCTGAAAACCAAGAATGAGGTTTTATGTTGATTCAAGGAGTTCAAGGCTCTGGTGGAGAATCTAACTGGGAAGAAAATAAAATTCTTGTGCTCAGATAATGGTGGAGAGTATGTCGATAAGGACTTCACTGATTATTGCGCTAAGGAGGGCATCAGAAGAGAGTGGACAGCTCCCTACAATCCGAAGCAGAATGGGGTGGCAGAAAGGAAAAACAAGACTATTGTAGAAGCAACTAGGGCCATGTTGTATGATCAGGATAGGGAGAAAGGAAAAAGGGGAAGGGAAGGAGAGAAAAGGGAAAGGAAGAGAAGAGAAAGGAGAAAGGGGAAAGAGATAAGACAGGCTTGCTTGGCTGGGTGGGCACGAAGAACATTGCTATTTACTTTAGATAAAAAAGTCAGTAAGGTCAAGTGGCAGCCTTTAGGGTAAAAGAAAAAAAATATAGCTTGATTCTAACCATGCCTCTCAATCTCTCCAGGTGGGTCGAGATTTCAAGGCCAGGCCTAGCTCTCGAGAATGCATGCCAAAATTCTTGTGGGTGGAAGCATGCAACATAGATGTCTACGCTCAGAATAGGACTCCTCATTGAGCATTGGGCAAGATTACTCCAGACAAAGTCTTCACTGGAAAGACGCTTGAATTCAGTCATTTCAATATATCTGGGAGTTTAGCATATTTCGGCATACCCGAAGAAAAGAGAAGAAGCTGGATCAGACTGCAGAAAAGGGATATCTGGTGGGATATAGCAAGAATGCTAAGGCATATAGAACCTATCTTCCAGGGAGCAGGAAGGTAGTAGTATGACGAGATGTAAATTTCATGGAGGACAGAGCTTTAAGAAGATCTCGCAAAATGCCTTCCAAGGAGCAGCCGAAAGAGGATATGTTGGTCATGCCTCTTCAACCAACGGAAGTGAAGAATTCTTCCTCAGGTCAAGAAGATTCTCAGGATGAGGAGGAGGAGCAAACAGAAGCACCTGCTAGCAGAGGAAGAACTAGCAGGGAACTTCATTGGTGAGCCAAGGAATAGTAAGAGGGAGCGAAAACCGCCAAACAGATATCAGGAGTTGTAGCTCAGGATGGAGAGCCTGCCAGTTTCAAGGAGGCAGCTTAGCATCAGGTCAAGCTAGATGCGATGGTAAAGGAGTATAACTCCATAATGGTGAACGATGTCTGGGAGGTGGTGTCAAGGCCTCAAGACAGATCTGTGGTAGGGTCAAGATGGATCTACAAGATCAAATATGTTGCGGAGGGCAGTGTTGAGAAATACAAGGTCGGGTTTGTGGCTAAGGGGTATGCTCAAAAGGAAGGGATTGACTATGAGGAAACCTTCGCCTTAATAGCCAAGTATACATCTATTAGGACCGTGATATCTCTTGCAGCCCAGATGGGATGGGAGATCCATCAGATGGATGTCAAGACAGCATTTCTGAACGGGGTAATAGAAGAAGAGATATACATTGAACAACCAGAGGGCTTTGAAACTCATGAGAAGAAGTCTCATGTATGCAAACTGAAGAAAGCCTTGTATGGGCTGAAGCAGGCACCGAGAGCGTGGTATGGTTGAGTAGATGGCTACTTGCAGAAGATGGGGTTTGTCAAGAGTGACGCGGATCTGAATCTCTACTATCTAGTCATAGAGAACGAGACGTTTATCTTAGTATTATATGCGGATGATCTCTTTCTGATAAGATCATCCAGACTCATTGAGGACTACAAGAAGAATCTAGCCACAAAGTTCAATATGAAGGATCTGGGACGAATGCACTACTTCCTAGGGTTGGAAGTTTGGTAGCAAAAAGGAGAAATCTTCCTAGGGCAAGGGAGGTATGCTACAGAAATCCCATAAAGGTTCGGGATGGGAGACTGTAGACCTATGGCTACGCCAATGATCACCAACTAGAAGAAGATTGATGCATCAGAAGACAAGGATGTCGATTCCACCCTATACCGACAGCTCATAGGGTCCCTGATGTATCTGGTCAATACCAGGCCAGATATTTGCTACGCTGTCAACACCCTCAATCAGTTCATGGTGGAACCAAAGAGGGCACACTGGGCAGCTGCCAAACACGTTCTCAAGTCTTTACAGGGAACAGTTGATTATGGTCTCTTATACACCAAGGGGAAGGATATCAGGTTGAGTGGATTTCCTGATGCAGATTGGGCAGGAAGTTCAATGGATCGGAAAAGTACCTCTGGGTAATGTTTCAACAATGGATCAGGAATGACCTCCTGGTGCAGTAGAAAACAGAAGTCCGTGACTCTGAGCTCATCTGAGGCATAATATATGGCAACAAGCACAGCTTTGTGTGAGGCCATATGGCTTAGAAAACTATTGGTGAACCTATTCAAAAGAAATATGGAGGCGACCAGGATTATGTGTGATAATCAGAGTTGCATCAAACTCCCTGAGAATCCAGTATTTCATGATAGGTCGAAGCATATTGATATCCGGTGTCACTTTGTGAGAGACTATGTCCAACAAGGAGTTGTACAGTTGAGCTACACTCCTACAGGAGAACAGGTGGCAAATATCCTCGCCAAGGCCCTTGGAAAGTCAAAATTTGACTACTTCAGGGAAAAGATGGGGATGGTAAAGAACCCCTTTCAGAAGTAGAAATGAGTGTGTTAGCAGCACGAATGAAGAGGGAGTTGTAGTGCAGATGCAATTTTGGGAGAAAGGACCAGCAGCAGCACGGATGTAGAGGGAGTTTTCGTACAGATGCAGCAGTAGTAGTAGCAGGGTCATGGGCAGCAGTATAGGGACCAATGCCAGATGATCAGGGTGATACTCAGTGAGGAGTATTACTAGAGCATAGTCCTCGCTAAACATGAGATCTCCAATAGCCAGAAAGGGTTTGGGCAAATTCTAAACAGTTTGGGAGATAATAAAAATAATTAATATTTTTAATGGAGTCCCTAAGTCTAAACTTAGGGAAAATAAAATATTAATGTGTATTAATATAAAACTGCGTTAGAATGGTCCAAAAGTCATGGATCAAGCCAGATCTAATCTTAGCCATTGATTAAGGAATTAATCTCAGCCGTTGATTTGTCAACGAGAAAAGTATAAGAGGAAGCTTGAGGGTCACTTGGAGAACACACTGAGGGAGACCAGTCAGTTCAATTTCTGGAGCGGGGTTAGCTGAGAAATTGAACTAATGGTCTGGAAAGCAGTCAGGAGGCAGCAAGTACAGAACAAAGAAACAAGAGATCAGCGTAGAGGCAAAAATGGCAGACGCAAAGCCAGAGGAAGCCACGCAGAGGCAGCAGAGACTACACAAAGCCAGCAAGACCTGCGTCATCCACGCAAAGTCTGTAGGAGTGACGCAGAAGGCTAGAGACGCTACACAGAGTCTCAACAGGATGACGCAGAGGGTTTCAGGTCACACAAAGGTCAATAGGGCTAACGCTGGGTTAAGAAGTGTGGAAAATTTTTCTATCTGTGGGTAAGCCAGTTTTGGCACCCTGTTGTACTAGAAAATTGCTAAATAATAAAATCCTCCCTCGCTGCACCGGTTTTCCCACATTAGGTTTTTCCGGGGACATTAGTCCAAAATAACTGTGTCAATGTGTTGATTCTTGTGCATATGTTTGTTTCTGTATTACGTTGTGATATCTGCAACAATATTCATTTTAATGTTTATTGAAGTAATTTCATGAATAACTTATGGTGAAACAAGTAGGAAAAGTAAATCAGTTGCTACAGTGATAGAATTTTCACACTTACAATTATGAAGACTGGCACTTGTTACATTTCAACACCTAGTGACATTCGACATGTTGGACACATATATGAGGTCACTTGCTTGGTAAACACACAAATTTGAAGGAGGAGAATTTGGTATTCAAGAGGAGGATGTTGAGCCCTAAATAGCATGGGGTACCTTGGATGCTTGTGGAGACATGGAGTTGACTTGGTTGTGGCTAGGTTGTGACAATATTCATGTAGGGGAACTGGACCCTATTATCCTACATTTTGCATGAGGCTTGCACTAGTGAATTTCTTCACTGCCCTTATGATTTTCATCACAAAGAACTTTAGGTGGTTGGGGCATTCATTTGGTTCTATGGATGGTTAATGACATGGATGACGATGCGCTAGAGATTTTTATGATGTATTGCTTGCTTATCATAGCATCACACTTGATCATGTAATGTTCTAGTCACCACTCCTTGCTAGATGATTGGACATAAGAGTGTGTGCATCCCCTAATAGAGTACCCTAGCATTTTGGGGCTAAGTAAACATTACATAAGCTTCATCATGGCATAGATCACTTGGCATACACTCACTTGCACATCGTTAATTATTTGGATGTTTATAGCATGGAGCATGGTAGCTTGAGCACAACTCTCAAGGCATCTTCACAACTATCAAGGCAAACATTGTTTTCATTTTTTTCTAGTTTAGCTCACTAGGGGTACTCATTGGGGTGAAGATGAAATTTGAGTAAATCTATAAAGAGATAAGTCAAAAATACGATTAAAAAACATTGCTAATGGTACCTTGAGCACAACTCTCAAGGCAACTTCACAACTCCCAAGAAAACCATTTTTTCATGTATTTCCAGTTTATCTTACTATGGGTTTATCAAAAGTATGTAGAATGGGTACTCATTGCTGTCATAATAATGCAAAAATTAGTTATGCATCGAATGAGTGCCTACATTTGAAATTTGAGTACACCTATAAGGAGATAAGTAATGATTAAAAAAATTATTTTTCTTCATTTCCTTCCAAATACCCTAATGGTTGACATCATCATCTCCAGTCCTATTAGTTCTCTTAAAGTTGATTTTGATAATCCATTTTTTTGTTCTCACTTCACCTTGTGACCAATTGCCTAGCTTTAATAATCCTACTAGAGTAACCCGCTTGAGCTGGAGGAGAGTCTGCCTCAAGTGAAGAGGATAGGTTTCTTAAGTGATAGTGGAGACCATCCTAGAAGTTCCCTCTTGGATTATGCCTTGTGCATTAGTGATTTTATCATTAAGTACATTTTGGGAGACAAGAGAGCCAATGGAGTACATGTCTTAAGATGATTGCTAGAGTCGAGTTTATGAAAATGATGTTGGGCATGATGATCAAATCATTCATTCTTTTCATCTTGTGTTAGAGATGTGACTATGAGGAGCACACTAGTATTCTTACATCTTGATTTTCTTAAGTACTTTATATCTCTTGTCTTGGAGACATTGGGGTTTCTTGGAGCTTCTTGGATCATCTTGAATACGAGCATTAGGCTTTAATATCCCCTCAAATGTAGGTACTTCTTTTTACTTGTGATTCTTATCACAATTAGTAGTCCCACAAATGATATTTGTGTTTATCCATGGACATTTTCTAGAGATGTTCCTTACATTTGCTCAACTAACTCTCATGATAACATTTAGTTAGAGATTGTATGCATTGTTATGTCTCATGTTTTGCTTATATTTGATGATCAATATTGTAACTTAATAATGGCTCATAACCCTCTAAACTTTTGTCTCCTATTGGGTCATACTATGGTGGTCTCATAACTTTCCAATATATAGGTGTGTTTCCTTTTCAATCAAGTGTACTACTAGCAACCTACATGGTGTTTCATGTAGTTTTCCTATTGCCCATAGCCACGTCCATGCACATTTATCATATTGCTACTCATGGTCAACTTGTCATATGTCTTGCATCAAGGTCCATACTTAAGAGTCCCATGTAGGAAAGCCTCATTTTAAGAGTTATAGCTTGAGGCAGATTCAACTAAAATAAAAGGCCAAATGATAAATCTTGAGTCATGTCACCTTGGAAAAATCCCAATGAGCCATTTCCCATGTTGAACAATGCATAACTAAAGAAAGGGACCAATTAAATAAAGAAAAAGGAAAGAAAAGGGTAGTAAGAAAAAGAGGCTAAAGGAATGGTAACTCAATGCTAAGTTCTCCCTCTCTTTAAACGCACTTATGCAGTGGTGAGAGTCAACTCAAGAAGCTTCCCTCCCTTAATATCACACTCACTTCATCACCCAAATGTACCTTAGTGTTATAGGAAATGCATCTTGTCTTAGGGGTTTCACATGTAATAAATGTTAATGTTATCCTTGCCTTAGTCAACAAAGGAAAGGGGTATAAGTTAAATGAGTCATTGAGCTATTAAAAAGATGACTTCTATGATCAATCACCTACTGATACATATCAAGATGTAGTAGAGAATCATTGATAAAACGATCTTATATTGGGATTCGTGGCAGCTGCATTATGTACTTGCCACAAGATTTGTTTATTTTCATTGGAAACTATGACACACCTTGGGATTTTCTATGGTACTTTTATGATTTTCTATGCTAGATCTAGAAATATATTAATTTTCTATTGAGAAGGTTGTTAAATCTCTTGTCTATATAAGAGAAACACCTCTTGGTGTGAACATTCACTAGAAACTTGTGGAGAAACTCTTTGTCTACAATTCGGTTCGTGCAATGAATTGTTAATTGGGGCACTCTCTTGGAGATCTATTTGGATGCTTACGTGAATGGATGGATGCCAATGAATGGTCTTGTGTGTCGATTTGATGAATAAGTACTTTCTTTTCAAATCTTATGGTATTTACTTTGAAATGTGTTAAGTGTGGTAATACTTCTCAAGTGTTGGTTGTACACCATCTTATCCTTATCTTGAGAGATCAAATATAGGATAGGATCAGATCTTCAGTTACCTCCATCCACATTTTACTCAGTTATATTGGGTAAAATATAATATTATAATATTACATTTCACCCAATATTTCCCCTCAACTGGTCCACTTCTTATTGTAATTTTTTTTTATATTTGAAGTTTGAAAGTAAACAAACTCAACTATAAAATTAGCAGGGGTGAGGGGAAATATAAGGTAAAATGCAACACTTGGGCTGAGGTGTGACAGAAAATATTAGGTAAAATGTAATAATATTACATTTTAATTAGTATTTCCCCCCACCCACAGCCACTTTTTATTAGAACATTTCTTTATATTTGAGATTCATAAATAAACTTAACTCCTATGTAAACATTTGATCCAGTATGGTAGAGATGTTGTAATCTTTAACATTTTGACTTGGTAAAAATAAAATAAAAAACATAAAATTAATAATTATATTTAATTATAATTAATAATTAAACCATCCTAGATCCATCTCAACTCTGGATCTACCAAGGGCCGAGACGGATCAAATCTCTTTTCACTCTAAAAGAGGTTTGCATCTTAAGAGATTTGATCCCTCTCAGCGCTTGGTAGATCTCGAGCTCAGATGTATCTAGGTTGTTGGTAGTTGTCTAGTTGCCCTATAGTTGTACACCATCCTATCCCTCTTGAGAGATTTGATCCCAAGTCAAATATAATCAAAAAATTAGACCTCTGGAACACAAAACAATATGACATAACCGATTTAAAATTAAACATAGAGAACTATTCATTTATATTGCAATTCTTTGTTCAATCCCTATGGGTCGATTGAGGTGACATAATTTTGGGTTCACCTTCGATGGAATCACTAGGGTTGTTCATTTTAAATACCAAGAAAAAGTTTATGACATTTTCCTATAAGAATAAAAAAATAACGCTATAAGACATTACATTGAAACCAAATTCAGTAACACCAGAAGACATAAAAGATATCTCAAAAGTAATCCTTCAAGAAAGTCAAAAGTCAATGCAAAATATGCAGAAGGAAGTTGACAAGATTATTGCAAACAAAAACGAAGAAGTTTCTTACCTCAAGGACCACAGAGAAAAATTACCGACACAAATTAAGAAGCTTAAGGACAAGAAGTCGTTGGAAAACAAGGTACAACAGTTTATCGAGAAGGAAGCGTCGAAATCTTCAAATGTGGAAATTCAAGTTGAAGAAAAGGGAACAAATACAGATCCCATTAACCTCACAGTTCAAACAAGTCCAAACCCGATTGAAGCCAAAGCATACTCAAATGTTGCAGTTCAGACGATGAAAATTCCAAGTGAAGATTGTGTAACCAACTCAACAACATCAGTACCTAAAGTAAATCAGGAAATTGCCAAAAGCATGATGAGGGAAAATTAGGTCACAAGAAATCCTTATCGACATCCTCATCATAAAAACAAGAACTTTAATTAGTCAATGTATCAACATCATACAAAAAGAAAACAACGAACTTATGTTTCAAAGACAACTGATGTCAGCGCAATTCAGTGTTATGATAAAAAATCATCCGAAGTATTCAATAAAAGTAAGATTACACAAAAGATTGATTTAGAATGGTCATATCCCTTCTCAGTCTAACAATTTTGTTTATCACTCAAAGGATCCTATCATCTTGTATCATCAAAGATGACAACTCAAAAAATTCAGAAAGATGTGAATAGATTACAAAGACAAAGAAACAAATGGCACACCTTACCGATAATAAAAATAAAAATAATATAAACAATAATAATTATAATAATGATTAATTAAATAATAATTAGTTATTAAAGAGACATGTCCCAAAGGACATGACCATTCGTGAAGGGGCACCTTGCCTAGTATATAAGCAAGGCCCTCATTTGTGAAAAACAATACATTCTGCATATTCTTCATTCATACATTTATACAATATATTCATTCCTAAGCTAGATTATTTTAATGTATTCCAATATCTTGGACTATTTGACGTGCATATATGAACCTTGTTCCTGACAAGCCCTCAACTTGAAGCTAAAACAAACTAGGGTTTTAACCTAGGGCAAAGAAATTATGGATGAAAATGGAATGAATGCCCACCAAAGGAAATGATTTTGATGGAACCATTACAACCCTCAATGTTTAGACTTTCCAAAACCAAAAATCTCCCTTCCCCGTTAATTCGCATAAAGCCCTAGATGGTCGGTTGGCCTCAAGAGGGTTGAATTAGGTAAGAGAGAGGGAGTCAAAGTTTTAGGATAAAATGGACTTTATCACCAACAAATAGATGGCCAATACCTAGTCCGAGGGTTGATGGAGTCTATGGATCCTTTAGGTTGGCTAAAACTTGCTAAGGAGTAGGATATTTTGATGCCCTAGCATCAAAACCCTAACTATTACCTTTGTGAGGGATCAAAATTCACTTGGGATAGCTAATGTAAGAAAACTAAGCGGGTCGTCATTCACATATCATACAATGAGTAATACATGCAAAACTAAGACATAACTTCCATAAAATTGATATTCAACAAAATTAGGGCACAATATTTAAACTAGATCACCAATTTATTCCATACATTAGACATGGAATCATAAATTTTTCAATAAAAAGGCACTTACAAGACAATATGCATATACAATCCAATCATTAATCCAAGGCAACTTCTCCAAAGACAAGAATACAGCTCCAAGACAAAATATGCTCCATAGATCACATCTCTCCAATAGGTACAAGAGGTCGAAATTCTCAAGTAGAGAAGTTGAATTCACAAGTGATGATGATGAAAATGAAATAGTACTCTCCTCTATTTATATGAGGAAGTGTCATAATTATTAGCCTTGTAAGGCCCAGATTTTACAAATTAACTAGAGATCGAACATCTGCACTCTAAATTTTATAATTAAATCAGAAATTGAACTGAGATCAAAATTTACATATAAATACTTACTTGGGTATTCCGTCAGGAAAATTCTAGTTGTTGTTGCTCCTAATCCGATCTTGTTAGCAAACCGGCCGAATCCACCCTACTAATCTGGGTTCAACCTCTTCGGTACCCAAATCTATTTCTGCCTTTCCAAATTTCTAACATGGTATCACAGCTAAGGTGAAGAAGAAGGAAAAAGGCAGACCAAAGAAGAAAAAGAGTTTTAAGAAAAAGGTCACAAATAGAAGAAAGCAATATGTCAAACTCAATGAAGGGAGAAAACAAACTAGAGGGTGTCTCCAACTACAAGGCATGGAAAAAGAGGATAGATCTTGTTGTCGCGCAGATTGACACGACAACGCTCAGACCGGGGGTTGTCACTCTGATCCCCGATCTCTCCGTTTAAGCCTGTCTCCCGCAGCTAAGGTGGGTAGACCCTATGATATGATGAAGACCAACTGTCGACCAGTTGGTTGGGAGACACAATATGAAAAGCACTAAAAGGATGTGATTAATTTAGCAGACCAGTGCCTTAAGAGATTGTTGTTAAAACGATTACTTGTTAGATGATATAGAAACATAAACCGTGAACAGCAATCATTTGTCATCGCAAGATATCAGTTAAACTCACAATGCTCTTAGAATGACAAAAACGATATCCAGCAATTGAGAATTTTGAGATGAATGCTTTAAACCACCACGAGAATCATAAATCATTAACCAGATATCATATTCGTATCCAGACATGAAAATTTAAATCTCAGCATAAAAGATATAACATGATAATTCCCTGAGGAAAACAACTGAATCTGGCAAAAATTTCCACGATGTTTTTTTTATGCTTTTCAATTTTATTTTTTTTAAATAAATTTAAAAGAAATCGAAACTAAAATCTAAATCTATGCTTAAAAGAAATTATTATATTTTTTATTATTTTTTTTAGATAAAAAAAAATTAAAAAATTAGTGCTGAATGAACCTAAAAAGAAAAATCTAAAAATAATCTAAATGACATTAAATCTAAAACTAAACTAAGAAACATATAATTCTAATACCAAAAGCTAATCTAAAACAATCAAATCTAATTTAAAACCTACAACTTTAAATCTAAAAAAGAAATTTAAACAAAATATAAAACCCTAACCCTAACTAAAGTCAAAAAGGACTTTTTATATTTTTTATATATATTTATTTTTTTTTTTATTTTTTTTTTTATAATTTTAAATTTTAAATTAGAACTAAAAATTAAGTCAGCTCTAAAATCCTAAAAGAAATTTTTACACTAAACTAAATAAAATAACCCAGAAAACTAAATAAAAAAATGCGATACGTTATACGTTAGCCTAAATAAGAAAAACAATGACTAAACTAAAGCTAAAACTTAGATAAAAAAAATTTGAACCATGCATATTAGAACGAAACCTGCAATACACAACGAAATGAGAGTCGATGAGCTTGCTTGGTGCTGCGCAGGTCGACGGGAGCTTGACGGCGGGAGTTTGCTCGACGGCGGATGAATGCTAAAATCGACCATTACACCGATCCGACAACTAAGCATGAGCACGAGTGTGTTTTGTTTGTCTGTACGCAAGTCAACCGGACGGTGTGGAGAAAATCGATGGATGGAGCAGAAGAACAGGTTGAAACTTGGACGGACGATGAGGAGCTGAAGGAGGGATAAGGGAGCAAAGGACAACGATGCAACACCCACGTCTTTACTACTCTAACGCGCCTGAAACTTAAAATATCAATACGCATCACACAGGCAGATTTACATTGGACAGCTAGAAAATATACATGGCCCAAAAAACGCGATTTTTTAACAGTTTGCTTGCGTATATTCTCTGACGGCGGACAGAGAACGGCTCAGCCGTAATACTACCCAGCTGTTGGGCCCGTACGTATCACCTTGTATGCTTTCAGGCATATACAGTAAAAAATCTAGACCTGATTCCTCCTCACGTCAAACATGTGAAATTACTGCCTGTGTAGAATGATGCATGAAGCTTGATGCCATAAAACCTTGTTACAGTGCCTCAGGACAGAGATTTATATGAGGTTTCAGACAGTCAACAATGCTACACTGCAAGCTGGCTCAGAACTGTATCAAGTACTTAGGGTTTGTCTTTGCCATTTCAGAATGTCTTCATGATTGAATATTTCAAGCCACAGGTACTGAGCACGCTGGAGCAATTTCGATTTAGACCTTTTGCACTTGTTGGCTGGGCAGCTGCAATAAAAAAGGAAAAATAAAACCCTAATTTTAAATCTGTGTATAGAGCAAAAATTGAAACCCTAGATCAGCTTGATTAATTTACAGATTTTGGCCCCTTAACAGCCAGATTCAGCAATAAGAACAGAAGTATTTTAAAGAACAAAAATTTCAGATTTTCACTATGAAGAACTTCAGAAAATCTCTCATGCAAATTAGAAAAAATAAAACGAATGGTAGACCCAGGATCAAATCCAACTGGGCTCAGCAAAAAATGCTTGCGGGAGTTGGCTGGTTCAGCCGAGAACTTCCCCAAACGCCCACCAATCTTCTTCAGTAAGGGTTTTCTGCACAGCTCAGAACAACCATCAGTAAAGAGGGCAAAAATGCTGCTAGATCCCAAAAGTAATGGAGATACCTGCCATTACTTCAGAAACCCTAACACCACTCAAACCCTAGCAAGTGAACAAGATACCTGTGCTCACAATACTCTACAATAAGCTATTATTAATGGCTGAAAAATAAAATATGCAGAAACTAAATTAGCTCACAGCACTTCCAGAGAGTAACACCAGCAAGATTTGGACCCCAAAGTCTTCTTTTATTAACCAGAAACAGATTACAAGAGAGCTTCTTCAGTACACGACTCACAGATCCAATGATCTGAAATGACCCCCTAAGACCCTATTTAAAGGAAATGATCCCAACGGCTAGTTCGAGTGATCCATGTCGAAATGATCTCGACCGTCGATGAGGATCAAGACATCTCTTAATCTCATCCATCGAAATTGTTAACTTATTATTAAAAATAATATTTTGCATGCATTCACTCAAAATATTATTATTTATTATTTTAGGGTTTTTGCTTTATTTTATAGTTTTTTATTATTTTTTATTTATTTCATTTTTTAATTTTTTTTTAATTTTTTAATTTTTATTCATTTTATTATTTTATTATTTTTATTTATTTTCTTAAATGAATCATCGAACTAAGCCTTTGGAAACATCACCTAGGGCCTAGGACTTAGGACTCATGAGGGGATTTAAAACATTTTCCAGCCCTCAAGATACATTACATCATGACTTTTACAATTTACATCTTAAGGGGACAAACCCACTTAACATAGACCCTCATAAACCACCCAGTTCTGCGACACAACTATAATCTAGCAGATTAACACACTAGGATTGTCCTAAAATTCGAATGACAAAATCCATCCCGGCTTTGGGGTCAGGCTGAAGGAAAACTCTGCCGATCATGGATCGGTGAGACGAAAAACCTTCCGGGACGTAGATTACCATTAGAAAGTTAGGTCCACCTAGGCAATTTACATACACGACTCATATCTGCTAAGATTATTTACAAATCATACATGCAGACTGGGTTTACAATTAAAATGATCAAGCTGCTGATGACTACAGGATGGCACGGACACGTCGATTAGGTGCTACCCTTTTTTTCAAAGAAAAAGGGGGTGTACTGCATGGGTAGTTGACAGGTAGTGGTCAACAGATCTCATCATCAGAAAGAACAAAATTTTAGATCTTGTTCAAGGAAAAATCAAGAAGCCTACAGATGAAGCAAAGAAAGCAAAGTTCAGAGAAACCAAAATCTCGGCTATGAACCTATTAGTGGATGGAGTTAAGGACAACCTAATTCCATACATATCCGACATAGATTCCACTCAAGAAATGTAAGGCTCTCTCCAAATTATTCACCATTAAGAACAATGGTCAAATAACAAGCCTCAAGAATGAATTAAGGGTTGTTAAGATGACAAAAGACGTTGGTGGGCCCTCTATGGGCCATGGTGTTGGAGAAAATGTAACTAGGTTCGGTCTTCATATATGTAATTTTGATATTTGTACTTACTCAAGAAAAAAAAAAGAATTTATTTTGATATTATTTGTTAATGAGTTTCTTGTTCATTGAAAATAGGTCAAGCACATTTTGAAGTGCTTCTAGGGAGTCAAAGTCAAAATGTAGTTATGATGAGACTCTTTGAGGGCATGTTACATCATGTATGATGTCATAAAAGGTCATGGGGCTACCTCCAAGGCAAGTCAAATCCTCTCCTAGCAGCAACGAAGTCTACAAGTAGCAAAAACGATGAGTAAATGTTGAAATATAATGCAATTGCAAGTCAGCCTAAGAGACTGTCAAGTCAGCTTAAAGGAAGAGGGACAGACCTCTATAAATAGAGGTTGTCCACTCCTCATTTGGACACACACAATCATATCTCTGAAATCCACAAGCAAGGAAGACGAAGTAAGACGAAGAAAAAGGTGAGAGAGAGGGCTACAAGGGCTACGTAGGAAGGAAACAAAATAGCAAAGGGAAAAAGGTGAAATCTGAAGCTGCTACAAGCCTACAGCCACACGTGCGAAGAAGTCAAGGATAGATCTGCGGCCAAAACAGCAGCAAGGTTGCAGTGGTATTTTCTTTATGGTTTGGGCTAACAAATAGGTCAACAAAAGTCTCCTACTCCAGTGTTGAAGGTGGGCTCACAAGTGAAGGAACGAGGGAAAACTCTGAGGAAGAAAAGCACTGTTTCTAGGGCTAGAAACAATCACACGTGTGAGGTGTTGGAAGGGTTTGACTTCTATTTAGGGCAGCAGCATAAGCATCCTCATTCAGTTGTCTATTAAGGTCCACAAGGTATCCAAACAAAGGTGAAGAAAGATCTCTTTATAACAAAGAAGAGAAGCCCTAATATTCTACAGTTTACTAACCTAGAAGATAAAGTGTTGGAAGATGTGCCATAAGTTACAGTGCAGAAAAAGGAAGGATTTGACTCATGCTTGGAGGACATCCTAGTCAAGAGTCTAGGGTTTGGCAGTTGTTCAAATAAGAAGCTTCAATAAGAGAAAACAAAGGGTTTTCCTCTCAAGAGTGGAGAGGGTTTGTCCTTGGCAAAGAGCCAAATTTTGTGTTCTTATTATTTTCTTTTGGTAGCAGTTTGATGAAGCACACACATATGCACTAATAAGAACAAGAAGAAGTATAAGCTAACTAAGAAAAAGTAAAAGACTTCACAAATTGTTATCAAGTCTCTGAGAATCACCAAAACACTACTTTGCCCTAGATTCTCTAACATGGTATCGAAGCGAAGGTGACGCATCAAGGAAATGCCAACTCAAGCATCTACAAAGTTGAAGCATCAAGCCTAGAAATCTCAAGTTTCAACCACTTCAAGGACAAAAAGGGTCTACAATCCATCATTCATCAAGGAGGGCGACAAAGCTAGAAGGAGAGCCTTATATAAAAGAAGAAGCAAATCTACATCAAGCTACAAGTCCTCAAGCACACCTCATCACCAAGTAAGTCCACTTGGAGAAGACAACTTGAAGGACATCAAGATCCAGGGAAGACAAGCCATCAAGCTTTCAAGGAGGAAGCAAATCCATCAAATCTCAAAATCTATCAAGTAAGTACATGTCCCCTTCTGAATATACATCAATGTCTTTTTGCAAGGAAAGCAATAAATTGGTAGGCACCAATAACTTTCTTGCATGGAAGAAGAGGACTGATCTACTTCTCAAGGAGAATGAGCTCCTAGAATATGTCAAGGGGAACATCACTATCCCTGCTAAGGAACAAACTCAAGCCTTAGCCAAGTACAATAAGGATGAGACAAGAGCTCAAAGGATTCTGATAGAATCAATCAAGGACTCTCTCATTCCTTATGTCTCCAAGTTTGAGACATCAAAAGAAATCTATGATAAGCTAGTAAAGCTATTTGCCGTATCCACCACCGGAGAAGTATTATCTCTGAGGAATGAATTATACAAGATAAAGATAACAACGGAAGGAATAGCTCCCTACTTCATCAAAATCTCTGAGATAAGAGATTAACTTCAAGAGCTTGGGGAAGTCATGTCGGACAGAAAGGTGACAACTGTTGTACTCAATGCTCTACTTGAGGAGTGGGCAAACTTCACATCAAGCATTGATGCCAAGAAGGAAGCAACCACTCTCAGTGATATATGGTCTCTTTGCAGAACAGAGGAGACTAGACTTAAGGCAAAACAAGATGTGGGATCAAAGGAGCAAGCATTTGCTACCATGGCCAAAAGAAAGGGTAAATTTGGCAAGTTTGGTCCACGAAGAACAAAAAACAAAGACATGTCCAAGATCCAATGTTTTGGATGCCAAGAATATGGACACTACAAAAGAAATTGTCCGAAGATTAAGAAGGACAACAACAACAAGAGAAAAAGAGAAGAAGCTCATATAACTCAAGAGGTGGAAGAGGAAGGAAAGAAGCAAAAGAAGGAAGATCCTCTGGATCTCTACTATGACTAGGTCAAACTCTTTCCTTCTAGACTTCTTTCAAAGTTTTGAGTAGAATAGGAGCATGTAGGAATAAATTAAATTGCATGGCTAGAATTACCCTCTAGAATCTAGCAACATGATGTACATGGAGTTCTAGACACTCATGTAGATGTAGCATTTATGAGAAGAACAAAAATGCATAAGTAGAAATATCTTCTAGAATATAGGAGCATGGCAAATATATCTCAAAAATATTCATGTAGAAGGAGCATACCTAGAATAGGACCTCATATATGATGGAAGAAAACTTGATCATGACAAGAATCTTAGAAGACCTAAATCATCGAAGCTAGGAAACATTTGCAAGGCAAGGATCTTTAAGATCCTATGATGGAATCTTCGAGAGAAGGTTCATGAACCAAGGCAGATATCTCATTGGGAATCCCACTCATGGGATTCAAGAAAAGGGATGATATGCAGGCAGACTAAGATGAAGCAAGAAGGGCTACACCAAAGAATGATCAAGGAGGATCAAGATGAGGTATGTATGCATCAAAGTTTAACTCATGTCATCATTTGTATATTATTGAGTTATGGGTATAGTTCTATCACATGACCAAGCATGAAAGGATCTCTTTCACCAAGAAAATGCTCGAAGGCATGTACCACGATGCAATAAAGGTCAACAAAAGAACATGCTCACATAAGGAGCATAAGGTTGCTGACTAAGAGGCAAGAAGAAATGCTGACAAGTCCAGAAAGCAAGGGATGAAGGAATGTTGCCACAATGAAGCAAATAAAGAAAGAGATCAATCATGTGAAAGAACATCATGATCACCGAGGATCACTATCTGACAAAATGCCTTGAAAGATATCTCCCGAAAGAAGGCAGAATAACTTTGATGAAGGAAGAAAGGACCCTTGACACCTATGAAGACCTTGGAGATATAAAAGGTGCAGATAATTGATTCTACTCTATGAAGATGTCGTGATGAAGAAGCCATCCAACAAAAGGAAAAACAATGTTGAAGCAATATCAGGATGAAGTCATGATGGGCTACCAGGTCAAAGCATATAACCTAGCAAGTATGATGGAGCATCCATGAGGAGAGCATTCTGAAGCATGGACAAGATGACAAAGGAGTAGCCAAGATGACTAGAAGAACCTGATAGTCACTTTCCACGAAGCAATGACATGACTAACCAAGAAGGAAAGTGATGGATGGATGGTGCCCTACCAAGAAGAAGTTCGATCAAAGACTTCATGACATCAAGAAAGGAAGGAGATCATGCAGCTGAAGGACCCACGAAGAAGAAGTTGTTGATGAAGGAAAGAGTCCCCAATTAAGAGGGAGCTCTGACAAGTCCCTGATCAAGAGGGAGTTTTGAATCACCCCTGATTACAAAGGAGTGACTATTGTGTTTTCCATGTCATGGGTCATGCAGGACTAACAGCCGTAAGTCTAGATGAAGGCCATGAATGGAAATGTAGACACAAGATAGACACAACATTCTTGTCTTCACTTAGGAAGAAAGAATGGGAGGTGTTGACCCCTACTGGTCAACTACCCATGCAGTGCACCCCGTCTTTTCTTGACAAGAAGAAGCAGCACCTGATCAGCATGTCCGTGCCATCCTGCCATCATCAGCAGTTTGATCTTTCTGATTGTAAACCCAGTCTGCATGTATTAACTGTAAATAATCTTAGCAGACATGAAGTCATGTATGTAATTTGCCTAGGTGGACCTAACTTTCTGATGATAATCTACGTCCCGGAAGGTTTTTTGTCTCACCGATCCACGGATCGGCAGAGTTTTCCTTCAAACCTGACCCCAAAGCCGGGATTGATTTTGTCATTAGAACTTTAGGAGAATCCTAGTGTGTTGATCTGCTAGATTATCGTTGTGTCGCAGAGCTGGGTGTTTTGTGAGGGTCTGTATTAAATGGGTTTGTCCCTTAAAGATGTAATTTTGTAAAAGTCATGATGTAATGTATCCTGAGGGTCGAGAAATGTTGTAAATCCCCTCATGAGTCCTAGGTCCTAGGTCCTAGGTGATGTTTCCAACGGCTTAGTTTGATGATCCATCTTAAAATGAATTAAAAAATTAAAAATGAATAAAAATAATAAAATAATAAAAAATTAAAAAATGAAGCAAAAACCCTAACTAATAAAATAATAATATTTTAAGTTAATAAATCGACGGATGAGATCAAGAGATGTCTTGATCCTCATCAACGGTCGAGATCAGTTCTACATGGATCACCCAAAACTAGCCGTTGGGATCATTTCCTTTATATAGGGTCTTAGGGGGTCATTTCAGATCATCGGATCTGTGAGTCTAAGGCTAAAGAAGCTCTCTTGTAAATCTGTTTCTGGTTAATAAAGGAAGACTTTGGGGTCCATATCTTGCTGGTGTTACTCTCTTGGAATGCTGTGAGATCATTTCATTTTCTGCATATGTTATTTTCAGCTGTTAATAAGAGCTTTTCTAGAGTATTGTGGGTACAGGTATCTTGCTCACTTGCTAGGGTTTGGGTGCTGCTAGGGTTTCAGGAGTAATGGCAGGTATCTCCATTACTGTTTGAGATCTAGCAGCATTTTGCCCTCTTTATTGACGATTGTTTTGAGCTGTGCAGAATAACATTTTCTGAAGGAATTTGTGGGCGTTCGGGGAAGTTCTCGGCTGAACCAGCCAACTCCCGCAAGCATTTTCTGCTGAGCCCAGTGGATTTGATCCTGGGTTTATCATTCGGTTTTATGTTTCTGATCTGCATGAGAAAATTTCTGAAGCTTTTTCACAGTGACAATCTGAAATTTCTTATCTTTAAAAATTTTCTGTGTTTACTGCTAAATCTGGCTGCTAAGGGGCTAAATCTGTACATTAATCATTTTTTTTATTAGGGTTTTCAAGCTTCTGCTTTTCACAAATTTTTATTAGGGTTTCAAGAGTTTGCTTTATACAGTTTTGATATAGGGTTTTGTTTTTTTTTGCAGGACCGCAGTCCATCTCCTTGACCCTCACTGCATTGAGCATTATCAAGTAAAAATTCGAAATTGTGTTATCCTGTGAGCATCAAGTGGAGAAATCTGATTCAAATCGTTGCCATACGCTGCCACTGTCAGAGCAATTCGTGAACCTACAGAAAACTCACGCTGCTGCGACAGTCAAGAAACCCGTTCATTCAAAAACGTATCTCCTACAGCCTCTTCGTTCCATTTGCAAACCCTCAGCTCTGCCTTCCGCATTGACCCTTGTCAAATCATCAAAAGCCTGGTGGGAAGGTGATATACTGACGATGGAGCCTTAACGAATTGCGATCAGAGGTACATAAATTCTAAAAAAGGGGCCGCCGTAGAATCCCGTTGTGTGTGGAGGTATCAAAGCAGCGGGAGATCCAGGTCTCGAAGCCAGGCAGCCTGCGTATCAAAGGCTCAGGGCATTGGCAGCAGATGAACTCTTCTCGATTTGTGTATCAGGTGAAAATCGATTGCCAAATATTTTATATCGAACGCCGGGGTTTCTAGTATCCTGCACGTGAGGCTATCACTGCATCCACGCAAGGAGCGAGCTTCTAAATCAACCGCCGTCAGAATTCTGGAAAGATTACGCAGGAGGTATCATGTGTTAAGCCCGTCATCGCAGGCCATCACGCATGCAAATTCGATTTTGATGACCCTCGCATTGAGCCGGTTTCATCGTCGGCACCAATCCAAAACACGCCAGATTCGTTGCAGCATTCACCTCCGCCGTCCGGATCTGGAAAACACGTCTCAAGCCACAGTGGACTCCAGGTATCGAAATCGAAAATGCGTAACAGGTAAATAAAAAATGCGTATTGGATATTTGCGGTTTTCTGTAGCGTAGGCTAGCATAGTCGTAGTTTCGTTTCATTACATTTAGTTTTCTTTATATTATGAAAAAATCAAAAACTAAAAAATGAATTCGATGTGTTTGTTATGCGTAGGTGTAGGTGTGATAATGTTTAGTTAGGGTTTGTCATTTTCCTTTATAAAGTCTCACATAAAAAAAAAAAGGGGGTTAGATTTTCATTTTAATGTGCAGTTTGTAATTAGTTTTCATTTATTTCTTTTGGTTTAGATTAGAATTTTTAATTAGATTTTAATTTTGATTTTAGTTTGGTTATAAAAAATGAAAAAAATAAAAAAGGTTTCATTTAATTAGATTTTGTAATTATCGTTTTATAGCTTTTAATTTTAGATTTTAATTTAAAGTAATTTAGGTTTTAGTTTAATTTAGTTTTAGAATTTTAATTATTTTAGATTTTTTAATTTTTCATTTTTATAATATTAAAAAAATAAATAAAAAAAAAAATTGAAAGAGATTTAAAAAATTTTAAAAAAATAAAAATTTTGTGGGAAATTATTTTTGCCAGATTTCAGTTACTTTCACATTATATCTTTATTGCTGAGATCTAAAGTTTTTTTTAAGACGAGATGCGACATTGATATCTGGATGATGGTTTATGATTCTCGTGGTGATTTAAAGCATTCATCTTTTCGAATTTTTAGCTGCTGGATATCGTTTTTTTTGTCATTCTAGGAGCATGGTGTTTTAGCTGAAGATAGATGATCGCTGTTCATGGTCCATCTTTTATATATCATTTAACAAGTAATCATCTTAATAACGATCTCTTAAGGCACTGGTCTGCTAATTTAATCGAATCATTTTTGTGCTTTTTTATATCGTATCTCGTGTCTCCCAAACCAACTGTTTGGCAGTTGGTCTTCATTATCTCGCAAGGTCTACCCCCCTTAGCCGCGGGAGACAGGCTTAAACGGAGGGATCGGGGATCAGAGTGATAGCCCCCGGTCCGAGCGTTGTCGTGCCAATCCGCGCGACAACATTTTTTGGCGCCGTTGCCGGGGACAGAGTTTTTCTGTTCTTGGGGTTTCATCGACATTCAGCTTCTCATCTTCTCACCTCTCATTTGAGCTGGCAGATTCAATATTCTGGCATCTTTTCATCATATATCAGCAGCATCTCTTCGGTTTTGTTTCTTGTTTGGGTGGCGACTCCACTTTTCTCATTTTTCCCAGACAAGAATCTTTCCTCGTATCTGCTTGTGGTTTCTTCTTGGATCTTAGAATCAGTTTTATTGTTCAAGTGGCGACTCCACTTCTTTCACCTTTTGATTTTCTTGAGCAAAGAGCTAGTTCTATCATCCATCTGATCCCTTATTGTTCATCATGGATTATTCATTTAAACCATGTCGTTTTACTCACCGTCTCCATGATCTTCCGGAGGAGGCCACTCCTAAATTACCTATTTTTTCAGGTGGTGATCCAATCGCTGTTAGAAGGCATCTAGGCTTGTTTGATCGCATCATGATCATATATTGCAGATCCCCTCAGTTTAATCATGAAGATATCAAAATGCGTTTATTTGTCCTTACTTTAGAAGATGATGCTTTAAATTGGTTTAACAGTTTTCCTAAGGATTCTTTCACTTCTTTAGAAGACATTGTTGATGCTTTTAAAGATAGATATGGTTATCCAAACAGATTGCCTTCTAAAATTGTTGATCAGAAAGAAAGTAATTCAGCTGTTGAAGAAAGATTTCAAGATCAGAATGTGTCATCAACCGGAAATATTGCAGATCATCATAGTGGAAAATCAGGGACAAATAATAGTGAAAGGGAAGAACAAAAGCAAATTATACAAGATCTAATGATGCTGGTAAGAAATATGGAAATCAATCAAACTAGTCTTATCAATGATGTCAAAACTTTATGCACCCACCTAGAAAAACGTAATAGGGAGTTGGAGGTCACACAAAATCAGCATGCTAAGGAAATTGAGGCCATAAAAACTAATTATGAAACAGAAATTAGAATCATGCATAGCAAGATGTCAGTCTTAGAGGAAAATATGGTGACCATGAAAACTGATCATGATAGGGAAATTGACTCTATGCAAAATAAGCTTTTAACCATGGATGAGGAAATGACCATCATGACTTTCAATCATAATAATCAAGTGGCTGACATACAAGCAAATCATAAAGAAGAAATAGATTTTATGCAGCATTGCTTGATGGACATAAAGGAAGTGAATGATAAAGTAATAAAAGACATGCAAGAGCACCATGCCAGACAAATTTGTGTTGTAAAGGTTGAACACTCTAGTCAGATAGATGCATTTAGAATAGAGGTTCAAAGGTTTCAGCAATTGGAAGATGAAAGAAACCAGGTGACATCAATAGATCAGGAGCCTTCTCATGTGCTGCAACAAGATCCATCTTATTATGAGGAGGTTGTTGATTCGATTGAAAGATGGTTAATTGAAGGTGATCCGGACAGACTTAAGAATGATAAAGATCAGATGCGGGCTAAAGAAAGACATATCATGCATACTTCATCTGATAGTTTTGAAACAGAAAGTTCCAGATCATCAGTAATTCATCCTGCCAGAAAGAAGAAGCGCAAGAGGAAGAAGATTAGACGAAGATTTGATGCATCAGACGGCCGTGAGCAGCTTGATTTTCGGATAGGAAGGAGTCCTACCATATGCAAAATGGGACATGGTACATCCGACAAGCAGCCGACAGATTTGCCTGAAAGCAGGCAAATGCTCAGTATGCACTATATTGAACACATCTGATGCCCCAGGGCATCCTTTGTATCGTATTCCTAACCCTACTCCTTGTTTTTCCGCATTTTTATTTTTGCCTTAGATACTTAATAAATGAAGAGCTTTTGTCTTTCCTGTGCTTAATGAATATGCTGATTTTGTGGGATGGACGCTACTTATTTTTGTGTTGTATGGATGCAGATTCTGGATTCTCACATTCCTGCAAGCAGCAACGTGTCCCCAAGTAGAGCCAGATGTTGACCCCTACTGGTCAACTACCCATGCAGTGCACCCCGTCTTTTCTTGACAAGAAGAAGCAGCACCTGATCAGCATGTCCGTGCCATCCTGCCATCATCAGCAGTTTGATCTTTCTGATTGTAAACCCAGTCTGCATGTATTAACTATAAATAATCTTAGCAGACATGAAGTCATGTATGTAATTTGCCTAGGTGGACCTAACTTTCTGATGATAATCTACGTCCCGGAAGGTTTTTTGTCTCACCGATCCACGGATCGGCAGAGTTTTCCTTCAAACCTGACCCCAAAGCCGGGATTGATTTTGTCATTAGAACTTTAGGAGAATCCTAGTGTGTTGATCTGCTAGATTATCGTTGTGTCGCAGAGCTGGGTGTTTTGTGAGGGTCTGTATTAAATGGGTTTGTCCCTTAAAGATGTAATTTTGTAAAAGTCATGATGTAATGTATCCTGAGGGTCGAGAAATGTTGTAAATCCCCTCATGAGTCCTAGGTCCTAGGTCCTAGGTGATGTTTCCAACGGCTTAGTTTGATGATCCATCTTAAAATGAATTAAAAAATTAAAAATGAATAAAAATAATAAAATAATAAAAAATTAAAAAATGAAGCAAAAACCCTAACTAATAAAATAATAATATTTTAAGTTAATAAATCGACGGATGAGATCAAGAGATGTCTTGATCCTCATCAACGGTCGAGATCAGTTCTACATGGATCACCCAAAACTAGCCGTTGGGATCATTTCCTTTATATAGGGTCTTAGGGGGTCATTTCAGATCATCGGATCTGTGAGTCTAAGGCTAAAGAAGCTCTCTTGTAAATCTGTTTCTGGTTAATAAAGGAAGACTTTGGGGTCCATATCTTGCTGGTGTTACTCTCTTGGAATGCTGTGAGATCATTTCATTTTCTGCATATGTTATTTTCGGCTGTTAATAAGAGCTTTTCTAGAGTATTGTGGGTACAGGTATCTTGCTCACTTGCTAGGGTTTGGGTGCTGCTAGGGTTTCAGGAGTAATGGCAGGTATCTCCATTACTGTTTGAGATCTAGCAGCATTTTTCCCTCTTTATTGACGATTGTTTTGAGCTGTGCAGAATAACATTTTCTGAAGGAATTTGTGGGCGTTCGGGGAAGTTCTCGGCTGAACCAGCCAACTCCCGCAAGCATTTTCTGCTGAGCCCAGTGGATTTGATCCTGGGTTTATCATTCGGTTTTATGTTTCTGATCTGCATGAGAAAATTTCTGAAGCTTTTTCACAGTGACAATCTGAAATTTCTTATCTTTAAAAATTTTCTGTGTTTACTGCGAAATCTGGCTGCTAAGGGGCTAAATCTGTACATTAATCATTTTTTTTATTAGGGTTTTCAAGCTTCTGCTTTTCACAAATTTTTATTAGGGTGTCAAGAGTTTGCTTTATACAGTTTTGATATAGGGTTTTGTTTTTTTTTTTTTTTTTGCAGGACCGCAGTCCATCTCCTTGACCCTCACTGCATTGAGCATTATCAAGTAAAAATTCGAAATTGTGTATCCTGTGAGCATCAAGTGGAGAAATCTGATTCAAATCGTTGCCATACGCTGCCAATGTCAGAGCAATTCGTGAACCTACAGAAAACTCACGCTGCTGCGACAGTCAAGAAACCCGTTCATTCAAAAACGTATCTCCTACAGCCTCTTCGTTCCATTTGCAAACCCTCAGCTCTGCCTTCCGCATTGACCCTTGTCAAATCATCAAAAGCCTGGTGGGAAGGTGATATACTGACGATGGAGCCTTAACAAATTGCGATCAGAGGTACATAAATTCTAAAAAAGGGGCCGCCGTAGAATCCCGTTGTGTGTGGAGGTATCAAAGCAGCGAGAGATCCAGGTCTCGAAGCCAGGCAGCCTGCGTATCAAAGGCTCAGGGCATTGGCAACAGATGAACTCTTCTCGATTTGTGTATCAGGTGAAAATCGATTGCCAAATATTTTATATCGAACACCGGGGTTTCTAGTATCCTGCACGTGAGGCTATCACTGCATCCACGCAAGGAGCGAGCTTCTAAATCAACCGCCGTCAGAATTCTGGAAAGATTACGCAGGAGGTATCATGTGTTAAGCTCGTCATCGCAGGCCATCACGCATGCAAATTCGATTTTGATGACCCTCGCATTGAGCCGGTTTCATCGTCGGCACCAATCCAAAACACGCCAGATTCGTTGCAGCATTCACCTCCGCCGTCCGGATCTGGAAAACACGTCTCAAGCCACATTGGACTCCAGGTATCGAAATCGAAAATGCGTAACAGGTAAATAAAAAGTGCGTATTGGATATTTGCGGTTTTCTGTAGCGTAGGCTAGCATAGTCTTAGTTTCGTTTCATTACATTTAGTTTTCTTTATATTATGAAAAAATCAAAAACTAAAAAATGAATTCGATGTGTTTGTTATGCGTAGGTATAGGTGTGATAATGTTTAGTTAGGGTTTGTCATTTTCCTTTATAAAGTCTCGCATAAAAAAAAAAGGGGGTTAGATTTTCATTTTAATGTGCAGTTTGTAATTAGTTTTCATTTATTTCTTTTGGTTTAGATTAGAATTTTTAATTAGATTTTAATTTTGATTTTAGTTTGGTTATAAAAAATGAAAAAAATAAAAAAGGTTTCATTTAATTAGATTTTGTAATTATCGTTTTATAGCTTTTAATTTTAGATTTTAATTTAAAGTAATTTAGGTTTTAGTTTAATTTAGTTTTAGAATTTTAATTATTTTAGATTTTTTTTTTTTTTTTTCATTTTTATAATATTAAAAAAAAAAAAAAAAAAAAAAAATTGAAAGAGATTTAAAAAATTTAAAAAAAATAAAAATTTTGTGGGAAATTACTTTGGCCAGATTTCAGTTACTTTCACATTATATCTTTATTGCTGAGATCTAAAGTTTTCAAGCCGAGATGCGACATTGATATCTGGATGATGGTTTATGATTCTCGTGGTGATTTAAAGCATTCATCTTTTCGAATTTTTAGCTGTTGGATATCGTTTTTTTGTCATTCTAGGAGCATGGTGTTTTAGCTGAAGATAGATGATCGTTGTTCATGGTCCATCTTTTATATATCATTTAACAAGTAATCATCTTAATAACGATCTCTTAAGGCACTGGTCTGCTAATTTAATCGAATCATTTTTGTGCTTTTTTATATCGTATCTCGTGTCTCCCAAACCAACTGTTTGGCAGTTGGTCTTCATTATCTCGCAGGGTCTACCCCCCTTAGCCGCGGGAGACAGGCTTAAACGGAGGGATCGGGGATCAGAGTGACAGCCCCCGGTCCGAGCGTTGTCGTGCCAATCCGCGCGACAACAGGAGGATTAGGTAATCATCTGGCATTCGATACTCTTTGAGGATGTGTAGGGCATCCAAGACAAGAGTAGGTAAGAGGACCGATATTCTTTGAGCGTTAGGAACCCAAGATAAGAATAGTCCTAGAAGGTCATACTCGAGAACACCCGGGTGGGTATGTACCTTGAGAGACAATGATGAAGGTGTCTATAAATCATTAGTCTCGCTAGCATTGTGGCTCATGGTCTCGTGAAGAGATGAAGTTGTTAGTCAAGGCCTTGCACTATGACAATCCTGATGGATAATAATGCTATAACAGATGGATTGCTAAGAGGGAGTGTTGGAGAAAATGTAACTAGGTTCGGTCTTCATATATGTAATTTTGATATTTGTACTTATTCAAGAAAAAAAGAATTTATTTTGATATTATTTGTCAATGAGTTTCTTGCTCATTGAAAATAGGTCAAGCACATTTTGAAGTGCTTCTAGGGAGTCAAAGTCAAAATGTAATTATGATGAGATCCCTTGAGGGCATGTTACATCATGTATGGTGTCATACAAGGTCATGGGAATACCTCCAAGGCAAGTCAAATCCTCTCCTAGCAGCAATGAAGTCTACAAGCAGCAAAAACGATGAATAAATGTTGAAATATAATGCAAATGCAAGTTGGCCTAAGAGACTGTCAAGTTAGCTTAAAGGAGGAGGGACAGACCTCTATAAATAGAGGTTGTCCACTCCTCATTTGTATACACACAATCATATCTCTAAAATCCGTAAGCAAGGAGGACAAAGTAAGACGAAGAAAAAGGTGAGAGAGAGGGCTACAAGGGCAGTGTAGGAAGGAAACAAAACAGCGAAGGGAAAAAGGTGAAATCTGAAGCTGCTACAACCACACGTGAGAAGAATTCAAGGACAAATCTACAGCCAGAACAACAGCAAGGTTGCAATGATATTTTCTTTATGGTTTGGGCTAACAAATAAGTAAACAAAAGTCTCCTACTCCAGCGTTGAAGGTGGGCTCACAAGCAAAGGAAGGAGGGACAAATCTGAGGAAGAAAAGGATTGTTTCTAGGGCTAGAAACAATCACACGTGTGAGGTGTTGGAAGGGTTTGACTACTATTTAGGGCAGCAGCATAAGCATCCTCCTTTAGTTGTGTATTAAGGTCCACAAGGTATCCAAAGAAAGGTGAAGAAAGATCTATTTATAGCGAAGAAGAGAAGCCCTAATATTCTAGGGTTTCCTAACCTAAAAGATAAAGTGCCGAAAGAAGTGACGGAAGATATGCCGGAAGTGACAGTGCAGAAAGAGGAAGGATTTGACTCATGCTTGGAGGACGTCCTAGTCAAGGGTCTAGGGTTTGGCAGTTGTTCAAATAAGAAGCTTCAATAAGAGAAAACTTACAAAGGGTTTCCATCTCAAGAGTGGAGAGGGATTGTCCCTGGCAAAGAGCCAAATTTTGTGTTATTATTATTTTTTTTTGGTAGCAGTTTGATGAAGCACACACATATGCACTAATAAGAACAAGAAGAGGTATAAGCTAACTAAGAAAAAGTAAAAAGACTTCACAAATTGTTATCAAGTCTCGAAGAATCACCACAACACTATTTTGCCCTAGATTCTCTAACACATGGACGCTGGTGAGCCCTCCATTTGGAACCAAACCAATTAGCTACAAGTGGTTCTACAAGAACAAGTACAAATCATATGGCTCATGCAATGTTCCAAATTGAAATTTACAACAAATAATGGAGACATGTACAAGGAAGCAGCAATAATAAACAAATTCCAAACATGCACATCAAAATACACAAGAAATTGAGCCAAACAACTGAGCCATTTTATTAATATAGAAATATGAGTACATAAATGGCAAGGAATGACAGAACCTAGGCCTACTATGCAAGATAGGAAAACCCCAACTGAGATATCACTAATCCAGCTACTCGAAATGGCTCCCACAAAATCTGCGCACTCCTCGGGGATTCTTCTAATTGCTGCTGGAAGGAAACTAAAATTTTGACCTCCTAATACCTGGATCGATCTGAAATCGCAGCCACAGATTCCTCTCCTATAACCCAAAAATATCCTAAAAAGGTTTGGCCTAACTCCAAGCCAAAATCGAACCCACAATGTGATGCAAACTGCGCGACAAACCAGCAATACACCCTACTATAAGAATGTACGATTCTGGCCTGAATACCGCCCGGAAAATTCTATAAAATTACCTACAGGCTCCTCACACCCAAACCAACAAAACCCAGAAATCGTTTGGGGTAATTCCAATTCTCCTGAAATGCCCAAAATAGGTGTGAATTTCCCAGCTACATAGTTTTGCGCCCAACCAGAAAGAAATTGCTGAGAAATAATAAAACTTTCTTGCAAATGGCTGAGAAATTTGTGCACAATATCCTTCAGCAAATAGCTATCACTCTCGACTCAAATCCTTCGACAAATGCCAGCACCAAACACCAACAAAAACTTTGTTCTCCAACCCCTGCGCAGGCTCTATAAGAGAAAATTCAGCCTAGCTAAAAGATATAGGAACAGATCTGAAAAATGGTGCCAAACTTCTCCTCTAACCAGTAGAAAATCTCCTGTAAATACCCGGAACCTGCAATAGACAAATGATGCTCCAAATAACCTCTGGGGTTTGTCTTTTGCACCCAGAAATAGCGAATTTTTGAGAGAATACTCTGCAATAAACTCCAATGGAAGTCCTAAAATAGACTCCCCCAAAGCCTCACTAGGGAGACACTCGATGTTCTCCAAAATGAGGGAGAGTTCACTTGAAACTCTTGAGCTAAACAGCTCTGCTTCTCTTGTGCTGAACAACCTCCAAGAGAGAATTCGATCTTCAGAAAATAATGAGCAAAAGATGCAAAAGTGGAGCCCCAATGTGTTATTTATAGATGTTGTTCCTTTTTCCCTTAGTGGTCCCCTCTCTCCACAAGTTCAAACTCCCCTTCTTTTTTCTTTCCTTCTAATGCGAATTTCTCAAGGGGATCGAATTTCCCTCTTTGGTGGTCCCCATATTTCACTTAACAAAAAATATTTCTTTTTCCTCTATTGTTTATTTCTCTTTTTTCCTCCAAAAATTAAGTGGGGCCTCCATAACCCACTTTTCCTAAGTTTTATATGCCAAAATATTCCCTAACACCAAAATTGCAAAAATGATGATTTTACTTAGGAAATTATTTATTGGGGACATGACAGCTCACTTGACAAGCATAAGACAAGGCTTGTAGTTAAAAGATATGCACAAAAAGAAGACATAGACAATGAGGAGACTTTTGCCCCCACAGCAAAATGAGTTACCATTCGTGCTTTGTTGGCTTTGTTAGCACAGAATAGGTGGAAGATTCATCACATGGTTGTGAAAATAGCATCACATGGTTGTGAAAATAGCCTAATTGTTGGAATTGTAACCAGGTTCGGACTTCATAATTGCCAATGTACTTGTATATATTTTATGTAAAAACAAAAACAAGAAAAATTATTATTGTTATTATTTTTATCAAGCATGTTCATGCTTTATTTTGGTCAAAAGAAAAAGTCAAAAGGGCATGTTCTTCATGACCATATGAAAAGAAGAAAATTCATTTTTTGTCAAGTGTCATTTGTCTCATTCAGTTTCCAAGTCGACCCTCTTAAAGTTCATGTTGGCCTGCCCAAAGGACGTGACCCTTCGCATGGAGAAACAACTATAAATTGGCACCTATCCTCCATCATTTGGCATGAGAAATTCAGTGATGATTTGTGACGTAGAATTTGGATGTCTGAGGCTGAATGCAAAGGTTCTTAAGAAAGACAAACTTGGACCTGTGGCTAGTTCTGTGATATATATGCAAGCAACCTGTTGTTAGATATGTCAGCAAATGGCAAGTTTTGTGATACATATGCGAGCAACCTATGGCAAGTTATTAGATACAAATGTGAACAATCTGTGGCAAACTCTGAGATTCATATGCAAGCTAACCATGGTAGATCCTAAAGCACAGATTTCCGGAGTAAAGTGAGCTACTTGTGGAAGACTATTATCTCTGATGACATTAGCTATAAGAAAGCGGAATTGGAGGAATGACTTGGCACTTGATCACTGGTTAGTTCGACTTGGATTTCTCTTGATGAAGAATCTACAAGGAAAGGATTGACGAGTTTTTTGCTTGTGGGTTTTGCCCTATCTTGGAGCCTGATTTTTTGTGTCTCTTGTCATTTTTGTGCATTGTCTTTGTGTAATTGTCTGCTGATCTAATGAATGAAGTAAAAACTAAATGGAAAGTATATACATAAACAATCACAAGTAATTACCATGATAAGAAATTCCCCTTGCATTGGAATTTGAACATGGTATCATAGCTAAGGTAGATCAAAGAAGCAGCATGTCTGGAGCTAAAGTCTGAATCCTTTGATAACTTGAACAAGGTTTTGTGGCATTGACAGTAGTTTGTAGTACAAATCTGAATCTTTGAAATGGCTTGATCAAGGTCTGCGACTCCTACACAGAAGACAAAGTCTGAAGACTTGAGAGCAAGTTTTTTAGAGGCACGAAAATTTAAGTTCCTAAGGCAAGACAATTCTGAGATACCCAAAATTCCTAATGCAATACAGGTTTGTGGCACCCGAACTTCTGTAGCAGCATATATCCTGTAACATTTGAGTTACTGTGACAACTTGTTTTCTGAAATTTGAACTACTCTATCTTCTATGGAATTCGAACTTATTGAGGTAATATATTCTAGGTATCTGAGTTTAATATGGCACTATTCATATAGAGATGTTAGACGTAGAAGTGAATACCATGCTTCTTGAAAATCTGTGACATTTAAATCTTATAGTGGCAATAATTCTTTGTGATATTTGAACTCAATATGGCAATGTACTTTTGAGGTATCCAAGTTCACCATAAGAAAACTGCTACTATGGATTGTAAGTTATATAAGCCATTTTATTTCAATGTACATGACATCCAAGTATAAAAGCAAAGCATCCATTCACTTATGGAGATAGACCATCTACAGTACATTCACATCTCTCAATTGAAGCTCATCAACACACAAAACAAAAGAAGACAAGAAAATTTGAAAGGTTAATTAAAAAAAAGGGTTTGAAAGATATGAAGTTTGTAGTTGAAGAAAAAAGGCAAATATGAATTTATAAGGAATCCCTAAGAAAAGTGAAAAGTAAGAAGTAATTATGAAGCAAGTCAAGAAACAAGTTTTATTTGTGATCTATCTCTCAAAAGGCCAAGCTTCTTTATGGTATACCACTGTGCAAAAGGAACCAAAAATTTTGTGATTAATTCCATGCTACAGGACTGAAAATCTGAGATCCAAATCTATGGATAAAGAGTCGAAGTGTGTGGTTAGTTACTGAAGTAAATGGCCGAAATTCTGTGCTATACATTCTGTGATAAGAAGTCAAAATCCTGTGAATCATCTCTGTGAATAGAAGCCGAGAATCTATATATAATCTCTGTGGTAAAGGCGCTGAATTACTGAGGCCTATTTATGTGCATAAAGACTGCATCCTCAGTGATACATCAAGCAACTATGTTACCAAAACTCCCTTCCAGTACTTATAAGGACTATTTGCATCAACAAAGCCGACCTACTAATACAATGAGGTCTGCTAGATCTGAAGTATGTTTGTTGGAGGAAAAAGATCCATGTCCACTAAAGAAAAGTCAAAGAACAGAATCTTTTCAAGAAGGGATAACGTAAGGTCAAATGAGGTATGTATAATTCTTGTTCATTTCAAAGTTGTCTTGCAAACTATGTTGCATATGATGCTAAATTTTCTAGGTCATGGTAAAAATTTTAAAGAAGATTAAGCTAATGATCTCATGCCCTTTTGAAAAATTAGTAACATATTAGAGATCATTCATATAACATTTGAAGTCTCTCCTTGCACATGAAGACTAGGTCTTTATGACCTACAAACGAAATCGTATATAGATGGCTTATCAATAGCATCTCTACGGTTTTGCAACTAACTATTTAGTATGTTTGTAGAATTTGCAATTCTTAAATAGCAGATCTTGAAGACTTTGGAGAATCTTGGGTTGGTAAACCCTAGCAAAGGTTTGAGTTAGAAAACCCTAGGAACAAAAACCCTAACTAATCGTTTCCATTGTAAAAAAGAAAACTTAGCTCTTAAGAATGACAGGAATGACATCATGCTGATGTGGGAACAAGATTGGTCAACAAGTCCAAGATTAAGAGGGAGTTGACCTTATTGAAAAGATAAGTACTCTACATCTCCTTGATTACTACTATTGCTATTATCATTGTACTTTGTCCTTTTGTTCTTTCATAGTCTTCTAATAAAGGTTGCAAATCAAGGCATGATCTGTCTAAGCTTGACTCGCAAATGGAAGAATTGGAAGAACATGGCAACGCATGAAGATTAAGAAGGAGGGAGCAATTTGAGGTATGCAACATAGAAGTCAATTAGATGGCAGCATAAAAGGGAAGAAGTTCACTTACCTCAGTTGGAAAGAGGGAGTTGTAAGATCTTGGATGGATACAATGATACTTGAAGTTTGACAATGTTGTCGCACAAAATGTCTAGGGACCGCGATAACGGCTCAAATCGGGGGCTATCACCCTGATCCCCAATCTCTCCACTTAAGTTGTCTCCCAACAGTAGGCTAAGGTGTGTAGACCCTACGAAAATGGAATGGAGAAGAACTAGTTGGGAACCAACCAGTTCAGGAGACACAATCAAGCGACCAAGTACTTGCTTTAGATTTAGCAAGACCTAATAGGATTTGATTAGATTTAAGTGATTGATACTAGTGCCTTATGGAGTCAACAATCTTGCTAAGAAATTTAAGACCAAGTAATTGATGAACAACTGCTACTTGGATGAATAACTATCTTATATGAAATGCAGATCCTAAAACTAATGTGAGATGCAGGAATCTTGGTTAATTTTAGTTAAATGCCTATCTAAGTTTTAACCCTTCGATCCTTTCTATATTGAGTCTGATTCTGTAGTAAATGGCAGAGAGAAGATAAGGTGAAGCACACTAAGGTGTGATTAACGATACCTCTCCTGAAAATCCAACATACCTAGTGCCTCCGGCACTACAGAGAGTTGTGGTTCTAATGATTGCAAGGTCACCGTTTTAAGTACTATTAAAAGCAGGTTTCTCAAGCAAAATTGAAAGGGTATCTATCTTTCTATTGACCAAGCTTATGCTTGAAAGTAAATTTTAATTATGCAAGGGTAACCTAATATGCAAATGCACGAGATGATTAGAAGATGGAGCCAAAATGAAGTTAAATTCAAGGATTTGAAAGCGCTTATGCTACGATTTGAAGTGCTCTAGCCTTGAAAATTGGTGGAGAGGCTAAGGTACATGAGTTCTAAAGAACCTAGAAACCGTTTGGTGAAATTCCACCCGGATTGTATTTTATTAAAATAATTAATATTTTTAATGGAGTTCCTAAGTCTAAACTTAGGGAAATTAACATATTAATGGGTATTAATCAAAATATGGGTGAGAATGATCTAGAAGGTGGATCAAGTCATGTTTTGATCTTAGTCGTTGATTAGAGACTTAATCTGGGTCGTAGAAGACTCAACGGGAAAAGTATAAAATGGAGGCTTGGGGTTCATTTGGAAACACACACAGAGATTGAGGAAATCGATTTTCTGAGGTGAGAAGTTCTCAGGAGGAAAATCAATTGGGGAGATCTTGTAGCTGAGGGGCAAAGAGAATCTGAGAGAAGGACTTTCCGAAAAATACAGAACAGAGAGGCGGAGAGAGCTTGCAGAGAGGCAGCATAGTAGCCGAGAGACCTGACGCAGAAAAGCTGCCTGTCACACAGAATCCAGAATTGTCAGAATAGTCGAAACTGTCAAAATTGTTGGGAACTGCCGGAACAGCCGGGAGCGCTGACGTAGAGGCAATGCATTAGCCATGAGAGTCGACGCAAAAAAGCTGCCTGTCACGCAGAATCCAGAACTGTCGAACCAGCCGGGATAGCTGACGCAGAGGGCAGAAAAGGTGACGCAGAGCCAACGCAGAAATAGTCAGGGTTAGCCAGTCTTGTGCCAGATCAGTCGGAACCAGGAGGGCTGACGTTGGGCCAATCTCAGCCCACGCAGTCTTGACGGAGAGCTAGAAGAATCAGCGCAGAGGAGAAAGCTACATTACACGCAGAAAGCTGGAACTGTCGGGGAATCTGCCAGGTGAAGTGAGGTAAAACTCACTCAGATTTTCCGCCAGTATTTTCTCTGTAAAGGATTACTAGCTGAGCAACCTAGATTTGTATTCAGATATTTCTCCTGCATAATAATAAACCCTCAAAACTGCAGCACTAGTTTTCCTGCATTGGGTTTTTCCGAGGACTATTGTGTACAAAAATAAGTGTGTCATATGTATCTTGTTCTTTGCTCTGCTTTCTGTTTCATGAGATCAAGTATTAGTGTAGGTTGCAGAAGTAATTTGCTTCAGTATTCAGAAGAATAACTTGATGAATGTAACTTAAAAATGAAGTAGGTGAAGTAGATTCAGATTTGTTGCAGTAGGGGTTCTCTCAGAGTGTAGGAATTTTCACATCGTATCAGAGCATTCACTTTGAAACAGAAAGAGAAGATCAAGTGTTGAGCAGTGAGGACGAAAGCTGCACTTCGCAGCAATTCGAATTCCCATGAAGGGATTGCACAGTCCTTGCTGAGAAGCAGATCCGAGGAAATCTCTCTCTGAGTGAGACGACAGAGAGGTACGATTTCTAGTTCATGAGTTTGCAGAGGCAGAGGGAGTAACGCAGAGCCTCAACACAGTGCTTGAAGGATGTAATTTCTACTAGGGCAGAAATCCACCAGAAAAGAGCAAAGACACATAGTAGGTGAATTTTCTCCTCAGAGGACTTCCAGCCAAGGAGTCTGAATCTTCACTTGCTGAACAGCAGCAGAGATGGGCATATCTACAAGCTCCAGCAGGGAGTGCGTAGGCTGGTCTAGTGTTGTGTAGAGGAGAGAGGAGGTCATTCGACATTTGGCAGAGATGGCAGCCACATCTCTAGGAGGGAGGTGGGGAGATTTAGAGTTGTAGTTCGAAAGAGCTACAGATGGGTAAGATCCTTGAGGAGTCCACCTCTTGGATCAATTCCTTGCTATGGGAGCCCAAGATTCAGCAGTAGCGAGATGGACTTAGTGTCAGATGATGCAGTGGATTGTTTGGAGGACAGATACAGTAGCTTAGGAGCAAAGACTAATCAGTGCAGAGCAAGGTTGGCAACAGTACAGGAGTTCGCTGCAGCGCAGAAGATTCAGAGGGTCAGAATCAGCAGCAGTCAGATTCCGTGTTGAAGTTTCTAAGTCTACCATAGAAACCCTCCATGCACTTCATTGATTTATTCCTACCTACTTGTTATGTTACTTAACAAGTTATTTACAATGTAAATACTGAAAATAAACACTAGTGCATGCTCAACATATTACAGATCATCAACTGAAGGAAACAAATACAAGCACACAAAATGACACCGTTATTTTTGGACCAATGTCCTTGGAAAAACCCAATGCGGGAAAATCGGTGCAGCGATCTGAGGGTTTTCTTATTAAGCAATTTCAGAGTACAATCTGGGTGCCAAATCCAGCTTACCCAATAGAGAATGCCCTTGGCAGTAGTACCTCTCAATCTGAGACAAATGTCTCGGCTGAAACCCCTGATAAACCCTCCGACAGCTCCTCAGCTCCAATCTGCCCCAGAAACCCTAGCATCTGCCTTTCTGGACTGCGTCAACCTTCTGGCCCTCTGTGTCAGCTACGCTGGCCTCTCTGAGGCATTGCGCAGCGCCTAGCTGCCTCTGTGTGGCCCTGTGTGAGCCCTGGCTGCTATTGCGTCACTCTCTCTGGCTCCTGCGCTAATCTCCCGGCACTATCTCTACCTCTTTGTCTCTCTGTATTCACTACCCCTCAACTGCAACTCCGATCACTGATTCCTTCTCTCTTAGCAAACCCCGCTCTAAAGAATAGAATGACTGATCATCTGGTGTACTCTTCAAGTGACCCTCAAACCTCCTCTTATACTTTTCTCATTGACATATCAACAGCTGAGATTAAGTCCCTAATCAACGGCTAAGATTAGATCTGACTTGATCCATGTCTTTTGGACCATTCTAACACAGTTTTATATTAATCCACATTAATATTTTAATTTCCCGAAGTTTAGACTTAGGGACTCCATTAAAAATATTAAATATTTTAATATTTCTCAAACTGTTTAGAATCTACCCAAACCCTTTCTGGGTATTGGAGATCTCATGTGCCCCAACCTCTCCACCAAATTTCGTGGCTAGAGTACATTCGATGCTACTCCAAATCAACACTCCCTCTTAGTGAGGATTGTGCTCTAGCAATACTCCTCACTGTGTATCACCTTGATCATCTGGCATCGGTCCCTGTGCTGATGCTAGGCCTGTTGCCCAACATCCTCTGCACTGCTGCGTCCTGTACTGCTACCCATGGCCCTGCCACTGCCACTGTTGCATCCGTACTGCAACTCCTTCTGCATCCGTGCCGCTACTGGTCCTTTCTCCCAACGCTGCATCCGCACTGCAACTCCTCTCATCATGTTGCATCGTGCTGCCCACTGCTACACTGCAACTCAGTTACTGAGAAGTAAGTAACTGATCTCCCAAATCTGACCTCTTTGTTAGGCTAGAGACACTCGCTGATGTTGAAGCTCCCTCTGCCGCTAACAAGTGCTCCCTCTCAGACCTTTGCCCTGCTGCAACAACTCCCTGCATCTCGCACCGTTGCAGCGCTCTCTGTGCCATCTTGTACTAGTGCAACACTCCCATGCCTCTCGCACTGCTACAGCCTGCTAGCCTCGCGCTGTCTCAGGACTTCTGCACTATAGCTCTCTCTGCTGCTCCATCCGCATCCATCTCTACCCACATCAGCCAGTCCTGCTACTCCTCTTCGAGGCTCCTGTAGCATAGTCTAATCCAAGAGGCTGGGTACCTTGAGGATCCTGCCCCTCATCACCTGTAGTCCGTCTGACTACAGCTCGATGTCTCCCCACTTTCGCTCAAGTGGCGTGTGTGCACTCATGGCACAAAGAACAGAAAGGATCCTAGCCTTCTAGATGACAAAGTTGAGGTGGGTGCCTCATCCAACCTGTCCTGATCCCTCAACCCATTCAAGGCCATCTCTCTGCTCTTCCTGTTGAATCCTCTGAGTCTCTCTACTTCCAGCCTGGAAGTTCTTTGTTCGACTCCTGCTAAGTCTACTTCCCATCTGGAAGTTCTCTATTCCACTCCTGCTGAGTCTACTTCCCATCTGGAAGTTCTCTATTCGACTCCTGCTGAGTCTCTCCACTTCCCGTTTGGAAGTTCTCGGTTCGACTCCTGCTGAGTCTCTCCACTTCCCGTTTGGAAGTTCTCGGTTTGACTCTTGCTGAGTCTCTCCACTTCTCATCTGGAAGTTCTCGGTTCAACTCCTACTGAGTCTCTCTACTTCCCGTCTGGAAGTACTCTTCTGAACTCCCTTTGAGTCCTAATTTCCCACCTGAAAATCCTTCTACCAACGTCAAGTTGCCCCTCTCCGATCGTCTGTGCAACAGCAACACTGATCCGAATTCCTTGGCTAGAAATCTGCCTCGATAGCAACTCCCTCCTCCTTGGCCTTGCCCTATTAGGTACTATTTTGACTACAATACCCCACCAGCTCCACTCTGCAACTTTCCCACAGCCTCTTAAACCCCAGCAACTTAAAGCTGAGAGCTCCTAGGCTCTACGCAATCCCAGCACCAGCAACTCGGCCTCCTCAGCCAACTGCATCACAGCCCTTTGGCCCTCTGTGTGGCTCTGCGTGAGCCTCCCTTTGCCTCCCTTGGCCTCTACGCTGCCTCTTCCTGGCTCACCCTTGATGACGCAAGCACTGCATCACCCTTCCCTTGTTGTTGCTCTACTAGGAACAGCTTCTGTCACTCGAGACAGTTGTTTTTTGTTGTTATTGCTCCACTCCACTGATGTCCTCAGTTCTCCTGTGATCTGCAACCACGCTCTAATACCATGTTGAAGTTTCTATGTCTACCAGTTAGAAACCCTCCATGCACTTTACTGATTTATTCCTACCTACTTGTTCCGTTACTTAACAAGTTATTTACAATGTAAACACTGAAAATAAACACTAGTACATGCTCAACATATTACAGATCATCAACTGAAGGAAACAGATACAAGCACACAAAATGACACCGTTATTTTTGAACCAATGTCCCTGGAAAAACCCAATGCGGGAAAATCGGTGTAGCTATCTCAGGGTTTTTTTATTAAGCAATTTCAGAGTACAATCTGGGTGCCAAATGTGGCCTACCCAACAGAGAATGCCCTTGGTAGTAGTACCTCTTAGTCTAAGACAAATGTCCCAGTTGAAACCCCGGATAAACCCTCCAGCAACTCCTCAACTCAAATCTGCCCCAGAAACCCCAGCGTCTGCCTTTCTGGACTGCATCAGCCTCTCTCTGCCTAGTGTTGGCCCTGCGTCACCCTGAATGGGCCTGCGTCAGCCTTCTGGCCCTCTGCGTCAACTACGCTGGCTTCACTGAAGCACTGCGCAGCTCCTCGCTGCCTCTGCATGGCCCTGCGTGAGCCCTGGTTGCTACTGCGTCACTCTCTCTAGCTCCTGTGCTAATCTCCCGGCACTATCTCTACCTCTCTGTCTCTCTGTACTCACTACCCCTCAGTTGCAACTCCAATCACTGATTCTATCTCTCTTAGCAAACCCCACTCTAGAGAATAGAATCACTGATCATCTGGTGTACTCTCCAAGTGACCCTCAAGCCTCCTCTTATACTTTTCTTGTTGACATATCAACGGCCGAGATTAAGTCCCTAATCAACGGCTAAGATTAAATTTGGCTTGATTCATGTCTTTTGGACCATTCTAACACAGTTTTATATTAATCCACATTAATATTTTAATTTCCCTAAGCTTAGCCTTACGGACTCCATTAGAAATATTAATTATTATAATATTTCTCAAACTGTTTAGAATCTGCTCAAACCCTTTCTGCGTATTGGAGATCTCATGTGCCCCAACCTCTCCACCAAATTTCGTGGCTAGAGCACATCCGATGGTACCCCAAATCAACATTCCGACATTCATTGTATTATGCTTAACACAGTTAAGTTTAGCTAATTTTGGATGTTTTTCAGTTGCTTCTCTCAGCGACTGAGTTGCAGTACGGATGCAGTGTTAGTAGTGGCAGTACTAGCAGCATAGCAGATGCAGTGTTTGAGAGGGACTTGTAGTACAGATGCAGCAGTGGCAGTGGCAGTGGCAGTGTCATGGGCAGCAGTACAGTAGCAACAACAACACATTGTTGGTGGCAGCAGCAGTGTAGAAAGGAGGTGCTTCAGAAACAGAGCAGCATGCGAGTGCACATTGTTGCTAGAGCACTTTCCTTACTAAGAGGGAGTGTTAGTTTTTGGTAGCATCGCAAGTGCTCTAGCCTTGAAAATTGGTGGAGAGGCTCAGGCACATGAATTCTAAAAAACCCAGAAACCGTTTGGTGAAATTCCACCCGAATTGTATTTTATTGAAATAATTAATATTTTTAATGGAGTTACTAAGTCTAAACTTAGGGAAATTAAAATATTAATGGGTATTAATCAAAATATAGGTGAGAATGATCTAGAAGGTGGATCAAATCATGTTTTAAACTTAGTCGTTGATTAGAGACTTAATCTCGGTTGTTGAAGACTCAACAAGAAAAGCATAAAATGGAGGCTTAGGGTTCATTCGAAAACACACAAAGAGAGATTGAGGAAATCGATTTTCTAAGGTGAGAAGTTCTCAGGAGGAAAATCGATTGGGGAAATCTTGCAGCTGAGGGGCAGAGAAAATCCGGGAGAAGGACTTTCTGGAAAATACAGAACAAAGAGGCGGAGAGAGCTTGCAGAGAGGCAGCGTAGTAGACAGGAGAGCTGATGCAGAAAAGTTGCCTGTCACACAGAATCCAAAACTGCCTAAATCGTTGAAACTGCCGAGAACTGTTGGAACTACCAAGAACTGTCGAAACAGCCGGGAGAGTTGACGCAGAGGCAGTGCAAAAGCCAGAAGAGCTGACGCAGAAAAGTTGTCTGTCACGAAGAATCCAGAACTGTCCGAACAGCTGAAACTGTTGGGAACTGTCGGAACTACCGGGAACTGCCGGAACTACTGAGAACTGCCGAAACAGCCAGGAGAGCTGACACAAAGAGCAGAGAAGGTGATGCAAGGCTGACGCAGAGCCAGCACAGAAATAGCCGGGGTTAGCCAGTCTTGTGCTGGATCAGCCGAAACCGAGAGGACTGATGCTAGGCCAATCTGGGACCACACAATCTTGACGCAGAGTCAGAAGTGCCAGCGCGGGGGAGAAAGCTACCTTCCATGCGGAAAGCTGGAACTGCCAGGGAATCTATCGGGTGAAGTGAGGTAAAACTCACTCAAATTTTCCGCTAGTATTTTCTCTGTAGAGGATTGCTAGCTGAGCATCCTAGCTTTGTATTCAGATAATTCTCCTGCATAATAATAAACCCTCAGAATTGATGCACCGGTTTTCCCGTATTGGGTTTTCCCGACAACTATTGTGTCCAAAAAGAAATGTATCCTATGTATCTTGTTCTTTGCTCTGTTTTCTATTTCATGAGATCAAATATTAGTGTAGGCTGCAAAAGTAATTAGCTTGAGTATTTAAAAGAATAACTTGATGAATGTAATTTCAAAATCAAGTAGGTGAAGTAAATTCAGATTTGCTGCAATAGGGGTTCCTTCAGAGTGTAGGAATTTTCATATTCACTAGATTGAAAAGATAAACTTCTTAGCAATATGCTTAAAATATCACAATACAATGCCCAATTAAAATTAAATCACAAGCTTATCACTTCAGAGATTCAATGCAATTATAGCTCAAAGAGAACAAAAATTAATTCTTCAATATCATCTTCAAGATAAATGCCAATTATATAGATGCTCAACTAGGAAACGAAAGATATGCAATTTACCACAATTCCATGAAAGAGTACTTAACAATTACTAGAAAAAATTTCAAAAAAATTGATATGCAATAAATATCCAATAATTCAAGTAATTAAAACCGCGCTTAGAGTTAATTAAATGACAAGCAATCTCAATAGATGTCAAGCACAAAAACCCAATGTCAGTGATTATAAAACCTAAGCACTTAAATTCCAAAAAATAATTACCATGAAGAACCATGAACTTCAAATGCTTGAACACTTCAAACAATTACGGAATTAAAATGATTTTCCTAAGTCACCCCAATCCAAAAAAAAAATCTTGTTTTTCTATAATCAAACTTTAGAGATGATTTAAATATTATTTAAATGTGTCTTGACTATAGAGAAATTTAAAAAAATTTAACACCACAAAATTTTCCTTTAAAAAATTTGAAGTCCCAAACTCCTAACACAAAAAAAAACCCAAAAAGGAACTTAGATAAGAAATTTATATTATTCCCTTGGCAATTTTAATGTGATAAGTTTTATGAAAAATATTAATGTGGCAAAAGGTTTAATTTGATTTTTAATGCGCCAAAGGCCACATAAAGATTTAAATTCGAATTTTTTTTTTAACTTTAAAGCCACACTAAATATTAAAAAAAAAAATCAAAACTCTCTAAAATCAAAGCCACACTAAAAAATTAAAATCTAAAATGAAATGATAAAAAAAACGATTAAGTAAATAAAGTTTTTCATTTCTTTTGTTTTTGTCTATCCCTAACAAAATATTAAAACAAAGAAAGAAATGAAGTGAAATCATGAAGGAGGAGATAATGCGATGAAGAGGAGGTAAGAGCTCAGGCTGCCGGTAGTGAGGAGAGGAAAGCAGACAGTAAAGGAAACGAAGGATGCGGGGAAAGATGGAGGAGCTCGGACGCGGAGCAAGAGAGCTGACAGGTGAGGAAGCATATGGCTTTTGAGTGCAGGTTTGCAGGTAGCATGGACGCATTATGCAGCGAGGGAAGAGATGCGAAGAGGGATGGACGTTCACACATATAGGGAGAATGCTCGACAGCGAACAGGCAGCGAAAGGAAGGATATGGCTTAGGGACACAAAGGAGAGGGAGTCGCTGCTAAAGAGAAAGGAAAGCAGGGATTAGGGCCGCAGATAGAGAAGAGAGGGCACAGAGGATAAAAAGGGACTGCTTGCAAGGAGCTTGCAGGCAGAAAAAACCCACGCACAGGTAGAAGAAATGAGGGAAAGGCAGCAGCGAAAGGAGGAAAACGCAGAGGGAAAGAAGAGGAATAAAGGAGATAAGGGAAAAATGCAGCAGAAAAAAAATAAAAATAAAAAGGAGAAAAAGGAAAACACAAAGGGAGAGAAGTTGCGACTTTTGAAGGCTTTTGAAATGCAAAGGAGCCAGAAAAGAGGGAGCAGAAAGTTAAAGCTTCCAGGCAGCGAATAGGATAAAAAAATGGTAGCCCAAGGACCTTAAAAAATTCTCCATAAATTTAAATTTCAAACCAATATATTTTTGCTTTAAAATTTTGTTCTTAGAAAATCCTCAAATCTGAATTTGAAATCCTTGGAATGAAAATAGTTTTGAATAATTTGTCCCTGCAGAAATGGTATTAAGGCCAGATCTTACCCTCCAGGGTCTAGATCTGGATTCAAATTAAATTTTTCCTTCAAATCCGCATCTGCAAAACGAAAACAAAAAATACCTACATCCCAAATATTCAAAAATGAATAAAACCCAGAAACCCAAGTTATAAAATTTTCAGATCTATGCATAAAAGTTCCAAATCTATCAAATCTTAAAAGTATGAGTCCGACTCCGCTCCTAGATCTGATAATCTAAAGCTCTTACTAGCTACATCTATCAATTTTTCCACAAAATATTTAAAATATTTTGAAATTTTAGAGAGGTACTTGCCCCAAAACACCTTGCAAGAACATAAGATATGCAATTTCAGCAAGTCTTTGTATGGCCTAAAGAAAGCACTTCACACATGGTATGAAAGCTGGTTGAGCATCTTTTGAAGGTAATTTCATGCATTTTAATCTTGATGATGTGACTTTGTTTGTCAAGAAAGTTGGAAAAACTATTGTATATCTTGTGGTGTACGTAGATGATCTTTTGATAACAGGGAACAATGAAGCGTATGTTGCATCCATAAAGAAAGAATTGAAGAAGAGTTTTGAGATGACAGACAAGGGACATCTTCACTACTACTTGGGTGTTGAAGTAGTTCAAAATCCAAAGCATGTATTCATTTCCCAAGAAAAGTACATTGGAGAATTGTTGAACAAATTCAGCATGGCTGATTGTAATCCTCTCTACTCCAATGAAGCAAAATCTTACATCAAAAGAAGGGAATGAATTTTAAGATGCAACTCAAATAGACAGCTTGTGTGGAGCCTTACCTACCTTACTACTACCAGACCAGATATCTCATTTGAGTTGGGACATTTTCTAGGTTCATGCAAAAACCCTGTGAAGGGCATTGGTGTGCTGCAAAGAGTTACAAGGGAACTTGAGACTTTGGGCTGAAACATTCAAAAGTGGAGGACTTCAGACTAGCTGGACATGCAGATTCAGACTTTGATGGAGATAAGGAGAATGGAGTGTCTACTTCAAGATACCTCATGAGTCTTGGATCAGCAGCTATATCTTGGAGATCATGCAAGCAGTGTGTTCCAATAGATTCCACTACAAAGGGACAATATGCAGCTGCCGTAAAGGCAACAAGGAAGACTATGTGGCTCAAGAAGATACTAGATTATTTGCAGAAGAAACAAATAAATGTTACTCCACTTTTGATTGACAACACTTCTGCGATCAAGTTGGCCAAGAATCCTAAATTCCATGATCGAACCTAGCACGTCAACACAACTACCATTTGATTTGACATGATGCAAAGACCAAAACCATTCAGCCAATACAGTGTTCCACAAGTGAGCAAATTGCAAACATCTTCACCAAAGTGCTTGGGAGAGAAAAGTTTGAAAAATTCAAAAAGAGGTTTGGACTTACAAACACCCCTTCGGAATAGAGGGAATGTCAGATACCTAATCCTTGGGATCATCATACAGTAAATATTATTGTAAATATTTAATCTAGGAGAAATTGAAGAGTCATAAGAGAATTGGAACATCCATCTGACCTGCGGGAAGATGAAGCCAAAGGTCATTTGTTTCTATATATATCTGGATTTCTTTAATACAAAATTTTAATCCATGGACTTATCCAATCCTCTGCCTGATACCTACGACGTGTAATGGTTGCCACCAGCTAGACATACATTGAGATCACATTTTGGCTTCAGCACAAGTGGCATGGTAGGACTGCTTCCAGTGAGGTCCATGGTAGTTTCATGTCCAAACACAGGGAACTTACATTACTTTGTTCTATGTAAAATCCTGAAACATATCTAGTTCACACTGAACCAGAAACATGTTAGCCCTTGCTGTGATTCTCTTTTTAACATGACACGATATATGCTCTAAGATGTCAAGGAAAATGAGTGCCAAGCACAGGTAAACAAAACCTCCATGAATGCATACTTATCAATGAAGATTACACAGCTAAGTGAGGTGGAAGTTGGAACATGTTTAAATGCATCATATCAGGCACAGAATGCAGGTATTTCACTGGTTAATCATTATATTGTTCAATACTAGAGTATATACAGACTAATTACCTTCTGACTAGCTTTATGAAAACACCAAGCAGCTGATTTCAGATCCTTTTTGACACAGTCTCCACCTAAATATACTGCACCGAGTAAAAATAAAGCCCCCGGTTGTAGCTGCAAGTACAGAGACATGATTGTAGTGATTTCCAACCACCAGATTTAACACAGATTAAGAGATTAAGTTTTGAAAACTGGATGGCATGGATGAAGAACAAAGAGGGAAAAAAGCTGACAATTTTCTCATTTCATGCCTTTCTTTCAACATATATGCTTTCATTTCGGCAATGAGTGAAAAATATGTACCTGCTCAACTGCTTTCTCCAAGTAGTAAAAAGCCTGATTGTCTGCTTCTGCAGGTTCACCCTAATCTCCAACCACATATAATCGTGTTAAGACAATAGTGCAGTGAAGAAGAGAAATAGAGCAGAGACTAGTGCCCCCACGTATGCCAAAGTCCAAATATCTTTCCACGGCTTTATGAAGACTGACCAGCAATGTAGTGTAAAACATTGACTCTACAAAAAGAACAGAAATAGCATGTACGAGATTCTATGAAGAGTCTTGATCAATTATAATGATTCAAATGCCTTGGATTGTACAGTTTTAACCAGTTTTACACCTGCACTGTGAGAGGCATGCAATTTACATAGGAAAATAGTAAATACTGGACATGTCAATAATATGTTACGGTACATACTCCAAGTTACAAATAAGTTAATAACCATGAAGGAAAATAAGGGGCTACCTAAGTAAGTTGATGAAGAAAGTTATTTATCTGGGCCCCTTCCTGCAGTGACTCAATGGTTTTGGCCCTGCTCTTGGGGTGTGTTTGTCAATCCTCCACAATTTGTCTCTTAGGTGCATCATCTGTGAGGATTTCCTAGCTGTGTCCTGTTACCACCTGAACTAGCATCTAAGTGGAAAATCCCAATAGACAGCTGCAACCTTAGAGTAATGGATAGGAGTTTTATCACTGTCACCTCAATACAACTTCCTCTACACTTTTGGCCGGCTCTGAAGAGGCCAAGGGGAGTATCCCATAGATATACAATCGGTTAGAAAGAGAGCCTATGTAAATATTCATTATGATTAACCAAAAAGAGCAAAGACTTAACAATGAAATAAATGAATTCCACGACGATATAACTCATTAAAACATAAAGGATCCAATTACTTAGTGAACATTGCTTTAAATTGATTCACCCCTAGTGAAGTGTTACCCACCAAAATGGGTGACCCCATAGGAGGGATTTTTTCTAGTACATTGACAGCCAGCCGGATAGCCATCGAGCCAGCAGCCCCTGACAGCCACTATTTGACGACGATATGCCATGTGCCTTCGCCATCTACGTCAGCCATATGGCTTTCCCTATCTGGTACTTACACTTGGATGAAGGTGTGCCACTATACAAAAGGTACTTTGATCATTTTACAATCGGGTGCTTATACTTTATTTTTTTGGGCATTTGGTATGGATAAAACAGTAATTTGGAAAATTGATTGATATTGACCATAAATCTACTCTCTCACCTTACGAGGGGGGCTAATTTTTAACCTTAGTCTAGACGGACCTCCCTTGAGGCCTTAAGGTCATAGAAAGGGCACTACTTGGAAAACCTAGATTGGAAAACCTGGATTGAGATAGCATGTTCATTATCCCCTACACCATACTTGACACTTTCCATCATGCATTACAAGCCCCATATAAGACATCCATTCTTCAGGTCTAACTTGTTATTGGTTCTTTCGGCTTTGGCACCCGCATGTCCACACTCTTTAAGTGGTGCATGTTACTGCTCAAGCTAGCTAGGGTCCTAAAAGGGGATCCTTGAAGGGCTACTAGTAGGCTAAGGGCAACAATGGAGCGATAGTCCACTGTCACCTCGGCTAAGGCTCCCTGCTCTTTACGGACTTTCACTAATGGGAGGAGACTCGTTATGATGAGGATCACCAAATGTATAGACCAATGATAAGGTGACGGGTGATCCTAGAAGCCTATTCACAAAATAGGCTCAAATATGTGGCTTCCTTGGTTTGGAGGCAAGGTTTAAAGTTCTCAAGGAAGGGCTTAAGGGGAAGTTCAAGGTTTAGGTTTGGGGTATGTATCTTATAATGGAGGTTCCTAGGCCTTGAAATTCTTGCAAACGCTTGGATTCCCAGTGATCCTTGAAGAATTATCCTTAATAGTGTATGGGACCAAGTGGACCCAGGGGTAGGTCATGGGGCTAGGGTTTAGAAACCGTTGATATGTTTGACCTATTCCAAAGGGGGAAAGGGACCAAATAAAGTATTTTTAATGCAAGTCTTTGTGACTGTCGCAATGAGACTTCTAGCCTACAGAAACCAAGGGCAAGATTCAATCTCGAGGCCAGGACTTGAGATATCTCAAAATCCCACCGTTGAAATTTCTTCAAAATTGGAGGGCACCTAGGAGACACACCAGCGCAGTATGGGCCAAGAGAACAAACTTTTTTTATAGGTGGTTTGCAAGATAAATGATGCCCTAGGAGACCTAATGGGATAGGCCTAGAAAAGGACAGGGAGTTGGATGATAAAGGTTTAAGGCGATCACCTTTGGGTGGACCAGTGCCTAATCCTTTGGGGAGAAATGGAGTCAAGTAGAATTATGACTATGAACCTTCGAATTTTCTAGGTCAAGGAGACCTCAAATACAACTTCGCTTGGCAATAGTGTAATATCCCCAATTTTGATTTTACATTTAATAGGATTAACAGATTTTATTGTTAAGCCTAGCACAATTTTGTAATCTGAGCATTGGAAACATTTTGGATACGTGGAACTTAGGAGAAATCCAAAATTCCAACCTTAATGGAATGTGGGGGCCACCCCTCATCGAATACGCACTCCTTAGAGGAAAAGTCAATTGTGTGGGAAGGGGGTCGAAATAGTTGGCTAAGGGACCCACAACAAAAAATGAGGCAACAATTATAAATAGGGGGTTGAAGGTAGCATAGAGCACTTTTGATAATTTGTCATTTTACATATTGTTGCTCACGCTGTTTAGCTGAGTCATAGGTGTTGTTTAGCACTAGAGGTTTCCAAGGGGAAATCTCACCCTCTTCTTCGGTGGACCACAAGTGCCACCCTAGGGAGGCAAATCCTATTCTTCTTTGATAGCTGGGAGGATACCACGCAGTAGCACGAATTCCTGGCACCAATGGGACATAGAAAAAGGACTTACGCAGGGCTTGGAGAGGTATTGGGCCAGAGAGAAGAGATTTGTTGTTGTTGGGTTGTTTCCTCACACAAATACTTGCCGGAAGGAGGGAATTTCTAGGAGCAGAGGTGCTTTTCTCAGCAGAACGAATTGGTGTGGCTGGGCCTGCGTCTTTTTCCCCAGGACTGCGCAGAGGGTGGTGGAGCTATTTGTGGGGAGGCTCGGTAAATGGGATTGAGGAGCAGGAATTGTTTGGAATTTGAGGAGAGGAATTGGAGGAGATTTCTTAGCCTTTGAGGAGCAGAAAACGCTCCCACTATCACAGACTACATTTTCCAGCAGCAAAAGAGGGCCAAGCATTTTGGGGTCAATTTTGGAGCATCAAAACTAGGGCAAACTCTTTCTGGGTTTTTTGGGTTTCTTGAGGAGAGGCCAAGATTAATTTGGCAGAATTTTCTGGGCAGATTTGAGTGGTCAAACAGGGGTCCCAACTCAGCGAGCGACTGGAGGAGCTAGGGGAAATTGGGCTAAAATTCCAAGGTCAACATTTGGCCAATTGCTTCGTTGGTTTTTGCGGGTTATTAGAGGAGAGCCCAGGGTTAATTTCCCGGAATTTTCAGAGCACCGAAGGAGGCCCTAACAGCGATCTCTTTCCAACCAACAGTGTAGATTTCAAGGGCAACGCGGAGCATAGAGGAGAAGTCACTTCCCAAAATTTGGGCACCTTATTTTCTCACCTGGAATTTGTCTAGCTTGCCTTTGGCAAGCCCAGGTGCACTTGTTATTGCCTATTGTATTTCCACCATGAAATATAATAAAATGCCTCAGCTTCCTTGGGGATAAACTGTTAATGCGCTGTTATTTTGTGGTGTTTTGATCTTTGGTTTCATTTAAGAAATTTATGGTTGTTATTACGTAATATTTCCATTGGAATATTACAGTGGTATCAGAGCCATGATCTTGGCCAGCTGTGGGGTAGCCAACTAGATCAGGGAAGATTTGTGCATGTATACATAGTGACGGGTTTAACCATAAACAACCCATGGCTCAAGGGGGATTTAATATGTGCGAATTCTTGACCCAATTGATGAAGTTGTCAAACCAAATCTCCTCTTGCTTACGGAAGAGACACTAGAGTTGCACAGGTCGTGGGGGTGCAGCCATCTACACAAGATTCTATGGAGCAAGTAGATACACCCAGTATGATGCAGGGGTCACCCGTGTTGGAGACTTCCTTGACCATGTCGATTGACATCTTAGTGGAGAAAGTAGAGCCATCCGTTGAGGCGGTGAACGGGGTCATGTCCGTGTTTTTTGGTGATAGCAGCACATAGAAGATGGGATAGGTGCCAGGAGACATATCCACCTTTGATGAGACTCCAGGAGATATAGAGGTATTGGACGATGGTCGCACACAATGGTACAAGAGGCTATTATGTTACAGAACGAGGAGTTGGAGGGCATGAGAGTGGTTTGTGCCAAGTCAGCGGCCAAGTTGGCTTACATTGGGTAACGGTTGGATTCCCAAATGGTACAGTTAGAGGGCACATTGGAGAGTCGGAGCATATATAGATGAGGCTAGCAGCACTATTGGGTCACCTTTGCCCATTGGAAAGAGAGAGACAGAGCTACCTAGTCAAATCTCATGTGTTGACCTGGATAGCAGGATGAGACGATTGGAGTTGCACAGGGTGCAACATCCGCATGTTGGGGTTGTTCTATGTGCGGGAGTTCATGCATTCGATCCCTCTCTTGGGGTTGGATGGCGAGAGATTCAGAGTTGGTACCCGGTGGAGTGGGCTATGGAGATGGTGGTGGACCTGGGTGTAGCTTAGTAGGAGCTTCCAGGCACTAGGGATACCAAAAGCCCAGACCGGCATTGGGTTTCGGGTGGGACTTGTTGACCACTAGAGTGGCACCTGATATGAAGACTCCATGCCCAAGGATGATCCAAAGGACAGTTGTACCATCATATATCATCAGTCAACAGAGTTTTTTAGCTCTACTTCTATCTTCTCATCATCTTTCATGTACCCAGATTCCACACCCTACGGGGAATTGTAATAAGTGATATTACTAATGATAAGTTTTTGAGTCTGTAACAGGCCTAGGATGTTGGGATTCGAACAACAAACGAGTACACATTGGAATACTTTTTTTATCTAGTTAATTATCCCTTCTTTTTCAAAGGCAGATAATTTTCTAGGTTTTTTCACTCACTTTTTACTCCAAAGTCGGGGTGACAATTTGAAGGTTGAGCCGCTAACACATCTTAGTATCTAAAGTCGATCTATATTACCATACTAGATCACACAAAATATTTCATGGAATTTGGTTATGTCTAGGTAGTCATTTTTTAATTTTTTAGATTTCCCGTAGGTCAAAAATTGCAAATAAAACTGTATTTAAATTGTAATAAGTGTAGTCTAGAGAAGTTGTATGGGGTATGAATAATCAAAATTACAATTCTCACCCTCAACTTTCTACTATGACACACTTTGAGGGGTTAATAATGTGTTTTGAACCCTCAAAACCCACATTTCCTAAGTTTAATGGAAATTGTGGCATTCAATTAGGCTAGAATTAAATAAAATAGATAGAAATAAATTATTCCATGTGACAAAATGATGTGGAAATGACTCATCTTAAGTCAAAGAGTTGAGTCAACGAACATGTGGAAGATGAATGAGCACACTGCATCATAAATACACCATTATTTCATAAAATCGAATTTCCCAGAGATAAAGCAGCAGTTGCACATGTGAAAAATCAAATTTATTAGAGGAACTCATGCACTAAAAGAATATTCCATGGTATATTTGGACTGAAGATTAGTTGGGGCCTCATCTCATAGTTATCTCAGGCTCTTCTACTCACTCTTGAGGACTACGAGTTGCACTCTGGAGGAATCACGTAGAGGTATTTGGGGATCATCTACATATGTGGCATCACTTAGTTCAAGTTGCATTTGTTGACTCGAGTTATCACGGTACTTGGATTCACTCATGAATGAGTTTACTATGCCATATATGGAAATCGATTTCCCTTGATGTGCACATATGGGATTTGATTTCGCTCTGATGTCTCTATCTTCTCCACATCGAACTTGATTTATCTTTCCTTGGGATTTGCTCCAAGTTCAGTTCTCACATGCATTCTTCCTTGAGATTTGCTCCCAACTCTCTATATAATGAGGCTATATGTTCTCATATTGTATCATGTAATAAGCTATTGGACTTGAGGAAACTCTGTCATTTTGTACTTGCTTATTTTCTTGATACAATCAAGACTTTGGGGCTATCTGGCTGGTGTTCTCTTGGCATTATGAGGTGATGTCATTTTATACTACTGCTATTGTGTTTAATTTCTTTCGCATATTGAATTAATATTAGTTTATGCTTGCCATCTTGCTTGGATTAATGTGTGCAAGCCATCTGCACATATCATTGATTTAGAGTAGTATTCTAGGGATAAGCTTGCTAATTCATTTTAGGAGGAATGTTTGGTTTATCTTATTCATTATATTACTCTAATCTTGTGCAAACTAATACGTGTTCAAGTGCGTAGGAAAGATCTTTTGTATTGTGTGCAGAAATCCATCTGGTAGTGGGAGAAGTCTCAATTAGATCAACTCACTCCTACAGTCACAGCGATCCAAGACTCGGCCATTTTTTCGCTTCAATTTTTCCATTCAACGAAGAGCAAAAGAGAGGTTTTTTACTCTATAGCTACTTGATCATCCATTTAAAATTCAAAATACTTCTTTGATTCTACTTCTTTTAAAGTTATATCTCTTGTTGAAGAGTCATTTCTAAAGCTAGGCAAGTATGTGGGTTCACTCCCATTACTTAAGCTAGTACTTTGTAAATTAAATTCTAAGTTTAGTTTTGGTTTCTTTTCCCAAATTTTACACTAACAATTGGTATTTTTTTTGTGTTTTGCAGCCCATAGACTTGAACATTGGGTAGCAAGGAGCTTGAGGAGAAGCTTTGGAAAACTACTCACTCATGTGTATGTAGGACCCCCTCATCCTATTCAAAGGCTGATTTCTAGGGAGGCCATAAGCACTTGGGAGAGAGTTGCAAACTCATCGAAGCTGTGGGCCTTTTGAGCCTTGTGAATCTCTTTTGGAGAGTTTTTTCCATCTTCAAGTTTGTTGTTGTTTATATTTTTTTGGGACAGAGGGTCTAGCTTTGTTAGAATCTCATCTTTGTAAAGATCTCTCTCGTATTGTGAGCTGCCCTCTTAGAGCCATTTTTACCCTCTTTAAGCGCTAATAAAAGATAAAAAAAAAAATTGTTGGAGGGAGATTGGGATTTTTCTCATGGCATCCCCCTTCCTCATTTAGAGGAGGGATTCTTATGGGTGGCCTAATCTTGCTTTTAGTTTTCCTTAGCTTTTTAGCTTTTAATTTCATATTGTGCATGCTTAAAATCAACACATTTCACTCCACATGCAAATTTTAATAATCTTGTATTTAAATTCCCACATGCATATGCTCTCAAGTTTTGCAAACTATTTCTCTTTGAAGCATTTGCATGAAACATAGGTTAATTTGAGGAATTAACACAAATTGAACTTCATCTAGGCATTTTAGTATAGAAAGGCCCCAAGCCTCACTAATACTTATCTCCAACTTAAGTTGGCTGAATAGACTTTTAGGGACCCTCTACCTCTATTGACTCCTCCTTGTGAGATCCAAATATTTGGGCAAGGATGAGATCTGAGGACTAGAGTTCAATTGTAACTTTGTCTTAGCACTAAATTAATAAAATAAACCAAGAACAACATTCCATCACATTTGCTTTGTTTGCAAAGTTCTTAAATTTCTTTCTATCCTGATGGTTTAAAGTCTCAAATTCAAATCTTATTTCAAGAGGCACTTTGGATGCAAGCATTGTAATCCCTTTAAATTTTGAAATAAGTTTTAATTTTCTTGTCCTTGGAAATTGTCTTATCTTTGGGTTTGATTGCATATTGTCATGAATGGTTGATTTCACTTTCAAGTACTATTATTTTGGCTTGCAAACTTAACCGCATGTTGTCATCTTGGTCTAACATTTGAGTTATTTTTGTATCCTTTTGAGCAAGATAGTTTCCATGCTTTGATTTGTAGACTTATTCATCTTGAAAGCATATATAATATTTTGTGTTAACAATTTAGTGTTTCACTTTTCAGGGTTATTTTGGCTTTCCATTTGAAATCATTTCACTTCATTTTAAGCAAAATACAATTTCATTTCTTAAAGAGCAAATACTTGGAAGGCACTGGTTGTTTTTGTATTTCATGCTTATCTTATGATGGTTATTGCTCATATCAGTTTTTTGCTTATAAATCTTAAAGAGATAATCTATTTAACTCTAACAATTCTTCTAGAAACTCACATCCTTTTTAACTTAACTTTTCATTAGGAACCACCCCCCTTAGCTAACCTAGGAGATAGCTCAAACGGAGAGAGTCAAGATTAGTTTGACAACCCCTTCTCTGAGTTCCCTACCACCGACCACACCTTGTGGGATTGAAGGATTTTCTCACTAACTTGTAGGTAGGTGTAGGCGGCAGGGTCAACATCTTTCGGTGTCGTTGTCGGGGATAAGCTTTCTTGTACCTGGGAAATCGACTAACCTTTTGGTTTTAGCATTTTTTAACTTTAGATTTAGATTCTTGCTCAAGTGGCGACTCCACTCAATCCAAATTTTGCAAGAGTCTCTACTAAGAGAAATTCAAGTGGTCTAGTTAGACCCTCTCCTGATCCTGAAAGGGTTTTTAGACAGAGGTTGAATAGACTTTCTCATAGTAGAGCTCTTGCCAGTCTTGGGCAAGAGGCTATTTCTAATATTCATTTTCTTTTTCAAGAACAAGTAGAGCCTAGCATCATGAATAATCTTTTTGCTCTTTGTGACTTCAATAACATAAATGGCTATCCCCACAATATCCCTGACAAGGCTATTGAAAAGTTGCCTTCCTTTCAAGGTAACAATGCCATTAGTGCTACATCATATGTGAAAAAATTTAATGTTTGTATCTTTAAATGGTGTAACACTGCTAACTATGAGGATGTGAAGATGAGACTTTTTGTTTTATCTTTAGAAGAGGATGCTCTTGATTGGCTCACTGAGCAACCTGCTAACTCATATAAGTCTTTACAAGTCATTCTAACTGCATTTTCAGAGAAGTTTGGAGAGAAGAAGGAAAATAGGCATTTGATCAATGCCTTTAGCAACATGAAGAAAAATGAGAATGAAACCATGGGGGAGTTTAACAAGAGATTCAATGAATTAGTAAAAAGCATGCCTGCTACTATTAAACGTCCTGATGAATTTCTTTTATGCTCATATCTAGATGCTTTTGGGGTTGACACTTCCTATGAGTTGAGGAGGAAGGAGCCTATGAATCTAAGTGTAGCTCAATCTGAAGCCTTGAAGATAGAAAGGGCTAGAAAGCAAACAGGAAAATCTGAAATTCCTAGTTTCAATAGAGGGCCATCAAAATCAAATGATTCCAAACGCAAGGCCAAGGAAGAGACTACACATGATCCTATTAAAGAATTAACTCAACCCATCAAGAGCATGGAAGCAAATCACATTAAATAAATGCAAGCCATGCAAAATAGGTTGGTGGCCATGGAGAGATCACAAGTGTAAAGATTCCAACCTAGGCCAAATGATAGATGGCAAAAGAATAAAGGCCCTCAACAAGAGCATAGGCCTCCAAATCCATTGGAATCCACCAACATGGTAGATCAGATTCCCCCTTTTTGTAGGCCATGTAATGAGTTCCATGAAGAAGCCACATGCCCATATGTGAAGAGAATCATGGAAAGTGGCATGTTAGGAGATGAACATGTAGGGACAACTGGTCAAATCAATATGTTCTCCATGGAAGATCAGATATACACCATTGAGAGAAATCAAGAGATTGACCATAGGCCTAATAATCTTGGGGTTTAGAATATGATTGCAAATTTTGACGAAGTCACTAAGATTTTTGGGGAAAAACCTACATCTAGACAGATTCTTGCTATGGCAAAACACAAAGGGATGACTTATCAGAAAAGGGATATCCAAGACCGGAATAATCACATAAATTTTTCTCCTCCTACATCAGAATTGAATTTTGACTTGGGCAATTGGGTGAATAATGCAAAGGTTTCTATTCCAGTGATAGAACTTTTAAAGATACCATCTCAAAGGACCAAGTTACTAAATACCATTGAAGTTACTCAAAGGAAAGAAAATCCTAGTGACGAACCAGAAGATGAGGAAATTGTATTGAAAAGTATGAACTATTATGTGGGGAATGAAGATCATCTACCATTTTATGTTTCTTTGATAGTGAATGATCGTCTTTTACACAACTTCATGCTTGATTTAGGGGCTTCATCAAATGTCATGACCAAGGAAGTCATGGAGCAACTGAACTTAAGGGTATCTAGGCCCTATCACAACATATGTTCAATGGATTCTAAAAGAATTGAAGTGTGTGGGATAATTAAAGATTTACAGGTTTTCCTAGCTGCATACACAAATAGAATAATGACTATGGATACTGTTGTGATAGATGTTCCTGATTCATGGGGAATGCTCCTATCAAAAAAATCGGCATCAGATCTAGGTGGTAGCCTTCAAATGGCTTTATCATATGCTACCATCCCCATGGCTAATAATAAATTTGTCAGACTTGATCGAGAATTAGAGAAAAGATATCATGTTGAAGATCCAAGGAAACCCAACAATGAGATTATCTACAGATCATGCCAAACAAGAAGTGATGCAGTGTTGACAAATTTTCTTCCCCCCTTAACAGAACAGATTCAAAACGAAGAGATTAGGTATAGCTCAAAAAGTTGGGGTACTTCAAATCTTCCATCAGAACATTTTCAAGACAAAGCCGTAAGCAACTAACCAAGAAGAAAAGAAAAGAAGAAAAGAAAGAAGCGAAAAAAAAGAAAAAAGATATAATAAATGAACCACTAGTTTTGAGCAGGATCAAGCCTCAACGCATCAATAGTCGAAAAAGGAAAAGGAAGAGGTTTGGTATATCTTATGGCCACAAACTTGTTAATATTGGGGCAAGTCATAGTCCCAAGAAAGTCAGAATTAGGCCAGGCACATCAAAGAAAGAACCCATGGACTTGCCTGTGAGTAGGCAGATTCTCAAGATGGATTTACCAAAGACATCTGATGCCATGGGGCATCTTTTGGTATCATATTTCTAACCTTATCCCTTGTCATTTTTGTTTAATTAGTTTTATTTCATGAATAAATTATCATTTATGCTCTTAGGATAGATTTCAATTTCTTAATTTCTGTACTTGATTTCATTTGATGATATTTTGAATGGATACTGCTGATATATGTCTTTTGTCAATGGATGCAGATTCCAGGTTCTTGCACACTATCACTTCATATCTAGCATGCATCCCCATATGGAGCCAAATGTTGACCACTGGAGTGGCACCTGATGATTATATGAAGACTCCACGCCCAAGGATGATCCAAAGGACAGTTGTATCATCATATGTCATCAGTCAATAGAGTTTTGTACCCAGATTCCACACCCCGCGGAGAATTGTAATAAGTGATACTAGTAATGATGAATTTTGAGTCTGTAATAGGCCTAGGATGTTGGGACTTGATCAGCAAAAGGATACACCTTGGAGTGTTTTTTTATCTGGTTAATTATCCCTTCTTTTTCAGAGGCGGATAACTTTCTAGGTTTTTTCACTCACTTTTTACCCAAAGTCAGGGTAACAGTTTGAAGGTTGAGCCCCTAACACATCTTAGTGTCTAGAGTCGACGTATATTACCATACTAGACCACATAAAAAATTTCGTGGAATTTTGTTAGGTCTAGATAGTCATTTTTTAATTTTTTTTAATTTGCCACAGGTCAAAAATTGCAAATAAAATGGTATTTAAATTGTAATAAGTGTACTCTAGAGAAGTTGTATGGGATATGAATAATTAAAATTACACCTCTCACCCTCAACTTTCTACTATGATACAATTTGAGGGGTTAATAATGTGTTTTAGACCCTCCAAACCCACATTTCTTAAGTTTAGTGGAAATTGTAACATTTAATTAGGCTAGAATTAAATAAAATAGAGAGAAATAAATTATTCCATGTGACAAAATGACGTGGAAATGACTTTGAAATTATCTGAAGACAGAGTTGAGTCAACGAACATGTGGAAAATGACTGAGCACACTGCATCATAAATACACCATTATTTCATAAAATCGAATTGCCCAGAGATAAAGCAATAGTTGCACATGTGGAAAATCGAATTTATTAGAGGAACTCATGCACTGAAGGGATATTCCGTGGTATATTTGGACTGAAGATTAGGTGGGGCCTCATCTCATAGTTATCTCAGGTTCTTTGACTCACTCTTAACGACTACGAGTTGCACTCTAGAGGAATCACATAGTTCATGGAGGAATCACACAGAGCTATCTGGGGATCATCTACATATGTGGCATTACTTAGTTCGAGTTGCATTTGTTGACTGGAGTTATCACGATACTTGGATTCACTCATGGATGAGTTTACTATGCCATATATGGAAATCGATTTCCCTTGATATGCACATATGGAATTCTTACACATTCTTCCTTGGGATTTGCTCCCAACTCTCTGCATAATGAGGCTATATGCTCTCATATTGTATCATGTAATAAGCAATTGGGCTTGAGGAAACTCTGCCATTTTGTACTTGCATACTTTCCTAATACAATCAAGACTTTGGGGCTATCTAACTGGTGTTCTCTTGGCGTTATGAGATGATGTCCTTTCATACTACTGCTATTGTGTTTAATTTCTTTCAAATGTTGAATTAATATTAGTTTATGCTTGCCATCTTACTTAGATTGATGTGTGCAAGCTATCTTGTACATATCATTGATTTCGAGCAGTATTCTATGGATATGCTTACCAATTCATTTTAAGAGGAATGTTTGGTTTATCTTATTCATTATATTGCTCTAATCTTGTGCAAACTAATATGTGTTCAAGTGTGTAGAAAAGATTTTTTGTATTGTGTGCAGGAATGCATCTGGAAGTGGGAGAAGTCTCAATTAGATCAACTCACTCCTAGAGTCAAAGCAATCCAAGACGCTGCCATTTTTCGCTTCAATTTTTCCATCCAACGAAGAGCAAAAGGGAGCTTTCTTACTCTATAACTACTTGATCATCCATTTAAAATTCA